>BSBM01001078.1:1643459-2926919 GCA_027924585.1 Larix kaempferi | reverse complement strand
ATAACTACAAAATGGTCAATATGTGTATCATCAATGATGGTTTGAAAACATTCAAACAAGACCAGCTAAGCCTATGTCATTAGTCTTTACAAGTGTCACTTCATTAAGAATTGAAGTAACATATACAATTATCTAATTGCTCAATGTTGACTTCCCATGAATGACTTCCAAGATATCATTATCCTCCCCCTGCTCTTTACTTTCCTATTACCTTCACTTGTTACAACACAACGCATGACTAGAATCACATAAGCCACTCCACAAAGGCCTTCCATTAGGAGGCCCAAACTACCAACCATCTTAAAAGAATCAAAATCCCCTTTATTTATAAAACCAATATCTATATCTCTAATATAGTTCAAATATAAATGTTGAACATGTATCAACATCCTTGCAAAAATCCTAGCCGTGTGAATTACATATACACCATTCAAAGTTTCCTATGTATCAATCCAACATGCAATGTTAAATAAATATTATAAGACAATTCAAACTAGCGATAACATCCACTACATGTCAAATCTATATAGCATCAGTGTGTTAGCTTATAGACATATCACTTCAACTCCAAATAAGCTTCAAAGTCAAAAGAAAACATAGGAATCTCGTCTCAATGATGCATAAGAAAATACCTATCATTGCCAACGGCGTCATATCCCATGGTAACAAATGTTTTTATGTTCATCTTATAACCATCTTGGAGTTTCCTCTCGTTAAGAATATGCCACGGCATCTATGTTCTTCTTTACCTATTAATATATGTAGTTATTCAAGATTGGCTACTTATCCTTTTAAAAACACGTAGACATTTTGAGATGTTGCAAAAGGAGCTTGAAAAATGAATAAGGAATATGATGGAATTCTTTGTATGGAAAAATTGATGATTCAAAAGAAGCTTTCCTTAATATTGATTGTGATAAGGCCTGTGGTATGATAGAATGGCATTTGATTTTGGCTAGTGCCTTAGCTTGGGTTTTGAAGATCTCTTACCTCAACAATAGGAAAACCCATCATTAGTGCTTTCAAAGTTTCAGCTAGAATTTATTTCAATGGCACTCTTTTAGAAGATATTGTCATGGTTGCACCTTGCTCCGTTTTGTATGTGATGACATTGCAAGCTTAAGAAGTATATTGAAATTAGGTGAATCTAGCTTGTAGTGGGTAGCTGACCTCTTAATGCACATTTTGTTGATGACTCAACCATCATTCCCCCAAGAGTTAATAGAAAGAAGATTGCATTGACTTGGCATTTTTTTCTCAAGTAGCAAGAGTTATAACCAATTGAGGATAACTGGAGATTATAATTGGTAATGGTAATGAATATTATTTAGTGAAATATAAAAGCTAGAGTTGACCCTTGGGCTCTTTTTGGTAAAACATGTTCTTGTTTGGGAAGTGCGCACTCTCCATAAGAAAAAGAGGGACTTCGGATTACAAATATTTGGGCAAGTGCAATAATAGTAATAATATGGCTTGTAAGAGCAGTGAATGGGCATGCACCATGCCAAATTATAATTACAGGCATTAAACATTGTTGATGGTATTTTGTTATTTAGATATACCAAAATAACCTACTTAAGAGTTGTGTGTCTTAAGTAACAAACAAAAGAAATAACAATATAAGAACAACGCACTTGTAAACCCAATCCATATTCTACCTTATTATGACACACATCTAATCATCTAAAGTAAAGAATGAATATTATTTTATTACCGATGGAAATAGGGACTTACAAGATAACACCTCAATAATGGTTGTATTAGCAATGTGGGGCTCCAAAGCCACCTTGAGGGAAGGTCCTTTACTTTCTTGTGTGCTCCAACTCCAAGCTTTGATGGTAGATACAAAATCCCAAATTGGTACAAGGAATGTGGCTAGGGTGCAAACTTTCTTTTATGGAATTTTGACGGCATAACCTTGCAATGAGTGATTGATGAAATGGTGGACCTCTCCTTAGAGATATTTTCAATGTAAACAATCCCATTTTATTAATGAAGTAGTGGGATGAGGATAACTAATGAAAACTAGATCAGACTCTAATTAGAAATAACGGTTTGATAAGTTCCACTTTTGGCCACTACGTCTCTTTTGGGCAATGCACAAGCATTAATGAGATGAAAAAATAATGATTTTTTACTTTATGGTCATAACGTAGTTTTTTAATAATTTAGTGCATACATCGAGCACGAAAAATGGCTAAATGTTGCACTATGAATTGTGGATCAAACTTGGGGTTTGACTTGGCTGGCGGTGATAAGACTAAGGGCATATGATGATGGGAATGGAAGCTAGAGCTGCCAAAGTGATGTTTCTGGCTGACGGTACTCTTGACAAGATAGGTAGGCAAGATTAGCTTGTTAACAAACAACCTTGTACCTTAAGTCTTGAATCAAATCTATTTACATTGTACATGGAAGGAAGTACAAGACGAGATTCAAGTTGGATCTAAGTTGCACAAAACTGGGAAACATTCCAAGTTTCAGAAACGGGAACAGGAACATCTGGAAACCTGACCCCCCAAAATGGGTACATCCGAGAAAACGCAGTATATAAAAAAGTACAAAATATATAGATATATCACTTTTTTAAATAACACATCATCTTGCAAGAAAATAAGCAATAAAAAGAAGGATGCACATAAATGACACTTTAGAAGGAAACCAATGTCTATATTAACTCCCATAGATGATTACATGATGTAAAATCCTATAGCTTGGTCTTGACTCTTGACTAATGCCAGTTTCCTACTCTCATACATGATAGAATCCAGTGGAAATGCTACAATCATGCCAACCCTAAAATCCTGAAAACCATTAAGTCTAATGAGGTTCGAACCACTTTCAAACATCCCAAAACAATTAATGGTAAGGTTAAAAATTCAAGGATAGAATGGTAATAATAAATTCTTAAAATAAAGGGATAAAAAAGGTGGCAAACTCCTCAGAGCTCAACCCCCTATCATTGTTTCGCCTTAAAGTCATCGGGTTGAACAAAGCCATATTTTTCTACAGGTCCCATATCCCCCCCATGGCCACTTAGATGGCCCTGGAAACTTCCCAAAACATGCCTGAAACATCACTGAAAATGACCAAAATGTCTTGGAAACACCTTTGGTCGTACCATACAAAGTTTCCGGATTTGGAAACATCATACAGTGTGGCCAAGGATGTTTCAAAGGCATTTCATACCCGTTTTCGTGTTTCAAAGACGGTTAGGCCACCATTCCAGGCATTTCCTACAACTTTGGAATTATGACAAGTCCTAGTCTAATATCAAACAAACAGACTATGAAAAGATAAGTCCACATCCACTTGAAGACCTAGCTTGAACTTTAGTTTAGATCGTAATCAACCAAAGCCTAGACAACATGGCTAGATATCATAATTTAGGACTATCCTGTAGGTTATTACTTCCAAGTAGAAAAAAAATCGTTTAGGGTTGGAGAGTAGCTCAAGATCATGGGGATGGATTTCGCTGCAGTTTGCAATGCTCGTAATTAGAACTGACAGTTAGGAGAGCACATCACAAAGATGGAGATGAAGAAGCATCATAACAGTTGCTGGAATTTCTTTCTTTGGAAAGATGTAAGGACCAACTCTAATGACAATGTATATTTTTATTTCAAAGAAATATTTGATTTAAAAATTTAGCTGCTATGTTTTTTGAAGGGTAAAATCATGTAAAAATGATAGGTTGTAGTGCGAATGCAAATGCATTGTCACTTCTTACTTCTTTTTGGAGGGGGGGCTATCTTGGACATGGCATTGGTACTTCTTACTTTTTATGTAGTGGTACTATTTTCAAATGTGATTATAAAATCCATCTTTTCAAAATAATTATTATTTTTTAATCATTATCACCTTAATCATATCAGTTATGCTTATATGGGTATATAGAAAACAGGTTACATCCTCCCAACTCTATTGTTGTGTGTACATGTGTCGGAGAGGACACATGATGCGCAAACTCCAATATCTGCAACCTGTGTACACAATGCCAGCAACAAAGAATTTATGTGGAAGAAGCCCAGATTCACAAATTTATATTGAAATCTTGTGCTTATCGTAGGCGGTAATTGAGCTTGTTAGGAGATAATGTAGAATGTGCCATTGGTGCTTACATAAAATTTTCTCCAATAGTTTCTTCTAGAAAGTGTAAGGTATAACATTAGGCTTAGTCTAAAAGAAGAATTGATAGAATTTTTTATGTAGAATGGTAACAATTCCATGGATTTCAAACAAGAGTTCACAAAGCATTCATAAATAAGCTGCTCTATCTAAAGGAAATCAATATCAGAAGAGAACATAAGATGAAATGTCAAACAAATAATTTACCACAAAAGTGTTACCTTTGTACAGATGCAGACAACAAAACAATAGACGGAGATCAGAGACCATCCAATAAAATATCATCACATTCTTCATTGTCTCATCGTCACGTACATGATACTACATGAAAACATTAAACCAACAGGATACTAGGCTACTCCCTACAACAAAAATTTGAAACCTCAATACCTCAAAATGGCATCTTTGTATCATGAATCTTCACTGGAAGGTTAAAAAGGGAAACCCTTCTGCATATGTATGAGAACAAAAGGGCAAAGAGAAAACCATAAAAGAGCAACTACTTTGATAACATGGGTTTGCAAAAGTTCCATGGTCTTACCATACTCTATAGGTATCCACTTTTTTAAAGAAGTTATATGTTTGGTGTTCCCTTAACTAACATCATGTAGCTTCTAAAGTTCCTTCAAACCAAGAAGATCTCAAATATTTGGATTGTTCCAAATCTTGTCGGCATCAACATCCTTTATGTAGTTACTCAACCTTCCTTGCAATCATAGATTTGTAGCCTATACACCATGATATATATTTTAATTTCACTGATCTGGAATTTACAAACAAGTGCAAAAAATGGCTTGTGCGTCCCCGGAACTAAAGATGATATATTTACAAAACTTGTTTAATGAAGCAAAGTGCTAACAATTTCATTGTACGGAATTATATTTGAAATAATACATGATGAAATGACTGTACACAAGATCCTCAGCCTTCGCTGCTACCAGTCTTACTTCATTGAATGGTGAAGCCATATATACTCCAATTCCTCTCAATTGATAAGAAGCTACTATCTAGCAACCTGTGATAACAACCCATTGGCTAGAGTCAAGAAATGAATGTTGTCCCCACCAAGTAATAGGACCAATATACCCCCAATCATCCATGGCCAGTGGATTGTAAACTAAACACTGAACATTGTATATTGATAAGGAGCTACTATCTAGCAACCTGTGTTAACAACTCATTGGCTAGAGTCGAGAAATGAGTGTTGTCCCCACCAAGTAATGGGACCAATATACCCCCAATCATCCATGGCCAGTGGATTGTAAACTAAACACTGAACATTGTATATTGCTTGAAATGCAGAGCGTATACTATCTAACCACATCCCTGATATTTATCTAAATCATTTCCTAAACATGGGTTTTATATAGGGAGTAAGATATTTTCGCCTTATTCTGTTGGCAAAAATAATGGGAAGATTAAATCCTTGCTTTTTAATGGAACTCCAATCAAAATTGGTTTTGTTTGATGATCCATAGATTTCATAATTCCAGAACAGTAGGGGTTTTCCAGACCGGTGAATCCATGTGCTCAATTTTCAATGTTGTTGTTTCTAGGTTGAGTTTGTGAGTTTGAATATTAAATTGATTGGTTCATAATGGACATTGTCAAAGCTGGTAATCGTTGGCATTTGTTTTTTGAGATCTACCTGCATTTCTCTAAACATTCGTCCAATGCCATTTTTCTTTTCATATCAATTTCTCCATTGTGAGTCTTTCCTGGACTGCATCTTTTAGGAAAAGGAAAACATGATTGATACAACCACAAAAGGACTACTATTTTTGGAGACTCCATTCAGTCTGGAAATTTCATTATTTGCTCTGTTATAGGAGGCTGGGGTGTAACCTTGTCTTCTTGAATGTGGAGTCCTAGAAGCTTGATATCTATTTTTCTGAGTTTCATTTTTATTTAGAGAGAACAATATCTTCTGCATCATATATTCCAGAATTTATAGCGAGTATAACATTTGGATGCAGTATGCCCGCACGGGTGTGGCTCATTGGCGGTTCAGTTGTTATGAAGTCACAGTTGTAAATGGAGGTCACTAGTTCAATCACACCCGGCTTTACCCGTGTCCCCATGCTTGCGGGGTGTGTGGGGCACCTGGAGGTATAGTGGTAGCGGGATTGGATCCCTGGACCCCGTGTCACGCAAGTACCAGCCCAGACCTCCAGTTGCCGATTCCCCTAGTTACAAAAAAAAAAAAACACATTTCGATGCAGTAATAATAAGCTCTAGATCTAACTGTAATAATCACTGAGTTGTAGAAGCGATTCTATAAGATTTTGTATCCGGAGATTACAAAAAGATTGTTGCCCAGCGTTTATTATAATTCAATGACTATTTACGGACTGAATTTTTCCAGCAATTATATAAAGTTTTCTGCCCGCAGTTATATAGTGTAGCAATTATTTACGTTTAGCAATTATTTACGTTCTCTGATTCACAGAGGTAGTAGGTACATACCTGTATTACACCAGCACACCTACACCTCCAGTACTGTGCGTTCTCCCTCCCCTATCATGCAACACATTCCAGTTTGGCATACAGGAATTCCATATACACAACAGTATTTCAGATTGCTCCTCTTAGTATTAAAATTTAAGATTGAGCCCACATATGCTGCCAAATGCTTTTGTAAAATTATTTTTAAATCCACATTTTTCTTCTTGTCACATATGTAGCGAGGTGCATCTACGGCCTAGTATGATAGAAATGTCACGTCATAGTCTCATACATCATCATATGTCGACTCAAAAAAAATATAATACTTCTAACAAATAATAATAGTAATACTATATTTTAGCCAACTATATATACAAACTGAAATAAAAAATATCTCTCTATATCTATGAAAGAATACAAACAGAAATAGAAACATCTATATACATGAAAGAGAGAGATTTGATAGGTACACCTAATATAGAAACTGCTATATAGAAAGATAAAAAGGGATATCAGACTTACACATAAATAGAAATGTGATAGATATGATATTTACGTAGAAATATTGTTATAAAGCAAATATCAATATCTTAACAATATTTAAAATTGTATTTTTACATGTCCATATATGCATAAGTTGTGAACTCTGAGCTCTACAAATTTGAGACCAGCGTAGATCCATCTAAAATGATAAAAAAATATACAATACCCCACTTGAACCGTTGGACCAACCTAGATCCATCATAACTCCAAACCTATCAGGATCAAATCCCTCGAGGTGCAAGCCTTTTCTCCAGTTACCTTTTCTCAAGTTTTTGCACCCTTAAAAAGGTTAAAAAGGGCAATACAAATATAGAGAAAACCAATATTTATTAATGCAAAAAATGAAATGCACCTGCAGTTGGAGAGAGTTTGCTCCTCTTCAGTCCGTTACTCCTCAAAGTAAATGGATAAATTGATATTTGAAAAAATAGATAAATAGATAAATGTATTGATGTATTGGTACTTGACCAAAAGATGCTCTACAGCCCAGTATGGTAGAGATGTTGTACATGTTGCCTACTAAGTTGTACTTAGTTGGATTTCAAGTGAGCCTGTAAAGAATGAACAAGTCAATTGTTCATAATTCAAGATCAGAAGTCCACACAGGCCATTCTAGTCCTTTTTTATGTTTTTCGCATGTTCACACCCCCGTGGGGGAATTGTAATAAATGATGTAGCATGATGACCTTATGTAAAAGGCTTGGCCTTCTTAGGACTTTATCATCAAACTAATCACCCTAGAGTGTTTTTCCTTGTTAACTATGCGACGCTTTTTAGGGACACATAATTTTCGAGTTTTTCACTCAAATCCTCCAAAGCTGGGGTGGTTAAGTATATTACCATGCTAGTCATTATCCCATAGTCTTGTGAACATGCATTAAGTCCCCGATAGGATTTTTGGTTTTTTTGGTTTTTTAACAAAATCATCAATAAGGTGTATTTTAATTGTAAAATTGCAAAAGGTCATAAAAGTGGTCTAGAGGGCCAAATTAGTCATGGGGATTCTCAGTTTTGGACCCAAAGCCCCCACTTAACCCCTAAACCTAAGTTGCACTGAAGCGGATACAAATACAGGGGGGGGGGGGGATAAATACAACAAATTTTCAAAAAAACTAGATATGATATGACGGGGAAATATCGTCATCATCATAAATATTATCATTGTCATCATAATCATTATAATATTTAATATTATCATTGTACATCATCATCACCACCTGACACTACTATCGAATATCATTAATCATACATGTAACATGATACTATGAAAACTTTTAACTAATATCATCTAAATCCTCATGCTTAGAGTTAGAGTCATCATCTATGTCCTCAACAAAAGTAGATCGAAAATAGGGATCCCAAGTCTGCTGAATTCTAAATGGGATTAAAAATCCTACTTTTTGCATATGAAGTCCGATGAGGTTGGAACCACTCTCAAACATCCTGAAACAATTAATGGTAATGTTAAAAATTTAAGTAAAAGTGACATTCTCCCTATATTTCATTTGTCCTTTAACTTTAAGAATTTAATATTACCATTTCCCTGAAACGTATCCAAAACTCTTGAAACGTATCTGTACCAATATGACACGTATCACAGTATCAATGATGTTTCAAGGCCGTATCCCCTCTGTTTTAGGATCCGAAACGGGAAACGACGTTTCACCAAAGTTGCTTGGGAGTTTTCGGTAACTTAGCCCTAAACCCACTTTTGAGAGTCAAATTAATGATTTTCAATTGCTAATTTTGATTTTCTCTCCAAAGTGACAAAAAGTGTCAAATAATTGGGATATATGGAGAAAATCCAATTCTTAAATCAAAGGGAGCTTGTCTGGGACATGTCTCTGAGGTGTCAATGTAGTTGAGGATCTTGTCTAGGTCATTGATGGAGGTGTCTGAGCATTTAATCCCACTCTTTATTGGAGAATCAACTTGCCACCAAAGAGGGAGGGCGCATTTCTCCATATGGCAGCCTTGTTTGAGTTGGTTGGAAGAGGTGGAGACCTCCCAAGAGGGGTTGGGACACCTCATGAGAGGTGGCACCCTCCCCTTGCATGCATACAAATAATAATCCACCAATCTCTCAACCTCCAAGCCACCTCCTCTCTTGGGAATTGCATCCCCTTGGGGTTTCTAGCTCAAATTTTCTATAAAAGCAAGCTCTTTCCTCTTGTTTGTGATGGAAGGATTGAAGCTCTGCCAAAACTTTGTATGAACTTTGTTAAATTGCTTATGAATAAAGAAGGCTTTGGAGGCAATCCCATGGTGTAATGCTTATCATGTGTGGATGCTAATTGTTAAGGGTTCTGAGGTATAATCTTTCTTGATTTTGTCTTGCTTTTCATTGGTTATCTGTGGGCTTACAAGGGGGCCTCCCGATAGGGTAAGAGTGCATTCTTGTTTGATTTGTATTCTTCTTGATTGTTAATAGTAGATCTATTAGAGATGCATGTATATTTTGCTTAATTACATGCTTTCTAGTTTTCTGCTTTTGGCATCACCTCCTTATTTTAACCAATGTTTGTGCAAGGTTTGTCAAATTTCAGGTTGACTCATTTGGAGAAGGGTTGGAGCTTGCTTGCATCCTCCTCATCTTCAAGCTATCAAGGGCATAGTCCCTCAGTGTTCTACCAAAACAAACTTCAAAGCCTCTTCTTTCTAGTTTCTTGGCTACTTCACCTTCTTTCTCTTAAAATCAAAATACTTTTCTAGTTACTTTTTTTATATGATAACAAGTGTAGATCAGATCTAAATTTTCATCTTAAAGTCTTACTTGTTACATGCTTAAATAGATCTAAAGAATTTTAATCTAAATCATTATCAAAAACTTAGATCTAGTTCTTTTCTAGTACTTCTAGTTTCAATTTTTTCAATATTTTTCCAAGTACTAAGTAGAGTTAATTTTTTATTTCAGATTTGTTTAACCCACTAACTCTTAACCATTTTAGCTTGCTGGTTTTTGTCTTTTATCGCCAGGACAGGCGGAAGTGTTGGCAAAATTTAGAAGATTTGAGGCATTCAAAAGCACCTCTTCAAAGCCCTTCTAAATTTGAAGTTTTTCCATTCATTTGTAAGCCTTTTGATCATGTTTTACAAAGGATCAAAGGCCTTCTTCTTTTGAATATCATTGTAAATCTTTAATAGAAGAAGCGAGTGGGCTACACAATGCCCACACCCCTTCCCCCATTAGGGGAACCTATATCGCCTCTTGTTTGGATTGACGGTTCATTTTTTGCTTTGCTTTCCTGATTGATACTAACCATTAGAATAGTTTTCATTTATGCAAGTTAATTTGGTTTTCATTTTGCAAGTTAGATTAATCTAGTTTCTTTCTTTTTCTATTTTAATTTTTAACAAACCCGACTTTGTTGTCATGAAGTATGCTCTCGCCACCACCTAAAGGGCTTGCCGATTAGTGGTGGATGATCAGAAAAGAGACTCATAGTCAATAGTAATTAGTACAACATTTCAGTGGCTTTACAATTTCACTTTACTTTCAAATCGGAACAAACATTTTGCAATATCTATGCGTATGCTCTTGTCCATCGCAGGCTAGTTTAGGCTGGTCTGAGCTTTGGAACAATCAAAAACAAGATTTTGCACTCAATAAGCTTTCACATTTAATTAACACACATTAATTAAAATTAATTCCTTTAAAGGACGGAAATCCGACGTCTCGCCTTTGTTTCATGCTGGCAAATTTCACAAAGAGAAAGGAACTACTAAGTAGTGACCTCGGGGACCCATCACGCTACACCTTCGATTGGTGTAGTGTTGGACATACCCTTGCGACTCCGATCTAGCCTTTCCTCTTCTATGAAATCACATTTAGCAAAATCCAGATCTTGTTCCACATACTTTACAGTATATCGGAACCCCCTTCCTGTAATCCACTCATCATAATAATTTAAAGCTGACAAAGATACACTCGCAAATACTATTTGCTTAAATTCATTTCTTGTCGTGAATGATATATCTTTATATGATGTTGAATTAATTCATATTTTTGCATTTATCTTGTCTCAGTATTTTATCTCAAAACTCCTAAAAAACTCACTCTTATTTTAACAACTAAGAACTAAAGCCTTAGTAATTTTTCTTAGTGTCTCACTCTTATTTTAACAACTAAGAACTAAAGCCTTAATAATTTTTCTTAGGGTCTACCCCCCTTGGCTTCGTTAGGAGTTAGCCTAAACAGAGGAGTCAAGATCAAGTGGCAGTACTTGACTCAAGACTTGCCCCCAAGGACACACCAAATGGCTTGAAGATTTCTGCCACATTACCCAAGTGTGTATCAAGCGACAACAGTACATATAAATGTGACAATCAAAATGAGTTAAATAAAGAATCATAACTAAAAAAAATTACATTTGTCTTTTCCAAGTGCAATATAACCTACATGAAATTTCATTTAGTTATTATTATTTATTTAATTTTTTTGGTTGTCACATGCATACATACGTGACAACATCTCTCCCATACTGGGCTATAAAACACGCACCTCTTGACACAATAAAATGGAGAAGAGGCTAATGCAACCAATGAATGGACCTTATAAAGGTCTGGCATTCTAGTACATGATGCAATGAATTATCATTGATTAAAGAGTAAACAACCACAATAAGAGGTTGTTGTGAAATACCTAATTAGAATGTGTTGACAAGGCAGAATTGCCCTGTCAAACATCAAGGGTTACCACTAATGAAAAGTCCCAATTAGACCTGACACTATTTGGAACCCATTTGGATTCTAGCCCAACAACCATTACGGTTTTGAGGTTTCACTGGTTGGGGCCCAATCCACCATTTACAGCTTTTTTAAATGTAATAGAATAAATGCAATTAATCTAACATGCAAAATACAAAATGATGCCCACGCTAACTAACAGAATTGAAAATGTAAACATAGCACCAAATATGTCACTATTTTTTTATCTTCGGTAAACAGTTACTGCATGAACAAAAACAAAAACATAAGTAACCAGATGCATACTATAACAATCTGAAGATGAAAAATTGATTACAGTACTATTCCTATGGCTATAGTCAAACAATTTCATAGACAAATTAATCAGCCAGCCAAGGACCTTCTAGTCCCTAATCCAAATCTGACAATCTTCTACCCAGTTGCTTATAAAATTTTGGCATCCATTACATGTGTAAAATGGCTAGCCCGAGTGAGTCATTTGTATTATGGCTACTTTGGAGTGTTTTTTTCACCCGAATGAACTTATATCCTAGTGATCAAAGTTTATCCTAGTTTTTTCATTCACACCTCCGAAGCCAAAGTATGTTATGATACAGGTGCCTCGAACTAATGTCTAAGTCTTTAGGGTCCAATGTCAAAATTAGAGTCAGTCACCATGTCCCTAGCAACATGCATGACCTTTTAGGTCCCTTGGTGGGGTGAAAATGGCAAAAGACTACCTTTTAGGTAAATTGGTGGGGTAAAAATGGCAAAAAACTTTGTAAAAAGGAGCTAAGGGGGTTAAATATTGAAAAGGGAATGTTATGGGCACCTCCCCTTTTAAAAAGGGTGTATGCAAGTGTTTTCCCTCATCCAAGGGAGCAATGTAGCGCCCTCTCCTCATTCATGCATGTGTTTGCATGCTCCTTGCATGGCATGCATACTCCTCTCAAGTGTGGTGCCCCTCCTCTTCAACTAGCTCCAAACTACATGAATGTGGTGCATGGTGGCCTTCTCAGGCCTAGTTCACTCCATTGTTGGCTTGAGTTCTCTTAGAGGTGGCACATTAGGTTTTGGAGAGCTCCTATATGTGTCACATTCCCCTCATTGCATGCATGATCTACCAAAGGGGGGCGCATCCTCTCCTTTTCCTAATTAAGAGAGGCTCCTCCTCTCTCATTTTGGTTGGTCATTGTTTGAATTTGAGCTTGAGGTTGTATTGTCTCTATTGGAGTCCAAGCTTTATGTAATAAGAAAGGCTTTGGAGGCTAGCTATGGTGTGGTTCACTGTTGTGTGATGTAGCTTGCTTTTCGTGCTTTTGTGGCGGTAATATGTATCTTATTATTTCATGAATGTCTCTCTAATTCTATTGTGGTCACTAGAAGGGTATTATTGACTTGTTGAGTAGTATATTGCTTCATAGTTTTGCTACCATAGATCTACTATTGAGTTATAGTGAAGGCATAGCATCTTTACCTTTGGCAGGAATGTGCTATATTAACTCTTTATCTGTAGGTCGCACCCATAGAAGAAGCCAAGGAGGGTCTCTCTCTCCTTGTATATGTTTGGAACTAACTTGTGCAAGTTGTCCCATCCACTAAGTAGCTTGAGATTAAAACATGCAACCTCTTCCTCTCACTCATCTTTTCAAGAAAGCAAGACCCTCGGGGTTGTTCTTCGGTGACTTCATTGCCCAAATTTGTGATAAGGCACAACTCTCTTTCTCTAAGTTTTTTCTAACCATCCAAATATAAAGAAAAATCAATTTCATTACTCGCATGTTCTTGCATGTAACTATTAATGCACATGTATGCATAGATCTTCAACCAAAGTACAATTATATGTCTTGCATGTCAGTGTATATGGTTGCATGTTGTAAATTAGTGTAAAAACTACTTTAGCATGCTGCCCACTCTTTGGACAGCAAGAAAATCTCATGATGCAGACACTTACATCCATCTAGATTTGTAATTCTAACCCCCCTTTTGCATTTGTTTTTTAGTCTAACACGTGTTGGCAGGTTAAGCCCCCATCTGGGAGAGATCAAAGGAATCCATTCCAAAGCATGTTTGTTGTTGTTTCATAACTTTTCTTGCAGACTTAGGACAGCGAGAGGTAGCCTTGATTTCTCCCTTGGTTCAATCGGGGCTCAAGTCGATAAAAAGATAATATTGTTTGCATTTCCGCTCCGCTTCTCCCATAAACTTGTAAGCTTGACTATTGGCCATAAGGACCAACAATAAGCACTTCTCAAAAGCTTCGATTTGAGTTTGTGAACGATCAAGTAGGGTGGTGGTTTCACATCCCCCCTACCCCCCGAGTCTCATTGTTTGCATCTATTAATTTTTTGCATCTAAACCTGCAGGCTATAACTCCATATACTAATTCCTAACTTAGATTAGCCACTTCCGTTGGTGCTCTAAAATTAACCTTAGATTTTTTTGTTTTCTTTGTTTTCCATTTTAATATTATTGCATGCTAGTGCATTATGCTCATTTATTTACACATGTTGTAATTCTCCAATTAATTCCATCTAAAGATTCATTCTAAAAACACTTAGCAATAACTAAACTTAAAATTAATCTTCCCTAGAGACATATTCCGAGGACTATAAAGATCCACACAATTGTCACTTCGTGGGCAAATTTACAGTTGAGGGACCATACTAGATAGTGACCGTTGGATCCGTCAGGCTACACCCTCGATTGGTGTACTACGCTGGACATTCCCTGCGACTCCGATCTAGTCCCCTCTTCATGTAGTACCACCCTTGACATATGGACTTGTTTCCACGTACCTTGCGTATATCAGAAACCCCCCTTTCCCCTTAATAAATCCACAAGTAACAAAAAATCGATCCTTGCACCAAGCAAGTTCACAATTTGACGATCCCCCATTTAACAAGCAAGGCAATCCTCACTACAACGAGTTCACAATTTGACTTTGCTTTCGCTTTCTAGCAATTAGATAACTTTCCTTTCTACTAGTAAATTAATCCATAACATAGCCTGCAAGTATTTCTAGTTCTGCAATCATATTGCCCAATGGTCAAAGCACTAATCTATATACATGTGTGTGTGTGTGTGTTGAAGCTTTGATTCACTTATTTTAATGATTGCAAATGTTGATTTCCTTGTTAGATATACTGCTAGATTAATTTCCTAGTTTTTTTTATTAACTCCTAAGTCGTTTTTCCAAAGCGACCATCCTTAGATTTTTTAGGGTCTACCTCCCTTGGATTTTGTTTAGGAGTTGACCTAAACAGAAAGAGTTGAGTGTTGTGGTGACAGTTGCACCCAATTCATTGACTCGCCCCCAAGACCTCTCTTAGTGAGTTGAGATTTTTCTCATGTCTCTGTGTAGATCTAGGGGGCAACACAACCCAATAAATGCAAGTAGGCCATTTATGTCAAATTTTTATAATTTTTGCAAATCTGATATTATTATGAGCAGAATAGTATACTATTTTAACTTTTAGCAAATGCACTTGAAAATAAAACATTCACCATAGACCAACCAACACAATAGGGCACACAAAATTTTACCCTGGGGAAACCTTTTAAAGGAATAAAACCCCAACAAGAATAATCTTCCTTAAAAATATGAGATGACTGAGTTTTACATGAGCAGATTTAGAAAGCAGACTTGTACATCGCCCTTAGGGCAAACATACCAAGAATGCCTGAAGATGAAATATCAAGAAGAATGTGATTGGCTTGCTAAAATAAGCCCTGATCTTTTCCACTGTCACTGTAGCAGTGCTACTTAGGGCCTGAACCAACCAGCTATGACCCTGTAGCAACCCAAGAAGACGTCCCTCCGCCTGTGTTAGCCCCAAAGGTGCTAGATCTGGCTGATCTAGCCTATTGTCGACCCTAAACACTTGACGTAAACCCTTGGTGCTAGAGAACATAGTGATCAATTCCTTGATTATAGTTGATGAGAGTATAGAAGAGTGTCGAGATTAGGTTGTCACAAAAGGATTCTCTCAACAAGAGGGAGCTGAGCTTGATGAGACTCTTACTCCAGTTGTCAAAGGACTCTCCCAGGAAGAGGGAGTTGCCCTGGATGGGCTTATGCATGCACCACTTGTTTCAGATTTCAATCTCAATGAGTTTCTACTCATGTTGGGCCTTTCTGAGTTTAATGCAGATTTCAATTCATTATTTGATAGACCTGATACGCTTGTACATGGGTCCTGGATAAAGATGAGCTCATTATTGCAGGAAATTTGAAACGGTTCATGATTATGTGTGAGAAGATGATAACTAGTGAAGATGGCATGAATAACAATGAAGGTTGGCAGATTCCTTGTACAGAAGATTTTACCTTGAAAAGTCTGAAGAGAGTTCAGAGTACAGAAGGAAGCAATGATCCAGATCAGATTCATGTTTCTTCAGGTTCATTGATGGTCCACTATTTGAAGAGCCCCTAGCAGAGGGGAGATAGCAGGATGCAGATGGAGCATCTGGTGTTTGGCAGAGAACACTTTCTTTGGTAAGAGGGAGTGTTGGATTTTCAGTAACTCGGAAAGTGTGCACCAAATCACCATTAATGGCAGCAGCGATAGAGAGGAACTGGGCACATGAAGAAAAGGAACGGAGGCAGGTACTCCAGCAGAGAGAAACCATACAGCAATCCCTACAGAAACCTAATGACAGAAGAAGTACACCTGCAGGTGCATGCACAGAGGGCACATTTAAATCTCCTTACAGCAGTAATGAACAGGTTTACTGGGGGCACAAAAGACAAGAGTTATATACCACTGTTTCGTAGAGGACACATGCATGATATAGTCATGCATTTGCCACCTTCAGTTAGGTCCAGTTTACTGCTGTCCCAAGTTTAGCAAGTTCCAATTTCTAGTTGTAGTTCAGTTCTGACTATAGGTTTGGTTTCACTTTTCAAAAATGAGAGAGATAGGGCACCCGTCCCAACAAGAGGGAGAAAGCAATGTACACGTGTAGAATAATCCAGCGTAGGCACAGTTCTCTAGGAGACCAGCACATGCATGTAGCTGGGCACTCTAACCTAAGCAGTTAGGGTTAAGTTACCAATGTACAACCCTAGCCTCCTCTATAAAAAAGTGGCAGTCACTTGTTATTAATTCAGTTTTCAAAATAGGAAGCAATGGGTTAAGGGTAGAGTTTGAAGATTCAATGTAATTCCTATGTTCAAGATTAATAAACAGTGATGTGATTTGAGTTATCAAGATTACTTTCTTCAGCTTGGTGTGTTTTAGTTCCTAGTAAAAATCAAAATACAGTCAGTTTTGAATCAGTTGATTGCAGCAAGAATAACGAGATGCCCTACAGCCCAGTATGAGCCCAGTATCGGCTCAATTTTAATTTTACACAAGTTAAAAAATTAAACCCAAATAGATCCATCTTAAACCTGGATGTATCAAGCATTGAAAGGGAACAAATTTCTTGATGTCTAAATTTTTTTATCTTAAATTTTTAATTTTTACACATCAAGAAAAAAATTTACACCTCTAGAAATTTGATCCCTATCAACGCTTGATAAAACTGGGTTTAAGATCAATCTACACTGGTAGATATTACAGTTTTTTGTTTCCATTCGTAGCTAGATTAGAAATCAGCCTCGTTAATTGGCTCTAGCCCGAGTGGTTGTGGGATGGAGTGTTATCATCTCCATCCAGGTTCTATTCCTGTAAGCAACATGTTTAGCTCACTGAGAGATTAGGGTTTTAGTAGATTAGGGCTTCAGCTAAAGTATAACGGCTAGTCAAGGTAGAGGAGCAGAGTTAGAGTGCTGGAGAGGAGCCTAGTTCTGCAACCAGGCAGATTCCAACGAGAAGGCAGCAGCAGATCCATACAGTCATACAGATCCGTACAGCAGATATGTAGTCAAATGGATGCATACAGACAGGTCTGTGCAGTCAGACAGAACATGTCCATACAGTCATACAGACTGCCATAAAGCAGGGAAGCATGCAGTAGTGCATTTCTCAGTTTCTGGTGGGCAGATTTGATCAGTAAGTGTGCAGATTTTGCTAAGTTTGAGTGTACTGTACAGCTGTTAGTTTTTGCAGCTGTGGAGGTTTCCCGTAAGTTTTGATTTATTAATGGAAAACCGATTGAAGGAGTAAATTGCCTGTCTACTGTGTTTATGCTTCCACTGTTCATTTTCCAGCTATATGTGTAAATACTGCTATGTCAAGAATTTCATTTCTGCAAATTAAATAACTGTTTATTTATTTGAGAACATAAGGACAGCATTCACCTAGGATTAGAAAAGTTTACATGCAGAACTGGTTCATTGGTGGCATCCCGGTGATATGGCTAGCCAGGAGCACAGAAATCTTCCAAGGTTTTATAAATAAGAAGATACAACTTTTCTCAAGGAAAAGAAACTAAAGACTGATTTTATGGCAGAAAAGAAATACTCTAATTTGGAAATGCAAAACAAAGTTGAGAAAAAAAACAAAGCACAGTTTTATGATGATAAATGGCAGATCAAGATTATTGAAAGTGGAAAGAAATAACAGACTAATAACCGATTTGTGAGAGATTTTGTATTTCTAAAAGGAACGGATTACAACATAAATCAAACCGTTGACTCAAACACCCTGAGATTTAGGAACATAAGAAAATCATTTCATATATTCGATGATTCTCAATCTGTCAAAGAGAGAGAAAATGACATCAATCAAAAACATGGTGTAAATAGTAATTTGCCTTCTATAACTAACCTTAGAAAAAAGCATATGCCAAAGGACACTATGCCCCTGTCCTGGCAGAATTTTGCTGGTAATCCAAAGCAGCCATAAAAATTGCAACTGGATTTCCTGGTGAAGGAGGAGTCTGCTTTAATACTGAAACATAAGAACCTGCTTTGTTGCGAGCACTTTCATCTGTTATAAAAAAAATCTCCAACTTTTCAAGTCCTATCTGCCTCTTGATTAAGTCAACATTTTCTTGCAGCACTTCCATCTCACCAAAAGGCAGCTTCACATCTAGGGCTTCAGGCCCAACAGCAAGTGTTTCATCCTTTTTGAACCTCAAGAAAGGCATGCACTGTTTGAGAATTATCTTAAAATCAGCAAGTTGTCCAATAGGACTTTCCTTCAAAGCAGCTGATATGTCTTGGTCACGAGCAAAAGAGCGGCTGCCCTTATCGTAATTTGCTTGGAGAATCTTCAAGCATTCTTCTTTCCAACCTTCATACTTTTCTGCAACATAGAGTAATCCTATAGTTGGCTTTGACTCTTCAATTGTTGTTGAAGTGTTTGTTGGACCTTTCTTGGCCTTCTTTGGAGCAGATGTTTGCTTCTGAAGAAGCTTCCTCATAGAAACAATTGTATCTTGTAAATATTTATTGGCTCGCTGAAGGGTAAGATCTGGCAAATCTGAACTTGGCCACCCTGCTCTGACTGCAAACCCATCCTTCTTCAAAACTTCTTTCCAAACATGTTCTGCATAATGAGGACATATGGGAGTGATTAATCTTGTTTGGACATCCATGAATCTCCATAGTAAGTCTCTATTCATCCCCCCTAAAGCACAGGACAATCTATACTCATCCCGAGCTGCCTGAAGATCATAGAAACCTGTCTTCAAGGCCTCCCTGAACATCATTGTACTGTAATTGTGTTCGGTCAACTTGACTGCAATGTTTATTTCATTAGCAAATACCCGATCTGCAAAAGTTGTAGGAGGACCTTGCCTTAAAGATGTTTCTGCAGCCAAAACCTCCTCCATCCATGCAATCTCTTTTGTCAATCGGAGAATTGCTGCATTGGCAGTCTCATAAACAAAATTGGCATCATCCATGCCATCACCTGCATCTGCCAAAGAAAACCGCGTTGCATCTGAGGAGAAGTCTTCTATTGCCTGATGTAATGTTTTGAAATTTCCTGTAGACTTTGACATTTTTTCTGAATTAAGCATAAGATGTCCATTGCATCTCATTGAACGTGGCCATTTTTCCTTGGGGAATATGGCTGTGTGATTGTAAATGCAAAACGTGAGATGGTTCTGAATTAAATCCTTGCCAGACACCCGCAAATCAAAAGGATACCAGTATTCAAACTCTTTCTTCATGTGTTTCAGGAGGTCTGAGGGAATTTCTGATTGTGGAAATGGTCCCCCAAGGAATATATAATCCCAAACCTCGGCTGTCATCTGCTCTGGCTTGATTAGAGTAGAATGCTTACCATACATGTCCCCATTTTGCAAAAGGTGGGCAATAGTGTAATAGGCCATGTATAATGTGGAGTCTGACAATGACTCAACAAGAAATTGTTCATCCCAGGGAATTCGTGTGCCAAGGCCGAACGATCTAGAACAGGCCCATTGATTAAGCCAGCTTAATGTATGCTCAAATCCATGCCTAGTCTCATCACAGTAAAGCTCCATCTTGGTTAAACACTCCTCTGCCTTTTCTTTCCACACAGATTCACCATAAGTTATATACCATTGATCAGTAAGGGCCACAATGCATTCATCACCTGACCTAGAGATTACCTTTTTCTCAGGCTCACTATACGTGACTGCCTCCCCTATCTCCAAAAGCTTTTTCCTGATTAGAGGTTTTACTTCTTGAACTTTTCTGCCCTTGAACTCTCCCACTATCATTGTTCCATCAGTGAAACCTTTCAAATAAGTTAATCTCTTTGCCTCTGCAAGCTTGTCTTTGTCATTTTGGCTTTTGATCTTCAAATCCACACACACCTTTTCAGCTGACTTGTCACCGAATTCTGGAATGTTGATTATAGGGATTACATTAAATGGTAAAACCCATTCATCCTTCACACCAAACTTGGCCCTGAGGGCTGGTTTTGACTTCAAATCCAACAAGGCCATATAATCATCCGGTGAATCACTAGGCACACTGGTTACTATTCCAGTGCCTTTGTCCGTTAGAATTGTAAGCATCGGCAGGGCATACACAACCTCACTGCCTGCAAGAGGAGAGTTAAGCGGTAGACCAATCAAATCATGGCCAGATAATTCTAATAAGCAAGTGGGCTTCTCAGGGATCTTGGACATATGTTGATATGCAAGATTGAGGGCAGCCCTCTCAGTGACAACAAACACATCAATATCATTGATTTCAAATGCACCGTACTTGCCATCTGGCAATACCCAAGCATTTGTTTGTCCATACATTGTTTCGGGCCTCAATGTTGCTGCAGCAAGGAACACTCTCCTCCCCTCCAAAGCCTTCAATTTTCCAGCAAAAGGAGGGATAACTTCCATTTTTATAAGTATGTATTCCTGCGGCTGGACACCTTCACCCGAGGCCCGATCATGATCGGCACAAGGCTGCCCATCCAACGGTGAATAGATCGTGTAGCGCATATCCTTCACAATCTTACCCAGTTTTTTCAGAATCCTCAACTGCCATCGGACAAATGAATCGTAAAACGGATTCATATCGGTCGTGATAAATGATCGCCGCCAATCAACTCCAACGCCCAACATCTTCAGATCCTCTACAGCTATGGGAGGAAAATACATCAACCAATGATAAGGGTCTCGGAAAGCAGCAATCTCGTCGTCTCCCAGTCCCAAACTCTGCATTATTTGCCACTGGTACTTTGCAGTACCTTTCTTCGCAGCAGCTTTGGACCTCTTGCTCTTAAACTTATCAGGTAATGTCTGCCCCCCACTACTATCTTGCTCAGAGGGTGTTTGGGTTTCTTCTCCTTCAGCCTCTTCGTCGATATTCGGAAACACGGGGGGGTTCCCAAACTGCTGAATCTCCCTGTCGAGCTTATCAGCACAGGCCTTAATGGGCATTCCAGTGCAGTGAAAGCCAAAGGGGAATAGAACATTGCGACCCCTTAATCTGTGGTAGGCTGAAGCAAACTCCAATTTTGAAAGAGAAAACGCATGACCCAAATGAAGAGTTCCATTCATGTATGGGTATGGAAAGTTTCCAAAGAATTTTTCACCTTCAGCCGGGGTCTCAGCGCCAGCTTCAGCTTTAAAGACATCGGCTTCTTCCCATCTCTTCTGCGCTTCCCTCTGTATTTTCAACAGCTGATCTCTTCTCGCAAAGCTCCTGGCGCCCTCTAGGGCTGCTGTTGTACTCATCCTTCTGCTGCTAGTAAATCAAAAACCCCACATAAAACCCAGCACCGTCAGTTATATCATTATCAAAAACCAACACAATAAATCAAAATCTCTCACATAAATGAATCCATGTTGAACAGGGAAAGAGAAGAGAATGAAAAAATTATGAAAACCCTTCTAACCAGCAAACTTACATTATAAAACACATTGAGCAGGTTGAAGAGGATGAGAACCCACCTGAAAATGGAAGCCCAGAAGCCGAATTCGAGATGCCCAATAGAGAATGAAGAGAAATGCAAAGTGATGGATTGAATGAGCAATACACCGGTTTCGTTCCACAGATAACCCCGAGACGAATTAGAGACCAACTGGGAGTGGAATCTTCTCCTTACCCTTGCTATCATCAACAGTCTAACTACCATGAAAATGTATCGAGAGATCTGTACTGTGTTTTTCCATTAATCCACGGTATAGATGTGCCGTTGGAGATGGTATTCTTGCTGATAGTACATGTGCGGATGTGCGGTTTGAGATGATATTCTTGCTGATGAAAACCCTAGACCAATTCAAGATTAATCGATCAACAAGCTTGGAAAGTCGATCGCCCTAAGATTTCACAAGCAGTCTCCACAAATTGATAAAATAAATACATTATTATATGGCAATGGGCGTCCAAATTATGTATGGGCGTGAAGTTTAAGCAAATAGCATAGGCATTTAGATATCATTATGTGTATGAGAGTCATATGGCAGCAAAATAATATAGGCAGAAGGTTATGGACGAGCTCCATGTGGTGTGTTGGTGGTATTTTTTGTGGCATTTGTGAAGCAAAGGTTTGTTTGTATGTAGGGTGTATGGAGCCTATACCATGGAGGCTCAAGGGGATCTTTGAATATGAAAATTTTCCATCAGTTTCCAATGATAGAAGGGCATAGAATTCCATTTGGGAGATTAAAAGGGGTGATGGAACTATGATAAGTGAACCTCAGGATATTGAGTCAGAAATTGTTAGGCACTTTCATCAATTGTTGTTTTGATGCTGGAACAACATCCATTATGTCAAATGAACATTGTCCATAAGTTTCATAGATTCTTCTCGGCACAAGAAGGATCTTTGGTTGATCAACCAGTCACGCTTGGGGAGATCGAGTTAGTGTCGAAGGGTTTTGCTAAATCTAAAAGCCCTGGACCAGATGGGTGGACGATAGAGCTCTTTCTGGAATTTTTTGATATCATGGGACATGACATCCTATATGCGATGGAGGAATCAAGAACTACAGGTAAGGTTTATGAAGGTTTAAATTCAACTTTTATAGCCTTGATTCTAAAGGTTAATAAATCGGAGTACTTAAGTGATTTCAGGCCAATATCCCTATGCAGTCTGATTTATAAGGTGATATCAAATATCATCACTAGAAGGATCAAGCCAATCTTATCTAGGTGTATATCCAGGGAACAATTTGGGTTTTTGGAGAATAGACAAATCCTAGATGCGGTTGGGGTGGCTTAGGAAATTTTTCACAGCATTAAAACAAAAAATTTACACGCTATGGTATTAAAATTGGATTTGGTCAAAGCATATGACCAAGTTAATTGGGGTTTTCTCCGATTGATACTTCTTTGGGTTGGGCTTGATCTGGCTTCAACAAATTGGATCATGGCATGTGTGCAATCGGTAAATTATGTTGTTTTGATAAATGGTTCTCCATATAGTTTTTTTCATAGGATCCAGGGGGGTGAGGCAAGGATGTCCACTATCCCCCCTCTTATTCCTCTTGATTATTGAAGGTCTGAGCAAATTAATTGAAGGATGCAAAAACAAGGGGACTATTAAAGGAATAAACATATCTACACTTATCAGGATCATGCACCTATTGTTTGTAGATGATGTTATGATATTTGGACTGGAATGCATGGATGAGTGGAGACAGTATAAGGAGATTATGGAGGCATTTTGTAGGGCCTCGGGTATGCTCATTAGTGGCACAAAATCCATGATTCTACACCATGGAATCATAGAATAGGTCTTAGATCAGTTCAGGAATCATCTATCGTATGGTTTTAAGCCCATCGAGACGAGCACCAAATATTTGGGTTTTGCTCTTAAGCCAAACAATTACACAGTTAAATATTGGTACTGGTTAGTAAAGAGATTTGAGGTTTGTATTAATCATTGGTGCCTTCGATGGTTATCAATGGGGGGCAGACTCACTCTAATCAATTATGTTCTGACAAATCTCTCGGTTTACTGGATTTCATTATTTTAGGATCTTCAATTTCTTATGGTCAGGATCCAAGGAGAAGTCAAAGTTTCATCTGGTAAGATGGAAATATATTGCCAGGCCACATGAGATGGGGGGCTAGGGTATCAAAAACATATTTAAATTTGCTAAAGCTCTAGCGGCAAAAAGCATGTGGCGTGCGTTATTTGTGGATAGCCTGTGGCATAGAGTTATTATGGAAAAATACTTTAAAATGATAAATATTGTACAGTGTATTAGAACGCCCAGAAAATCCACTCGAGGTATATCGAACATCTGGAATGGCCTTACATTTGCTTTTAGCATTTTGGGACAGTGGTTGGCATGGACCCCTGGGAATGGTAAATCAATTAGGGTGGGGATGGATCCTATTGTAGGAGGCTCAGACATCTATAAACTATCTGAGACCCTTCTTCATACCATTCATTCACAGGGAAGATATACTTTGGATCAGATATCTAGGGATGAGGATCCCGGGTTGAGACATACATTTTGGATGAATTCACATCAGCTTGGTTTGTATGGGGATAGCAGCACAGAATGGGAACAATATATATTTGGCCTGAGAAGAGGGGGTATCAGTTTATCTGCTATCGAGGACCAATTACCATGGGCATGGGATAAAAACATGGGAATCATTACAACCAAAGAGGCATATTCTTCTTAATGATATGGAGATCGGGCTGAATATTATTGGTGGCATAAGGCTGTGTGGAAATGGCACTCGCCTTTAACGTGTAGAATTTTCTTTTTGTTGGCAATTAGCAATCACATACTAACGTGGGAAAATCTAGTACGGAGGGGATTCAATGGACCTGGTGTATGTTCTCTCTACAAATAGGAGATGGAAACATCTATACAGCTCCTCATTGCTTGCCCATTCACTTAGGAGGTCGGGCGGATCCTGCAACAAACCATGTCTTTCGAAGGGCAGTGGGGTGGGGAAACACTGGATAGGAGTATGGAAATTTGGAGGGCAAGGAATCATGGGATGGAAGACCTACATGTGTTGGTGTGTTGGGAAATTTGGAAGACCTGCATGTGTTGGTATGTTGGGAAGTTTGGAAGACACGCAACAAAAATATATTTGAGGGGATTAAATTTTGTGCACAAGGGACCTGTAGAAGAATAATTGCATCCTTTGGTGGAAGATTAGGAATAGATCCAGTGAAAAGGAATAAAATACATTGCCAAGAAGTTTTTGTGCATAATTGTTGAGGGGATTTTTTGATGGGGCATCACAATCGGAAGCTACACGTAGTGGGGCTAGAGCTATCCTATGGACAGATGATAGGAGATGTTTCAAATTAATGATGAACTGTAGAGTCGGAGCAAACACCAGATCAGAGGTGCTGGCACTACGGATGTTATTATATTTTGCTAAGTCTAGAGGCATAACTACTTTGAGGCTGGTTGGCGATTCCAAGATTGTCATCGATTGGATTAATGAGAACTATGCATTACAAGTAGTGCAGCTACAGAATTGGATGCAAATGATTAGAGATTTTGTCCAAACCTTTGTTAAGATAAAATTTGATCACATACATAGAGAATACAATCAAGTGGTAGACTACTTGTCCAAAGTTGCATTTCAGGAACAAGAAGGATTTATTATCTACCGACTTTTTCAAAATTTCAGGATGATAGATCAGGGATGCATACAGACATATTAACATACAACGGGGGAGTTTTTATGTGAGTTTTGGGAACACATTTGAGTAGTTGATAGCAATCCCCTCGGATCAAAATTACTCCAATGGATTTTCCCGGAAGTATAGGATGCAGATAGTTTTGATCCATATGGTTCCATAAGTATTTTTTATTTTGCTGGTATGCCATCTCTTATATGGCGGATATGGAGGCTAGATGTATTTAAACTATACGGTGACTCTATGTCATTAGACTATATGGTGAATCTATGTCTTTAGACTATCAACATTTTCGTTGTAACTATTTATGTCCATATTGACATATACTTTATAAAAATGTATAGTATTTTCAGTTGTGAAAACAAAATGTAGGGTGTATGGAGCCTATTGTTCACGAATTGTAGATGGGTGTAATGTACCGAAACCCTTATTAGGCACACTAACTCAAATCTATAGCTTGGACACACAGAGGATAGGATTGACACACTTACAAGGCTACAAATAAGGTGGACTCAAGGTCAACACTTTGACAGTGGCAAATTTGGGAGTGCATCGCGCCTAGGTAGACCCCAATGGACAATCTAAAGGACTCAAGGAAATTGACCCAGGAATTCTATGAAACCTCCATTGCTTTTGTTGCGTACTGGAAGTAATAAAACCTTAGGTAAGCTAAATATATTGTCCCCAACCTGATAATGGACTCAATTTGACTTGGCAATAAAGGTCTAATAGTAAAATTTCCAACTAGGTGCAAAAGGGAGAGCCTTGGACTAGTGAAGGAGAAAACTTCTTGATGAATTCGAATGGCCTCAAAGGCTTCCTGATTTATATTCTATAGGTGTATATGGACTCTAATATAGCTAAATTAACTAACAGAACCTTCAAACCAGAGATTGGTAGCACACTTGACAGTTAAAATCATTAAAACAAGAAACTAGTCAATTTTTCCTTACTAGGGCGCAAACATTGAAAACAATGGATTACAAACAACAGTAAATGATCACGAATTCTTCAATACAAATGATAGATGAAATCAACCATATGGCCTTGTATAGCAGCGAGCTTTAATCAAAACTTTAGAGCAACAAATAATAGTCTATTGAAGCCAAATTTACAGAATGTCCATAATCCTTAAGACTTTCCAACATAGAAGCAATAATATTGTATATGAGAATTAAAGGAAGGAATTTCACCATTGGATCGGAACCATGGACATGAAAGGACCATATTATAACCCACTAAAGGCACATGAATAGCTGCAACAACTCACAAGGGGCACAAATGCTCGGATTACCCTCTTCTCTATCAAAAATATATCACAATCAAAACACTACTACTACTAGCTCTTCACATTCTCTTGGGATTCAAACACTTCATGCTATGGGATGGATAAGACCTGCAAGTAACACTCTCATGGCTACATTAGACTTTGTGAAGAACACTAGACATACTCTTCCTCAAGCATCCAACAATAGATTTCTCAATCTCTCAGTTGGATCAAGGTTTGCAAAGGGGCACATCACCCAAGCCTCTGAGATGTAGAGCTCTTACGACAAATTATCAAAGTGACCAAAATATGTGAATAGTTTTGTTCAACCTTCTTTTATTAAGCCCTGTTAGCTTTTCAGACTCCCTTTTGGACTTACCATCTAGGAATTATGAACCATAGGTGCATGTATGTTTGTTTAGGCAAGTTGATTTTGCCTTAGACCTACTTGCCTTCATGAATTCAACCTCAGTAGATAAAATTAGTGTATGTAGCTTTCTTGGATCCTTTTTGCTAGCTTTATGCTTTTACTAAACTTTCCTGAACCTTATATTCCAAAACCATGAAACTTATGTCCTTTTAGCTTTTCTGTTGCTTTTCCTGCTTTTGGATGCTTTCTCTCCAGCTTTTTCTAAGGAGACAACTCATCTCCCTTATCCTCATCCTACACGCCCTATTGGGCAACCTAATCCATGGACAACTCATAAATAATTATTAGAAATATTAAATAAAACAAAATTTAGGCCCACCATTAATTAATTATTTACATAAGGTAAACAAAATTGTCAAACTTAACCCCCTTAGTAATTTATTTAATTGTTTTCCACTAGGACCCATGTAAGTTGAATGGGTTAGTGGTGGACCATGGTGCTATAAAAAATGGGGACATTGCAGTCCTCCCCAACCAAAATTGCTTGTCCTCAAGCAATTGAAAATATGGTCGATGAAGAACCTATACACTTTCTCACAATACTTTGCAAGGCTGCTTCAAAACCATTTGAATCTCATCTCCAACATAGATGACCCCTTGGATAATCTTGCATTGGTCATCCTTTGCCATCAACTCAATAATGATCCTACTTTTGTAACTCTCCATGGATAATTGAGTTGCAATATGTGGATTGAATTTGACCAAGGCATGCAAAATGGCCAATCTTTCCTTGTAGCAAATGGAATAGCAATGAGTATGCATCTGTAAACTTCTATTCTCATGAGCAATAAGATATGGGCTTACTTAAGGGTTGCTACAATAATCTTTCTTGAAACATAACTTTGATATGCGTTGCACCCTTCACAATACTTCAATCCTTCATTCTTGAGGTAATTCCGTGAAAGCCTCTCACTCACCTTCCTTTGAATCTCCAAGCAACTAGGGTGGCCATATTTCAACAAAACTACTCCTATGCCTCCTTTGGAAGCATCTCCTCTAAGCACAAATGATGGAGCCAAACCAAGTGTGGCAAACATTGAACAAGCTCGCATCACTTTCTTCATCTCTTTGAAAACTTTCCTAGAGTTCTCATCCACACATGACACTTCTTTCCTTCCTTGGGCAGCCACATGTGTTATGAATTGGAAGGATCCTCTGCATGGTGCACCATTCTCCAACTTGTTCATATCTATGGTAGAGATGGAATGAATCCTCTTCACGTAGGCACCAATTTTACCATGCTCAACCATAGATTCAACATACAATATCTCAACCCTTCCAATTGCACATTCAAACAAATTGATATGCAATGATAGCTCTACCCAAATCCTTGTCATGGCTTCCAAATTATGTGATGGCTTCTCCAACATCCTACCATGAACAAGAATGTACTCAAAAGGAATGAATACAAGCTTACCAAAGTGCTTGATGGATGCTCTACTCATGTAAGTTGGTGAGGCCATATGTGCATTAGCCAAGCCAATGCTCATGCATGAAAATACCAAATAGGCACATTGGACACAAGGAGATGTCTCTTGCAAAATTTCCTCTTCCAAGCGAACTTGATGATGATGACCAAGGTGGAGATCAATTTTGGGAAGGTACTCAACCTTATGCATCTCATTCCTCTTGAGAGGTGTCTCTGTCCCCCATAATGTTATGTGAAATATCTAGCTGAAGTACTTGAGACCAAGGATGATTCCAGGGTCCCAAATGAATCTGAGGAGTGGGAAGTGTCTCCTACTTCCACCTCTACATTGCATGGTTTCCACATAAGGAGCCTTTGAAATACTCCCAATCCAACAATCTAGAATATGTGGTGTCCATCCATCATATGGTTTCCCATGTAGGAAACGAAGCCACTGCTCCACATGGATGGATTGCTGGAAATGAAGGGTGGCTCGCCCTCCTGGATACCACTAATCATGTTGCATGCTTCAAATCCCAAATGCCATAAGTACAAATATGTCACTCCGTGGAATGTTAGGATCCCATGGCTTATGCATCATCACACTCGGAACAATGTGTCATTCCAAATGATGTTAGGATCCCATAACCAATTCAATAGTGCATCACTACCACTAGTCTTCTTCTCTACAATGCATCTTTTCATTCTATCCATGAGTGAATAAACACTCATGTTTGTTGATCCAAATGCAAATAAATCAACCTTCTCCTTTAGAGTGAATTCTCCCTTCCATGAAGGTAGGTAAAGGTCCTTTTGAAGCAAGGAGAGTGTTTGGCAAACACCCTGCATGCTTATTGCTCCATCCAACCGAATCAAGTAGGAGTCCCATGAGCTGCTATGCATACTGAAAGGATCACATGGCTACCATAAGAACTCATTCTGTTTCTCACAAGATTGCACATCAAATGATGTGTCCATAAATCTCCTACCCATGCAAGCAAGTCTAGTGCATCCTTAAATTTCCAACCCATGCAAGCAAGTCTAGTGCATCCTTGAATCTCCATTTTTGTTATGTAAGTATCTACCCAATCCATGGATAGAAATCACCTTTGCTTACTGCTTCATATGGAATGTAATCAGCTTCCTCCTTAATGGTTGAGTCTTTCTCACACATAGGAAACTCAAAATATTCCTGTCTCAAATCAAGTGCTTGGCCCACATTCCCTTTGTCTATTTTATCTTCAAGCACTTGCAAATTTGGATGTCTCTCATGAGGCTCCTCCATTGCATCATGTGTGGAATCAGCCACATACACATGATTTGTAATTGCGTTGGAGGAAGAATGTGTCCCTCCCAGCTCCATATGAAGCTGCTCCAACTCCATGGCCTTTTCTTCTCCACGATCTTCCTCTATTTCGCAGCCAACCTGTAGTGGCTTGTGCTCCTCCCTAAGTGTATCTTCCTTTGATGTAGAACTGGATGGTTCGTGGTTCTTCTCATGTTCATTTGAAAGATGAACAATGATAGTGGATGCACCTTCTTCAGAACCAATTTCTTCACAAAGAATTTTGGAGTCTTTCTTTGCGGATGAACCAAAGAAGAATATTTTGAACCTTTGTAGTCCAGATGATGTAGATAAGGCCTCCATCATCTGCTGCAAATGATTCTCTATCTCTTGAGTATGCTTTTCCTGGCTCTTCCAAAATATTTCCCGTTCATCATTTGGTACACACATATGCGCCATCCTTCTTCAGCTGCTATATTTATGATCTCGGAAGAAGTACCTTTGGGGATTCTTCAAGGATTTTGGTCCACGGGTGCAGAGGACCATGCTCTAATACTAGTGTAATGTACCCAAACCCCTATTAGGAACACTAACTCAAATATACATCTTGGACACACAGAGGATAGGATTGACACACTTACAAGGCTGCAAATAAGGTGGACTCAAGGTCAATACTTCGACAGTGGCAAATTCGGGAGTGCATCACACCTGCGTAGACCCTAATGGACAAGCCAAAGGACTCAAGGCAATTTCCCCAGGACTTTTATTGAACCTCCACTACTTCTGGTGCATACTAGAAGTAATCAAACCTTGGGTAAGATAAATAGTATGTCCCTAACCTGATAATGGACTCAATTTGACTTGGAAATAAAGGTCTAACAGTAAAAATTCCAACTAGGTGCAAAAGGGAGAGCCTTGGACTAGTGAAGGAGAAAACTTCTAGATGAATTCGAATGGCCTCAAAGGATTCCTAATTTATGTCCTAGAGGTGTGTATGGAATCTAATACATTTGAATTAACTAACATAACCTTCATATTAGATATTGGTAGCACACTTGATAGTTAAAATCATTAAAACGGGAAACTAGTCAATTTTTCCTTACTAGGGCGCAAACATTGAAAATAGTGGATTACAAACAACAGTAAATGATCATGAATTCTTCAATACAACTGATAGATAAAATCAACCATATGGCCTTGTACAACAACAAGCTTTAATCAAAACTTTGGAGAAGCAAATATTAGTCTATTGAAGCCAAACTTACATAATGTCCATAATCCTTAAGATTTTACAACATAGAAGCAATAATATTGTTTGAGAATTAAAGGAAGGACTTTCACCACTAGATCAGAACCATGGGCAGGAAAGGACCATATTACAGCTCACTGAAGGCAAATGAACACCTACAACAACTCGCAGGGCGCGCAAATGCTCAAATTGCCCTCTTCTCTAGCCAAAACATATCACAATCAAACCAGTGTTGCTGCTAGCTCTTCACATTCTCTTGGGATTCTAACACTTCATGCTATGGGATGGATTAGACCTGCAAATAACACTCTCACGGTTGCATTAGACTCTGTGAAGAAGATTGGACATCCTCTTCCTCAAGCATCCAACAATAGATCTCTCGATCTCTCAGCTGGATCAAGGTTTGCAAAGGGGCACATCACCCAATGCATGGCCATGGGCACCTCACCCCAGCCTTTGAGATGTAGAGCTCTTGAGAAAAATTATAAAAGTTACCAAAATATGTGAATGGGTGTGTTCAACCTTCTTTTATTAACCTCTGTTAGCTTTTATGCCTCCCTTTTTGGACTTGCCATCTAGGAATTTCGAACCATATGTGCATGTATGTTTGTTTAGGCAAGTTGCTTTTTCCTTGGACCTAATTTCCTTCATGAATTCGACCTCACTAGCCAAAATCAGCCTATGTATCTTTCTTGGAGCCTTTTTGCTAGCTTTCTTCTTTTACTAAACTTTCCTGGACCTTATCTTCCAAAATCAAGAAACTTCTGTCCTTTTAGCTTTTCTGTTGCTTTTCCCACTTTTGGCTGCTTTTTGTCCAACTTTTTCTAAGGAAACAACTCATCTCCCTTATCCTCATACTACACACCCTCTTAGGCCACCTAAGCCATGGACAACTCATAAATAATTATTAGAAATATTAAATAAACCAAAATTTAGGCCCACCATTAATTACTTATTTACATAAGGTAAAAAAATTGTCAAACTTAACCCCCTTAGTAATTTATTTAATTATTTTCCACTAGGACCCATGTAAGTTGAATGGGTTAGTGGTGGACCATGGTGCTATAAAAAATGGGGACATTACAATGGGGTGGTTGGGAGGGTTGGCTATGGCCTTCTCCACCCAGGTTCTATCTACTTTGAGGACATGTTCACCACAACAAATCCCTATGATTTGCTCCCTTTTTTGCTCCCTATTTTGCTTCTAAAGATTGTTTTAGTGTATTTTTCACCACATTTTTGAATGTATCTGGATGGCGCAATTTTTGGCATTTTTTGTGCCGAACAAAACATGTAGGCGCTAAATTAGGTGCTAGTAGTGCCATAAATAAAGTAACAAGATAAATACGAGGTGTATACGGCAAAACCTGAGTAAGGGGCAAGCAAAACCAAGAGGTAAATACCCAATGTTGCAAGATTTTACGCAAGGAGGGTTGGATTTTCATATGATCGACACCCATCAATTTTGACGGTAATAGCTAAATTTCATTAAATTATGACTTAGTAGGCAGTTAAAATTTGAAGTTCCGGGCATTATGACTTGGAAGGTAGTTAAAATATGAAGTGGTAGGCTGTTAAAATTTGAAGTTCTAGGCATTCTGACTTGGCATGCAGTTAAAATTTGAAATTCCAGGCCTGTCTGCAGGTAAAATGGATCTGGTCCCAACCTTAGGCCACTATCAGGCAGAGATGCAAGTGGAACACCTGGACCTTCCACATCTCTAGATGGAGACATATCATGGTTTGGAGTTCCCCCATATCTCAGAGGTTTGGCCTAAAGTTGTAGACTTTCTAGCTTTCCTGTACGGATCAAACCAATTTGAAATTTTAGCGCATGAGGTTCTGGCCAACAATGATTCAGAATTTGGTCTCTCACCTGGGGAAGAAAGTGATCTTTTTCATCAAAATCTGGGATCTGGCGACATAGACCCAAATTCCTTCTTCATCAATAGCCCAGGGCATTTGGCTTTTAACCCTAATTCCTCCAAAGGCGAGGAGAGAATTCCTTGTGCAAATAGTTCCCAAAGGGCGGAGATAGAGACTAGGGGAGAATCCAATGATCGAAGGGATGACGAAGGTGGAAAAAGGAAGAAGCGACGAATCCAAAAAATGATGGCAGAGCAGACAATTTCGTGGTAGGTGAAGACATCCCCATCTTCAGAGTGGCCAACATGGCCGAGCTAACACTAACCAAACGATTCTAAGGTAAGAAGCTTGATGTCAAAACCATCATGGAATGTGTGAATGAAAACTGGGGAGAAAGGTTGGGATACACCCCAAAAATTTTATGTTTGGCCAAAGGATGGTTCATGTTACTGAGCATTGAATGAGAACCAATGGTGAGGGATTTTGACTCAGGGAGGATAAATAACATTAAATGATAGTCAATTAGCTACCTAGGTTCAATCCAACAAGTTTTGGAAGGTTTTGAGGAGGTCTCGCAAACATATAAGAAAAATTTTCTTCTAGGATCTCACAACTAGGCCAAATTCAGGAATTCCCAAACAGTCAAGAAGGCTCAGGAATTTACGATATTAAGCTTGGAATGAGTCATCTAGGATCTTAATTAACATAATAAATGTAAATCAATTCATTTGGACCAATACTCATTCATTTACTAAACAAATTCTAGAAACTAGCTCTTTTTCATTGAAATATAGACTAGGTGCAAGAAGAGGTATTGGAATTAGATTTTTATTCAGTACAAATTCAGAATTGACATCAAAGGTCCATTATTACAGTAATATCAGCCATAAGTAGTTGATTCATACATTATATAGTTCTCAAGAATGAGATACATCAAGAACAAGCTCTTTCATCGAGAAAGACTAGGAAATCACTCATAGATCTACATGGAGAACTATCAAATCTTTGTCACATGCTCGTACTCCATTGGTGAAGACTTCAAGACCAAAAATAAGCTTAGTTAAAATGGTTGAATAGCATCATCATCTCATAGGAAGAAGGGGCACATCTCCCAACGTGGACTAGGGGCACATCTCCCAAGTCACTTAGGCACAATTGCACTCACTCCAATTCTCCAACTATCAACAGATGTGATAGGGGTGCACTCTCCTTCTTTTATAGATGGAATATGGCTTGAGGAGCAAGTATCCTAGGCTAGTGCGCCCTCATGGATGGATAAGGAAAGGTTGCTTTCATCCTTTTTTCCTTTTCTGCTTTAGCTTTTCTATCCTACTTTGCTTTTTACTGTTTTTTCTTGCTTTTCTGCCTTATCCCGATTTTTTGACTTTATCATGCTTTTTGCTTTTGTGTTGCTTTTCCTGAGTTTTTGCTGTCTTTCTACTTTTTACCATATTTCTTTCTTTTCTTGATTTTCTAGCTTTGCATGCTTTCACCTATCTTTTCTTGCAAGTCATCTCTCTGGTCAACCTTATCCTCTAAGGCCCACTTGTGGAGCATTATCCACTTTATTTCAAAATAAAAATACTTATTTGATGAAAATTAATTATTTTTAAGTGCATAACAACTTTAGGAAAACTAAACCACACTCCATAATTAATTAAATGCGTGAACTTTCAAAATTAACCCTAAGTAAATGAAGTTGTCTCCTCAACCCAATGGATTAATTGGGTTAGGAAATTAATCCAGTAATCATCATTGAGGGGACATGACAGTCCTCCCCTCCCAAGATTTTTTTTTTTAAAGCAATTTCAAACTGGGATGTTGTAAGATATGTAAGATGTGTTCTCCTTCCCAAGTAGCATCCTCACTAGGTAGTTCTTCCCATTGCACCAGGAATTCCATAATGATTTTGTTTCTTAGCTTCTTCTCTCAAACCTCCAAATTATTTTATGGAACTAGAACCAAATGTCCTTCATCATCAAGGGGAGGCAATTCTTTTGAAACCTTAACTTTATGCCCTATTTCCTTCTTCAAAAAAGACACATGGAAAACATCGTGAATCCTACTACCTGGAGGCAATTCTAGCTCATAAAACCACTTCCCCGATCTTCCTTAGGACTTGGTAGGGACCATAGAACCTTGGATGCAACTTCTTAGCCCCTTTACACTTCAATGAGGATTGTCTATAGGGATGAAACCTCAAATATACCAGATCTCCTACTTGGAAGGTTCGCTCCACTCTATGCTTGTATGCATGCACCTTTTACCTATTCTGTGCTACTCGCAAGTTGTCTTTGAGAGTTATGAGTATGTCTTGAATCTCTTGGAGCCAATACTCTGCCTTTTGTGTCTTTCAATCACCAAATATCATTTCAGCAAAAGTGAGTGCAACATATCCATATAGGTCCTTGAATGGTGACATTCCAATTGAAAGATGAAAAGTAATATTGTAACAAAACTCTCCTAAATGGAGCCAAGTAGTCCATGAATTTTGCTGACTAGTAACATATTTTCTCAGGTATCCTTCCAACTATTGGTTCACTCTTTCTATTTGGCCATAATTCTGTGGATGGTAGCTTGTACTCATGTCCAAACTTGTCCCCACTAAATTGAACAATTCTTGCCAAAAATTGCTAGTGAACTTACTATCTCTATCACTGACGATGGACTTGGGTATGCCATGAAGTTTGAAGACTTCTTTGATGGAAATTTCAGCCACTTGGCTGGCTGCAATATTAGTTGTGACAACAAAGAAATGTGCATATTTAGTCAATCTATCAACCACAACAAAAATATTGTCGCTACCTTGGCTTTTGGGAAGCCCCGTGATGATATCCATTGATACACTTTCCCATTTCTGCTAAGGAATAGGAAGTGGTTGTAAGAGTCCAATTGGATGAGTATGCTCTACCTTTTTTTGTTGACATGCCACACATGATCTAACATACTCCATCACTTCCTTCTCATGCCCTTCCAAGAGAACCTTTTCCTCACTTTCATGTATGTCTTCACAAACCCTGGATGTCCTGCTAGGGGCGCATCATGAGCAACTTGTAGGATCTTCTTCTTTAATGAGGATTCTAGAACCAAAAATATATTATCCGTATGATAGATGATATCATTGAGAATCTTGTAAGTATCATCATGAATTAGTCCATCAAATAAATCACAAGCAAACTGATTCTTTGTATACTATACTCCTAGTTGTGCTTTCCAATCATCATGAAAATTTATAAATGCAAAGGTTGGTTTTCTAGAAAGAGCATAAACTACAGTGGTCATCTTACCCTTCTTGTATTCAATGTCAAATCCGAATGCTTGGACCTTGCTTACCCACTTTTTTTGCCTATCATTGAACTCATTTTGGGTCAGGAAGTGTCTCAAACTATTATGATCAGTCTTGTTGATGAACTTACCACCCACAAGATATTGTATGAACTTAAATAGCGCATGCATGATGGTTGGCATCTCCTTATCATAGACTGAATATAACCTCTCATGGGGTTGCAACTTCCTACTTTCAAAGGCTAGGGGATGCGTGTTTTGCATCAAGACTGCTCCAATCCCATTCCCTAAAGCGTCACATTCAAGAAAAAAAGGTTGAGAGAAAACTGAAAGTGCAAGAACAGGGCAACTACTCATTACCTCCTTCATCTTATTAAATGCATGTTCAACTTCTTCTGACCAATTGAAGGCTCCTTTCTTAGTAAGGTTTGTCAGGAGATGTCAACTTTGAAAAACCTTTGACAAACTTCCGGTAGTAAGTGCATAACCCAATGAATCATCTCAATTCAGTGAGATCTATAGGACTTGGCCAATCCAAAATATTTTGTATCTTATCCATGTGAACCTTAAATCCTTCTTTCCCAATCACATGACCAAGATACAAAATATCAATCATTCCAAACTCGCACTTGGATAGTTTTGCATAGAAATATTGATTTACCAAGATTGTTAGTACAACATCCAAATGGTGCAAATGCTCCTCCCAAGTTCTACTATAGATTAAGATATGATCAAAGAAAACAAGAACAAACTTACGAAGCTTCCTGCTAAACACTCTGTTCATGCAAGATTGAAAATTTGCAGGTGCATCTAGTAAACACTTTGTTCCTATAGTAATTTGCAATTTAGGAATCCATGTAGAATAATCCATAGAATGATTACCTGGAATGATAACAGTGAAGCCTCCAAAATTTTTAGTAGGTATATTCCTTATTTAAACCAAAGATGAATCGATGAAGTTATGTGTTGCTCCTCCATCCACTAACACAGTGACTGATTTCCATTGGACCACTCCTTTGGATCTGAGAGTGTGGAAGCGAGGCACTCTTAAAAATACTGCAATTTTTCTCACCTCGGGGGTATTCTTCTTCTACAGTCTCATAGGCCACTTCAACATCTGCTGGGGCCTCTTCTTCCTCCTCCTCAACTTCACTCTCCGAATAAAGTTCAATGTAGTGTGATTTTCCTTTAGCACATTTGTGTCCTAGAACCCATGGTTCCTGACAGGTGAAACACAACTTCCTTCTTCTTCATTCATCTCTATACTTGGAGTAATTGTCCTTCTTAAAATTTCTAGAAGGACCCTTCATGGGTGGCCTTTAATTCTTGAATTGAGTAAGAACAACAGTTCTAGGAGTAAATCTGGTCCTCAGAATAGAGTCTTGCAAATCTCTTGTTCTACTCAATGCATCTTGCAAGGTAGAGGGTCTGTAGACCTTCACCAAACCTTTCAAAGGTTCTGCTAACCATTCAATGAACAACATGATCAATCTAGCTTCTGAGATATCAATGACCATCACAACTAATTTATGAAACTTAGAGATGTAGGCTTAAGGAGTCCCATCCTGCTTCACATGCGCTAGTTCTCTGAACGTGATTTCAGGATCTCTTCTTTAGAATCTTTCAACCAATATTCTTGTGAACTCTTCATAAGGGGACACCTGATCATGCCCAAGTGTTTTCAGGCCATGAAAACACCAATCATTGGCTTCACCCTCTAAGTGTAGAGTATCCAACTTGATGGCATCTCTCTCAGCCATTGTATTCAACTGAAAACATGTATCTAGCTTTTGAATCCAAGAGTTAGCAGTTCACTTTTGTGAGCCATCAAAGTAAGGCAAATAAATCTTACCAATAACATTTCTTAACTTATAGTTTTGATTTGGAATCCGAAAACTTCCTCTTGAGTTGGACTTGTACTGCAGATCACAAAAATCTCTGAATGGCAAGGCTCTTCTACATTCTTCATTCAGTGTGAGGTACTCATCATATTTATCCTCCCATGAAGCAAGACCAAACCTCAGTTTCCTCCCTTTTTCTTTCAGTAAAATTGGGCATAGTAGGCCTATAAATAATTCTTCTTTCAAAAGGTATTTATGTTATAAATATTTCAAATTTTGATGTATGAATAGAGTTTGTACTTTATGTCTTGATGGTTTAGCCTGGTTAATCTTATGCTTATGCATTAAAGTCTCTGGTCTTTAATTCTACTTCTTCAGAATATACAATCTTTGTAGTGTTACACTCTGTTATGATACTCAAAACTCTTGGCCATTCATCTTTTCCAAACCTGAACTAAATGCAATCAATATTGAAATCGGAATCCTTTCAAGTTGTGATGCTTGGGATTTGTATCCTTGTAGTCTAGTACAGACTCTGGGACTAACAGAAGGGAGGGGGTGGGTCTTTGGAGTCATGGCAATGTGAAAGAATATGGTGGAAAATACACCAAGTTACCCAGTTATTAGATTATTTTATATGATTTTGTGTTATATTTTTACATTTGACATTTTATTGACTTGTAGGCCTAGATAATTGTAAAAAGTGAGTGTGCGAGGCTATAAATAATCCCTCCTCACTTCATTTGTAAAACATGACTCATGGAATAAAATCATTATGTTGCTCTTTTACCCTTACTGGTCTTTTGGAAAGTGATGTGCACCTATTGAGGGTTTCTCTTATTTGGCTTGTGGATAAAATTTGTATGCTTATCTAAAGGTTTCCTCATGCATGGTAATTGCAACCACCACTTCCATGCATGTAATTGTTGTTCTAAGCTATACTTTCGAATCTAGAAAATATTGCTTAAATCTGATATTTGTGTTAAATATATTTAAAATATGATATATGCATGAGATAGTATATGGTTGTTGTTATTACTATCATGCTACATTTTATGAATGAAACTTACCATATTTTGCTACATAAATTACTCTATGGAGGCCTTTAGAAATCATATTTAACAAGCTAATCCAAACTAGTCACCTACAACAGTCATCACCCCAAATTTTTGACAAAAACCCAAGGCAGATTGATCAACTGTAAGCTACAGCAATTCGCCATCAAAGTGTTTGATGATATTCCACAACCAACGTAACCTGAGAATAGCATGGTAATGAAGAACACACACCCACTTTGATGGGGAAAGTTCAGCAGTTTAACAAGCTCATGAAGGATTTAATATAATATGCTAACTCAGTCTAACTAGGGTGAAGTCAGGAAAGGAAACATAATCTACAGCAACAATCATCCAAGTACTATCCAAATACCAACAAACCTGTGTCTTAGGGACAACCTCAATCACTTAATTAGTCAATAATATTTAGTAGTGAGAAAGCTATCAGTCAGTTCGAAAATTCCAAGGGTTGTTACTAGCTAGTAGCATCACACTCTACATGTGCTTATTGTGAGCTAGCCTGCTAGTTTGTTCGGTAAAACAATAAAAGAAACCCATCATCAAGTGTTTGGAGGTACCATATCTAGGGACAAGGAGGAACATCACACACAATTATATGCTAATATAAAGATGGTCTATTCTAGACACGTCCTCAAGCCTTGGAATCATCTCAAACTTTCAGTTGTGGATGGTCTTTGAATGCATATCAACAAAGCCTAAGGTATGAGAAATATCTAATTGTATGCTCAATTGATGGAGACATTGTGGAAATGGATTATGAGAATTTTGAAGTTAAGACTACAAATGGAAATTGCAAGGGTATTTCATCCAGGTGTCTTGTCCTTGGAGGTTCCTTATGGCTTGTGTCTTGTCCTTGGAGGCTCGCTATGACTTGTGTCTTGTTCTTGAGGCTCGTTATACTTTTGTTTTATAATTGGTGGCTCACTATACTCTTGCCTTGCACTCTAGAGGTACTCGTTATGCTTTGTCAAGCCGCAGCAGAGATATGGTTTGTTGTCTATGGGTTATGTATTACATGGTCTTGCATCTCTCCTTTGGCCTAAGGTTTTTGGAAAAGGACTTGATAAAGCCATGATTAGATATTGATTTATAAGGACTTGATCACAATGAAAGGTTGGTGATTTATAAGGGTGCTATGACCAATGGGAGCACAAAAGAAATCAAGCTACACATAAATAAACAATTCAACACAATAAATGAAAATTGGCATGTTAACATAACAATATCCAACTAAATTATTGAAACTCAACTAATGATACCTTATTCTCCATCCAAATAACAAAATTGGACCACTTTTTGTCTTGCATCATATCAAATTCAAATTGTGATGGATAATGACCATATTGTTGCTCCTATCAAAACATGAAAAATGGACTAGTTAAAGTAATTAATATCCAATCATTTACTTTATTGTACAAAATTATATATATATATATATATATGTATATATATATATATATAGATATATGTACATATATCTATATACATATATGTACATATATATATATGTATACATATATATATATGTGTACATATATCTATATAGATATATGTACACATATATATATATGTGTACATATATCTATATAGATATATGTACACATATATATATATGTATACATATATATATATATGTACATATATCTATATACATATATGTAAATATATGTATACATATATATATATGTACATCTATATATATATACACATATATATATGTAGATATATATATGTATACAGATATATATGTATATATATATCTGTATATGTATATGTATATATGTACACATATATATCTGTATATTTATATACATATATATATATATCTGTATATGTATATATGTATATATATATATATCTGTATATGTATATATGTATATATATATATATATCTGTATATGTATATATATATATATATTCATATACATATATATATCTGTATATGTATATATATATATATATATCCATATGTATATATGTGTAAATATATGTATGTATATATATATATGCATACATATACAGATATATATATGTATATCTCTGTATACATATATATATATATATATATATATATCTGTATATGTATATATATGTATATGTATATATGTGTAAATATATGTCTGTATACACATATATATATACATACATATATTTACACATATATACATATACAAATATATATATATACATATACAGATATATATATGTATATGTATATATGTATATCTCTGTATACATATATATATTTGTATATGCATATATGTAACTTGCCTTCAATAGAATTGATTTCTTTTCCTTCTTCTTCCCTTGTCAGAGGATCTTTCTTCTTAGAATCTGAATATCTTTTGTGACCCATAGAAGGATGTGAAGATTAGGTTCATAGGACCATGTTCCGATACCACTGTAATTTACCAACTAGGATTGATGATACACTAACTATCTCTCCTACAAGACTCAAGGAAAAACAATGAACTCTAGTGACTAGTTTGACTGTAGATAGGAAAAATCAAAGGAATATGGAAGGGATGAGGAACATGCCATCCGATAGAATTTCACAAAGTATTGGGACCATTAATGTTTCGAACATCAGCCAAGCTGAAGCTTACTCCAATGCTCCTGGGCACCCCAACATATGCAAATTAGAACTTCAACAAAGCATTGATTGAGAACTAATGGTGAGGGATTTTGACTTAGGGAGGATAGATAAACAGATATAAATACATATATATGTAGATATATATATATACATATGTATATATTTACATATATATATATATGTAGATATATACATGTACATATCTACATATATATATATGTAAATATATACATATGTATATATATATATCTACATATATATGTATCTACATATGTTTATACATATATGTTTATACATATATGTAGATATATACATATATATATATATATACATATGTATTTATATATGTGTGTGTAGATACATATATATGTATCTACACATACACACACATATATATATACATATATATATATGTAGATACATATATATCTATACACACACACACACACATATATATATACATATATATATATGTAGATACATATATATACATACATATGTATATATATATATATATATATATATATGTGTGTAGATACATATATATGTATCTACACACACACATATATATATGTAGATACATATGTATATATATGTGTGTATCTCTATATACATATATATATATATTTACATATGTATATATATATCATTTCAAAATATATAGATACATATATATATATGTATATATATATATATGTACATCTCATATATATATATATATATATATTTACATATCTATATATATAACATTTCAAAATATACTTACAAATTTGCATATTAAGGCTTCTAAACATGTTTTCCCATTATGATGTGTGGCACAAAATTTGGCAAGTCTGGCCTTCAAGACCTTGTCCTGAAACATACACTAGTTCAATTTAATTATGCACCAGTAAAATATAAAAATCGTTTAATGAATTTAAAATAATCTTATGACCAAATTCAAATACATGTGTGCTCTCCTCACTGGACTTCCTACATGCATCTGCTCTATCATATACTTTCACGAGCTCTTTCCATACTTTCACTCTTACATCAATTGACCTTCTTTTGTTCCTTATCTCGGGAGGAATTTGTTTTATCTTTTTCATTTGCTTGCAACGAAATCTCTTGCAATTTTAAGTCATTTGTTTTTTAATATGCTTTACTAACCAAACTGTCCCAAATACAGTCTCCATGTCATGGATGACTGCTTTTTGAAGGTGCATGGGTATCTTCGATAATGGAAGATGTAGATACTCTTCTAATCATTGAAGGCATGATTCATTCAACCTACTCATGAACACTCTCCCGGCATCTGTCATTCTGATATTCTCGGAGACATCATATTCTACCTTGGTTTCATATGTAGCAATGCAAGATGCATAACATGTACTGGTGGTGGAAGAAATATGTGTCCCAGGAGTGGTTGGGACATTCGACGTCTCTACTCCCTGTTCCACATTCTTAGAGGCTATTGTGATTGATTTTCTCCTTGATATTTAGCACAATCCAGGATTTGATGGGGAATCAATCGATTCCCTTTGACAGGGTTGGTTTGGTTGGATTGTTTCAGTTCCTTTAGTAGATCGTTCTTCCACATATTTGGCAAGCATGGACCAGTCCATACCTTCTAGTTTCTTCATTGCTTCTACCCCCAATATAGAATCCATTGCCTCTTTCAATTTCTCACTGTCATGTCCTTATATATGTACAATAAATTTATTATTTTAAATTTAGAGAGAAAATTTCTTCTTTTATAATTTTGAAATAAAAGACTAAAAATACAATTCAAACAAGGAATGGAAACATGTACAAATCTATAAATTGAGTATGAAATATCTCATTCTGGCAAGAATCAAATCCCTTTGCTCGTTTCCCTTTGTTGCCTAACATTTTTTGGCGTCATAGGGCAAAAATTTTTCCTCCAACTATGGAAAATCGCTTTTCTTTGCTTTGTACATTTTGTTCCCTTCCCTTTAACTGTTATAAACAACAATAGTGCGAAATGGATGGACAGGGGTTTGATTTTCGTCAAAGGTGGGGGGTAATGACATGTTAGAGGGAAGGGACTACTAGAGGCCGAATCACACCCAGAAATCAAATTTTTTTGACTGAAATCCACAACCGGGGAGGAGGGGTGCCTCAACATCTCTGTCGACCATCAACAAGGATCCAATCGATTAGTTATTTGATTTCATAGACTCAAGGCATTTTCGTGGCCTGCTCCAACTCCGCGCAGAAGTTCTAAGATCCCTCGATTTTCAATTGTGAGTATATCCATTTTAAAAATGGTTAATGTTTTACATTGTATGTGTTTAACCACGAGATTTATTCATTGCACAATTTTTATTTTTATTTTGTTTAAAAAGTCGGCGCTAAATTAGGTGCCATTAGCGTCAGATTTAGCACCGACTATTGGCCAAAAACATAATCACCTTTGGGCACTAAATGGGGCACAAATTGCACCTAATTTAGCGCTTATCATCATGCATGAGGTGTAGCTATTGGAGGATATTTTGCATGCATCACATAAAACATCTTTCAACATCTATTCTTTGAAATAAAAACATTATAGGGATTCAACCATACCCTAAGAACTCCAAACTACAAATCTAAACATAAATTTTTTAAGAGGGAGTTGTGATCTCTAACCTACAACTTACATAATGAAAATTGGATGTTTTGACAATAGGAACATGGATCATGAGGCTATATACATGGTCATAGGAGGAAAAAATTAGGTTAAGCCCTATAGGAGGCTTCTAAGCCTTCAAGGATAATCATAACTACTCATACCACCACACATGACCTCCTACTAGTACTCTTCTAGTCACTTGAAATAGTGACGATGATATGGGGCCCCTTGCATGGAACATGAAAAGCGAGCATATTAACAAGATAACATCAACAACATTCTCTTGGTGCATAGGTGTTATGTGACTAATCTCACTGTTGTGTATTACAAGATCCAGAGGAAGTCGCAAACATAGGATGTGGACGACGTAGACTTACTAAATCAACTAGAGGAAAGTGGGTGGCCATAGAATTGGATACATAATCTGCAGATACAATAAAGGTAAGAAGACAAATCAACCTTAACCAAAGGATGATGGTGTTTATGAATTCACAAATGCTACAACGTAGATGAGATAAAATTATATAAACTATGTTTTTTTTTAAATCCAAAACATGGTATCAATATGTCAAATATATGAGTAAAGTGAGGTTTTGTGTTGGATAGCATATTGGTTTAAATGATATAATTGGTGTGATAAACATCATTGACTATGTTGTGTATTATAGGGTCCAGACGAGGCCATGGCAACAAATCGTGTCATATCAAATAAGGACACAACGGATGTCGCAGGACATCAAGTAATCAAATTTTGACTTAACTTAGGAAGCATTTTATGATATGTCCATCATTTTCACAGTATTATTAAAATTTATAATGTATTATCCAATCTTGAAATAAATTAATGCATGTTGTTGATTATTTCAGATGAAGATTGGAGCAAGTACACAGCCTAAGCGTTCAACTAGCAAAAGAAAAAAAAACATATGTACGTGGGCATGGACCTAAAACTGTTAAATCACGAAGAACACAATGGGTGGAAGAGGATATGACAATGGATCCTATGGACACGACAAATAATTGCATTGAAGAAGAGGTTGGTCAAGACTATAGCACATAGGATGAATACTTTGAGAAAATTGTTGTTTGTGGATGTTCTATATGTTGTGGAAAGAAACAATTCAAACGAGCGATTGTACAAATACATTACATAGATGATGAGATTCCAGTGGGTACTCTACATCCTACAATCAATTAAAATCCAATAGGAATTTTGGTAAGGAATTTTTCAATTTGATATAAATAACAGGTATACTTCTTTTAAACATTGTTTTGTATTATTTAAATAATTAAAATTTTCTAATGGATGCTTGCACGACAAAGTTCTTGGTTTAAAGTATCCTAGATCACTGACTTCGAACCTAGAGAGTGATGATCATTTATCAAATGATACATCTAACAAAAATATGTGCCAATATACCAGCTCATAAGATGAGGAATTGATGAAAATAAGTAACAGAACAAGAACCGGATTAAAGATGCATAGTTTGCTTAAAGAAAAGGGGAAGGTGGACAACTTACCCTATGAGAATGAATGTGATGGAGATGATGACTTGCCCCTAGGTTTGAGATCAATTTACAAACAGACATTTGATCGTCAACTATATTGTGCTTGGCCTAGTGATCAACAACTACCTAGAGTGTACGAAGCGTTTCAATTTTGGGGTTACAACTAAATGATACGACCCTCTAATCTTCATGGAGTGAATCTAGGCCTCTTTATTAACGAAAAATGTACATGTGGGATCTAAACATAGAAACAATTCACAACAAACCACTGGGATATTAATGACATATTGTGGTCCGTCATATTATAGTGGTGAATGGAGAAGGCTAGCAAAATATAGGCCTAGCATGGCAGCATATGGTCTAAATTTGAATATGTATACACATCATATCCAATTGGAAAGTGGAAAATAAATTAATAGAGGTCATCTTATGTACATAGATGGGCATGCATACACACACACAAATATTTCAAGATTTATAATAGTAGTTTGAAGGGAAGGGGCCCTACTGTAAGACCAAATTGTCAATTTGTTGAGGTTATAAATGATAAAGATGGAGATATGGAGAGAGGGGTTGATAGATTCATAATGGTTGAGGATATTATGGACCTTACCACTGGGGATGAGTTATTGATTGATTACCCTTTCTTAAAAAGCATTCTTGCACAAAAGAAAAGGGAAGAACAAGGTCTCCCTAAGGATGTTCTTAAGGGCAGAAAACCAAAGAATAATAAATGAGTGTGGATTTATGTTTTATAAACTGTGTGGTCAAAATTGTGTTTTATTCAAATCATTGTATAAATAAAGCAATCTATAAAATCATGTTCCATTATTAAATTGATGTATATATGTTCATACCTTTTATATTTTAATTTGGTAAGCCATATTTGATTATATTTCTTTGAGATTGATACATTTAAGATTTATCCAATCGTTGCCAAACATTAAATAATGGTTGTGCTTGTTTATAGGTAGAAGATGATTATGAAATAATGACTACTAATACACAAGATCAAATTGGGCTATTAATATTTGGGCAAGATGATCCAAACCATCCTTTAAACCATACCAAGGCGAAAAGAGCATATTTAAAGAGAATTATACCACCTCAGAAATTTGAACAGTTGATGATATTAGCATACGCTAATGACATGCCACCTAGACTTAATGATGGTGATCATGATAGTAAAAATGCAGTGCATGAAGAAGGATTGACTGAAATGCTTACAAGTTTCTTTGCGGATGGAAACAATGATGACAACAATGATCATATGGATGACAGTAATGATGACAACAAGGGCAATTACCGCCAATGTAATGTTGATGATAGCAACCTGAAAGACTCCATCAAGCAAGCAGCAAAGACACCTGTGTTCAAATCGGGTGCAAGTAGCACCTCAAAACTGGCTTGCACATTAATATTATTAGTAATCAAGTCACTATTTGGTTGGTCAGAGATGTTGGATTTTGCACAACTTCAGAAGATATTATTCATTATATTTTATTGTACCTTCATTGCACTTGTTTGTACCTCCTAAGGGAGATAAAATTTATATAATCAATTATGTAAACACATGAAAGAATCAATGCAAGCCTTGGGGTGCAAAAGAAACAAATAAAAATATTAAATTTAAATTATTTATTGCCCCCAAGTGAAGTCGGCCCAGTTAGGGAATTTTCCAATTTTGCACTTGTATAAATAGGAGGCTAGTGCACCTCATTATCTCATTCTCACACTTAGCAAGTGTGCATCACTTGGAGGAGGATGATTTCACATCACTTGAAGGAGGAAGCTTATTTGGGGCATCTACTTGTGAAAGATACTTTCACATTCTTTCTCTTTTCTCATTTGTACTCTGATCTCGGAATTATCATCTCTCTGCGAAGGTTGCTAGGTTTTCTCCCATTTGGGTTTCCCAGGTCAAACTCTGTGTTGTTTTTTTGTGCTTTGTCTTGCTTCTAGTGATCTTGGTTATACATTTATGTTTTATGCTATGAATGTATGAAATTTAACAAGACAAAGGATTCACCACCCTACTGAAGTGAGTTGAAATCTATTTCTTATAATGCATTGTCAATTGGTGTACATAATTCGCTTATGAATAGTCCTAATATACATTGACATATTAAACATGTTCATCATAAGTCAAACATTCAATTGATGTAATCTTTGACAACCTTACAAGGCACTAAAAACCAAAATATTTCCTGAGGAGAATGTGTTGCCATCAACTTCCAGAGAGGCATGTCAGTCGTTGGTTGAGTTGGCGATTGAATATAATTAAATTCATTCATGTATAAATGATTGAATTTGATATAGAGATAAATATCAAAACAAGGTAGAATGCCCTGTATACAAAGATAAGAGATATCGTACATATACACAAGGTCCTACATTACCAACTAAGGTTGTATAGCACATGCCAATTATACATAAACTTCAACAAATGTTTCATTGCAAGTCACTTTCACAATTGATGGACTGGCATGCAATGAACATGAGTAAAGATGGATTCATGTCAATTTCGGCCTACTCCAAAGCATTGATACACATAAAGGAAAAATGGCCAAGAAAATTCAAAGATGAACCTCGTAGTATCAGGTTTGGGATTTCAATAGATGGAGCATGTCCATTTTCTTTCGTGAGCTCAAAAACTATTTTTTGGACGGTCGGATTGATAGTATACAATATTCCCCCATGGATGAGTGTTAGAAAGGAGCACCTTATGCTGAGTCTCATTGTTCTAGGAAATCATCAAGTTAAAAACATGGATGTTTATCTTGCGCCTTTTATTGATGAGATGCAACTGCTATGGAAAGGCATAAGAATGTATGACATATCACGTCCTCCATCAAATAGGTCCTTCATTTTGTATGGTGTGCTATGCTGGACAATCCATGATTTCCCAGAATTTTGTGTTTGTTCTAGTAAGATAAAATACTTACGTATTTACACTCATGTTTTATTTTCATCGATACTTTCATACTTACTTTTATAATATTATTTTAATGTTATTTCCATTACTTATTGAACTACAGGGCTTCAAACAAAGAAGAAATTTGCATGTCCAAGATGTGCATAACAATTTCAAGGGCGGTACTCTAAATATCTACATAAATCTATTTACGCAAACAACACGGTTTTTCTACCACCAAACCATAAGTTTAGAAATCGCCAGAGAAACAATTTGATGGAAAAGTTGAAAATAAAAGCCCTCCCATGATTATGGGTCTAGGTCATTGGCTTAAGAAATATGAAGATGTGGAACTGAAAGCTTGGGAGGATTTTGTTGATCAGGATCAGTGTTGAAATTTGACAGGTAAATAGGCATCATTTTCCATTTTACACGTCAAAATACTGTCACTTCGTAAAATTAAACGTCATTAGTGAAGTGTGAATTTTAATTTCATCCGTCATTTTAAAGTGCATTTTTATTTGTGCATGTCATTAATATCTATAGCCCAGGCCCATATATATATTACTAATTAGTTATTAGTAATTAAGTGTGTGTGTGTCTAATTACTAATAACTCAACACATAATTACTAATGACTAATTGCTAGCATCTATGTTTTTCCTAGATTATGATATGATTTTTGTCATGGTCTTATTGTCTCCCCATGATAGGAAAATTTGACTCGGTCATGGTTTTTTGGGTCCATGGTATTTGGTATCCCATGGTAATGGCCCGTTGTATTACTATTCCTTATGAAGAAGCCTAATTAAAGGATTCTAGGATAAACCTCCTTTGTCGTTATATTTGTGATTGGTTTAATTACTATGGTTTTTTTTTCATTTATTATATTTTTGTCATATTTTTGTAAAAAAATTATGAGAATTCAATGTTTCATATAGTTATTTTAAATGTTATTTAAAAAAAAAAATGATTATTATTATGTTGGGTAAAATTAAGATTTAAACGTCAAATGGAATCAATGTTAAAATTAAAACGTCATATAAAAATGTATTTACATGCAAGGTAGGACGTCAAATTTCAACATTGATAGGGGTCATTAGCACAAGGTTTATTATTAGGAATAGCGTTGGAAATAACGCGAGTAGCGCTAGATATAGCACCGGAATTAGCGCCAGGTATTGCTCCAAGTTTTGCTTATGATATGCCTTCTAATTTTGCTTCCAGTTTGGCTTCTGGTCTGGCTTCTAGTTTTACGTCTAGTTTTGCTTATGATATGGCTTCCAATTTGATTCCAATTTGGCTTCCAGTTTCACGTCTAGTTTTTCTTCCCATTTTGCTTCCAATTTTGCTTATGTTGTGGCTTCCAATTTGGATTTCGTTGTTGCTTCCTTTGTTGCTTCCAAAAATGCTTCTTGTTTTGCTTACAATTAAATTAATATGTTTTATTTCAATTTAATTAGTTAAATATATCATGTCTCTTAAATAACTTATATGATTATACGGTAAGTCATATAAATACATTTGAAATATTTTATAGGATAACATTTATAAAGAATTTGTAGGGAAATAGACATCCATACAAATTAACAACATCATTATAATTATTAAATCTCCATCAAAATATAATCTACAACAACTAGTATATATAAAAAAACAAGATCATTATTATAACATGATCATCGTTTATAATTAAAACAAGTGAGTCAAATATCTATAATTTAAGTGAATTTGACAACATCCATCATGGGCTATAAATCAAAACCATCATACATAATAAATATCCATCCAAAAATCATCAACCACTTTCAATATATAAAAATTGATGAGTCAATACTGATAAGATCTTCATCATATATAACTAAAACAAGTCAAAGTCAAATATGCCAGTAGATCAATAACATGTGAAAATGATACATGTCCAATAGTCGACATAAGTCAAAATAATACATCATGTAGAAATTATATAAATAAAAATGATAAATTATGTAAGACAAAATTATACAAGTCAATATGATACGTCATGTCCCAATGATATAAGTCAAAATGATATAACTCAATAATATGGTCCTAGAGGCTGTGAAAATGATACATATGATAGTAACCATGAAAAGAGGTATTATAACAATATATCAAAAATTATCCATGATGCAGTCTATATGATCATGAATGTCACTGGCTACTACCAACAATTGTCTCATGATCATCATCATCATCATCATCATCTGCATTGGCATCGGCCTCGGTGTCATCTGTATCTGTGTCATCATGAGCATCATCTGCAATCTCAACATCGGACCCAACGTGATCTAGATCTATTTGATGAGGATCATCCGGATCTTCTGGAAGATCCTTGTTCTACAAATTAAAAAATACATTTAGAATGAAAAGTTGTTATTTATTTCATGCAATAATTAATTCTGTTGTTATATATCTAATATTACAACATATGAAATGAAACGATAATCATATTACAACATATGAAATGAAACGATAATCATATTACAACATATGAAATGAAACGATAAACATATTACATCATATCAAATGTAAATTTGAGAATGCTAAATCTTTTTATGAATTAAAAAACACAATTTGAACACTTCCAAATTTGGATTATACTAAAAAATTTTTACCGAATTCTTGCCCATTGGAAAGTCCAAAACATAAAATAAATAAACTGCTCTCTCTCTATAAACATGCCCTCGGTGGAGACGGTTCATTTAAAAAAAACATTACAATTCTGGAAGTTACTAGGTTCTCTCCTTGACATTTGCCAAAAATACTTTTAGTAAGGTTGCTTTTCTCAGGTATGTATGGAAATTCCAAGCTCTCAAATCATTGAGGGACTCTGGAATTCTACTTGTTTTCTTGGGCCGGTGAAGGCCAGGTTGGTTTGTTGATCTGTTAGATCCTCTACGTGGTTTGTCTAGATCTGGTTGATGTGGTTGGTTTTCTGGAGTATCATTTCACCTTTCTGGAATATGTGGGATGTGTAGATTTGCATATACTTTTAATTAAAGTATAGCTAATTAACTGTGAAAAAAAAAACATTTTAATTAGAATTTGATCAAATAAATTTGTTTATCAAAAACTAAATGTATTTAATTTTCTAATATAAATATTTTTGTATAAAAATAAATGATGCAAATTGATATAATTCTAAAAATCGTGTATGTGGATCTAACCTCTAACGTTTATAACATAAATGAGGTATACAAAAGGCATAAGGTGGTGGGAGGTTGGAGTTAATTTCTTCATTGGCCACCACCTACCCTAGGCAACTTGGTTAACTATAGCCATTTGAGGACATAATGAAGATGTGGTACACACCGCGAGGGTTTAACCCTGTACTATAGATAAATAAAAACCTAAAATTTTATGATGGTTTAAAAAAATATTCAAACATAAAAAATACATGCAGGTGAATTGCTTGCCTGTCCGGTTTGACGACTTAACCGGTTTAAAAAATATTCAAACATAAAAAATACATCAACGGCTTTTTTCTAGCACATAAACGGTTCCCTTTTATCACATCAACGGCTCTCTTCTCATTTCGGAGGTGATACTTGCATGAAGGTTATTTCTCTTAAGCGGTTCTGAAATCTAAACCACCTTGTCACGTGTCCTCTGGTGATTGGTTCCTGGGATTGGAGCAGGAGGTATCAAAACCACCTTGGTTATATTCTGAAATGTATTTTATTTTGGTAAATTCTTTATGTCTGGTGTTTTCAAAGTTGGTTCATTGACTTGACAATAACACCGTCCGGATAATCGCGCCAACGGGTAACACTGTGACTCTTCTCTCCATTATCGTGCCAACAGGTAACACTGTGACTCTTCTCTACATTATTGCGCCAATGGGTAACACTATGACTCTTTCTATGGAACAAATTCCAGTTTCTATTTTACTTTGTAAATACATAGATGAAAAAGAAAAATTCAGACTTGATAGGGAAGGAGACATTTTTTATCCAATCTTATATGTTAGTAGCATCTCAAAGTCTAAAGAAGATTAGTTGCATTAGAGCCCGAATGTACGAATGTTTTGCAAATTTCTAGTTCATCAATTTCTCGTTTCAGTCAGAAACAAAGTTATCATTCTCATGAGTTCATCAGTTGGTGTGCAGCTAACTATTCAGAGTCTAAAAGAACAATTATTGACTCTAATGGGTCTAAAATCATTTGTCATGTAAATTCTCAAGTCATTGGAGAGTCATTAGGGTTATTTGAACCATTTACCCAAACCACTATGTCGTTTAACAAATAATAATTTATTAGGGTTTACCAAGAATGCAGTTCGGAGATGAAAAATGAATTCCTTTCCAAAGTCCTCAAGTCAAGCCAAACTGTCAAAAGTCTATCGTTTCCATATGATGTAAATATTCTCAAAGAGGATGTACGGCCAGTTTTGTCACTATTGAGTCAAATTTTAGTTCTTGATAATGATAAATTTGTCATTGAAGTCATGTTAGGGATTATTATGAAGGTCACTCTGTCATAGACAAGTCAAATTTTATGCCTTAATTTTGATGAATTCCTAGCTGAGGTAATTCATGCTCAACTAGTGAATTTCCACACTTTCAAGCATTTTCGGTACCAGACTTATCTTCTAAATGCAGTCATATACTGCAATCAAGTAGAATTGAGCTTCAGTATCCAACATTTTTCTCAAAACGCTCAATTATCGCATCTAAGACAAAGAAGATCAACATGTTTGATTTTATCAACAGAATCATGTCCAGAATATATAGACTTATTTCTAATACTGAATTTGCAAGGGTTTCAGAGGAGATGAAAAACATGTTACAACACACTCCATAAACTAGAACAGAAGATTGGTTTTTGTACAGGGATTATAATGTCATCAGGGTTTATGGATTTACTGATGCACCTTATGTTCTGTCGGAATTTCTGACTCTAAGGATATTTTCTCTTGAGTTTGTTAGGCAAAGAATTCATTGAGAAAATAATCATTTCACAAAATCCAATAAGGCATCAGATATCAAGTTTTCATTCAAAGTTGGACCATTTGTCATCAAAAGTAACTCATCCCTTACTATAGTGGAAAACTTGTTGAAAGTTATGAATTTTTAGGAAGCTGAGAAAATTAGATATGATCCTCATCATATTATATCACAGAGAAGACAAAACAACAAAAGTGAAGATTTTGAACATCAAACAGTAGAAGTGTTGGGATATTCCTATACTCCATCCTAGTCCTAACAGCATTTTCCATTTTTGCATTTTCAGTCATGCATGCATTTTGCATGCAGTCATGCAATTGCATGCATCCCAGTCATCAGTATTAGCACCTAGCCCTCAGTTAGCTAGCCCTGGGAGCTTCTTTTTGATCAGTTTTAGCCCTCCTAGTGCTTAGTGTGCCCTCCTTTCACCTACCACTTATGAAAGGAGCCCTCTCTCACCTACCACTCAGTTGCACTTCAGTTAGTTGAGTTATCTTTAGATCTTTCCTTGATTTAAGGCTAGATTGACTCTCAACTGACTGTATCACTCTGATGGACCTCTAGTGAGACTAGACTGCCTATTCTGACTCCAGTTTGCTCCTTGTGCACCCTCCACTGAGCCTCCTTCATTTAGTTAGTGCTTCCATGTGCCAATTACACCTACCACACTCAGTTAGACTCAATTTGACACCTAGTTGACAGTTACTTGTGCATTGATGACTCCACTGATGATGATCAGGACCCCTAGTTGTGCTTTGATGACACTCCATTGATATGATGATCACTCCATGAAGGCTAATTCGAATTGCCACCTTGGTGTTGATGTATTTGTAACTTCGGAAGATATTCTTCCATGTATTACATTTGTACTTTATTGTATATCCCACAGAGATGTATTATTCCTATGATTGGAAGTGTCGTCATTTGTATTTGGAAGTGTCATCATGTGTATTGACAAGTGTCATCATTTGTATTGATGGGTTATTAGACCACCAGTGTGGGGTCGGCCCTGATTAGCACATGTGGTTGGGTTATTAGACTTGAGTAGCAAGTCGGCCCCAATGATTTATTGATAGGTCAAGTCAATGTATAAATAGAGAGGTTGTGTCTCTCATATATATCATTCACTCACTTCTCAAGCTCGCATAGCTAAGAGAGAAAGTGGCGCACTAGTGGAGGAGGACTAGAGACATCTTATTGGGTTTGATCATTGTGATCTTGTATTGGGGCTTATCTTATCTCTGAGGAAGTTACGGGGTTTTTCACCTTCTTAGTTTTCCCCGGTGAAACTCTATGTCTCTTGTGTGATTGCTATTGTGTCTATGATTGATATGCTGTAGATATGTTGTACATGTTATTCTCTTAGAGATCCTAATGATAATGGAATGAAATTATCAAAAAATTAACATGGTATCAAAGCTGACCTAAGAAGAAGGCACTATGCAGTTGCGGAAGCTAGGGCTTCTTAATATTTGGGTTTCTCTCCACAGATCTTGACAGGAAGTAGGGTAGATTGACTCTCTTCAGCAAGGCGCATCTTTCTGTCCAATCAGAATTCAATTCTAGGCACTTTCATTTTTTGCCCTAAAAATTAGGGTTTCCACAAAAATAGGAATTTCTGAAATCTGAGACCATGGCTGGATACTCCTCAGAAAAATCAAATTTTAGAGCTTTGGATCGAACTTTTTCGTTGGGTGAAGCTCCGAGAAAATCAAACCCTAGTTTGGGGTCCTATCTAGTGAAGCCGAAAATTAAGGTTTCTGCAAAAGTTGGAATTTCTGAAATCTGAAACCATGGCTGGAAGCTCCTTGGAAAAATTGAAGTTTAGAGACCAAGATCGAACTTTTTGGATGGATGAAGCTCCAGGAAAATCAAACCCTAATTCAGGGTCCTCCTTAGTGAATCCAGAAGTTTGAAAAGCAAATTTGAGGGGTGAAACTTTGCAGTTTTCAAATTCTAAGTATACCAACTTGATCAGCTCATCAAGGCGCATCTTTCTATCCTTTCAGAAGTTTGAAATCCAAATTTTGAATTTTTAGGGTTTCTCTAACAAACCCTAATCCAACTCCATATCCAAATTTCTGCAAATCAAGTGGTAAGACCTGAATCTTTTCTATTTCCATTTGAAGTACTCTTTAAAGATGTCTCACCACACCAAGCTTGAGGATAAGCTTGAAGAGGCTGATAACTCCCGAGCATGGAAGTATAGGATTGGGTTAATTCTAGAAGAGAGTAAGTTGGACACCTACATAAGTGAAGGGGTTCTTGTCCCAGATGGAGAAGAGACTAAGGCCTTACACAAGAGGAACTTGGTCAAGGCTAAGAGGATCATTGTTGATTCTATCAAAGACCATCTCATCTCTAAAGACACATAAGAAGATGTTTGATTCCTTGACCAAGCTATTAAAGGGAAGAATATAAATCGGCAGATGACTTTGAGGAATCAATTGAAGAATATCAAGATCCAGAATGCGGAGACTATGCAGTCTTATTTCTCAAGGGTCTCCTAGATAGAAGGAACAAGTTGAAGCTATGGATGAAGTAGTGGAGAATGGAGAAATTGTAATGACCACATTGAATGGCCTACCCAGGTCATGGGACTCCTTCATCCAAGGAATCTGTGCAAGAAAGGAATTGATCTATTTCAGTAGACTGTGGGAGGAATGTTCACAAGGAAAAGCTAGGCTTTTGGCCCCTAGAAGAAAAGATGGGGAATGAAGATCAATCTCTCACAACACATACCAAGAAGAGGACACTTTTCCTCAAATTCTCCTAAGAACAAAAGGAACAACAACAACTACTACTACAAACAATCTGACAGGTATGACTTACAGGTATGTTTTGAAATCTGTTCATGATTAAGTTTATAATATGATTGTCCTCATGTTATTGAGCTTAGTAACAATCTTGTTTAATTTTAGACATGTATTATCACCCTAGTAAAAGTATGAATGCATGATAAAAGAGATTCATTGATTAGGGTTATGACACTTATGATTGTATTATGATTATACTAATGCACTGTGGTGCTGTATGAGGAGAATGTTATCCGCTAACATGAAAGGTACAAATCAAGTTCTAGATCAAGACCATGGTGACATGAAGACAAAGACTCATCCATAGTCATGGATCACATAGAGGTATGTATAATTTGGTTCGACAATGGTTAACTTATGAGTTATGCAGGTCATTGAAGAGAACAAGAAAACATTGCTAGACATAACTAGCAAATGTGATGACCAGGTATGTTTTCCTATATCAAGTTAGAATCCTACCCTATGTTAGGATCTTATACTTTTGTATATGATTATTCATGAAGTTAGAAATTTAAGTAATCAAGGGTTTATGCATATTATGTCTCTTACCTTGACTAATTCTATGACTAGCCAGAAGAGTCCTATGGTCAAATAAGAATATGCATGAGTAAGAGAAGTCTTTTCTGAAACCTTGAATACTAATGCTTATTATCTGTGTTTGAAATGATCATGACTATACATGTTTAAAGATTATTTTGTTTTATACTAATGAATGTATGATTACATATGAAATCTTGAGAATGGCACAATCATGACACTAGTGCACACTTAAGCATGCATAGTGGTCCAAGATGAATATAAGTTCAAGGACAGGTAATCCAGGAAGCAAAGATCAAGAGGGAGCACACTCCAGTAGTTCCTGCAAGGAAGCAAAGATCAAGAGGGAGCACACTCCAGTAGTTCCTGCAAGGAAGAAAAGATTGAGAGAGAGTCCAACCTCCAACTAAACAAAGATAAGTATTTGAATTGTCATTTATTATATGATTACTTAAATGATGTTGTTCATTTATATACATACTTATGTGTATTATGCATATTAGGATATTTGCATTAATGAACAGTATACTACTAATATGCATGTGATGGGTAAGTGGCCTATGGCACTGTACAACATTCCATTGCTACTTATCTAGAATGAAACCTCTTTACTGACATGTTGGGAGTTGTGCACACTCTTAACAATGTTCTGGTAGAGATGGAAGGCATCTAGAAAGTTACGGGATATGGATAAATGTTGTATTAAAGCATTGACTAAGATAATTGCATGGCTGTATGACATATGCCTTTATGTGTAATACTTTGTTCTGTAAACTATGAGAAGTTTCGAATCATGCAATTGAATTTGACTTGTAGGAAAGATCGTGTACAATCACCTACAAAAGAAGGACTACAACATTTGTTCTAACAACGAAGTTTAAATCTATCTATTGAAGATATTGAAGAATCTGAAGTTCCCAAGATACGGGATGCTGTAATAGAAGGATGCCATGATCAATTGATCATGAAGAATGATGTTTGGGATGTGGTTCCAAGACCAGAAGGGAAGTCTGTTGTGACTTACAAGTGGATCTATAAAATCAAGCATGTTGCAGATGGTAGCATAGAGAAATACAAGGCGAGGTTTGTAGCTCGTGGCTACTCTCAAGAAAGAGGGAATAGACTATGAAGAAACTTTTGCTCCTGTATCTGGATACACTTCCATCAGAACAGTACTTGCTCTGGCTGTAGTGATGAAATGGAAAATACACCAGATGGATATCAAGACAGCTTTCTTGAATGGTGTAGTCAAAGAGGAAGTGTATGTGAAGCAGCCACTTGGTTTTGAAACGCATGATAGGGAGTCATATGTGTGCAGGTTGAAGAAAGCCTTGTATGGCTTGAAGCAAGCTCCTAGGACTTGGTATGGTAGGATGGACAATTTTCTATCTAGTTTGGGCTTTACCAAGAGTAAAGCAGATTTCAACCTTTACTACAAGGTTGAGGAAGGCAATCCTGTGATACTACTCCTATATGTGGATGACATGTTTGTTACAGGAGAGGATGGGTTGATTGTCGACACCAAGAGGAAGCTTGCAGCCGAGTTCAAGATGAAGGACTTGGGGATGATGCACTATTTTCTAGGCATGTAGGTGTGGCAGAGTGCAGATGGGATCTTCCTTGGACAAGGGAATTATGCAGTAGAGATCCTGAAGAGGCTCGGGATGATGGACTGCAAGGCCATGGCCACACATATGGCATCGAACCTAAAGCTTCTATGCAATGCTTCATCTGAGCCGGTTGATGACACGATGTATCGTCAGATGATTGGTTCCTTGATGTACTTGACGAATACGAGACCAAATATTTGCTTTGTGGTGAACACATTGAGCCAGTTCCTGACGGATCTGAGAGGTGTTCACCTGGTTGTTGTAAAGCATATTCGGAGGTACCTGAAGGGTACAGTTGATTATGGGCTCAAGTATGATGCGAATCAAAAGTTTAACCTGGAGGGTTATGTTGATTCAGATTGGGCAGGCAGTGTTGCAGATAGGAAGAGCACTTCTGGGTGCTGCTTCAGTATGGGATCAGGTGTGATCTCTTGGTTTAGCAGGAAGCAGTCCTGCGTAGCACTAAGTATAGCCGAAGCAGAGTATGTTGCAACTTGTTCAGCTAGTTGTGAGGCAGTATGGCTGAGGAAGCTACTGTCTGAGTTATTTGATCTCCCATTGGATGCTACTAGTATCTTTCGTGACAACCAAAGTTGTGTAAAGCTATCTAGGAACCCGGTGTTCCATGATAGGTCAAAACACATTAAGATCAAATATCACTATATCAGGGATATGGTGCAGAGAGGAGCAGTGAAGCTCCTGTATGTTGCGACAGATGAACAGGTTGCAGATGTGTTGACGAAACCACTAGCCATAGTGAAGTTTGAGTACTTCAGAGAGAGGCTTGGTGTTCTTCAGATTGAAGATACTTCGAGGAAGAAGTGATGGGACACATTTGTAGGAGCCATTCCAAGCATGGTGAGGGGAGGATCCTTCCCATGGCTGTGGATGTAAGCGTTGTGTGATGAGCATCAGGACGATGCTACAATTACTACTCTGTATGATCAGTTGGATCATGTATTTGTATATGTATCAGGTGGATGCATTGATATGATCAGGTAGATCATGTATTTGTATATGTATCAGGTGGCTACATTGATATGATCAGGTAGATCATGCATTTGTATATGTATCAGGTGGCTACATTGATATGATCAGGTAGATCATGTGTTTGTATATGTATCAGGTGGATCATGTACTTATGTATGTATCAGGTGGATACATTATATGATCAGGTGGATCATGTATGATGATATGTATCAGGTAGATACTTGGTATGCATCAGGTGGATGCATTATATGATCAGGATGATCATGGATGATGAGCTTCAGGATGTTTCTCCAAATGACATGCATTAGGACGATGCAGTGACGATGATCAAGATGATCATGGATGATGAGCTTCAGGATGTTGTTCCAGTTGACATGCATCAGGACGATGCAGTGACAATGATTAGGATGATCATGTGTGATGAGTATCAGGATGATACTCTAGATGATGTACTATGTGATGATGATCAGTATGATCATGAGCATCAGGATGATGCTTCGTGTGATGATGATCAGTTGGATCATGAGTATCAGGTTGATACTTGGAGGTCAGAGATTATATGTGGCAAGTTGTGCAAGTAGCATGTAATCAGTCCTCAGAGATCCAATAGGTTGATTTGCGTGCTCGTAATCAGTCCTGGGATGAGGTATTGCTATGTAGTATGTAATCAGTCCTCAGAGATCCGATAGGTTGAGCTGTGTGCTCGTAATCAGTCCTGGGATGAGGTATTACTACAGAGACACGTAATCAGTCCTAGAGATCCGAGAGGTTGAGCTGTGTGCTCGTAATAAGTCCTGGGATTCTCTTTAGATATCTTTTCGGTCGTGCTGCGGCACATAAATGTTCTTGAGATGCTCTTTAAAGGTATTGTATATTCACATGTAATCAGTCTTGGAGATCCGAGAGGTTGAGCTGTGTGCTCGTAATAAGTCCTGGGATACTCTTTAGAGATCTTGTCGGTCGTGCTACGGCACATAAATGTTCCTGGGATGCTCTTTAAAGGTATTTTGAAGGGGATGCATGTAATAAGTTGTAATGTCCCCATTCAAATAAGTGCATAGTAAGACAATCCCATCAATCCTACTAGTTTCCTAGGTTGGATGGGCACATGTGGGATGGTAATAAGGAAGCTAATAAATGATATTTAGACATTAGAGGGGTTCAAGCATTTAATAAATATGGTAAATAAATAAATTCAAGATAAATTCTAAGTGGCAAGTGGTTTTGGAGACATATGGAGGTGGTGGGACCCACACTAGCTTGATTTTTCATAATACATGGTATCTCTCTTTTGCAAATTCGAATTAATGGGAATCTGAAAACTCTTGGGTGAGTTGGTAAGTCATAACACATGTCATTGAGCATCTTAGGTCGAATTGGGAAGGATTGGTAACCTCCATGGAAGATAAAGAGTCAAAGTAGAAGTTTGTGGACACTTGGGCTAGATTCCCTAGCCCCTATGACACCAATGATGGAGCATCCATGAAAAATATGACAAATTGCAGACCTGGCCTCTAACATCTGACCACTATGACATGTTAGCACCAAAAATAGGCTCAAAGAAGGCGAATTTGGGAGTTGGAGAAGCCAAAGAGACTCAAAATCGAATTTGGGAGAAGATGGAAGGTTGGAACTAGGAGACAAGTGGCAAATGTGGAATATTTCCTAAATGGAAATCTATTGAATCTATTGAGAGGATTTCGACCCTTAGAAGGCTAATGTTGGTTATAAAATGTAGAAATGAAGAATGAGAATGGCTTTTGATGATTTGAGAAAAATTGCATTTGTGAAGAGAGACCTAGTGGATGACTAGTTTCTTGCCTTAGCCAATTTCGAGGGTGAAAGATTCCCATCCAAGTTGGTGTTTGGAGAGGCCACTCAGGTCTTTCATGGTGATTTAATGGAGTTTGTATTTGCAGGTAGAAGCTACAGGAAGTTTCATGGTTTGGTTTAGTGCAGCACTTTCTCTCCACCGTTTCCAATTTTGAAGGCATATTCGTGCTCCTTGAGGGAGGGCGTTTTTGGTGAGCACTTGTGCTTCTTGAGAGAGCTTCTCATTATATATTTATGATTGTAATAGTTTCATATCCTCTGTTATTGATATTCAGAAAGTCTCAGGTCGAAATACCCACTGGTTGTATGCAAAACTATTGATTAATGAGCAAACAATGTCCATTTCCCCAATGCATTGATGTATGACACTATAATGTTGATTATTTCGAATGGATGGATGATTCTCTGATATATTTGTGATAAATATACTTCCATGGATGTCTTCTTCAAGTTTCATGTACTTTACTTGAGCATTTGAAGCATTTTTACTCAGTTTAGTTGTATTGGGAGGTGAAATAGTGCCATTTCCCCAAGGGTCGAATTGGGGGTTTTTGTTGTTGAATGTGAGAGAGTTAGAACAGTAGTTAAAATCAATTAATGGTGCATATGATACCTTAATAACATACTTAACACATTATATACCTCTTTTCATAAATTTATGGGATTTTGGAGGCATTTGGAAGGCCATTTGCAGTATTACCCGGGGGGGATTTGATGCACAAATTACTAGTCAAAATTACATATATTGATCAGAATACAAATCAAGTTTGCAGCAGTATTTGGAGGGCCATAAAACATCCCTGAACCTGATATTCAAGTCTAAATACCATTCATACACTCCTACAGAAGATTTGGGAGCATTTGGGTTGATTTGGAGGTCAAAACAGTAAAACTAGTCAAAGGTCAAAATTGGGAAAAAAAGTGAAAAATTGGGCATTTTAATAAAATTTGAAAAAGGGATATTACATAATTCCTGGGAGATCTTGTCGGTCGTGCTTAGGCACATAAATGTTCCTAGGATGCTCTTGTCAGGTATTGCATCAGAACATAAATCAGTCCTGAGAGACCACCTCTATCAGATCGTTCGCACAGTTGATGAAGACCTACAGGTAGTGGGCCTACATCCAACATGAAAAAGGGTTGGCTCTATAGATTGTGAAGACCTGCAGGTGGCGGGCCTACATCTAGTATGAAAAAGGACTGGCTCTGTAGAACTTCCTATGACGAGCAGATTTTAGAGATAGCCCAGTGATCGAGATGTCGAGTATAGCAGCAGTGATGATGATGCTCCATGATCCAGTGATGTTGATCCAGCTCTAGAATTGAAAGACTTATGCCAAATATGTATTGATGACCTATGTCCAGAATACCTTCCTAGTTAAGAGGTTGTGTTGATGTATTTGTAACTTCGGAAGATATTCTTCCATGTATTGCATTTGTACTTTATTGTATATCCCACAGAGATGTATTATTCTTCTGATTGGAAGTGTCGTCATTTGTATTTGGAAGTGTCATCATTTGTATTTGGAAGTGTCGTCATGTGTATTGACAAGTGTCGTCATTTGTATTGATGGGTTATTAGACCACCAGTGTGGGGTCGGCCCTGATTAGCACATGTGGTTGGGTTATTAGACTTGAGTAGCAAGTCGGCCCCAATGATTTATTGACAGGTCAAGTCAGTGTATAAATAGAGAGGTTGTGTTTCTCATTTATATCATTCACTCACTTCTCAAGCTCGCATAGCTAAGAGAGAAAGTGGTGCACTAGTGGAGGAGGAGGAGCATCAGCTAGAGACATCTTATTGGGTTTGATCATTGTGATCTTGTATTGGGGCTTATCTTATCTCTGAGGAAGTTGCGAGGTTTTTCACTTTCTTGGTTTTCCCCGGTGAAACTCTGTGTCTCTTGTGTGATTGCTATTGTGTCTATGATTGATATGATGTAGATATGTTGTACATGTTATTCTCTTAGAGATCCTAATGATAATGGAATGAAATTATCGAAAAATTAACACTTGGCATTCGAATCCTCACCATTGTATTATTTATTTGTCCATATTGTGATTAATGAATTAGTGTGTGATGTTATTTTGCTTCTATCTGAGTTCTACTGTATCATAATTATGTTGCTCCTTTACACTACATTGACCACTCTGCTTCTATTTTCCTGCTTAATCTTAAATATTTCTTGTAAGGTATACATTAGCTCTTAGATCTGCTGTGAGGATTTTCACATGAAGGAATGGATAAAATTGCCAATTTACAGAGCTTTGATCAGGACCAACAAGTGTTAGAAGAGTTTAATAAAGCTCAGGACTCTCAAGTTCATTTAGTTCAAATAGATTCTTTTGCTCTACCAATTCAAACTCCAGCCAATACAGACAATAAAAGGACCATATCATACGTAACAAGTATGGATATTGATGAGAAATCCTCACATAAAAGGGTCAAGCTTGATCAAGATAAAGACATTGTTATTTTAAAAGAACAAGTCTGAGTAGACCCAGAAGAGAATGTTTTACCACTACGCCTGTTATTCAAATTCAACAATATTCATATTAAAATGTTCATGATGATGACTTAGGTTCTCAATTTAAGTCTAACAATGATTTGGTTTCACAATACATAGCTAAGAAAAATCAAATTCATGTTGAAAATAAAAAATTGTTTCCACAGGTTCGACAAATATCAAAGGACAAAGTTTCACTGGTTACTATTAAAGATCAAGAAAAGAGAAATCTGAATATTGCAGTTGTAAGTGAGGATAAGGTGTCGGAAGTGAAAATAAGTTATGATCAAATAAATGTGATTGAAAAGATTCATTTACACCAGCAAACTAGTGAGATGATATATGCTGGCCTTTTACAGGACACTTTAAATGTTTCAAAGTTACAAACAAGGGTGACAAAATTAGAAGGTCAGTTAAAGTAGGAGAAGGCAGAAAGCAAGGCATGGAAAACACAGATTAAAAATATACAATCAGATATTATTGTTCTAGGAGCAGACCCTAATGATATACAGCCTATTAAAAGGCTCCTTGATGACAAAGAAAATACAATTCACGGGTTCAGAAAGAAGTTGAAGATTGCAGGCACTCAACATGTACAAGCTCCAGAGTTAACAACATTCCAACAAGAAAAGGATTCTACTTATCAGAAGATGATGAATTATAAAGGTAAGGTTCTACAATTGGAGAATGAGAAGCAGTGATGGCAAAAGGAAAAAGATGAATTATTATTAAAATTTGTAACTGTAAGTTCAAATCAAGAAAATTATTAATCTACAAAGAAGTTGACAAAGGATATGTCATGGATTAATTTAAAGGATGTTGAGATCAATTAGTTGAAAGACAACATCAAAAACTCAAATAAGAAATGGTTCAAAAGGATGAAAATAATAATCAGATTTAGATTCAAAAAAAAAAATTGCAAGAAAAAAAATGCTAAGCTCAAGTTATGGGCAAAGGGAAAAGTTCCTTTACAAGGAGCAAAACATCTCATCTAGGATTCATCAACAATTTATATTACTAAATTCAGAGAATATTTGAACTTCATAGATGATAAAAATGTTGTAGCAAATACAGCTCTTCAGAGATGTAAAGTCATAATGAAACATTGAAAAAAAAGGCCTTTAGAAATAGCCCACAACACAGTCAACTTTATGAATAGGGTACCTAATGCAGAATTACGAACTCTAGGAATAAAGGATAGAACAACTATTATTGTTTGGGTCAGGAAAATCACTGGAAAGCATAATCATGTAAGAAATGTACAAGGAAAAGCAGAGCATATGATTCAAAGTGTGCAAAGTTTTAAGAATATGTTTAGTTGGCTTTTTGAAAAAGGGCTTCCTTCCTTTCAGGATGATAAGGAAAGGCTAATTCCTTAAGAAGAATATCATAATCTGTTAATTGAAGTTCATATGAATAATTCCAAGTTTGAATATTTAGATCAAGTGCTAAAGGGAGAGTCTTTTTGACAAGCTAACAAATGATTTTGAAATTCTTAGTCAATTCAAAACGACTAGATCAAATTTTCCTCCTATTTCATATGCACTCTATGTGGAATTAGAAGTCTTTATTAAAGAAATGGTTGACTACGAATTCCTTCTGAAATTAAATGGCAAGAGGTTCAAAGATATGGAAAAACTAAATAAATATTGCATTGAATGCTGACAGTTGCTTTTCATCCTAGTGACTCACCTAACCAGCATATGACAGTTCATTAAGCTCAAATTTGACCGATATCCTTTAATCAAATAAAAGTATAAGGAGATAAAGAGATAACAAAGAGATGTGGTCACCTCCTCGAGCTTACTTGCTTCACTTAACAGCTGGCGGAGAAAAATTGGCAAACTTATGATACTTAGGCAAAGAATTTTCATGAATTCTATTTTTGCAATAGTTTATCAATGTTCGCTTTTGGTAACATTTGTATATATTTTAAGTTTTACAGTGTAATGGGGGTTTCAGATTGGGAGAAACAAGAACTATCATGTGCAAATAATTTTGAAGTTAATCAAAGATTATTAATCTATAAGTACTCGAGGTTTTCATATCAAAGATTCATGTGTTGAAGTTCCTCAATTTGTTTTCTTATGTTTGAATTATTTCCATATTTTCATTTAATGTATATCTTCTATATTTGAATGAAAATAAGTGTATCAAAATTCATCCATTTTTAAATGCTCTAAGTTCATAAACATTCAAATGTTTCACCATTTCTTCTAAAGTCAATATAGGATTCATCCTTGATAGATGCCTTGTTTTGATGAATTGTTTTCTTATTTGATCTTCTAGCTTATTTAAGATTCGTTGTCTTTGTGAATTGTAACTATCTTGCCTTTGAACCTTGATTTCCTCATCAATCAATTGTTAAAATATTTGATTAATACTTAACCTTTAACTCCATAACCAATGGTCACTTTCCTCTCTGCCCTACCAAAAATTATAAGCTGTTGATTATCATAAGATCTAGCCATTGTTATAGATACATGAGTTGTTGTTGAAGTGACATTGGACAACAGACTCATAGAGGGATCCCCCTTTGTATTGGAAAGGCCAGTTTCCAGTCCTAAATATTATTTCGAGGTTACCTTGGGTATTTTCCCTCACATCCAATAAAATTACCAAGTGACAGTAAAATGCATTGAATATGGACACTTGCATAGACCTCTCTAAGTGCAGATTTGATGCAAACCTAGAGATTATTAAAGTTAATGTAGTTGTGAGAGACATTCTCTAGGAGGATGGCACCCTAGTGAGTTAAATAGGGTTCCTGGTTAGTTAACCAGGTGGAGTAAGTCCCTAGAAGGTACCCTAGGGCCCATAGTAGTCTACTGGGGTTCTTGGTCTGGGACCAAGCAAATTAGATCCATGGAAAAGTCCCTAGCATGTGGTTAGGGCTCCTATATGTCTCTAGGGCATTCTGGTCAGGGACCAGACAGTTTCTTCGTCTTGAGGACCAAGTAGATCCTACAGAATGAGACAGAGACATCCTGGTCTGGGACCGGGAAGATTCTTGGTCTAGGACCAAGCAGTTCCTACAGGTGTATACTTGGTCAGTTAACCAGGTGGTTCTTGTTCAGTTAACCAAGATGATGACGTGTGATGCCCTCCTCTCCTAGTTCTTCGAGATGGTTGAGATAAGTGGTATCCTCAAGGGACTAGCCACCCCTTGTTGGAGTCACTGGCATTTTACCTTAGGAGCAGTCAGGAGGACCAGAGGATCACATCATCCAGTTTGTACTTTCCTTATATGGTGATGATAAAACTTCTAGTTATTGTATGGAACACTTGTGGACTACATACAGTGTGAGAGAGAGATAAAAGGTTGTTTTCCCCACTTTGATTGTTTCAACTTGTTGACTTGTTAGTCAAAGGGTTTACTTCCCACCTTGTCTTGTGGTTAGGAGGGTTGTCTTCCCACCTTGTTGTGTCACATCTTGATGACTTATGGTTAGCCTTATGATTGGCTTAGTCTTGTGTTGACCCCTCCATGTGGGTCTTATATGCTATCGTCCCTCCTTTGTTGGGTCATCCTACCCTTTGTCTTGTCCTTGTCACCCTTTCCTAAAGCTTCCTAACTTTAATTTATTTTTGATATGGTAACCCTCCTTATTTATGTGAATTCTTGACCTAACTTTATGGTAACCCTAAAGTCACTTAAGTTTTAGAAGGAAGATCCTTCTAAAGTCATTAAAGCTTATAAATAGAAATTAAAGATCTCATTATGAGATATTCTTGTGAAGGAGATCTCAGATCTGATTTGTTTAATGACTTATCTATGGTTCCACTACTCTTGTTTTGATGACATGTGGGGTTCTATTGTTGCTAGGGAGTGTGTCGCCACCTGTGTGAGGGTTCCTCTGTTATTAGGAAGCAAGCCGTTGCTATTGGTTGAGGGTTTCACCATCTGCTAGGGCTGTCGTCCTATTGGATTAGACTGGCGTGGCTTGTATGTTGTTGTTTGAGGCTGCCATTGCTGCCTGTGAGAGTGTTGCTGCTCTTTTAGGCCTCCTTGAGGTTGTCGCTTCTGTTTGTGAGGGTGTCATTACTCCTTCTGAGGGTGGTGTTGATGTTCTTGAGGTTGTCGTTGTTGCTTTTGAGGGTGTCACTTCTGTTTGTGAGGGTGTCGCTGCTCCTTGTGAGCGTGTTGCTGTTGTTTAAAGGTTTCTCTATTAGAAAGGTGTTCCTTAGGGTTGTTTGGACTTATTGTGTGATAGTCCTAAGGACTGCCATTCACTACAGCAAGGGTTTAAGCCTGCCATATTGAGCTATGAGAAGCTTGAGGTTGCCATTCTCATTTGGACACTTGTTGGCTTTCTTGGTTAACGTCTTGGCGTTGATCTTGAGTTGATGCACTTACTAATATAACTATCTAACCTTATCTCGCATCACTTATCTCTCTCTCTCTCTCTCTCTCTCTGGTATGTGATTACCCTCAGGTAAGGGTTAGTTACTTGTTCCATTTATTGACTTTTCTCTTAAAGACAAGATCTAAACTGAAAGAAAATTTTGATTATAAGGAAGGTCCATCTCATTAAGTTATTAAACGTGTTTCACTTGTTTTATTAGTTAGATTTATTTATTGTTGTCCTATTGCTCATGACTTTATTTCATAAGTAGTGTTTATGATTTTTACTGTGAATTACTCCAATTGTCAAACCCCTATGTTTCTAACCCTAGATTTAACACAGTTATCTCTAGTGAGTGTTAAGGTTAAAAGAGATGAAAAATATATCTTTTATTGGTTAAACTTGTACTACTGTTGTATTGTTACTTTAGTATTATTTTTGTATTTTTAAATTTGCATTAAAGTACAAGTTTCTCATTTTTATGAAAAAGTCCTAATTTCAATAGAGATTGCAAAGCTCAAGGATGCATCTCTCATATCACATAAATGATGACATGCTAAATACTGGAGTATGAGATATAAAACCATGAAATCACAACCTTGAGCTGCATATCAGACTCGGGCTTAGATGGGTATATGTTGGCATACTAAGTGGTAATGGATTAAAAAATAAAAAATAAACTAATGCTCTGGAGAATTGTGAATGCTCAAGGAAGGTGTTAGTACTCGAACTGTACTTTAGGCTTTTTCTTTTTGTTCCCTGTAAGAGACCTTAAATGTTCAATTTGAATTTTTCAAAGTTTGTTTGATCTCATATCACCTTATATCCTTCATGTTTGTTTTAATGTTTTCGTTTTTATTAATGAGTTTAATCTTGGCTCCTATATACTGAATGATTTCTTCTAATGGTATTACATCATAACAGTTCTCAAGGCCTTAATATTTAACTTATGGAAGTTTATGCAAAGTTTGACAAATTTTTCAATTTGTAACATTCCGGCAGCAAATCGTAAAGGTGCTCTATATAGTTGCGTTGTCAGAATGTCATAAAATGACGAAGTTTTGAAATTAGCGGACGATCATGTAATTATTAGATTTAGTGGTGCTCAGGAGCAGAGTTCGTGACATGAAACTCTTATAGCACTTGCTCGTCATATGAATTGATATGACATCACTTAGTTTTAAAAATGATGAATTGGCGTTGCCCACGATTTCTCATTCATCAAATCTCAGGCTGTCTTGTTTGAATTTGCATGCAAATTTTTAATGCCATTTGGAGCTAACCCTTTGACAAGCGTGTTTCAGTTCATAGCTATTCAACAGGTGTTTAATCCAACCAATAGCCATCGACATGAAGAGGGAAAGTGGAAAATTGCATAGATTCGAACCTGTTAATACACAGTGGGTCGAATAACTTCCTCATTGTGTAAAAATGCTAATTGAAGAAAGTTGGTTCTCATTATTCGATAAGATTAGGGGATATAATGTGGAATTCATGGAGCATTGTGCTTGCGGGTTTAAAGGCTCACAGGTCAATTTTGATAGTCTTAGTTTTGAAGTATCATAAAACTCCATCGCAGCAACAACGAGGTTGTCCATAGAAGGTGGAAGATGGTTTAAGAAGCATCCATTTGAAGTTGATTTTAATCAATTCCCTCTACCATATAATGAGGGTCTTGACTGGAGTAAGGGGATTCATCATAATCTTCTTAAAGACGAATGGAGAGATGTGCTAGGCATCATACAACGATATGTCACCTACGAAGGAAGGTTCACTACGATCTATGTGTGTCATTTAAAGTTCCTTATGCATGTTACAGGCATATCAAAGATCAATCTCCCTTTTTACTTATTCAGAAGTTTGTCTAAGATAGTCACTAGTGTTCAAAACCATCCAACTCATACGATCTATAGCATTTTTCATCGTGGTTTAGTTAAATTGCTTGTGCTTAGTGAATTAAGGAAACAGAACTGGAATTGCGTACATATCCTTTTCTGGTCAGGGTTTAAAGTGGAGATGTCATGTCCCCTCAATGATGATTATTGGATTAAGTTCCAACCCAATTAATCCCTTGGGATGAGGAGACAACTTCATTTACATGGGGGTTAATTTTGAAAGTTCAGGCATTTAATTAATTATGGAGTGTGGTTTAATTTTCCTAAAGTTGTTATGCACTTAAGAATAATTAGTTTTCATCAAATAAGTATTTTTATTTTGAAATAAAGTGGATAATGCTCCACAAGTGCGCCTTAGAGGATAAGTTTGACCAGAGAGATGACTTGCAAGAAAAGATAGGTGAAAGCATCCAAAGCTAGAAAATCAGGAAAAAGAAAGAAAGATGGTACAAAGCAGAAAGGCATCAAAAACTTAGGAAAAGCAACCTAAAGCATAAAGCAACACAAAAGCATAAAGTAGGATAAAGTGAGAAAAGCAGGATAAGGCAGGAAAGCAAGAAAAAGCAGTAAAAAGAAAAGCAGGATAGAAAAGCTAAAGCAGAAAAGGAAAAAAGGATGAAAGAAAGCTTTCCTTATCCATCCATGAGAGCGCACTAGCCTAGGATACTTTCTCCTCAAGTCATCTTCCATCTATAAAAGAAGGAGAACGCACCTCTATCACATCTTTGGACAGTTGGAGAATTGGAGTGACTACAATTGTCCTTAGTGACTTCGGAGATGTGCCCCTACCTATGAGAGGATGATGGTATTCAGCCATTTTCACTGAGCTTATTGCGGGTCCTGAAGTCTGCACCAGTGGAGTACGAGCCTGTGACAAAGATTTGATAGCTCTCCATGCAAATCTATGAGTGATTTCCTAATCTTTCTTGATGAAAGAGATTGTTCTTAATGTATCCCATTCTTGAGAACTATTTGATATATGAATCAGATACTTATGGATGATATGACTGTAGTAATGGACTTATGATGTCAATTCTGAATTTTTACTGAATAAAAATCTGATTCCAATACCTCTTCTTGCACCTAGTCTAGATTTCAATCAAAAGGAGCTAGTTTCCAGAATTTGTTTGGTAAATGAATGAGTATTGGTCCAAATGAAGTGATTTCTCTTTATGATGTTAATTAAGATGCTAAATTACTCATTCTAAGCTTAATATCAAAAATTCATCAGCCTTCCTGACTGTTTGGGAATTCCTAAATTTGGCCTAGTTGTGCAATCCTAGAAGGCAATTTTTCTTATATGTTTGTGAGACCTCCTCATAACCTTCCCAAACTTGCTAGAGGGAACCTAGGTTGTTAATTTACTGTCATTTAATGTTATCTATCCTCCCTAAGTCAAAATCCCTCACCATTAGTTCTCAATCAATGCTTTGTTGAAGTTCTAATTTGCATATGTTGGGGTGCCCAGGAGCATTGGAGTAAGCTTCAGCTTGGCTGATGTTCGAAACATTAATGGTCCCAATACTTTGTGAAATTCTATCGGATGGCATGTTCCTCATCCCTTCCATATTCCTTTGATTTTTCCTACCTACAGTCAAACTAGTCACTAGAGTTCATTGTTTTTCCTTGAGTCTTGTAGGAGAGATAGTTAGTGTATCATCAATCCTAGTTGGTAAATTACAGTGGTATCGGAGCATGGTCCTATGAACCTAATCTTCACATCCTTCTATGGGTCACAAAAGATATTCAGATTCTAAGAAGAAAGATCCTCTGACAAGGGAAGAAGAAGGAAAAGAAATCAATTCTATTGAAGGCAAGTTACATATATGCATATACAAATATATATATGTATACAGAGATATACATATATACATATACATATATATATCTGTATATGTATATATATATATTTGTATATGTATATATGTGTAAATATTTGTATGTATATATATATATGTATACAGACATATATTTACACATATATACATATACATATATATACATATACAGATATATATATATATATATATATATATGTATACAGAGATATACATATATATATCTGTATATGTATGCATATATATATATACATACATATATTTACACATATATACATATGGATATATATATATATATATATACATATACAGATATATATATGTATATGAATATATATATATATATACATATACAGATATATATATATATATACATATATACATATACAGATATATATATATATACATATATACATATACAGATATATATATATGTATATAAATATACAGATATATATGTGTACATATATACATATACATATACAGATATATATATACATATATATCTGTATACATATATATATCTACATATATATATGTGTATATATATATAGATGTACATATATATATATGTATACATATATTTACATATATGTATATAGATATATGTACATATATATATATATGTATACATATATATGTATATAGATATATGTACACATATATATATATGTGTACATATATCTATATACATATATATGTATACATATATATATATGTACATATATGTATATAGATATATGTACATATATATATATGTATACATATATATATATGTACATATATCTATATATATATATATATACATATATATATATATATATATAATTTTGTACAATAAAGTAAATGATTGGATATTAATTACTTTAACTAGTCCATTTTTCATGTTTTGATAGGAGCAACAATATGGTCATTATCCATCACAATTTGAATTTGATATGATGCAAGACAAAAAGTGGTCCAATTTTGTTATTTGGATGGAGAATAAGGTATCATTAGTTGAGTTTCAATAATTTAGTTGGATATTGTTATGTTAACATGCCAATTTTCATTTATTGTGTTGAATTGTTTATTTATGTGTAGCTTGATTTCTTTTGTGCTCCCATTGGTCATAGCACCCTTATAAATCACCAACCTTTCATTGTGATCAAGTCCTTATAAATCAATATCTAATCATGGCTTTATCAAGTCCTTTTCCAAAAACCTTAGGCCAAAGGAGAGATGCAAGACCATGTAATACATAACCCATAGACAACAAACCATATCTCTGCTGCGGCTTGACAAAGCATAACGAGTACCTCTAGAGTGCAAGGCAAGAGTATAGTGAGCCACCAATTATAAAACAAAAGTATAACGAGCCTCAAGAACAAGACACAAGTCATAGCGAGCCTCCAAGGACAAGACACAAGCCATAAGGAACCTCCAAGGACAAGACACCTGGATGAAATACCCTTGCAATTTCCATTTGTAGTCTTAACTTCAAAATTCTCATAATCCATTTCCACAATGTCTCCATCAATTGAGCATACAATTAGATATTTCTCATACCTTAGGCTTTGTTGATATGCATTCAAAGACCATCCACAACTGAAAGTTTGAGATGATTCCAAGGCTTGAGGACGTGTCTAGAATAGACCATCTTTATATTAGCATATAATTGTGTGTGATGTTCCTCCTTGTCCCTAGATATGGTACCTCCAAACACTTGATGATGGGTTTCTTTTATTGTTTTACCGAACAAACTAGCAGGCTAGCTCACAATAAGCACATGTAGAGTGTGATGCTACTAGCTAGTAACAACCCTTGGAATTTTCGAACTGACTGATAGCTTTCTCACTACTAAATATTATTGACTAATTAAGTGATTGAGGTTGTCCCTAAGACACAGGTTTGTTGGTATTTGGATAGTACTTGGATGATTGTTGCTGTAGATTATGTTTCCTTTCCTGACTTCACCCTAGTTAGACTGAGTTAGCATATTATATTAAATCCTTCATGAGCTTGTTAAACTGCTGAACTTTCCCCATCAAAGTGGGTGTGTGTTCTTCATTACCATGCTATTCTCAGGTTACGTTGGTTGTGGAATATCATCAAACACTTTGATGGCGAATTGCTGTAGCTTACAGTTGATCAATCTGCCTTGGGTTTTTGTCAAAAATTTGGGGTGATGACTGTTGTAGGTGACTAGTTTGGATTAGCTTGTTAAATATGATTTCTAAAGGCCTCCATAGAGTAATTTATGTAGCAAAATATGGTAAGTTTCATTCATAAAATGTAGCATGATAGTAATAACAACAACCATATACTATCTCATGCATATATCATATTTTAAATATATTTAACACAAATATCAGATTTAAGCAATATTTTCTAGATTCGAAAGTATAGCTTAGAACAACAATTACATGCATGGAAGTGGTGGTTGCAATTACCATGCATGAGGAAACCTTTAGATAAGCATACAAATTTTATCCACAAGCCAAATAAGAGAAACCCTCAATAGGTGCACATCACTTTCCAAAAGACCAGTAAGGGTAAAAGAGCAACATAATGATTTTATTCCATGAGTCATGTTTTACAAATGAAGTGAGGAGGGATTATTTATAGCCTCGCACACTCACTTTTTACAATTATCTAGGCCTACAAGTCAATAAAATGTCAAATGTAAAAATATAACACAAAATCATATAAAATAATCTAATAACTGGGTAACTTGGTGTATTTTCCACCATATTCTTTCACATTGCCATGACTCCAAAGACCCACCCCCTCCCTTCTGTTAGTCCCAGAGTCTGTACTAGACTACAAGGATACAAATCCCAAGCATCACAACTTGAAAGGATTCCGATTTCAATATTGATTGCATTTAGTTCAGGTTTGGAAAAGATGAATGGCCAAGAGTTTTGAGTATCATAACAGAGTGTAACACTACAAAGATTGTATATTCTGAAGAAGTAGAATTAAAGACCAGAGACTTTAATGCATAAGCATAAGATTAACCAGGCTAAACCATCAAGACATAAAGTACAAACTCTATTCATACATCAAAATTTGAAATATTTATAACATAAATACCTTTTGAAAGAAGAATTATTTTTAGGCCTACTATGCCCAATTTTACTGAAAGAAAAAGGGAGGAAACTGAGGTTTGGTCTTGCTTCATGGGAGGATAAATATGATGAGTACCTCACACTGAATGAAGAATGTAGAAGAGCCTTGCCATTCAGAGATTTTTGTGATCTGCAGTACAAGTCCAACTCAAGAGGAAGTTTTCGGATTCCAAATCAAAACTATAAGTTAAGAAATGTTATTGGTAAGATTTATTTGCCTTACTTTGATGGCTCACAAAAGTGAACTGCTAACTCTTGGATTCAAAAGCTAGATACATGTTTTCAGTTGAATACAATGGCTGAGAGAGATGCCATCAAGTTGGATACTCTACACTTAGAGGGTGAAGCCAATGATTGGTGTTTTCATGGCCTGAAAACACTTGGGCATGATCAGGTGTCCCCTTATGAAGAGTTCACAAGAATATTGGTTGAAAGATTCTAAAGAAGAGATCCTGAAATCACGTTCAGAGAACTAGCGCATGTGAAGCAGGATGGGACTCCTTAAGCCTACATCTCTAAGTTTCATAAATTAGTTGTGATGGTCATTGATATCTCAGAAGCTAGATTGATCATGTTGTTCATTGAATGGTTAGCAGAACCTTTGAAAGGTTTGGTGAAGGTCTACAGACCCTCTACCTTGCAAGATGCATTGAGTAGAACAAGAGATTTGCAAGACTCTATTCTGAGGACCAGATTTACTCCTAGAACTGTTGTTCTTACTCAATTCAAGAATTAAAGGCCACCCATGAAGGGTCCTTCTAGAAATTTTAAGAAGGACAATTACTCCAAGTATAGAGATGAATGAAGAAGAAGGAAGTTGTGTTTCACCTGTCAGGAACCATGGGTTCTAGGACACAAATGTGCTAAAGGAAAATCACACTACATTGAACTTTATTCGGAGAGTGAAGTTGAGGAGGAGGAAGAAGAGGCCCCAGCAGATGTTGAAGTGGCCTATGAGACTGTAGAAGAAGAATACCCCCGAGGTGAGAAAAAATTGCAGTATTTTTAAGAGTGCCTCGCTTCCACACTCTCAGATCCAAAGGAGTGGTCCAATGGAAATCAGTCACTGTGTTAGTGGATGGAGGAGCAACACATAACTTCATCGATTCATCTTTGGTTTAAATAAGGAATATACCTACTAAAAATTTTGGAGGCTTCACTGTTATCATTCCAGGTAATCATTCTATGGATTATTCTACATGGATTCCTAAATTGCAAATTACTATAGGAACAAAGTGTTTACTAGATGCACCTGCAAATTTTCAATCTTGCATGAACAGAGTGTTTAGCAGGAAGCTTCGTAAGTTTGTTCTTGTTTTCTTTGATCATATCTTAATCTATAGTAGAACTTGGGAGGAGCATTTGCACCATTTGGATGTTGTACTAACAATCTTGGTAAATCAATATTTCTATGCAAAACTATCCAAGTGCGAGTTTGGAATGATTGATATTTTGTATCTTGGTCATGTGATTGGGAAAGAAGGATTTAAGGTTCACATGGATAAGATACAAAATATTTTGGATTGGCCAAGTCCTATAGATCTCACTGAATTGAGATGATTCATTGGGTTATGCACTTACTACCGGAAGTTTGTCAAAGGTTTTTCAAAGTTGACATCTCCTGACAAACCTTACTAAGAAAGGAGCCTTCAATTGGTCAGAAGAAGTTGAACATGCATTTAATAAGATGAAGGAGGTAATGAGTAGTTGCCCTGTTCTTGCACTTTCAGTTTTCTCTCAACCTTTTTTTCTTGAATGTGACGCTTTAGGGAATGGGATTGGAGCAGTCTTGATGCAAAACACGCATCCCCTAGCCTTTGAAAGTAGGAAGTTGCAACCCCATGAGAGGTTATATTCAGTCTATGATAAGGAGATGCCAACCATCATGCATGCGCTATTTAAGTTCATACAATATCTTGTGGGTGGTAAGTTCATCAACAAGACTGATCATAATAGTTTGAGACACTTCCTGACCCAAAATGAGTTCAATGATAGGCAAAAAAAGTGGGTAAGCAAGGTCCAAGCATTCGGATTTGACATTGAATACAAGAAGGGTAAGATGACCACTGTAGTTTATGCTCTTTCTAGAAAACCAACCTTTGCATTTATAAATTTTCATGATGATTGGAAAGCACAACTAGGAGTATAGTATACAAAGAATCAGTTTGCTTGTGATTTATTTGATGGACTAATTCATGATGATACTTACAAGATTCTCAATGATATCATCTATCATACGGATAATATATTTTTGGTTCTAGAATCCTCATTAAAGAAGAAGATCCTACAAGTTGCTCATGATGCGCCCCTAGCAGGACATCCAGGGTTTGTGAAGACATACATGAAAGTGAGGAAAAGGTTCTCTTGGAAGGGCATGAGAAGGAAGTGATGGAGTATGTTAGATCATGTGTGGCATGTCAACAAAAAAAGGTAGAGCATACTCATCCAATTGGACTCTTACAACCACTTCCTATTCCTTAGCAGAAATGGGAAAGTGTATCAATGGATATCATCACGGGGCTTCCCAAAAGCCAAGGTAGCGACAATATTTTTGTTGTGGTTGATAGATTGACTAAATATGCACATTTCTTTGTTGTCACAACTAATATTGCAGCCAGCCAAGTGGCTGAAATTTCCATCAAAGAAGTCTTCAAACTTCATGGCATACCCAAGTCCATCGTCAGTGATAGAGATAGTAAGTTCACTAGCAATTTTTGGCAAGAATTGTTCAATTTAGTGGGGACAAGTTTGGACATGAGTACAAGCTACCATCCACAGAATTATGGCCAAATAGAAAGAGTGAACCAATAGTTGGAAGGATACCTGAGAAAATATGTTACTAGTCAGCAAAATTCATGGACTACTTGGCTCCATTTAGGAGAGTTTTGTTACAATATTACTTTTCATCTTTCAATTGGAATGTCACCATTCAAGGACCTATATGGATATGTTGCACTCACTTTTGCTGAAATGATATTTGGTGATTGAAAGACACAAAAGGCAGAGTATTGGCTCCAAGAGATTCAAGACATACTCATAACTCTCAAAGACAACTTGCGAGTAGCACAGAATAGGTAAAAGGTGCATGCATACAAGCATAGAGTGGAGCGAACCTTCCAAGTAGGAGATCTGGTATATTTGAGGTTTCATCCCTATAGACAATCCTCATTGAAGTGTAAAGGGGCTAAGAAGTTGCATCCAAGGTTCTATGGTCCCTACCAAGTCCTAAGGAAGATCGGGGAAGTGGTTTTATGAGCTAGAATTGCCTCCAGGTAGTAGGATTCACGATGTTTTCCATGTGTCTTTTTTGAAGAAGGAAATAGGGCATAAAGTTAAGGTTTCAAAAGAATTGCCTCCCCTTGATGATGAAGGACATTTGGTTCTAGTTCCATAAAATAATTTGGAGGTTTGAGAGAAGAAGCTAAGAAACAAAATCATTATGGAATTCCTGGTGCAATGGGAAGAACTACCTAGTGAGGATGCTACTTGGGAAGGAGAACACATCTTACATATCTTACAACATCCCAGTTTGAAATTGCTTTAAAAAAAAAAATCTTGGGAGGGGAGGACTGTCATGTCCCCTCAATGATGATTACTGGATTAATTTCCTAACCCAATTAATCCATTGGGTTGAGGAGACAACTTCATTTACTTAGGGTTAATTTTGAAAGTTCACGCATTTAATTAATTATGGAGTGTGGTTTAGTTTTCCTAAAGTTGTTATGCACTTAAAAATAATTAATTTTCATCAAATAAGTATTTTTATTTTGAAATAAAGTGGATAATGCTCCACAAGTGGGCCTTAGAGGATAAGGTTGACCAGAGAGATGACTTGCAAGAAAAGATAGGTGAAAGCATGCAAAGCTAGAAAATCAAGAAAAGAAAGAAATATGGTAAAAAGTAGAAAGACAGCAAAAACTCAGGAAAAGCAACACAAAAGCAAAAAGCATGATAAAGTCAAAAAATCGGGATAAGGCAGAAAAGCAAGAAAAAACAGTAAAAAGCAAAGTAGGATAGAAAAGCTAAAGCAGAAAAGGAAAAAAGGATGAAAGCAACCTTTCCTTATCCATCCATGAGGGCGCACTAGCCTAGGATACTTGCTCCTCAAGCCATATTCCATCTATAAAAGAAGGAGAGTGCACCCCTATCACATCTGTTGATAGTTGGAGAATTGGAGTGAGTGCAATTGTGCCTAAGTGACTTGGGAGATGTGCCCCTAGTCCACGTTGGGAGATGTGCCCCTTCTTCCTATGAGATGATGATGCTATTCAACCATTTTAACTAAGCTTATTTTTGGTCTTGAAGTCTTCACCAATGGAGTACGAGCATGTGACAAAGATTTGATAGTTCTCCATGTAGATCTATGAGTGATTTCCTAGTCTTTCTCGATGAAAGAGCTTGTTCTTGATGTATCTCATTCTTGAGAACTATATAATGTATGAATCAACTACTTATGGCTGATATTACTGTAATAATGGACCTTTGATGTCAATTCTGAATTTGTACTGAATAAAAATCTAATTCCAATACCTCTTCTTGCACCTAGTCTATATTTCAATGAAAAAGAGCTAGTTTCTAGAATTTGTTTAGTAAATGAATGAGTATTGGTCCAAATGAATTGATTTACATTTATTATGTTAATTAAGATCCTAGATGACTCATTCCAAGCTTAATATCGTAAATTCCTGAGCCTTCTTGACTGTTTGGGAATTCCTGAATTTGGCCTAGTTGTGAGATCCTAGAAGAAAATTTTTCTTATATGTTTGCGAGACCTCCTCAAAACCTTCCAAAACTTGTTGGATTGAACCTAGGTAGCTAATTGACTATCATTTAATGTTATTTATCCTCCCTGAGTCAAAATCCCTCACCATTGGTTCTCATTCAATGCTCAGTAACATGAACCATCCTTTGGCCAAACATAAAATTTTTGGGGTGTATCCCAACCTTTCTCCCCAGTTTTCATTCACACATTCCATGATGGTTTTGACATCAAGCTTCTTACCTTAGAATCGTTTGGTTAGTGTTAGCTCGGCCATGTTGGCCACTCTGAAGATGGGGATGTCTTCACCTACCACGAAATTGTCTGCTCTGCCATCATTTTTTGGATTCGTCGCTTCTTCCTTTTTCCACCTTCGTCATCCCTTCGATCATTGGATTCTCCCCTAGTCTCTATCTCCGCCCTTTGGGAACTATTTGCACAAGGAATTCTCTCCTCGCCTTTGGAGGAATTAGGGTTAAAAGCCAAATGCCCTGGGCTATTGATGAAGAAGGAATTTGGGTCTATGTCGCCAGATCCCAGATTTTGATGAAAAAGATCACTTTCTTCCCCAGGTGAGAGACCAAATTCTGAATCATTGTTGGCCAGAACCTCATGCGCTAAAATTTCAAATTGGTTTGATCCGTACAGGAAAGCTAGAAAGTCTACAACTTTAGGCCAAACCTCTGAGATATGGGGGAACTCCAAACCATGATATGTCTCCATCTAGAGATGTGGAAGGTCCAGGTGTTCCACTTGCATCTCTGCCTGATAGTGGCCTAAGGTTGGGACCAGATCCATTTTACCTGCAGACAGGCCTGGAATTTCAAATTTTAACTGCATGCCAAGTCAGAATGCCTAGAACTTCAAATTTTAACAGCCTACCACTTCATATTTTAACTACCTTCCAAGTCATAATGCCCGGAACTTCAAATTTTAACTGCCTACTAAGTCATAATTTAATGAAATTTAGCTATTACCGTCAAAATTGATGGGTGTCGATCATATGAAAATCCAACCCTCCTTGCGTAAAATCTTGCAACATTGGGTATTTACCTCTTGGTTTTGCTTGCCCCTTACTCAGGTTTTGCCGTATACACCTCGTATTTATCTTGTTACTTTATTTATGGCACTACTAGCACCTAATTTAGCGCCTACATGTTTTGTTCGGCACAAAAAATGCCAAAAATTGCGCCATCCAGATACATTCAAAAATGTGGTGAAAAATACACTAAAACAATCTTTAGAAGCAAAATAGGGAGCAAAAAAGGGAGCAAATCATAGGGATTTGTTGTGGTGAACATGTCCTCAAAGTAGATAGAACCTGGGTGGAGAAGGCCATAGCCAACCCTCCCAACCACCCCATTGTAATGTCCCCATTTTTTATAGCACCATGGTCCACCACTAACCCATTCAACTTACATGGGTCCTAGTGGAAAATAATTAAATAAATTACTAAGGGGGTTAAGTTTGACAATTTTTTTACCTTATGTAAATAAGTAATTAATGGTGGGCCTAAATTTTGGTTTATTTAATATTTCTAATAATTATTTATGAGTTGTCCATGGCTTAGGTGGCCTAAGAGGGTGTGTAGTATGAGGATAAGGGAGATGAGTTGTTTCCTTAGAAAAAGTTGGACAAAAAGCAGCCAAAAGTGGGAAAAGCAACAGAAAAGCTAAAAGGACAGAAGTTTCTTGATTTTGGAAGATAAGGTCCAGGAAAGTTTAGTAAAAGAAGAAAGCTAGCAAAAAGGCTCCAAGAAAGATACATAGGCTGATTTTGGCTAGTGAGGTCGAATTCATGAAGGAAATTAGGTCCAAGGAAAAAGCAACTTGCCTAAACAAACATACATGCACATATGGTTCGAAATTCCTAGATGGCAAGTCCAAAAAGGGAGGCATAAAAGCTAACAGAGGTTAATAAAAGAAGGTTGAACACACCCATTCACATATTTTGGTAACTTTTATAATTTTTCTCAAGAGCTCTACATCTCAAAGGCTGGGGTGAGGTGCCCATGGCCATGCATTGGGTGATGTGCCCCTTTGCAAACCTTGATCCAGCTGAGAGATCGAGAGATCTATTGTTGGATGCTTGAGGAAGAGGATGTCCAATCTTCTTCACAGAGTCTAATGCAACCGTGAGAGTGTTATTTGCAGGTCTAATCCATCCCATAGCATGAAGTGTTAGAATCCCAAGAGAATGTGAAGAGCTAGCAGCAACACTGGTTTGATTGTGATATGTTTTGGCTAGAGAAGAGGGCAATTTGAGCATTTGCGCGCCCTGCGAGTTGTTGTAGGTGTTCATTTGCCTTCAGTGAGCTGTAATATGGTCCTTTCCTGCCCATGGTTCTGATCTAGTGGTGAAAGTCCTTCCTTTAATTCTCAAACAATATTATTGCTTCTATGTTGTAAAATCTTAAGGATTATGGACATTATGTAAGTTTGGCTTCAATAGACTAATATTTGCTTCTCCAAAGTTTTGATTAAAGCTTGTTGTTGTACAAGGCCATATGGTTGATTTTATCTATCAGTTGTATTGAAGAATTCATGATCATTTACTGTTGTTTGTAATCCACTATTTTCAATGTTTGCGCCCTAGTAAGGAAAAATTGACTAGTTTCCCGTTTTAATGATTTTAACTATCAAGTGTGCTACCAATATCTAATATGAAGGTTATGTTAGTTAATTCAAATGTATTAGATTCCATACACACCTCTAGGACATAAATTAGGAATCCTTTGAGGCCATTCGAATTCATCTAGAAGTTTTCTCCTTCACTAGTCCAAGGCTCTCCCTTTTGCACCTAGTTGGAATTTTTACTGTTAGACCTTTATTTCCAAGTCAAATTGAGTCCATTATCAGGTTAGGGACATACTATTTATCTTACCCAAGGTTTGATTACTTCTAGTATGCACCAGAAGTAGTGGAGGTTCAATAAAAGTCCTGGGGAAATTGCCTTGAGTCCTTTGGCTTGTCCATTAGGGTCTACGCAGGTGTGATGCACTCCCGAATTTGCCACTGTCGAAGTATTGACCTTGAGTCCACCTTATTTGCAGCCTTGTAAGTGTGTCAATCCTATCCTCTGTGTGTCCAAGATGTATATTTGAGTTAGTGTTCCTAATAGGGGTTTGGGTACATTACACTAGTATTAGAGCATGGTCCTCTGCACCCGTGGACCAAAATCCTTGAAGAATCCCCAAAGGTACTTCTTCCGAGATCATAAATATAGCAGCTGAAGAAGGATGGCGCATATGTGTGTACCAAATGATGAACGGGAAATATTTTGGAAGAGCCAGGAAAAGCATACTCAAGAGATAGAGAATCATTTGCAGCAGATGATGGAGGCCTTATCTACATCATCTGGACTACAAAGGTTCAAAATATTCTTCTTTGGTTCATCCGCAAAGAAAGACTCCAAAATTCTTTGTGAAGAAATTGGTTCTGAAGAAGGTGCATCCACTATCATTGTTCATCTTTCAAATGAACATGAGAAGAACCACGAACCATCCAGTTCTACATCAAAGGAAGATACACTTAGGGAGGAGCACAAGCCACTACAGGTTGGCTGCGAAATAGAGGAAGATCGTGGAGAAGAAAAGGCCATGGAGTTGGAGCAGCTTCATATGGAGCTGGGAGGGACACATTCTTCCTCCAACGCAATTACAAATCATGTGTATGTGGCTGATTCCACACATGATGCAATGGAGGAGCCTCATGAGAGACATCCAAATTTGCAAGTGCTTGAAGATAAAATAGACAAAGGGAATGTGGGCCAAGCACTTGATTTGAGACAGGAATATTTTGAGTTTCCTATGTGTGAGAAAGACTCAACCATTAAGGAGGAAGCTGATTACATTCCATATGAAGCAGTAAGCAAAGGTGATTTCTATCCATGGATTGGGTAGATACTTACATAACAAAAATGGAGATTCAAGGATGCACTAGACTTGCTTGCATGGGTTGGAAATTTAAGGATGCACTAGACTTGCTTGCATGGGTAGGAGATTTATGGACACATCATTTGATGTGCAATCTTGTGAGAAACAGAATGAGTTCTTATGGTAGCCATGTGATCCTTTCAGTATGCATAGCAGCTCATGGGACTCCTACTTGATTCGGTTGGATGGAGCAATAAGCATGCAGGGTGTTTGCCAAACACTCTCCTTGCTTCAAAAGGACCTTTACCTACCTTCATGGAAGGGAGAATTCACTCTAAAGGAGAAGGTTGATTTATTTGCATTTGGATCAACAAACATGAGTGTTTATTCACTCATGGATAGAATGAAAAGATGCATTGTAGAGAAGAAGACTAGTGGTAGTGATGCACTATTGAATTGGTTATGGGATCCTAACATCATTTGGAATGACACATTGTTCCGAGTGTGATGATGCATAAGCCATGGGATCCTAACATTCCACGGAGTGACATATTTGTACTTATGGCATTTGGGATTTGAAGCATGCAACATGATTAGTGGTATCCAGGAGGGCGAGCCACCCTTCATTTCCAGCAATCCATCCATGTGGAGCAGTGGCTTCGTTTCCTACATGGGAAACCATATGATGGATGGACACCACATATTCTAGATTGTTGGATTGGGAGTATTTCAAAGGCTCCTTATGTGGAAACCATGCAATGTAGAGGTGGAAGTAGGAGACACTTCCCACTCCTCAGATTCATTTGGGACCCTGGAATCATCCTTGGTCTCAAGTACTTCAGCTAGATATTTCACATAACATTATGGGGGACAGAGACACCTCTCAAGAGGAATGAGATGCATAAGGTTGAGTACCTTCCCAAAATTGATCTCCACCTTGGTCATCATCATCAAGTTCGCTTGGAAGAGGAAATTTTGCAAGAGACATCTCCTTGTGTCCAATGTGCCTATTTGGTATTTTCATGCATGAGCATTGGCTTGGCTAATGCACATATGGCCTCACCAACTTACATGAGTAGAGCATCCATCAAGCACTTTGGTAAGCTTGTATTCATTCCTTTTGAGTACATTCTTGTTCATGGTAGGATGTTGGAGAAGCCATCACATAATTTGGAAGCCATGACAAGGATTTGGGTAGAGCTATCATTGCATATCAATTTGTTTGAATGTGCAATTGGAAGGGTTGAGATATTGTATGTTGAATCTATGGTTGAGCATGGTAAAATTGGTGCCTACGTGAAGAGGATTCATTCCATCTCTACCATAGATATGAACAAGTTGGAGAATGGTGCACCATGCAGAGGATCCTTCCAATTCATAACACATGTGGCTGCCCAAGGAAGGAAAGAAGTGTCATGTGTGGATGAGAACTCTAGGAAAGTTTTCAAAGAGATGAAGAAAGTGATGCGAGCTTGTTCAATGTTTGCCACACTTGGTTTGGCTCCATCATTTGTGCTTAGAGGAGATGCTTCCAAAGGAGGCATAGGAGTAGTTTTGTTGAAATATGGCCACCCTAGTTGCTTGGAGATTCAAAGGAAGGTGAGTGAGAGGCTTTCACGGAATTACCTCAAGAATGAAGGATTGAAGTATTGTGAAGGGTGCAACGCATATCAAAGTTATGTTTCAAGAAAGATTATTGTAGCAACCCTTAAGTAAGCCCATATCTTATTGCTCATGAGAATAGAAGTTTACAGATGCATACTCATTGCTATTCCATTTGCTACAAGGAAAGATTGGCCATTTTGCATGCCTTGGTCAAATTCAATCCACATATTGCAACTCAATTATCCATGGAGAGTTACAAAAGTAGGATCATTATTGAGTTGATGGCAAAGGATGACCAATGCAAGATTATCCAAGGGGTCATCTATGTTGGAGATGAGATTCAAATGGTTTTGAAGCAGCCTTGCAAAGTATTGTGAGAAAGTGTATAGGTTCTTCATCGACCATATTTTCAATTGCTTGAGGACAAGCAATTTTGGTTGGGGAGGACTGCAATGTCCCCATTTTTTATAGCACCATGGTCCACCACTAACCCATTCAACTTACATGGGTCCTAGTGGAAAACAATTAAATAAATTACTAAGGGGGTTAAGTTTGACAATTTTGTTTACCTTATGTAAATAATTAATTAATGGTGGGCCTAAATTTTGTTTTATTTAATATTTCTAATAATTATTTATGAGTTGTCCATGGATTAGGTTGCCCAATAGGGCGTGTAGGATGAGGATAAGGGAGATGAGTTGTCTCCTTAGAAAAAGCTGGAGAGAAAGCATCCAAAAGCAGGAAAAGCAACAGAAAAGCTAAAAGGACATAAGTTTCATGGTTTTGGAATATAAGGTTCAGGAAAGTTTAGTAAAAGCATAAAGCTAGCAAAAAGGATCCAAGAAAGCTACATACACTAATTTTATCTACTGAGGTTGAATTCATGAAGGCAAGTAGGTCTAAGGCAAAATCAACTTGCCTAAACAAACATACATGCACCTATGGTTCATAATTCCTAGATGGTAAGTCCAAAAGGGAGTCTGAAAAGCTAACAGGGCTTAATAAAAGAAGGTTGAACAAAACTATTCACATATTTTGGTCACTTTGATAATTTGTCGTAAGAGCTCTACATCTCAGAGGCTTGGGTGATGTGCCCCTTTGCAAACCTTGATCCAACTGAGAGATTGAGAAATCTATTGTTGGATGCTTGAGGAAGAGTATGTCTAGTGTTCTTCACAAAGTCTAATGTAGCCATGAGAGTGTTACTTGCAGGTCTTATCCATCCCATAGCATGAAGTGTTTGAATCCCAAGAGAATGTGAAGAGCTAGTAGTAGTAGTGTTTTGATTGTGATATATTTTTGATAGAGAAGAGGGTAATCCGAGCATTTGTGCCCCTTGTGAGTTGTTGCAGCTATTCATGTGCCTTTAGTGGGTTATAATATGGTCCTTTCATGTCCATGGTTCCGATCCAATGGTGAAATTCCTTCCTTTAATTCTCATATACAATATTATTGCTTCTATGTTGGAAAGTCTTAAGGATTATGGACATTCTGTAAATTTGGCTTCAATAGACTATTATTTGTTGCTCTAAAGTTTTGATTAAAGCTCGCTGCTATACAAGGCCATATGGTTGATTTCATCTATCATTTGTATTGAAGAATTCGTGATCATTTACTGTTGTTTGTAATCCATTGTTTTCAATGTTTGCGCCCTAGTAAGGAAAAATTGACTAGTTTCTTGTTTTAATGATTTTAACTGTCAAGTGTGCTACCAATCTCTGGTTTGAAGGTTCTGTTAGTTAATTTAGCTATATTAGAGTCCATATACACCTATAGAATATAAATCAGGAAGCCTTTGAGGCCATTCGAATTCATCAAGAAGTTTTCTCCTTCACTAGTCCAAGGCTCTCCCTTTTGCACCTAGTTGGAAATTTTACTATTAGACCTTTATTGCCAAGTCAAATTGAGTCCATTATCAGGTTGGGGACAATATATTTAGCTTACCTAAGGTTTTATTACTTCCAGTACGCAACAAAAGCAATGGAGGTTTCATAGAATTCCTGGGTCAATTTCCTTGAGTCCTTTAGATTGTCCATTGGGGTCTACCTAGGCGCGATGCACTCCCAAATTTGCCACTGTCAAAGTGTTGACCTTGAGTCCACCTTATTTGTAGCCTTGTAAGTGTGTCAATCCTATCCTCTGTGTGTCCAAGCTATAGATTTGAGTTAGTGTGCCTAATAAGGGTTTCGGTACATTACACCCATCTACAATTCGTGAACAATAGGCTCCATACACCCTACATTTTGTTTTCACAACTGAAAATACTATACATTTTTATAAAGTATATGTCAATATGGACATAAATAGTTACAACGAAAATGTTGATAGTCTAAAGACATAGATTCACCATATAGTCTAATGACATAGAGTCACCGTATAGTTTAAATACATCTAGCCTCCATATCCGCCATATAAGAGATGGCATACCAGCAAAATAAAAAATACTTATGGAACCATATGGATCAAAACTATCTGCATCCTATACTTCCGGGAAAATCCATTGGAGTAATTTTGATCCGAGGGGATTGCTATCAACTACTCAAATGTGTTCCCAAAACTCACATAAAAACTCCCCCGTTGTATGTTAATATGTCTGTATGCATCCCTGATCTATCATCCTGAAATTTTGAAAAAGTCGGTAGATAATAAATCCTTCTTGTTCCTGAAATGCAACTTTGGACAAGTAGTCTACCACTTGATTGTATTCTCTATGTATGTGATCAAATTTTATCTTAACAAAGGTTTGGACAAAATCTCTAATCATTTGCATCCAATTCTGTAGCTGCACTACTTGTAATGCATAGTTCTCATTAATCCAATCGATGACAATCTTGGAATCGCCAACCAGCCTCAAAGTAGTTATGCCTCTAGACTTAGCAAAATATAATAACATCCGTAGTGCCAGCACCTCTGATCTGGTGTTTGCTCCGACTCTACAGTTCATCATTAATTTGAAACATCTCCTATCATCTGTCCATAGGATAGCTCTAGCCCCACTACGTGTAGCTTCCGATTGTGATGCCCCATCAAAAAATCCCCTCAACAATTATGCACAAAAACTTCTTGGCAATGTATTTTATTCCTTTTCACTGGATCTATTCCTAATCTTCCACCAAAGGATGCAATTATTCTTCTACAGGTCCCTTGTGCACAAAATTTAATCCCCTCAAATATATTTTTGTTGCGTGTCTTCCAAACTTCCCAACATACCAACACATGCAGGTCTTCCAAATTTCCCAACACACCAACACATGTAGGTCTTCCATCCCATGATTCCTTGCCCTCCAAATTTCCATACTCCTATCCAGTGTTTCCCCACCCCACTGCCCTTCGAAAGACATGGTTTGTTGCAGGATCCGCCCGACCTCCTAAGTGAATGGGCAAGCAATGAGGAGCTGTATAGATGTTTCCATCTCCTATTTGTAGAGAGAACATACACCAGGTCCATTGAATCCCCTCCGTACTAGATTTTCCCACGTTAGTATGTGATTGCTAATTGCCAACAAAAAGAAAATTCTACACGTTAAAGGCGAGTGCCATTTCCACACAGCCTTATGCCACCAATAATATTCAGCCCGATCTCCATATCATTAAGAAGAATATGCCTCTTTGGTTGTAATGATTCCCATGTTTTTATCCCATGCCCATGGTAATTGGTCCTCGATAGCAGATAAACTGATACCCCCTCTTCTCAGGCCAAATATATATTGTTCCCATTCTGTGCTGCTATCCCCATACAAACCAAGCTGATGTGAATTCATCCAAAATGTATGTCTCAACCCGGGATCCTCATCCCTAGATATCTGATCCAAAGTATATCTTCCCTGTGAATGAATGGTATGAAGAAGGGTCTCAGATAGTTTATAGATGTCTGAGCCTCCTACAATAGGATCCATCCCCACCCTAATTGATTTACCATTCCCAGGGGTCCATGCCAACCACTGTCCCAAAATGCTAAAAGCAAATGTAAGGCCATTCCAGATGTTCGATATACCTCGAGTGGATTTTCTGGGCGTTCTAATACACTGTACAATATTTATCATTTTAAAGTATTTTTCCATAATAACTCTATGCCACAGGCTATCCACAAATAACGCACGCCACATGCTTTTTGCCGCTAGAGCTTTAGCAAATTTAAATATGTTTTTGATACCCTAGCCCCCCATCTCATGTGGCCTGGCAATATATTTCCATCTTACCAGATGAAACTTTGACTTCTCCTTGGATCCTGACCATAAGAAATTGAAGATCCTAAAATAATGAAATCCAGTAAACCGAGAGATTTGTCAGAACATAATTGATTAGAGTGAGTCTGCCCCCCATTGATAACCATCGAAGGCACCAATGATTAATACAAACCTCAAATCTCTTTACTAACCAGTACCAATATTTAACTGTGTAATTGTTTGGCTTAAGAGCAAAACCCAAATATTTGGTGCTCGTCTCGATGGGCTTAAAACCATACGATAGATGATTCCTGAACTGATCTAAGACCTATTCTATGATTCCATGGTGTAGAATCATGGATTTTGTGCCACTAATGAGCATACCCGAGGCCCTACAAAATGCCTCCATAATCTCCTTATACTGTCTCCACTCATCCATGCATTCCAGTCCAAATATCATAACATCATCTACAAACAATAGGTGCATGATCCTGATAAGTGTAGATATGTTTATTCCTTTAATAGTCCCCTTGTTTTTGCATCCTTCAATTAATTTGCTCAGACCTTCAATAATCAAGAGGAATAAGAGGGGGGATAGTGGACATCCTTGCCTCACCCCCCTGGATCCTATGAAAAAAACTATATGGAGAACCATTTATCAAAACAACATAATTTACCGATTGCACACATGCCATGATCCAATTTGTTGAAGCCAGATCAAGCCCAACCCAAAGAAGTATCAATCGGAGAAAACCCCAATTAACTTGGTCATATGCTTTGACCAAATCCAATTTTAATACCATAGCGTGTAAATTTTTTGTTTTAATGCTGTGAAAAATTTCCTAAGCCACCCCAACCGCATCTAGGATTTGTCTATTCTCCAAAAACCCAAATTGTTCCCTGGATATACACCTAGATAAGATTGGCTTGATCCTTCTAGTGATGATATTTGATATCACCTTATAAATCAGACTGCATAGGGATATTGGCCTGAAATCACTTAAGTACTCCGATTTATTAACCTTTAGAATCAAGGCTATAAAAGTTGAATTTAAACCTTCATAAACCTTACCTGTAGTTCTTGATTCCTCCATCGCATATAGGATGTCATGTCCCATGATATCAAAAAATTCCAGAAAGAGCTCTATCGTCCACCCATCTGGTCCAGGGCTTTTAGATTTAGCAAAACCCTTCGACACTAACTCGATCTCCCCAAGCGTGACTGGTTGATCAACCAAAGATCCTTCTTGTGCCGAGAAGAATCTATGAAACTTATGGACAATGTTCATTTGACATAATGGATGTTGTTCCAGCATCAAAACAACAATTGATGAAAGTGCCTAACAATTTCTGACTCAATATCCTGAGGTTCACTTATCATAGTTCCATCACCCCTTTTAATCTCCCAAATGGAATTCTATGCCCTTCTATCATTGGAAACTGATGGAAAATTTTCATATTCAAAGATCCCCTTGAGCCTCCATGGTATAGGCTCCATACACCCTACATACAAACAAACCTTTGCTTCACAAATGCCACAAAAAATACCACCAACACACCACATGGAGCTCGTCCATAACCTTCTGCCTATATTATTTTGCTGCCATATGACTCTCATACACATAATGATATCTAAATGCCTATGCTATTTGCTTAAACTTCACGCCCATACATAATTTGGACGCCCATTGCCATATAATAATGTATTTATTTTATCAATTTGTGGAGACTGCTTGTGAAATCTTAGGGCGATCGACTTTCCAAGCTTGTTGATCGATTAATCTTGAATTGGTCTAGGGTTTTCATCAGCAAGAATATCATCTCAAACCGCACATCCGCACATGTACTATCAGCAAGAATACCATCTCCAACGGCACATCTATACCGTGGATTAATGGAAAAACACAGTACAGATCTCTCGATACATTTTCATGGTAGTTAGACTGTTGATGATAGCAAGGGTAAGGAGAAGATTCCACTCCCAGTTGGTCTCTAATTCGTCTCGGGGTTATCTGTGGAACGAAACCGGTGTATTGCTCATTCAATCCATCACTTTGCATTTCTCTTCATTCTCTATTGGGCATCTCGAATTCGGCTTCTGGGCTTCCATTTTCAGGTGGGTTCTCATCCTCTTCAACCTGCTCAATGTGTTTTATAATGTAAGTTTGCTGGTTAGAAGGGTTTTCATAATTTTTTCATTCTCTTCTCTTTCCCTGTTCAACATGGATTCATTTATGTGAGAGATTTTGATTTATTGTGTTGGTTTTTGATAATGATATAACTGACGGTGCTGGGTTTTATGTGGGGTTTTTGATTTACTAGCAGCAGAAGGATGAGTACAACAGCAGCCCTAGAGGGCGCCAGGAGCTTTGCGAGAAGAGATCAGCTGTTGAAAATACAGAGGGAAGCGCAGAAGAGATGGGAAGAAGCCGATGTCTTTAAAGCTGAAGCTGGCGCTGAGACCCCGGCTGAAGGTGAAAAATTCTTTGGAAACTTTCCATACCCATACATGAATGGAACTCTTCATTTGGGTCATGCGTTTTCTCTTTCAAAATTGGAGTTTGCTTCAGCCTACCACAGATTAAGGGGTCGCAATGTTCTATTCCCCTTTGGCTTTCACTGCACTGGAATGCCCATTAAGGCCTGTGCTGATAAGCTCGACAGGGAGATTCAGCAGTTTGGGAACCCCCCCGTGTTTCCGAATATCGACGAAGAGGCTGAAGGAGAAGAAACCCAAACACCCTCTGAGCAAGATAGTAGTGGGGGGCAGACATTACCTGATAAGTTTAAGAGCAAGAGGTCCAAAGCTGCTGCGAAGAAAGGTACTGCAAAGTACCAGTGGCAAATAATGCAGAGTTTGGGACTGGGAGACGACGAGATTGCTGCTTTCCGAGACCCTTATCATTGGTTGATGTATTTTCCTCCCATAGCTGTAGAGGATCTGAAGATGTTGGGCGTTGGAGTTGATTGGCGGCGATCATTTATCACGACCGATATGAATCCGTTTTACGATTCATTTGTCCGATGGCAGTTGAGGATTCTGAAAAAACTGGGTAAGATTGTGAAGGATATGCGCTACACGATCTATTCACCGTTGGATGGGCAGCCTTGTGCCGATCATGATCGGGCCTCGGGTGAAGGTGTCCAGCCGCAGGAATACATACTTATAAAAATGGAAGTTATCCCTCCTTTTGCTGGAAAATTGAAGGCTTTGGAGGGGAGGAGAGTGTTCCTTGCTGCAGCAACATTGAGGCCCGAAACAATGTATGGACAAACAAATGCTTGGGTATTGCCAGATGGCAAGTACGGTGCATTTGAAATCAATGATATTGATGTGTTTGTTGTCACTGAGAGGGCTGCCCTCAATCTTGCATATCAACATATGTCCAAGATCCCTGAGAAGCCCACTTGCTTATTAGAATTATCTGGCCATGATTTGATTGGTCTACCGCTTAACTCTCCTCTTGCAGGCAGTGAGGTTGTGTATGCCCTGCCGATGCTTACAATTCTAACGGACAAAGGCACTGGAATAGTAACCAGTGTGCCTAGTGATTCACCGGATGATTATATGGCCTTGTTGGATTTGAAGTCAAAACCAGCCCTCAGGGCCAAGTTTGGTGTGAAGGATGAATGGGTTTTACCATTTAATGTAATCCCTATAATCAACATTCCAGAATTCGGTGACAAGTCAGCTGAAAAGGTGTGTGTGGATTTGAAGATCAAAAGCCAAAATGACAAAGACAAGCTTGCAGAGGCAAAGAGATTAACTTATTTGAAAGGTTTCACTGATGGAACAATGATAGTGGGAGAGTTCAAGGGCAGAAAAGTTCAAGAAGTAAAACCTCTAATCAGGAAAAAGCTTTTGGAGATAGGGGAGGCAGTCACGTATAGTGAGCCTGAGAAAAAGGTAATCTCTAGGTCAGGTGATGAATGCATTGTGGCCCTTACTGATCAATGGTATATAACTTATGGTGAATCTGTGTGGAAAGAAAAGGCAGAGGAGTGTTTAACCAAGATGGAGCTTTACTGTGATGAGACTAGGCATGGATTTGAGCATACATTAAGCTGGCTTAATCAATGGGCCTGTTCTAGATCGTTCGGCCTTGGCACACGAATTCCCTGGGATGAACAATTTCTTGTTGAGTCATTGTCAGACTCCACATTATACATGGCCTATTACACTATTGCCCACCTTTTGCAAAATGGGGACATGTATGGTAAGCATTCTACTCTAATCAAGCCAGAGCAGATGACAGCCGAGGTTTGGGATTATATATTCCTTGGGGGACCATTTCCACAATCAGAAATTCCCTCAGACCTCCTGAAACACATGAAGAAAGAGTTTGAATACTGGTATCCTTTTGATTTGCGGGTGTCTGGCAAGGATTTAATTCAGAACCATCTCACGTTTTGCATTTACAATCACACAGCCATATTCCCCAAGGAAAAATGGCCACGTTCAATGAGATGCAATGGACATCTTATGCTTAATTCAGAAAAAATGTCAAAGTCTACAGGAAATTTCAAAACATTACATCAGGCAATAGAAGACTTCTCCTCAGATGCAACGCGGTTTTCTTTGGCAGATGCAGGTGATGGCATGGATGATGCCAATTTTGTTTATGAGACTGCCAATGCAGCAATTCTCCGATTGACAAAAGAGATTGCATGGATGGAGGAGGTTTTGGCTGCAGAAACATCTTTAAGGCAAGGTCCTCCTACAACTTTTGCAGATCGGGTATTTGCTAATGAAATAAACATTGCAGTCAAGTTGACCGAACACAATTACAGTACAATGATGTTCAGGGAGGCCTTGAAGACAGGTTTCTATGATCTTCAGGCAGCTCGGGATGAGTATAGATTGTCCTGTGCTTTAGGGGGGATGAATAGAGACTTACTATGGAGATTCATGGATGTCCAAACAAGATTAATCACTCCCATATGTCCTCATTATGCAGAACATGTTTGGAAAGAAGTTTTGAAGAAGGATGGGTTTGCAGTCAGAGCAGGGTGGCCAAGTTCAGATTTGCCAGATCTTACCCTTCAGCGAGCCAATAAATATTTACAAGATACAATTGTTTCTATGAGGAAGCTTCTTCAGAAGCAAACATCTGCTCCAAAGAAGGCCAAGAAAGGTCCAACAAACACTTCAACAACAATTGAAGAGTCAAAGCCAACTATAGGATTACTCTATGTTGCAGAAAAGTATGAAGGTTGGAAAGAAGAATGCTTGAAGATTCTCCAAGCAAATTACGATAAGGGCAGCCGCTCTTTTGCTCGTGACCAAGACATATCAGCTGCTTTGAAGGAAAGTCCTATTGGACAACTTGCTGATTTTAAGATAATTCTCAAACAGTGCATGCCTTTCTTGAGGTTCAAAAAGGATGAAACACTTGCTGTTGGGCCTGAAGCCCTAGATGTGAAGCTGCCTTTTGGTGAGATGGAAGTGCTGCAAGAAAATGTTGACTTAATCAAGAGGCAGATAGGACTTGAAAAGTTGGAGATTTTTTTTATAACAGATGAAAGTGCTCGCAACAAAGCAGGTTCTTATGTTTCAGTATTAAAGCAGACTCCTCCTTCACCAGGAAATCCAGTTGCAATTTTTATGGCTGCTTTGGATTACCAGCAAAATTCTGCCAGGACAGGGGCATAGTGTCCTTTGGCATATGCTTTTTTCTAAGGTTAGTTATAGAAGGCAAATTACTATTTACACCATGTTTTTGATTGATGTCATTTTCTCTCTCTTTGACAGATTGAGAATCATCGAATATATGAAATGATTTTCTTATGTTCCTAAATCTCAGGGTGTTTGAGTCAACGGTTTGATTTATGTTGTAATCCGTTCCTTTTAGAAATACAAAATCTCTCACAAATCGGTTATTAGTCTGTTATTTCTTTCCACTTTCAATAATCTTGATCTGCCATTTATCATCATAAAACTGTGCTTTGTTTTTTTTCTCAACTTTGTTTTGCATTTCCAAATTAGAGTATTTCTTTTCTGCCATAAAATCAGTCTTTAGTTTCTTTTCCTTGAGAAAAGTTGTATCTTCTTATTTATAAAACCTTGGAAGATTTCTGTGCTCCTGGCTAGCCATATCACCGGGATGCCACCAATGAACCAGTTCTGCATGTAAACTTTTCTAATCCTAGGTGAATGCTGTCCTTATGTTCTCAAATAAATAAACAGTTATTTAATTTGCAGAAATGAAATTCTTGACATAGCAGTATTTACACATATAGCTGGAAAATGAACAGTGGAAGCATAAACACAGTAGACAGGCAATTTACTCCTTCAATCGGTTTTCCATTAATAAATCAAAACTTACGGGAAACCTCCACAGCTGCAAAAACTAACAGCTGTACAGTACACTCAAACTTAGCAAAATCTGCACACTTACTGATCAAATCTGCCCACCAGAAACTGAGAAATGCACTACTGCATGCTTCCCTGCTTTATGGCAGTCTGTATGACTGTATGGACATGTTCTGTCTGACTGCACAGACCTGTCTGTATGCATCCATTTGACTACATATCTGCTGTACGGATCTGTATGACTGTATGGATCTGCTGCTGCCTTCTCGTTGGAATCTGCCTGGTTGCAGAACTAGGCTCCTCTCCAGCACTCTAACTCTGCTCCTCTACCTTGACTAGCCGTTATACTTTAGCTGAAGCCCTAATCTACTAAAACCCTAATCTCTCAGTGAGCTAAACATGTTGCTTACAGGAATAGAACCTGGATGGAGATGATAACACTCCGTCCCACAACCACTCGGGCTAGAGCCAATTAACGAGGCTGATTTCTAATCTAGCTACGAATGGAAACAAAAAACTGTAATATCTACCAGTGTAGATTGATCTTAAACCCAGTTTTATCAAGCGTTGATAGGGATCAAATTTCTAGAGGTGTAAATTTTTTTCTTGATGTGTAAAAATTAAAAATTTAAGATAAAAAAATTTAGACATCAAGAAATTTGTTCCCTTTCAATGCTTGATACATCCAGGTTTAAGATGGATCTATTTGGGTTTAATTTTTTAACTTGTGTAAAATTAAAATTGAGCCGATACTGGGCTCATACTGGGCTGTAGGGCATCTCGTTATTCTTGCTGCAATCAACTGATTCAAAACTGACTGTATTTTGATTTTTACTAGGAACTAAAACACACCAAGCTGAAGAAAGTAATCTTGATAACTCAAATCACATCACTGTTTATTAATCTTGAACATAGGAATTACATTGAATCTTCAAACTCTACCCTTAACCCATTGCTTCCTATTTTGAAAACTGAATTAATAACAAGTGACTGCCACTTTTTTATAGAGGAGGCTAGGGTTGTACATTGGTAACTTAACCCTAACTGCTTAGGTTAGAGTGCCCAGCTACATGCATGTGCTGGTCTCCTAGAGAACTGTGCCTACGCTGGATTATTCTACACGTGTACATTGCTTTCTCCCTCTTGTTGGGACGGGTGCCCTATCTCTCTCATTTTTGAAAAGTGAAACCAAACCTATAGTCAGAACTGAACTACAACTAGAAATTGGAACTTGCTAAACTTGGGACAGCAGTAAACTGGACCTAACTGAAGGTGGCAAATGCATGACTATATCATGCATGTGTCCTCTACGAAACAGTGGTATATAACTCTTGTCTTTTGTGCCCCCAGTAAACCTGTTCATTACTGCTGTAAGGAGATTTAAATGTGCCCTCTGTGCATGCACCTGCAGGTGTACTTCTTCTGTCATTAGGTTTCTGTAGGGATTGCTGTATGGTTTCTCTCTGCTGGAGTACCTGCCTCCGTTCCTTTTCTTCATGTGCCCAGTTCCTCTCTATCGCTGCTGCCATTAATGGTGATTTGGTGCACACTTTCCGAGTTACTGAAAATCCAACACTCCCTCTTACCAAAGAAAGTGTTCTCTGCCAAACACCAGATGCTCCATCTGCATCCTGCTATCTCCCCTCTGCTAGGGGCTCTTCAAATAGTGGACCATCAATGAACCTGAAGAAACATGAATCTGATCTGGATCATTGCTTCCTTCTGTACTCTGAACTCTCTTCAGACTTTTCAAGGTAAAATCTTCTGTACAAGGAATCTGCCAACCTTCATTGTTATTCATGCCATCTTCACTAGTTATCATCTTCTCACACATAATCATGAACCGTTTCAAATTTCCTGCAATAATGAGCTCATCTTTATCCAGGACCCATGTACAAGCGTATCAGGTCTATCAAATAATGAATTGAAATCTGCATTAAACTCAGAAAGGCCCAACATGAGTAGAAACTCATTGAGATTGAAATCTGAAACAAGTGGTGCATGCATAAGCCCATCCAGGGCAACTCCCTCTTCCTGGGAGAGTCCTTTGACAACTGGAGTAAGAGTCTCATCAAGCTCAGCTCCCTCTTGTTGAGAGAATCCTTTTGTGACAACCTAATCTCGACACTCTTCTATACTCTCATCAACTATAATCAAGGAATTGATCACTATGTTCTCTAGCACCAAGGGTTTACGTCAAGTGTTTAGGGTCGACAATAGGCTAGATCAGCCAGATCTAGCACCTTTGGGGCTAACACAGGCGGAGGGACGTCTTCTTGGGTTGCTACAGGGTCATAGCTGGTTGGTTCAGGCCCTAAGTAGCACTGCTACAGTGACAGTGGAAAAGATCAGGGCTTATTTTAGCAAGCCAATCACATTCTTCTTGATATTTCATCTTCAGGCATTCTTGGTATGTTTGCCCTAAGGGCGATGTACAAGTCTGCTTTCTAAATCTGCTCATGTAAAACTCAGTCATCTCATATTTTTAAGGAAGATTATTCTTGTTGGGGTTTTATTCCTTTAAAAGGTTTCCCCAGGGTAAAATTTTGTGTGCCCTATTGTGTTGGTTGGTCTATGGTGAATGTTTTATTTTCAAGTGCATTTGCTAAAAGTTAAAATAGTATACTATTCTGCTCATAATAATATCAGATTTGCAAAAATTATAAAAATTTGACATAAATGGCCTACTTGCATTTATTGGGTTGTGTTGCCCCCTAGATCTACACAGAGACATGAGAAAAATCTCAACTCACTAAGAGAGGTCTTGGGGGCGAGTCAATGAATTGGGTGCAACTGTCACCACAACACTCAACTCTTTCTGTTTAGGTCAACTCCTAAACAAAATCCAAGGGAGGTAGACCCTAAAAAATCTAAGGATGGTCGCTTTGGAAAAACGACTTAGGAGTTAATAAAAAAAACTAGGAAATTAATCTAGCAGTATATCTAACAAGGAAATCAACATTTGCAATCATTAAAATAAGTGAATCAAAGCTTCAACACACACACACACACATGTATATAGATTAGTGCTTTGACCATTGGGCAATATGATTGCAGAACTAGAAATACTTGCAGGCTATGTTATGGATTAATTTACTAGTAGAAAGGAAAGTTATCTAATTGCTAGAAAGCGAAAGCAAAGTCAAATTGTGAACTCGTTGTAGTGAGGATTGCCTTGCTTGTTAAATGGGGGATCGTCAAATTGTGAACTTGCTTGGTGCAAGGATCGATTTTTTGTTACTTGTGGATTTATTAAGGGGAAAGGGGGGTTTCTGATATACGCAAGGTACGTGGAAACAAGTCCATATGTCAAGGGTGGTACTACATGAAGAGGGGACTAGATCGGAGTCGCAGGGAATGTCCAGCGTAGTACACCAATCGAGGGTGTAGCCTGACGGATCCAACGGTCACTATCTAGTATGGTCCCTCAACTGTAAATTTGCCCACGAAGTGACAATTGTGTGGATCTTTATAGTCCTCGGAATATGTCTCTAGGGAAGATTAATTTTAAGTTTAGTTATTGCTAAGTGTTTTTAGAATGAATCTTTAGATGGAATTAATTGGAGAATTACAACATGTGTAAATAAATGAGCATAATGCACTAGCATGCAATAATATTAAAATGGAAAACAAAGAAAACAAAAAAATCTAAGGTTAATTTTAGAGCACCAACGGAAGTGGCTAATCTAAGTTAGGAATTAGTATATGGAGTTATAGCCTGCAGGTTTAGATGCAAAAAATTAATAGATGCAAACAATGAGACTCGGGGGGTAGGGGGGATGTGAAACCACCACCCTACTTGATCGTTCACAAACTCAAATCGAAGCTTTTGAGAAGTGCTTATTGTTGGTCCTTATGGCCAATAGTCAAGCTTACAAGTTTATGGGAGAAGCGGAGCGGAAATGCAAACAATATTATCTTTTTATCGACTTGAGCCCCGATTGAACCAAGGGAGAAATCAAGGCTACCTCTCGCTGTCCTAAGTCTGCAAGAAAAGTTATGAAACAACAACAAACATGCTTTGGAATGGATTCCTTTGATCTCTCCCAGATGGGGGCTTAACCTGCCAACACGTGTTAGACTAAAAAACAAATGCAAAAGGGGGGTTAGAATTACAAATCTAGATGGATGTAAGTGTCTGCATCATGAGATTTTCTTGCTGTCCAAAGAGTGGGCAGCATGCTAAAGTAGTTTTTACACTAATTTACAACATGCAACCATATACACTGACATGCAAGACATATAATTGTACTTTGGTTGAAGATCTATGCATACATGTGCATTAATAGTTACATGCAAGAACATGCGAGTAATGAAATTGATTTTTCTTTATATTTGGATGGTTAGAAAAAACTTAGAGAAAGAGAGTTGTGCCTTATCACAAATTTGGGCAATGAAGTCACCGAAGAACAACCCCGAGGGTCTTGCTTTCTTGAAAAGATGAGTGAGAGGAAGAGGTTGCATGTTTTAATCTCAAGCTACTTAGTGGATGGGACAACTTGCACAAGTTAGTTCCAAACATATACAAGGAGAGAGAGACCCTCCTTGGCTTCTTCTATGGGTGCGACCTACAGATAAAGAGTTAATATAGCACATTCCTGCCAAAGGTAAAGATGCTATGCCTTCACTATAACTCAATAGTAGATCTATGGTAGCAAAACTATGAAGCAATATACTACTCAACAAGTCAATAATACCCTTCTAGTGACCACAATAGAATTAGAGAGACATTCATGAAATAATAAGATACATATTACCGCCACAAAAGCACGAAAAGCAAGCTACATCACACAACAGTGAACCACACCATAGCTAGCCTCCAAAGCCTTTCTTATTACATAAAGCTTGGACTCCAATAGAGACAATACAACCTCAAGCTCAAATTCAAACAATGACCAACCAAAATGAGAGAGGAGGAGCCTCTCTTAATTAGGAAAAGGAGAGGATGCGCCCCCCTTTGGTAGATCATGCATGCAATGAGGGGAATGTGACACATATAGGAGCTCTCCAAAACCTAATGTGCCACCTCTAAGAGAACTCAAGCCAACAATGGAGTGAACTAGGCCTGAGAAGGCCACCATGCACCACATTCATGTAGTTTGGAGCTAGTTGAAGAGGAGGGGCACCACACTTGAGAGGAGTATGCATGCCATGCAAGGAGCATGCAAACACATGCATGAATGAGGAGAGGGCGCTACATTGCTCCCTTGGATGAGGGAAAACACTTGCATACACCCTTTTTAAAAGGGGAGGTGCCCATAACATTCCCTTTTCAATATTTAACCCCCTTAGCTCCTTTTTACAAAGTTTTTTGCCATTTTTACCCCACCAATTTACCTAAAAGGTAGTCTTTTGCCATTTTCACCCCACCAAGGGACCTAAAAGGTCATGCATGTTGCTAGGGACATGGTGACTGACTCTAATTTTGACATTGGACCCTAAAGACTTAGACATTAGTTCGAGGCACCTGTATCATAACATACTTTGGCTTCGGAGGTGTGAATGAAAAAACTAGGATAAACTTTGATCACTAGGATATAAGTTCATTCGGGTGAAAAAAACACTCCAAAGTAGCCATAATACAAATGACTCACTCGGGCTAGCCATTTTACACATGTAATGGATGCCAAAATTTTATAAGCAACTGGGTAGAAGATTGTCAGATTTGGATTAGGGACTAGAAGGTCCTTGGCTGGCTGATTAATTTGTCTATGAAATTGTTTGACTATAGCCATAGGAATAGTACTGTAATCAATTTTTCATCTTCAGATTGTTATAGTATGCATCTGGTTACTTATGTTTTTGTTTTTGTTCATGCAGTAACTGTTTACCGAAGATAAAAAAATAGTGACATATTTGGTGCTATGTTTACATTTTCAATTCTGTTAGTTAGCGTGGGCATCATTTTGTATTTTGCATGTTAGATTAATTGCATTTATTCTATTACATTTAAAAAAGCTGTAAATGGTGGATTGGGCCCCAACCAGTGAAACCTCAAAACCGTAATGGTTGTTGGGCTAGAATCCAAATGGGTTCCAAATAGTGTCAGGTCTAATTGGGACTTTTCATTAGTGGTAACCCTTGATGTTTGACAGGGCAATTCTGCCTTGTCAACACATTCTAATTAGGTATTTCACAACAACCTCTTATTGTGGTTGTTTACTCTTTAATCAATGATAATTCATTGCATCATGTACTAGAATGCCAGACCTTTATAAGGTCCATTCATTGGTTGCATTAGCCTCTTCTCCATTTTATTGTGTCAAGAGGTGCGTGTTTTATAGCCCAGTATGGGAGAGATGTTGTCACGTATGTATGCATGTGACAACCAAAAAAATTAAATAAATAATAATAACTAAATGAAATTTCATGTAGGTTATATTGCACTTGGAAAAGACAAATGTAATTTTTTTTAGTTATGATTCTTTATTTAACTCATTTTGATTGTCACATTTATATGTACTGTTGTCGCTTGATACACACTTGGGTAATGTGGCAGAAATCTTCAAGCCATTTGGTGTGTCCTTGGGGGCAAGTCTTGAGTCAAGTACTGCCACTTGATCTTGACTCCTCTGTTTAGGCTAACTCCTAACGAAGCCAAGGGGGGTAGACCCTAAGAAAAATTATTAAGGCTTTAGTTCTTAGTTGTTAAAATAAGAGTGAGACACTAAGAAAAATTACTAAGGCTTTAGTTCTTAGTTGTTAAAATAAGAGTGAGTTTTTTAGGAGTTTTGAGATAAAATACTGAGACAAGATAAATGCAAAAATATGAATTAATTCAACATCATATAAAGATATATCATTCACGACAAGAAATGAATTTAAGCAAATAGTATTTGCGAGTGTATCTTTGTCAGCTTTAAATTATTATGATGAGTGGATTACAGGAAGGGGGTTCCGATATACTGTAAAGTATGTGGAACAAGATCTGGATTTTGCTAAATGTGATTTCATAGAAGAGGAAAGGCTAGATCGGAGTCGCAAGGGTATGTCCAACACTACACCAATCGAAGGTGTAGCGTGATGGGTCCCCGAGGTCACTACTTAGTAGTTCCTTTCTCTTTGTGAAATTTGCCAGCATGAAACAAAGGCGAGACGTCGGATTTCCGTCCTTTAAAGGAATTAATTTTAATTAATGTGTGTTAATTAAATGTGAAAGCTTATTGAGTGCAAAATCTTGTTTTTGATTGTTCCAAAGCTCAGACCAGCCTAAACTAGCCTGCGATGGACAAGAGCATACGCATAGATATTGCAAAATGTTTGTTCCGATTTGAAAGTAAAGTGAAATTGTAAAGCCACTGAAATGTTGTACTAATTACTATTGACTATGAGTCTCTTTTCTGATCATCCACCACTAATCGGCAAGCCCTTTAGGTGGTGGCGAGAGCATACTTCATGACAACAAAGTCGGGTTTGTTAAAAATTAAAATAGAAAAAGAAAGAAACTAGATTAATCTAACTTGCAAAATGAAAACCAAATTAACTTGCATAAATGAAAACTATTCTAATGGTTAGTATCAATCAGGAAAGCAAAGCAAAAAATGAACCGTCAATCCAAACAAGAGGCGATATAGGTTCCCCTAATGGGGGAAGGGGTGTGGGCATTGTGTAGCCCACTCGCTTCTTCTATTAAAGATTTACAATGATATTCAAAAGAAGAAGGCCTTTGATCCTTTGTAAAACATGATCAAAAGGCTTACAAATGAATGGAAAAACTTCAAATTTAGAAGGGCTTTGAAGAGGTGCTTTTGAATGCCTCAAATCTTCTAAATTTTGCCAACACTTCCGCCTGTCCTGGCGATAAAAGACAAAAACCAGCAAGCTAAAATGGTTAAGAGTTAGTGGGTTAAACAAATCTGAAATAAAAAATTAACTCTACTTAGTACTTGGAAAAATATTGAAAAAATTGAAACTAGAAGTACTAGAAAAGAACTAGATCTAAGTTTTTGATAATGATTTAGATTAAAATTCTTTAGATCTATTTAAGCATGTAACAAGTAAGACTTTAAGATGAAAATTTAGATCTGATCTACACTTGTTATCATATAAAAAAAGTAACTAGAAAAGTATTTTGATTTTAAGAGAAAGAAGGTGAAGTAGCCAAGAAACTAGAAAGAAGAGGCTTTGAAGTTTGTTTTGGTAGAACACTGAGGGACTATGCCCTTGATAGCTTGAAGATGAGGAGGATGCAAGCAAGCTCCAACCCTTCTCCAAATGAGTCAACCTGAAATTTGACAAACCTTGCACAAACATTGGTTAAAATAAGGAGGTGATGCCAAAAGCAGAAAACTAGAAAGCATGTAATTAAGCAAAATATACATGCATCTCTAATAGATCTACTATTAACAATCAAGAAGAATACAAATCAAACAAGAATGCACTCTTACCCTATCGGGAGGCCCCCTTGTAAGCCCACAGATAACCAATGAAAAGCAAGACAAAATCAAGAAAGATTATACCTCAGAACCCTTAACAATTAGCATCCACACATGATAAGCATTACACCATGGGATTGCCTCCAAAGCCTTCTTTATTCATAAGCAATTTAACAAAGTTCATACAAAGTTTTGGCAGAGCTTCAATCCTTCCATCACAAACAAGAGGAAAGAGCTTGCTTTTATAGAAAATTTGAGCTAGAAACCCCAAGGGGATGCAATTCCCAAGAGAGGAGGTGGCTTGGAGGTTGAGAGATTGGTGGATTATTATTTGTATGCATGCAAGGGGAGGGTGCCACCTCTCATGAGGTGTCCCAACCCCTCTTGGGAGGTCTCCACCTCTTCCAACCAACTCAAACAAGGCTGCCATATGGAGAAATGCGCCCTCCCTCTTTGGTGGCAAGTTGATTCTCCAATAAAGAGTGGGATTAAATGCTCAGACACCTCCATCAATGACCTAGACAAGATCCTCAACTACATTGACACCTCAGAGACATGTCCCAGACAAGCTCCCTTTGATTTAAGAATTGGATTTTCTCCATATATCCCAATTATTTGACACTTTTTGTCACTTTGGAGAGAAAATCAAAATTAGCAATTGAAAATCATTAATTTGACTCTCAAAAGTGGGTTTAGGGCTAAGTTACCGAAAACTCCCAAGCAACTTTGGTGAAACGTCGTTTCCCGTTTCGGATCCTAAAACAGAGGGGATACGGCCTTGAAACATCATTGATACTGTGATACGTGTCATATTGGTACAGATACGTTTCAAGAGTTTTGGATACGTTTCAGGGAAATGGTAATATTAAATTCTTAAAGTTAAAGGACAAATGAAATATAGGGAGAATGTCACTTTTACTTAAATTTTTAACATTACCATTAATTGTTTCAGGATGTTTGAGAGTGGTTCCAACCTCATCGGACTTCATATGCAAAAAGTAGGATTTTTAATCCCATTTAGAATTCAGCAGACTTGGGATCCCTATTTTCGATCTACTTTTGTTGAGGACATAGATGATGACTCTAACTCTAAGCATGAGGATTTAGATGATATTAGTTAAAAGTTTTCATAGTATCATGTTACATGTATGATTAATGATATTCGATAGTAGTGTCAGGTGGTGATGATGATGTACAATGATAATATTAAATATTATAATGATTATGATGACAATGATAATATTTATGATGATGACGATATTTCCCCGTCATATCATATCTAGTTTTTTTGAAAATTTGTTGTATTTATCCCCCCCCCCCCCCTGTATTTGTATCCGCTTCAGTGCAACTTAGGTTTAGGGGTTAAGTGGGGGCTTTGGGTCCAAAACTGAGAATCCCCATGACTAATTTGGCCCTCTAGACCACTTTTATGACCTTTTGCAATTTTACAATTAAAATACACCTTATTGATGATTTTGTTAAAAAACCAAAAAAATAAAAAATCCTATCGGGGACTTAATGCATGTTCACAAGACTATGGGATAATGACTAGCATGGTAATATACTTAACCACCCCAGCTTTGGAGGATTTGAGTGAAAAACTCGAAAATTATGTGTCCCTAAAAAGCGTCGCATAGTTAACAAGGAAAAACACTCTAGGGTGATTAGTTTGATGATAAAGTCCTAAGAAGGCCAAGCCTTTTACATAAGGTCATCATGCTACATCATTTATTACAATTCCCCCACGGGGGTGTGAACATGCGAAAAACATAAAAAAGGACTAGAATGGCCTGTGTGGACTTCTGATCTTGAATTATGAACAATTGACTTGTTCATTCTTTACAGGCTCACTTGAAATCCAACTAAGTACAACTTAGTAGGCAACATGTACAACATCTCTACCATACTGGGCTGTAGAGCATCTTTTGGTCAAGTACCAATACATCAATACATTTATCTATTTATCTATTTTTTCAAATATCAATTTATCCATTTACTTTGAGGAGTAACGGACTGAAGAGGAGCAAACTCTCTCCAACTGCAGGTGCATTTCATATTTTGCATTAATAAATATTGGTTTTCTCTATATTTGTATTGCCCTTTTTAACCTTTTTAAGGGTGCAAAAACTTGAGAAAAGGTAACTGGAGAAAAGGCTTGCACCTCGAGGGATTTGATCCTGATAGGTTTGGAGTTATGATGGATCTAGGTTGGTCCAACGGTTCAAGTGGGGTATTGTATATTTTTTTATCATTTTAGATGGATCTACGCTGGTCTCAAATTTGTAGAGCTCAGAGTTCACAACTTATGCATATATGGACATGTAAAAATACAATTTTAAATATTGTTAAGATATTGATATTTGCTTTATAACAATATTTCTACGTAAATATCATATCTATCACATTTCTATTTATGTGTAAGTCTGATATCCCTTTTTATCTTTCTATATAGCAGTTTCTATATTAGGTGTACCTATCAAATCTCTCTCTTTCATGTATATAGATGTTTCTATTTCTGTTTGTATTCTTTCATAGATATAGAGAGATATTTTTTATTTCAGTTTGTATATATAGTTGGCTAAAATATAGTATTACTATTATTATTTGTTAGAAGTATTATATTTTTTTTGAGTCGACATATGATGATGTATGAGACTATGACGTGACATTTCTATCATACTAGGCCGTAGATGCACCTCGCTACATATGTGACAAGAAGAAAAATGTGGATTTAAAAATAATTTTACAAAAGCATTTGGCAGCATATGTGGGCTCAATCTTAAATTTTAATACTAAGAGGAGCAATCTGAAATACTGTTGTGTATATGGAATTCCTGTATGCCAAACTGGAATGTGTTGCATGATAGGGGAGGGAGAACGCACAGTACTGGAGGTGTAGGTGTGCTGGTGTAATACAGGTATGTACCTACTACCTCTGTGAATCAGAGAACGTAAATAATTGCTAAACGTAAATAATTGCTACACTATATAACTGCGGGCAGAAAACTTTATATAATTGCTGGAAAAATTCAGTCCGTAAATAGTCATTGAATTATAATAAACGCTGGGCAACAATCTTTTTGTAATCTCCGGATACAAAATCTTATAGAATCGCTTCTACAACTCAGTGATTATTACAGTTAGATCTAGAGCTTATTATTACTGCATCGAAATGTGTTTTTTTTTTTTTGTAACTAGGGGAATCGGCAACTGGAGGTCTGGGCTGGTACTTGCGTGACACGGGGTCCAGGGATCCAATCCCGCTACCACTATACCTCCAGGTGCCCCACACACCCCGCAAGCATGGGACACGGGTAAAGCCGGGTGTGATTGAACTAGTGACCTCCATTTACAACTGTGACTTCATAACAACTGAACCGCCAATGAGCCACACCCGTGCGGGCATACTGCATCCAAATGTTATACTCGCTATAAATTCTGGAATATATGATGCAGAAGATATTGTTCTCTCTAAATAAAAATGAAACTCAGAAAAATAGATATCAAGCTTCTAGGACTCCACATTCAAGAAGACAAGGTTACACCCCAGCCTCCTATAACAGAGCAAATAATGAAATTTCCAGACTGAATGGAGTCTCCAAAAATAGTAGTCCTTTTGTGGTTGTATCAATCATGTTTTCCTTTTCCTAAAAGATGCAGTCCAGGAAAGACTCACAATGGAGAAATTGATATGAAAAGAAAAATGGCATTGGACGAATGTTTAGAGAAATGCAGGTAGATCTCAAAAAACAAATGCCAACGATTACCAGCTTTGACAATGTCCATTATGAACCAATCAATTTAATATTCAAACTCACAAACTCAACCTAGAAACAACAACATTGAAAATTGAGCACATGGATTCACCGGTCTGGAAAACCCCTACTGTTCTGGAATTATGAAATCTATGGATCATCAAACAAAACCAATTTTGATTGGAGTTCCATTAAAAAGCAAGGATTTAATCTTCCCATTATTTTTGCCAACAGAATAAGGCGAAAATATCTTACTCCCTATATAAAACCCATGTTTAGGAAATGATTTAGATAAATATCAGGGATGTGGTTAGATAGTATACGCTCTGCATTTCAAGCAATATACAATGTTCAGTGTTTAGTTTACAATCCACTGGCCATGGATGATTGGGGGTATATTGGTCCCATTACTTGGTGGGGACAACACTCATTTCTCGACTCTAGCCAATGAGTTGTTAACACAGGTTGCTAGATAGTAGCTCCTTATCAATATACAATGTTCAGTGTTTAGTTTACAATCCACTGGCCATGGATGATTGGGGGTATATTGGTCCTATTACTTGGTGGGGACAACATTCATTTCTTGACTCTAGCCAATGGGTTGTTATCACAGGTTGCTAGATAGTAGCTTCTTATCAATTGAGAGGAATTGGAGTATATATGGCTTCACCATTCAATGAAGTAAGACTGGTAGCAGCGAAGGCTGAGGATCTTGTGTACAGTCATTTCATCATGTATTATTTCAAATATAATTCCGTACAATGAAATTGTTAGCACTTTGCTTCATTAAACAAGTTTTGTAAATATATCATCTTTAGTTCCGGGGACGCACAAGCCATTTTTTGCACTTGTTTGTAAATTCCAGATCAGTGAAATTAAAATATATATCATGGTGTATAGGCTACAAATCTATGATTGCAAGGAAGGTTGAGTAACTACATAAAGGATGTTGATGCCGACAAGATTTGGAACAATCCAAATATTTGAGATCTTCTTGGTTTGAAGGAACTTTAGAAGCTACATGATGTTAGTTAAGGGAACACCAAACATATAACTTCTTTAAAAAAGTGGATACCTATAGAGTATGGTAAGACCATGGAACTTTTGCAAACCCATGTTATCAAAGTAGTTGCTCTTTTATGGTTTTCTCTTTGCCCTTTTGTTCTCATACATATGCAGAAGGGTTTCCCTTTTTAACCTTCCAGTGAAGATTCATGATACAAAGATGCCATTTTGAGGTATTGAGGTTTCAAATTTTTGTTGTAGGGAGTAGCCTAGTATCCTGTTGGTTTAATGTTTTCATGTAGTATCATGTACGTGACGATGAGACAATGAAGAATGTGATGATATTTTATTGGATGGTCTCTGATCTCCGTCTATTGTTTTGTTGTCTGCATCTGTACAAAGGTAACACTTTTGTGGTAAATTATTTGTTTGACATTTCATCTTATGTTCTCTTCTGATATTGATTTCCTTTAGATAGAGCAGCTTATTTATGAATGCTTTGTGAACTCTTGTTTGAAATCCATGGAATTGTTACCATTCTACATAAAAAATTCTATCAATTCTTCTTTTAGACTAAGCCTAATGTTATACCTTACACTTTCTAGAAGAAACTATTGGAGAAAATTTTATGTAATCACCAATGGCACATTCTACATTATCTCCTAACAAGCTCAATTACCGCCTACGATAAGCACAAGATTTCAATATAAATTTGTGAATCTGGGCTTCTTCCACATAAATTCTTTGTTGCTGGCATTGTGTACACAGGTTGCAGATATTGGAGTTTGCGCATCATGTGTCCTCTCCGACACATGTACACACAACAATAGAGTTGGGAGGATGTAACCTGTTTTCTATATACCCATATAAGCATAACTGATATGATTAAGGTGATAATGATTAAAAAATAATAATTATTTTGAAAAGATGGATTTTATAATCACATTTGAAAATAGTACCACTACATAAAAAGTAAGAAGTACCAATGCCATGTCCAAGATAGCCCCCCCTCCAAAAAGAAGTAAGAAGTGACAATGCATTTGCATTCGCACTACAACCTATCATTTTTACATGATTTTACCCTTCAAAAAACATAGCAGCTAAATTTTTAAATCAAATATTTCTTTGAAATAAAAATATACATTGTCATTAGAGTTGGTCCTTACATCTTTCCAAAGAAAGAAATTCCAGCAACTGTTATGATGCTTCTTCATCTCCATCTTTGTGATGTGCTCTCCTAACTGTCAGTTCTAATTACGAGCATTGCAAACTGCAGCGAAATCCATCCCCATGATCTTGAGCTACTCTCCAACCCTAAACGATTTTTTTTCTACTTGGAAGTAATAACCTACAGGATAGTCCTAAATTATGATATCTAGCCATGTTGTCTAGGCTTTGGTTGATTACGATCTAAACTAAAGTTCAAGCTAGGTCTTCAAGTGGATGTGGACTTATCTTTTCATAGTCTGTTTGTTTGATATTAGACTAGGACTTGTCATAATTCCAAAGTTGTAGGAAATGCCTGGAATGGTGGCCTAACCGTCTTTGAAACACGAAAACGGGTATGAAATGCCTTTGAAACATCCTTGGCCACACTGTATGATGTTTCCAAATCCGGAAACTTTGTATGGTACGACCAAAGGTGTTTCCAAGACATTTTGGTCATTTTCAGTGATGTTTCAGGCATGTTTTGGGAAGTTTCCAGGGCCATCTAAGTGGCCATGGGGGGGATATGGGACCTGTAGAAAAATATGGCTTTGTTCAACCCGATGACTTTAAGGCGAAACAATGATAGGGGGTTGAGCTCTGAGGAGTTTGCCACCTTTTTTATCCCTTTATTTTAAGAATTTATTATTACCATTCTATCCTTGAATTTTTAACCTTACCATTAATTGTTTTGGGATGTTTGAAAGTGGTTCGAACCTCATTAGACTTAATGGTTTTCAGGATTTTAGGGTTGGCATGATTGTAGCATTTCCACTGGATTCTATCATGTATGAGAGTAGGAAACTGGCATTAGTCAAGAGTCAAGACCAAGCTATAGGATTTTACATCATGTAATCATCTATGGGAGTTAATATAGACATTGGTTTCCTTCTAAAGTGTCATTTATGTGCATCCTTCTTTTTATTGCTTATTTTCTTGCAAGATGATGTGTTATTTAAAAAAGTGATATATCTATATATTTTGTACTTTTTATATACTGCGTTTTCTCGGATGTACCCATTTTGGGGGGTCAGGTTTCCAGATGTTCCTGTTCCCGTTTCTGAAACTTGGAATGTTTCCCAGTTTTGTGCAACTTAGATCCAACTTGAATCTCGTCTTGTACTTCCTTCCATGTACAATGTAAATAGATTTGATTCAAGACTTAAGGTACAAGGTTGTTTGTTAACAAGCTAATCTTGCCTACCTATCTTGTCAAGAGTACCGTCAGCCAGAAACATCACTTTGGCAGCTCTAGCTTCCATTCCCATCATCATATGCCCTTAGTCTTATCACCGCCAGCCAAGTCAAACCCCAAGTTTGATCCACAATTCATAGTGCAACATTTAGCCATTTTTCGTGCTCGATGTATGCACTAAATTATTAAAAAACTACGTTATGACCATAAAGTAAAAAATCATTATTTTTTCATCTCATTAATGCTTGTGCATTGCCCAAAAGAGACGTAGTGGCCAAAAGTGGAACTTATCAAACCGTTATTTCTAATTAGAGTCTGATCTAGTTTTCATTAGTTATCCTCATCCCACTACTTCATTAATAAAATGGGATTGTTTACATTGAAAATATCTCTAAGGAGAGGTCCACCATTTCATCAATCACTCATTGCAAGGTTATGCCGTCAAAATTCCATAAAAGAAAGTTTGCACCCTAGCCACATTCCTTGTACCAATTTGGGATTTTGTATCTACCATCAAAGCTTGGAGTTGGAGCACACAAGAAAGTAAAGGACCTTCCCTCAAGGTGGCTTTGGAGCCCCACATTGCTAATACAACCATTATTGAGGTGTTATCTTGTAAGTCCCTATTTCCATCGGTAATAAAATAATATTCATTCTTTACTTTAGATGATTAGATGTGTGTCATAATAAGGTAGAATATGGATTGGGTTTACAAGTGCGTTGTTCTTATATTGTTATTTCTTTTGTTTGTTACTTAAGACACACAACTCTTAAGTAGGTTATTTTGGTATATCTAAATAACAAAATACCATCAACAATGTTTAATGCCTGTAATTATAATTTGGCATGGTGCATGCCCATTCACTGCTCTTACAAGCCATATTATTACTATTATTGCACTTGCCCAAATATTTGTAATCCGAAGTCCCTCTTTTTCTTATGGAGAGTGCGCACTTCCCAAACAAGAACATGTTTTACCAAAAAGAGCCCAAGGGTCAACTCTAGCTTTTATATTTCACTAAATAATATTCATTACCATTACCAATTATAATCTCCAGTTATCCTCAATTGGTTATAACTCTTGCTACTTGAGAAAAAAATGCCAAGTCAATGCAATCTTCTTTCTATTAACTCTTGGGGGAATGATGGTTGAGTCATCAACAAAATGTGCATTAAGAGGTCAGCTACCCACTACAAGCTAGATTCACCTAATTTCAATATACTTCTTAAGCTTGCAATGTCATCACATACAAAACGGAGCAAGGTGCAACCATGACAATATCTTCTAAAAGAGTGCCATTGAAATAAATTCTAGCTGAAACTTTGAAAGCACTAATGATGGGTTTTCCTATTGTTGAGGTAAGAGATCTTCAAAACCCAAGCTAAGGCACTAGCCAAAATCAAATGCCATTCTATCATACCACAGGCCTTATCACAATCAATATTAAGGAAAGCTTCTTTTGAATCATCAATTTTTCCATACAAAGAATTCCATCATATTCCTTATTCATTTTTCAAGCTCCTTTTGCAACATCTCAAAATGTCTACGTGTTTTTAAAAGGATAAGTAGCCAATCTTGAATAACTACATATATTAATAGGTAAAGAAGAACATAGATGCCGTGGCATATTCTTAACGAGAGGAAACTCCAAGATGGTTATAAGATGAACATAAAAACATTTGTTACCATGGGATATGACGCCGTTGGCAATGATAGGTATTTTCTTATGCATCATTGAGACGAGATTCCTATGTTTTCTTTTGACTTTGAAGCTTATTTGGAGTTGAAGTGATATGTCTATAAGCTAACACACTGATGCTATATAGATTTGACATGTAGTGGATGTTATCGCTAGTTTGAATTGTCTTATAATATTTATTTAACATTGCATGTTGGATTGATACATAGGAAACTTTGAATGGTGTATATGTAATTCACACGGCTAGGATTTTTGCAAGGATGTTGATACATGTTCAACATTTATATTTGAACTATATTAGAGATATAGATATTGGTTTTATAAATAAAGGGGATTTTGATTCTTTTAAGATGGTTGGTAGTTTGGGCCTCCTAATGGAAGGCCTTTGTGGAGTGGCTTATGTGATTCTAGTCATGCGTTGTGTTGTAACAAGTGAAGGTAATAGGAAAGTAAAGAGCAGGGGGAGGATAATGATATCTTGGAAGTCATTCATGGGAAGTCAACATTGAGCAATTAGATAATTGTATATGTTACTTCAATTCTTAATGAAGTGACACTTGTAAAGACTAATGACATAGGCTTAGCTGGTCTTGTTTGAATGTTTTCAAACCATCATTGATGATACACATATTGACCATTTTGTAGTTATACCTAAGTTTGATGGTAGAAAATGAGAATGTCTCGATGATGGTTTTATATTAAAATAGTTGAGACATGTTTTCTATATTTACACCATAAGGTGTTTTATCATGGTGAAATTTGTCTTGATGTCACCTCAGAGAGCTAACTTTCCCCTTGTTTTCCTTTGGACAACCATCAGAAGGAGCTTCCACCTTTGATCTGAAATTTCGTCCTTGTCCATTCAATTACTAGGTGTGTTGTTCTTTTCCATTCATTTACAAAGTGTACAATGAGTTTCGATGAATAGTCCTTTCTGATCACTTGTTTTCACTTTTGACCACAATTCTAAAATTGCTCTTTGCTTTCGTCTATTGTGTTGTGGGGCAAACAATAATCAATTAACCTAGAGTCGGAAACATTATTAGGATTAGCCGACTCTCCCACAAACCAAACATCGCATATACCTATAACTACTCTCACACCTATTCTTAGAATGGTATTAAGCTCACCCCTGATGATGGACTCACTTGGAAGTCCAAAACGTTGGGTTTAATAAACTCTGAACAGGTCTCTTCCAACCTATTGCATTATTAGGATTAACTGAAGTTGTTTTAGTCGAGCTTTCAGTGCCCCAGGATGGAAGAGACTGGTTGCTAAACTCTTATTTTTTGTTATTTGATGCATGGATTGTATGTCCATAAGTTGGGTGTGGCCTTCCTTCTTTCTTGCTTCACAGATTGTGCTTCTGCCACTTGTCATGTTCCGTGTTGTTGACGTGTCCTTTCTTTGTCGGTTCTGCGCATACATGGTCCTTGACTTGGTGGTATTTTCACTCATGTTGTATGTTTCAATGCTTTGCGGAACTTGCACATATCTGTTCTTCGACTTGGTGGGACTTTAACCCTTGCGGTACTATCACTTGCGGGTCTTGTGCACTTGTTGTGTCATCGATTGTGGAATTTGTGCATGTTCTGTGCTGTTGATGTGTCCTTTCTTTATGGGTTTTGCGCATACATGGTCTTTGACTTGGTGGTATTTTCACCCTTGTTATATGTTTCAATGCTTTGCGGAACTTGCACATATTTGTTCTTCGACTTGGTGGGACTTTGACCCTTGCGGTACCATCACTTGTGGGTCTTGTGCACTTGTTGTGTCATTGACTGTGGAATTTGCGCATATGTTGATTTCAACCGCTACACCCTTCTTGAAACTTGTGCGTGCTTCAACAATTGAAAGCTTCTTCTGATTGGTGATGACTTGAGCGCTTTCAGGACTTGTATAACTGTTCAACAATTTCTTATTCCATGTTGCTTGCGCACTCCGCTTGACTTGCTTGCGCACTCTAGAATCTTCTTTTGACTTGCTCGTGCACTCTAGAGTCTTCTTTAGACTTGCTTGCACACTCTGGACTTTGTCCCATGTACTCTTTGGCTTGCTTGCGAACTCTGGACTTTGTCCCATGTACTCTTTGGCTTGCTTGCGAACTCTTCAAATTGCTGTCCAACAATACTTTAGTTTGTACCTTGAAGGACTATGACTGGATGGACTTGTGAACTACTGAAGTACATGTGCCTTATGTACTTTCTTTAAATTGAATATGCATGATGTACTCCTGGACACACTTCTTCAGACTTGATGCAACTCCTAAATATACATCTTCATACTGACATCCATATCCTTCACTACCTTGCTTGCACATATCTTCTTCAATGTGGCTTTTCCAAACTTCTTCAAGTTGGCAGGTGAATATTGAATCCATTTGACTTCAATTGACATCAATGACTTAAGCTGAATCAATTGACATCCTCTTTGACATCAGTTGACATCAATGACAACCAAAGTTCAACAATCTCTCCCTTTGGCATTGATGTCAACACTTTATGAAGCTGTGCATAGTCATTTTCTTAGACTTGTATGCTTCATCTATGCTTGTTGCAGTACCCCCCCTGAGTTCTTTGCCAATTTGAACTTTTTACATCTGCGCATTATGTTGTCAGTGTTTCTTTTGGTTTTTGTTACCTCTACACAGATCGCATGCTTTATGATTATTTGCACTGTATTGCTGCATGCTTCATGGTTAGCTTCATGTACTTCAACTTCAGGCTTCCTCTTTGTATCTTCTTCATGCCAACTCTCCCATGATCTGCTTCACACTCTTTCATGTCTTTCTTGCTGCGTGCTGTTGCTTCTTAGCTTCTTGTCGTTTCTTCTTAACTGCATTACTTCTCAGCTTCATGCATCTTACTTCTCAGCTTTATGAATCTTCACCCCCTTTGAAATGAATGGAAAAGAGGTGTCATTACTTGCGCAATTAATGGTTCTTTCTTTTGTTTTGCGTTGGCCTTTACCTATTTGCTCACAGGGATAACTCCACATGTCTTCATGCTTCATCGTTCTTTTGCTGAAATCTTGCAATCTGCATATTGCTTTCATAATTATCTTTGATTGCTTTCCCTGTACAAGTGTTATATTACTCCTTTATCTTGATCTCATGTTCCTGTCACAATACTTCATCAATCTTTGCGTAGTGATTCATGCAATCATCCTTTCGTTCATGCAATCATCCTTTCGTCCCATCTGCGCAATGTCGAGATCCATATGGATCCATGCCTCTTCATTTATGTTCTTATTATGGTGCGGATTGAGAACCACACCCAGTTTTTTCCTGAGATATTCAAATGTACTTTGTGGAAGAGGTTTTGTAAACATATCCACAATTTACTCCTTAGTATCGACATATTATAGTTTGATAACATTATCAGCAACATGTTCTCTTACAAAGTGATACTTGATGGGAATGTGCTTATTTTTGCAGTGCATGACAACATTTTTGGATATACTGACTGCGCTTGTATTGTCGCATAAAATTTGTATTGGCTGATCAATATCTACTTGCAGATCCTTCAGGGTTTGTTTCATCCATAAGACTTGTACGCAACAAGAAGCTGCTGCAATATATTCTGCTTTTACTATGGATAATGCGATTGATGGTTGTTTTTTGCTGATCCACAATACAAGACAATTTCCTAAGAAAAATGCAGCTCCACTAGTACTTCTTCTATAATCTACATTTCCTGCATAGTCTACATCAATGTATGCTACTAAGTTTAGATCTCTGCTTCATGGATACCATAAACCAAAGTTCACGGCCCCTTTCAAATAACTAAAGATTCTTTTGACCGCTTGAACGTGTGTTTCCTTAGGTGTTGCTTGAAATCTTGCGACAAATCCAACACCTTGCATGATATCTGATCTTAAGGCAGTCACATATAGTAGGTTTCCTGTAGTGCTCTGGTTTTTACAGTAGAGCACTATGTAAAATTTCTCAGTTAATTTTCTACTTATTAACTTTATCAAGTGTATGGGAGTAAATTTCTAACAAATACCATGCGTCTAAATGATATTTAGTGTTCTGTCGTGTTTTTTTTTTTCAACCTTACATTCGTAATTTAAAAATGGACAAACATATCAACATTTCCTTTTCAACAATCATGTTCTAGCATAAGAATATGTTTCACAACTCAGTAAATCAGTAAATAGCAGTAAATCAGTAAATAGCAAGTTATGCATGTTTACAGTAAGTTTTAGCATAATAGTCAATAACGGAAATTACCTGATGCTGATGCTAACCGTAAGTTGTAGCAGGTTGTACAACCCCTTAGACAACCAAACTGAAGTGTCCACCCTACCGGCCAGCTATTATCTTGCTGGCCCTTGGAAATCAAAGGATTTCCAAGCCCCCGAGCCCACAATCTGATAATCCCGAGAGCAGTCTTTCCTTCTGTTCTCAAAATCTTTCTGTTCGCCAAACTTTCTGTTCTCCCAACTTCTGTTCTCCAAACTTCTTTTCTTCAAACTTCTTTTCTTCCCCCATCAAAAAAACCTCCTCTTTCTCCAAGCTCTCCCCCTCTATATAATTTCCCTTCCTCGAGAATATCTTGGGCTTACTCCACCGCCCCAAAACCCCCTCTCGAGCCCCTCAACATTTACCCCTATCACCAGTTCATTGATACACGGTTCTTTATAAAAATGTATAATTAATTACTCTCATGGAAAAATTAGTTGGTTTTGGATTGACGGTCGTAAGTATTTATTACGGTGGGGATTATCACCCAAAGGTTATCCATTCGGGACAGGCTTCATTAAATACAAGTCTATTCGCTATCCTTATTATTTAATGTTATTAATGTAATTAATAAAATATTATATAATTAGTTGCCCTTTTTCAACTTGGACATGATGTGTCTTAATGGTCCACCTTATCTGTCGAGACTACTTAGCTTGAGGTTTAAATTCCAAGATTAACATTGAATAATTAAATAACCATTTTCCATCACATCACGTTCATTCCAAAAAGGATTATCCTATTATGGCTAACTTCTGAAATGGAAATAATCACACAATATTAATTTATAAATCAATATTTTAAATCTTACTTATATTGCATTTGTTACGATCGAGATATAAATGTTGCTGGAATATTATTAATTAAGTAATAATAATAATCAGATCCCCATTTATTAATTAATAATAATAATTAAATCACCCTTTAACAATAATAAAAGGTGAATTAATCATAGTATTCCTAATTATTTGTTTATCACATGAGTACCCTATCATCAACATAGCATCCTTGTTCTTATAAACAAAGCACTTGTGAGGGCTTAAACAATTTTACTAATTAATTAGACACTATCATTACCCTATTCACAACAGTTCTCCTATGACAATGTTAACTGACGACACTTGTCTTAGTTTATTAATACAATGTTTTCATATAATTACTAATTCACTTATTTACACATTGACAACCTAACCATTCATTACCTAAGTTGATTGATGTATCCTTAACTGAGTTATCTATGACATTTATACTACTATTCAAGCATGACAAGTATGTTATACACCAATAATATTGTACACGTACAAGGTGTGCATGCATGGCCAGTGTATGCACATGCCGGATATGTACTATAAACAAACCCCATTCCGCCTATGCATACTTGCTAACTAATAATAGTATCTACCCCCATGCAGAAGAGCAAGCATAATATATAGTATAATTACTTTAACATCCTCGATTATTTAACAGTTAACCCTTTACGATTTAACATCATTGTCTTTATGTTTACATTAGTTTAATCAATCCAGTACAGGAAGGGTGCCTACTTCCACTAACTCGGAATCAAGGAATACTAAACCCCCAACAGTACTAACTAACACATCCTCCCATCATAACCTACGTCCAGCATCCTCCCTATCCTCCCTCTGCTAGTACAACAGTGGATGTCGGACTCACCGATCTGACCACATAGAACTTGAGAGCGATAGCGTCGGCTGAACAGCGGACCTATCCTCCCCTAGCAGGCATCCGACCATCGTCATCACAACAACATGGGGAGCGTGTCTCAGCACGGCCCTCCCACGACCTCGGGTCTCATGGAACCATAGGGTGGGAAACACATCCATCCCTCTCAACATACTGGGCCTACGCCCTTATCAACTCATACTTGCTGCTATCGGGATTATCAGTTTGTGTTATCGTATCCTCATTTTGGCTGCTAAGGTTTGCTGTATGAACATGTTTTTCCTTTCCAATATATATCAGATCAAGTAACTGGCTATCCCATAGCCCTTGTGTCCTGTAGGTTAGTGTTCTGCAAAATACAATTTATAGAAAGCATTTTCCATTGATCGCCAATTGATCCATGTTATCATTTCATTTCATGTAACCTTTTAGCTCATCATAGATACATATAACATTTCAATAATTCATATAAGAAGATGGTATCCACGTACCGAATCATATATTTCACATTTCATTAATGAAAACATATAAACATATACTGCAATCGTAAAATAACGAAATCATATGATAATCAGGACATTATAACCGCATAACATAGTAACATCATAATCATGGTGAAATCATAAAACAGAGTAACATCATATAATGAGGTCCAATATAGTTTACTCAGTCGAGCTGAGTTCAACTGAATATAAGAAAATAAATTATAGCATGTCTAGTTGATAAATATGCCTAATCAAAATATGGGGCGTTACATTTCCAATCATAGTTTTGTAAAGTCTCTGATCAACTTCCTCAACTTCATCTTCTTTACTCAATTTGCATCCAGTGGCCATGGGTGTACAAACTGACTTGCAGTCCTCCATGTTGAATTTCTTCAGCATCTCCTTCACGTACTTCGATTGAGAGATGAAAATGCCATTATCCAATTGAGATATATGCAATCCAAGGAAAAATGATAGTTCTCCAAGCATTGACATTTCAAATTCCTTCTACATATCTTTGGCAAATTGTTGGCTCATTCTGTCATCATTGCTGTCAAAAATAATGTCATCAACATATATACTTCAACAACTATCATTTTTTCATTCTCAATTTTTATATAAAGATTGTTGTCTATACTACCCCTTCTAAAACCTTGTTGTTGCAGATATTTGTTCAATCTTGAATACTAGGCCATGAGAGCTTGTTTAAGTCCATATAAAGCTTTCTTTAGTTTGCAAACATAATCTTTGTTGCCTGAAAGTGAAAAGCCATCTGGTTGTTCAATGTACATTTCTTCAAGATCTCCATTTAGAAATGCTGATTTCACATCCATTTGATACACCTTGACATTTTCTGCACAAGCATAAGCCAAGAATAGTCTGATTGCCTCCATTCCCACAACATGAACAAATGTTTCTTCAAAGTCTATTCCCTCAATTTGCACATAACCTTTGCACACCAGTTTTGCCTTATTTCTGACGACCTGTCCTCCTTTGTTTAGTTTGTTTATGAATACCCATTTTGTACCTATAATGTTCTTATTTTTGGGTCTTGGAACAAGTTCCCAGGTTTCATTCTTTTCAATTTGATCTAACTCTTCATTCATGGCCTTCATCCAACTTCAATCAACTTTGGCCTCCTCAAATCCTTCTGGTTCTATTTGAGATAACAACGAAAAATGAACTTCCTCAATTGGATCTCTTAGGCTTCTTCTGGTTCTTACTCCATCATTTTTGTCTCCAATAATCAAGTTTTCTGAATGATTCTTCTGGACATGGAAGGAGCCTTTGTGTCCTTTCTTTTGTCACCCAATTCACGTTAATATCTTACCTCCTGTGGAACTTCTACTTCTTGATTTTCTGGTAGCTCGTCATAAATTGTTTTAGCATGGGCAGATCATCATCTTCTTCTATTCTTCAATGAGTCAGTACTTCATCAACTTTCATGTCTTGACTTTCATCTATCTTTTTGAGTCGTAGATTGTAGCACTTATAAGCTTTGCTTCTGGTGGAGTAACTAAGAAAATTTCATTCATTTGATCTGGAATCAAATTTTCCAAGATTCGCATCATTTCTTTTGATGTAGCATTTGCTTTCAAATATCCTGAAATGCTTAGCTGTAGCTGTTCTTCCTTTCTAGAGTTCATACGGTGTGGAACAACTATTTGTCATGATCTGACATCTGTTGAGAATGTGGACGGTTTTATGAATGGCATGTGTCCAAAACATATTTGACAACTTTGATTCATTCAACATTGTTCTGGCTATTTCTTGTACTGTTCTATTTTTTCTTTCCACCACTCCATTTTGTTGTGGAGTTCTGGCTGCTGAAAACTATCTTCTGATTCCATGTCTATCACAGTAGTTGTCAAATTTGTTCGAAGTATATTCTCCTCCATTGTCAGATCTCAGACGCTGTATTCTCAAATTAGTTTCATTTTCAACCACCTCCTTAAATGTTTTGAAACGTTCAAATGTTTCTGATTTTTCTTTGAGAAAGAACACCCACATCATTTGGGTGTAATCATCAATGGAAATAAGAAAGTAGATTTCACCATTCATCCCCTTGGTTCTCATTGGACCGTAAAGATTTGAATGAACCATTTCCAAAGGTTTAGAAGTAGTGTATTCTTTTGTCTTGAATGTAATCCTTGTTTTGATGCCCATGTACACAGTGTTTGTAGAATGAATTTGAAGGCTTCGTAATTCTTGGAATCTCCCTCACAACTTGCTTTCTATCAATCTTGATTAGATTGTCAAAATTGATGTGTCCCAATCTTGTATCCCATAGCCAACTTTCATTAGTCTATCCCATGCAACATTTCTCTTCCTTTTCCTCATCCAAAATTTAGACATTGTTAGGAGTTCTGGAGATTGATGCCACTACTCTCCCTGTATCTATGTTTTTTATTTTGCATTTTTTTGAGTCAAAAGTAAGTGTGTGCCCTTGGTCGCACATCTAACTGACACTTAGAAGATTATGTTTCATGTTTTTGATTAGCAAAACATTTTTTGTCTTGGTTTTTTTGTTTCTTAAACTTACCAAGCCTTTACCTAATATTTTGGCCGAGCCATTATCCCCAAAGTAGACACTGCCTCCATTATCTTCTCTATACTTTAGAAAAGTGTTTTTGTCTCCTGTCATATGCTTAGAGCAACCGTTGTCTATATACCATTGCCCTCATTTTCTTTGCGCATGTAATGCTAGGTTGCAAGCTTCTTTATAGACTTTATCCTTATGATTTTCAACCGTTTCAGTGGACTGCACATGTTACAACTGATTTTTGCAGTTCTGAATGTCATGACCATGGTTGTGACATTTACTACACTCATTGTCTAAGCTTAAAATATTGAAGGGATTGAGATCTTCTTTTGAGGTCTCAGTTGGTTTCCTGAGATTGCTTTGTTTAGGGTTTATCTGATTGCACAAACCATTCCTTTTAGCATATGCTAGTGCACAAGCTCTGCAATTTATTGCTTTATGACCAAAATTGTGATAGTAATAACAATTTCCTAGAAAAAGATTTTGATACCTGATGGGATAGGCTCTCCGGAATTGTGTAGGCTCTATTTTTGTATGACTTGGCTTCTTGTGCTTTTCTTCACACTTCTGATTCATCTTTGAGAGTGGAGTATTGAGCGTGTCTGCGTAGCTTTTAACAAAATGTGATTCTTCATCAATGTTGTTTCAACGTTTTTGCTCATTCTCCAACTGAAAGCTTACCTTTTGTAGTTCGTCTCTTAGAGAGACAATTTTGGCTTCCAGTCTTTCACACTTGTCTTTTCTTAATTTCAACTGCCTAGTGGTATATGCCTCCAATCTCAGAAGTGATTCCTGCAGAAGCCTGCTTTTTTTTCTTGAATTCTTGAATTCGTCCAGAGCACTGATTAGTTTTCCTTCGAAGTCTACTTCAACCTTCTGTTCATATTTTGAGTCCATGTCTGCACAAGGATCTATCTTCCAGATGTTAATATGTTACTAAAGACACCTGCTCTGATACCAATTGTTGGAATCAATTTAATATTGAAAGGGGGGGTGAATCAAGATTAGCGCATATATGATCAGTTTTTAACTTCTTTAACAGATTGGTCTAAACTTAATCTTATTCTTTAACTATGCATCCAACATAAATAAAACATTCATCCACCTATGCACCAAGGCAAAGAACACATGACACAAAATTTTGATGTGGAAGCCCAAAAGGGAGAAAACCATGGAATGCTCTTTTGTAATGAAAATATTAAAATTGAGGAAGCACCAATTTCCCATGTTTACCAACACTGACTGGAAGGAGGCACCGACCCCCTGGTTTTACATGCATTGACCTGAATGAAGCACCAACTCCCTATGTTCTCTAGCACCAATTGGAAGGAGGCTATGACCCCCTGCTCCTTGCCTCCTCCTGTCGCCCAGATCTATAAGATAAGATGTTGCCTTCCTAAAATTCCAACATGCGCACACTTATGATCTTCTTATGTTCGTTTTGTTGTGCGCACCTTCTGTATGCAGTCGTATTGCTGTCACTTCCCTGCATACATCACTTGATTTCTCATTCCACACAACACTTCACTTTTGCTGGTGACTCACTTCATATATTGTGTGCTACTTAAATTGATCACGCAGTCTGCGCCAAGGTTCACTCTGTCGTTTTGTTGCTACGCAACTGCACTCACGAACTGATACTATGCTTCAATTGATAACTTGTTCTAAGATTGCGCACTGGTATCAGATGGAACTGCACACTTACTGAGATGTGTTCGTTCGGTTTAAGTGCCACAATCTTTCAGACAATCTGGGACATATTGTGGATCATATGATTCACACTTATCTCAGATCATCTTCATCATGACATGCATACTAGATTCTGTTGTTGTTCTGTAGTCGTGCATCCGATGGTCTTGTCTACTTCGCACACTTTACTTCAACCTTTTTGCATCGGTTGAACTTCTGTGCATCTTTTGATATGCTTTAGTTTTGTTTTCTGCGCTTCTTTCTTAAAACATCTATGACTGTTTGCATGCTTCTCGTGCTATTGTCATTCAATCCTCACGCACTTGCGCATCCTTTGCATTCTTCCTTTATGTCTTTGCGCAACCATCACAGATCTACAACATCATTCTACGCACCATCAGTTATATCATTCCTCTGCTTGTGCGCACTCGACTCCTCGCTAGATCATACTGTTCTGTTCCTCGAGCCCTTGATGCCCTGAATATTAATCTATATCTACCACTTAGAATCTCTTCCTCCTCGCTATCAAGCTTGCTTCAAATCTCCAACTTGTTTTCCTATTTATACATGTCCTGCATGGATTGTATGTCCACAAGTTGGGTGTGGCTTTCCTTCTTTCTTGCTTCATGGATTGTGCTTCTGCCACTTGTGATGTTTTGCGTCGCTAATGTGTCCTTTCTTTGTGGGTTCTGCACATACATGGTCCTTGAATTGGTGGGACTTTCACTTTTGCTGTATCATCACTTGTGGGTCTTGTGCACTTGATGTTTCAATGCTTTGCGGAACTTGCACATACTTGATCTTCGACTTGGTGGGAATTTGACCCTTGCGGTACCATCACTTGTGGGTCTTGCGCACTTACTGTGTCATCGGTTGTGGAATTTGCGCATATGTTGACTTCAACCGTTACACCCTTCTTGAAACTTGTGCGCGCTTCAAAAGCTGAAAGTTTCTTCCGATTGGTGATGTCTTGGGTGCTTTTAGTACTTGCATAACTGTTGAACCATTTATTGTTCCATGCTGCTGGCACACTTCGCTTGACTTGCTTGCACAGTCTAGAATCTTCTCTTGACTTGCTTGCGCACTCTAGAGTCTTCTCTGGGCTTGCTTGCGCAAACTATGTTAAGTTTTTACTTGTTTAGCATAATAACATTAAACAATATAATCACTGAAAGAAAGACGAGCACAACAAACACATAACACAATATTTCTCTTGGGGAAACCACAAGGGAGAAAACCTTGACAAAACTTCTTCAATATAGAATTCACCAAGTACAAGATAAAACCCCAAGACAAAACAACTTCTCTCTCTCTCCTATGCGAACTTGAGTGAGTGAGATGAGTGATACAAATGAGCAATTCAACCCTCCTATTTATATTCTTCAGTTGAGGTGACTTTTCACCAACAAGGCCGACTTGTCAAGTACATAATAAAATATTGTTTTCTGGATTCTTCTAGGTCAACACAAGTCCTAGGGTTTACATTGACTCTTTCAATGTCTCTTACATTATCAATTACATCAATGACAACTCCCGAAGGAGGAATAACAATAATACAATAGACAAGTACGTTTATAATATCTTCCGTAGTTACATTTATTTAACACTCCCTCTTAACTAGGAAGGTATTCTACAGAAATCATCATCATCATCAACAGTTGTACGACTGACTGGTGAAACTCTATATGTCGTAGGAAGTTTTTGGAACATCATCATATGTTTGGTGTATCATCAACATCATCATCATTATCAACATCTTCTGTTGGAATATCATCATCATCATCATCATCGTCGGGGTCTTCATCAACATGGAACTGCTGGAGCATCAACATCATCAACATCATCATCAACAAGGAACCGCTGGAGCATCAACATCATCATCAACATGGAACTGCTGGAGCATCAACATCATCAACATCATCATTGGCAAGGATCTGTTGGAGCATCAACATCATCAACATCATCATCGGCAAGGAACTATTGGAGCATCAACATCATCAACATCACCATCAACAAGGAACTCCTGGAGCATCAACATCATCATCATCGTCAGTATGTAAATACTGGAACAACAACATCATCAATCATCAGTACATCGATACTGAAATCATCAACAACAACATTGGTCATCAATAAGTAAATACTGGAACAACAACATCAATCATTAGTAAGTAAATACTTGAACATCATCAACGATCAATATAGAAATACTCGAACATCATCATCATCAACATGTGAATGCTGGAACATCATCAACCATCAGTATAGAAATACTGGAACATTATCATCATCAGCATGTGAATATGAAACATCATCAACCATCAATAAAGAAATCTCGAAACATCATCATCATCGACATGTGAATGCTGGAACCATTAGTATATAAATACTAGAACAACATCATCATTTGGAATATGCACAGTGGTAGGCACTCTGGTAGATGATGCTAACTTACTAATCCTTTCGGACCAAACAAGCCTAGTTAGACATACCAATCTACCTAGGGATCAAATAGGCCTTGTATGGATTACTAATCCTTTCGGACCAAACAAGCCTAGCCAGACATACCAATCTCCCTAAGATCTAGCTAGTGTTGACATACCAATTCTTTCGGATCAACTAGTCCTTTCCAGATTGACGTACCAATCCTAGACTGAGCTACCATACCAAGGCTCCAGGAAACCACTCCCTTTTTCGAGGGTGATCCTTTCAGACCCATCTTCACTCCTTTTGAAGCAGGTCCTATCAGACCAACATCATCTTCACTCCTTTCGAAGGAGGTCCTATCGGACCATCATCATCTTCACTCCTTCTTACGAGGAAGGTCCTTACGGACCACACCAGTCTTGTTTCGAAAGTATTCAAACTTTACACGAGACAAATGCTTAGTTAACACATCAACAACTTGTTCCTCTGTAGAAACAAACTTGAGCTTTACAGCTCCATTCTGCACCATATCCCATATATAGTGATACTTGATCTCGATATGCTTCAATCTATCATGAAACACCAGATTCTTTGACATCTTGATACAACTCTGATTATCGCAAAGAATATCAGTCACATCTATTTTTGCATTAAACAATCCTGCCAACATCTTGCGAAGCCAGACTGCTTCACTACAAGTTGAACATGCTGCAACGTCTTCAGCTTCTGCCGTATTGAGAGCAACACATGGTTGCTTTCTACTGAGCCATGAGATCATACCTGATCCCAAACTAAAACAACATCCTGAAGTGCTTTTTTTTTGTCTTCGACACTTTCATCCCAATCTGAGTCTGTATACCCATACAATTTGAACTCACTATTTGATGCATATCCGAGTCCATAGTCCAATGCCAATGTACCTTTTAGGTATCTCATCACATGTTTTGCTGCAATTAGGTGAACATGTCTAGGCTCTATCATATACTGGTACAAGGTGTTCACAACAAAACATATATCTGGCCTAGTGTTGGTCAAATACATTAATGATCCAATAATTTCTCTGTACAACGTAACATCTATTGTCTCTGATGAAGCATCATTCAAGAGCTTCAAGTTTGTCACCATCGGAGTTGTCATGGCCTTACAGTCCAACATCCCAAATCTCTTTAGGATCTCAACAATATATTTTCCTTGATTTAGGAAAATATCATCTGGAAATATCCACACTTCAAGACCTAGAAAGTAGTGCATCATCCCAAGGTCTTTCATCTCAAATTCTGCAGCAAGCTTCTTCTCTTGTAAAAAATAGATCATCTACATACAATAACAATATCATAGGTTTATCATCTATGACCTTATAATAAATATTGGAATCTACTCTACTCTTGCTAAATCCCAAGCTCATTAGGAAACCATCAATTCTTCCATACCATGTTCTGGGTGCTTGCTTCAATTCATATAATGCTTTCTTCAATTTACATACATGTGTCTTTCTGTCATCTGCTTCAAAACCTTTTGGTTGCTCGATGTATACCTCTTCTTCTATCTTTCCATTCAGGAAAGCTGTCTTTACATCCATCTAATGTAACTTCCATTTCATCTTAGTTGCCAAGGAAATGATGGCTCTAATTGAAGTATATCTAGCCACATGAGCAAGTCTCTTCATAATCAATTCCTTCCTTTTGAGAGAACCCCCGAGCTACAAATCTTGCCTTGTACTTTTCAATGCTTCCATCTGCTGAGTGTTTTGTTTTGAAAATCCATTTTGACGAAACTACCGACTTGTCCTTTGGTCTTGGTACCACATCCCAAACATCATTCTTTATGATGGATTGATACTCTTCAATGATAGCATCTAACCACTCCTTCTTTGCCACTTCTTCAAAACAAGTGGGTTCTTCTTAAACAAGGTTACATATCAATGCGACATAACTAGAGTATGACCTTGGTATCTTGCTTTCTCTACTTGGGGCACCATATTTTCTTGGATCTTGGATTATTTCTCATGCCCAAGCTGGTCTTCTCTTCTGTAGATTTATCTCATTAGTTGGTTCTTCAAGTCTTTGAGGTCCTGTCATATCATGATCCTTTGGAATATGTTCTTCTTCAACATTCTTGTCTTGTGCATTGTTAGTTTCTGTAACTCTAGGAGCTTCCTGCTCCTCTTCATCCTCACAAGTCTTCTTAGACTTGTTAAAAGCTGTATCTTCATCAAATGTAACATCTCTGCTAAGTTCAATCTGGTGGTATCCTGGGATGTAGATACAGTAAGCCTTTGATTTCTCACTGTAACCCACAAATATCCCCTTCCTTCTTGAAGGTTCCAATTTTTATCTTTTCTCTTTTGGAAGGTGTATGAATACTGGACACCCAAATATCTTTAGGTGACTGACTTCAGGGTTCTCACCGGTAAACATCTCTTATGGAGTCTTGTTGCCATGAGCATTGTGAGAGATTCTATTCTGCACATAAACTGCGGTTCTAGCTGCTTCAACCTATAGATGCATGGGTAGATCTTGATCATGAATCACGACCTTCATTTCTTCCATGATAGATCTATTCTTCCTTTCAGCTACACCATTTTGTTGTGGATTATAAGGTACGGTAAGCTCCCTCTTAATCCCTGCTTGTTTATAGAATTCTTTGAAATCACCTTAAGTGTACTCTCCTCCATTATTTGACCTTAGTATCTTGATCTTCTTTTCAGAGAGGTTTTCCACAAGAGCCTTAAATTTTTTGAACTTTTCAAATACTTTTTTTTATTCTTTAAGAAATAAATCCATGTTTTGTGGGAATAATCATCAATAAAAGAAGCATAGTAAACTTAATGAAGTAGTTGAGATTGGTCCACAAATGTTGGAATGGACAATGTCCAATATGCCTTTTGCTTTGCTATCACTGCTTGGAAATGGGTTCTTTGTACTTTTTCCTTGTGCACATCCTTTGCACACTCCTTCATGATCAACTTGGATTTCTAGTAATCCAATCACCACTATACTCACTATTGGTAATGCTTTGTAGTGCACATGAGCTAATATTCCATGCCATAATTCACAAGGATTCATGGTACTAGCCATTAGTGTTGAATATGCATGTCCCTTGAGTTTATAGAGTCCTCCTTCATCAACTCCAATAACAATTGCATCATTTATTGTCTTCCCCTTTGGCCACATAAGAACTTCACCATCTACAAATGCAACTCTAAGACCTTTTTTATCTAATGCTGAGATAGAAACAAGGTTCTTTTTCAAACCTAGAACATATAAGACTTCCTTCATCTTCATGGACTTTCTAGAGTCCAACTTGTAAGAAGCCTCTCCCATTCCTTTGATAGGATAGTGGTAATCATATCCAAGCTTCACTTTGTGTGGAGAATCTTTCTGCACAAGATGTGAAAGAGAGTCTTTGTATCCTGTCGTGTGTTTGGAGGCTCCATTGTCTACTAACCAAGTGTCACTTCCATGAGATACTGAACCAGTGAGAGCTGCAATTGGAACATATTCTTCATTGGAATTTTCGTCTTCTCTGGTCTTGATTTCATCATCATGTTCATCATCCTCGGATGCATGAGCATGAAATCTTCTCTTATGTTTCTTGAATTGTTCATCTATGAGAGGACAATTTCTTGCAATGTGTCCCATCTTTGGACAAGAGAAACATTCAAAGGAGGAGAAGTCTGTCTTGACCCTTTTATTCCTTTGAGATCTTCTGGGAGAGTGATCATGAAAACGTACAACATTCTTTCTTTTATTTCTTCCTTTGGCATGGGATGCCAAGCTTGATTGTCATTATCATTTAGTTTCTCTTCTCTTACTACTATCTTTTCTTCTTCTTGCACACACTCTTTGCATAGTTGTCTGAACTTGATCAATCTCTTCCTAGAGCATATGCCACGAACAAAACTTAGGTTCCCAATATCTTGGAAGACCATTCAAGGTGGTCATCACCACTTCTGCTTCTTCTATCATGTATCCAATAGATTCTAATTGTTCTTTGATCTGAGATACTCTAGTGAAATATGACTGCATAGTTTCTGACTTTTGAACCTTTACACCCTTGAGTTGATTTCTCAAGGTCATCTTCTTATTGATGTTTTTTCCTTCAAACAGACTGGTCAAAGCATCAAACATTTCTTTTGGAGTCTTCTTTGATGATACTTGAGGAATCAAGTGAGCTTTGATAGATTTAGCTATGATCCTCTTAGCCTTGATCATATTCTTCTTGTGTCTTGCTTTGGCCTCATCTCCTTCTGGCTCTGCAACTTCTTCTTTTACAAGGCCTTCTAGGTCATGTTCTTCAAGAATGAGCATGACTCTATATTTCTATCCCTTGAAGTTCTTAGCACCTTCAAGCTTCTCATCAAGCTTGGTAGTGCTTGTCATCTTGATAATATGAGAACCTCAAATGGAAATAGAATGGAGATAGTACTTACCAGTAAAGTTGTCCCTTTGACAACTGCTTCTACTTTGACCTAGGGTTTGATAGAGAAACCCTAATTTTCCAACTTCGGTATCTTGGAAAAATATTTGGATGAAAATATGCGCCTCCTCAAGGCGAGTTGAGCAATGTACTCTTTCTCCCAGATCCGTGAGCATATTTTCCAAAAACTTGATGCCCTAGTTCTATGGACTAAAGTGGTGGACCAAGAAGTGAAAATTCTTGGAATTGAATTCTACTTCGACAGAAAGATGTTTCCTAGTGAGGCGAGTTAGATGCACCCTCTTTTTTCAGTTGATCTATGGAGACAACTCCCGGAACAAGAAACCCCAGTTTCTGCAGTTGCAGTGGCTGCACAATGTTTTCTTTCAGGCCTACTCTGATACCATGTTAAGTTTTTACTTATTTAGCATAATAACATTAAACAATATAATCATTGAAAGAAAGACAAGCACAACAAACACAAATAACACAATATTTTTCTTGGGGAAACCACAAGGGAGAAAACCTTGAAAAAACTTCCTCAATATAGAATTCACCAAGTACAAGATAAAACCCCAAGACAAAACAACTTCTCTCCTTCACCATCGAACTTCTCTCTCTCTCCTAGGTGACTTTTCTCCAATAGGGCCGACCTGACCTAATCGACTGGGCCGACTTGTCAAGTACATAATAAAATATTCTTTTCTGGATTCTTTTAGGCTGACACAAGTCCTAGGGTTTACATTGACTCTTACATTATCAATTACATTAATGACAACTCCCGAAGGAGGAATAACAATAATACAATAGACAAGTACATTTAGAATATCTTCCGTAGTTACATTTCTTTAACACACTAGAATTTGTCACATGTATTCTTTGGCTTGCTTGGGCATATGGATTTTGTCCCATGTACTCTTTGGCTTGCTTGCGCACTCTACAAACTTCTGTCCAACCAACACTTTAGTTTGTACCTTGAAGGACTATGACTGGATGGACTTGTGACCTACTCAAGTACATGTGCCTTATGTACTTTCTTTAAAATGGATATGCATGATGTACTCCTAAACACACTTCTTCAAACTGGATGCAACTTCTAGATATACTTCTTCATACTGACATCCATATCCTTCACTACCTTGTTTGTGCATATACTTCATCAATGTGGCTTTTCCAAACTTCTTCAAGCTGGAATGTGAATACTGAATCCACTTGAATTCAATTGACATCAATGACTTAAGCTGAATCAATTAACATCCTCTTTGACATTAGTTGACATCAATGACAACCAAAGTTCAACACACCAACATACTGAAAGAAAAGAGAATGACTTAGTATATTTAGACTCTTACACATGCATAAGACCTTTTACACATTTCAACAAGCAAATCTAACTACAAGAAAGATTAAGGAGACAAGAGTTGTCCATCATTTTTGAAGGTTGTCCTAGATGCTCCTTGGTCCTTCTTTCGATCTGCTTCTTGATTCCCAATGCTGATATGAAAAAGTAACAGCCAACCTTTCTCAAACCAATTTGGCACTTTATAAAGATTATAATTAAAATGGGAATGAACAAAACATTAATCAAATTCAAAACATTCTTAATGCCAAACCATAATTACAAGAACACTAAATTAGGGGAGAGAAAGATGTCAAATCTCTATTAAATTGTGAAAAAAGTACACGTTTACCTTCTCATTGCTCGACACTTGATCAAACCTGAATATTTTGGTCTCTTTGCTCATGCACTCCAACAATCCTGCTATGGTCCGCATGATGCATGTGAGGGACGAAGTTACATGAGGGAGGCACTTCAATGTTCATGGATACAAGGGATCAACAATAGGAGTTGTTGATAGGAAGGGATCAAGGGTGTGTGAGTGTTTTCTCTAGCATAACTTTGGATGTTTCTAATCTCCCCACCCGGTCCACCTTCTTTCCTTTTTATATGAGAAGGAAATAGTTGTAGATGATTACCAAGCAGTTTGGGGAGTTACAAACGGGAAAGTTGGTTAATAAATCTTCCTTAACTCCCATATTTCGAATTTTTATATTTTTTCATGAAATTATAGGGAATTCATGCTTAATTCATAGGAAACTTGCAAATGATTCACTTCTTGTCAATGTGTGAGATGTGAATTGTCAGTTTTTGATGCATTCGCTCCTATTGAACTAGCAATGTGTGAATGGTTCACTCCCAATGATATAGCAGGATGTGAATTATTAGTGAGTTTTCTCCTAATGAACTAGCAGGGTGCAAATTTACCTCAATTTATGTTTGCAACTCTCATAATTGAGTGGAATAATGCTAGGATTTTATTTTCAAGGATCAAGGCCATCAATAGGGGTCAAATATTAACCTCTTCTATCCGCAAGTGACCTTTCTGTGAGCAAACAATGACACTTTTGAGTGTGCTATTTTGAACTATCGTCATTAATGAAGAAAAATCGATTTGATCTATACCAAATATTATCCCCAACATGCCCCTTTAATATGCACTTGGGAAAGATGAGGTACAACAATTTACAATGATCACCCTTTAAGGGTAGCTTTGGAAATCCATTCAATATTTCTAGCTTCACATGTTTTAATGAATAATACTAGGAGAGAGTTGAAAGGAAGATAATCTTTACTATAGAGAAAGGAGACCACTTGCAAACCCTATGAAGGTGAATGTATATGAAATCCCTCAAAGAGAGGAATGCATATTTGAGTTTTATGGTACCTAAGTAATTGAATCTCATTTCTATCTTTTTTGTAATGGAATTTTATTAAAATTCATGACTAGGGAAAATCATCTTATTTGCATGTTGTGCCATACATCAAATTGTTGTTTCTAGGTGCATATCACTAAGAATGGAAAACACTAATAATCATTTAAAATTTCTCTAGAAATTTCAGATTTGATTAAACATTGCATGGTTTTACAATGCCTCTATGGGGCTTACAATACCATGTTAGAACAAAATGTTGCATGGGTTACAATGATTCTATGGGCCTTACAATACCATCTTTGAGGATCTCACATCCCAAATAACCAAATGAGTTGGATAAATATTTTGAGATGATCTAAAGTGTGAAATTCTAATAACATCAAGATCTACTAGCTACAAATTTCCTCACAATTAATAATTTGACCAAGTATGCATGAAAACAGTGTAAAAGAAGCACAATATACACAACAAATGATGCAAATAGATGGTAATTCTATTATTGTCCAACCCAAAATCAAGTTGAGAACATCATTATATTACATTTGGAGAAAATCGTGAGCCTTTGGAGGCATCCAAATGAGCTACAAGTGGCTGGCTTAGATTGGACCTCAATCCCCCCTAGGTTGACCAATAGGCTCTCAAATCACCCCAAACGACCACGAATCACAGATATGAGGTGATGGGATGGCATGAATGGTCAATAATGATGGTTTCACATGAGTGGTGGAGAAAGTGATGGAGTGGAGGTGGCCTTAGATTGGCCAAAACTGCCAAAAAGAGGCAAAATGACAAAGTTCAATGCATGTGCACCCCCCAGTCAAACTCAGATCCATAAAACAGGGGATAAGGGCATGCCCTGGTGGATTAGTGGCCATAAATGAGGTTTCTAGAAATAAATGAGTGTGCCTTATCCTCTGGTTGAGCAAATGCGGGTGCCAATGTAGGTGGAATTGGTCATAATGAGCATAACAACCTTAGGAAACATTATTAACCTGCTTGAACTAGTGGTCATTAATAAAACATCATTGAGACTATGGTTCTAGGTGTAATAATGTTCTAACACCCCCCCTTTAAGCTAGACTTATGTAGCCAAAACAAAATGAGGCCTTGGCAACTAAGGCTCAAGTCACCTCTTCCAAATTTTTATTAGTCCATGTAACCAAGGTAAGGAGGAAAACCACATGGGAAAAAACCTCCTCTAAAAAATGGACATGAAAAAAAATATGAAACATATATCAGTCTTCACCATGTATCACCCACCCCAAGGAGTGATTTAAGGTAGATGAAGGTCTAGTGGATATGTATCTCTATGTGCTTTATCCTCTGTCTCTGTGCTAGATCAGTGGAGATATTGATTGCACTTTGATTATCACACCAAATGACTGTGGGTGAATCAAATGAAGTCCAAAATCCCCAAGAATACCTTGTAGCCATACACATTGTGTAGCTGCATTCATTGATCCTCTGTACTCGGCCTCAGCTGATGATAAGGAAATAGTGTGCTACTTCTTGATATACCAGCAAATGTGACAATGTGCAAGCATAAATACATAACTAGAAGTGGACTTCCAATCAGTCCTATCTCCAGTCCAATCCGAATCAATAAAACCAACTAGTTCAAGTGACGAACCAACTGCATAATGAATCCCAAACTGTTTGGTTCCTTGCACATAATGCAAGATCCTTTTATCATCCTTCCAATGGATCTCATGAGGCTCTTGCATGTATCTAACAACAACACCTACTGCATAAGCCAAATCTGGTTGAAAGTGAGTGAGATACAACAAGCTCCCAACTAGCTGTTTATACAACGAACTGTCTACCAATGGTGAGGAACTCTAATCATGAAGTTTTACCCATGAAAGGAAGGGAAAATCAACAACCTTAAATTAAACCATTCTGAACTTTTGTAGCAGATCTGAAGCATATTTTGATTGTGAAACTTTGATCCCTGCACTAGATTGGTCAATCTCCAAAACAAGAAATTGTTTCAACAATCCTGGATCAAACATGGAAAATGCACTATGAATTGCAACTTTAATTGAGCCTATGTCTTCAACACAACTTCCAGTGATCAAGAGGTCATCAACATACAATACAATGATCAAAATCAAGTCACTAAAATGTTGCATATAGACATTTGGATCAGATTTGTATCTTTCAAAACCTTGAGATAGAATAAAGTTGTCCATCTTGGCATACCAAGCTCTAGGAGCTTGCTTGAGGCCATAGAGGGAATTATTCATCTTGCAAACAAGTGAAGGATCCTGAATGAGACCTTCATGATGATGCACATATATCTCCTCATGAGGGTCACCATGAAGAAAATCACTCTTCACTTCCATATAGTGAACCTCCCATCGTTTGGATGCAACAATGGCCAAAACTAGCCTGATTGAGTCCATCTTTGCCACATGTGAAAATGTCTTTGTGTAGTCCACTCCATGGAATTGAGAGAATCCCTTAGCAACCAATATGGCTTTGTACTTCACTTCAGAACCATCAACAACCATTTTGGTCCTATACACCCACTTTCATTCTACCAACTTCTTCTTGGGAGGAAAAGGAACCAACTCCCAAGTCTCATTGTCATGAAGAGAATTCAACTCTTCTTGCACGGAATATTTCCATCTTGGGTCATGTGATGCTTCTTCATATGACTGTGGATCAGATCCAACCATAAGAAAACACCTTCCAGGAAGATTCGAATCACAAGAAGAAAATGCATTGTGAAATTGAGATCTAGTCTTCCTAGGTTCTTGTGGGTCTCATGCAAGTTCACCAACAGCTTGTATGGTTTTCTCAGCCCACTTAGGCCTTGTAGGAGGGTCATGATCTGCATTCATGTCATCATCTTCATCCTCAACATAAGAATTAGAAATATCACAAAATGAAACATCACTTACATCCTCTGCAAGTGGGGGATTTGAGCATTCCCCTTCTTGGTCAGCTTCTTGCATCGGCTCTTCTTCGAACTGAACACTCCTCTTAATGAAAGTCTTTTGAGATGAGGGATCAAAGAGCTTGTATCCCTTGGAATATTCTGCATAACCAACCATAATGGACTCCTTGCTTTGGGGATGCAAGGCCTTTCTTTTCTTTGGAGGTATTCTAGCCTATGCTCTTGAGCCAAACACCCTGAAATGAGACACATCAAGCTTATGTCCCATTCAAGCCTCGAATGGAGTCTTGCCTTCCAATGATTTGTGTGGCACTATGTTCTAAACATATGCAGCGTAATTAATGGATTCAACCCATAGTTTAGGAGACAAAGACTTAGCGTCCAACATACAGCTATCCATCTCCTTCAATGCTCACTAGCAAATTATGACCCAAAATCCGACGACATCCGACGAAAATGACTATGTTGTCGGATTTCACCTTCAAAATTACGAAATTTGATGATTTTTTTTTAAAGTGATAGAAGGGTCGGTCGGATATCCGACGACCCTCGGATATTCGACGATGTCTGTCGAATAGTGACCAGTGTCATCGGCTATCCGACATTATATTATGCCCGTGGATGTCGGATATTCAACATTATATTATGCCCGCAAATGTCGGATATCCGACATTATAGTATGACTATGGATGTCGGATATCCGACAGGTATTCTCCAACAGTAAATATGCTTAATTCATCGAATATCCGACGAACGTTTATATTTTAAAATCTATAAATTTCGAAACATCTCGATATAAATTTCGAAACATCCCGACATGTTTGCTATAGAAGCGACAATTTGCAGATTTTTTTTAATTCGGCAGACTGTTTTCCGTAAAAGAATACATCATTATTTCTATTGTTTTTGTGATTAAAGCGAGCGAAGTGTGGAGCTTGATTTTCTAAGATCGATAATCACCATTCAATCTCTTTATGAGAAAATGTCAAATAGCAATATTTCTGATCCAGACGAACAAAATCGATAATTGCTTGCGAGATTATGGGATGGATTGAAAAAGAAAGGGTGATGGGAAATGTTATTGTCCATGTAGTCAATGCAGGGGCTTTAATAGGAGAAGAATAAAGATCACAATAGCCATAAAACATTGTAGGGAACATGGACATGCTGAGGGGGGACATGAATATCATCAATTTGTAAGTTTTGCATTATACATGTTTTTATTTTGATTACTTTTGTAAATGTATGTATTATTTTAATATTTCTTATATTAACTTTTATCTATTGATGATTTTATGTAATTATAAATGAAAGACATCCTACGGCATATCGCCCGGAGGAAGTGCTTTCAGAACAAGTACCGGAGGAACATGGAGCTATGAATAATGGAGAATAAGTTAATGATCATATTGAAGAAGATGATCATACTGATAACATAGTTGAATATGATGGTACAGATATTTTGATCCATGATTCATTTAATGTTAGAATGGATGATGATGATGATGATCATTTTGATGATATTCGTGATTTACCTCTTCTTGAGAAGGCATACAAACCCCTTTATGAGGGCTCCAACACAAATCTTCTCTCTGCTATATTGTTGATAATGAACTTGAAGGTTATGGATGGTCTTTCAAACATATCAGTCACACAGATGTTAAGGTATGTAATATATTCTATCACATAATATATATGATTGCGCTAAAGGTTATCACTGTTCGTCTAATAATTTTATTGTTAATTCATAAGTCAAATTAATACGGATGAAATGTGTTTCATTAATATTATTTATATATTATATTAACTAGGTTTTTATTTTAATTTGTTCTAGCATGATAGCTGAATTTCTGTTACCACCGTCAAATACTTTACCTTGCACATATTGAGATTTATCTGCCATCATGAAAGAAATTGGAATGCAGTATGAATCAATTAATGCATGCTCGATGACCATGTTATATATTATAATCAACATGAATTTGCAACAGAATGTCCAGAATGTCATATCAGTAGATATCGAACAGATCAAGTAACAAAAAAGGTGCATCACAAGGTTCTTAGTTATATTCCCATTATTCCACGTTTGCAATGATTGTTCAGGTGCAAAAACATAGCGCAATTTACGGATTACCATGCATGGAATAGAAGTCAAGATGACATTATTTGAATGCCTGTAGATGGGTCTATATTTAGAGATATGGAGGAAAAATGGCCTCACTTTAAAGAAGAACCTCGTAATCTTATGATTTCTTTGGCAGCAGATGGTGTCAATCCATTTGCAGAGATGAGATCCGTTTACTCGGTGTGGCCTATTTTTGTTATCAACAATAACATTCCTCCATGGTTGTCAATAAAGAGGGAGTACACAATGTTGTCGATGATTATTCCAGGTATATTGTGTCTACATCTTTTTTTTAATGTAGTGGCATCTCATTTGTCGTATTTTGTTGCATAATGTCATATATATATTTTTTATTTTTCTCTTGTGCAATATGGTTTATATATCTAAATGGTACGTCTCATAATTATATTTTTTATATGTTCAAATCAATCAGGTAAGTACCAATTCAAAGATATGAATGTATATATCGAACCTCTTATTGACGAGCTACTAAAGTTATGGAATGACATCACTATGTATGATTTATCTAGACCAATACAACAAAGGCAATTTCAATTCCATGCAATGCTTGTATGGACAATACATGATGCCCCAAGGTTAACCCATTTTTGCGGTTTGTAATTATAAGTTTCACTTTATTTGCATTTAATTTTATGAACTAGTTAATATACTACGCACACATGTTTTTTTAAATAATCCATTCATTTTGTATATAATTATAATTGACATAGATATTCCATCTCTTTATGTAGGTCTTCAGACAAAGGGGAAATTTGCATGTCCAATTTGTGGTTCTAAGATCAAATCTTGTCGTTCAAAAAGCTTAGGAAAGGAGGTGTTTGATGAATATAGGCACTTCCTCTTTAAGAATCACAGGTATTGAACTATCGAAAAACATCTATTCAATGGAAAGCAAGACACTGCATTAAAACCACAGAGAATGACACCTCACCTATGGAAGTTGCAATATAATAGAAATCGTCAAGGTACGTATGAATCATCGTATATGAAATGTTATGTATTTTTTTTTAATGTGTGTTGTTTACTGTAATTGACATTGATTTCTGTAATTTCTTTATAAACTATGATTCGTGATGGTCATTCATGTAATCATGAAGGCATTAATGAGATTCCATGAGGAAAGAAAAGTTATCCTAGACAATTTAGTAGGTTTCCCTACTATGAGCACCTACAAATTGCTCATCTGTTTGACACATTGCATATCGGAAAGAATGTGACTGAAACATTATGGTGAATATTGGATGGAAGGAGTAAGAAAGAAAAAATTGTCAAAATTTGTAAAGACATTCAAGAAGGCAACCATGCAATGAAAGACGTCGTTCAATTTCATAGCAACGGAGAGCAAACTAATATAAACTCACTTCCATGGATGTTAACAGATCAGCAAAGTAATGTTGTAAAAGAAGTCCTGCGAAAAATTAAATTTCCCATCGAATTTTGTGCGAACATGAAGAATATCATAACAAAGAAAGGTGATTTTGCGGGGGTAAAAATTCATGATTGGCATGTTTTCATGAAGGTAATTATTATGGTTTGAATTTAATTATTGTTTTTTTTTCTATTCTAGTGAATATGGTTGGTATTTTGTTTGTCTACTCTTTGTTTAAAAAATGAAACAATTTGTATATTGTTACAGTATGTTCTACCTCTCTCTCTCCCGGACAACTTCGACAACAATGCCAAACAAGTAATATATAATCTCGGGAAATACATGAGGTAAGTAGTGATTTTTTGCATGCGCTTAGTGTTTTTTTAATTCATTGTAGAACTTATATTTGATTTTTGTGCTAATTCATGTTATATAATATAATGTTTTTTTTGTTAAATATCTTGATTGAGTTGTGTCACTTGTAGATGGTTGTCATCTAAAGAATTCCATAAAGAAGATATTAAGTATTGGAGGAGAGAAATTCTTCGTCTCATGTGTGAAATGCAGAAGCATCTACCTTCGACATTTTTCAATGCACATGAACACTACCCATACACCAAGTTGAGGAGATTGAATTGTGTGGACCTGCGCACTCAAGGTCCATGTGGATGGTTGAGAGGTAGTTGAAATTTATGAAGGGTTTGGTTAGACAACGAGCACATGCTGAGGGTTCTATGATGGAGGGATATATGGTATACTAAAACATGCTGTATATTAGTGAATATCTTCCTAAATTAGCATCAAAGTTCAATTTACGTCGTAGGTCCACACAATAACAATTTCGAAGAGGAGTACCCAAAGGGGAAAGGTAGATCAAGGAAGGTGAAAGGTGATATAACACATTTGACTGTTGATTTTTATGTATATATATCATACATATTCTATTTTTATATTCAATATATTGCATCAATTTAGAGTGTAATATACTTTGTTAAGTGAATATACATTTGTATTGAATTTTAATTTTATTATCATCAAACAATTGGTCGAGAGTGGGATGCAATTCATTTATACATCGTAAACAATCTTGACTGGATGAAGGTATGGATTGAACGATGTGAACAATTTGGTCATGGAATATCATGGGAAGGTGTGGCTTCATTGGTTAAAGCAGCACATTGCAATGGAGATACCAATCTAACACAAAGGGAAATCGATTTAGCATATGGTTTAAAAGATAAGCAGGCAAGCATATTAATCAACCACACTATTTTTTTTTTTGCAAACATATTGTCAATGTAAACGCTGATTTTTTTTCTCTGTATGGCATTATAAACATGCACTTAATCACAAAATATTGGATCATTATGTAATCTTTTCTTGTATGGCTTGTTGTAGGTAAAGCACCATAAGGCTATGTGGTGCAATGGCTGTAGATATCGCATCAAAAATTTGGATGAAACGAAGAAAACATCAGATTGTGGGATATCTGCAGTCTTTGAGGTGACCAATGTTTCCTCTAGAAGTGACAGACATCCAAAACTCTTTGAAAATCGATACTATGGATATATGGAAGACATTCTTCATTGTGACTTGAACTCCTTCAAGGTATTTCTATTCATTGTCAAATGGTACATGTGTCGATTGAATCAACGTGATCCTGATAAAACTATTATTGAACATGATAATGGATTTACCATGGTAAATACAAGGTTGTTTGAGCCAGGAACAAAGCCCTATGTTCTTCCAAGCCAATGTGAACATGTATTTTACTCTTAGGTTCCAGGTAGAGCGGGTTGGTCATTTATTGTGAGACACAATCCAAGGGGAAGACCGGTAAAGTATAACGTAGAGGAAGGCAATGAAGATGGTCTCGAAGAAGAAGAGGATGTTGAAGATGATCAACATGAGTTAGATGATCATGTTCTAGAAGAATATGTCGAAGAATTAGTTGAATCGGATGATGTAGCAGACAATGTCCATGAAGATGATATCGATGATGACATGATGATCGTAACTGACATCGATGACGATGATGATATGGCCAATCTTTATAATGTTGAATCTGTATCGGATGATACAGATGATGACTTGGATGAAGAAGATGATGACCCGAGCAGGGAAGGAGCAGGGCAGGAGCACTGTGCAGACCCGAGCAAACCAACAATCTGGAGTTTGTGTTGGCCTAGGGAAGCAATTTCGAGTTCGTGCAAAATCTAGGGTTCATGCAGAAGCTAAGGAACCAAGGTAAGCTCACAACCAACTTTGTATACTTCATTATCTTATTGTTATATTTTTTTTAAAAGACTTGCGATGATGCCTAGAGTTTTTATTGTAGTCGTGTAGGGGAGATGGAGGCTGAGTGGATCAAGCAATCACCTGCTCAAACCACAACCTATTTCCCCTTCCCCAACAGTGTTGCAGTCATTGCAATTGTGGAGAAGATCCCTAACATAATTTGTACTTTTTGCATTTATAGAGAGGGTGCCCAAAAGAATCCTTGAGAACATGGTGAGTCTCTTCACACCCTGCTCTATTCTCTTCATTTATGCATTGTTGAAACCCTTCCATTGAAAATATGCATCAAAATTGCATAAACGTTCAAAATATGATCTGACTATAGGTTGCAATTGGAGGACAACATGGGCAATATAGTATAGATTATGTTCCAAGTTGATACATTAATGAAATGAAGCAAATTACTAAACTATACACACAACAACTTATATGTTAACAAGTTTTTGTTACTAATTGCAATAATTGTTACATTTTTATGACTTCCACGATGAAATCCATTAACCTCCACACAAACCCAACATTAGGAAAATAAGAAGTACCAAGTTCACCCTTCATATATGAAAGAGGTGATCTATTGTGTCAAATAAAATGAGAATGTCATAAGTTTAGATGAAAACATAAGCTACGCATTAGCAAGAAAGGACCCTTGAATTTCCAAGCCTTCAAAAAATATTCAAGAACTGCTCTAAAGTCTTTTTACTCAAACTTTCAACAATAATTACAATTTGAGGGAGCTTCTCTTATTTAGAATTTAATCCCACATCCCTCATACATAAATAAGAATATCCAAGTTCTAGAAACATGATCTCTTCTAGGGAAACATAAAATATGATATCTCCTAACAACTTCCTAAAGAAAAGTAAAAAATGGATAGTAAAATAAAGGGACAAATGAGTGGATGTGCCACTTGTCCTCTCCCAAGCAAGGTATCTCCTTGAACTTGGCTTGTTTGACCATACAAATTCATCCATGATGCCTTGTGTTGCCTCTACTTATGGAGTGCTCATCCAAAATACCTCAAGAAAGTGCAAAGAATCCATGCTTATGGGATCACCCCCTATATTTGTGACTCAATGCTTTTGGAAGACCAAAAACATGCCTAGAATAGTACAATGAGTTAGGATGTTTTCTCTAAGAAACCAACAAACTTGTCCACAACAAACATGACTAAAATAGTACAATGATTTAGGGAATTTTCTCCAAGAAGCCAACCTGTATGCCTCATGCCAACAGGTTGGTTGGCATATAGGTTGGCATACACGTTGAGTTCTAGCACATAGAAATATGCTCACATAGGATAACCTAAGGAAATAAAAAACATCCAATGGAGATATAAGTGTGCCCTATGAAAAGAAGAGGAAGAAACTTCCCATTACTTGTTCTTAGAATTCCCCTTCTCTCATAAAGTATGCAATTTCTCCCTAGAACATTCGGGAAAAGAAATAATGCAGTTGAAAAATTGGAATGACCCATTCACAAAATGGAAGCATTTCTACCTATATATTTATTCAAAAACTCAGATATATGTATGGGTTAGTTGTATTAAATTTCATACATTCATAGCATAAAACATAAATGCATTACCAAGATCACTAGAAGTAAGACAAAGCACAAAACAACAACACAGAGTTTTACCCTGGGAAACCCAATAGGGAGAAAACCCAGCAACCTTCGCAGAGGGATGATAATTCTGAGATCAGAGTACAAATGAAGAAAGAGAGAGAAAGTGAAAGTATCTTTCACAAGTAACCAACCCAAATAAACCTCCTTCTTTTAGTGATGCGAAAATCTGCTCCTCCAAGTGATGCGCACTTCACAAGTGTGAGAATGAGATAATGAGGTGCACAAGCCTCATATTTATACATGTGCGAAACTGAAAATTCCCTTATGGGGCCGACTTGTCTTTGGGGGCAATAAATATTTTATTTTTAATATTTTATTAATTACATTTGCACCCCAAGACTTACATTGATTCTATCATGTGTTTACATAATGTTCTTCTCCCTTAGGAGGTATAACCAAGTACAATGATGGTACAATAAAATATAATAAATAATATCTTACGAAGGTGTACAAAATCCAACACTCCCTCTCAACGAGGAAGGCATTCTTCGGTCTTCATCTACATCATGATCATCTGGGTTTCATCTTGTACTCAACTCTGTCTCTATCATCTTCCTGCAGACTGAAGGTTGTCCACACAATCTCTGTGCATCATCATCACCAGTCCTTCGGTGAGTCCAGGAGAATCACTCAATCTTGGATCTAGGAGAATCACTCAATCCTGAATATTTGAGATATACAGCTATACCATCTCTGCTATACAATTTGCTACTTGTCTGTCTCATCTGCTAATGGGGTCCTCCCATATCTGGATGAGATCTCAGACGAGCAAAAGGGAACGACCATCTACTGATTGTCCTACTCTTCTGCCTATGATATTTCTCCCATATCTGGCTGAGTATCTAGACTGTAGAGGCACCTGTGCAACCACACGGCCAACTGCTGACTGTCCTACTCATCTTCCTATGAGATTTCTCTCATATCTGGATGAGTAACTGGACTACAGAGGCACCAGTGTGAACCCGACCAATTGCTGATTGTCCTACTCATTTGCCTATGGGATTTCTCCCATATCTGGTTGAGTAACTGGATTGCAGAAGGTACCTGGGTGAGCCCGGCCAATTGCTGACTATCCTACTCATTTTCCTATGAGATTTCTCCCATATATGGCTGAGTAACTGGACTGCAGAGGCACCTGGGAAAAGCAGGGTAAGCATCTCATCTTTCCCTCTCAAGGAGGGAAACGTTCTCTTTGACTCCAAGTCTTCCGCGAAAGTATTCGAACTTCACTCTGGGAAGTGCCTTGGTGAGAACATTTGTAGTCTGGTCGTCTGTCGGTAAGTACTGTAAATTGACCGCACCTTTCTGCACCATATCACGAATGAAGTGACATCGAATCTCGATATGCTTCGACCTGTCATGAAATACAAGATTCACTGACATCTGCACACAGCTCTGGTTATCACAGTGAATCATGGTCGGCTCTGGAATCTGGCCGAACAATCCTGCCAGGAGTTTACGAAGCCAAACTGCTTCTCGAGCTGCTGTGCTGGAAGCCATGTACTCGGCCTCTGCAGTACTGAGTGCTACCGAGTTCTGCTTCCTGCTGCACTAGGAAATAATTGTAGAACCCAAACTGAAGCAACATACAGAAGTTTGAGTCTATAAACCCCTGCAATATCAGGTCACCATCTGAAGCATATTTCAATCCATATCCCATAGTTCCACGTAAGTATCTGAGCACATGTTTTGTAGCAATCTAGTGAATCTGCCTCGGTTCGCACATGAATTGACTGAAGGCATTCATAGCAAAACATATATCTGGTCTGGTGTTGGTCAAATACAACAATGACCCAACCAACTGGTGATAAATGGTGGGATCAAACAAATAAGACTTTGAAGTAGAATCTCTTAACTTCTTCCAATTTGCATCCATCGGAGTAGCCATGGACTTGCAATCGAACATTCCGAATCTCTTCAATATATCGATGGTGTATTTTCCTTGTCCTAGGAAAATCTCTTTCTGCCTCTGCCATACTTCTAATCCCAAGAAGTAATGCATCAAACCAAGGTCTTTCATTTCAAACTCAGAGGCTAGATTCTTTTGACACCATACAATGAGTTTCTAATTTCTAGTGAGAAACAAGTCATCAACATATAATACTAAGATCAATGGCTCGTCATCTACAACCTTGTAGTAAAGGTTGGGGTCTGCATCACTCTTGGAAAATCCCAAGCTCACCAAGAATCTGTCTATTCGTCCATACCAAGCATGGGGTGCTTGCTTGAGGCCATACAATGCCTTCTTCAGTTTGCATACATGAGACTCCTTTCCTTGGACAATAAACCCATCTGGCTATTAAATGTAAACTTCTTCCTCAATAACACCATTGAGAAAGGCTGTCTTCACATCCATCTGATGCAACTTCCATCCTATAGATAAAGCAATCGCGATAATGGATCTGATGGAAGTATCTTGAGCCACAAGAGCAAATGTATCATCATAATCGACTCCCTCTTTCCGAGAGAATATTCTGGCAACAAGTCTGACCTTGTATTTCCCATATGCTCCATGCTAAGTCTGTTTTGCCCATCTAGATCTTTTCCAACCTACTGCATCATTTCTGGGGATATCAACTGAATCAATGGAATCGATAGGTTCATCCTTTTCTACTAACTCCCTCTTAAACTAGAGGGGGAGATGATCTCATCTTCTTTAGTTCTATCATATCATCATCGATCTCCATGTCTGATCCTCTGCCTTTCCCGTCAGCTAATTCTTCTTCAAAGGTCACATCCCTACTGACTTCAATCTGTCTGGACCCTGGGATGTAGATTCTGTAAGTCTTTGAAGACTCACTGTATCCCACAACGATTCCCTTCTTGCCTGAAGGTTCCAACTTGGGCACATGTACAAAGACTGGACAACCAAATATCTGAAGGTGGCTTACTTCTGGTTTCACTTCTGTGAAAGCTTCCTACGATGTCATCTTTCTAGGCCGAGAGTCATATTCCAGGAAGCTTCTTGCTGAACATCAATGAGATTCATATGTCCATCGGAACAAGTCTTTTCTTGTAGTCCAAATCACATGGTCTTTTCCATACAAGTCAAATCTCGACTGATGATCAATGACATTTTATAATCAAATGAGAAAAAAATAGTTTACACAGGCATCTTAGCTAATATTTTATTACAACAATCATGAGCATGTCTACCAAACGTATATGGGAACTATCTAGATGTCTGCTATCTCCACTAGAACATGCGATTAAGAGTGTGCACTACCCTAAGCATGTAGAAAGGAGATATCATCTAGACTAGCTTCCTGAGTGTTGTGTAGCTCATATGCATAACAATGTAAACTATATCAACTGCTCAATACATTAGATCTGCATATAAAAGGCACATAAGACAAAAATAGATCTATGTAAGCAAGAAAGCAAAATACTTATCTCTTATTGTTTTGGTGTGTGGGCCCCCACTGCCTTCTTGTGGGAACCATAAGAGATCTATGTTCTTGTATTCTGGATCTTCTAGAAGAGGAACTCCGAACGATCATCATCCCTTCGCTTCTTGCGATGTTGATCCTCTTCTACATCAGCAGTTGAGGCTTCATGCTTCCTTTTGATTTGACTTCGACAACTATTGGTGTAATGTCCATACTTCCTGCACCTATAGCATTGAACTTTAGATATGTCCTTCTTCTCCTTTTGATTTGGGAGAGGACTTGGTCTCCGATCTTGGTGCTTGTATTTATGGAACTTCCTACCTTTTCCCTTACCCTTCATGGCATGAGAAACAAAAGCTTGGTTCTCCTCAGGTTGAGTACCATGGCCATGGAGTCTTTGACGTGTTGCGATCCTTGTCTCCTCCTGAGAGCAATCTGCCCAAAGCTCGTCAAACTTTGGTAGTTTATATCTACCACTTATGCTCTGGATAAAGGACTCCCATGATGGTGGAAGACCATTTAAGGTGTGAAGGACAAGCTCCTTATCGCCAATAGGATCTCCATTGGTGCTGAGCTTGTCTCTGAGTTCTGCGATCCTCATAAAGTATGAGGCAATGGATTCCGACTTCACTATCTTCATATTTGAGAGTTGGTTTCTTAAATTCATGGAGACATTTAGGCTAGTGTGTTCAAACAACTTCATAATGGTCTTGAACATCTTCCTAGCATTCTTCTTACCTGAGATCTGAGGAACTAAATGATCTCTCACAGAATCCACAAGAATCCTTCTTGCTTTAGCATCATTCTTCCTCCATCGAGATTTATCTTCTTCGGCTTCTGGTTCGGGGACCTTCTCATTTACATATAGTAGAAGATCATTTTCTTCTAGGAGTAAGAGAACCCTAGATTTATAGGAGATAAAGTTGGAGGCTCCTTCCAACCGATCTTCAACCTTCATCCCAATCATCCTGATTTGCGGATCTGGATCAGAAACCCTTGCAGGAGCCAGGTCAAAAATAAAAGTTCTCGGAATTGAATTCCGTCTTCACCAATGGATTAGTCTAGCCAAAAACGAAATTCCTATGGCTCTTTTTCTTCAAAATAAGGGGTGAATACTTCACAAGATGAAACCCTAATTCCGGTAGGGTTCCGACAATGCTTCGGCAATGGCTTCTTCTAGAATGGCTCTGATACCATGTTAAATTTCATACATTCATAGCAGAAAACATAAATGCATTACCAAGATCACTAGAAGTAAGACAAAGCACAAAACAACAACACAGAGTTTTACCCTGGGAAACCCAATAGGGAGAAAACCCAGCAACCTTCGTAGAGAGATGATAATTCTGAGATCAGAGTACAAATGAAGAAAGAGAGAGAAAGTGAAAGCATTTTTCACAAGTAACCAACCCAAATAAACCTCCTTCTTCTAGTGATGCGAAAATCTGCTCCTCCAAGTGATGCGCACTTCACAAGTGTGAGAATGAGATAATGAGGTGCACAAGCCTCATATTTATACATGTGCGAAACTGAAAATTCCATTATGGGGCCGACTTGTCTTTGTGGGCAATAAATATTTTATTTTTAATATTTTATTAATTACTTTTGCACCCCAAGACTTACATTGATTCTATCATGTGTTTACATAATGTTCTTCTCCCTTAGGAGGTATAACCAAGTACAATGATGGTACAATAAAATATAATAAATAATATCTTCCGAAGTTGTACAAAATCCAACAAGTTGGCCCATCCAAAATATCTCAGTTGTAAAATATGGCTAGTTAGGAATAAATTAATTTTTAGCGTAGAGACAATCAACCCACAACAAACAACATAAAAAGTGAGAACCTAAATGAATGAGGCGCTAAAATAGATAGTATTATGAGGCTTGTAAAAGAATATATTTTAATTCATGAGTGAACTTGGGTTCAATATCTTGTAATTGGAAGCAACCTTCAGTCAAAATAGCTATATAAAAATCCCTTCATGTGCCAACAATAGATATATATTTAGAAGAATCAAAATTTCAGAATTGTTTTTCAAAGCATAAGGATCATAAGCTTTTATTTGAAAAATAATCCAAATGAAACCAGGGGTCAGGGGGATGGGGGGTGGTTCCTCTTTGGCATTGATGGAAAAATAGAACTGAGTTATGCTTTGGAATTTGAGATGACAACTAATAACCAAGTCTAGATACATTCCCTAATATTCATTGGAACTACTCTTTATTACACTTATTGTATCTCTATGACTCTTACACTTATTGTATCTCTATGACTCCACCAACTTTTTTTTATAAACATAAAATATACCAATTCCTGTAAAAAGGAAAAGTGTTGGTCTTTCTTATTACATGCAATTTGTTTTGGAACTAATTTATATATATATAATAACATGGATTCTATCATCTTGCGGGAAATAAGGTACTTAATATTTACAAAGAACCAAAACTTGTCCTCATAGTCTTTGAATTTTATTGCAAGTATGAAATATGTTTTTGAAACATTTGAACTTTGTTAGGACTGTGGAACATTTCCACTTTACCACTGAAACAAGATTCATTAACATATTTTTTTCAATATATTTTTATTTTATAAATTGATAATACGATTTAATATTTTAGTATTAATATACCTAATCTTTGAAACATTAAAAACAATTTAAAAATAAAATAAAATCTAAATCATTAAAACAATAACGAATTTGAGCACCGGTTATCGAAGGTCTGTTACACTGACTCTCGACATCGGTCTTCCTTTGTCTCTTGTCCCTCCCCTGCTTCCAAGTTATGATATGACCATTCTCATTTCATAATTACATCACTAGGTGTTAGTTGTGTAATTTTCTGCATTTTTTATACGGGATTGAGGTAGAATTTTACTGATTCCACGTGTATGCCTCATGCCAACAAGTTGGTTGGCATATTCCAAGAAGCCAACCTATATGCCTCTAACATGTGTGATGAAAATGCCAAATAAATTATGGCCATGATGTATATACATCCAAATAGAAACACAATGCCTTCAACCCAATATACACCAAACATAACGTGCTTGGGCAGGTTCTTCAAACTAGTACAACTACAAGGCCTTATTCAATATGAGTGGTAATAGTTCAAGGGACAATTTTGGAAGTTGAAGCCATAAGTATTTTCACACTAGATTCCTCTTCATTCTAAATCTCCTAAATAACTATGAAATTGTTAATAAATTAATACTATATAGTACATAGATCAATGCACAAATCAAAGTCCAATGTCCAATGAGTGACCTGATGTATCCATGCAACATGCTTTAGCATAAGAGGGCCCCTGTTTAACAAATTGTGTTATCAAGAATAGAGGCATTTTTGCCTAAGTTGGGCTTCATTAAACTCATACCACAAGGAAAATCCATGCTCAACAAATTATCATATTCATACAATTGGCTTAGAATTTTTTTTCAAACCCTATCCTCTCCTTCGTTTAAAATTCACAAGTTTCATTGCAAATAGAAGCCATATTTCCATTTACTTGTCATGCATTTTACTCATTAGAAGTAGAAGAAAGTTATTGTTGGATTCATTTAATTTGAAAGAGTAGTTCTAGTTTGGCATACAAGGAAAAAATACAAAAATGTGTAGTGTTTCTATTTGAGAAGTTTGTGCTTGTGTTTATTTTGCTTTTTGGATCGAATAACTCTCTCCTTCTTGTAGCTAGTTTTTCATCGAAAAGAAAAGTGCATTGATTCATTCACTTATGCATGGCTTGAGTTGAGTCATAACACCATTGAGTTGCACTTCCGCTGCCTGATTGAGTAAGACAACAAACCATTAAAATTTATCTCCCTAACTCAACACATTTTAACCTCACTTGAGGATACAAAATAAGCTGTTAGTTAGGTAGAACACCGGGGATAGGAATCCAAATAATTCCCCCTTGTCGCTTTTCATCTGATACATAGTTGCTGTCCTTTAGGGTACTAAAATACTCTTGTATTTGTTGACACGGTCATTGACCAGTTTGTTGAGAGGCTCCCCCGTTCCACAGGAGCAAGCAGCGAGGAATGGTTCTGGATGGACTTTGTGGAATGCCTCACTCCACTTAGCGCCTAAGGACACCTCTCCATTATCTTCCTTGTATTTTTTGTATAGGTGATACAAGGGCTCAAAGGCGGAAGTTTCGGTTAACCTTCTCGGACATGTCATGAACGAGGTAGCTTAGTGGCTTTTCTTCTGGATTCTTTTACCCAGGATCCCTTTCAAGAGAGGGATATCCTTCCACTTTTGGTCTCTCACTTCATATTGTTCGACTTGGATTTCATCACCTTGCGAAGGATATGATTTGTTGAGGTCTCCAGACCTTAGTTAGGAAGATTGCTTGCTATCATACCTTTTAGATGGTCTTTTATTTTATAGTGCATTCTGGCCTTTTTGTTGTAGCTCGCTTGTTGTGACATCGGTCCCGATATAGTTTTAGAGCTTGCTTTTGGCCTACGCGCCTCTTCTCTTTCTGGCTCCCCTTCTGCACGCTCGATTGCTTTAGGGTTTTTGAGTTCTTACATGGTCAGTTACCAATATGATGATGTGTGATTTCCTCTTCTCCTAGGTCTTCGAGATGGTTGAGTTAGATGATCTTCTCAAGGGATTGGACACCCCTTGATGGAGCCACTAATGCTTGACCTTAGGAGTAGTCTAGAGGACCACATGATCACATCGTCTGTGTGGAATTTTCCTTTTACATTGATGATGGACTTTCAGGTTATATGGAACACTGGTACATTAATTGAGAGAGAGATGATTGGTTGTATCCCACCTTGGTTGATTGAATTTTGGTCCTTTCATTTTGTTGATAATATTTTTGTGGTACCTTTCCTTTTACCTTTTAGGTCTTTTACTCATCTTGAGTTATCTTTTGATTTGTACCACCTTTTATGTTTTTGGTCTTATGGGTAATATGGTAGTTTGTCCACATTTGAGGTACACCCCCTTAGTCCAAATGGATATGGGTCTTTATACCCACTCTTTTCTTTTTGACTTGTACCTTACTGGTTGGTCTTTGTACCCTCACCTATTTAATTGTGTAACCCTGGTACCCACCTAAGACATTCTACTTTACTTTTTTTTTTTATCTTTTATTTTCCAGATCTGTTTTTGAAGTTTGAAGGTTATTGAGATTTGATTGGTAATCTTTCTGCCTACTGTGTTTTTCGATTTGCTCTCCTTCTGCTTGTTGGGGAGGTTTTGACACTCGGACTCAGCTATGAGCCCTAGTTTTTATTTGTTGGTTGTTTTAGTAAGGGTCGTGAGGTCTTAAGGGCTTGCTTTACCTTTCTATGTACTCATATGTGGAGGCCGTGAGTCTCTTTGGCCTCAGTCTACTGGTTGTCAGCTCATCTATGAGGGCCAAAATTTTGTATGGGCAGTTTGGACTAAGTTTTTAAGTTATTTTGTTTTTCTTACTGACCTTTGTTTTATATGCTCAGATTTTGTGTGTAGTTCTTGATCTGTGGTTATATATATTTGTTGAGTTTTATTTGTGATGCTGAGACTTATTAAGGGCTGATCTTTATTGTGATTGTATTGATCCTTTTGACTGTCATTGAATTTCTTTGATTGATTGTACCATAGCCCAGTCATCTCTCTCTCTGGTTTGTACTAACCCTCTAATAGGTTCACTTGGTTCCTAGAGTTGACTGGCCTCTAAGAGGCACAATCATTTCTGAAAGTATCTCTTCTGAGTATATTGAAGGAAACGTCTACACCCAGGTAAGTATCTTCACGTATTTATTTTCTTGTAAATCAAAAAGGTTTATTATTACATGTTACTGAAGATTACTTCAACATAGTGACCATCTGGTAGTGTTAAAGGTGAGAAGTTGAATTTTAATTTTTTTTATTAAGTAGTTAAGACTTGTCCTGTTAGACAAAATTGTTGGTGATCAGATATGTGTTTTTCTGTTAAGCTTTTACTTGCATTAAGACTTTTGTTGTAATCATTCTTTGTGCTTTACTTTGTGTATTTTGCAAGTCCTATTGCATCCTTTTAAAATGAAATCGTTTAACATTTGTGCCAATAGTTTTGCAAATTTGGTTGTCAAAATCAAGTATTCTCTAGTGTCAAATAGTGACTTAAAACTTGCATCATAACTTCCTTTTTCAGAGATACATAATGCTCTGTTTCATATTGTGAAAGGCATAGTCCCCACACACTATCATACAAGATTTTAATTCTACTACTTTGTATTGGAAAGCACTCATACATTGTAGTTACAAGAGGTAGTTACAGGGAGCTATTGCATATAAGATGTAGTTACAAGGAACTATTGCATATATTTGACATTATTTGACCTGCTATCTCTTCGGCATGTCAAATAACAGGTAGTTACAAGGAGCTATTGCATACCAGAGGTAGTTACAAGTAGCTATTGCAAGATATATTTGACCTTATTTGTACCTTCCCCACAATAGTTGATTTACTTTTGGTCCTTACACCCTGTTGTTTATTGGAAAGCACTCATACATTGTAGTTACAAGAGGTAGTTACAAGGAGCTATTGCATATAAGAGGTAGTTACAAGGATCTATTGCATATATTTGACATTATTTGACCTTCTATCTCTTTGGCATGTCAAATAACATGTAGTTACAAGGAGCTATTGCATACAAGAGATAGTTACAAGGATAAATTGCAATATAATATATTTGACCTTATTTGTACCTTCCCCACAATGGTTGATTTACTTTTGGTCCCTACACCCCGTTTTTTATTGGTCTTGTGGTACCTTGTCCTTGTCGTGTGGTTGATAGGGTCATTTCTCCCATTTTGAGTTGTTCGTACCACCCTTTAATGTTTTTGGTCCTTTGGGTACTATGGTTGTTTGTCCCCTAAATGACCCTAGTACCCCACTTATGATTTATGTGTTTTTATGTTAATATTTTACTTGCACTAAGACTTTTGTTGTAATCATTCTTTGTGCTTTATTTAATTTCTAGTACGAATGTAACTGTCTTTGTATTATAACTATTGTTGCATACAACCTTTCTCTCTTTCTCTCTGGTTTGTACTTACCCTTTAGTAGGGTCAGTGGGTTCCTAGTGTTGGCTGACCTCTGAGAGGTACAGTTTTCACTGAAAGTAATAATTATGAGTATCCGACAAGAAGGTTCCACATTACAATGTAAGTACCCTAAAGTACCTATCTTCTTTACTCATGTTAATGTTGATTAAATATTGTTAGAAATTAGATGTTACTGAATATTACTTTAAAACAATGAGCCAACTGGTAGTGTTAATGTGGAAAAGTCCAAAGTGATGAAAATTATGTTTTGTTACTGTTGTTTTATTTAGTTTCAGTGGTACTTGTTTATTAGATGTAATAAAATAAAGGAGTTTACATTTGGTGGAGGCATGCTCACTACGTATGATGATAATGGAAAATGCATGCCTTAATGCATTGCAATTTTCTAATATGAACTATGCATATGCCTTGTAGCGACTTTTGTAAGAGGCGTGAAGTGATTGCGTATCCGTACTATTATCAGTTGCAGAAGGTTGTAAGACCAACCTTTCCTTGACTCGCTCTCTTCACACACATCAGCAGAAACAAAAAATGAGACTAAAAATGAAATTGAAACTAAAATTGAAACAAAAAATGAAAATGAGACCAAAAATGAAATTGAAACTGAAACAGAAAAATGAACCTAAAAATGAAATTGAAACTAAAATTGAAACAAAAAATGAAAATGAGACCAAAAATGAAATTGAAACTGAAACAGAAAAATGAACCTAAAACTGATATTCACTGCCAAAAATTGCTGCTAAAACCCAGGACCTGAGGTTGAACATATATCCCATAAACTTAACGCACATCCCTTAACGGACACCTGCACCTAGGTGCTACAAGTCACCTTATAAAAGGCGATACACATCACCTTTTAAAAGACGATATGCCTTGAGGTCCTATCTAAATTTTTTTCCCATGGTGCAGGTAGAACCAAACAGGTATTTGTCAGATCTGTCTTCATCGAGCGAGGGGAGTTTAGGAAGGCTAGAGGAAAGTGAGACATCTAGTAGGTCTACAAGAGTTTTATCAACTAGATGTCAAAAGATTAGAAGAAAATTCCATAAACGCATGAAATTTTTTCTCGCTGAAGGGGGGTCATGTTCCTATGATGATGAGACAATAGGCGACATCGAGGTGCCCTTGAGTTACATACATGTAGTGAAACAATGGGTACCCAAGGGTCTTCCTCAACTGAACACATATTTTTGTGTGAACGAGAGGATATATCTAATTGCACCGTCGTCATTACATGGTTTGGGGTTGTTTTGCATGGATGGCATAAAGGTCAGTTACGACAGATGTATAGAATTGATGGAGTATGTTGGACCCTGTTACAACTACAAAGATTGGATGCGCCTGGTCAAATATACACGAAGTATGCGTAGATATGTATTGTCAAAAAACTATTTACAGTTGAAAGACAAAGATCAAAATAAAGGAGCAATGTTGTACATTGAGGGAAGGCCAAAGGCCATAAGGAATATTGCAGGGTTTATAAAAAGTACACAACCAGGGTCTACAATTAAGCAACCCAACTGCGAATTTGAAGGGCATGAAGGAAACTGTGTTTTTGTATGTGCCATTAAATCAATATCTGCAGGGGAAGAGTTGCTTATTAATTACAATTTGAATCGAGTAGATACAAACACGGTTACTATGGGAGTGGTACATCTAACAATTTACCCAACCTTTTATTAATGAATTTAACATCTTAAGGATTTTTCGTTAGTTTATTTCGTTTAATTTTTCTATATTTACTTCGCAGGCTAGTGATTGGGGAAAATCCCGACCAGTAGATGGTAAGAGGAGTACAACTTCCTCGAGGGAGCAGGTATACATCTTTGTAATCATAAAAATATAATAAGAAAAAAGTTTTTTTTTGCTTTGTTTTTTCATTAGTATATTAGTTTGGTTTATATAATGTTATCTATATTTGATGCAGAACGTTGATAAGGGAAGCCACCCGGATGTTGATCAGATGACAGCAGCCTCGGGGCAACAGGTAAACCTGATTGTAATTGTACAATTTAAATATGTCAAAATGTTATTATATTATATTAATGTTTCAGTGAGTATTTTGGTTTCATTTAGGTAATTTTTTATATGTTTTTGATGCAAGCCAATTCTATAAGAGGCACCTCCCTAGCAGTAGATCATAACAGACCTGCCTCGAAGCAACATGTATACATCTTTGTAATAGTAAAAATATAATATGAAGACTAGTTTTTTTTGCTATGTTTTTTCGTGAGTATATTCGTTTGGTTTATATAATGTTATCTATTTTTGATGTAGAGTGTTGATCGGGGAAGCCACCCCATTGTTGATCAAATGACAACAGCCTCGGGGAAATAGGTAAACCTGATTGTAATTGTACAATTTAAATACGTCAAAATGTTTTGCTATTATATTGTTTCATTGAGTATTTTGGATTCCTTTAGGTGATTTTTTCTATGTTTTTGATTTAGGGTTCTATAAGGGGCACCTCCCTATTAGTAGATTGGGGTAGGTCACCTATAACCATTGATCCGATGAGTGGATCACGATCGTCGAGGCAACACGTATAATTCATTGGAATTGTATCAATATAATATGTAGCATAATGTTTATTTTGTTAGGTATTTTTCATGTGTATACTGGTTTCATTATGATAATGTTTTCTACTTCTTTTTTGCAGGGGCTGGATGATCGGGGAAAGTCCCCAGCTGTGGATCATATGACACCATCGTCCAGGCATCAATTAAACATAGTTGTAATTTTAGGAATCTATCATGATAGATATGTTTTGTTAATATAATTTTAGGAATCTATCATGATAGAACTCAGTAGTGTTTTATATATTTTTGTTGCAGACCAATGATTCAGTGTATGAAACAACATCACAACAATCAATAGCTTTTGAAGTGGATGAGTTGTTGGGCGATGTTGACATAATTGGTTCAGCTCTAGACTCGGTTAAGGTGATAGAGAAGACCTTGAAAAAAATTAGTGCGGATATCCTTTGTTTGCTATTCACTATTCTACAGATAGATGAGATTAAAGCCAGGATTGAAGTGTTGACAAAGAGATCTCATGCCTTGTAAGTAAGTTGCGTTATCTTGAGTCATAATATAAATTAATTTATAAATTTATAATTTTGACTTTTATATGATAGTGAACTTATAAAATTTGGTTTGTATTTATAGGATTTTGGGACCACACACTAGTGGTCAAGGCAGTGTTGGCCCCAGTGATGCTCGTGGAGAGACGTGACATCATGAGAAAATGAATCCACATGCATAGACTCATTTGCCATTGTTATCGACTGAACAGTCGGAAACACATTCTGCAACACTCCAGATGCCAGCTGTGAGTGCACCAGCCGCAGTGACCGATGCACACCAGATCGTGCAGAAGAAGGGGTCGACACCGAGCCTCCTAGTATTGATATTGCTGAAGCAACATTTCCTGGATCTTCCCGTGTCACTAGAATGGGTACGATCGAGACAACATTTTTGGTGGACGAAGATCTCGTTCCAATAAATATAGAGAAGATCCTAGGTAATTATATGTTGATCAAGTTAGTGTTTACAATTTGATTGTAATATATCGACAATTTTTTTTTTCAACTAATTATGATCATGGCATGATTGTTTTACAGGAAATGATGTTTTTTATAAATGTCTGAATGATTTGTCCTTGGAGATATTCAGGCCCACCATCCGAACAAGTTGGGATAGACAAACGAAAAATTTAAAAGATGAGCTCACTAATCGGTTGGTTGGCCTGTTCGGCAACGAGACCTTTGATCGAGCCGTGGTCTTGAAAAAGGCTGGAAAACATATGAAGATTGTCCGAGACCAATATAGGGTTCACCTATAAAGGAACCCTAGGTATGAGCACCCTTCGATGATTCCAACAAGAGAGTGGAAATCTCTAGTGGAATATGGAAAGGAGAGGGCTCTGAGAAAAGAAGGAAAACTAACACCAGGCACAGGGAGGTATGCAATAATTTCCACAATGTAATTATAAACCTTATTATTATTGATTTTTATATCGAATTTGGAACATCTAACGTATTTCAACACTTTCATAGGCTGTTAGACACATCAAAGGCCACACAGGCAAGACTGGAAAAAAATGGTTAGCATAAGTTTGGGCCTGGTGGTTATTTGAATTTGGCAGGACGAATTGTAAGTTTCGAAAAACCAATAATGCATCCAAATAATAAATTGCAAATTATTTTTCGTTTTATTGCACCACAAAATGTAAATTAATGACGTTATGCAAATATGCAGGCCGATTGATTCAAAGAAGTGCCCACTAAGGAAGACTTGAAGCTTGGCTTCCAGCACAACTTTGGAGCTGTTGTTGAACACCGAAAAATATTGTCTTGGCAAACAAAGTCTTCTGGTACTGATCCATTTGGTGCACAGGTGTATAAAATCTATATAGTTTAATGAAGATTTATTACTTGTGCAATCTATTCATTATAAATAATTGACATAAAATAGTGACTCTGTTTTGAGCAAGAAAGCAGTGATTCCCTTAATGTTGAAGAGGGACAACGACAAATAGAATATCATGCTTCGAATCCTAGTAATGAATTTATTCATATGCCACAATTTTATATATAGCATTGCAAATGGTGAACATTAATTGTACTTCTCCATATTTCAACTACAGAGCATGTAGAGGGTCACACTGTACAGGTTGAGCCTGGACAAGAATATGAAGAATATGATGTGGCCATAGCAGGTAAAAAAACATCTTTGTAATGTTTTTTTTAAATGAAATACTTGTCATTATAATAGGAAAATATATCTATGTAACATTTTTACATTATTGCAGCAAATCCGAACCCCTTGCCGCAAAATCCACGCCGCGAGCACTCTACAAGCAGACATCACGACAAGATGATGAAGCACCAAGAATTGGAGGACAAGTTCCAGAAGGTGAGCTTCTTGTTGATTATTTAAAGAGAAGAAAAATTAGAAAGAAGTGACTAGAAAAATATTGTGTAATTATTTTTGATAATATTATGTCCTGCATGATTTTTGGCCTAATGAATGAATGAATAGTTTAATGCATATTAGCTTCTATTGAATGGATGTGATGACTGAATGAATGAATGGTTTAATGAATGTAAGATTTTATTGAATGAATGGTAAATGTTTGTTTATAATGAAATCTGCATGAATTTGCACGTATTTTTTTTTTCAAGTATATGCATTGGGTATGGGGAATTGAGAGTGATGTGAGGGGGGGGAGGGGCCATAAGAGATTCCACCTTCACGTGGTTGGCCCTGTTCAGTAGATAATATTAAATTATTCTTGAAATAGAGAGGATCTCAATGAATGGATAACATTGTAAGCAAAAAAACTCCATTCAATGGTAAAGGAGGTATTTTGGTTGTCCCATTTTTCCATCTTGACTTGATGGTATTCAAAGAATAAATATGTAAAAGAGCACGCTTCATTTAAGAAGATGCATTCAATTTATGTTCATTAGGATCAAACTTTAATCAAAACTAAATACATATAAAATATGAAACTCCTATTAATCCGCAGATAACTAAAGATGGACATGTTTGAAAGTGTCAATTCCTTCGCCCAGAATTGTCAACGTTCTACCAATTGTAGCCCATAAATCCTAACTGTGGAATATTCAACACACACATCACTCCTTAGATTATGTAAAAAAACTTGCATGGATGTGAAATTTTTAGTGTATGAATTTTGGTGAACGATGGGCTCCTAGCCATGTTGGAGTGCTAGTGAATTAGTGTCCTCATGTCTAGAAGAAGCAACAAAGTAATGGAATTGTTTGGTTGAGTTTGTTACATCTTCTTGGCACTTGCTACTACCTTTTGTTGATCCAATTTGGATTGAATTGATTGCAACTTTTGTTTCAATTCTAGAATTTTCCCATCCAATTTTGTAGTTGTAGGTGAAGACGAGAATTTTGTCTCCACCCGTGAAACATAAAAACATTAATTTATTTCCTCCAAGGACTCAATTTGATTTTGTAGAGTAGAATGCTTTCTATGGATTGAATAAAATTTTCCAAGTAAGAAATTTACCATAACTCATCTTTGCGAGAGATAGGGAAAGTAGTTTTGAAAATGGAATTGGACTTAGTTGTTATAGGGTTCCCTCTAATGATAACGATATATGTATCAAGGTTTAAAAAAAAAAAAAACTTTAATATGCTTAAAAGTAATTTGGATTTAAAAAAAAAGGGGTCTCCCATAGCTAAATTTGGTTAAAAGTCAATTTGATTTATAACATTTTGTTTCAAAATATTTAAATATGATTTCTTGATCGTTCACCCAAATATGATTTTTAAATCATAGATAAGATCACTGGGATCTCTGTATTTTTTTTAAAATTACACATCATCGTCGGATATCCGACTCCCCATTCCAAGATATCCAACGGAGTTGCTATACCACCAATGGCTAACAACGTTAGATATCTGGCTTCTTACAATGAAAATCCCGTCAGATATTCGACATCAGCTTCCAAGATATCCGACGCCACCGCCATACCACCGAAGACTAATAAAGTGAGATTGGTCGAATATCCTGTCGGATATCCGACACTATATTATGTCTATAAATACAATACAAAATTTTGGATGATTTTCCATCAAAATAAGGTCTAAAACCTTGCCCCCCAATGGTCCCTATAAATATACTCTCGATGCCCCTTCAAAATCTAGAACAAAAATAACATGTGAATTCAAAAGTGCCATAGAAATTAATTCTTAGTAACTTATGGTGTTGAGATACAATCTTTTTAGTTGTTTGTTAATCATGTTTTTTTCCATGGAAAATTTGTAATTTTACTCTTTTTAGGTTAAAAATATATCAAAAAGGTGTTAAAATCTCCAAATAACCATATTGCCTTGTTAGGCACATAATCAAAGGTAGAGAGGTGTCGTACATAAAAAACATATGTCCCCTCATAACTCTATAAAACTTGGTTGTAGATTACAATGCCACTTTAGAACTTAATCAAAGTGAAACCACCCTCGAGAAAAACAAAGAAATTCAATATACAAGATCAAGATAAGTATATAAGCATATAACATACATAAAAAATTTAAGATGAGCTTGAAACTACATAATGAAGTATGTTGAAGTTTTGATCTCACACCATCCTTGATATCTAGAATAGACCAATCCCACCCGATGCAAGCATATAGCCTCTTCAGATAGAGAACTTACCTCCTAGTTCCACTATCTAACCATGAGAGAGATTATTAGACTATTGAAAGTATTTACGAGGGTGATTTTATCATCAAGGATAGGCTATAAATGGAAATTTATCATCATATACTCCCCCTTGATCCATTTGAATACCAACAAAGAATCATTTGAAAATATCTGTATAGAGGATTGGCCATGCTCAACTGTCAAGGTGAGAGTTAGTCTTAGATCCCACAACTCTACTAGATTGTTTGATCCCTAACCAATCCCTAGTTTAAAACTAATGGAATGGGTTTCTATGATGTGTAAATCCCACCAACTCTAGTGATTTAAGATCCCCCTTGGGAAGCTCCATCAAAATATCCCCATTCCCTACGTTTGTTGATAGTTCCTTCCAATATCACTCTTGAGATTTTAACAATTCTTTGTTGTTTATAAGATTTCATGATATTAATTCCTTGAATTGCCACTACCAAATGATGTACCATTTTTTCCTGAAAAATTGATGAATGTTTATCATGTTATATTCAATTGTGTTATTTAATATTGTAACAACAAATGCAAAATTTATTGCATAAGGTAGTTTATAGTGATGTTTCCCTTGAAGCAATTATAGCCATATTTACGTCACATGAGAATCAAACAATATCATATGAAATGATCAAAATAATACAAGGGTTTGACAACATTAATTTTTCCAAATGTCATAATGATAAAATATTGCTCATAGTGAAGTTATCAAATATGGGAGTGCATCCATTACATAAGGTTTAGTATGTCTAATCTATAATTAATTTATTATTTAGATGGAAAAACACATAATGCAACTAGAAGTTGGAAAGCACATAGACAAAGAGAGTCTCTTAATAAAAATGAAAACTTTTGTTCAACATCGAGAGGAATTGCATACATAAGAACATTTTTCATCCTATAAAGAGAGAGAATCACCATCAAATCACGATTGAAAAGTTCATACTTTAGTTGTAATCAGTCGTAATTTTGAATTCACTTAAGACAATGCAAAATAGTAGATAAGAAAAGCTTTTAGATACTATAACAACAACAAAAACTCATCTAGTGTTCCTTCAAACCAACTATATAAATATATTCAAAACATTCTTTGTGACCTCTAAATTGGATTCTAGTACCCCTTTGTAGAATTTTTTTAACTGTAACTATAGTAGCAATATGGATGGAATAAATGTGTCCTTGAATAATATTTTTAAAAAGGAAAAATAGATTGTTTGAGATAATAGGTATAAAAAAAAAATATAAAAGCAATCACTAATTGCACATAATAATAAAAGACCATTAAGAGAGTGTAATGCCCGCCTCAGCACTTATGACTGATTTTGATTATTTTAGACTTATGATTGATTAGATTATTTGAGACCTATGATTGATTAGACTACTTTTGAGACCTACGACTGATTTGACTATTGAGGGCACTGGTTTGAAGTGACCCAGAATTATAAAAACTTAGACCATGAATGATTGCTTTAAATTTTATATGTGAAATTAAAATGGTTAGATAAATGATGATTGATGAACATACTCGACTGATTGAGAAAATGAAAAGAATGATGAAAATGCTTTAGAATGGAAAATGATGAAGGTTGAAATTACTTGAAATGACAATGATGTATGCTCAATTGACAGAGATATAATGTTAAAATGATAAATGTTTAGTAGACTCGACTGACTGAGATACTGAAAAGAATGATACAAATGTTTTATAGTGCAGCGCTACTAATATGCGTTTGAGTGTGTGCAGTGGCAGGTAAGACGATTTACTGACTGACCCATAATGGAATTATCGGGGTCGTGTAACGTCCCCTTCCATCAACAAATGCAGGGAAGGAAAACATTAACAACACACCGGGGCTTTTGGCAGACTTAGCCCCAATATTTCAATTACTTCAAAAATTCATGACAATTAAAAACTTCTTGTGTGCAGATTCATACTTCAAATAAACACAGCGGAATAAACATACTAGTAAGCACACAAACAGTAATGCCTAACATATATACATATATCACAGCAGAGGATGATTCAGCATATAGAGACTCAATCTCGTTCCAATGCCATGCATGGATTTCAAATTAAGATAATCAATTCATTTAATTAAACATGGACAATTTAACATATTGCAGAACACAAAATGCAAATAATTTATAATACATAGAACACTTATCTTGAAGATGAAGCTGTCCAAACAACTGGCTATGTGAGAGCAATGTTCCACCCAACCATAGATCTCTGTCCAGCCTGTATTATTTCAGCTGAGAGATCACCCCCGAGCTGGGCTGTGTATCCACTAAGGAAGAACTCGCTGGGCTCACTCACAGCCATGGATTCGGTCATCAACTATGCTAAGCCAACACACCGTTGGATTTATCAAGCATAAAAATGACAAATGAGGAGGATGCTAAGCCAGTGAGCTCAACCACAAAGCTACAAGCATCTCAAATGAACTCAGCAGTCATGGAACCCACAATACCTACCGCACCCAACACAAGGAAGGTCCCCTTCTCTGCTGCACAGTCCCTCAGGCGTCCCTTCCCTTCAGTGCTCTCCAGGGTGGGCATAGAAAGGTCCAGCTACTAATTCCTTGAGATTCTAGCCTTCACTAGGTTTATCAAGCAAACCAAACCCTCTGCTCAGTCATTCCCACATGGATTTCTCACAGTTCTGTTATCCAATAACTTAATCCCGTCACTTCATTTCTGGGCTGTAAAAACTGGGTTTTCCAATGGATTTTGGGGTATCTAATACTCCAAAATTCACCCCAAGGTTCACACCAATGGATCCCCCATTGGATTTCACTGTCCAAAACCAAATCTGGGCGTTTTTGGCTCTTCAAAACGTGGGTTCTTTCAAAGTCGCGATTTCTGGTTTTTCACTCTGCTGGCAATTCGTTTTTGGATGGAAAAATGGTGCTGGTGAGTTTCACAATGGAATGGGGATGAGGAAGAAGCAACTTTCCTGAGGTAGAGTGGCTTGTGGTACAAGAAAAACAGAGCCCATACTCTGCCATACGAATTTTTGGGCTGCCCATGCTCCGTTGAAGCCATGGACTGACTTCCTCAACCACTTCCTTACAACATAATAAATGTCAGCAAGGTAAGTCAAATGGGTTCTCAAGGTGACATATGGCAGCCTATGGTTCAATCCCATAGCCCCCTCACCACTCCCTAGTGGATACACGTGGCCCCTTCTCATTCGTTGCCTCCGTAGCCAGTTTTGGTATTTTATATTGCATGATGTTTATTTACATCCTTTTTACAATTTCCATAGCTTAAGAGCACATGGGCATCAAAATATCAATGCTTGTCTTTTAATCAAAATTTAGGCTTTCACTCGCGGGGCCTTGGCCTTGAGCTCCACGCTAGGAAAACATACATCACATGTACACATTATTTACATTAAATGCTAATACATCCTAAGAGTCAGAATGGGGTATTACAGGTCGTAAGAACAAAAATAACACTTAAGGGTACGACGACTGACTGTCGACCCTGAATTAGCAAATCCACGCATGGGTGAAGCCGTTTCATCTCACCCGAGGAAGCGTATGCCGTACGGGCAAGGCCATAATGATTTGGTCGCATACGATGAGTTGAGGGGCGCACAATAAGGAGAGCCTTATCCCTCAACATCCCTTAGTCTCCAAGGAGCATAGTTGAGAGATCGCGGTAACGGTTCCTGGTCGCTATGCAGTACTCCCCATAAGAAGGAAGAAATGAAACTGTTGGAAGGGCCCGCCGAAGAGGCACCTGGACAAGAGAAAGATAATTATTATTTAAAATAAAGAAATCAAAAACTCATCAAAAAAATAAATTCAGGTGACTTTAAATTAAGAAGACAAATACCAGAAAAAACTTTATTCATTATTCTTTTGTTTAAAAATAAAACTTTTTAGTTTAGTCTAAACTATTTTATTTATCTACTCTATTGAAGGAATAAAATAAGAACCAAACTAGAAATTCCTATGAAAGTTCTCTTAGATTTGAATAGTAATAGGAGTTAACTTCAAGTGAGAATATTCTAGTAGAAGATAAAAAGAATTAAAGAGAGTATTTATATTAGATTTTATTTAATAAAAGAAACAATTGTCTTTTATAAATTTCATTATCAATTAAATAAAAATAACAAATCTTTTATTTTTTATTTTACTAAAAAGGTTTTTAGTAAACTATTTGAGAAACAAAAGAGGAGTAGAACTCTGCTACACTTAACTCTCACTGATTTAGGGAATTAGGTGCACATTAAAGACTTTGAGACACATGTAATTGAGAATATTTGAAATTAAAATATTAAATTAAATTAAATATGTGCATGGACAGACACATGACACATAAGCTTTTGCTATATAATGAGGGAGGAGAAGGAGAGAAGGCCTCTTGCTCCCTAATGCTGGATGGTCATCATAATCTCGGATTATGTTATGATCCTTGGAGTTGGGATTAGCCGGAACGGGGGTTGAGATATCCTTTCGGGAGGCTATCTTGTGTGTTCTTACGACCCCATTAGCTCGGGGGTTCGAGGTGAAGAAGAGTAACCTCGATACAGTAGGGTGGTCAACTGAGGGGTTGTCGGTATCTCGTCAAGGTTGGAATCAGACAGTCGAACAACCACTACTACAGATATCCACCCGACTTCCAGCTCGACTGCTAAATCAGGTTCATTATTCTTCAGTTATGATTTTTCTATAGTTGAGTTATTATTGTAATTTGGAATTGTTAAGAATTCTGGTTTTTGACAAAAGTATAAACTCTGTTTTCCCTACATATATATGTAATTATGAATTTGCGAGAAGACTTTGAAAATGTTGATTGTAATCCTATTTAGAGATCTCTGTAATTTTTTTAAAACTCTGCCTTATTTATATGCATTTCGAATCCCTGCAACTGATTCAGGATTTGGGGAAAACTCGGGTTGCTGTAGCCGATATAGCATTCTGATATTTTAAAAACTCTATACGCCTTAGTAGTTCGATCCCAGATCTGTTGTATGATGTCGATCTACTTCTCTGAGATTTAAACTTTATATGTTTTATGGTACACATTCCAGAATCACTCGTTGAAAACGTTCTATTTCCTAATATTTAAAAAAAAAAATCCTGTATTTGTTATGCTTCGATCCCAGATCTAACTGCAGAAATCGATGTACTCTCCCAAGATTTAAACCCTGCTTTTATTATACTTATATTATCGAATCCCTATGAATAGGATCAATTACATGTGTTATGTGAATGTAAGAAACAGAGTTACTGTGATCATGTGCATACTTTGTGAAGGACGATCCAATCCCCACTACCTCCTAATCCTGGATCTCGGTGCATTCGTTGCAATACAGAAGGGCGTCTCGAATCCAGATCTATGTTTAAAACCCTGTTTTCGATTGAATTCCTCTTCTTTTTATGGGTTACCGTATACTCCTAAGGTTATAAAAAAATTATGCTTTAAGAGTGTGCTGCCCTGGATCGCTGCATATTTGTTTACCTATCAACACTTATTCTCCAGGATGTAATTGTTTTAAGATTATAGATCTCAGAGATCACTACAAATTGTTTAACCGTGTTTAACTACCATTGGCGTTAAGACCCTCTCGAGATTTGGCGTTACCTAAATCATCGGTATAATCTACTATGTTGAGATAGACTCTGATTGAAGACTCCAGCTATGTATTGTGTAGACATTATGATTCATGTCTCTATTTTGATTTCTTATCGATATCTCCAGATTCATCTTTTGAATTACCTCTACTTCCTTTAAAGGGTGCGTTAATCCCAACCTTCACACTTCCCGATTTATAATTTGGATTTATAATTAGTTCTTAAATATATTCGAATTCAGATATTGGCTCTTGACTTTAGATCTCAGTGATTAGTTTTAGAACTGAGGGCGCTTTCCAAATTTAATTTTTTTTGAACCGAAGTTTGATTCCTGATCCGTTTTGGGCCATAGAAATCTCTGTTTAATCCAATGGTATCCTTTAGTTTTCAAAATATAAAATGAAGTTGGATTATTAACAATCACTGAGGTGCTACTTCGAATGCCTGGCGTTTTTCCCAGATCTGGACATTAAATTCTTTTATGATAACAGGGATCCTATGTGTATCTATTTCGGAGTTGGATTGGCGTTTTCCAGTGTTCGTGTTGCTTGTTGTAGTTTGACATTATTACTAAAATTTAATTCGTTCTCCCTGTGACTTGACCTGACTACAAACTGGAATTTCATCCCAGAATCATGGCGTTGTTTTTATATGCCCATTTTTCATTTCGATATCATGGCGTTGTTTTTATATGTCAGTTCATATTTTAATGGAATTGAAATGGAACGGTTATTTATGTCAATTTTATATTTTTAATGGAATTGAAATAAAACATTTATTTATGTCAATTTTATATTTCAATGGAATTGAAATGAAATAGTTTATTTATGTTTCAATAGAATTTAAAAGAAATATTTTATTTATGTCGTTTTTATTTCAATGGAATTAGAATGAATTATTATATTTATGTCAATCATATCTATAGAATTAGATTGAAATAATAATATCGAAATTGCAGCTCTTGTATTTATGTCAATTTATATTTCAATAGAATTTTAAAGAAATATTTTATTTATGTAAATTTTATATTGCATTGAAATCAAAATGAAATATCTTATTTATGACAATCTATTGAATGAGCATAGAAGTGAAATATAATTTATGAATTTTAGGTCGATTTACATTTATGGAAATGAATTGAAATGATAGGTTAGAAGTGCAATGTTGGGATTTAAGTCTAGATATATTTCATGGAATGGAAGTATTGGAGTTATAATGTTTATATTTACGACGAACCTTCTTCTAGGTAGAGTTCCAAATTTATTTGAATTTTGGGAAGTCCAAATGCACTCTATTTATTTTTGGATCCTAAGAGCTAGTAAGGTAGTAGAGAAAAGTTGGTTAAAATGTTGAAATTATAACTTATGGTACATAAATCATGAGTTAGGGTTGATTATTGTAAATCTTATTCTACTAATAAGATTGGATGAAAATGGTAATAATTGTTATTAAGCTAAGTAATGACTTACGCTTGCTGAGAGGTTTGTTAGCAAAAAAAAAAAAAGTTCATCTTGATGGACCCTACAGAGAGAAGGTGAACTAAACGATCAAAGGCACACACTCTTGTTTATTTTTATTAATTCTTCTATTTATGTTCATTAATTTTATGTTGTGAATTGTCAACTCCCGCTAGCTCACTAGGTTAAGGTGTGGGTCTTGTCAGCAAGGTGACCCAAGTTCAATTCCCCTTAGGGGTGACTTAGTTGGGAGGCAACACCCAAAAACCAATTCAAGTTGAGGCTCGTGTGGTCCAATTCGGGTGTGATCCCCGAGTGATTTTGATGGCTTAGATGCCCCCGAGCCGTGGTTTTTCAAACCACAGGCCACTCCCTCAAGTCAGGGAGATTCGAGCAAGTAATTTTATTTTTTTTGAATTCTACGAGTCTGAAACTATTTGTTAAAACACAATCATTCAAAAAATAGCCTCTCTCTTTCAGTACTTTCATTAGTACAAAATTCTCTTCAGCAATAGCTCTTCTAGGGAAAACTACAACTCTCGAATCTTTTTTATATTTAATTTTACTTTTTTTAAGAAGCACAAGCTTGCTTATTAATATGTATTTAACAATGATCAATGTCTAGATCATTGGTCCTTGAGAACCTTTACCATTATATACTTGTTAAACAAAGTGAATCATAATAGCTTATGATCCATGTATTAGAAGGTTGTATGACTACATGGAAAAAAACATTTAGCAGAGGTTTTTAGTGTTACAAGAGTGGAAAAAATTATCAAAAAACTGTACTAAAACCTATGCTATTGATAATGGGCGTTTTGATGGATGTTCATTATAACTAAAAAATTTGGGTCATAAGAGATCCTAACAAAAGTTCTCTTTTTCCAATGCACTTAAAGTAGTGAGGTGCACTTGTCCTAACGAAAGTTCTCTTTTTCCAATGCACTTAAAATAGTGAGGTGCACTTGTGCATACATCTTTAATATGCACCAATGCATATTATATACTTTGAAATCATTGGTCCATATTATGTATTTGGTTTGAAAGAACCAATGTGTATTATATTTTGTAAATCATCAATACATAGATATCCTTGTGCACCATGAAGTATTGGTAATGATAACAATGACATTAATGACAATAGTAATAATATCATAGATGATAACAATGTTTCCATTTTAGTTAGAGGCACTGGTGCTCTTCTTATAATTATTATCACCAGAGAATTGTGACATGTATATTGCATGGATGCATAATAGTCATTGAAATGCACTAATGCATAAACATGTATGAAAGACATTGAAACACACAACTGTGTTAGTAGATATGATACACATAGTTGTGTTCAAATGAATACAATGCACCGATATGTTTCATTGTTGATTTTTGCATTGCAGGTATGTAAATTTAGCTTATTGTTCTTGTTATTATAAAATTTCAAATAATAACCATAAAACCAATTGTTGTTTTTATTATAATGTTGTTTTTTTTATATTTTAATCAACGCATTTCGATATAACCATTGCATTAATGCATGTATTATTTAAACACATATAACAATTGATTACACCTTTGTTCATTGTAATAATGTAAGTCATCCATATATGTAATCAATGATGTAATGTTTTACAACACCAAAGACTACAATAGAATAAAAATCTCATCTTATTATGTGCAAATAAGGGACCCTTCATTGTACAAAATGAGACAATGTAAAGGTCCATGATAATCAAAATGTCAATAAATAATTGTTACAATTATTGGTAACCTATCATCAAACCAATTGGGACAATATGTCCACCCTAAAACAAAATGCCTTATTTTTAGAAACAAACATTCCAAAATATACAAGTTGTAACTTTAAATTATATTGATGATCATTCATCTCTTGTACTATTTCCATTGCTTAAGTTGCTTGCATGGCTCATTTATTCATCACTTACAGGGGATACTTTACTTGAGTTATTTGCAATGCTTTCTTGATTAGATTGATTTTGTTCTCCTATTCATGGAAGCATCTATAAACATAGAAATAAAGTGTAATGTGCATATCTACTTTCATAGTATAATATACATGATTGCATAAATAATAATAAAAAACATACCATAACACGAGTGATTCATAAAAAATACACATTCTTTTGAATCCATTCCTTATGTTGTTTCACACCATATCTGATGCTACCTTCATTCCATACTTTGTTTTCTAAAAGTTTTATATGCCATCACAAGCATATATATAATTAAAAGTTTCTTTTGATCCATTAATTGTAAAATAAGATAATTAGAACAATATAGCTACTTACAAATTGTTTAATCAACCCTCGATACTCCAACATATGCTCACAACCCATACATAATTCAATGTCAATTAAATGTCAGACAATGCTTCTTTGTATGTTAGCACTTGTAGAAAACATCATCGGGCGATTGTAAATTACTTAAAATATAAACATTGCAACACACATGAGATGTTAAGGAAAAGGAAAGTACTCACAAAATTTGTGATCAACCTTTTCTACCTTATCATATTGTCTTACGTGTTGAGTAGGTTCTATTTGGTTTTATTTTTTACAACAAAAATATTGAAAATTAGTATTTCATGCAATAATTAAACTCTTCAATTGCACATAAAAAACAATGATTACATACGTTTGATGGACATTGTTATTGGAATAGATCATCCCTCGATTAATTTATTCTTATTTCTTTGACCATCTCCTTGTAAAATTTTAGGCATCCCTAATATGATGTTCAAATATCATCTCTATTCAACATTTTTAATTTTATTAATATTCTTGAAAAAAAACATAATAATAAATCGATTAATATTTATATGAAAGTAAATATAACATAAAAACTATTTTGAGATTTTTTTGGACTAGCATATACATATTCTAGAACATGTTTAGCACAATAATTTATAAGTGATTCATTGCTCTAAAAGCACTTGTTGTAGTTTAAATTTAACCTAATTCTTGGATTCATTGGATTGATATTTGTATTATAAGTGATACGAAAATCTATACAATGGTTCCATTATATCCCTCATAGTTATATATAAAAAAATTATCCTTGTCATTAACTTCCAACACCACTCAAGATGTACTAAGCATCAATTCATCATCAATTACATCTTTCATTAATATTTTCCTCTTTTGAGGGCCTTTTGTTCACTCACTGTTGGTCCTTGCACAATATTTATGATATGCAAAGTCAAATGTTTGAAACATGTTAGCTATTATTGTTAAGAAGTGCATTAGTAGTAAAATTTCAAAGAAAAACTTCATGTTCATCACTTTTTGATTCACTTAGTTCCCTTGTTTGCAACATTTTCATAAAACTTTTATCCTCTTTTCCACTTAGATTATGAATAATATTATCATTTTTTAATTTTTGTTGGTTTGCATGACACATGTTAAACAATACACATCATTTCAATGTACATACAATTCAAATATATTACTTTTATTCTAAAACTTCAAATAAATTTCCATGTTCTCTTGTTGGGATGTGCTTCCTTGATCATGCTCATTGCTATACGCTTTTTCACCTATTGATATTCTATGAGCCATGTAAGACTCATATAATGAAATTAAAAAAATATGAAATATATTTTACAAACAAAGCAAATAATTTCAACATAAATTTGTTTTCAAGATAATTGCTGCTATGCAGTAATATGCATAGGTGCGCCTTATATACTAATATGTATCGATCTATTTGAGCACTATGAAACCCATTGCACAACTACACAAAACTCTTATGCAATGATACATTTGAAGGTTTTTGTGCCTAGTAGTGCACCCTATATTAAAAAATGCAATGGTACTATGTACTATACAATGTGCATTACACATCTTTTAAACTCTTTTTAAAAAATATCAAGGACAAGTGATGTGATCCAAAGTAGTAATGACACTTGTACACATTACTATATAATGCACATTGCACAACCCCAAAATGTTTTTTGAAAAAAAATAACAGGGATAGGTTTTTAGATCTAATGCAACGAAGGGCTAGAATCCATTAAATATTTTTTACAACAAATAACTATTGAGGTTGAAAATTACCCAAAATCCCCAAAACAAATCTCATTGTCAAAAGGGTAAATAAACTAAACCCCTATGACTAGGGTTTGTAGTAACATAAACAAAAGAGAAACAACAACAAATATAGTGTTTGCAACATAAAAGGTGAGTTTGAAACCATTTTATTTTGTTGAAATGCATTGTAAATATGAATATGAATAAATAATTTTTTATGGGAATGATTGAATTAACAAAGGTCGAGATGAAGAGAATGAAGTTACATACTTGAAATTTCTCCTTTATAGATTTATATGTGACTTATAGTGACCCCTTACAAATTATGCTATTTAGAAAAATATTTGCTCTCCAATCCCTACTACGTAAATCTCTCTTGCACAAGTCTCCCCTCTAACTTTTGGCACAACATTGGATTGTATTTTAGGGATTTTTTTAATTCACTTTTACAAAATGAAATTACCACTCCTTTTTTGTTTGATTTTTTAACAAATTGATGAAAAGGGCACAATTTGTTTTTCTAAATTAACTCTTCCTGGTGCATGGCGCACCTATTAGAATTAAGCATACTAGTGCACTATATTACTTAGTCACAACATAGCAACAATTTTCAATGAAATAGAAGTGCAAACCTTCACAATTATTACTTTGTAGAGGCTTTAGTGGAGGTAATTTTTGATGATAATTAAAATCCAATGCAACAATGCATATATTATAAACAACACATCGATGCATATATTATAAGCAAATCCACCAATGCACCTATGTAAATTGGGCTCACTAGTTACTTAAAAAATACCTTGAGTAGTCTATTTGAAGTTAGAATGTTACATGCTTCTCAAACTTTATTTTAAGAATATAGGCATGTATTGATTATGGTTTTGGCTCAAATGTAGGGGGGAAATGTGATAAAATCAATTGGTTGATTATTTATATTCCTCACTCCATATCATTCCAAGTTCACTAATTTCTAGCTCGTCGTTTGCAATGAGTTTATCTTTTGATTATCTGATTGAATTTATGTTACATTTGCATGTGCATTTGAATAACTGTGGATTGAATTTCATAGGATATTGACTGGGAATCTAATTCAGATGCGGGGGATATTCCACTAGTACAAAAATGTTGTAAGATCTTATTTGAAGCAAACTACTACATATAGATTATTAAACGAAAATGGAGAGCCACTTTATAGGGTTCATAAATAGATGTAGGTTCTCATTGTTCAGTGCAAATTATTCATTTGAGAAATACTCCAATGAAAAAGAGTTCTTTAAGAAATGGAAGGCATCCAAATTTGTTGTTGTGCATGCAATGCGCAGTTTATCTCCTAGTGACTAGTTATTAATAAATTGTAACTTTCATAGACCATCAACCACTCATCGAAGGTGGCTTGCATTGGGACTAAATTTAGACTTCCCCTTGAGGCATAAGGAAACGATCATTAAGTAATTGTATTTTTTATTTCTAATGGAATTAATGTAAATATATTGTTTAGTTTGACTCTTGTTTTATAGAGTGGTTGGTTGCATGTGTACCCGATTTTTTTCCATGATTCTATTGAATGTGCTATAATGTTCGAACATACTAAATTCATTGTGTTTACTAATATCATTGAATTAATGTTCAATATTTTTGGAATCAAGATTAAAATGATGAGTGACATGTCCATCATCTACCATTGCACCCCACAACAATGTAAACTCGAGAGAGGATAGTAAATGAGCACAACTCAAAGAGGAAGCATACCAAGCATGGTTGAATCAACACCTATTCAATTTCCATTGTGTCTCGAGTCATCGACTCACCCATTCATAACATCCATAATAACACTATTTATTCACATGTTGGGGATGAAGACAATGATATAGAGTTTGGTATGGATCATTTTTTGCAAGACAACCATGCCATGAAGCCTGAATGCTGTTGAATATTGCATTCCAACGATATTGAAAAACTCAAACCTATATTAATTATGAAATCTATTAATGTATAATTCTCAATGTTTGCATTACAAATTTAAATTTGGAATGTGCTTGGAATGATATCTCTTAATAAAAAATATATATGAAATTGACATAAAGTGATTTCTCTTGAATTTTACTAATTCCATCTTAAATATAAGGTCTATGCAAATGAAAATATTCATCATAAGTCATAGCTAACATAAAAACATATATTAGTTTTTTTTATTTTTTTTAGAGTTGGGGAGGCTGCAATTTCCAAGAGATTAGACATGTTTATTATATTGTCTGGAGCACTTATGAGGAAATTTGAAATATGTAGATCTTGGAGGGTGACAAGTGGAGGTTCAAACCATCTTTCAATATTGTTCCAAATGGATAAAGGGGAGAAAAACTAGTTGCACCATTTAAATTCAATCCTCATTGGTTAGTGAATCTAGATTATGTTAGTCTGATTAGAGAAAATTGGAAGGATTTTGATGCATCTGTGAATCTATCTTATAGTAGACAATTTTCCAATTCATTGAGTTGTGTGAAGAAAATTTCAATTGAATGGTCAATTAATCAGATGAAAAGCAAGAATAAAAAATTAAAAGAAACTGAAAGCAAGATTGAGGAAATATAGCTTAGTAATACTAGGACCATTAATAGTGAAAATTTAAAAGACTTGGCAGAGTTGGAGTGGAAACAAAAATGATATCCTCAGGGAGAAAGAGGCAGAAAACATAATGAAAATAGGGCAATTTGGTTGGATTTAGGTGATGATAACAATACTTTTTTTCATAAGTTTGCAAACCAAAGGAAAAGAAGAAACACGATTTGGGAACTGAATAAAGGAGGAGGAGAATCTATAAGGAGTTTTGAAAATTTAGCTGAAGAAGGAGGGATTTATTTTAAGGAAATTTACACAGAGCCAACACGGAATAATTACCAGATATAGTCCATTCATGCTCCTATTTCGTGAGATGGATTAATGTGTAAGACAATGATATTATATATGCACCAGTGAATTTGGAGGAATTGGAATTTACATTAGGTAATTTTAAAAAGGACAGGAGTCCTAACCCAGATGTGCGGACCTCCGAATTTTTTCTAGCTTTCTTTGATATTTTGGCGACTAGTTTTTTAAGAGTTATTGAAGGAACTAGAACTTAGGGTAGGATGCTTCCTTGTTTTAACTCAACTTTAATAGTACTTATCCATAAAGTGGACAATCTTGTTACCTTTGGGGATTCCATTCGATCTCCTTATGTAATTCTATGTACAAAATCATTTCAAAAATTATAGCGGAAAGGATTAAACAATTTCTCTCTTCTAATATTTATACTGAGCAGTTTGGTTTCTTACCAAAAAGGAATATTCACGAAGTTGTGGGAACAAATCAAGAATGTCTCCATACTATAAAGAGTAAATGTGTTCCTACTAAGGTGATCAAAATAGACCCGTCAAAATCTTATGATCGAACTAGTTGGATTTATATAATACTTGTTCTTATCCAGAGTGGTTTCTCAGTGGAAATGGTAAATTGGATATGGGCATGCATGACTATAGTGAATTTTGTAGTAATCATTAATGGAGTAGCTTCGAAGTTTTTTATTCCATCAAGAGGATTGCAGTGGGGTTGTCCAACGTCTTTGTATATGTTATTAGTTATGGAGGGTCTAAGTAGATCTCTTAATGCGGAAAAAAATATTAACATGATTCAAGGATTAAACTTTGGAGAGGAGGTAAGTGCAACTCATATCTTCTTCATTGATGATGTTTTGTTATTTATTGGCGATTTAGAGGAGGAAGACTTAGCAGTCAAAGATATTTTAGACAGGTTCAATAGTATGATGGTTATGGTTATTGAATATGGTAAATCGACTTGTTATTATAATGACATAGAAGAGATACATCTCCATACCTTTCAAGAGATACTGCACGTGGATCAGTTATATTTAAATGTTGGTTTTAAGTACCTAGGATTTCATTTAAAACATAATAACTATTGTAAAAATGATTGGGCTTGGTTGATTACAAAGGTAGAAGTTCATATAAATTTTTGGTGCAATATATTTTTATCCAAGGGTTATAAAGCTACTCTCATTCAAGCATTGTTGAACATTATTCCAATATATTGGATGATCATTGCTCAGATTCCAAAAGGTGCTCTAAACCAACTAAGGAAAAAATTATTTAAGTTCTTATGGAAAGGAAAATCAGAATCTGGAATACATTGGACTTCTTGGAGTTCAATTGCAAAACCTAAAGAAGCAGGTGGTTAGGGACTGAATAAGCTAGTCAGTTTTGGAAGAGCATTGGTGACAAAATCTAACTGGAATTCCATTTCGAAGGAAGGTAAATGGAATTCATGTTTAAAATGTAAATACCGGCTAATAGGTGAGTCTCTATGGATTGGATAAGTAACCCAACCAAAAGTTTTAAAGGTGGGTCGATGTTCTAGAAAACGATATTAGTGGTGCTTCCGGTGATAAGAGATCTTCTGGCTTGGAAGCTGGGGAATGGAACAAAGGTATTGATTGGAATGGATAGTATTGCGGGTTGTGGCCAACTAAAATTACCTTTAGAAATGATAAATCGCTTAAATGGCAAAGGATTCTCTACCATACATGATGTGGCTATCTTAGGTGGAAATTCTAGTTTCTTGTAGGAGTGGAAAATAGTAGAAAATTTGGATATTCCTGCAAATTGGATAGAGGAATGAAACGACTGGAAAACATGGATGCATAGGGGGTTTATACACCTCTCTGATGATCCATATTCTCTAATTTGGACAACTAACAAAGTGGGAGGTAAGTATGTTGTGAGATAGGCTTATAAACTCTTCTAGTCTAGATTGGATATCCAAAGGAAGTGGTGGTGGAGAGCTGTTTGGCAAGTTAGGGCACCCTATAAAATTAAAATATTTATGTGGTTGATTATGAAGTAGAAATTTCGAACTTGGTATAACGTGTGGAAAATAAATATTAAAGGTCCAGGTATTTGCAGTTTATGTTGGAGTGATGAAGATACAATTAACCATTTATTCATCCACTGTTCATTCTCTAAACAGGTTTGGAAATGTATAAGTGAAACTTAGATATCGATAAGCTTTGGTAATATGGATATGTTGAAGAAAGCTTAAAACATTGGTACAAAAAAACAGAGTTGAAAACTATAAAGTGTGTTCCATTTTTAATAGTGTAGAGTATATGGAGAGCCGGAAAGGATAGGGTATTTGAGGATAAACATACTCCAACCTATTTTGTGACTATGTAAGTGATGGACATATATAAGTCATTTAAAGAATAGGATCCCAATGCAAAGGTGTGTATTATGAAATATTTTAAATTTGATGAAAAGGGGTGCATGTGATTCTTTGATGGGGCCTGCAAGGGAGATAATAATCATTGTGGTATGGGAGGCATTATTTTTTTTATATGATGTCAATTATATTGAATTCAAGGCTAATTGTGGAAGATGAACCAACAATAGAGAAGAATGGCTTTGAGAACTTTGTTAAAATTAGCTTAGGAGGAAAAGGTGGAGGGATTACAAGGTTTTGGAGATTCAAAATTATGGGTGGATTTTATGAATGGGGAAAAATATTATGAATATCAATATCCAGGGCATAGCTGTTAATCTAAAACTACTAGCAGGAGATTTCATTACTTTTCGGATTTGCCATATTTATAGAGAGCAGAATGACGATGCAGATACATTATCAAAAGAAGGTCTTCTTCTTGCTTCAAGAACAATAACATATACTAGAAAAATGAATGAAGACATTGCAGTTAAAGCACCAGTTTGGAATTCATGTGAGGATGATTCTTTGTCCCCCTGAAAACCAAGTAGTGGGGCATCATGCTGAATCCTAACAGCCATCCAATTTGCAATATTGAGAGCAAAGAATCAAGAAAAAATCACCATGCACGAAGGAATTATGCAGAGGAATGGTTGGAATGATCTATCTGAGTTTTTAACCAGTGCTGGGAGCAAGCAAATTGATTTGGCTTAGAGCTAAGGAAATTGAAAAGTAGGGTTGTGTTCTTTCTGAAGTCTTGGGATGTTCAATATTATAGAGAGGACTCTTTTCGAGATGCTTGTTAGGATCATGATGGTTTTACAAGCCTTTACAGGACCTTTAGAGAGGAGAGAATGATATTTTTAGAAATTTTGGTCAGATGAAAGAATACCTCCCAAGGTTAAGCATTTGTAAAAATTATAAGAGAGCAACCGACCAAGTCTTCTTCTTGCTATAGGAATTTTTCCAGACAAATGGATGAAAGCGCCAAATTGGAATTCATGAGAGGAAGAAAAAATTATGATGAATACTACTATTATGAAAATTTTGTAATAACTATAATTTTGATGGATTTTGATACAGTTTTTTCTTTATCAAGGAACAATTACTAAAGTGAAGATACTAGAAGTTTGAAACTTAAATTTCAGAATGAAATGAGGGGTGCAAACAACATCTGATGTATGTGCTCTTAATTTTCAATATGAGAAATAGAATGTGTCTTTTTTTCCATGGAAAAAAAAACTAACATAAAAACACCACTACCCCTTTGACAATAAATCCAATTAAGAAAACAAGAATGACAAAAAAAGATAATTTGTAAGTAACTGAACGAAGGTTGCATGCTAAATAAATTCATAAATAAATCAATTGTATTGTAATAGTTAATAAATTAATAAATTAAACTTTGTTAATGTCTTTTTAAACAAAATATAAATCAGGTTAATGTTGAAATTGAAGAGATTAATGCATTTATATATAAGGGCCTCACTTGATGTCCCCATTGGGTTAGGCCCCGTAATCAGGGTCGGTGGTTTACCTTGGGTACCATCCTCAAAATGAGGGGAAGTACCTGAGGGTTTCCCATGACTTCTTACAAGGAAAAAAAATTCATAAAGCAATGCAATATAACTTGTCATTATTGCAGAATGACGTTGCATCATACCAAAGAGATCACAAGGGTTTCTTCATCTCTTGGAGGTAGTGCAGGTCTCAGGTTTGACAATGTGCAGGTTTCGATGGAGGAGGAAGTACATGATGACATACAAGTTCAAATGTCAGCAGAGTTACATGTAAGGTTTGATGTTACACCAAAACCTTTAGATGTTGGTAAAATTTCCAAACCAAGCACACAAGGCTAGTCCCATGATCCCAGTGTGGATGTTAGTCCACAATATTAATTCCCAGAGGCACGACACTTATTACAAAACTAGTCCAACAATACATCTGGAGGATTTGGAAAGAAATTTCGGATCAAAATCTCCCTCCAAATATTTCTTGGGTCTAGGAAGATATTCACATTTAAAGATATCCTCTAGGTATTTAAATGAAGATTTTAATGTGGCCGAGGATGCTATAGCTGTTTTTCAAGCGACTAACCATGTCATTACTCTAGTGTCAAGGAGATTAATTTAGGAGGTAGGGTTTCTTGCAGGAGAGGAGTTTATTGTCAAGAGGCTCAGTATTTCATATGTTTCAGGAGAATCAAAAAGGAATTCAATGGTAAAACTTGGTTTCATGCTTTCGAAACCTAATTGGGTTAAGGATAATTTTAATATCGACAGTGATCCAATAGGTAACACGAGGAAAATATGCATTAATATGAAGGCTATCCTTATCAATCTTGTTCTTGGAGATGACATCAAAATGAATGAGGAAGTAAGGTCTACAAAAATGATCCTAGTTGGGCATTTCGTTGATCGAAGAATAAGAGAGATAGGTCTAAAGAAATGGGTTTCAAGAGCTTGGGGTTCTAAGCTTGGATATGATTAAAATTCCTTTATCCTTTCGCGAGGATGGGTCACCTTTCGATTTAAATAATCCCAAGATGCGCTCAAGATCTTCAATGGTAATTGCAGGTGGGAGTCTATTATTCTATATTTGAAGAGGTGGTCTATGTTGTTTGATGCATCTATAGAGTAGAACGACTTGATTCCAGTGTGGTTCAAAAAGCCAAATTTACCTATTGAAATTTGGTCAGAAGATTTATTCATGGTAGTAGGAAATTCATTTGGTACTTTTATGGAGGAAAATATGTCTTTTCTGCAAACAGGATGGATGAGTGTGGCTAAGGTTTTGGTTTCTTTGGATCAAAGGGATGGATTGGATGCTGATATAGTTCTGCAAAATGGATATAGTACTCATGTCCTGGCACTTGATTACCAGGGTATTCGTTTAAGTGCAACCAATTCCATACTTATGGACATCTTGCGGGCGAGTGTTCATTGTTTTTTTAGGAGGAAAATATGGGAAGAAAAGAAGGAGGAACATGGTTACCTTTAGGCCAAGATGTCTAAGACAAACAAAGTTTCTCCAGAGAAGATAGAAGGTTGTTGGTATTCAGGAGATGAGATCAATTTATATTTACCAGAGAAGGCTTGGATGAACGAGCTTGCCACACCTATGGAAGACAAGATATTCGATAAAGAATCAATTGAGTGTAGAATTATATATGATGGTCATAATGTTTTGCATTCCTCAGGTAAGAAACTTCAATATTGTTAGGATAATTAATACTCCATCCTTGTCCTACTTAGCATTATTTTATTTTTCCTAGTAGTTGATGATGTCATTTATCCCCTAGTGGTGTGCAGATGTCATCTAGGACCCATTATCCACCTAATGCGCCCCGCATGCATAAGTTTAGGAACACTAGAGTTAGTTCCCTACTTTTTAGGAGCCAACTCAGTGATATGGTTCACTCCACCTGAGTTAGCTAACTCTTGTGGGGGTTTTGTGCTTTGATTGCCATTGTTTGTGATCTAATGCGCCCTTTTCTGAGTGATTTTCATGAAAAAATCACTAATGCACCATCCTTGGTTAGTTAAATGACTGTGTCTTCAGTTAACTGAGTTTTGGTTCAATTTAGTTGAGTTTGGGTCTTCCAAAGCACTCCGGTGGTGACAATTCCTATGCTAGATAGACTGAGATTCAAATTATCCTAGGATATTTGAATTCTCTCTATTGTAACATATTTGTGGACTATATTTATTAATGGATAATGTTACACATTTATGCTTCCATCTGAGTTCCAATGCATGATTAATTTTCACTCCAATTTTCATTGTAATTCACCTTCTCTACTCATTCTTTCATTGTGATGTATTCTCAGCTCTATGATATGATGTGATGTAGAATTTCACATGGTATTAGAGCTCAGGGAGCATATTTTGAGCAGTTGCTTTCATTAGTGCACCAAAAGCCTCTAGATTTCCACAACAAATGCTGCTGCCATTGCATTGAATTCATTGGAGAAATCCTTTGAGGTCTATCCAAGTGTGAAGGATCCGGATAAAAGTCTCCATTGCCCTAAAGTAGTGCTCAATAGTATTTTATCTCCAAAATTGAGAGTTTTTTGTAGGATATTCAAGGTTGTCAATGCAGCAGTAGCAATAGTTTTTAGTTTGTATTCACTCCAACAGTTTCAATGGAGAATTCGAATGCTCCCTTGTCTCCAAGAATCCTGACACCCTTCAATTATCTTGATTGGAGGGATGATATGCAGATGGTGTTGTGCAACCAAATTTTGTACAGGGTCACAATGGGAAAGGAGGTCGAAACTCAGGCAGTTGTTGAGAAGGCCAAGTATATAAACATATTAGATGAAGTGTTTGGTTTCATGTGTATTCATATTTCCAAAGATTTGCTCTTCCACCTTGATGGATTGAAGACTCCAAGAGAGGTTTGGTTGAAGCTGAAGACCCTCTTCGACAAGCAATATGAGTTGAGGAGCCATATTCTAGAGAATGAGTTAATTTCTCTTCAACCCAGCAGTTTCGAAACCATACAACAATTGTTCTATAAATTCAAATACTTGGTCATGCAATGCAAACAATGTGGCATTGAGAAGAAGGATGAGTAGTTGGTGCTATCCATTTTAAGCAAACTTGGTTCATAGTTTTCTATATTTGGTTCTACCTTCCATTCATGGAGATTGTCAATCCCCAAATGGAAAATACCTTCTTTAGATGGATTTACCGAATCTCTCATCCAAGAACAAGACAAATTGATTTATATGGGCACTAGCTTGAAGGCCTCCAAAAATAAAGATCTTATGGTTGGAGAGTCAAAAAGTGTGAATGCCAAAGGGAAGAACAAAGGTAAAGAGAAGAAGCAATTTGGGACCAAGAAGAATCCCAAGTCTAATCCATCAGAAGGAGCCTCCAACTCCAAGAAGGATAAGCAAAAGGGGTTTGAAAATACCACTTTTTCCTATTGCAAGAAAGGAAACCACCCAGAGAGATATTGCATGAATAAGAAGATAGATCAAATGACCAAACTTCTTGAACAACAAAACATTGCCTTCTTAGAAGGCATAAGGAATACTGATTCTGGAAGTGAGATAGATGATCATGAGAGATTCCATGCACTGAAGGATGGATTCTCACAATCACAAGCTTTCCTCATTGATTCTGGAGCCTCCAACCACATGGTTGCCTCCAAATAATTATTTTATTCTCTAGATCTTAGCAATGTTCTGAGTATTCACATGGGAGATGATTCTCAGATCTATGATGAAGGGAATGGCACAATACAACTGAAGCATGGAAAGTTCAAAAATGTTTTGTATGTGCCTTCCTTGACAACAAATTTGTTATATGTTTATCATATGACATACACAGGTTCACGGAATAATGTTTTCTTTGGTCTTGACACAATTGATATTGAAGAGATCTCATTTGGGAAGTTGATAGAGAAAGATGTTGCAAACCATGCCTCAAAGGCATATGAGTTTTCACATTTTCTTCCATATTCTCTGCCTACTCCACTTGAACCCGATAAATATCAGAATGATGTCTCTCTTGATGATCCAGATTTAGATTCTGAATATGAGGACCAATTTGAATCAAATATTGATATTGAGTATAAAGTTCAAGGAGATCTAGATCTAGCTCAACATCGAGATGCAAACCTTGCACTATGTCATACAGATCCACTTCTCCCTGAGAGGTGCTACATGATGGTAGGGTCTGATCCTCAGTATTTTAGAGAGGCTTTCCATGATCCAAGATGGCTGTCAGTCATGGATGAAGAATATGAGTCACTATAGAACAATGAGACATGGGATCTTGTCTCTCTTCCCCCGGGGAAAAATCTAGTTCAGTGAAAATCGATCTTAAAAAAAAAGCTTGCATCTGATGGATATACAACCAAGTATAAGGATTAGTTGGTTACAAAGGGATACTCACAAGTTTAGGGTTTGGACAACAATGAGACATTCATTCTTATAGCAAGATTGGATTAAGTGAGACTTGTTTTGGCCATTGCAGCTTCGAAACTGTGGGAGGTACATCACATGGATGTGAAGAGTTCCTTCCTGCATGGTGACTTAGACGAAGATATCTATATGAAAAATCCTGAGGGGTACACTGATGATCCATCCTTGGTATACAGACTGAGGATATCATTGTATGGGTTCAAGCAAGCCCCAAGGGCATGGTATGCCAATATGGATTCCTTCTTGTTGTCACAGAAGTTCGAAAGATGCAAATCTGACTGCAATGTCTACATGCAACAGAAGGGAGGTTTACTAATATTGATTGTTTTGTATGTGGATGACTTGCTCATCATTGGTGGTTCATATACTGGGTTGAATAACATCAAGTATGCTTTGATTAAATCCTTCTACATGACAAATATAGGGATGTTGAAATAGTTTATTGGCCTTGAAGTAATTCAAAATGATTCACGGATCATTATTTCATAGTCTAGGTATGCATCTGACTTACTCCAAAATTTCCACATGATTGATTGCAAATTTGAAACCTTTCCTTTCCTATCTGGCATCAGATTGGAAGAAGGTGGTTATACTCCTTTGGTAATAGCACTCTTTATAGATAGTTGACTGGTAGCTTGTTGTACTTGACACATTCGATACCATATATATCATATGATTTTGTTGTTGTGGCTAGGTACATTCAAGAGCCACATGAGTTGCATTAGAAGGAAGGAACGAGGTTCTTGCACTATGTGTAGGGTATGAGAGATTTTGGTATACATTATTCTGTTGGTTCCTAGTTAGATCTGGTTGGTTTTACTGACTCAGATTGGGATGGAGACAACACTGACATAAAATCTACTTTACGGTATGTATTCTTGTTGGGATAAGGACCAATCTGTTGGTCAATCAAGAAGCAAGCATCACTCACACTTTATTTAGCAGAAGGGGTTGTGAATGCAACTATTCAGGCAGTTTGGTTAAATGGGATCTTGAAAAAGTTTGACATTCACACTTCTCCTTTAGCAGACCTTTTCTGTGATAATCAAAGTTCCATAAGGATCTCCAGTGATTTAGTTTAGAAGCAAAGGACCAGACATATTGAGGTTCACATGCACTACATCAGGGAGCTAGTGCACAGCAGGACCATATCATCGCATTATTGTCCTACAGAGGAGATGATTGCAAACATTTTCACAAAGTTTTTCACTCAGAAGAGATTTTCCTATCTCAGATCTCTACTTGGTGTGAAAGTTGCTTGAGTTCCCTGCTGTTCATTTTTGAGGGGGGGTATTTTTTCCATGAGGTTTTTCCCCATTTCCTTAGTTTCACGAACAATTATTTTTATCATTTATTTGATTGTATGGGTGACCTTTGGTCTCAGTAATCAGGGCCCAGGATGTCCAAGTTTGGATTAAGGGGGGGTGTTAGGATAATTAATACTCCATCCTTGTCCTACTTAGCATTATTTTCTTTTTCCTAGTAGTTGATGATGTCATTTTCCCCGTAGTGGTGTGCAAATGTCATATAGGATCCATTAGCCACCCAGTGTTCCTTGCATGCATAATTTTAGGACCACCATAGTCATTTCCCTACATTTTAGGAGCCAAATCTCTGATTTGGTTCAGTCCACCTGAGTTAGCTCAATCTTGTAGGGGGTTTGTGCTCCGATTTCCATTGTTTGTCATCTAATGCGCCCTTTTCTAAGTGATTTTCATGACAAATTCACTAATGTGCCCTCCTTGGTCAGTTAACTAACTGTTTCTTCAGTTAACTCAGTTTTGGTTCAGTTTAGTTGAGTTTGGGTTTTCCGGAGCACTCCAGTGGTGACAATTCCTATGCTTGACAGACTGAGACTCAAATTATCCTAGGATATTCAAATTCTCTCTATTATAAAATATTTGTGGACTATACTGATTAATGGATAATGTTACACATTTATGCTTCCATCTGAGTTCAAATGCATGATTAATTTTCACTGTAATTCATCTTCTCTACTCATTCTTTCACTGTGAGGTATTCTTATCTCTATGATTTGATGTGACTTAGAATTTCACAAAGATATCATTCCTTTATGGTCAAACTATCCCTATGAATGTGGTTTCGACCAATTAAAGTACTTATCCTTTATTTCCATGGGGGAAAGGGATGATTCCTTAATGGATTATGAGGGTTTTTCTATTTAAATTAATTCCTTAAAGGAGGTCGGATATGGGCTAGTTTCTCATGTAGGGAAATCGTTAGACAATGGGTTTGTTAATATATCACTGGGAAGATGCCTTGTTTCTTTTGGGGATGAGGAGTAGGAAGACTACAAACATAATTTGAGGTCTCGTAAGGGAGACATGGATGTACCCTTTCTGGAAGGTTCAGGGGGTTTAGGGATGAATCTCAGGATCAAGAAAAATGGTGGTAGAGGGAGGAATCCTTCAATACAAAAAGTGCAATTGAAAGCGACTTGGAATGTTGCAGCAGAAGCACATAAAGTTATAAATGGGGTGCTTAGAGTAGCAGAGCCCTTGCCAGTAGGTTCAAAATGATCCGTGTTTCCCTAAATTGCAAATGGTTGTTTAGCTCCTCCAAGAAGCTAGTTGTTTGGCAAATGGTGGATTCTATAAAACCAAACATTTTATTTTTGCTGGAAATTATCAATGAAGGATAAAAGATAGTTATAGACCTAAATAAGTTATTAGCGGGGTTGGGAGGTATGTTTTGTTGATTCAAAAGAACATTTCGATGGGTTGATAACTAGGTGGAGTAGCCAAAAGTTAAAATATTTAAATGCTTGGTCCACGAAATTGAGACTAGGTCTAGTCTCGTACTCTCAAGAAATGAGTCGAGAATTTATTGTTTTGAATATTTATGGTCCTTATGAGGATCACATTGGGTTTTGGGAAAACTTGTTTTCAAAATAATTTATGAAAAATAAGAATCTTATTTTTGGGAGGGATTTGAACTTTTCCTTAGCAAGTTCAGAGGTCTAGGGGCAGTCGACGTAGAAGGACTGTATTTTTTATTTCTTCTTAAGGAAATTGGAAGTGGGTGGCCTCCTCAATGTATATCTAGTTAAATTAGATCCTGCATGGAGAAACAAGAGAGTGGGGCAGGCTAAAATAGTGAAGTGCTTGGACCGCTTTTTAGTAAGTGAAGGTATGATGGATTTAATAGTCAAATTTAGACAATGGATTAGTGTGGGTGGTGAATCAGATCATATGCCTATTGTTTTGGAAATCGTGGGAGTGGGTTCTAAACCTTTGGTTCCATTCAAATTTAATTCCTTATGGTTGAAAGATGAATCTTTTGTTAATCTCCTAAAGAAAGCTTGGGTTCCTTTCAGTAGTTATAGAAAGGATTCGACCTCAATACAATTTGAGAAAAACCTTAAACAAGTCAAATCTCTCTCTCTCTCTCTCTATTCAATGGTATATTGGAATGAGATCCCAAAAGGATAAAACCTTAATCGAAATTGAATCCATATTGGGGGAGAGGAATGAAGCGGAGGGACCCAGGATTATCTCAAAGGAGACTAAAAAATAAGTAGGGGATCTAGAAATTCAAAGGCGAAAGATTATAGAGTTCAGGAAATCCGATATGAGGCTAAATAATAGGGCTCTATGGTTGGAAAAGGGAGACAAAAATACTAAAAATTTCCATCATTTTGGAAATCACAAGAGAAATTGTAACTGAATATGGAAAAAATAAAATGAAAAGGGAAAAGAGGCAAATAGTTTCAAAGATATTTAAAAAGTTGGTATCAGTTATTTCAATAAATTTTTCAAAGAGGAGGGAAGGGTTAATACTGCAGAAGTTGTAATAATTTGCCAATTCTTTCCCAAGTCTATCAATGAAATAGATAATCACTCATTGATGGAGGAAGTAAAGAGTAAAGAGTTGGAGCATGCGGTACATAACTTAAAAAGGAAAAACTACCTGGGCTGAATGGGATGCATGTGGAATTATTTACCAGGTTATTCAAGATTCTGTAGTAGGATCTGCATCGTGTAATAGAGGATACTAGAAGAAACCGTAAGATTCTTGCATCTTTTAACTCAACGTTTTTAGAATTAGTTCCAAAATATAATAATTTGGGGACTTTTGTAGATTTAGACCTATATATTTATGTAATTACATATATAAGATTGTTGATAAAATACTAGCTAGTAGAGTTAAGTCTTGTCTATTAGAAGCTATATCAAGAGAATAATATGGGTTCTTACCGGGAAGATAGGTTCATGAAGCTATAGGGGTCGCTCATGAGGGCCTTCAATCCATAAGAACCAAGAAATTGAAAGTTGTATTAATCAAAATTGATATTTCTAAGGCTTACATTCGAGTAAACTAGTTATACTTGAGGATGGTTATGTCTCAAATGGGGTTTTGTGCCCCTTCCATCAAATGGGTAATGGGTTGTTTGTCTTCGGTTTCCTTTTATGTTCTAATAAATGGAGTAACATCAGTATTCTTTAGGTCCTCTTGTAGTATTAGACAAGGGTTTCCATTAACTCTGCAACTTTTTCTTTTAGTAGCTGAGGGTTTGAGCAGAGAAATATTATCAAAAAAGTACATAGGTGGTTTTAAAGGCGTGAATATAGGGGGAAGATTCAGTCTAAATCATATTCTTTTCATCGAAGATATTCTTATTTTCCGTGATGGGTTGATGAGGGATATGAAGAAACTCTCTTTTATCCTTGATATGTTATGGGAAGCTACAGGCATGCTGGTAAATGTTGGGAAATCCATAATCACTAAAGAAGGTATTGAAGAGATGGATATGAACAAGGACAGCTCTCTTTTCCAATATAAATACTAAGTCTCGAAGAGGGCCTGAAGTACCTTGGATTCAAACTTAAACTAGTCGCTTATGGAATAAAAGATTGGGAATGGTTGGTGGAAAAATGTGAGAAACGCATATCTAATCGGTGTCTTCAATGGCTCTCAAAAGGTGGAAGACTGGTATTGATAAAGTTGGTTCTGGAGGCAACTCCGGTGTTTTGGTCAATCTTGGAATGGATCCGTAGAGGAATTCTAGAAAAAATCAGGAAAATCACCTTTCATTTCTTCTAGTCCGGAAGAGATTTTCATAAAGGGATGGGTTGGATTAAGTGGCAAATAATCTCACTCCCATAAAGTTAAAGATGATGGGGAGCCAAAAATATATATGATTTTTCCTTGGAATTGGGGGATAAGAGCATTTGGAGGTTGATTAATGGAACTATTCATTGGAATGCCGTAGTATATCATAAATATATAGCTCCAACGTCTATTCTGTGGAATGGATACGTAATCCACAAAAATATCTCCATAATATTTCGACATTTTGGAAAGCAGTTATCCTATATTTTGATTTGATTGGGAAAGGTCTTCGTTGGAAAGTGGGGGACGACCAGAGTGTAAGAGTGGGGGAAGACCCTTGTATAGGGAGTGATTCCCTTCATAAGCTTCTGATAAAAATGATAAACCATCTCAGAGCAAGAGGTATAGTTATGCTCAACCACATACTTGATCATCCTGCTAGTACATATTTGGGGAAAGGCTAGTTGAATGGTGATATTTTGGGATTTAGGGAAGATGACATCATCATCTGGTGTTCTTTCATTGATCAATTAAAAAATAATAATGTTCATATTACGCAAGGTAAAGATACCTTATTTTGGTTGTGTGATCCTAATGGGATATATACTCAGAAAGTTGGTTATGAAACTCTACATTTGTCATCCAATGACGGAAATAATGAATGGTGGCGGCGAGTGGTATGGAAGTTCCATTGTCCTCAAAAGTAAAAAATATTTAAGGGTTTCTTTTGTGTAACAAGGATTTAACGTGGGATGTCTTGCAAAGGAGGGGAAGATTGGGTCATGGAATTTTTTGTTTATGCAAAAATAATGAGGAGATGAACTTTCACTTAATTGTGGAGTGTTCTTATACTCTATAGGTATGGAAAGCAATGGATTCACTCCTTTGGGTAAGGTTTTCCTAGGTTAGGAACTCAATAAATGAAAGCTTAATAATTTGGTGTTCAAATTCATCTTTAAATGAATATAAGGAACTACCTATAATCAAAGCCTGGAAAATATGGTTGGAAAGGAATTTTAGCATTTTTTAGGATAAATTTATACCTCCCTTGCATTGTGCCAATAAAAGTATAGCCATCCTTCATTGTTTTCCTCGGTCCTATCCAAAATCGACATTGTTCAGATCCAAACTAAGGAGATAAATCGGTAAAGGACTTGGGCATATTTTGACAGTGCGACATAGAGGAGTCCAAGTCTCAATAGAGTGGGTGGGATCATTTATTTTACTGAGAATCACAATTTAAAGTTTAAAGCGGGGTTGGGTATGGGATATAATAATTATGCAGAGTTGAAATCTCTATTGTTAGTGATGTGCTTGGTGGTGGAAAAAAATATAAATGGTATTCAAGTCTTCGGGAACACACTTCTTATCATCAACTGGATAAACAAAAAACAAGTATTTTATGTTGCAATATTTGTGTGGTTTTTGGTTTGAGGTAGTCTCGAAGAATCCACAGTTTCCATGTTACGAGATCGACGTTTCGAATCCATATCAGGCTTCATCATCAGGATGCAATGTCAATCTTGTGGAGAGCGTGAGATCTAAGATATTAATAGTTGATATTGTAGAGAAAAGTTAAGGTCGACTTGGGGGTTTGGAAAGAAGTTAGGGTTTTTGGTGAAATAAGAGTAAGGATGATAATTAAATAAATAATTTTTAATTAATTAATTTAAAATTATAATGTTTCTAAAGCTTAAGAGTGAAAGTAAAGCTTTAGTTTTATTTTTATTTATTCTTATTGAAAGCTCTAGATTAAACTATGCAAAGTATTAGTTAAAAATGAAACCTAAAATTATTACCATAGTATTTAACTAATATGGCTAACGCCTTTAATAAAATTGTTGAATTAGTTTAACTTAATTTAATGTTGGATTATTTAATATATTTTTTAATTACTTATAGCCCTAAATTAAACTAATTATGTTGAGTTTTAGTATGTAAAGTAAAATCTAGATATACTACTCTAATATTAACAAGTATTAATAAAGCTTTTAATAAAAAATGTTTATTATAATAAAAGGTAAGTTATTATAATAAAAGGTATATTAACCAGTATTAATAAAGCCTTTAATAAAAAATGTTTATTATAATAAAAGGTAAGTTATTATAATAAAAGGTAAGTTATGATATAATGTTAAAAATGGTATGTGGAGTTAAGATTAGTTGGAAAATACATTAGTGAGGATGTCATAACCTAGATAAAGTTTGTCATTAATCTAAAAGAAAGGTTAATTAGGTTACAATTAAAATTAAAGTTTTTAATAAAAAATAGGTTTTAATTCATATTAAGGTTATAAAGTGGTTAGGTAATTGAATAATTGGGTTATATTTTTTATTATTTATGGTTAAGAATAGAGGGAAGCCAACTAGTGTTGACTTCAAAGCTTCCATCCCTATTCAAATTGTTCGGAAGTTTTATTTTTTCTAAGGCTTCCCTAAATTTCCTTTTGAAGTAGTGGTCTTCTTTTGCTATAATTTTGGTGTCTTCTAGGAAAACTTGGTGTTTAGTTTTGGCACAATGCTCTGTAATAGATGAGGTTTAGATACACTCATTCTTGATATCAGCCCCATGTTTTTTTAATCTAGTATGAAAGGAATGTCTCATCTCACATATGTAACATATCTTGCATGAACATGGGACTTTATAAACACCCCTAAATTGTCTTTGATCAATTGGGTCTTTTACGGATCTCATTTTTTGTCTAATGGTCTCTAAGGGTTTGAAATAAGTTGTAATATCATTCTTTTTAAGGCTTCTAGAAATCTTATCTGTGACCCCTTGAATGTAAGGTAAGTAAGCTCTTGGGTTGGATGTTTGGATACTAAGGTTGTTGGTCTCATTATTTGAGGTTTTCGTATTAGCATGGTTCTTATTGTGGGCTTTGTCTAGAGATTTTTTGATATCCTTAGGCTTGTAACCTATGTTATTGAAGACCTCTTTGAGGTGGTCCTTTTCTTCATCTAGATGTTCCTCATCTGAGATACTTGAGGCCCTAAATGCTAAGGTGTTAAGAAACCCTATCTTCTCGGATGGGTGGTGGTGAGAGTATGCGTGGAAGTAGCCCTCAATATGAATATTTTTTCTGAAGACTTTGTGTCCTAAAGTTCCATCTTCTTTTGTAGTTAATAGGACATCAAGAAAGTGGATGCTCCCATTCTCCTCTACTTCCATTGTGAACTTTATGTTTGTAGAGAGATTGTTAAGATGTATGTACAATTTTTTTGAGTTCAGCCTCACCATGTGGCCAAACCACATTGGTGTCATGTACGTATCTTCCATCAGCTTGTTGGATTAATGGGTAGGAGTCTAGAGTCTCTTTCTCTAACTTCTCCATGTAAAGGTTTTCCATTATGGGTGAGAAGGGGGATCCCATGGATTTAGAAAAATTTTAGTTTGAACAAACCATAGGGGCAACCATGGTATCCCCCCTCTCACCCATAGTGGCAAACCTTTTCATGGAGAAGTTCGAGAAAGAGGCTCTAGAATCCTACCCATTGAAGCCAACATTGATTAATGCACAAAAATGCATACATTAATATAAATTAACTAAAATTAATGCATTGTAATAGTTAATAAATTAATAAAATAAACTTTTGTGTATTCATAATTAAATTAAAGTTATGTTAATAAATTCATAATTCATAAATAAATTAATGCAGGGTAATAATAAAAAAAGTTCATAAAGTCATGCAATAGACTTTGTCATTGTCTATACAAACAAAAAAAATTAAATTATTGGTTGAAATTAAAGACATTAATGAAAAAAAAACCATACATTAATATAAATTTACTATTTTAGTCCATTTGAAGGCATTGCTAATCTTTCACCAAATTTATTCATAAAATAAATTAAATAATGTTTTTATCAAATTGTTTAAAATAAACCAAACTATTAGTCGGAATTAAAGAGAATTTAATACGCCAAGAAAGTGTACATTGATATAAATTAGCTACTTTACTTTCGGAATTAAAGAGAATTTAATACGCCAAGAAAGTGTACATTGATATAAATTAGCTACTTTACTTTAGTACCTTTAAAGGTTGAAAAGACAATAATAATAATATTTGACCAAACTTAGTCATTAACGAATTAAATAATATACCAAATTAAAGTTGGTTGAAATTGAAGAGACTAATGCACAAAGAAGTATATATTGATATAAATTAATTACTATAATCTTTTTAAAGGTGAGAAGGCTAGATTAGGTGGTTAGGAGGAATGCTTTTGTATTCCTCTTCTATATTCAAATATCATTATGTGACATGTTATGTAATCAAAGATTTTTTTATTCTTTCTGTATATAAGGAATCCATATATTCCCGATGAAAAAGAAAGGTGAGAAGGCACTAATAATTTTGGACCAAATTTATTTATAAAAAGATAAATAATATTATACCAAAACATTTAGGATTAAATTTGTCGCATCAACATTGATTTCACCCATTCATCATTTATTACAATCCAATTCTCAATTACTACTCAAATTTGTTTTTGAAATGCCACATGGTCATCCCTTAGTTTCAATGACTTTTGCATGTGTATTGATTGACAAACTTATATCAATAATTGTAAACATTTAATGACCACATTTCAAGTGAGAGATACCTTTAGTGAAACATATACAAAAGATACAAATTTCCCACCTATTGCACAACCCATAATTAATCAACTAAAATGATTATGAGAGGTTATATACTTAATGGCATTTACCTATATCCTAAATGATGTCACTATCTTGATATTGTCCCTATTGGTTTTTTAAGGAAGGTGACGTCCCATAGATTTTGAAGAAAAATTATGTGTCTCTGGAAAAGGATGTTATATTAAGTATGAAGGTGCTTTTTTTATGGGCCAACACTTTCCAATGTGCCATTTTTAGGTGTAAGTGGTGGGATATTGTTGTGGAAAAAATTGCACAAGAGTGCATCCATCCACTTGGTAAGGGTCTAAGCCTTGTAGGTTGTTGCAAGGCCTCGGTCCTTGGATCCCCTTGGGGGTGGGTGAGCGAGTTTTCCAAATGATCCTGCAAGTGGTTGTTAGTGGAATTTAAATAAAAGAAAGAAAATTAAACAAAATACAACAAAATAAATGGGGGAAGAATGAAAACTCAAACAACCAAATGTATGCAAAACCACTTTGTATTGTCCAATGGTCAAGCATGTATAACACCTAGGAGGTGTAGGCTTCAAGGGAAACCAACAGTATCCCTTAGGGAGGTCCTTCTTGTCCAAACTAAATGCTAAGTGTGTGAGAGAACAATGGAGAGAGACTCTTTCTCTTTGGAGGAAGGAGGCAAGGGATCTTTGGAATTCTTTCAAAGTTGGGAAGAGGTGAGCTATGAAGGAGATATACAAAAATTCAACAGCATAAATTTGCTCTTCTTTCTCTCTACAAGATGCATGCCCATGCTTTCCTCTTGTAGGCCAAGATGTGACCAAGAAACAACTAGCTCCAAATGTGAATGCCATCACCACATGAAGTGGTTGCAAGTACACAAGGGGGGATATTTAATGCCACAATGGGGTGTAAGGAACCCAAATTCAAATTGTGGAGGTGATGGGCCATTGGCGAGCCTTTAATTACACTGCTAGTGGGTGAGATTTGATATTCGCACGGATATAGAAGGAATTTTTGCACTAGGGTCGCCTGGGTTCTGAACTAGTAACTCGCGTTATAGCGTAGGTTAACAAGGGCTCAACCGCGCAACCCATTCATTTGACTTTTACTTGACACTTTTGGACTCATGTTGATTTTTGGATTTGTTGAGGATACCTTTGGTGAGCTGCAATCTATATGTTGATGACACATTACTGCAAGAATTTCAAAAATGTCGCATGTGTGCGAGATTTAGGCTTTAACAGATGCTCCCTGATGTATGAGGTTCGGAAGGGACTATAGAGCCAATAATGCGTCATCGTTTCTTGTGTTTCTCTCTTATTCTGTAGTGGAAAAAGAATAGTTGGACGAGAGGGGACTCTCATGGGGGGAGATTGTTGGTGACGGTCAGTGAAGCTATAATAAAGAATGTTTTGGTATACAAATGAGGCAGGCATACCCATGCTCGTGAAAAATATGTCAAGACTATTATAATAAGTGAAGGATGAGGGTCCAACTCAAAGATACTACTGTGACAAGGATGAAGGAGTTTTCAATCCATGTGAGAGTAAATGAAACTGGAACTACTATTGAATATTGAAAAAGTCGAACTGATGATGATCGTGATGAGCCCATAGGGGTGGGGGACAAGAGTAGAGGTGAAACTGTGTGAGGGGGAACTTCCCTGTACCAGATGGATTGCTACCATGATTTTGATGTTTATGAATATGTAACTTCAGAATGTATTTCATATATGTATATTGTATCCCTACAGAGAAGTTATTATTCCTCTGTACATAAGTGTCGTCATTTGTATTTACAAGTGTCGCAAGTGTCCTAACTTATACAAGATGGGTTATTAGACCACCAAGTATGGGGTCGGCCCTGAGTTGGGTTACCATGGGTTATTAGACTCTCCTAGAGAAGTCGGCCCTGTTAGGTTTTTAGGCAAGTCAAGTCAAGTATAAATAGAGTGCGGGAGGCACTTTGTTTGATCATTCACTTACTCATCTATCTCTCTCATTTAGTGATGTGCACTAGTGGAGGAGGAGAAGTTGCTAGGAGTCTATCTCTTATGCTTGGGTTTTGTATCATTGCTCTATCTATCTCTGAGGAAGTTATTGGGGTTTTTCACCTTCTTGGTTTTCTCCAAGGAAAATCTGTGTCTATTGTCTCTTGTGATTGATATATTGTGCTTGTTATTCTCTCAGATAAGATCCTAGATCATATTGAATTAATGCTCAAAATCTAACATGGTATAAGAGCTAACCTGAGAAGAAGACACTATGCAGTTGCGGAAGCTAGGGCTTCTTGTTTTTTGGGTTTCTCTCCACATATATTTAAAGGCAGAAGGCTAGATTGACTCTCCTTGCAAGGGTGCATCTTTCCATCGAAACAAAATTCAATTATGATAACTTTCATTTTTTGACCAAAAAATTAGGGTTTCTGCAAAAATTGGAATTTCTGAAATCCAAGACCACGGCTAGAAGCTCCTCTGAAAAATCAAAGTTTAGAGCTTTGGATCGAACTTTTTGGTTGGGTGAAGCTCCGGGAAAGTCAAACCCTAATTCAGGGTCCTCCCTAGTGAATCCAGAAGTTTCAAAAGCAATTTTGAGGGGTGAAACTTTACAGTTTTCAAATTCCAAGTATACCAGCTTGATCAGCTCATCAAGGCGCATCTTTCTATCCTTCCAGAAGTTTGAAATTCAAAGTTTGAATTTTTAAGGTTTCTCTAACAAACCCTAATCCAGCACGAGATCCAGTTTTCAGCAAAACAAGTGGTAAGACCTAAATCTTTTCTATTTCCATTTGAAGTACTCTTTAAAGATGTCTCACCACACCAAGCTTGAGGATAAGCTTGAAGGGGCTGATAACTTCCGAGCATGGAAGTATAGGATTGGGTTAATTCTGGAAGAGAATGAGTTGGACACTTACATAAGTGAAGAGATCCCTATCCCAGAGGGAGAAGAGGCTAAGGCCTTACACAAGAGGAACTTGGTCAAGGCTAAGAGAATCATTGTTGATTCTATCAAAGACCATCTCATACCACATGTGTCATCTCTGAAGACACCCAAGGAGATGTTTGATTCCTTGACCAAGCTATTTGAAGGGAAGAACATAAATCGAAAGATGACCTTGAGAAATCAATTGAAGAATATCAAGATCCAGAATGCGGAAACCATGTAGTCTTATTTCTCAAGGGTCTCCCAGATAAAAGAACAACTTGAAGCTGTCAGAGAAGATATAGAGAATGGAGAAGTGGTAATGACCACTCTGTTGGCTTGGTTTTGCAACCAAGCTTAGTGCTATGGGCACCTGCTAACTAGTAGCAGCAGTTTCAAATATTAAAGCAAAAACAATTGTAAATCTAAAACTAAAACTAAACTAGCATGTGCATATCATAATAAACTTTTGAATTGAAAACAAGAACAAGAAATAGAAAAAATAACTTTGTATTGAAAATGGGGGCAAGCAAGTGCTTGCAATGATAATACCTCCAAATGATGAAGATTGTTGAGTAGCTCCAAGGGTGAGCAGCTCCAAACTCCAAAGGTTCCTTCTCCAAGGTAGCTACAATGGCCAAAAGCTCATGGGAGATTTTGGCAGCATGAGGATAGGAAGATGGATGGATGGAAAGTGAGGAGCCCCTACCACCTTTTTATAGTTTTTGGTGGTGGGGAATACCATTATGGTTTTGAGGAAACCAATGGTATTGACCAACATGGTTTAGGTACCTTTTCCCTCCTTTTTCCTTTTTTGAATATTTTTAATATTTTTATTCCCTTTTTAATATTTTTGGGAATTTTGGACCCTTTTTTAGGTTTTTTTATGCTTTTTGAGGAAAAATATTCATTTTGAGTGGAAAAAAGGGGTGTATTAAGGTCTTTTGGTGACCTTTTGATGGCTTTAGAGGCTCAAAATGGTGAAAAAGTGGACCAATGGGTCATGTGAATAAGGAAATGAGCTAGTGAGCACTTTAGGGTCTCCCAGATAAAAGAACAACTTGAAGCTGTGGGAGAAGATATAGAGAATGGAGAAGTGGTAATGACCACTCTTAATGGCCTTCCCAATTCATGGGATTCCTTCATCCAAGGAATTTGTGCTAGGAGGAAACTTATCACATTCAGTAGGTTATGGGAAGAATGCTCACAAGAAGAAGCTCGAATTATAGCTCGTGAAGAGAAAATGGGGAATGAATACCAAGCCCTTACAACACACTCCAAGAAATATGATGATAAGAAAGGGCATCACCACAGTAAGAAAGAAAGGCACCACCATCAAAATCAAAGGGGTAACTTCAGATCTCAAAGAAACATTTCAAATGCCCGATGCTTTACATGTGATGAGAAGGGACACTACTCCAGGGATTGTCCCAGAAATAATAAAGATGGTTATCACAAGAAGAAGAAGAACATCAAAGTAAAACATCATGCTCACACTGCAGAGGATGATGAATATCCCAGGAAGAGGGCTAGGGAAGAAAGTGAAGATTCTTCAAGTGATGAAGAGTATGTTTTGATTTCTTCCCTCACCGGTACTATTTCTCATGGAAGCAATGATTGGCTTATAGATAGTGAGGATTCCAAACATATGCCAGGATTCAAGGGATCCTTTGTGAAGCTATTTGAACATGATTCACCCCACAAGGTGAAACTTGGGGATGACTACCAACATCCAATAAAAGGAAGTGGTGAAGCCTCCTATAAGCTAGACTCTGGAAAGTCTATGAAGATGAAAGATGTACTATATGTTCCAGGTCTCAAGAAGAACCTTCTCTCCATATCTTCATTGGATGCAAAAGGCATGAGGGTTGCATTTATAGATGGCCAAGTTCTTATGTGGCCAAACGGTAAAACTATAGATGATGCAATGGTGATTGGAGAGAAAGAGAGAGGATTATACAAACTAAAGGGCCAACCAGAACAAGCCTTGGTTCATGACTCAGAAGAGCCAAGTGAAATTTGGCATAGAAGGCTTGCACACATACACTATAGAGCACTACCAATTGCAAGCAAAGCAGTGGAAGGTCTTCTTGAAATCCAGACAAAACATGAAGGCATTTGCAAAGGATGTGCAAAGGGGAAGAACACAAAGAAAACATTTCCAAGTAGTGAAAGCAAGGAAAAAGGAATCTTGGAAATCATCCACTCTGATGTATGTGGTCCAATGTCATCCAGTTCTTTGAGTGGGTATGTATACTATGTTTCCTTCATTGATGATTTCTTTAGGAAGACTTGGGTTCACTTCTTGAAGAACAAAGATGAAGTGTTTGATAAGTTCAAGGAATTCAAAGCCTTGATAGAAAATCAAACTGATATGAAGATCAAGATCTTTAGATCCGACAATGGCAGAGAATTTGCTTCAGGAGACTTCAAGAAGCTATGTAGTGATTCAGGGATTAAGAGGGAGTTGACCACTCCTTACAATCCACAAAAGAATGGGGTTGCCGAAAGGAAGAATAGAACAATTATGGAAGCAGCAAGGGAAATGCTTCATGATCAAGATCTACCTATGCACCTTTGGGAAAAAGCAGCAAGGATAGCTGTATATGTGCAGAACATAACACCTCATAAGATACTTGAAAACAAAACACCAGAAGAAGTGTTCACTGGAAAGAATCCAGAAGTTAGCCATCTCAGAATATTTGGTTGTCCAGTGTACACACACATTCCAAAGGAAAAGAGGACAAAGCTAGATCCTTTAGGAAAGAAGGGCATATTCGTGGGTTACAGTGAAAGCTCGAAGGCTTACATAATCTACTTCCCAGGATTCAAGAAGATTGGCATCAGCAGGGATGTAACATTTGATGAAGGATCAACATACATCAAATCGAGGAAGACATCTATTGAAGACAATGAAGAACCCAGAATATCCAGAACACAAGACACCACTATGAATGAAGCAGTTCCTGAAGAAGATCGTGAGATGGAAGATCCACAAGAACCTGTAGATCCACCCTGTGAGAAGAACTCTCACAAGAGGAAACCAGCATGGGCTAGAGAGCTCATCCAAGATGCAGAAAGGTATGGCATTCCAGAAGAGGAACACAGAGAAAGGAAAAGGACAAGATCACACACCAGCTATGTTGCCTTGCTATGTGATATCATGAACAAAGAACCTTCCAGTTATGAAGAAGCAGTGTAAAAGAAAGAATGGAAGGATGCCATGGTCAAGGAATACCAATCGATCATGAAGAATGATGTTTGGGATGTGGTCCCAAGACCAGAAGGGAAGTCTGTGGTGAATTCCAAGTGGATCTATAAGATCAAGCATGCTGCAGATGGTAGCATAGAGTAATATAAAGCAAGATTTGTAGCTTGCGGCTTCTTCCAGAAAGAAGGGATTGATTATGAAGAGACCTTTTCATTTGTGTCCAGGTACACTTCCGTTAGATCATTACTTGCTCTGGCTGTAGTGATGAAATGGAAGGTACACTAGATGGATTTCAAGACAACTTTCTTGAATGGTGTAGTTGAAGAGGAAGTGTATGTGGAGTAGCCACTCGAGTTTGAGACACATGACAGAGGGGCTCATGTGTGCAAACTAAAGAAAGCCCTGTATGGTTTAATACAGGCACCCAGGACCTAGTACGGCAGGATGGATAGCTTCTTATCCAGTTTGGACTTTACTAAGAGTAAAGCAGATTCCAACCTTTACTACAAGGTTGAGGAAGGCAATCCAGTGATATTACTATTGTATGTGGATGACCTGTTTGTGACAGGTGAGGATAGATTGATTGCCGATACGAAGTGGAAGCTTGCTGCCGAGTTCGAAATGAAGGACTTGGGTATGATGCACTACTTTCCAGGCATGGAGGTGTGGTAGAGTGTAGATGGGATCTTCCTTGGACAAGGGAAGTATGCAGTATAGATCCTGAAGAGGTTCAGGATGATGAACTGCAAGGCCATGGCCACACCCATGGCATCGAACTTGAAGCTTCTATGTGATGCTTCATCTGAGCCGGTTGATGTCACGGTGTATCGTCAGATGATTGGGTCCTTGATGTACAAGATGAACACGAGACCAGATATTTGCTTTGTTGTGAACACATTCAGCCAGTTCCTGACGGATCCTAGAAGTGTTCACCTAGTTGCTGTAAAGCATATTTTGAGGTACCTCAAGGGTACGATTGATTATGGGCTCAAGTATGATGTGAATCAGAAGTTTAACCTGGAGGGTTATGTTGATTCGGATTGGGCAGGCAATGCCATTGATCAGTAGAGAACTTCAGGGTGCTGCTTCAGTATGGGATCCGGTATGATCTCTTGGTTTAGCAGGAAGCAATCTTGTGTGGCACTGAGTACAGCCGAAGCAGAGTATGTTGCAACTTGTTCAGCTAGTTGTGAGGAAGTATGGCTTAGGAAGCTACTATCTGAGTTATTTGATCTCCTGTTGGATGCTACTAGTAGCTTTTGTGATAACCAGAGTTGTGTGAAGTTGGCTGAGAACCTGGTGTTCCATGAAAGGTCGAAGCACATCGAGATCAAATATCACTATATCAGGGATATGGTGCAGAGAGGAGCAGTGAAGCTCCTATATGTTGCGATGGACGAGCAGATAGCCGATGTGTTGACCAAGATGCTGGCTAGAGTAAAGTTTGAGTACTTCAGAGAGAGACTTGGTGTACTTCAGATCGAGATTCCTTCCAAGGGGAAGTGATGAGTCTGGAGACACAGACTCACATGAGCCTTTCTCACATGGTGATAGATTCGTTCTCCCATGGTGAGATGTAAGGGATGGAGCCATTCTCACATAGTGATAGCTGTGTTCTCTTATGGTGAGATGTAAGGGTTGGAGCCATTTTCACATAGTGATAGATGTGTTCTCCTATGGTGAAATGTAAGGGTTAAGCCATTTTCAGATAGTGACAGATGTGTTCTCCTATGCTGAAATATAAGGGCTGGGCCATTCTCACATGGTGATAGATGTGTTCTCCCATGGTGAGATGTAAGGGCTGGATATGCCTTTCCGACATGGTGATAGATGTGTTCTCCCATGGTCATGATGTAAGTGCTGGTGCCTTCCCCAAATGGTGATAGATGTGTTCTCCCATGTCGGTGGTGTAAGTACTGTGTGGTGTGCATCTGGGTTGTGCTCCGTGGACTATGAGGTGATCTAAAGACGATGATGTGATAGTAGGGTACACAGGTTTTGTAGAGGCATATAATCAGTCTTGAGATGCTCTTACAGGTTTTGCAGAGGCAGTGTAATCAGTCCTGGGATATCTTGCAGGTTTTGCAGAGGCAGTATAATCAGTCCTGAGGTGTACCTACTTGATGGCTTGCTTGCAAATATGATGAAGACCTACATGGAGGCTAGGCCTACACCCAGCACGAAAAGGGGCTGGCTCTTTAGAACTTCCTATGATGAGGAGATTGGATATTGATTAAGATAGCAGCAGTGACAATGACGATGATATGATGACGATGATCCGATGATGATGATCTGATGATCCAGAGAAGAAGACTTGTGCTAGAAGACCTGTGTCGAGAAATACCTTCCTTGTTAAGATGGAGTGTTGATGTATATGTAACTTCGAAATGTATTTCATATATGTATATTGTATCCCTACAGAGAGGTTATTATTCCTCTGTACATAAGTGTCATCATTTGTATTTACAAGTGTCGCGAGTGTCGTAACTTATACAAGATGGGTTATTAGACCACCAAGTGTGGGGTTGGCCCTGAGTTGGGTTACCATGGGTTATTAGACTCTCCTAGAGAAGTCGGTCCTGTTAGGTTATTAGGCAAGTCAATTCAAGTATAAATAGAGTGCGGGAGGCACTCTATTTGATCATTCACTTACTCATCTATCTCTCTCATTGAGTGATGCGCACTAGTGGAGGAGGAGAAGTTGCTAGGAGTCTATCTCTTATGCTTGGGTTTTGTATCATTGCTCTATCTATCTCTGAGCAAGTTATTGGGGTTTTTCACCTTCTTGGTTTTCCCCAAGGAAACTCCGTGTCTATTGTCTCTTGTGATTGATATACTGTGCTTGTTATTCTCTCAGATAAGATCCTAGATCATATTGAATTAATGCTCAAAATCTAACATTTGCAAATGAGAACACGTCTATCTTCAAAAGTACATTTCCTCCTGGTGCGATAGAGGTGTTGTCTCCGAGCATAGGGGAAACCACTTAGTTAGGGTGCACTAATGAATCTCCCTACTTAGTTCAAGGTGATCCATTATAGTGATTGAAAGGGACCCCAAGGTAGAACTCCACCTACTGCAACTATCAGAATATAGTGAGATGATGTCGATGAGAATTGAAGCGTATGAGAAGATGAGGGTCTCATCATAGGAACCAAGAATGTATTGCGATCAACTATAGGACTGACAGATCTAACATAGGACTAGATGATAAGCGTGGTGCTCATAACCGAATTCCTTTGATCGATGTTAAAAGGGGGAGGGATAACAACAACATTCATTTAGGAAAGGTATAGAGTGAAACAGAGGGAGACATATTGTAAGTGAAGGGGCTTTGATGGTGTCACAATACTGAGAGTAATGGTGACCAACAAAATTGATAATGTTGGGGGTATAAAATACATCGATAAAAGGAGACCATGGGTTGCTGACAGAATAATCAAGAGTTCCCACAGTTTTATGTGGATTGGGGAACTTGTTTGTACATACAGAATAATTAATGGGTTCCCCACAATTTATGTGTCTCAGGGGACCAATTTGATGAAGGGTGGGGTCTCCACATTTTTGTGTGGTTAGGGGACGCTTTCCAGGATGAGGTGGGGGTTGTTTTGCAACCACGAATACAGATTCCCCATGAATAAATTCCATGCAGATCGTTCCTGCAGGAATAACTTAATAGAACTTGGTGATCTATGAGGGTGGGGGCCCCATTGGTGTCTTTGCGGGGGGAATGATATGAGGAATATTGAAAATGACCGAGTGCTCATGGAGGTATGAGTGGGAAATGATGAATCTTGATCATAACATGTGTCGAGGAATCTGATGGCACTGACTGTTGAAGGTGGGAGAGTAATTCGATTTATTTGAATAAAATTATGAATTTTTTATTGGAAAAAAAAACTTGTAATTTTCTATATAAACAAAAAACGAATTAAATTATTGCTTGAAATTAAAGAGATTAATGCACAAAAATGCATACATTAATATAAATTAACTAAAATTAATGCATTGTAATAGTTAATAAATTAATAAAATAAACTTTTGTGTATTCATAATTAAATTAAAGTTATGTTAATAAATTCATAATTCATAAATAAATTAATGCAGGGTAATAATAAAAAAAGTTCATAAAGTCATGCAATAGACTTTGTCATTGTCTATACAAACAAAAAAAATTAAATTATTGGTTGAAATTAAAGACATTAATGAAAAAAAAACCATACATTAATATAAATTTACTATTTTAGTCCATTTGAAGGCATTGCTAATCTTTCACCAAATTTATTCATAAAATAAATTAAATAATGTTTTTATCAAATTGTTTAAAATAAACCAAACTATTAGTCGGAATTAAAGAGAATTTAATACGCCAAGAAAGTGTACATTGATATAAATTAGCTACTTTACTTTAGTACCTTTAAAGGTTGAAAAGACAATAATAATAATATTTGACCAAACTTAGTCATTAACGAATTAAATAATATACCAAATTAAAGTTGGTTGAAATTGAAGAGACTAATGCACAAAGAAGTATATATTGATATAAATTAATTACTATAATCTTTTTAAAGGTGAGAAGGCTAGATTAGGTGGTTAGGAGGAATGCTTTTGTATTCCTCTTCTATATTCAAATATCATTATGTGACATGTTATGTAATCAAAGATTTTTTTATTCTTTCTGTATATAAGGAATCCATATATTCCCGATGAAAAAGAAAGGTGAGAAGGCACTAATAATCTTGGACCAAATTTATTTATAAAAAGATAAATAATATTATACCAAAACATTTAGGATTAAATTTGTCGCATCAACATTGATTTCACCCATTCATCATTTATTACAATCCAATTCTCAATTACTACTCAAATTCGTTTTTGAAATGCCACATGGTCATCCCTTAGTTTCAATGACTTTTGCATGTGTATTGATTGACAAACTTATATCAATAATTGTAAACATTTAATGACCACATTTCAAGTGAGAGATACCTTCAGTGAAACATATACAAAACATACAAATTTCCCACCTATTGCACAACCCATAATTAATTAACTAAAATGATTATGAGAGGTTATATACTTAATGGCATTTACCTATATCCTAAATGATGTCACTATCTTGATATTGTCCCTATTGGTTTTTTAAAGAAGGTGACGTCCCATAGATTTTGAAGAAAAATTATGTGTCTCTGGAAAAGGATGTTATATTAATTATGAAGGTGCTTTTTTTATGGGCCAACACTTTACAATGTGCCATTTTTAGGTGTAAGTGGTGGGATATTTTTGTGGAAAAAATTGCACAAGAGTGCATCCATCCACTTGGTAAGGGTCTAAGCCTTGTAGGTTGTAGCAAGGCCTCGGTCCTTGGATCCCCTTGGGGGTGGGTGAGCGAGTTTTCCAAATGATCCTGCAAGTGGTTTTTAGTGGAATTTAAATAAAAGAAAGAAAATTAAACAAAATACAACAAAATAAATGGGGGAAGAATGAAAACTCAAACAACCAAATGTATGCAAACCACTTTGTATTGTCCAATGGTCAAGCATGTATAACACCTAGGAGGTGTAGGCTTCAAGGGAAACCAACAATATCCCTTAGGGAGGTCCTTCTTGTCCAAACTAAATGCTAAGTGTGTGAGAGAACAATGGAGAGAGACTCTTTCTCTTTGGAGGAAGGAGGCAAGGGATCTTTGGAATTCTTTCAAAGTTGGGAAGAGGTGAGCTATGAAGGAGATATAACAAAAATTCAACAGCATAAATTTGCTCTTCTTTCTCTCTACAAGATGCATGCCCATGCTTTCCTCTTGTAGGCCAAGATGTGACCAAGAAACAACTAGCTCCAAATGTGAATGCCATCACCACATGAAGTGGTTGCAAGTACACAAGGGGGGAATATTTAATGCCACAATGGGGTGTAAGGAACCCAAATTCAAATTGTGGAGGTGATGGGCCATTGGTGAGCCTTTAATTGCGCTGCTAGTGGGTGAGATTTGATATTCGCAAGGATATAGAAGGAATTTTTGCACTAGGGTCGCCTGGGTTCTGAACTAGTAACTCACGTTATAGCGTAGGTTAACAAGGGCTCAACCGCGCGACCCATTCATTTGACTTTTATTTGACACTTTTGGACTCATGTTGATTTTTGGATTTGTTGAGGATACCTTTAGTGGGCTGCATTCTATATATGTTGATGACACATTACTGCAAGAATTTCAAAAATGTCGCATGTGTGCGAGATTTAGGCTTTAACAGATGCTCCCTGATGTATGAGGTTTGGAAGGGACTGTAGAGCCAATAATGCATCATCGTTTCTTCTGTTTCTCTCTTATTATGTAGTGGAAAAAGAATAGTTGGACGAGATGGGACTCTCATGGGGGGAGATTGTTGGTGACGGTCAGTGAAGCTATAATAAAGAATGTTTTGGTATACAAATGAGGCAGGTGTAACGCCCCGTTTTGACATTTCTACCTAAACTATTATTATATGTTTTATATGCTTGATTACGAGACTTTGTCGGATTGACGATGTTGTGGACATGTTTTTCCGATGTAAATATGTGTGTGTGTGTGTGTGTGATGTTGGTATTAGGATACGTAGTCATGTTAGATATGTATCATGTGTTAATTATATATGCAAGTTACTGAATGATGGGTACGTGGATACCATTATAGTTATATTTTGAATAAATGAATGTTATGCTAGGTGCATGGCGAATAATGAATTGATTATTGTTGTTATGATTATGACAAAATGTGTGTGTACATATTGAGGATTGTGCACGATATTCGAGATTGTATGTCGAGGACTGACTTACAGGCTAAAATGGCTAAGTGATAGCTGGATCCTACAAGGTGGGACAGCCTCGGGGACATGGAATCCGAAAGATAAACGGTATGCAGGTGATGCATTATTTACTTTCGCGTGATTATTAAGATGTTTATTATGATGTATGGGTGGGGTAGGGTTTCAGGAAACTCAACTGCCCGGATTGGTTATACGATGACAAACCGAGTACAAGTGCAACGCAGTTATTATGTCAGGTAGACATAGTCCCTTGTTCCATTAGGGGGGTGGAGGCTTTACCCACTGTTTATCCCCGAAACCTAGAGTCATGGGAGGGCTGTGCTACGGCGCGCTCCCCAAGGTGTGTGATGATGACTGGTGGTTGCCTGCTGGGGAAGCTTGGTCGATGTAGTCGACACTTCCGCTTACGGGTTCTAGCTGGAATTGGTCATGACTTGACATTTCAGGGTAGTCCAGCAGAGGACAGGATAGGATGTGGAAGTTAGTGATGATGTAGGTAAATAGGTGTAGCTTGAAGTAGGGGTGAAAACAAGATCTAACTGTATGTGTGTAAAACCCTTGATTGAGTATGTGTCGTAACTCAGTAATGTATGAATTGTTGTAATTTAATAAAATTTCAGTTAGTAAAAGAATGTACCTCGCAAACTATGTTTAAACCTATCTCAGTAAACAATAAGTTTCGTGATTTTGATTGATGTGTGTGCGATTTATTACTGTTAGTGTACTTACGTGAGGTATGTAAGCAGTAGCTACGCTTACATAACTCGCCTACATATTTATAAGTTGCGTAAAATAAAAGTGAACTATAATGTTTAGGCATTAATTACGTTGCTACTACTGACCTAAATAGGAGATTAAGTTAATACGTCGAGTTAATAAATTTTGGATTAATAACTGAATAAGGTAATAGAGGAATTAGGTGGTAATAAAAGACGGTTTAGTAATAGTGTTAATTATTGTCGATTAATGTTAGTAACATTGATTAAGGTTAGTCATTGTTGATTAATGATTAATATTGTTGATTAATGTTAAATATTGTCGATTAATGTTAAGAATATTGATTAATGTAATTGTCGTTGATTAATGTTAATAATATCGAATAATAATGTTAAATAATGTCGATTAAGGTTAGTAATGTTGATTAATGTTAATCGTTATGAGTTAATGATTAATAGTGTTGATTAATGAACGAACTATGGATTAACCTAAGTAACAACTAATGTAATTGATTAGTAATGCTTGATTGATTATTTATGAATTTAATTAGTCAAGGGTAAGGGTTAAAATGTTTAATGGTTATTGTAATATTAATTTAAGTAATAATAATCTCATAGGTTAGTATTAATTACAAGGTTAGTTAATTAATTAAAACATATGGATAAGAATTAATTTATAACTATTAATTAATTATGATCATGTCTAAGTTAATTAGAACCTAGGGTAAATTGCAAATAGATATATTATGCAATCTATAAACAAGTGTCGGAATGCACATTTGTAGTTGTTTAATAAAAATGATGAATTGATTATAAATTTATTATGAAACATTTAATTATGAGGTCACCGAGAGTGGACTAGTAATTATTGGGGTAAAATGTGTAAGTGTAAAACATTTGTGATTGGTGTAAACTTTAATTTTATAATATAACATTTTATTAATTATTAATTATTATTTTGAAAAAGGGAAAGAATGTTAGAATATTGCCGAGAGGTTGTCGGTTGAGTGGAAAGCACTTAAGGTTTAAAGATGAACCAACCCAAACTTAAATTAAATAATAAAATAATATAGTCTTGGTTTATGAGTCAAAGTTGGGGGCTCGAGGAGGAATGGGGGGTTGGATAAAATTAATGAGGAAGATAGGGGTAGTTATGATAGGAGGTGTCGGTGGAAGGACAAAGGGGGCGAATAAGGTTGAGAGGAGGGAAAGGAGAAGGGGATTCTTCACCTTGCATATTTTGGATAGGAGATGGAGCAGAGATAGGAGGAGAGAGCAGCAAAGAAAGGGGGTTCTTGTTGGAGAGGTTGCAGAAGGGAAATACTGGTTGGCTTGTACTCGGTTTGGGCTCGGGGGTCCAAATGGGTACCTTTGGAGCTGGGTGGTCGGCAAGACCTCGCCAGTTGGCAGGGTGGCATACTTGTTTGGGTAGGTTGAGTTTCAAGGGTTTGGGAAGATATTGGTTGCAGGACAGCAAGTAGGGAACAACAAGCAGGGCAAGAAAAGACGTAACAACAAAAGGGGGATCTACCAGCTATTAAGAGGTATTTCTCATTCAGGTATACAATTAATTTCTAACCTTGTAAATCATTATTTCCATGTTATGTAAAATGAAGAAATTTAAGTGAAGTAGTTTTGTCATTGTCATATATTATATGTTGTTACACCTGAAAGGTGGTAACTGTTAGAAACCATGAAATAGCACCTGCAGTTATTCAAACCTGTAAATGTAAACTTTACGTTTTTACAGACATGAAACTTAAACATAACCCACAAAAGAGAAACTGAAATTTGACACGGTTTGTAAACAAAGTTTAACGAGTAGTTTATTGATAAACTCAGAAAATCCTGGACTGGGGTCCTACATATGGTATCAGAGCCATGGTTCCAAATCTGGAACCAGAGGGCTCACTACAGTGAGAAGACGTGTAAAAAAAAAAAACTAGGTTCTATGCCAAGGAGAAATGAAATTGGGTGCCATTAACCACTAGGTACCAATGACCATATTATTTTACCGCTTGTGTGCTGGAACTTCATTCTCCTTACCTGCAATAAGGAGAAAACAAAACAAAAAAATCATCATTAAAAGTCCATAAAAAGGGAGCATGGAATTTACAAATTGAAAACAGTATATACAGAATGGAGGTAAGCTTTATATAACAAAAGAGAATTTTATTTTGGCAATAACAATTTTTATATAATATATTATATAATATATATATATATATATATATGGAAACTTATACTTCTCCTATTGCTAAAGGTACACATAACACAATAAGCATTACATAAAGATAACATTCATTGTTATACCCACGATATTTGGTCATAATTGTTCATGCCACTTACGGTGACATTGGAATTCAACTAAAAATAAAATTTCTATATACTATGAACATATGAAAAAAAGGGGTTAATTTTGGTTAAATTTTAAATTTTAAATTTCAAAATAAACAAATATATATATATATATATAAACATATAATGATAAACAAATTTAATTTAAAAAAAAAAGGGATACAAAGAAACTTATTAAACGAGTATACATTTATTTCTTTTGAAAAACAAAAATAAAATTTATATGATATAGTTTAAAAATAAAATTTAAAAAAAAAAAATATGACAAAAAATTTAGGGTGGAGTTTTGGCTTGCAGCCAGCGGCGGCCATGGCAGCCGGCCGTGGGTATCCTTCCCTATGAGAGCCGATATCTTCTTGACTTAAAGGATTTCAATGAGTCTTCTAATCTCATCATTTCTATTGCTGGGAGTCGCAACCAAGTAAGCTGCTAGCAAGGGCTGCCAAAACGACCAACCACTTCCGGGGATTAGCATTGCTACACTGCACTGTGCTTACTTCTGCTGGGATTATTTCCGATAAACATAGTAACAAAAGAAAACACACACAAAAAAATATATATATGAAAATATTTTAACATAGACAAAAAAAATGGAAAACAAAAAAAACTTAAGTATAAATTTTTTTTTAACTGAAAACAAACAAAAAAAACATGCCCGCGGCATGTAGCCGGCGAGCAGTAGCATGGCCTAAGCGCGGCCTTGGCCAGCTGCTTGGACGGTGTGGCCTGGGTGCAGCCCAGCCGGCCAACACGGCCTGAGCGTGGCCTTGGCCAGCTGCTCGGCCGGTGCGGCCTGGGCGCAGCACGGCCTGAGCGCGGCCTTGGCCAGCTGCTCGGCCGGTGCGGCCTGGGTGCAGCCCAGCCGACCAGCGCTGTCCTTGGCCAGCTGCTCGGACAATGCGACCATGGCAGCCTTGGTGGTGCAGCTGTTGGGTATGCTGGTCCATATGCAGAGGCCTATGGTTTGCATCTGGCTCCAGGTAGTGCAGAAAAAGGCTCTCAGTATGGGTTTGATTCTGAAAAGCGAGCCTGGGGAGCTGCTGGAAATACAGGTGGAGCGTATGGTACAAAACTTGGTGCTGCGGCCAAAGCCATGGCAGGCCTTGGCACAGCAGCCACAGGCTGCGACACTGGAAAAAAAAAGGGGATATAAACATTTTTATAAAAAAAAATTATTATTAAGTTTGAATTTTTTTTTGGGGGGGGTGCAGCTAGTGCTGCGACACTGGTGTGCAGCCCAGCCAAACAGCCTTCGGCTGTGGCCTAGGCTTGCAGCCGGACAACAAAAGAATACTTAATAAATTTAAAAAAAAAAAGAAAAAAAATAAAACAAAACCGTTCTTGATAAGTAAATCAATCTATGGAAACTGTCTCTAAATCTCTCTTAACTGAGCAAAGTATGCGACCATGGGCCAGCAGGCAAGGCCTGCGACCAAGGCACAGCCCAGCGTGGCCAAGGAACGCAGCCACTACCAGTGGCAAGGCCTGCGGCCTCAATGCAGAAGGGAAGTCCCCAGTTGCTGTGCGAAAGGGAGAAGGTGGAGAGGTGCACAGCTACTGCTGCTTAAAAAAAAAATCGTGGATAAAATATATATATATATATATATATATATATATATATATATATATAGATAGATAGATAGATATAAGAAAAATAAAACTATAATACGTAATAAGTCAGAGATGACCTGCTCACCAACTCCATTGAACGCCATTGAGTTGTGTTGGGACTGAGACTGGCTGGAAGGCAGGAGCCCTTGCTGAGCTGCCGCCGAGTTGCAGAGCAGGGCTTGCCCAAAATCGAAAGAGGAAATAACCGGCATCCCACGGATTGACCCTTTTTAGGGTTTAGATAATTTCTTTTGATTATTTTAATTGGAGCATGGCCGTGGAAGGAGGTGGTAAGGCCGCGTGGCCTTCATGCGTAGGAAGGGTAGGGTAGGTTAAAAATATATCGATGAAAAAAAAAGGGGTTAAATTGTATTTTTTTTACATATATTATTATAAAAAAACAAATATATAAATTGATTTAAAAAAAAAAAAAAACTTCAAATGCCGTATGAAGTGTTTTTTTTTTAAATCTATATTTTAATTGATAAATATAACATTTTAATATGCTATTTAATAAATTTTAATTGGTTAATAAATTCAAATTACTTTATATTTAAATGGTTAATTTTGCAATAATAAATTTACAATTTAATATAAGTATTATATTAGAAAATAATATGTTAAATTAAATGTTATAATAGAAGTTAAATTTAGGGGTTAAAATAAAATGAGGTATCTATATCAATACTATGCTTAGACTTAAATTAATGTTAAATAATTAATTAAAATAGTTAACATAGGTTAATGACTAATTAGTTGGAGATTAATGATGGTTGATTAATGATTAACATAAGTAGTGTGATGTAAACCTAACACAAGAATATGGAGCACTAGAGGAGTAGGGTAGTTTGGGAGCTCTTATGATGCCTAGATTCAAGAGGATGGGTAGCATATATTGATGTACAAATGATATTGGTTATATCATTATGGAACGCAAATCCTATGATTGACACATAACAATTGAGTTCACTAGATCATGATATCATGCCGATAAACATGTCTTGAGTATTTGTACTTTGGTTGATGTAGTAGAGGAAGGTGCTAAGATTTAGGAGAGGAATTGAAATGCTAGGGTTAGTATCGTTATGAGAGGACCCAATGTTTGATGCAAGGAAACCATAGCGGAGACTTTCAAATGCTTTCCTTGGAAATCACGTGTGAGAAAAGATTGAAGAAGATCGAGGCTGGGCTTGTTGGTGTCGATGCCAACTTGTTGAGCCTTTTAGAGCAACTAGGAGTACCTTAGTACAATGTCTTGCTAAGCCATGATTGTCGGTTAGGGTTTTAATTCTTAAGGTGGATTCCATTAAATGGAATTAGTTTTAAATATAACAGTGAGTAAGGGGCAAGTTGCCCCAATGTTGAACTTCTTGTGGAAGGAAGGCTTAGTAGGGGAAATTATATCTAAGGATTATTAACGAGTAACAATAATTTAGGCCCAGATGACTTAAGAACATGTGGAACACCAAATGAAGCAAACACTCAGTGAACCTGGTACAAGCAATGGCTTAGGATAAAGCATTATTAAATGAAGTAATATATAGCCAATGTGCGTATGGGCCACGTAATGTGAACATTAATATAATACCATCGACGAAGGATATAATTTTCAAGTGATTTGGGGGTCAATGTAATGTAAAACACTATGCAATATAGGGTAATATGCTTAAGTGGGGATGGTAGAAAAAAATTTAAAACTTAATTGAAAATAATTGTTACGGCACACAGTTATGAGAGTATCGAATATGACACAAACAATAAAGTTGTAGGAAATAAATGAAAAAAAAATCAAGTATTGGCGCAATTTAAAATTTATGTCATGGATGTAGTAAATGCAAGTATTAACATAGTTGGTATAGGTCGATGATAATAGGTGTATAGTACGATGAGCACCATTATGATAGTCATTCAGATAGTACGAGGGGAATAATGATTAACTTGAGTAGGGACAAAGGAAGGGAGTGGTCAATGAAGTAGGAAGACTAAAATGAGTAGGTGCATAGGATAAAATATTCCTAATAAGGGAGCAACCCATAAACAATGTACATGTGGGCTAGGTGGTGATAAATGCAATCGTTAATATAATACTAGTAGATAGGGATATAGTTTTAAAACTGAGACGTGAGTCAATACAATGTAAGATGTCTCGATGCATTAGAGGGTAATGTGCTTATGTATTTAGCATGGGGGACACCTGCGAAGTGGATTGCATGGATGAATAATACTTATGAATGTGCATAGAACAACTCATATTAATAGATGAGAGATTAGGGTTGTTATAAAGGTAAAAGGGAACTATCGCCACATTGGAAGATAGAGTTATGCTAGGAGAGTAAACAAGAGAAGAAGAAAAAAAAAAAATTTAGTAATGATATACTATAATTATGGAGTGAAAGTAAATACATAATTGTCGTAAAAAGCGCATATTTAGACGATGAAATATAAGTGGTTGATTCATAAATCATGGAATGCACTATCCATAGTGGTATCAAGGATGAAAAAAAAGGGGGATTAAGGCGGCATAAATGAGATTTGGACATTTAACTTAGTCCCTAACTGGAAGAGTATAATGACATATGATATTCAGTAAAATCTTGTGACAACTAAAGTAGTTGGCAGTAATAATAAGAGAAGATCGTAATAGAAGAAATGTGCATGTATTATCAAGTTCGGGTAAGACATAAAATTAAGTTTGGTACGTCGAATGAATACATGATCTTGATCTTCACTCTGTAGGGTAAATTAAAAGTTGATCGACAATAGATGGGGTTGTAAAATCGTAAAATTTTATGAGGAACCTAGATAGTCATGTTAGGAAGAAATTTGTAAGGGTGTGATGCTATCCTGTGAGGGAATGACCTTATGTCATAATTTAATTTGTAAACAAAAGAAAAATGATATATCGCGTGATGCATAAGTCAAATTCCTTGAAAGTGGTTCATCATGTAGTACATTGATGGGAAAATGGTGTGTGATGTATGACTTAGAAGTAGTCATTACTTAATGGGAAATTGGGATTTTGGAATGAATTCGACTTGATTTTTAACCTAATTGTTATCATTGAGTATGTTTATATAATGATTTTAAGGACATTGTTGGGTGTGCCTAGTTTGGATTACCTAATGTATCTCTCATTAACATATGTTGTTGATGATGTGTTAGTTTCGAGCTTTCTCTTATTCATGTATGAGTAATAAAAGATATCGCACAACAAATAATACTGGACATAGAATGAATTTATGTTAGTTTAAAAACAACAAACAACATAATTGCAACATATGAATTATAGGCGTGTCAATGACAATAGACCGTTAAGGTAAGTAAGGGGGTTAAACAACATGAGCATCAACCATAGTATTTGGTATGGTGTGATAGAACAAATGAGCTCATTAGCATATTGTGATGAAATTTTGTTAATGCCGTATAAGTAATGATGAGTAAGGACTATAGAGTTAGTGTACACAAATAAGGAAGAGTCATCATCTTGTGTAATTAATGGATTATAAATAAAAATAACTAATAAGTGTAACTTAGAAACCGAAATAATAGAGTAGATAGGATCAGTGGTTTAACATAGATATGTGAATGATGGGTATGTCAAGGTAGGGATAGTTAGAGAAATGGTACCAAACTTAGGACAATGATGTGAGGGTTACAAGATAAATGGAAATGCGGTAGAAGACAAGTTCTAGTTGAACTTGGAAAGTGGTTAATGATGATATGGAAATTTCTCCATAATGTTTAAATTGTAGTCTCAATGGGTCCATCATTTAAACCAATGACCTTTAAATAAAGAGCATGTTGGCTTCATAATTTATCACTAATAATAAATCTTGATATAGAGAAATGGTGTAAGTCAATGTGGAATTAACTAAAGTTGAGATCCGATTAAAGAGTCATGGCAATGACTTAGAATCAAATTGAAATTCATACATATATAAGACATGGTATTCTTATGAATCACATTATCGAATGTACAAATTAATTTAATTTAACAAGGGCATTGACTATTCTATGGATTAAGGTGGTAACGAACCTTGAGTAGTCAAACCAACAACCTTGCAAACATTACAAAAAATATAAGAACACCTCCAATAAGATTAAATGAGTAAATTTTGTAGATGTTGTTATGTATAAATAGGAGGTGGCCCAGTAGGGAAGGTATACCCTAGGTTTTGCAACCTGGGAGGACGCACAGGTCATGCATCGTGGTTATCCCACACTGTTTGACCATAACTTCGGGGTGAAGTTTCTTGAAGGGTGGGTGTATGTAACGCCCCGTTTTGACATTTCTACCTAAACTATTATTATATGTTTTATATGCTTGATTACGAGACTTCGTCAGATTGATGATGCTGTGGACATGTTTTTCCAATGTAAATATGTGTGTGTGTGTGTGATGTTGGTATTAGGATACGTAGTCATGTTAGATATGTATCATGTGTTAATTATATATGCAGGTTACTAAATGATGGGTACGTGGATACCGTTACAGTTATATTTTGAATAAATGAATGTTATGCTAGGTGCATGGCGAATAATGAATTGATTATTGTTGTTATGATTATGACAAAATGTGTGTGTACATATTGAGGATTGTGCACGATATTCGAGATTGTATGTCGAGGAATGACTTACAGGTTAAAATGGCTAAGTGATAGCTGGATCCTACGAGGTGGGAGAGCCTCGGGGACATGGAATCTGAAAGATAAACGGTATGCAGGTGATGCATTATTTACTTTCACGTGATTATTAAGATGTTTATTATGATGTATGGGTGGGGTAGGGTTTCAGGAAACTCAACCGCCCAGATTGGTTATACGATGACAAACCGAGTACAAGTGCAACGCGGTTATTATGTCGGGTAGACATAGTCCCTTGTTCCATTAGGGGGGTGGAGGCTTTACCCATCGTTTATCCCCGAAAACTAGAGTCATGGGAGGGCTGTGCTACGGCGTGCTCCCCAAGGTGTGTGATGATGACTGGTGGTTGCCTGCTGGGGAAGCTTGGTCGATGTAGTCGACACTTCCGCTTACGGGTTCTAGCTGGAATCAGTCATGACTTGACATTTCAGGGTAGTCCAGCAGAGGATAGGATAGGATGTGGAAGTTAGTGATGATGTAGGTAAATAGGTGTAGCTTGAAGTAGGGGTGAAAACAAGATCTAACTGTATGTGTGTAAAACCCTTGATTGAGTATGTGTCGTAACTCAGTAATGTATGAATTGTTGTAATTTAATAAAATTTCAGTTAGTAAAAGAATGTACCTCGCAAACTATGTTTAAACCTGTCTCAGTAAACAATAAGTTTCGTGATTTTGATTGATGTGTGTGCGATTTATTACTGTTAGTGTACTTACGCGAGGTATGTAAGCAGTAGCTACGCTTACATAACTTGACTACATATTTATAAGTTGCGTAAAATAAAAGTGAACTATAATGTTTAGGCATTAATTACGTTGCTACTACTTACCTAAATAGGAGATTAAGTTAATACGTCGAGTTAGTAAATTTTGGATTAATAACTAAATAAGGTAATAGAGGAATTAGGTGGTAATGAAAGACGGTTTAGTAATAGTGTTAATTATTGTCGATTAATGTTAGTAACATTGATTAAGGTTAGTCATTGTTGATTAATGATTAATATTGTTGATTAATGTTAAATATTGTCGATTAATGTTAAGAATATTGATTAATGTAATTGTCGTTGATTAATGTTAATAATACCGAATAATAATGTTAAATAATGTCGATTAAGGTTAGTAATGTTGATTAATGTTAATCGTTATGAGTTAATGATTAATAGTGTTGATTAATGAACGAACTATGGATTAACCTAAGTAACAACTAATGTAATTGATTAGTAATGCTTGATTGATTATTTATGAATTTAATTAGTCAAGGGTAAGGGTTAAAATGTTTAATGGTTATTGTAATATTAATTTAAGTAATAATGATCTCATAGGTTAGTATTAATTACAAGGTTAGTTAATTAATTAAAACATATGGATAAGAATTAATTTATAACTATTAATTAATTATGATCGTGTCTAAGTTAATTAGAACCTAGGGTAAATTGCAAATAGATATATTTTGCAATCTATAAACAAGTGTCGGAATACACATTTGTAGTTGTTTAATAAAAATGATGAATTAATTATAAATTTATTATGAAACATTTAATTATGAGGTCACCGATAGTGGACTAGTAATTATTGGGGTAAAACGTGTAAGTGTAAAACATTTGTGATTGGTGTAAAATTTAATTTTATAATATAACATTTTATTAATTATTAATTATTATTTTGAAAAAGGGAAAGAATGTTAGAATATTGCCGAGAGGTTGTCGGTTGAGTGGAAAGCACTTAAGGTTTAAAGATGAACCAACCCAAACTTAAATTAAATAATAAAATAATATAGTCTTGGTTTATGAGTCAAAGTTGGGGGCTCGAGGAGGAATGGGGGGTTGGATAAAATTAATGAGGAAGATAGGGGTAGTTATGATAGGAGGTGTCGGTGGAAGGACAAAGGGGGGGAATAATGTCGAGAGGAGGGAAAGGAGAAGGGGCTTCTTCACCTTGCATATTTTGGATAGGAGATGGAGCAGAGATAGGAGGAGAGAGCAGCAAAGAAAGGGGGTTCTTGTTGTAGAGGTTGCAGAAGGGAAATACTGGTTGGCTTGTACTCGGTTTGGGCTCGGGGGTCCAAAGGGGTACCTTTGGAGTTGGGTGGTCGACGAGACCTCGCCAGTTGGCAGGGTGGCATACTTGTTTGGGTAGGTTGAGTTTCAAGGGTTTGGGAAGATATTGGTTGCAGGACAGCAAGTAGGGAACAACAAGCAGGGCAACAAAAGACGTAGCAACAAAAGGGGGATCTACCAGCTATTAAGATATATTTCTCATTTAGGTATACAATTAATTTCTAACCTTGTAAATCATTATTTCCATGTTATGTAAAATGAAGAAATTTAAATGAAGTAGTTTTGTCATTGTCATATATTATATGCTGTTACACCTGAAAGATAGTAACTGTTAGAAACCATGAAATAGACCTGCAGTTATTCAAACCTGTAAATGTAAACTTTACGTTTTTACAGACATGACACTTAAACATAACCCACAAAAGAGAAACTGAAATTTGACACAGTTTGTAAACAAAGTTTAACGAGTAGTTTATTGATAAACTCAGAAAATCCTGGATCGGGGTCCTACAGCAGGCATACCCATGCTTGTGAAAAATCTGTCAAGACTATTATAATAAGTGAAGGATGAGGGTCCAACTCAAAGATACTACTATGACAAGAATGAAGGAGTTTTCAATCCATGTGAGAGTAAATGAACTTGGAACTACTGTTGAATATTGAAGAAGTCAAACTGATGATGATCGTGATGAGCCCATAGGGGTGGGGGACAAGAGTAGAGGTGAAACTATGTGAGGGGGAACTTCCCTCTACCAGATGGATTGCTACCATGATTTTGCTGTTGATGAATATGTAACTTCATAATGTATTTCATATATGTATATTGTATCCCTACAGAGAGGTTATTATTCCTCTGTACGTAAGTGTCGTCATTTGTATTTACAAGTGTCGCAAGTGTCATAACTTATACAAGATGGGTTATTAGACCACCAAGTGTGGGGTCGGCCCTGAGTTGGGTTACCATGGGTTATTAGACTCTCCTAGAGAAGTCGGCCCTGTTAGGTTATTCGGTAAGTCAAGTCAAGTATAAATAGAGTGCGGGAGGCACTCTATTTGATCATTCACTTACTCATCTATCTCTCTCATTGAGTGATGCGCACTAGTGGAGGAGGAGAAGTTGCTAGGAGTTTATCTCTTATGCTTGGGTTTTGTATCATTGCTCTATCTATCTCTGAGGAAGTTATTGGGGTTTTTCACCTTCTTGGTTTTCTCCAAGGAAACTCTGTGTCTATTATCTCTTGTGATTGATATATTGTACTTGTTATTCTCTCAGATACGATCCTAGATCATATTGAATTAATGCTCAAAATCTAACATGGTATAAGAGCTAACCTGAGAAGAAGACACTGTGCAGTTACGGAATCTAGGGCTTCTTGTTTTTTGGGTTTCTCTCCACATATCTTCAAAGGCAGGAGGCTAGATTGACTCTCCTTGCAAGGGCGCATCTTTCCGTCGAAATATAATTCAATTATGATAACTTTCAGTTTTTGACCTAAAAATTAGGGTTTCTGCAAAAATTGGAATTTCTGAAATCCGAGACCATGGCTGGAAGCTCCTCTGCAAAATCGAAGTTTAGAGCTTTGGATCAAACTTTTTGGTTGGGTGAAGCTTCGGGAAATTCAAACCCTAATTCAGGGTCCTGCCTAGTGAATCCAGAAGTTTCAAAAGCAATTTTGAGGGGTGAAACTTTGCAGTTTTCAAATTCCAAGTATACCAACTTGATCAGCTCATCAAGGCGCATCTTTCTATCCTTTCAGAAGTTTGAAATTCAAAGTTTGAATTTTTAGGGTTTCTCTAACAAACCCTAATCCAGCACGAGATCTAGTTTTCAGTAAAACAAGTGGTAAGACCTAAATATTTTCTATTTCCATTTGAATTACTCTTTAAAGATGTCTTACCACACCAAGCTTGAGGATAAGCTTGAAGGGGCTGATAACTTCCGAGCATGGAAGTATAGGATTGGGTTAATTCTGGAAGAGAATGAGTTGGACACTTACATAAGTGAAGAGATCCCTATCCCAGAGGGAGAAGAGGCTAAGGCCTTACACAAGAGGAACTTGGTCAAAGCTAAGAGAATCATTGTTGATTCTATCAAAGACCATCTCATACCACGTGTCATCTCTGAAGACACCCAAGGAGATGTTTGATTCCTTGACCAAGCTATTTGAAGGGAAGTACATAAATTGAAAGATGACCTTGAGAAATCAATTGAAGAATATCAAGATCCAGAATGCGGAAACCATGCAGTATTATTTCTCAAGGGTCTCCCAGATAAAAGAACAACTTGAAGCTGTGGGAGAAGATATAGAGAATGGAGAAATGGTAATGACCACTCTTAATGGCCTTCCTAGGTCATGGGATTCCTTCATCCACGGAATTTGTGCTAGGAGGAAACTTATCACATTCAGTAGGTTGTGGGAAGAATGCTGACAAGAAGAAGCTCGAATTATAGCTCGAGAAGAGAAAATGGGGAATGAAGACCAAGCCCTCACAACACACTCCAAGAAATATGATGATAAGAAAGGGCATCACCACAGTAAGAAAGAAAGGCACCACCATCAAAATCAAAGGGGTAACTTCAGATCTCAAAGAAACATTTCAAATGCCCGATGCTTTACATGTGATGAGAAGGGACACTACTCCAGGGATTGTCCCAGAAATAATAAAGATGGTTCTCACAAGAAGAAGAAGAACATCAAAGGAAAACATCATGCTCACACTGCAGATGATGATGAACATCTCAGGAAGAGGGCTAGGGAAGAAAGTGAAGATTCTTCAAGTGATGAAGAGTATGTTTTGATTTCTTCCCTCACCGGTACTATTTCTCATGGAAGCAATGATTGGCTTATAGATAGTGGGGATTCCAAACATATGCTAGGATTCAAGGGATCCTTTGTGAAGCTATCTGAACATGATTCACCCCACAAGGTGAAACTTGGGGATGACTACCAACATCCAATAAAAGGAAGTGGTGAAGCCTCCTATAAGCTAGACTCTGGAAAGTCTATGAAGATGAAAGATGTACTATATGTTCCAGGTCTCAAGAAGAACCTTCTCTCCATATCTGCATTGGATGCAAAAGGCATGAGGGTTGCATTTATAGATGGCCAAGTTCTTATGTGGCCAAAGGGAAAAACTATAGATGATGCAGTGGTGATTGGAGAGAAAGAGAGAGGATTATACAAACTGAAGGGCCAACCAGAACAAGCCTTGGTTCATGACTGAGAAGATCCAAGTGAAATTTGGCATAGAAGGCTTGCACACATGCACTATAGAGCACTACCAATTGCAAGCAAAGTAGTGGAAGGTCTTCCTGAAATCCAGAAAAAACATGAAGGCATTTGCAAAGGATGTGCAAAGGGGAAGAACACAAAGAAGACATTTCCAAGTAGTGAAAGCAAGGAAAAATGAATCTTGGAAATCATCCACTCTGATGTATGCGGTCCAATGTCATCCAGTTCTCTGAGTGGGTATGTATATTATGTTTCCTTCATTGATGATTTCTTTAGGAAGACTTGGGTTCACTTCTTGAAGAACAAAGATGAAGTGTTTGATAAGTTCAAGGAATTCAAAGCCTTGAGATCTTTAGATCAGACAATGGCGGAGAATTTACTTCAGGAGACTTCAAGAAGCTTTGCAGTGATTCAGGGATTAAGAGGGAGTTGACCACTCCTTACAATCCACAAAAGAATGGGGTTTCCGAAAGGAAGAATAGAACAATTATGGAAGCAGCAAGGGAAATGCTTCATGATCAAGATCTACCTATGCACCTTTGGGAAAAAGAAGTAAGGACATCTGTATATGTGCAGAACAGAACACCTCATAAGATAATTGAAAACAAAACACCAGAAGAAGTGTTCACTGGAAAGAATCCATAAGTTAGCCATCTCAGAATATTTGGTTGTCCAGTGTACATACACATTCCAAAGGAAAAGAGGACAAAGCTTGATCCTTCAGGAAAGAAGGGCATATTCGTGGGTTACAGTGAAAGCTCGAAGGCTTATAGAATCTACTTCCCAGGATTCAAGAAGATTGGCATCAGCAGTGATGTAACATTTGATGAAGGCTCAGCATACATCAAATCGAGGAAGACAACTATTGAAGACAATGAAGAACCCAGAATATCCAGAACACAAGACACCACTATGAATGAAGCAGTTCCTGAAGAAGATCGTGAGATGGAAGATCCACAAGAACCTGTAGATCCACCCTGTGAGAAGAACTCTCACAAGAGGAAACCAGCATGGGCTAGAGAGCTCATCCAAGATGCAGAAAGGTATGGCATTCCAGAAGAGGAACACAGAGAAAGGAAAATGACAAGATCACACACCAGCTATGTTGCCTTACTCTGTGATATCATGAACAAAGAACCTTCCAGTTATGAAGAAGCAGCGTAAAAGAAAGAATGGAAGGATGACATGGTTGAGGAATACCAATCGATCATGAAGAATGATGTTTGGGATGTGGTCCCAAGACCAGAAGGGAAGTCTCTGGTGAATTCCAAGTGGATCGATAAGATCAAGCATGCTGCAGATGGTAGCATAGAGAAATATAAAGCAAGATTTGTAGCTTGTGGCTTCTCCCAGAAAGAAGAGATTGATTATGAAGAGACCTTTGCATTTGTGGCCAGGTACACTTCCATTAGATCATTACTTTCTCTGGCTGTAGTGATGAAATGGAAGGTACACTAGATGCATTTTATGACAAATTTCTTGAATGGTGTAGTTGAAGAGGAAGTGTATGTGGAGTAGCCACTCGGGTTTGAGACACATGTCAGAGGGACTCATGTGTGAAAACTAAATAAAGCCCTGTATGGTTTAAAACAGGCACCCAGGACCTAGTACGGCAGGATGGATAGCTTCCTATCCAGTTTGGACTTTACTAAGAGTAAAACGGATTCCAACCTTTACTACAAGGTTGAGGAAGGTAATCCAATGATATTAGTATTGTATGTGGATGACCTGTTTGTGACAGGTGAGGATAGATTGATTGCCGATACGAAGTGGAAGCTTGCTGCCGAGTTCGAAATGAAGGACTTGGGTATGATGCACTACTTTCTAGGCATGGAGGTGTGGCAGAGTGCAGATGGGATCTTCCTTGGACAAGGGAAATATGTAGTATAGATCCTGAAGAGGTTCGGGATGATGGACTGCAAGGCCATGGCCACACCCATAGCATCGAACCTGAAGCTTCTATGTGATGCTTCATCTGAGTCGGTTGATGTCACGGTGTATCGTCAGATGATTGGGTCCTTGATGTACCAGATGAACACGAGACCAGATATTTGCTTTGTTGTGAACACATTGAGCCAGTTCCTGATGGATCCTAGAAGTGTTCATCTAGTTGCTGTAAAGCATATTCTGAGGTACCTGAAGGGTACGGTTGATTATGGGCTCAAATATGATGTGAATCAGAAGTTTAACCTGGATAGTTATGTTGATTCGGATTGGGCAGGCAATGCCATTGATCATAAGAGAACTTCAGGGTGCTGCTTCAGTATGGGATCCGGTATGATCTCTTGGTTTAGTAGGAAGCAGTCCTATGTGGCACTGAGTACAGCCGAAGCAGAGTATGTTGCAGCTTGTTCGGCTAGTTGTGAGGCAGTATGGCTTACGAAGCTACTATCTGAGTTATTTGATCTCCTGTTGGATGCTACTGGTATCTTTTGTGATAACCAGAGTTGTGTGAAGTTGGCTGAGAACCTGGTGTTCCATGAAAGGTTGAAGCACATCGAGATCAAATATCACTATATTAGGGATATGGTGCAGAGAGGAGCAATGAAGCTCCTATGTGTTGCAATGGACGAGCAGATAGCCGATGTGTTGACCAAGACGCTGGCTAGAGTGAAGTTTGAATACTTCAGAGAGAGACTTGGTGTACTTCAGATCGAGATTCCTTCCAAGGGGAAGTGATGAGTCTGGAGACACAGACTCACATGAGCCTTTCTCACATGGTGATAGATGTGTTCTCCCATGGTGAGATGTAAGGGCTGGAGACATTCTCACATAGTGATAGCTGTGTTCTCTTATGGTGAGATGTAAGGGCTGGAGCCATTTTCACATAGTGATAGATGTGTTCTCATATGGTGAAATGTAAGGGCTGAGCCATTTTCAGATAGTGACAGATGTGTTCTCCTATCCTGAAATATAAGGGCTGGGCCATTCTCACATGGTGATAGATGTGTTCTCAAATGGTGAGATGTAAGGGCTGGATATGCCTTTTCGACATGGTAATAGATGTGTTCTCCCATGGTCGTGATGTAAGTGCCGGTGCCTTCCCCAAATGGTGATAGATGTGTTCTCCCATGTCGGTGGTGTAAGTACTGTGTGGTGTGCATCTGGGTTGTGCTCCGTGGAATATGAGGTGATCTAAAGACGATGATGTGACAATAGGGTACACAGGTTTTGCAGAGGCATATAATCAGTCTTGAGATGCTCTTGCAGGTTTTGCAGAGGCAGTGTAATCAGTCCTGGGATATCTTGCAAGTTTTGCAGAGGTAGTATAATCAGTCCTAAGGTGCACCTACTTGATGGCTTGCTTGCAAATATGATGAAGACCTACATGGAGGCTAGGCCTACACCCAGCACGAAAAGGGGCTAGCTCTATAGAACTTCCTATGATGAGTAGATTGGATATTGATTGAGATAGCAGCAGTGACGATGACGATGATCCGATGACGATGATCTAATGATCTAGAGAAGAAGACTTGTTCTAGAAGACCTGTGTCGAGAAATACCTTCCTAGTTAAGAGGGAGTGTTGATGTATATGTAACTTCGGAATGTATTTCATATATGCATATTGTATCCCTACAGAGAGGTTATTATTCCTATGTACATAAGTGTCGTCATTTGTATTTACAAGTGTGGCAAGTGTCGTAACTTATACAAGATGGGTTATTAGACCACCAAGTGTGGGGTTGGCCCTGAGTTGGGTTACCATGGGTTATTAGACTCTCCTAGAGAAGTCGGTCCTGTTAGGTTATTAGGCAAGTCAAGTCAAGTATAAATAGAGTGTGGGAGGCACTCTATTTGATCATTCACTTACTCATCTCTCTCTCTCATTGAGTGATGCGCACTAGTGGAGGAGGAGAAGTCGCTAGGAGTCTATCTCTTATGCTTGGGTTTTGTATCATTGCTCTATCTATCTCTGAGGAAGTTATTGGGGTTTTTCACCTTCTTGGTTTTCCCCAAGGAAAATCTGTGTCTATTGTCTCTTATGATTGATATACTGTGCTTGTTATTCTCTCAGATAAGATCCTAGATCATATTGAATTAATTCTCAAAATCTAACATTTGCAAATGAGAACACGGCTATCTTCAAAAGTATATTTCCTCCTGGTGCGATAGAGGTGTTGTCTTCGAGCATAGGGGAAACCACTTAGTTAGGGTGCACTAATGAATCTCCCTACTTAGTTCAAGGTGATCCATTATAGTGATTGAAAGGGACCCCAATGTACAACTCCACCTACTACAACTATCAGAATATGGTGAGATGACATCGATGAGAATTGAAGCGTATGAGAAGATGAGGGTCTCATCATAGGAACCAAGAATGTATTGTGATCAACTATAGGACTGACAAATCTAACATAGGACTAGATGATAAGTGTGGTGCTCATAACAGAATTCCTTTGATCGATGTAAACAGGAGGAGGGATAACAACAACATTCATTTAGGAAAGGTATAGAGTGAAACAGAGGAAGACATACTATAAGTGAAGGGGCTTTGATGGTGACACAATACTGAGAGTAATGGTGACCAACAAAATTGATAATGTTGGGGGTATAAAATACATCGATAAAAGGTGACCATGGGTTGCTGACAAAATAATCAAGAGTTCCCACAGTTTTATGTGGATTGGGGAACTTGTTTGTAAATACAGAATAATTGATGGGTTCCTCACAATTTATGTGTGTTAGGGGACCAATTTGATGAAGGGTGGCGTCCCCACATTTTTGTGTGGTTGGGGGACGCTTTCCAGGATGAGGTGGGGGTTGTTTTGCAACCACAAATATAGATGCCCCATGAATAAATTCCATGCAGATCATTCCTGCAGGAATAACTTAATAGAACTTGGTGATCTATGAGGGTGGGGGCCCCATTAGTGTCTTTGCGGGGGGAATGATATGAGGAATATTGAAAATGATCGAGTGCTAATGGAGGTATGAGTGGGAAATGATGAATCTTGATCATAACATGTGTCGAGGAATCTGATGGCACTGACTGTTGAAAGTGGGAGAGTATATACGTAGCTGTAAAATGATGAACTAATGGTGATCGTTTCAAGATGAATCAGATTCCTCGGGCTTGTGGGGTGTTCGACATCATGGGTGTCAAATGATGATAAGGGACGTAATTGTGTGCACACCCATGGGGGAACATGATATTATTAGTGATGACATTGGTGGCACATCATGACTGGGAATTAGGGCCCTATGGTTATCAATGGGAATATTGGAAAATGAAATGTGAGTAGAGGGAAAACATTTCCTATATGTCAATTTCGTAATGATACCTGTGATAAAATCTCGATACCATTGCTAAGCAATGTATCCTTGTTATTATAATGGAAAAACAAGGGGTATCTTGTATGTCTCGGTTTTAATCCTCCAAATATGGCGCACATACACAAGTGTAGTAAAGAACGTGACAAAGGTATTGATAATACATAAATACAAAAACCAAAGTAGCGTGCACACCTGTGTGGTGAGGGAGGCTCAAGGGTAGACGTGTTTAAGGTACAACCCGTTGACGGGGTCATTTAGGGTAATATATTTTGGGTCGATTAAGACATATGCTCCCTTGGGGAGGAATTCCTTAACGACATAAGGGCTTGTCCATCGAGATACAAATTTATTGGGTCCTTGTTTGTTGTCTTTTTTGGCTTTGAAGATGAGGAAAAAGTCACCTTCATTGAAGGTGCGAGGTCGAACATGTTTGTCATAATGTGCTTTGGAGCAAACCTTCATGGCCTCATTTTGTTGAAGCGAGTCATGGTGTTATTTGTCGAGGTGTTCCAAAGTAAACAACCTTTGCTTGCGGGCGGGAGTATCCGGTAACAAATCTACAACAGATTGGAGGGTAGGTATTTGGAATTCTATGGGAAGTACGACTTCTACTTCATCGACAAGGTGGAATGGGGTGAATCCAGTAGCGGTCTTGAACGAGGTGCGATAGGCCCAAAGAGTTGGGAGTAACATGTGGTGCCAATTGGATTTGTTCTTATTTATTGTGCATTGGAGCATAGTTTTGAGAACTTTGTTCACAACTTCAACTTGGCCATTTTCCTGGGGGTAGTAGGCTGTCGACAACTCATATTTAAATCCTAATAACCGCGATATTTTTTCAAACATCTCATTATGGAAATGGGTTCTGTTATCATAGACCAACGTTTTAGCTACGCCAAAGTGGGATATAACATTGTTAAAGAAGAAACATGTGGCAGTGATGCCTTTGCAATCGAATGTGGCAATAGCTTCAACCCATTTGGTGAAGTAGTCAATGACGACAATGATATATTGGTGGCCTTGCGCTGAAGTAGGGAGACACTCCATAAAATCAATTTCCCATTTGAAAAATGGGCCAGCTATGATTACTGGATGGATAGGGGTAGGTGGTGACCGCAAAAAGGAAAATACCTGACAATTCGCACATCTTTTGATGACGTAGACACAATCCTTGAATACTGAGGGCCAAAAATAATCCACGCATAAGATTTTTTGGGTGGTGGCAAGGCCTGAGAGTTGGATTCTGCATGCGCCACTATGGTATTCATTGAGAACTTGTTCAACTTCCTCATGTGTTAAACAATGGTGTAGGATGGTGTCTATGCCACGATGGTACAAGACATCTCCGATGAGAAGGTATCGTGGTGCCTGATGACAAATACGTCTACGGTCATTGCGGGATAGGTGGGCTGTGAACTTCTGAGTACGAAGATAAGTTATGATATCATCGTACCATGGGTCATCGCTTGTGATGAGGAAGAGATGTTCATCAAGGAAGTGGTCATAAATGGGTTCTCCCAAGGTTTTGGATGGGAGGTCAGCGATGATCTCGGCTAGGGCCAATGCTTTCTTGCTTTTAGGAATTAAAAACTCGAGGTAAAACTCTTGTAAGATAACAATCCAACTTGTAAAATTACTATTGATAATCCTATGGCTAAGTATGTATTGCATGGGGTTGGATTCAATGACCATGGTGGTTTTGCAGAGAAAAATATAATGGCATAGCTTTACGGAAAGAATGACTGTTAATGTGAGCTTCTCATTATGAGTGTAATTGAGTGTTGGTATGGAAGCTCATGAGTGAGGTAAATGGAATGTAATGATGGATTTAGGAGAGAAGAAATGATGTGGAGGTCGAATTGGTCAAGTGGTAAGAGTTTCCAAGTCAACTAGCTTTTCCTTATCCACTAGAAAGTAGAAAAAAATAGGATAAAGCTGTCTAAATCAGGAAAGTGTCTTTCTAATTCAAGAATAGAATAAAATCAGACAGAATCCAAGGAAATATAATCTAGAATTTGTCCAAATTTGTTTTTGTGACTTAGGATGGCAAGTGGTCCACTAAAAGACAAAACTGGTCCTATTTAGCTAGTCAAAACTTAGGAAATTAATCTAGGTGACTAGTAAAATATATCCTAAGTATTTAATGGGCTTTTAAATGTTCCAACACCCCCATTTAAGCTTGACTTTATGAGGTGAAATATCAAATATATAGGACCCAAGCAATAAGACTTATGGTCACCCCAATACAAAAAAATATTAGTCCATGTAGGTGAGGAAAGAAGGAAAACCACTTGGGAAGAAAACCTCCCCTCAAGATCATGGAATACACCATAATAAGGATCTCCAAACTCCAAGCAGGTGAGAACTTGGTCAAATGTCTGGAGGAATCTTCTTTTTGGGAAGAAGTGGAATATTCTCATTAGACTTGAGCTTCTTGAGATTAGATCCAAATGAGACTTGATGATGTCCTCCATCTTATGTGCAATAGGTGCCAAAAATCATGCAGTAAATTAGAAGCAAGACAAAGAGAGCGGAACCAGCCACTCCAAACTATAACTTTTCCTCCGTAGTATTCAATAACACACCAAAAATCAACCCAAAGAGAGGTTCCGAGTTTGTATGAGCTGCAACAACTGGCTGATGATTCAAATTAGAAGACATATGAGAGAACCGAGAGATGTATCCAACTTCTTGAAAAATGTGTTGGCAATCTTGTAGGAACTGGCAGGAGCATGGACAGAGGAAGTGAAGGCGCGACCAACAACCTCAACTGTGTACTGTCTTCCAAATAACTATAGATCACCTTCTTGGATACCATTGGCCATCAAAGGATCCTCAATATCTGAAGTGTAAGAGGAGAACAATGATGAGAGATGGAAAGATCTGAGTTCTTCTTCAACAATAAATTTATGCTATTTGATCTTCAGTACCTGAAAAACAAACTCTCTGAAATATATACTGGAAGACTAATTTAATTAAGAACTCCAAAGGATCTGATACCATGTGAGAATTATATATAGGTTGAATACCATCAAAGAATTCTAATATCCAAGAATCTTGAAGCAAAGAAGTCCTCACAAGAATTTATTCAAAGATATGCAAGAATAAGAAGAAATGTTGAAATAGAACATAAGAGAAGGAACTCAATTGATGGAAACATTATCTCATATCTTATTCCTCAATGTGAATACAATATATAATACACCTCAAGAGAGAAAATAGAATTCCTTAAAGGCAAGTTGTAAAGCACAAAAAGTAAGGCTTACTAAAAACATAAAAACCCCCTAGGTGGCAAAAGCAATTTCCAAAACTATGCTAGAGGCTCATGAAATTGGAAAGTATGGTATGGAAGCTCATGAGTGAGGTAAATGGAATGTAATGATGGATTTAGGAGAGAAGAAATGATGTGGAGGTCGAATTGGTCAAGTGGTAAGAGTTTCCAAGTCAACTAGCTTTTCCTTATCCACTAGAAAGTAGAAAAAACAGGATAAAGCTGTCTAAATCAGGAAAGTGTCTTTCTAATTCAGGAATAGAATAAATCAGATAGAATCCAAGGAAATATTATCTAGAATTTTCCCAAATTCATTTTTGTGACTTAGGATGGCAAGTGGTCCACTAAAAGACAAAACTGGCTCTATTTAGCTAGTTAAAACTTAGGAAATTAATCTAGGTGACTAGTAAAATATATCCTAAGTATTTAATGGGCCTTTAAATGTTCCAACACCCCCCCTTAAGCTTGAATTTATGAGGTGAAATATCATATATATAGGGCCCAAGCAACAAGGCTTATGGTCACCCCAATACAAAAAATTATTAGTCCATGTAGGTGAGGAAAGAAGGAAAACCACTTGGGAAGAAAACCTCCCCTCAAGATCATGGAATACACCATAATAAGGCTCTCCAAACTCCAAGTAGGTGAGAACTTGGTCAAATGTCTGGAGGAATCTTCTTCTTGGGAAGAAGTGGAATATTCTCATTAGAATTGAGCTTCTTGAGATCATATCCAAATGAGACTTGATGATGTCCTCCATCTTATGTGCAATAGGTGCCAAAAATCATGCAGTAAATTAGAAGCAAGACAGAGAGAGTGAAACCAGTCACTTCAAACTATAATTTTTCCTCCATAGTATTCAATAACACACCAAAAATCAACCCAAAGAGAGGTTCTGAATTTGTATGAGCTGCAACAACTGGCTAATGATTCGAATTAGAAGACATATGAGAGAAATGCGAGATGTCTCCAACTTCTTGAAAAACGTGTTGGCAATCTTGTAGGAACTGTCAGGAGCATGGACAGAGGAAGTGAAGGTGCGACCAACAACCTCAACTGTGTACTATCTTCCAAATAACTATAGATCACTTTCTTGGATACCATTGGCCAACAAAGGATCCTCAATATCTGAAGTGTAAGAGGAGAACAATGATGAGAGATTGAAAGATCTGAGTTCTTCTTCAACAATAAATTTATGATATAGGTTGAATACCTTCAAAGAATTATAATAGCCAAGAATCTTGAAGCAAAGAAGTCCTCACAAGAATTTATTCAAAGATATGCAAGAATAAGAAGAAATGCTGAAACAGAACATAAGAGAAGGAACTCAATTGATGGAAACATTATCTCATATCTTATTCCTCAATGTGAATACAATATATAATACATCTCAAGAGAGAAAATAGAATTCCTTAAAGGCAAGTTGTAAAGCACAAAAAGTAAGGCTTACTAAAAACATAAAAACCCCCTAGGTGGCAAAAGAAGTTTCCAAAACTGTGCTAGAGGCTCACGAATTTGTAAAGTATGGTATGGAAGCTCATGAGTGAGGTAAATGGAATTTAATGATGGAGGAGAGAAGAAATGATGTGGAGGTCGAATTGGTCAAGTGGTAAGAGTTTCCAAGTCAACTAGCTTTTCCTTATCCACTAGAAAGTAGAAAAAAATAGGATAAAGCTGTCTAAATCAGGAAAGTGTCTTTCTAATTCAGGAATAGAATAAAATCAGATAGAATCCAAGGAAATCTTATCCAGAATTTGTCCAAATTCGTCTTTGTGACTTAGGATGGCAAGTGGTCCACTAAAAGACAAAACTGGCCCTATTTAGCTAGTCAAAACTTAGGAAATTAATCTAGGTGACTAGTAAAATATATCCTAAGTATTTAATGGGTTTTTAAATGTTCCAACACTAAGTAGGTATAAAAATTCGTGTTCCTGAGTGGAGTAATCGGGCGAAAAACATTGATGGAAGTTAGCCTTACCTTGGATACTCTGCAACTCACGCCATGTTCATGGGGATGGTACCTCGAGAATGGAATGGACTTTCGAAGGACCAGCGATGACTCTATCCTTGGAGACGATGAATTCTAATAATTGACCAATGGTGACACAAAACACACATTTAAGGGGGGTCAAGTGTATGTTGTATTTGCGACAACGTGTGAAGATGGTGAGGAGATCGTGAAGGTGATCACAACGTTTCTTAGATTTGGAGGTAAGGTCATCTAAAAGGGTGAGGATGATGTGAGCCAAGTCATTAAAAACATACGCCATAGCATGCTGGAAATTGGCATCGATGTTTTTCAAACCGAAGGGCATAAATTTATAAGCGAAGGTACCCCATGGTGTGGTAAATGTTGTTTTGTACTGATCTTGGGGGCAGATATTTATTTGGTTATAGCTAGAGAATACGTTGATAATGAAAAATATTTCACTACCGACACATGAATCGACGATCTGTTTGATAAATGGGGTTGGAAAATTGTCCTTGGGGCATGCTAGGTTGAGGTCACGAAAATCCGTAGAGACGTGAATGGTACCTTGATTTTTGTTGATCGAGACAGGGTTAGAGACCCATGATGTGTAAACAATAGGGAAGATGAATCCTTCCTGTAGGATTTTTTCGATCTCAACTTTGAGAGCTGGGGCCTTAGAGGGGTGGATCGAGCATTGCTTTTGTCTAATAGGGATGGCATCGGGCCAAGTGTCAATGTGATGCTCAACAATTGTATGGTTGAGGCCTGGAATTTCTTCATAAGACCACATGAAGACATCGTGAACCTCCTTGAATAGGTTGGTGAAATCAATGATTTCCCATGGTGAACATGAGGCCCCAATGGAGATGTTTTCGATGACTCTTAGGGTAACAAAAATATCGACCTGGATGGTGGGGGAGATATTGGAAATATTTCCATCTTCGAAAGCGTTTGGGGTAGGGATGGTATTTTTGAATCAATCGATATGACTAGGAGGTAAAAAATACTTTGAATCAATGGTATATTGTTGGGCTATTAACAGGATTTGAGGATCCTGCGTGTGGACAACGGATGACTTGTGATGGAGGGAATCCCATGGGGGTTCATCCGAGTGCATGGCTTCGATTATCTCTTCATTTGTGGAGAATAAATATTCCTCTAGCATGTATTCGTCAAAGGAAAATGGATCTTCGAAATTGGTATGAAGGGTAACTGACTCGAGATGAAGGATGTCCATATAACCAAAGGCACTTGGGGGAGGAGGCAGGATCTCTTCTTTGGGAAATATTATGGGATCTAGGGTTTCCCAGGAGACTAGTGATGGGGGATCAATATCGCTAAGGTGATGATAAATGTTGGGTATACCATGATCTCCATTGGTGTTTGTAAGATCATTTTTTTCTTCGATTACCATTGGGAGGGTGGTTCCACAAGGGGTAAGGTTATCCGATAATCGCTTATGGGTTGCGCGTAGGCTGCGAAACATGGCTATTATAGGACATTGGAATGAATCGTGAGACATCAAATTGCATGATAGACATGGGTTATTGGTGTAGGTGTGATTAAGAACGATGACAAGACTTTGTGAGCGCTGAAGGGGTAAATGTTGGTAGGGTATGGAGTCTTCCCATCAAGGGGGGTGTATTATAGGGACCACGGTTGTAATAGTATTAATACAAGCCACTTTAGGTGATAAAGGTGGAGAAGTGTCTTCCAATGACTGAGTGAGGAATATGGTTTCCAACGCATCCCAAAATCGAGGGAGATCGAGACAATGGTGGGTGTAATGCCCAAACTGTGAACAAATCGAACATGCGTGATTCATATGCAATGATTTGGACTTAGAGGTGGGTGATGATGATGTGCCCCATTCTATGGTTGGTGGAGCATAGGTTACACTGACCATGGTGTTGATCAAGTTTCAAAGTTATGGTAAGGTGGGGCATAGGTTGGTCGCATGGCCTTGTTTCCCACAAAGAGCACATGGTGGAGTGACTCTCTAGGTGGGAGTATTGGTCGATACTGAGGATTTTGACTGTTGTTGGTTGATGCCCCCTACTTTAGGTTGAGCGACCTCCGACAAGTTTGGTGTTGGGTTATGTAGGAGGGCACCTTTCAAGTTTGGTTGTTTCATGTCTCCTGTGGTAGTTTTAGCGACGATCGACTACAGATTAGTTGCGTATGTCGTAGGTCCAACTGTCGGTGTGGAGGGCGTAGCTATCCTAGTATGCATAACAGCTGAAACAGGGACAAACTCATAGTGGGATATTGATTTAGAAGCCATTTCTGGGTAGGGTGGTGTAAGGTACCATACTGGAATACCCAAAGTGATCCCAAGTAGAGTCAACTGATCCATAACCAATGTCCCTTGTATTTCAGTGGGGGGTACAAGAAAGGGATTTGGAATATCCGAGGTACTCATGGCCTCAACGTTTGGTCAAAGACATGGCTCAACACCGGCGCTAATGATGGTGTTGAGGAGGAGGTGGGGCCAATTTCAACGGTGATAATTGTGCACATTAGGCCATCGGTGGATGTGGGGATCTTGGGTGGTGTTCTAGAATATAATCCTAACAAATTAGAGTCCTTGTACATACCGGGGGAAATATCAACATAGGCAAGTTGGTTTGTATTGATGACAGTAGGTAGGATATTGTCAAGGTTACTAGTGGCATTGGGATCATAGTAGTTAAGCTGGTCAAGGGTGACAATCTTCCCATTTAAGGGAAACATCATGATACTGAAGACCGGGGAGATGACCGTCTTCATGGAGTGCATATAACTACACCCTAAGAGGATATTGTAGTCGAGTTGGGAATCAAATACCTCGATATAGATCATGACCATATTTCCCCTAGCTCTATGGGGAAATTTTGGTACAATCCTCTAGGTTGCGATGGTATCCCATCCTATAAGTGGAGGGTGATAGACGAGGGAACCATCTCAGGTGACCCTAATTTTTTACAAACATTAGAGGACATGACACAAGTGGATGTGCCTTCCTCGATGATACATCGATGAATCATAATGTTCTTCATGGTGACGAGGACTTGAAATGCGACTGAATAGGGTAGTCGTGGTTCACCTTTGTCGAGATCAAATGTCATGAGGTGCGAGTCGAAAGGGTTGAAGACACCGAATGCATTGAGTAAATCCTTTCGTTGGGTTGGGCATGACTATAACACTTCTAATGTGGATATGGTTGTAGGGGACTGAGCCAAGTCATCCACAATACTATAATTGTGGGTAGATTTCATATGGGGGTTATTAGGTGTACACCGAAGTAGAACCTCTGGAATCCACGGGATTTATTTGGCACTTGGGCGTGGTATTTGCAGAGGGCCCCCCGAGGGGAGAGGGATATCTTCCGCTTGGGGAGCTTCAGGCCTATCATAACCTTTGGCTTGAGTCTAAAGATTACATCTGTAACATCACGATAAATTCACAAAAATTTAAATTTTTTAAAGTAGCAATAAATACTGAAATTGCTAATGTGGAAAATGAAATAATTACTAATCTTTTAAGTAATGATGAATTACGATAACAACAAATTAAACCTCATAGCGCAAAGTACTTCATTAGTTCTGCTTGTGTTTATTTGTAATCTACATGCTATAGTTAAGTTTATCCTGCGATATATTTTCTTGATAAGGTACTGACAGTTTGCTTTTGAATGGTGACGAAGGGGTCCTACGAGGTACCCTGAGGTTTACTTAGCTATGTTTAGCTAAAGCATTTGAACATGTTTCAATGTGTAGAAACGCAGGTAAGAATAATACGACAAATTGAGTGTTAAGAGTAAATATGTTTTTCAATTCATCGTCAATGTTATTGTGAAAAACTCTTAGTACTTTCTTGCATGAAAGTTATGGGTCTTTGTCCTACTTCTTGTTTACGTGCTAGTTTACAAGCTTAACAATGCTATTAAAATCCTGTCGTCATTTGCCATAATGCAAGGAGCAGTGATGTCCTGTGTATTAAACTTATACTATGAGTGCTAGATTCCAATGTACACATGAATTCAAAATAACTATAGTGGCTCCTATAATTGTCCATTTATAAATTACATATAGAATTATGCTAATATACCATTGTCCTTTATGATATTATCATCATAGTTCTATTGTGAATTTACTACACTTATAGGAAATTATGTCCTTCTAATATAATATTTGTGCATTGTAATCTAATGGGCAACTTGTGAAAAGATGAACAAATATTACAATGTACAAAATTAATGCATCCTAAACTATACACTAAATATCAAACCCTTATATGAAATGCGACCTTAATAAAATGAAAATGCTATAACATATATGTAGACCTAGTGTTCGAAAGACTAACACTATGGACATCAAATGAACCATAAGTTATAACCCTATGTCTGGTACTGATATGTGATAGTGACCAAGCGTTGAATGCTTATTGTACTAGCAGGTTTTCGTATCAGGTTTGGCATTAAAGTCATCTGCCTTCAGTGTTGAGTGGATTTCCTAGCTGGTGCCATCGTGGTTGTCCACGAGGTTATGGATCACATCATAGTAAAATTCGAATGCTTTCAAATGCCGAGATGTACACTGTTTTGTCGAGATGTACACTGTTTTGTCCCTTGGTTTAGTGAGATGGCATCACAGTGGATGGGGAAATTAATATAGCATTAAGTGTAGTTGATGCCCGAATTTCAACGTGCCTTGTTGGCTTCACCTCCGTCGTTGATCTCACATGTTTTGGACTTTGAACAAGAAACCATAAACTCCATTACGTTTACACGGTTATCATTTTCTTTTGTCATTCATTGTGTTGGGAAAGGTTCTGTGGAGAGGCCGACAGGTCGAGAAAATCCAGGGTTTCAAATGGCAGGTATTGTTACAACATCTCCAAGACTCGAAACCATGACCTGTTGAGTGTTATTCTGATATCTGTAAATGTTTTAAGAGTCGAGCCTTCTGAAAGCTTTCAGTAGTTAAAGATGTTGAAGGGTTAAATCCGTGGTCGGATTTTCTAGGTATGTTGAGAGAGTAGTTCTTCGGGGTTTTTATCTGGAAGCTTTGAACCATGTTCAATTCTCATGCAAGGATATACCGTTGTTCACAGAATTGGAACTCTCTTCAATGTGCTGTAAAGATGGCTTCGTCGATTTTGTTTGCAGGAGGTATCTCTTATCTCGTAACTACAATACGCAGGTAATGTTTCAATATTGAGGGTTATTGCATTCTAAAGTGTATATAAATAACTCAGAAATTTCCTATTTTAACCCCTTATGTTTTCTTGTGACAGGTGATCTTCGTCGAAGGGTTGCTGAGTTTGAAAGCTTGTGGAGTAATGCTACTAGCTCACCAGTAAGACTCGATGGTTCCTTACTTCGTAGGTCCTCTTGGCCTGTCGTGGCCTATGATTGGTGTCTGATGATGGAATATATGGTTCCTGGCAAAGTTTTGGCCAGTGATGTGTTTGGAAGCCAAAAGATAGAGTACTAGAGGATGAGATTCTCGGTTTTTCTTATTTCTTTGTTTTATAGCATTTACTGCAAATTTTGTTACAACAGTACATTTTTTTAAGATGTAATGCTAAAGGGATGAACCCTCGTCGTTTTTAATGGAAAAATACAGTGTTAAGAACTTCGTAAAGTTTTCTGTGCAATGCATAAGTTTGGTTAACTTGATGTTTGTATTCTTAATACATTGTTTTTGGGAGAGTCGAGAGACATAGGCCGACTCGATTCTGTGAACCAAAAGGTTTTGTATAATTTGTTTTAAATGGGAAAAATGGAACCGAGTTTGTAATGAGACTTAAAAAAAATAGTTTTCTGAATGATTTCTATGTCTATAAGATTGATATAATGACTTAGAAAACAAAGTTGATTCAGGTCGAGAGCCGTAGATTAAATACTTCACGACAGATAAACCTTGTGCTCGTATTGTTTTGAGTTTGGAAGATGATAATGTGACCCCGTGTTGATTTGGAACTAAATCTTGAATGAATATTATGGTTGATAAAATAGTAGTACTATTGTCTGAAATTGATTGTATAATAGACAGCTATTGTAATGTAATAGTTGAGCAGTAAAATGCGTTTCGGTTTTTGGAATCAGGTGAAAAGAATTGATAAGAGTTTGATTCTAAATAAATAAAATACAATAATATTGAAATATCATAGTAAGTCTGTGTTTAAGAAATCTTGACAAAGGTAATACGAAATATCCAGTTCTGTCTTTCTCTAAAATACTCGTTAGTTACTTCAAGTGCAAGTGTCAGTCATTGTTTTGATCTTAGATACTAAAGTAAAATACAGGAAATAGTAGAAGTCTATGTAATGTTTAGAAAACATGAGAATCATAAATCTAGGTTATTCCATTCCTTTCAGAAAAGAAATAATAAATTGTTATGAAAAGCTGTTATGACTATTTTGCAGCTGTTATAATTTTTCATATATGTTGATAGAAGAAATGAAATGGAAAAATAGTACTATATTGTGTAAAAGAAGAAAATAAAAGAATGCATAATATTTGCATCTGAACAGAAGTAAATATCTAAGTGTAAACCCTAGGTATTTATTCAGAAAGGTAATAATTATTTCTGACAGTATGCGAAAGATAACAACATTAGTTTCTTCATTTATTTGGCAATCATCCTATCAATCATCAATCTTAAATTCTCCTTCTCTATACTAGAGTACTATGCAGAAAACAACATGGGGAAAAATACAGAGAAGATATTTAGTCAATCACTTCATTTACTTAACCAACATTTAAACAAAATCATCTCTAAGTTAGAAATTGAAACATTTTCTTCTGTATAACCGTAAATACTAAATCTTCAAATGCAAAAACTCATATAACTGAAAATGAATAGGACAGAACAATAGAACCTGGTGAATGTAGGGAAACAAACAATCCAAGGAGCCTGTTCCACCCAACCTATTCCTAAAGACAACCAATTTACTTGCCTTAGGACCCCCGAGCTTGTTCACTGAACCACTAGGAAGAAGAATCTGTAGAAGCTTTAGGCCAATCCACTTGCAGCAGCAAAGTAGTTCATCCAGTCATATAGACTTAGCAATCAAAGAGACCTGCACCAGCACCTCTGGTTCTCTTCTCAGAATATTTCAGCAACCTCACAATGCACTTCCACTTAGCCTCCCTATTTGAATCTCTCAGTGATCACCTGATACACTTGAGGAATTATTTCTGCAGAAATAATGTAGAGCTTCCTGCTCGATTAGAATTGCCTTATCTAGGGTGCCTAGGCCTCTTAGTGGTTAACCTGGTCATTAATGAGCCATCAGCTCTCTTCCGCCCACCTGGGGGATAATGCCACAAATTTAGGGGTAGTTGTCCCATAACCAACAGCTAGTGGTGGAGTGCAAATGCTGACATCTGTCCCATGCCTTCTAACAACTTCCATTCCTCCTAGTGGGTCAGTGAACACTCATTTAACAGTTCCCTTGGGTGTTTGTCTCCTATTTTTAATTTATTATATAATAAAAATCAGTCATTACAATCATCCTTGACCAAATTTGGTCATAATTACAAAACTTTGTAATTATAATTTAATATAATGTTTTTGCAATAAAGTAAATAGTCTCAAAATTTGGGTAGGTGACAACATCCAATGTATAGATATTTTGGAAAGAGCCATTGCCAAAGGGAGGGGGTCTTACTATTAATTAACGACCCCTTGATTGGAAAATGGTTGTTGTAAGATAACGGTTTGGGGTTGGGGAGGCTTCGGGGCCTGAGGGGGATTTGTCACGATCTTCTTCTTGGCTTCCATTAACTGTTGGCAGTAATGCATAAGAGGGAAATTATGGACATAATGACCATATTATCTACAAATGGAGCAAGAGTAATTGGTCCATAGGTTGGCGTTCTTCCCTTGTATAGGGGATTTTTTGTTCTGGCATTCTGATTACCCTGGTTTTGGTTCTGTTGGGGAGGGGGGTTTCCCCCTTGCCCCTATTGTTGGTTTTTTTTATTCTTCCCTTTCTTCTTCTCTTGAATCTGAGGGTTCTAGGGATTTGTGGTGTTCAAATACTCAAATCGTTGAGCTTGTTGTGCGAAAAAAAGTTGAACAACGTTGACCCCCATGTGAGGTGTGGGTTGTTGACTAGTTGAGCATCAGAATGTATAGTAAGGGTTATATCCCTGGGGTGGGATAAATGCAGTTTGTGCTTCATAATATGCAAACATAGGAACATCTTGTGATATTTGTGGTGTAGGAACCACTTTTTCCTAGAAAACATTTGGATAAGTAGGACTATGGGGTCCATACTGCCACTGACCAACTAGTGGGGTTGGTACCAAGGGAGGGGGTACTAACATAGGTGGGTATTGCATAGCGATATTGAATGGCACTAGAGTAGTAGTAGGAACCTTTCCTAAGTGGGAAATGGACCCAATAATCCCATCTGCCGAGTGTGACGAGCCCGCAGGTGTAGGATCCAATGACCAATGTCGAGGGGAATTAGGGAGGATATTGTACTAAATGTATCTAGATTGTGCATATATCAGATCGAAATGTCGGGCTTTCAAAATAGCCTCTTCCTCACTTCGTGTCATGGAGGTGGAGACATCTTTAGCAATGGCTAGTTGGAGTGATTTGATGAACCAATCCAACAAGAATGGTGGTTGTATTTCAATTTTCAACAATGTTCGGCATCTACGCCACTCATGGATACGGTCTGCAATGTGGGTATATGTATTTTGTCGAACGTCCGTGAGAATTTCGAGACTAAGGTCATGGCGAATCAGAAGCTAGAAGTATGTGAGGAATGCAATGGCAAATGTCGCAAAGGTGACATGGGCCGATCTCGCTAAGTTCACGTACCATTTGGTTTATGTTCCCGTGAGGGTACGCTGAAAGAGGCAAAGCCTCACATAATATTCCACTACGCTATTGGAAGAACACCATAGATGGAAGGACATGACGTGGTTGGAGGGATAATCTCCTTGCTTCCCTTCAAATTTATGAATGTCAGAGGGAAGTCTATCCAGCATAGATGGCCATGTGGGATCATGTGCAATAGTGTCATTGATCAGTTTGGCCAAATCATGGAGATTTAGACTAGACATGAAAGTTAGGGTAGGTGGATTGGGTCCTGCCATTTTATACTATGTATGATTTCCACGAGGGGGAGGTTGGGGTGGTGTTGAAAATAAAAAATGACCTCCTATGAGAGAAGAGGGATCAAAGTGGTCCAAAGGATCTTCAAGAGGAGAAACCAAAGGGGAACCGCTTCCAAGAGGAGGAGAGGTAAATGTGTCTAGATTCTCTCCAAGGGGAGAAAATGAAGGTGATCCTCTTCCGATGGTGAAGGAGGTAGAAGGATTAACACTTTATTCGAGAGGAGAAAATGAACCGAGCAATGAGCGACATAATCTAGATGATCCTATTAATATGGCCTGGGAGCAGGCCCTACTAGACTATCGTCCACGTGAACCAAATGAAGATGGTGTAAAAACACCCCTCGAGATAGGGGATAGGCCTTGTAGTCTTCGGGACTACCTTAGGGGGTTGTTTTGTTCCTCGATGGTGAAGGATTTGTGTCAAATGAGAGTGAGGGTGGAATTAAACACAATTGAACAAATGCAAAAATATGCCAACCGCAATAGATGCAATATGGTTCAACAAGTGAGTGATATGTGCAAAGTTTATTCAGTGCAAGAGTTCCCACATACATGTTCTTTTTAAGTACGAGGTGGTGAACTTGTATTTAAAAAGAAAATAAGTGTAAATTCCCTAAAAATACCTAACGTCCTTCCTCTCAAATGTAATTGGTTATTCCAAAAGCGCAATCAATGGTGATGATGGGATCCACACACCAATTAACTAGTGAAGGTAACAAAGATCTAGTTCTATCGGTGATGGGGAAAATCTTCCAATCAAAAAGACTTGGAAACACCTCCCAACAACAATAGATGACTTCAAGATTCAATTTCACCCACAATTGATCCTTGGCGATGTCCTAAGTTTGGCCACTAAGATACCTTGTGTCAAGTGTGGATCGTGGTTTGACCTGCATGGTATAGTGTCGTATCCCTACAACGAGTTGAGTGAATTGCAGGGGAGAGAAATGAAACTATACTTCGTATTTCACCTCCTTGGTCATGCGCACTTCTGATCCGAGTTTTCTTTGAACACTTTCTTATAGCAGGATTTTGAAAGTACCCTATAAGTCAACAATTCTATGTTTCAAAATATCACTAATGAAACTAGATTGGTGGGCATTAATGGATGCCTATCCTAGTCAATCCTATATAATTAAAACATTATTTTGTGACCTCTTGTGGAGGATTTTAGTTGGTTGGAATTTACAAAGTTCAGTTTAAGGGTCTTGAATTCACTTAGGGAGTCTAAGAGAGGTATTTCACAATTCCCTTCCTTGTTTATTCACCAAGCTCACAAGAAGTGCGAGGTGAAGAACATAATTGGAGTAAAAAAGTATTTAGGTCCCTTAGTGTGTGCTAGTGATGCAAACACATGCGACATAATCAAATTGATTGTTGGAAACTAACTAGAATAGTATAAAGTAAATGAAAATGGAGATCAACTTTTAACTCTAAAAGATGCTAAGGGTGCTTTACAAACAAAGTGATATTGAAATAAAAGTGTGCAATGGAGTTATTTCACAATTATCACCCCTTTCTGATTCACCAAGCTCAGAAGAAGTGCAAGGTGAAGATAATAATTAGGGATACAAGAGTCTTTAGGTCCTTGATTGTGTGCAAAAAGTGGATTCTACACTAGCTTTGATCCTAAAAGCATTCCAATTAACATAAACAAGAGATGTCTTGAATACTAGTGACAATAAGGAGACCCATTGAAAGCCTAAAGGTTGGTTACCTAAGTAAGTTTCGAGAGCTGTGGACTCTTTACTCCCTAATCTTAGTATAACTGGGTTAATTACTATAGAATTAATGAAAACTATTGCAAGTTAGAATAATCTAGTTCATTAGTGAGCAACCATTGGGGCTACAAGATTGGTGCATGCAGATAAAAATAAAATTAAATGATTGTAGCATGGGAAAATAACACTCTGTCATGCGATAGCACAGAAGAATTAAAAATAGACGCACATTAGCACGGGAAGAACATAGAAAAGGTGTGCAGGTCAAATAAAAGATTAATGCATGGGTGTTGGACTGCTTATCTATGCGAGTATCGCGACTATCGAAGGTGTTTCTGAATGTGTAGCATGGCCAAGAGACCGGATACATGCTACGGTGTAAAAATTAAGTGTGGCCGATAGGGGGGGAATTCTGGATTTGGAGGTGGTAAACCTAATCTAATACAAATGACAAGCACCTAGAATTAATCACTCAGCATAACACAACCTAGTTTAAAATAAATAAACAAAAATAAGTGGAGCCACCGTTAGAATTGTTCTGGAAAAATTGAACAAGGGTGCATCCCTCCACTTGGTAAGGGGATAAGCCTTGTAGGTTGCAGCAAATCCTCAATCCTTGGAGCCCCTTAAGGCGTAAGTGATTTATACAAATGATCCTGCAAGTGGTTGTTAGTGGAATTTAAATAAAATAACAAAAAGTAAACAAAATACAACAAAAGAAATGGGGGAAGAATGCAAACTCAAACAACAAAATGTATGCAAAACCACTTTGTATTTCCCAATGGTCAAGCATGTACAACACCTAGGAGGTGTAGGCTTCAAGGGAAGCAAACAATATCCCTTAGGAAGGTCCTTCTTGCCCAAACTAAATGCTAAGTGGGTGAGAGAACAATGGATAGAAACTCTTTCTCCTTGGAGGAAGGAGGCAAGGGAGCTTTGGAATGATTTCAAAGGTGGGAAGAGGTGATATTTGAAGGAGATCTAACACAAATACAGTAGCATAACTTTTCTCTTCTTTCTCTCTACAAGATGCATGCCCATGGTTTTCTTTTATAGGCCAATAGATGGCCAAGAAACAACTAGCTCCAAATGTGAATGCCATCACCACAAGAAGTGGTTCCAAGTATGCAAGGGGGTATATTTAAATGCCACAAGGAGTGTAAGGAACCCAAATTCGAATTGTGGAGGTGATGGGAAATTGATGATCGTTCAATTGCACTACTGGTGGGTGAGATTTGAAAGTCGCACTGATATCAAAGGAATTTCCGCGCTAGGGTCGCGTGGGTTTTGAACTGGAAACTCGTGCTATAGTGTAGGTTAATAAGGGTTCAACCGTGCAATCCATTCATTTGACTTTTCTTGGGAACTTTTGGACTCATGTTGCTTTTTGGATTTGTTGAGGATTCCTTTGGTGAGATGCATTCTATATGTTGATGAGCCTTACTGCAAGAATCGCCAAAATGTCGCATGTGTACGAGATTTAGGCGTTAACAGATACCTTTGACTAAAGTAATGTAAATGAAGATCGTGGTAGTGAGTTAATATGTATTAACTCTAAAAATATGTGGGATGAAAAGGAGATTTATGTTTTCCAAAACACTGTAACTATTCATTTTCACCAAATGTGTTGAAAGGGGATTGGTGGTTTATAGTAAGACATAATCTAAGATCAAAATATGTTTTTGAGAATGATGTTGTTATCATGTCAAGCAAGGAAGATAATTAGGGTGATGGCAATGAAGAGTGTTGGGAATGAAGAGTGATATGTACATGTTTTATTTCAACGTTTGTGTTATCAATGTGTCATTTTATTATGATTATTTATAATTGGACAATTGTGTATGTAAACTCTTAACCTTCTCTACTATGAAAGAATGTAAAATCAACTACTCCCTGACAATTTAGAAGTCAAATAAGTATGGAAACACATTGAAATGGAAATTGTGACTATTTGAAGGTATAGATATGATGAGATTGTAGTGCACTCTTTGGAGGGTTAGATCACATTATGATTACAATCATATTTTATTTGCATGGGGAGGTGTAGAGGTGAGAAAATGTAATGTAAAAGACAACATTAGAGAGTATCATTAGAATTTTCCTACTTTTCTTTGTTTTAAGGGTAGTGTCACAATTACAATGTTATTATCATGAACATGCTTTATTGTTATGAGTCTTTTTCTTTTTGGGGGGGCTTCCCCAGGTAAATGCTTGGTTTCAAGTAATCTACATAGTAGTATTTTTTATATAAGTGTACTAATCAAATTTTAATTCATATTTTGTGTAATGCAAGTTAAAGATAATGGGACGCAGAAGAGAAGCAACAAGTAATGGGTTTTTTTATTACTTTGGGATTTGTAATTTCCTTTCATATATTTTGTGAACATTATTTATATAATATAAGTTAAAATCATAATTACACAAAAAATATTCCCATTGGAGCAATAAATTGCCAATTTATATGATGTGGTACAATAATACTGTGAAATTTAGTTCACACCAAGATCTGATCAAGAAATTACACACTCTCACGAAAGATCTCACACAACTAGTCAATAACACTGAAATTTACTCACATAAGATGCAAACTGAATTACTCAAATGAATAATATTAGATCAGACAACCTTGGGAAATTAAATGGATGTCAATATATAAATTTAAATCAGAGATTTGAATGCATAAGGATGCCATTCGAATTCACACAAAAGCTAACTTACTAAAATAATGCAAATCCCCCCTAGGTGGCAAGTGTGTTCTCCAAGTCACACCAAAGGCTCACGAATTTCTGATTTAGTGATCAGATAGTGATGTGTGATGAAAAAACATGCCAAATCCCAAAAATGGAAAGAAGAAACATCCTGGAGGATGAGTGGTCCAAAAAACAGTTTTCCTAGTCAACTAGCTTTTACCTTTCACCCCAAAAGTGGTAAAAAGCAATAAAAGCAGCTAGTGCACCAATCTAACTCAAAATTGTCTAAAAATAGCCATAATCTATTTTAGGACATCCATAAATAGTCTCTAGTGAGTTTAGGAAACTTGTGGTCCACACAATGACTCATAGGCCAACTATCTAGTCTAATACATAGGAATTAATCATAGAATGGTTATAGAATGATTAATTAATGCTACTAATGTATTAATATGACATAGGTAATGGATTTAATTATTCCAACACCCCTCCATAAGTCTGACTTTATGTGCTAAAAATAAAAAAATAAAAAACTAGGTCCCAGTAACAAGACATGGTCACCCTGTACAATACTGTCTGGTCGACAAAACAAGGAAAGAAGGAAAACCTCATGGGAAAAACCTTCCCTCAAAAAATGGAAATATCAAAATTGAAATATTGTTGATCAATCCTTCACTCTACCACATGTTCAACCATCCCAAGTAGTGATCTAAGATAGCTGAAAGTATTCTCAGTAAAGGATTTGGTGAATATGTCTGCAGTTTGCTCACCTATTGGGAAATACTGCAAATCAATGATCTGGTCATGCACTAAACTCCTAATGTAGTGCATATGGATCTCAATATCCTCTGTCTTTGTACTGGATCACTTGAGACCCTTATAGCACTCTGATTGTCACAAAAGATGACAGTAGGAGTACTAAAGGCAATCTCAAACTCTGAAAGAATACCCTACAACCACACACTGAGTAGCAACATTCACTGCTCCTCTGTACTCGGCCTATTATAAAGATAGTGCAATTGCACTTTGTTTCTTGCTAGACCAGCAAACAGGACTACCTACAAACATGAATACAAATCCAGATGTGTATTTTCTGTCAAGTCTATCACCAGCCCAATCTGAGTCAGTAAAGCCAACAAGATCTAGGTTAGAATCTGCAACATAGTGAATCCCATCAGTCTTGGTGCCTTACACATAATGCAAGGTTATTTTTGCAGCCCTCCAATGGAGCTCATGAGTCTGCTCCATGTATCTTTATACCATACTCATAGCATATGCAAGATCAGGTCGATTATGAGTCAAGTATAACAAGTTGCCAACAAGCTACCTATAAAAGGTGTTGTCAACCAAAGGTGTAGATTCTACTTCTTCAAGTCTAACTCCTGAAAGGAAAGGATTCTTTGAAGGCTTGAAATTAGCCATATTGAACTTATTTAGCAGGTCATATGCATATTTGTATTGAGATACATTAGTTCCATTCTCTGTTTGAGAAATCTCAAGCCCCAAAAACTGCTTAAGAATTCCCAAGTCACTCATGGAGAAAGCTTGACGCAAAGCAGTCTTTAATGAATCTATTTGATCAGTAGATCTACCTATGATTAGTATATCATCAACATATAACACTATAATCATAATTGAACCATCAATCACCTTGATGTAAACATCAGGATCAGATTTGCATCTCACATAAGATTGTGACAAGAGAAAGTTGTCCATTTTGGCATACCAAGCCCCGAGGCCTTGCTTAAGCCCATATAAGGACTTCTTCAACCTGCACACATAGTTAGGATAATATGTATAGCATTCTAAGTGCTGCATATAAATATTCTCCTCAATATACCCATGTAGGAATGCATTCTTGACATCCATATGGTGCACTTCCCAGCGCTTGGATGCAGAAATTGCCGGAACTAGTCTTATCGAATCCTTCTGTGCAACTGGTGCAAAATTCTTATTGTATTCAAGGCCATCTAGTTGGGAGAAGCCCTTTTCCACCAAACTATCCTTATATTTCACTTATGTACCATCAGCTGCACACTTGGTTTTGTAGATCCACTTACACCTTACTCATTTTCTGTCTTGGGGGAGCTTGACTAGCTCCCATGTCTCATTATTTTGCAGTGAATGAAACTCCTCATCCATAGCATTATGCCATCTTGGGTCATGTGAGGATTCCTCATATGTCTGAGGATTAGAATCCACCATCAAATAACATCTCTCAGACAAGTAAGGATCATTCACATTGAGAGTAGTCTCAAATTGTGATCTAGTCCTCCTTGTGTCCTGAGGATTTCCCACTAGTTCACCTGCTGCTTGCAAAGTCTTAGAAGCCCATTTAGGCCTTGTTGGTGAATTAGGATATATAATAAAATTATCCTCATCATCAAAAATATCAGAATCAAAAAATTCAAGAGCAACATCACTTACTTCTTCAAGTGGTGGTGAAGATGGTTCTCCAATTTCAACATTCTGAGAGGGCTCTTCTTCTAATTAAACACTTCTTTCAATGAAGGATTTTTGAGTAGCCATGTTCAAAAACTTATATCCTTTGGAGTCCTCTGAATATCCAACAAAAATACAAGGTTGGATTTGGGGATGCATAGCCCTCCTCTTCTCAAGTGGAATCCTAGCCCAAGCCTTGTAGCCAAAAATCTTGAAATGTGAAATATTAGGTTTGTGCCCAGTCCCAGCCTCAAAAGGAGTGATTCCTTTGAGAGATTTGTGAGGAACTCTATTTTGAATGTATGTGGCAAAATTTATTGCCTCATCCCAAAGCCTTGGAGATAAGGACTTTGCCTCAAGCATGCATGTGGCCATCTCCTTCAATGATCTGTTCTTCCTCCCAGCAACACCATTCTACTGAGGTGTGTATGGAATAGTGTGTTGCATTTGAATGCCTGAAGAGGCACAAAATTTCTGAAACTCAGATTTTATGTACTCCCCACCATTATCAGATCTAAGGATATTGATATGTCTACCAGTCTGGTTCTCAACTGAGGACCTGAAAAGCTTGAACAGACCGAACACTTCAGACTTTAGTTTGATTAAATAAATCCAACAGTACCTGCTAAAGTCATCTATGAAGTTAAGGATGTATTTGGCATGGTTCAAAGACTCATGGGGGAATGGACCTGATATGACACTGTGAATAAGCTCCATGGGTGTTGAGGTTCGCTCAATTTTGGCTCTCTCAAATTTATGCTCAGGATGATTTCCTAGGATGCAACTTTGACAGACACCTTTGGAAAACTTGATATTGGGTAGCCCTATGACCATTTATTTCTCATGAAGTTGGGAAAGGTATTTATAATTTACGTGACCAAATATTTCATGCCATGACTCATTGGCATGGTTTAATAGAGCAGAAGGTGAGGGGAATGGCACAAAATGAGAAAACCTATAGATTCTTGAGCTATGGTCAGCATAACCTAAGGCAACAATTCGGCCTGTTGACATTTCACAAATCTAAACATCATTAGGTGTAAAGACCACCTTTTTGGGTGATCCTGTGTGAGTCATCTGGTATACTGACAAAAGGTTAGCAACAAATATTGAAACATATAAAACATTAGTGAATGTACCAAAATCTAGATCAATGTTGCCTTTACCTTTGCTTGAAGTTTCAGAATCATCACCCAACACAATGTTTGGACCACTGGAAGAATCAAGAAATGAGAAGCTTTCTCTTGTGGACACCATGTTCCTTGAAGACCCTGAGTCAATGATGAATGAGGTAGGCCTTGATGTGCTTGCCATTAGTGCATTCACTCGCCCCTTATCTTCAGAATTTTGTCCTCCATCCTTCTTCCTTGCGCTCTCAGGAAGAGGAATGTTGGATTTCTCCAGGAGTTGAGCCATTTGATCAATAGTCTTCTTCATGTGGGAGCTTTCAGGATGAATGCCCCTCCTGCAATAATTGCACCTTGTCTTCTCATTCTTCTTGTTTGTATTTCTGTTGAAACTAGAGGAGTCTTCATGGACTTTTTGCTTGTCCTTCCTCTGATCAGTGGGATTCTTGAAATTGCCCTTCTTCTTCCCTTTCGAACCCTTTGAATCTACAACATTCAGACAATGGTATTTAGATGGATCTTTTATGGCTCCCATCAAGAATAACTTGTCTTGTTCATGTGTAAGAGACTCCATGAATTCTGAGAGTGTGGGGCTCTTCCAATTTCGAACTGCCTTCCTTGTGGACTGGAAGGTCAAAACAAAGACTGAGTAATCAGGGCCAAGTTTGGAGAGAATGGCCAAGATTAGTTGCTCATCCTTTTTATCAATACCACATTGCTTCAACTGTAGAACAAGTGACTTGAATTTAGAGAAGAAATCCTGGATTTTATCGAAATTATGTGGACTCAATGAAACTAGTTCATTATCCAGTTGGTGGCCTCTTAATTCATCAATCTTTCCAAACAATTCTTGAAGATTTAGCCAAACTTCATTGGGAGAGGTAAGACCATCAGATGGAATAGAAGATCCCTGGATGTAGTGAGACACATTAATCCATATGCTTCATCTCTTCGATTATGCCACTTTGATTTCTCAATTGCTGAGGTTGGCTCAGCTTCAGTTGCCATTGTCACCCTATAGAGGCCTTTGCTCCTCAACATGATCTCCATCTACGCCTTCCAGTCAAAATAATTGAATGGAGTGAGGATGATCTGATGTGACTGATCCATGGCATCTCTGAATTGGATTTTGGAGTGGTTTGGGTGTGCCCAAAGATGATTTTTTGCGCCCTTTGGATGATAGAATGCGCCTTCTGGATGAATTATTGCGCCCTCCTTAAGACTGGTTGGATCCCACAAGAAAATAAAAGGAGAAAGGAATAGATTGATAGCTCTGATACCATGTGAAATTTATTTCACACCAAGATCTAATCAAGAAATTACACACTCTCACAAAAGATCTCACACAACTAGTCAAGAACACTGAAATTTACTCACATAAGATGCAAGTTGAATTACTCAAATGAATAATATTACATCAACCAACCTTGGGAAATTCAATGGATGTAAATATATAACTTTAAATCAGAGATTCGAATGCATAAGGATTCCATTCGAATTCACACAAAAGATGACTTACTAAAATAAGGCAAATCCCCCCTAGGTGGAAAGTGTGTTCTCCAAGTCACACCAAAGGCTCATGAATTTATGATTTAGTGATCAGATAGTGATGTATGATGAAAAAAAATTCCAAATCCCAAAAATGGAAAGAAGAAACATCATGGAGGATGAGTGGTCCAAAAAACAATTTCCCTAGTCAACTAGCTTTTACCTTTCACCCAAAAAGTGGTAAAAAGCAGTAAAAGAAACTAGTGCGCCAATCTAACTCAGAATTGTCTAAAAATAGCAATAATCTATTTTAGTACATCCATAAATAGTCTCTAGTGAGTTTAGGAAACTTGTGGTCCACACAATGATGCTTGTGGTCCACACAATGACTCATATGCCAACTATCTAGTCTAATACATAGGAATTAATCATAGAATGATTAATTAATGCTACTAATGTATTAATATGACATAGGTAATGGATTTAATTATTCCAACAAATACAAACACACCATTCATGGGGCTCTTACTTCAAATTTCACACACATGTTAATTTAATAAGTTTTAAATGATCTGTAAACTATTGTGGATATTCCACTAGAATAGTTCGTCACAACAAATCTTTCTACTCAATTCATTGTGTTAGCTTACTTCCACAAAATGATAATCAACTGGAACTGAAAGGAAAATAACTATATCAAAATAACACATCCACAAAAATAACCCAATATATGCCCTAGAAAAACCCACTATGGGGAAAAACCTAACCAAAAGTGAGGACTATGCCTTGCTCTTTTCTTCTCCAATATGTAATGCAAGTATAAAGAAAGTGGTACTCACTAGGGAGTTACTTTTGACATTATGGTATGCACAACTACTATGGGATATCTTACTCCCTTTATTATTCTCCAATATACACTCCCTTACTATTGCTCGGCTATGGAACAATACAATATCATCATCAGAATGGAACCCCTTCTCCTCTTGATAGCCTGCTATTTAACATAGCCAGATAATCGTCTAGGGTTAGTTTTAGGGCGTGTACATGCCTCAACTCTCGATTATAGTTAGGTTTTTATACCCTCTAGAATTTTCTTTAAAGTCCACGTGAATAGCTCCAAATGTGTGGGTAATGAGAGCTAATGTGGAATCCACTAGATACCATGGTGGTCAACTAGATAGGTTAACTTGTATGAGGCATAAATTCCTCATACAGATTATGATTGAGGTGATTCTTGTACTGTTGGAAATGTCTCATAGTGTAGAAAAATTTCGATGGATAGTGAGTTATGCTCAAAATATTTTGACCCCAAGAAACATTGGCTAAACCCTAAAACGATCCTTACAAGGTTCTAGATCCCAAATATGCAAAGTAAGACCTGCCCCTAAAATGGGCCCTACAAGACAATTCATCCAATTGTTCCACCCATAAGCACCAAAGAGATGACAAATTATATATTGGTCCAATTCGTATCGGTAAATGTAGCTTATTCATCACATCATTAATTTGTCGGCAAAACAATATCAATAGTGCTCTAAATGTGATAAAGAGCATCATTAACCCTTGACATTGTTATCAACGGTGAGCAGTGCACCACATGTTATGGGGGTATTTTGGTTGGTCCTCCTATTATTTACTTTTGCATCAAAGAGCATTGCATCAATACATTTTTAGCACACTGAAGAGTTAGAAAAATTCCACTTGTAAATTTAAGTCTCAAATGCGCTTGTAATGTATCCGATCAACATGACCAATGCAAATAATAAAAAAACCACTAGTATGAGTCAAAATCCAAGGCTACATCGTGCATAAAAGTTTTTAAAAAATTGATTTTTTTTTTTTAATGTTAAAAGCTATTTTTTATATTTAAAGCGGCTAAAAATGTAAATTAAGTGATACAAATCAATTTACTTGGTCTCTTTTCCACTAAGTAGGCATGGTTTCCATGTAGAGAAAAAAAAATGGTATTGTCTACAAAATTCCAAAAGGAATGGAAATCAATCATGAAAGAAAAGGAATTGACAAATCCATCAATATTGTAGCATCACACAATGGGACCAACGTAAGGTGATAGTGAGCACCGATGCTTGCATGGCTTGAAGCATTGAATGAAAGCTAGACATGTAATTTTTGTTTGATATTTTTTTCCTATTGTAGTGCACCATATATCTAGATGCATCAGTTCATGTATCAGTATAGGTTACACCGATAATTTATACATACATACATACATACACACACACACACAGAGATACATACATACATGCATACAGACATACATACATGTATGTATGTATATGTATTTATTTATTTTTCCAAGGAAAAACACATATTTTATTCGAAAGAGAATAAAAGCACATTCTATAGGTGCTCAAGGTACAATACAAGAAGTAGGACTATAAGACTGAAATCCAATATTTGAATAGGTAAATTTTCCAAGTCATTATAGACCTCAAAGGAGAGATGATAGTAAAATACCATCAATATCTCAATAGGGGGATAAAAAACCCAAAAAAGGATTAGTCTCACCTACTGACCATCTATAATCAGACACATGTCCAAGTCACCATAACAACCAAAGGAAAAAATTCCCAACAAGTCTCAAGAGGATCAATATAGGTCCAAAGACTTACATATTACAAAGAACAAAATATATCGCTAGAATATATTATCAATTCTAAACATATTCACCTTCCTATTAAGGAGTGATCAAGGATTGCTTCCAAAATGACTTTCCCAGTGTGTATAAGTACTACAACCTTAGACACGTCATCAAATAATGTGTTTAGTTCCCAAACAATGAGTGAAAGATATATGATCAAACTAAATCTTGTTTTCCTTGAGCTAATAAACTAAAGGAAGTAAATGAATATTCTAGATCTAGTCATGATCGTTCATCCAAGATATGACCAAATTAGAATCTTCAAAAGCATATATGTGATTGAAACCCTTCATCTGGAAGAAAAGAGCCATAAAATCACCAAAATTATTTATGCCCCTGCTAAGATTTCTTTAAACTGAAAATAATGAGAATCAATTAGATAAAGGATCCCACTGAAACTGCAAATAACCTCAACACCCTCATAATCCCCATCAAAGAATCCCTAATATTTGGACTTTTTAATTTGGAATTCACCAATTATCTCTATACCACAAGTTTCAAACAAGATTTACATTGACTATATAAAGCAAGAATTTGTGCTAAAATTTGAAAAGTAAGACAACACATGCCCTAAAAGACAATATAATTCTTAGCAATCCAAATGCACCATAAGACAATGAAGGGAGTATCCATCAATGTTTTCTTCTGATATTTGTCATACCAAGTCTTCATACATTCTTCGATGGAATTTCCAATCCAAAGATTAAACATCTTAAGATAACATGTCATTTCCCTCCACACATGTTTTGTAGATGGACAATCAATGAAAAGGTGAGTGCAAGTTTTAGGATCATTTCAATAAGCATATGGTTGGACCAGCCTTGCTTCTTTTTTGTATCATCTCGAAAGTTAAAATTTTGTTATGGAGTTCAAGACACATAAAAGGTTTAGTTTTTAGAGGAGCTTTATTCCTCTAAAGTTTGCTCCACCACCACCTAACCTCTTGGATTTTGATCCCTTCAAAGGCCAAATACCCCAACTTTGTTGTATATATCCCACTTGCATTGTTTTTAGTGCAAATAAGCTCATCCTTCACATCTTGAATTGTGATATGATATTTGCACAATTTTGAAAAGATCCTTTCCCATTGTAAAGAAAAAACCTTGTTCAAACTGAGATCATGAGATGACAACCACCCTTGTTTCCAAATAGTGGTGGTAAGAGGGTTCTCAATCTAGTTCAACATGCACTGTCCAATTCCTTGTAAGTTCCTTATGTGATCCCCATGTAGGAAAATGTCATTACAACAACCCATGATTGCATATACCCCTACCTTGACATGATTTCCATTACCTATATTCCAAGCTAGATATGCCACAATGATAGGGAAATCTAGAGTCAAATATTTCCAATGATTTGAAACATTTTGTATGCCTTTTCTTTCACTTTTAATCCAGTAGAGAAGTGTAACAAGAGCTATATACTTCTGTAAAATTATTCTCTTCCACAAAATTTCCTTGGAGATAAGATTCCAAAGATATTTAACAACTAAATATAATCATATTGATCCTTAGTCTTAGCAATAAAATTACAATTGGTTAGATGTGCGTCTAACTTGTCACTATTCCCCCTCCAAAGAAAATTGAAACAAAGTTTCCTTACCTTTCCATAATTCCTTTCAAAATGTGTGCCATTGTATGGCAATACATTTGAATGAACTTCAATATAGATTTAATTAAAACTAACATGCCTCCATGGTAAAGCCACCCATGACACATGAAATAAATTTTATTCTCTAATGTAGGTAGAATCCATTGCTAACCCTGTCTCCCATATGAATTAGGTTTGAGGATGAAGACTAAGTACTTAAATCCATCTTGGAAACTTGTGTAGCAATATGGAAACACATATTTCAAATATTGTATCAACTCCTCATCCAACATCCTAGTAATCATAGTATACTTGTGAATATTAATTTCCACCCTAGTGGCAGAGTTATAGAGTTGTAGTATCTCCCTAAATTGCCTACCTTCCTCTAATGATCCTTAAATAAATAATAGGAAATTATCCAAAAATAGTAGATGTGTTAATGATTCATTCCCATCAACCCTAATTCCTTGAATAAGTCTCTGTATTTTAGTATATGAGATCATTCAACTCAACCCTTCAATGATAAGAAGAAATAAATAGGGTGATAAGGGATAACCTTGACAAAGACCTCTAGTGGGCTTAAAATTTTTGGATGTTGAACCACTGATTAAGACTACAAATTTAGAAAAATCCACACAACTCATGATCCAATTAACAATAGGAAGAGTGAAATCAATGTGTTAAGTAATCTCAAATATAACCAACAAACCCTATCATAATCCTTGGATAAGTCCAAGTTAAACACTACAATAGGAATATGTTTGACTCCGATAGAGTGAATACCCTCTTGGGTTGTGCCAATAGCTTCATTTATTTGTCGACCATCTAAAAAATCAAACGATTTAGGAGATATGAATTTTAAAAGTAAGTTCTTCAGTCTAACATCAAGAACCTTTGAGATGATTTTATAAACACATTTACAAAGGGAAATGGGTCTAAAGCCATAAAAAATATCTAAGCAATCAATCTTTGGTATAAGGGTGATGGATGTACCATTCATGACGCTAAGAAATTTACCAAATAGTCTAACCTCTTCTACCACCCTAAGTAGATAATCTCCTAATATATTAAAGAGATTCGTGAAAAATTCCATATTCTACCCATAAGGGCTTGGGATCTTATCTTTATCAAAGGAATACAACACATTTAATAATATGACTTTAAATACATCCTCATACATGCTCAATTTTTCTTCATTAATGAATACCCTTGGAAATCATGAAGCCGCCTTAACAATCTCGACTATATTAGCCCTCTCAGGTTCCTTGTAGACATATTGGAAATGATGAACCCTCATGCCAGTCATATCATGGAACTTATTCATTTGCACACCAAAATTGATCCGGATTTATGTGGGAATGAAATAAAAGAGAATATACAAAATCAAATACAGATATATATTGCAGAGAACATAGCGATGCAGTAAACACATATTCTATTAAATAGCGGAAATAGAACAGACTGTAAAATACAACAACAACAATGGTAGTAGCTATCTTTGAGAAGAGATGTGGCTGCTGCGCTCATTCGTGCCAAGATGAATATAATGAGGCTCTGAAGGCCTTTTTACAATACCCAAAATCCAAAATCCTAACCCTGGAAGATGAAAAGCCAACAGTTTTCTGGACCCCGTTTTGGGTAGTTTGGTGTATCAACTTCTCGGGGGCGTAACTTTGGCATACAATCTCCGTTTGGGGTGCACGATAGCTCGTTGGAAATATCTATCCGAGGACTACGGGGTAAAATGCGAATGGGAGCATTCGTGAGCAAGATTCCACAAAAAAAGTCGTTTAGGGCCTCAAAACGGATCCGAAAGTTCAGGACCCGAAAAACTGCTAAAAATAGTAAATTACCAAAATTGTCAGAAGATTGTTTTGAGCCAGTTCGAAGAGGTGGGTCGCCACCGATATCCACCTGGATCAATCCTCCCTCCTTAGGAAGCAATGGTCTCCATTGCGTCAAATCCCTTATCATATGTCGAACTGTGTGTTGAGTTGAGCTCCTGGTGCGACGTTTGCTTAAGCAAAAAGGTTGCCTTTCCTTGAAATCTTCAGAGGGTTGTAATTATATTTGTTGGATGCGCTGGAGTTGTTCAACAGTTTTGGTTGTTGTGGTATACTTGGTCTGCACTGGTGTGGATGGTTTCTTTTTGGAGGATCACCTTGAATGTGTGGCCTTGCATTGCAGAGGTACTCAAATAGGCGATGTTGCACTGAATTTGTGTTCTTCTTATTTCTGCTGAGTAGAGGGATAATGTACATAGGTTGTGGATGTCTCTGCGATCTGATGTTCTCCTCTAGTGGAAATTGAAAATAGGGAAAATTTCTCAGTGTGGGAGATTATCTTCCTGTCGTTCTTGGTTGGGGTAGGTGAAACTGTCTCAGGTATCCGATAGAGTTGTCACGCCAAAGACACAATGACACTGTGAGGTTGTGATTCTGTATTCTTGATACTCCATATAATATTTATACTCTTTTATTTGTTTCCAAAATTTTGAAAAAAATGTGTTTCGATCACCTAATTCCAACCAAATGGCCCTACTTTTCATTTGTCAAACCATTTTTATATCCTTTGAGAACTTTGTCTTTCTAGCTTCTAAGAATTTTAAGGTTTGAATCTCGTTTTTCTCAAATATACCATTGATATTGTTAGAGAAGAGCTCTTTAATTTTGGATTCCACCTCTTTCAAAGCCCTATCCCTGGTCCGATAATGCTCTCTTGCCTACTTAACTACTTGTTTCTTGACTAATTTTAAAGAGGAAATACATTGTTCTCTTGCAGGTTCAAGTCAATTAGGATCATAGGGTTTCCACCAATCCAAAACCAACTTTTGGAATTCGATCTCCTTGAGCCATCCAAGATTGATCTTGAAAGGGGCTCTTGGATTAGGATTGTTAATATCCATTTCCATAATGATGGTGTTTTTATCAAAACACCTAGAGGGCATAATCCAAGACCTAGAAATATCGAAATCTTAAATTGAATTTTATGACACCAAGTGTGAAAATCAATTCACGAGTTGATCTTGCAAAACAAACATGATCCTCACTAAATTGTTAAGCAAAAGCTAGCATAGATCACTAAAAACTATCACTGAATTGATGCACACAATAAAAGTATATTGAATAAGAGTACATTAGCTAAAACTTGGGCTATGTAATGGCTGTCCAAATATATATTACATCATATATTTGAAATCCAAATAAGGCATTTGAAATCCTCACAAAATCAAGCTTACTAAATATGCAAAAAAACCCCAAGGTGGCAAAATCACTTTTCGAAATCACTCTAGAGGCTACCGAATTGGAAAAATAAATTATGGTTGAAGATGAGTGATGGAAAAGCAATTAGATCATGGATTTTGGAGATAAAATCATGGAGTATGTGTTGGCCTAATAATAGACAGCTTGCTAAGTCAAACTAGATTTATCCTTATCCACTAAAAGCAGAAAAAATAGGACAAAATTGTCTAAGGCAGGAAAGCGCACTTACTAATTTAGTGCTAGTCATAAAAGTAGACATGATCTTATCCAGAATCTTTCCAAGCATGCTCGTATGGATACTGATGGCAATTATGGGCCAAAAGAAGCATGAGGTGGCCAACTACCTAGTCAACACCTAGTAAATTAATCAAAGATTATTAATATATTATATCATAAGTATGGAGTGGGTTTTTAATATTCTAACACCCCCCCCCCTTAAGTCTGAATTTATGTGAATAAATCAGAAATATAGGGCCCAGGAACAAGGCTTGGTCACCCCCTTTTACATACTTCTTTTCCACAAAACAAGGAAAGAAGGAAAAACTCATGGGAAAAAAACCTCCCCTCAAAACATGGACATGAATGAAATTGAAAATATTTCTTTTCAATCCTTCTTCACCACATGTTCACCCATCCCAAGAAGTGATCTGAGATGGATGAAATTCTTCTCTGAGAATGCTTTGGTGAAGATGTCTGTAACTTTCTCAAAAGATGGGAAAAACTGCATATAAATGATTTGATCATGCACTAGACCTCGAATGTAGTGCATATGAATATCTTTATGCTTGTTCATTTGTCTTTGTACTGGTTCAATTGAGATCCTTATAGCACTTTTATTGTCACAAAATATGACTGTGGGAGTGATAAATTCAATCACAAACTCTGAAAGTATACCTTGCAACCATACACACTAAGTAGTTTCATTCATAGCTCCTCTGTACTCGACCTCTGCTGAAGAGAGTGCAATGACACTTTTCTTTTTACTTGACCATCAAATTGGACCTCCTCGAAGCATTAAAAAAATCTGGAAGTTGATTTCTAGTCCGAGCAATCTCCAACTCAATCAAAATTTGAAAAACCATGAAGATCCAAGGAAGAATCAACAACATAATGAATCCCATGAGACTTGGTTCCTTGCACATAGTGCAAGATCCTTTTGGATGCCCTCCAATGAAGCTCATGTGGATACTCCATGTACCTTGACTCTACACTCATTTCATATGCAATATCAGGTCAAGTGTGAGTAAGATACAACAAACTACCAACTAGTTGTCTAGACAGGGTGTTGTTCACCAAAGGAGAAGATTCTATATCTTCAAGTCTTACTCCTAAAAGGAATGGAGTCTTAGTTGGCTTGCATTCTTCCATTCTGAATTTATTTAGAAGATCTTATGCTTATTTTGACTGAGATACTTTAATTCCTGAGGTGGACTGAGAGATCTCAAGTCCCATAAATTTTCTAAGTATTCCCAAGTTAGTCATGGAAAAAGCATGATCCAAAGCAGTCTTCAATGAAGCAATCACATCAATAGAGCTTCCTCTGATAAAAATTTCATCAACATATAACACAATAATCAAAATTGAACCATTGATTTGCTTCATGTAAAAATTCGTATCAGATCTGCATCTACTGAAGCTTTGTGACAGGATAAAACTATCCATCTTGGCATACCAAGCTCTAGGAGCTTGCTTAATCTCTACTCCAACATGCATGTAACCATCTCCTTAAGAGATCTATTTTTCCGCTCAACCACACCATTATGATGAGGTGTTTAATGGATTGTATGCTACATTTGAATGCTAGAATTTGCACAGAGTTTCTGAAAAATCGATTAGACATACCCCCCACCATTGTCTATTCTAAGGGATTTGATCTTCCTACCGGATAGATTCTCAATAAAGGCTTTAAAAATATTGAAAAAACCAAAGACTTCTGACTTGAATTGGAGAAATAAGACCTAACAGAATCTTGAAAATTCATCAATGAAGGTAAGGACATATTTGGCATTATTCAAGGACAAATTGGGGAATGGAGCTGATATATCACTGTGGATAAGCTCAAGGGGTGCAAAGTTTCTCTCAGTTCTATCTCTCTCATACTTGTGCTCAGGGTGTTTTCCAAGGATGCAACCTTGACAGATTCCTTTGGAAAATTTGATGTTGGGAATCCCTATAACCATGTTATTCTCATGCAATTGATGAAGGTATTTATAGATAAGGTGGCAAAATATCTCATGCCTCAATTTGCTTGGTTCATTGGCATGAGTGAGGAGTGTAGAGGGTGATGAGAAAGGTACAAAGTGAGAAAACTTGTAGACTTTTGAGCTATGATCAACAGTACCTATGGCAACAACTCTACCTGTAGAAATTTCAGAAATTTACACATCATTGGGGGTAATATGACCTTCTTAGGAGACCCAGTATGAGTCATCTGATAAACTGAAAGGAGATTGGTAGCAAGACCTGGGACAAACAAAACATTAGTGAAATAACCATGGTCAAGATCTATTCTACCCTTCCCTTTGGATGCAGTTTTAGAGTCATAACCCAACACAATTGTTGGATCACTAGAAGAATCAAGAGAGGAAAAAGACTTCCTTGTGGACACCATATGTCTGGATGCCCCAGAATCAATGATAAAAGAGGAATATTTTGATGTTTTGGCCATCAAAGCATGGACTCTCTCCTTGTCTTCAGAATTTGAACCTTCTTCTTTCCTCCTTGTGCCATTTGGAAGAGCGATGTTGTTCTTCTCCATAATTTAAGCCACCATGTCAATGGTCTTCTTCATGCGGGAACTCTCAGGATGAAATTCCCTATTGCAGTATGCACACTTGCTTTTCTCCTTCTTTTTCTATGGATTCTTCTTGGAGCTTGAGGACTCCTCTTGTACTTTTTGTTTTTCTTTCTTATGATCTGGTGGATTTTTTGGATTAGCCTTCTTCTATCCTTTTGAATTATTTGAATCTATTATAGCCAAAGCATGATATTTTGATGGCTTTATGGTACCCATTAAGACCAACTTGTCTTGCTCCTGAGTGAGTGATTCCATGAATTCTTCCAGCGAAGGAATATTCCAGTTTCCAACTATGAGTTTGTTAGCATGGAAGGTTGAAACAAAGACTGAGTAATCAGGGCCTAATTTTGAAATAATGGCCAAGATCAACTGCTCATCTTTCTTGCCAATCCCACACTGCTTCATTTGAATAACAAGATACTTGAACTTAGAGAAGTAGTCTTGTAGGGTATTGAAATTGCTTGGACTCGGTGAAATTAATTTATTCTCCAGTTGATGGCCCCACAATTCATCTGTATTGCCAAAAAAAGCTTGAATTTTGACCCAGACTTCATTAGGTGTTGTAATACCATCTATATGAAAAAGAATATCCCTAGAGGTACTGAGACACAAGAGACCAATAGCTTCATCTCTTATGTTATGCCACTTGGCCTTCTCAATGACTACAGTAGGCTCATTTTCAGTAGCCATAGTCACTCTATAGAGGCACTTGTTCCTCAACAGGATCTCCATCTGCACCTTCCAATCAAAGTAGTTGAAAGGAGTCAAGATGATTGATTGAGACTACTCCATGGCTTCACTAATTGTGCCCCTGTGAGATTGGGTTGATCCTGCACAAGATGCAAAACAACTAAGCAAGAGAATATTGTTGCTAAAGGAACTCTAATACCATGTGAAAATCAATTCACGGGTTGATCTTGCAAAGTAAACATTATCCTCACTAAAGTGTTAAGCAAAAACTAGCAATAATCACAAAAAACTGGCACTGAATTGATGCACACAATAAAAGCCTATTGAATAAGAGTACACCATACAAAACTTGGGCTATGTAATGGATTTCCAAATATATAATTACATCATATATTTGAAATCCAAAGAATGCATTCGAAATCCTCACAAAAGAAGGCTTACTAAATATGCAAAAAAAAATCGAAGGTGGCAAAATCACTCTAGCGGCTCATGAATTGGAAAAATCAATTATGGCTGATGATGAGTGATGGAAAAGCAATCAAATGATGGATTTTGGAGAGAAAATCATGGAGGATGTGTTGGCCTAATAATAGACAACTTTCCAAGTCAAACTAGCTTTATTCTTATTGACTAAAAGCCAAAAAATGTGATAAAACTGTCTAAGGCAGGAAAGCGCACTTACTAATTCAGTGCCAGTCATAAAAGCATACATGATCTTATCCATAATCTTTCCAAGTGCACTCCTATGGATAATGATGGCAAGTGTGGGCCAAAAGAGGCATAAGGTGGCCAACTACCTAGTCAACACCTAAGAAATTAATCAAAGATTATTAATATATTGTATCCTAAGTATGGAGTGGGTTTTTAATATTCTAACACCAATAACCTATCTAATATCTTAGAGTTTTCTCCGACACTTGTTCCTCTAGGTAGGTCCCATTATTGAAATATTTTCAATGTCCACTAATCAAACAACTTCAAAATGAAATTGGAAAAGTGAGAAAGTCTATCAACCCTAGCATTAGAGCCCCACACCTCCCTTCTACTTAAAGTAAAATTTAAATCCCCTCCCATAACCATATTTCTAGCATGAAACTCTACTACTTAATCTCCCCCCAAAAGACATGTTTATCCTCATAAGGTCCATGCACATTCAATAGATTTATGAACATGCCTTTAATCTTACTAAAAATATCTATGCATACGTACGTGAAAATACATAATAGAAACTAATTAGATACCATCCATTATTCTAACCAAAAATTAATCCCTCGGATAATCCATCTAAATCTAAAATTAGGAAGTCTCGCCCAACAAATAATTTCCTCAGTTCAAAGATAAATGAATCTCCTTTCCTCATGGTTTCTTAAAGGAGTAGGAGATTTGACTTCTCTACATCCAAAAAACACTTGAGAGTCATTTGTTGTGTTGACTCCCTTAGCCCCAAATATTCATAAAAAGTATTTTCATTTCAAAATAGATGAGTAGGGTATATCTGCTATAAGGACTCTTATGATAAATCATTGACAACATTGGTTGATTTATTGAATAACTTTTACTTGTTCCATTTTGAGTAAGGATTTCCATCCAAAATAATTTAACCCTAAATCTTTCAATTTTTCACAACCCAAACCATTGGACAACTCATCAATATTCTTGTTACCCTTTTTTGGCTTGAGATAGTAGTGACCATTACCCTTAGATCTGGAATCAATATCGGTATCACCTAGACTTCCCTCATATCTCATAATGTTGATAGAGGGTGGTTATGAATCCCCATCTACGAATATAGTTAGACTCTCTCCACATAATATGGGGGATTAAGAAGAATAGGGTGAGTTTGACCTTTATTAACCCTTCCTTTGCTGAAAAAACATGAGAACTTGGAGCTTGAGAGCCTAGGTCCTACGATGGAGAAGGAATTGAGGATTAATAGGGAGAACACAATAAGTACCAAGGGACTTACATAGAGAGAAATCACTTGAAGAGAAGCTTTACAAAGCCCAATGGAGAATCTTGGAGAAATATGGGGGTACAAATCCACATAATAAGTTACATAAGGAACCCATGGACATTCCAAGGGGCTTGTGGCAACTTGTAAATCTCCCATGGCCAATTCTTAATCAATTTCCTTTGCATGAAGAGAAATGACAATGCCCTCCTTTTATACCCTAGCTTTGAAACTGAGTCTTGTTCTTAGAGTTATTAGCAATTGGTGGAATAAGGATTGTTGGGGACTTTTCTCTCCAAATCTTTGGGGAGAAAGTTTTTGTATAGTCTCTAAGTATGTGACCAAAAATATGGCATCGAGAACATTGAAATGGAGCATTAACATAATATAAAATCTATGTGTACTAATACTTTGATAAAATCAAACAAAGTACCTCAAACATCGATCTATACCAAGATTATGGCCATCGAGTAATAAAAACTTGTTATGCAGGACTTGTCTACCTTGATTGTATTTCCTCACAAATTTCCAATGGCCATAAGTATGGAGTCATCCAAATGTTCCAATGGTAAACCCGAGTGTTTCCTTTTAGATGGGAATTCTAGCAACCATCTCTAACCTAAGGTCAAAACATGGGTGCCATGGTTTAAAGGCAAGTAAGAGGTCCCCTCAAACCAACTTCCATCTAATATTTTTTAAGCATCTTCCTTGGATCCAAAAATAAAACCTAGCCACCCTCGGGTGAGGACATGAAAAATAGGTCCATAGCCTACCACTATAAGTCAATGGCATTGAATCCAAGAATCCATCAAAATTTTCTTTCCTTGAATGACTCCTTGTCCTTTTCTAACTTTGATGCTATAAATAACAAAGACATGAGCACTTAATAAATACGAGTTGATTGATGTGCATAATATAAAAATAACTAAAGAGAACAATGCAGTAAATATGCACAAGCAAGAAGACTTAGGACAAGTGGCCTTTTAACAAATAAATCATTTTTCAAAGAAAAAGCAAACCATGGCCCATCCATTATTTAATGTGCAAGTGGGAAATAATGAAATAAATGCACAAGGATCAAGGAGAAACCATAGCAAGAACTAACTCGACCATATGTCACCATACATCACTCACATACAAAACCTTAAGCACAGCCAGAAACACTAAAAAATAAAGCAAAGACTTTGACCTTATGCTTTATTTAATGAGGTCATGTTTATGTGTAGAACAATTGGGTTATGTCATAGATGACGTAACGCAATGGCTATATGCCTTATTGGATCAACCTCGTAGAAACAAAGTCAGAGGAGGCTATATGATCAAAACCCTAAGAACCTTCGATCACCAATATAAATGCATAAATGCAAGACAGGGAGGTTGTCAAACATGACATGTAAGTGTGCCACCATTGGCCAAGGCCTTGATCAATATGAGGACAAAATAAATTGCACTATGTAATCCTCAAGTCATAAAAATGCGTGTCCCCATGCTTTGAGGCTTAGGGTTAGTTGAGGATTTAATAAATGTAAATTGAAAGTTTGCCATCGAGGGTTTTAATTAAAAAATATATATTTACACTCATGAGGGTTAAAAGACTAGATCGACATTTTTTCAATATTGCCATTATTTATTAAGAAGTCTTATTTTTTTAATTCATCACAAAAAGTTTGGATTTGTTTTTGTCAAATATCAACTATTGGAGCTATTTCTATGAGATTTTTACATACGACAATGTCTAGAGTTATAATTAAGGGTTCATCATTTGAGTTGAGCTCATGATCATGATCATTCGGGATGTAAAAATTAATACTTATGTTGCATAATGTGATATTTGATATAACACTCGATGGCATTATTATCTAGTAAACAAGTTATTGAGTGAAATTTTGGTATTATTCTAAACCATTGCAAATTATTAAGTCTTTACAATTATAAAGTTTGATCAATTTGATATTCTAAACCATTGCAAATTATTAAGTCTTGATAATTATAAAGTTTGATCAATTTGATATTGAATTATTTTTTACCTAATTTTTTAGAATTTTTCTTGCAAATAAAAGCAAAAACAAGGTTTTCATCTAATATAATCATAATGGTTAAAATTAGAGATGTTCTTTACTATTATATTTTAATTGCTTGTTCTTCTAACATTAAAGTCCTTATCAAATTAATAATACCTTCATTTTTTAAATTAGCAATATTATGTTCTATGCCATTGTATAGAGACAATTTTTATTTAAATTATTTTTCTTATAATAATTATAATTTATAAGTTAAAGCCTTTATCAAAATAATAATATCTTCATTTCTTAAATTAGCAATATCATATTCTATGACATTGTACAGAGACAATTTGTATCTAAATTATTTTTCTTATAATAATTAGAATGTATAGGTGCACAATATTAACGTATGGAATCCCCATCCAAAAGCATTGATTTAAAGTGTATTTTGAATGAAAACTTAATATAAAGAGTAAGATTATACCTTATGCAACATTGTCTCCAATGACTTTATGAGAAGATATTTTATTCCAAGATATTTTATTCCAAGATATTTTATTCTAAAGTGATCAAAATACAAATTTGTGAATGTTATGGACACAATTCTTTTGTTAAGGCTCATATGTAATAAAGTCATCATAGTGAGTTAAACTAAAAGTTGGGGGGTTTTGGTTGTTATAAATGTTTAGGGTTTTGGACAAATAAGATATAAGTCTATATAAGAGTGGTGAATCTTATTGTAATGGTGTGACGTACTTGATATAATATTGTGTTATTTTGTGTATTTCCATCTCAACTCTATTCGGGGTTTCAAGATTTAGCAACCTAGCTTGTATTCGTAATATGATATCATAATAAGTTTGTTATTGACCTAGCTAGGGATCGAGCTACCATGCATCAAAGGGTCCAACATTTATGAGGGTGTAAGACAAGAAAATTGTGTAAGGGAGAGGCCGCCACATTATTCATGGTGAAGGATTGAGTTGTCATGCTTGAAAGCAGAGTCACCACTTAAATTGAAGCCATCATTTTTTTGTTGTTTGCATAAGTCTATGGGTTTTAACACATATTGGAGCTATTGTTTGAAGCCGCCATCAAAGGAAGAAGAAGTCAACTACCATCAAAAGAAGAAGAAACCAACTGCCCCTGAGATAAATGCAACCACCAAAGGTAGAGGTTAGTCACCATCGGTAGAGTAAGCCATCATTACATGTTGGAAAATATTTGCCATTTCAACTTTGAGTTATCATATTGCTTGAACAACCACCATGTGAATTTAACCACCACCAAGAAAATCGCCGTATAGGTGCCAAGGAAAATTATCATACAACCATCGTACCCATACAACAGTTGACCATCGTACAACCAACAACCTATTGTACAAATTGCTTATGAAGTATTTTTTTTATTTCTATTTGTTTCTCCAAGAGTTTACACATTTTTTTTAGAATGGAAACATCTCTAGAAAAATTCAATGGCTAGAATGTGCATATTTGAAAAGTGAAAATCTAGATGTAGTTAATGACCAAAAACTTGTGCAGAAAAGTAAAAGGGATTGCTCAATCATTTATAGATTCAAATAAATTAGTAGAATGGTAGAGCATAGATGTTAAAGCCAAAGTTATTATTGGTCGTACTCTCTTAGACTCTAAACTGCATAATGTTGATTTGGAAAAATCATCCAAATAAATCTGGGATAATTTGAATAAGCTATTTGGAGGAAAAACAATGAATTTTTTATGAAGCTACAATTAGTTAGATTCAAGATGTTTGTTGAAGTCATTATGTCTAGTCACATAAACAATTTGAGATATCTCATTAGACAACTAGCTGAAGTTAAAGTTACGGTAGAGGAAGCGGATGCCAAAGCCATTTTGTTAAATAATTTTCCTTCTTAACACATCAATGTCATCTTTACTCTCAGTGAAATTTCTTCACACACTCTAGAAGACATGATTTCATCTCTCTTAGCTGAAGAAAATAGAGCAACTATAGGAGACCTAAGAGGAGATTCTCAACTAGAAACAACAATTTACTTGAAGAAAATGATAGGAAAGTGAATGATAGGTAGGAGTGGGATTGAGTGTTACTATTATGGAAAAACATGACATACAACAATTATTTGAATCCATGCCAATGATCTTCTCAAATGAAAGCTTATAGAGTACGCAAATGTAACCATTGTCGGAGATCCACAAGATATTGATAATAGTGATGACCTTGATGAATAATTGATATTGTTCACATTTTAAGAGGTACACACTTTGAAGACATGGAGTGACACAGGGGAGGATATATAACCATTCAATAGTCTAGGATGCTTGTGGATTGGAGAAACTATATTTCATTGGATTATGAGACATGCATGAGAGGATTGTTGTTCATAATTGTTGGGAAATCCAGGATCTAGAAGTTCAATATCATATTTTTATGAGGGTTGCGAGACATTTCATGTGCAAATGATGTCCAATGATGCTGGGAATTTGGATTATAGTTGGGAGACTATACCTTTCGAGGGAATAGGGAGTAGTGTAAATGACTCTTACTGGTTCAATCATTATTTTCAAAGAATAAATATTTGAAGAATGCTTGTTTATGTTGTTTATGGTTTTCAATAAATGTGTTATAGTTAGAGTGTGTTTGCTTTCACTGAGTTTTTTTTTCAATATTGTAAGCCTTAAGAGAGGGTGTTAGAATATAAAACTTACATGTGCAATAAAGTCACTGTAAAGACTTGAGCTAACAATTAGGGTCATTGGTTATAATTAGCATTTAGGGCTTTGGGCAAATAAGAGCTCTCAAACTCTATATAGGAGTGGTGAATCTCATTATTATTATGTGATACATTTCCTTAACATGCTATTATGTTAGTTTGTGTAAATTTGTCTCAACACTCAAGTTTCAAGATTTAGTAATCTAACTTATTTTTATAATATCTTTATATTCTCAACTTTTAATAAAAAAAAATCAATTTTACTATAAATCCAACTCAACTTACTCAACTTGAAATACTTTTCCATAAAAATTAAAAAAACCCTAATAATTGTTTTTCTATTTCTAATCTCTACCCATTTCCTTTCTTTCCTAATTTATTTTATCTTATGTACTTTCTTCAATATATTCAAATGCGATCCTCATGTATAACTATTCTCAAACATTTAAAACTAATACTTTATATATTACGTTATATTTGTTTTTAATGAAATTAATAACATTAATTTTATTTTCATTAACTTTGCCATTTTTATGATTTATATTTTTATTCTTTGCTTTATTATGATTTATATTCTTAATAAACTTTGTCGTAGTATGGTTTATATTTTTATAAACTTTGTTTTATTAGTTTTTATGGTGTTTTTTTCCCTTCTTCTCTTTAAAAAAGGTTGAATATTTTTTTATCATATTCATATTCTAAATTTATTAATTTTTTTTACCAGGAAAAAAACTATAACTTGATATTCAAAGATTGAATCAAAGCTATAATAACTTGTACAAAAATGTTTTTCAACCATGATGATATTGGAATCTTTAGGAAGCCATCTCTGCAAGTACACAAAAGACCACAAAAAACTAGTTTTTAACAATCACTACCTCATATAACTAACATCAAGACTCCACAACAATAAGAATCCAATACTAATATGGATATGATAATATAAAAAACTAAAAAAGAAAAAAACTGTGAATTAAAGCCTTTTAATATGCCTTGAAGGAACCACAAAGACCTTAATAAAGTCATCAAATTCTTTAAAAAAAAGAATGCCTTCCAAAGGTCTCACAATTTTTTTATACAATTGATCAACCATCTTGTTGATTTTTTTTAGATATGTGAAAATGACAAAAAAGAAAAAGATGCCTAGAGTTGTTTTATTCTAGCACACCATTGATCCAAAATAGCAACCTGAAATGTAGCCTTACCATCTACCCAATCCACAACTATTTTGAAATCCCTAAAACCCTATAGATTTAAAAAGAACCCAAATATTAATTTGTTCATTTTCTCTTACATGTTATGCAACTTACTTTGAATGCATTTAAAACCAAAATAATGTTGAACTTGTCTTTGAATGCTTTGATTTGGTTTATTATTTTCTATTTTTCCAAGTTTCAATCTCTTTTCCCAGGTTTGTTTTGCTTTCAAAATATTGTTTTTTTCATTATTTTTATTATAATTATATATATATAAAAGTTAGTTTAACTTATATTAATATTAAAAGTATAAGTGTATATATATATATATATATATATGGTTGGTTTGTCGCTTGGGAAATCAAACCAATCACAAAACATAAGGTTTTCATTTTTGTTCTACAAAATGGTAGTATTTGCTAGGTAATAACTCTTGGATATCAATTCCATTCACCAAGAACTGAATATATACAAGGTTTTCTGACCTTTGGTATTCAGATTCCAAATGGTTCGTTCAAGACTCTTTGCCTTCCTACAACTATTTGACTTCATTTTATTTATTTACATATTTACAAAGTATGTGGAGCTATAATCCGAGGATTAAGCTTTCAACATTCCCCCCTTAATCCGAAGGAGAGTTTGTAAGGCCGAGCACGATTCTAAATATTTCAAACTTTTCTCGTCCAAGTGCTTTGGTGAAGATATATGTAGTTTGATCATTAGTGGAACAATGACGTAAATGAACTGTCTTGGCCTCTACATGATGTTGAACCAGATGATACTTTGTGTTGATATGTTTGGTCCGATCATGGAATCTAGGATTCTTGGCCAACTTGATTGCAGAAGTGTTGTCAATCAAAAGTGGAGTGGAATTCTCTTGTTTCTCATGCAAATCTTCAACTATCTTCCTAAGCCACACAATCTCTTTGGTTTCTTCTGCAGCAGCTACATATTCTGCCTCTATTGTTGAATTTGCTGGAACTGATTTTTTGGGTGATCTCCAGGAGACAATTGTTGATCCAAGACTCATCGTGTATCCAGAAGTGGACACTCTTGTTTTTTTGTCACCATCGAAGTATGAATCAGAGTACCCAATAAGTTTGAATTCTTCCACCTTAGAATACTTGAGTCCAAAGTCTTGATTCCCTTTCAAGTATCTTAGAACTCTCTTTGCTGCAGGCCAATGTCCTTCACAAGGTTTGTGCATAAACCATGAAAGAATGCTAACAACATAGGAAATATCTGGTCTGGTGGTAGTAAGGTAGATAAGGCTTCCTACAAGATGTCGGTACTTTGTTGCATCCTCGAATTCTTTTCCTTCACATGATGTGAGCTTTAGATTTTGTTCCATTGGAGTTGAGAGTGGGCTGCAATCTATCATGCCAAATTTGTTCAACAATTCTCCAATATACTTTTTCTGAGAAATGAAAATGTACTTAGGATGTTGAGTCACTTCAATTCCTAAGTAATAGTGAAGATGTCTCAGATCAGTCATTTCAAATCCTTTCTTTAAGTATTTGTTTATGGATGTTATATAACTTTCACTATTCCTAGTCATCAAAAGATCATCCACATATACAACAAGAAACACAACAGATCTTCCAACTTTCTTTACAAATAGTGTTGCGTCGTCAAGATTGTAATGTTTGAAATTTAGCTTTAGAAGATGCTTGGTTAGCTTTTGATACCATGCTTGAGGTGCTTGTGTCAGGCCATACAAGGACTTGACAAGTTTGCATACCTTGTGTTCTTGTCCCTTCACAACAAAGCCTTCGGGTTGAGACATGAAGACATTTTATTTCAAGTCTCCATTCAAGAATGTCATCTTTACATCCATCTAATGAACTTTCCAACCATTTTGTGCAGCTAAGGGAAGTATAGTACAGATAGTGCCCCATTTTGTCTAGGGAGAGAGTGTTTCTTCATAGTCAATTCCTTCTTTATGTGCATAGCCTTTTTCCACGAGCCTTGCTTTGTCTTTGTCAAGTGAGCTATCTGATTTGTATTTGTTCTTGTACACCCACTTGCTTCCAATTGGTTTGGTTCCGATTGGAGGATCGAACAACTTCCAAGTTTCATTCTTTATGAGTGCATCATACTCATTCTGCATGGCTTCTTTCCACTCATCACGAGTAGTATCCTCTTCAAAGGAAGTTGGTTCAAAGATAGCCAAAAAATTCAATTCACAATAAAATGAGACATCCATGTCATCACCTGAGTTCTCTACATTTCCTCCATCTTCTTGTCTAGTTGAGATTCTTGTTCTCGTCTTTCCTACTTCATCTGCATGGACACTTTCAAGTGTCTTTGTGGCCCATTTCATAATCTTCCTTGATGATCCAGGTTGATTAGATGGTCGTGCATTATTCTGTTCTAGATTCAATCTTCCAATCCTCTCAATTACATCATCCAATTGAGTCTCTTGTTTAGTTGAAGTGGCAACAACTTATTCTTCATCATTCTCTTCATGAGGGGTTGTTGGTGTTGCTTCAAATGGAAATTCCATGGATTGATCTAAGATAGGGATCCCCCCTTCAATATGTGGAATTTCATTATCACATTCATAATACGTCTTTAGATGAGCAAACCTCTCCAGACGATCAAGTTGTCTTTCAATAGACTTGTCATTTTTATTAGTTTCAAGAAAAATGACATCTCTGGAAATAACAAAAAATTTGTTTACCTCATCATAAAGATTATATGCCTTGGAATTTTTTGAGTACCCCAATAAAATACATCGCTTCTAGCACCAAGCTTGTTTCTTTACTCCTTTGGTATCAAGGCATAGCAGGTTGAACCAAAAAATATGATATGCCTAACCGAAGGAAGGTGGCAAAACCACATTTCATGTGGAGTCTTATCTTCTAGAACATGAGAAGGACTTCTATTTCTCAAATATGTTGCACACAGGACTGCATCACCCCAAAAAATTAGCTTCACATTCTTGAAAAACATCATTGAGCGTGTTGTATTCATTAAGGTTCTATTCATCCTTTTTGCTACACCGTTTTGTTGGGGATTGTAGGGAACTGTAGTTTGATGTGCAATTCCATGTTTTCCAAGATAGTCTTCAAATGCCTTAGATGTATATTCTTTACCATTATCATATTTGAATGTACCAATACGTACTTGTGCTTGATTTTATATCAATGCATGAAACTTCTTGAAAGTTTGAGATGCTTCAGATTTTGTTTTCAACAAATACACCCAACACATTCTACTATAAACACCAACAAATGTCATAGTGTGCCTATTACCATCTGCAGAAGGAATTGGCATGGGGCCACATAAGTCAGAATGAACCAATTCTAACTTTCAACATGCTCTGAATTTAGACTCTGGAAATGGCTGCTTACTATGTTTTCCTAGTATGCATGCATCACATTTGTTCATTTGTTTAGGAATGGTGGGAAAACCAAATACACCATTATTTCTTAACAATCTAAGACTTTTATAATTAAGATGACCAAATCTAGCATGCCATAGTAAATTGGATGACATATTACCTTCATCATGCTAAGACATATAGGCAAAGTTTTGAACTCTTGCAAAAGAACCTCTCGACTTTAACAACCGTCCATCTTCATAACCAATCATGACGACCTTGTTGTTAAAGGATTTTCTTATCTCTACAATCCCATCAAACATGTGGATGAATGGCCTTATTGTCGAATCTGCACCAAGGACAACAAGCTTCTTTGCAACTTAGGAAGATAGAGAACATTCTTTACTATAAAATCAGGGAATCCAAGCAAGTTAAGCCTGATTGAGTCAATTCCCTGTGGTTTGAGGCTAGATTTATCTACAAAGTATACTATGCCCTTCATAATGTCATTCAGTTCTACAAAACAATCTTTTCTAAAAGTCATATGAGATGTTGCACCGGTATCAAGCAACCGACAATCTTTGTAAGGTGAAAGAGAAGTCATTTCATTAATTCCAAGATTACAATGTGCAACAATACAATGGGCAGAATTAGTGGTTTTACCACTCTCTTGATTTTTATTCTTATCTTCTTTATTCTGTCTACCTTTGATGGAGTTCCAAGATGCCCAACACTGATCTGCTTCATGTCCATTCTTTTCGCAGCGTGTGCACTTCACATTTGATCTTTTGCCAGAGTTGTTTCTTCCTCCTCTTCCTCTGAAATGTTGTCTTCCTTTTTTGCTACTATCTCCCTTGAAAGGGTCCTTAGTCTTGTTCTTTGCTTTTTGAGCAAAGCAAAGAGATTTTGTAGTACTTTCACTTTTCTTCTTTCCAAAATATTTCTCTCTGTCTGCAATATTTTCTACCAGAACTTCAAAAGTGAGGTCTTTGAACTTATCGCTTGCTTGCAAGGATTCAAGGTAGTTTGAGTGAGTGGGATAAAGATATTTTACAAATGCTGCAAGTGGAAGGTTTGGTTTCATACCAGAGGCTTGAAACTTGTGCATGATGGCTTTTATTTCAGATGCGACCAGCATGGGGTCATTATCTTTTATTTCAATACTGAATAAATTTAACATTAATTGAATGAATTCCATTTCAGAGTGCGAATCATACAGATCTTGTAGAGTTTTCAAGGCTTTATAACATGTCTCCACAGGAAGAATATGCCGGCTCACCTCTTCACTATCCGTGGAAAAAATCATGGCCAATGCTTTCTTGTCTCTAGACTTCCAAATATAAAGTTCTTTCTCTAATGATGGGGGCTTTGGCGGTGAACTTATGACGGTTCCTTTGTCGTTGAGAGTGGTCTTTCCTTCGTAAATGTCGTCCCACAAGTCATTGTAGACATACACAGCCTTGATTTTCCTCCACCATTCTGGAAATGTATCCTTTCCAGTGAGTGTAGCACCAACAACTGATGCTATGAAATGCATCTTGAACCTGCAACTTGCACTTGATAGATAGAGGATGCAGGTTTAAATTCTTGCTCGTAGCTTACAAATTTCAAAATTTAATTTTGCAGCTATCAAAATGATTTTGCAACTATTACATACAGATTCTTCCACACTCTTTTATAGAGGAAGAAATTACATTGTTTCTCAAAATAGTTCTCTCTCAAAATACAATAATTCTCAAATAGATTGATTCTCACCCTCACACAATGATTCTTACTTTTAATACAGTCTTCACATAATTGTGAGTTACACTTGAGGCGGTAGTCTTAAATCTACGGACAGTCTTTCACTAACATAGATCAAAGATCTAATGTCTTATATTCTTCACATTTCAATGAGAGCTTAAAAATGACTCCAGGCTATATACAAATAAAACCAATAGTCTTTACCTCAATGGAATCTCTAAGTAGAAATTAGGGTTTCCACTAAATGACTTTTACCTCCATGAAGTCTTCTCATATCGCAGCAATAAATGACTTTACGCTCAGAATTTAGAGCAGTCTTCACGTAGAGATAACAACTATGCTTGGTTTCAAGTATCCACAGTTCTCAGAAGCAGAAAAGGGAGGCATCCCAACTCGCAGCTTTGTCTTTGATAGATGACAGCTCCACGATTTTGGAAGAGGTAGTCTTTGCAAGCTCCCAGTTCTTCAATGCTAGGTCGCAGCAGTTAGCTCCACAATCTCCACGTAGCTTCATCACAACAACAATTTGAAGTAAACCTCTTCATGTTTCGATTTGATGCACTGGTAACACTTGCTCTTTAATGCGGTCTTAGTCTTTACTTGGCATGTAGGAGGTCACAGCTCAATAAAATGAGGCACATCACTCTCCACGCGTGCAGGAATAGCTTCAATATGAGGCAAGAGTGTGTGCTCTCTTCCACGTTGATGATAATCTCCACGAGAGGGAGAGATATTCACAATTTTGATAAATAATAGACCCTCCACGACATTGAGCAACACACAGTTCACCATATGGATGTTTTCTAACTCTCCACGTGAGCGGGGATAGCTCCAAGAAGACACAATTATGGGCGAAGCTTTAGAGAGACGCAGCCTTCACAATATCATAAAAGTCTTCCACGCAGGTCGAGCAACACATAGTTTAGTGTAAAACTAGAGAGTACATGAATGAGAATAATCTACAGGAAGAAAGAGGTTCTTCTGCACGCAGAATTTCAGGAAAAATAGGGTTCATACGATGGAGGGAATTGAAATGAAGTGGGGGCTACACCAAAGAGGCCCGTAGATAGAGAAACGTTGCGATTTTACTGGTAGAATAGTCTAAAATCACGCGCTGGAAAAGAAACGGTCTACTGCAGGAAGTAATCTGTCTACTATAGCAGAAATGGTAGAATGCGGCACTAAGAGGGGCAAAGGAGTGCAGAGGGCAGATTTGCATGCGGCAAGAGTTACGGGGAGCAGGTCTGTGCTCTAATACCACTGACAGGTAATAACTCCGGCATATCAATTTCATTCACCAAGCATTGAATATATACAAGGTTTTCTGACTTTTGGTATTCAGATTCCAAATGGTCCGTTCAAGACTCTTTTCCTTTCTACAATTATTCGACTTCATTTTATTTATTTACATATTTACAAAGTATGTTGAGCTATAATTTTATTTATTTACATATTTACAAAGTATGTTGAGCTATAATTTGAGGATTAAGCTTCCAACAATATTATAAGTTTTTAAAGACCAATATTTATGACCCCTATACCTGGACAATATTATAAGTCTTTAAAGACCAATATTTATGACCCCTATACCTGGTTGTCTGCTTAAGAAAACTGTTATCAAAATTGGCATAACAGGTGTTGAAAATGAAAGAGCTAACTAAAAACAAACTAATGAGCTTGTTCATCATTTGAAATTGAGACAGTTGGCACCTTTGGAGCTAGACCAGGCTCTTCAAAGCTAAAGTAGGTGCTTCCTTAAAGACCATTCTTGTTATAAGTCCCCAATTAAATAATTTTCAGACAAGCAATTAAGTTGACCTATCCAATTCCTAAGGGTTATGTGGGAAAATTAAAATATTGATATTTAACCCCAGGGCCTATAGTTTCTCATAGAAATTCATAATTCTAAATTGATGGTGGAAAATAGGCCAATAAACTATGGAAAAATCATTAATTGCTTCAAAATGAAGTGGCGTGGGGTCTTAGTTGGACTTGGGGGTGCATAAGTGGATATGTGGGGTCCACATGAGGGAATATTCCTCCTTTACAAATGGCACCATCCTCAAATTCTAATTTGGAAGGATAAGTAACTCCCATGGGGAAGGTGAAAAGTCACAAGGCTATTTTTAGTTTATGGCAACCCTATGACACCTTATGACACTTATGACAGATTATGTTACAACTATTATGACTGTATGATAGATTCTATGACATTTATGACATGTAAGACCTAAAATAGACCCAAAGAGGGAGCATGAGGTGTGTAGAGTTGAAGAAAGCTTCATGAAGGATTCCAAGTCGATATACATGAAGGAGATCAAGCAAAATCAAGCCAAGTGTCACTTGGGTTAATGCAACAACCAAGATTAACACTAATTTGAGTTAATGAACCAAGAGGAGGGAAATTCAAGTTTCTTGGAGGGAAAGGAGGCCAAGGAGGTTGTTAAAAGAGGACCAAGTTGAATTGGGTTAGCGTTTGGTCATTTTTCAATTGCATCTTTGCAATTTGGGAGAGTTGTAGCTTGTCCTTGCACGGTGGATGTTCATCCTCCCTGCCATTGAACCAATTTCAAAGGTGAAAGATCCCTGTCCAAGTTGGTTGGAGGAGAGGACATTTAGACCTCTTGTTAAAGCTTAATGAAGGTGTTTTGTTGCAGGTTCAAGTCCCTCTATAGTTCGAGTTCATCTCTCATGTCTTTCTCCACTATCACTTCTCACAATCTTCTCTCAATGTCCATGTTCATTTGTTGATGGTGCACTCATAGTTGTATAAAATTTGTGGAGAATGATTTTGTGAATCCATTGTGATGATATATGATGTATAGCACTGTATTGAGCTGCACCTTTGAGCCATAGCTTGAAATTCCATGTCTTTTATGTAAACATTGCAAGCAAACCATCAATTCGAGCTAGTTTTCCCTCTACTTTCATATGGAATTTTTGGAGTAATTTTATATATGTTTGTATCATACTTTCTTTGAGATTCTAGTGATTTTTCAAGCAGCCTATGATGTAATGTGATGACCAATATCCTATATGCATGCCCCTTTGGTTTTTTATTAAAGTTTGTGGAGCAAGTTCCATGTCCATTGTTAACCTTTCCAAGCAATCTCTATGTCTCACAACATTCTGTTTTGTGGGAGTGATAAAAGAATATAGAAACTGATTTATGATGCATTTTGGTTTCCCCTGAGGTCCTTTATCAAATACAAGTCCCTTTTCATAAATTAGGGAAGTTCGTACAGTGTTGGGGAAGCCAAAAAGGTCATTGACTAGTGGGGTTTTAACCCTCAAATTCACTAATGTTTTTCCCCTTCTTTCCTCCTTGAGAAATGCAAGGCATGAATTTTTTTAATGAATGTATAAGTGTCTAATAGTTGCATTAGGATTTTATAAGACCCCTCAGGCCCTCCATACAGAATTCGAAAGAATTTGGGTTTCACTAGTCCAAGGTTCGAAATTGGCCAAATTTTAGCAGACTTGAATAACATGTCAAAATGAGTTTTCTAATTCAACCATTAGATATTTGAGGTCTTTTAGGAGGTGTTAAAGTCCATAGGGTCATTTCAGAAGAAATTTGGAAAGGTCTGGAGGTGTTTGGAACAAGACAAAGAAAGACTAGTTTCCTAGTGTTCCTAGTTTCGAAACTAGACAAAGTATCGAAGGAGGATGTATGTCAAGTGTTTGTAAAAATTCCTCAACCACACAATCTTAAGTAGCCACATATATAATCTTGTCAAGCCAATCAAGAGCTCCATATCACTTTCCTAGATTTTCCTCAGTTGTCTCATAACCATGGAATTAGTGTGAAATTCATTGTCAATGAGGGTTTTGAGAAATAATGCTTCCACTGTCTAAAGTTTTAAGCCTCTATTGAAATATTTTGTGATAGTGTGCCTAAATTTTCCAAAAAGGGACATTACACTTGTGGTATCCTTTGCAAGTAGATCGAGGTCAGCGTTTATCTCAGTAGTGACTTTAGCTATTAGATAAAGCCTGGTATCCAACTGATGCATCTGCTATTGAACCTCATCCATCTGCAACAAAATTCAACTTATTTCCTCGCGACTATCTAGGAGGAAATTCCCAAGCAAGGCCTTTATTTTCCATTACAAAATTATTGTCTTGATATATTTAGTGTCCCAAGTTCTAGAAGTTCTAGCTTCTAAGACCCAATGTCCAATGTCTTGATGCATATCCTCAACACTCATTCTCTCCTACCCCCGCTTCATCCAAGTTTTCATTACTTTGATATTGTGTTGGATTCTTGGTGGGATGTTTCTGTTGGAATGCACCTTTAATGTCTTTATCTCCTTCAGCACGCAAGGCATATGGGTTCTGCTGCAACACCTACTGCCTCAGTGCCCTTTTCCCCTACTCACCATATCTACAAAGACTCTCCACTAATCATTGCCACAAAATGAGTGCTACCTCTGTAGACAATAAACTAGTCCCCTGTTGCAACTGTCTATGGAAGGAACCCCCTACAACTTGATAATTCTCAGCTTATACCGATTGTTAACGTTGCTTTCCACCACAAGGTCAAAGATTGTATTTGCCTCCCCTTTATCAAGAATATCCACCCAGTCATGTTGTTTCCTCAAGGTAGTGGTGAGAATGGAGAAAATATTAGGCAATAACTTGCCATGATTTCCCCTGCCATACTCTGCCACCATGTTCCCTTACATATTACTACCCCCATCCTTCGTCATCATGGGTGAAGGATCAACCATCAACTTCATGATAACTAGGACTCCCATCGTTTCCTCAATTTGTCTCCTGTCGATAATCCTCATCTCCCACATATCAAGCCATCAAACCATTTTTAATCGCTTGTAGGAGACATGTACCAACTTGTGTTGACCACTCCTCCTCATTAGTGCCTATCCTTTCAAGCCTGTGAGGTGTCCACCACCAATGCCTGATATTTGGACATCCATTCAAGCACCTAACTCATCTCTAACACTCGATATAGGTGATACTAGCATTACCCCAAAGTGAGGGAAATGAAACGTCGAGAAGAACTTCAATATGTTGTAAAATGAGAGAAACTTGTGTGTACGTAGACAAGGGATAATTTTTGCAACATATGGCAAGTTTCTTGAGCAGTGATGTCTTGGTCAACAATTGCTTATGAGTTCAAATGGTGATAGGCATATGAGGTCGAGTCACGTGGAAATGATGTAATTGTGATTCTAGTCACCATAAGAAGGTGGGGCTTTGATTTTCCCTCTACTTTGGAAGCATATTTGGACATGTGTATTTCAAGACAACATATTTGGTGATGTACATTTTCTCACCATGTTTGAAGTATGATCAGATTATGGTTGTTCAAACAAGGGTCATTGCGTGTTGGGCGATATTTCTTTTCCATAAATGTACAGAATGATGATTCATGTTGTACCTTCCAAGGGCATTTATATATGCATACAAGTGTATTCCCTTTTCTGTGTAGATATGAATTTTCATTGCACTTTGTATGTCTTTGTACTATGTTTAAGAGTTGTTATGGTCCTGAAGTGGGTTGGATGAAAGAATATATTTTATATCTAGCAAGTAAGGGTCATTCTCAATGGATCAATGCATATGAATATGTCTTTCATGATTTTCTCTTGGATTCCATGTTGTGACATATGTATGGAATAAACTCTTTGCAACATTGATTTGATATGTGTCTTTCCAATTTAATGTTTCCATGTTAGGAGCTCCATCAAGCCACAAGAAACCATGTATATGTATAGAAATGATGTAACTGTGATTCTAGTCACCATATGATGGTGGGTCTTTGATTTTCTCTCTGATTTGGAAGCATATTTGGACATGTGTATTTCAAGACAACATATTTGGTGATGTACATTTGTTCACCATATTTGAAGTATGCTTAGATTATGGTTGCTCAAACAAGGGTTAGTGCGTGTTGGGCAATATTTTTTTTCCATAAATGTACAGAATGATGTTTCATGTTGTACCTTCCAAGGGCATTTATATATGCATACAAGTGTATTCCCTTTTCTGTGTAGATATGAATTTTAATTGCACTTTGTACGTCTTTGTACTCTGTTTAAGAGTTGTTCATAATCCTGAAGTGGGTTGGATGAAAGAATATATTTTATATCTAGCAAGTAAGGGTCATCCTCAATGGATCAATGCATATGAATCTGTCTGTCATGATTTTCTCTTGGATTCCATGTTGTAACATATGTATCGAATAAACTCTTTGCAACATTGATTTGATATCTATCTTTCCAATTTAATGTTTCCATGCTAGGAGATCCATCAAGCCACAAGAAACCATGTATATGTGCAGAGCCATGATATTATAGGATTAGAGAAAATGAAGAATATGTAAAGGTTTTGTATAGACACATGCATGTAGTATATAATGTGTACATTTACCAATAATCTGTTGTGTGTATGTTTTTTTATTATCTCTTCATGGAAGATTGAAAATCTTTTATGCATGTATGTATGTTTTTTTATTATCTCCTCATGGAAGATTGAAATATTTTATGCATGTATGCAACTACATTCTGGGGCCTATAAATGATGTTATGATTACACCATTGTTGAGGATGATCGATGGGGCCTAGTAAAGCACTATTGAGTATGATTGTCCACCAATTCCAATTTTTGAGAACATAGAGTGTCCTTGTGTTCCTTCGAGGCTAAAGAGAGGTCAAATAAAGAACAATCGATGCAACTAAAGCACCATTGAGGATGATCATCCACCAATTCCAATTTTTGAGAACTAATTTTTGAGAACATTAGTGGGTTATTAGTGGTGAATGAGGAAGGTGACACTCGAAATTCTTGAGCAGGTAGGTGGCAACAATTGTGGTAGAAGATGTTTCCCATTCAAGGCCATATGTCCCTATCCACCACCTGCCACTTAGTTGCTCCAGGCTTCAACTATAACTGACAAAAGACCAAGCCTAAGAGTGGGGAAGTTAACATAATGTTGCATTTCATTATTTTTTATTGATTGCTTGTAGGGTTTTTGGCTCTCAATCGGAGCAGAATTGGTTTTGATTGATTGCTTGCAGGGTTTTCGGCTCTCAATCAGAGTGGTATTGGTTTTGATTGATTGCTTGCAGGGTTTTCCACTCTCAATCGAAGCAGTATTGTTTTTGATTGATTGTTTGCAGGGATATCAGCTCTCACTCAAAGCAACATGTGCATTGCCATGACTTTCAATTGCTTGATGACGATCAAATCCTATCCGTTGATGGTTATTTAAATCGATGAAGACTCTCAGACATCTCTGGCTTCTGAAGGGTTAACAAAAAGCCATGAATCTTGAATTTCGGTGCTAATCTGAGTTATTCAGACACCCATGAGAAAAATGCCGCAGGTTTCGTCAAGAATCACCGCTGTGGACGTTGACTCTACTCACGAGCTTCCTTGTCACATTGATTCTACTTCTGGCTAGTACGTTGCGATTCAGGGGACATTCAGAGGCATTCAACAGGATTTTCTCGCTAGGGCATCCGATGTCCGAATGGATTAATTACAGGGGACGGTTCCTGTCGAATGGATTAATGATAGGGGTTGTTCCTGATAGGATCATGACAGATGACGAAGGCATGAGAGGAAACGTCCCCTTAAAATAACATCTCCTTGATAGGATTTCGTAACCACAAAAGAGAAACATTGTTCAAGTATCGACTAGTCACACAAAAGGGGTCGAGCTGTGGAAAAACTAAAATCCTCACAATTTTTACTGCTCCTTACAAAACCCGAGCTAGAGGATTATGGATTATCTGATTGCATTTAAAAGCTAGGGAATAAGAGTGAACACGTGGCATGGAAATCATTGTGAATCTGTTTCGTGGCAATTTGTGTTATGTGAAATTTTCCCACCAAATTCCTTACTTGGACTATGATAACATGCTAGAGAAATATTTATGATATACACTGAGTCATATAACATAGGAGAAAACAAACGAGAAAAGAGAATTTAAATACTAAATTGAATTATTTTTTAGGAAATTTTAATACTGTTTAGTTTCCCTCTTCCAATTACATCTTTCATAAATCAAATGCAAACACAAATGAGAGAATGTGTCATATAACATAGGAAAAAACAAATTGGAAAAGAGAATTTAAATATTAAATTGAATTATTTTTTAGTAAATTTTAATACTGTTTAGTTTCCCTCTTCCAATTACATCTTTCATAAATCAAATGCAAATACGAATGAGAGAAAAGAGAATATAAATACTGAATTGAATTATATTTTAGTAAATTTATAATTATACTATTTGCTTTCCCTCTTCCAATTACATATTTCATCAATTTCATAAATATACAAAAAATAGAGAATCATTTGTTTAAATTCTTTTTTTTTTTAATTTTTTAATGCAACGATCCTTTGTATTTCTCAACTTATCTTCTCACTTGATCCCAGGTGTTCATTCACCCGACCCACCCTTTACTTTTGGGGAGGCTTTTTCATGCCCACTTTTGGGATAAAGTATAGATTGGAGTTCCTATAGCATAAGAGCGTGTTACTGACCTTTTGCATGCATCTACCTACAATAACAATTTCCTCATTTCACTTCCAGCATCCCCCTATTTGACATTCATGTTGATACTACTACTAATTCCAATGTTTATACTTCTGGTAACTCCAAACTGGAAGAAAGGTCCACTTACTCAAGATTTCACAAGCTATCAGCTACCACCACATGCACACAGGTGCCTAAGTACTCTAACAGAAATCTTGAATATGAAGTACACGCTCTATTACTTTTTAATAATGTCCAAAATTCTAACACAAACATATTGTTCATAGTGCCAAATACATGTCTCAAGTTCCATCCTTGCACAGTCCAAAGTTCTCTTAGTGGCAGTTATCCAAAATTTGTCCTATCTGATCATTCAGCTCCAAAAATTTGATTTCCACAAACAAAGGAATATATTTCCAATTAATGCCTACAAATATTTTGAGATTCTGAATATATCAAAAGACTGGATTGTCCATTTCAAAAGACCATGCTGTCCACTCATTATATCCATAGTTTCTTTCTTCCTTATCACACTCAAGCTGTAACAAAATAATCAACATGATATATTAATACAGTCAAAGATTATGTAACCTCATGGGTTAACTAAGTTATACCATCCAGGACATACAACATAAAGAATCGTACATTAAGAAGGATTGTTGCCTCACCAAAAGCTAATAAATGGATTAAAGGATCCTAAGCATTTTTTTGCAATAGAAACCACCGATGATATTATGGCGGTGTACCGAGTTTTAAGACTTTGAGTCATTGTATCTTACTTAAGTTTTGATTGCTCATGAGCGGTTTGGCCAACTAAACAAGCACTCATTGCAATCACTATGTAAGCACAATAACAAGGTCCAATCTTACTCTAGAGTAGAAACAAGCCCACAACCCCCTTGTTGAGCTCTTGAGCTTATTGTGGTTGTCTCCGAACCAAAGCCCTTCTCCTCTTTGTGGTTGTGATATTCCCACTACCCAAGGAGCCTAAGCTTATACTATTTGTGCTCTCAATGCCTATCTCGTGTGGCTTCCATCTGTTGCCCCACTGGAAGACGTACCTACCTCGACTCCTTACTCTCAGGGTGGAAGTCTAAAAAAGCAAGCAATCCAACTCTTCAAATTAATGACCTCCTCCTGGGAACAGGGGTATGGATTCAACAACTTATTGCCGTTCATTCTTTATATAAATATGTAATTACGTGGCATTACGGGGTGAGGGTGAGGAACCTCTGTTATCCTATACTCAGATAGTAGGAGGGCCTCTATTATCCTAGATGACTCACGTTGGGCAGATTCGCTCGACCAAAGGAAGAGGGTTGATTAGCTCACTCTTGAAAAGGTTTGTAAGTAGCACCGATAGGGAATTACATTCAAATATCCATATAGTCATAGTTATTATATAAACGAATATCTAATTTTTCTTTCCTCGGATTTATTTACTAACAAAAGAAAGAAGCATTCAAACAATAATTTATATGATTGTAGCAACAAAACCATAATTGCAAACATACAAGAAAACATGATATACTAAAAGACTAGGAGGAGTGCGAACAACATTTGTTAGTTAATCATAATTAAGCACTTTGAAATCATCAATGCTCAAGCTTATTGAATATTAGTGGATTCTATCATCATAGAAAGATGTAATTCAATTGAACTGCATAAAACTTGCAATGCCTTATGGGGCCCCAAATACATGTAGAATAAAAAGAACAAAGTATGTAGTATATATCTTCCCTTCATTCAAATATGGGAGACTATGCACGTAAATCCATTATAAAACTGAAATGCTAGTAAAGTATACTAAATAGATTGGAAGAATATACATCTGGTGAGAACAATATTACCAGCTTTATTTGCACATGCAAGTCAGATCTAAAAGTTGTAAATTCTCTTGACTAGAACACAGTAGATGCCCCATGAAAGGTTGCTAAACCTTGAGTATTCACCATTTCACCTTTGTTGTGTTGGCAAATGTAACATTCTGCTACAAAAGTGAGGATATCCTTCTTCATACCTACCGAAAAGAAGGCATGCCTTACATGTGCACAAGTTTTATGAAATCCTAAATATTTTATTTGTAGTGTTCTCCAATATTTTGGCTGCATTTATGCATAAGCCTTTTAAGCTAAGGGCTACAATGTAGTAACCACAAACTATCATGTTTTAGCTTTGTATCTGGGCATAAAGTGTATCTTAAAATGTGACTACCCCTTGTACTTTGGATCATTTATTATATACGTAATAATAGTTACCTCCTCATTTTGCGGAAGGTTCTCCCTAAAACCTTATTTTAGGGGAATAATCGTAGTCCAAAGGTATTGTTCCATTCATTGAAAAAGAAAGAAATAAGAACTACTTCTAAGAGCAACTCTAGTGAACAACTAGGAAAACAATAAGCCCCGATGATAACATTTTATACGACGCTAGGCTTGGAAGAGATATCAATTGGTATAGTCTTTAAAATGTTCACCATAAGGCGCTCTTCAAATACATCGTGTGTTGGGATAGGGATTTTAGACCAATTAATCTATCCAGGTGGAATTAAACTATTGTCTCCAACCCACTGATTAAGCCAGGAATATAGCACTGGTGGGATGATGAAAAAAGTTGCCCCAACTGTTGATTTATCTGGGGTATGGAAATGCTTCGTTGGGATCCAATCATTTTTGGATATGATCTTACTTAATTTGGGGCATGGCGTCCTTCTCCCCACCCATGCACAAGTAGTTTTATTCCGATAAAGGCAGTAAAGTAGTTTGAGTTTTATCCCGATCTTGTGGTGCATTTGCTCACCCAATTTGATCTAGCACAATTCAGATAAATTGATAACGATCTAATTAAACAAGGACTAATATTTAGTCAAATAATGTCACAATGCTAGAGGAAGTCATATACATGTGGCAAAAAAAAGTGATGATGGTTTTTTAAGAGGAGTAGACGGAACAAGAACATCCCAAGAATCAAACTTTGAAATTAATGATTTAATAAAATATTCTTATTCAATAAACTAACACCCCGAACCAAAAACACAAGTTGAAGCATTTTTAGATTGTCTTCTCTACTTGTATTCCCATAGTACATTGCATACAAGTATTAACCATATTTGTTAACAATCAAATTAACACTCCTAGTCATGTGACAAAAGAGGCATATATTTACCATGCACCTACAGCAAGAAGACATGACACAAGTTCATTCAGAGATAAATCCTCTCTGAGAAATGCATTAAAATATATTAATTGTGCTTAAAATCATTCTAAGTGGTGCAAAAAGCCTAAAAACTATTGAAAAGTGGGTTTTCAGATTAAAATAATCTAAAATGAGGAAAATGGATTATCCCACACTTAAAAGAGAAACCTAAGGCCCATTTCCCAATGCCATATAAGAAAGGCTTTGGGGCATAGTAAAGACACACCAAGCAAGAGCAAAGGCATACTGGAGAGATTTTGAAGGAGGAGAAAGAGCTCAAATTCTTCAAAAGCAAGGGTGAAGGAAATGAAGCTCATATCAATGGAGAAAGGATTCACATCTAATGCCATGGTAAGGATGTATTTCTCCATTGTTCTACTATGAATATATTCAAGTTTCTACCATCTATGAGTTTGAATTATTGTTATCATGTATAAATTTAATTCTTGGATGGATTTAGATCTTAAGTTTGCTTATATTGATTGATGAATAGATATAGATCTTTGGAAACTTGTGATAATCTTTTCATGTTGCTAACGTAGGAACTCACCATTTCTTAGGAAGATAGTTAAACTAGTGTAGACACAACCCTGCACTAAATGCTATTATCAATATTTCAAGAAGTTTAAATATTAGAATGCAGCTTCTAGCTTTCCGAAGGCCTCTGCGAAAAAAGATAAAATCACCCACACCTGTGCATGTTTGAAAAGCAATCAAGGAAATCCAGCATAAAGGCTGGACCATGGAGATTTTATCATATTTTATTTAGCTGTGAAAACAGTCCACTTTAACAGGAATCTGTGTACATGATGCATAAGAATTTGATTGTTGAAAGCATATTTACATGCTTCTGATTTTGAGAGAATCGAATTGTGGATTTGATTTAGGAAAGATTATCAAAGGTTGCATTGGATCATGGCATTGATGCCAAAATAAGTCCTCTACGTTTTGTGTGTTAATTTCCAATTGAAGGATTTGAACTCTGTTGATTGAAGGACCATGTGAAGATTTTCCAGAAATCTGCACTAAAAGATTGATGCTGGAGTGGAGTTAGCAGAAGAGCGTGGTCGTGGTTTGGTGAACAAGGGCATTTTCCAAACTCATCATACTTTCATTCTAATTTAAAATGTTTGTTGAAATATTGATCTCTGGAACAGAAGGGTATTTTCACTTGGAACTGTTACAGGGTATATTTGGAAGAGATGTTGTTTAAAATGTTGAAGGAAATTGCAGAGAATAGGGAGTCGCGCCATTGGAAGAAAATTGTTGAAGTGTATTGATTCTAAGGGCTTTGAGTGTTACGTTCAGAGGAATATGTGCTCTCTAGGAAGGTGGATTTGCCCAGCAATATGAGTTGTAATTATTGAAAGAACTCTCAACAATCAACACCATTCAAGGTAATTTCATTATGTTTGAATTGAGCTGTTTGAAATCAACCAATAGAAGCATGAAGGTCTGTGTGATCAACTTAAAAGGAGGGGAATGTCCACCTCATATTACTTTTGAGTTTTAGCTACAGGAAGATGATTTTGTAATTGCAGATCTGAGTAGAACCAGAGATTGGGAGATTTGGTAGCACTTTGATGTTCCGATAGTGAACTCTACTACAGGGTATCAAACCGCAATTGGATTTTCGTGATATCTCAACGCGGGTATCTCTGATGCCTCCATCTATACTATAGGCTCTACTCTAGTCTCTTTTAGATATGAATATGGATAAACCTGGTCAGTTGTCTTCGGTTATCCCTCGGCAATGGGGACCTCAAAACGGCCCTGCATTATGCCATGTCTTAATTGGAAATTTTTTAATAAACCACAAATGGGGTTAAACCCCTCCCTAGCGAAACAAAAAAAGCCTCAACCTTTGAAAACCAGAGGAACTGACTCTTTGATAAAGAAACAGCACAATCGTCGGAAAGGAATCCGCAAAGATCCCAGAGCTACCAGCCACGTATAGTGTGACGAGGAAACGTACGAGGGATGGAAAAATTGAGGTTGAGCACTCATTTTCCATCTACATAAAACATTTTGGATCTTACTTCTTTGTTATTCTGTGTCCGATGGCAGCAGTTCGTGGCTACATCCTTCGCACCATCCTCCATATCCAACTCACATGGTAATACCAACAGCTATGTCTATGACGTTTTTATAAATCATCGCGGTCTTGATGTGAACACAGGTCTCACCAGCCATATCTACCATCGCCTTAATGATCACAAATTAAGAGTATTTTTGGACCAGCCGGAATTGCATGAGGGAGAGAACATGACTCCTCAAATTGAAGGGGCTATTCGAACGACCTTGGTATGTCTAAAACGATGAATATGTTGAAGTACACACAACATGCGCATTTAATTTGTTGATTACAAAGCTGAACCGGCACTGCATCAACTGCAACGGGAGCATCACGGATCCAAACAAACAGATTTAAACTTATAAAATAATGTGTGGATGTAAATTTGACATGGGGCGGCTCCTGAGTGGCCGTCAACAAATAACAATGGCCTGAGAGAGCCGACCCCTTAATATACGCCTTCGACATAACTATTATTATCTATTTGTCTTTTAATTTTATTTTTAAAAGCTAAGAAAATTTATTCTATATTTAATTGAAATTTAACATCTTTTCTTTTTCTCTAAATGGTGTGTATATATATCTAGGTGAATAAAACGTCTTTCCTTTTTGGATTAAATTCTCCAATTTTTCACATAAATTGTAACGTCGTTATGTCAAAAGTCAAATTTTAATATTTTTGGGATTTCCGTAACCCAAAATATAAAAACAAACTATCCAAAATTATCAAAAATACAATCCCAGCAACGCAATGTTAAAAAGTCAGAAGGAGATCGTGGTTTTCCTTCGTGACTTCCTCGGAGCATCGATGAAGGTGGATTCCGGTTTTGGAATATGTTTTTGAGCAACGATCGAAATTTCATTTAGGGCGTCGGGCAAAAGAGACAATTTTTTGTCCATCTGAGATATCCTATGTACGTTCATGTCAGAGACGGAGAGCGAGGAGCGCAGTAAGTGTTCGGAATTTTAGATGCAAATGAGAACGAGAATGGATGCACGGCTCTTGGCAGCCTTGGTCTCCACCATCATATGTCAGGTAGCCATTCTTCTCATACTTGCCCTCAATCACTCTCACTACGCCTCCTCCTCCGCCTTCAACTCAGTATGGCCGATCCTCGTTCAGAATTTAAACTCATCCCAAGCTGTGGCAGCAGTTCTTATCGAGGAAGAGGAAGGGAAAAGGAAGAAGAGAAGGAGAGTGATGGCCAAAGAGGAGGAAGAGGATGATAGAAGGGTTGATCAGGATTTCACTGGATTGATCCGAATTGAGAATGGGTGGATGGAATCGGCCTCCTTCAAGGCCAATTTCCGGATGTCCCCCACAACATTCGAGTGGCTCTGCAAGCAATTTGAGCCTCTGGGCACCAAGAATAACAATGTGAGTGTGTTTGAGCGTGTGGGAATGGGGTTGTTCAGATTAGCGTCAGGTTCCAGCTATCAGGCCGTGTCTCAGCGCTTCAATTCCACGGAACCCATTGCGCGCCTGTGCACCAAGGAGCTCTGCAGGGTCATCTGTACCAATTTCAAGGTCTGGGTAGTCTATCCGTCCCCATGGGATCTGCCCAAGGTCTCGGACAAGTTTCAAACCCTCAGCGGCCTTCCCAATTGTTGCGGCGCCATAGATTGCACCCGCTTCAAATTCACAAATACCAACTACCCATTTCTTTCTAATGAAGAAGACGATGATCTACAGCAGAGTGTGGTTACCCAAATAGTGGTGGATTGCTCCTCCAGAATTCTAAGTGTTATAACAGGTTTTAAGGGCAACAAGGGGGATTCTAGGGTTTTAAGGTCGTCCACACTGTATGCTGATATAGAGGAAGGTCGGCTGCTCAATTCTCCTCCATTCCATCTAAAAGGTATCACTGTTCCTCAATACTTAGTGGGCGATTCCGGTTATCCTCTGCTTCCATGGTTAATGGTGCCCTACACAGATCCGGTGGTTACTTCCTGCCAAGAGGATTTTAACAGCAAGCATTATCTGATGCGGCAAGCGGCTCTTCGTACTCTCTCCTGTCTGCGAAAATGGGGGATTTTGAGTAAGCCCATTGAAGAAGATGTTAGAATGGCTGTAGCTTGCATAGGGGCCTGTGCAATTCTTCATAATATATTGTTGGCGAGGGAAGGTGGATCTGCCATTTTAGAAGGCACCGAAGACTATGCCTTGCATGATCAGAATTCGCAGTATTACAGGGATGCTAACATGGAAGAGTATTCCATCGAAAAGAAGGCATCGGTCATCCGGAATGCCTTAGCTGCCAGGGCAAGGGACATGCGGAGTTCATAGCAAGCTATTTCATCTCAATAAATTTTGTTTTTGATTTGAGGTGGCGAAATTCAGGGCTCAAACCCAATTCTGTGTTTATTAGCCATCCTCAGTATCGCTGGGGCTTGGGAGGTCTGTACTAAACTGACAAGATAGGCGTGCCATATTGACATTTCCTTTAGGGCATGCCATGCAAATCAATCAGCTCCAGGCATTCGTCATTCCATCCAATAAAAAAATTCATCAACATTATTAAAAAAAGCATCAATTTTCAAATATCCAAACAGGTATGTGATTGTTAAATGCTATCTGTTTGCTCTACTAACTCTGATCAATGCCCTTCACACAAACCATAATCAATCTTTTTGCGTTTTTTTTTTGGAGGGTCCGGGGGCAGGGAGGGGTGTCATGATTATCAACTCCTCTGGTTAGAAATAGAATCACCATCCAGATTTGTTTTTCACTACCGGTTTCCTTGATTATATAAAGGATCTTGGTTCTCTTGTCCAGGCTGCTAAATTATCAATTCAGTGGAAACTATTCTTTTGTGCATTTAAAAAAATACTTCTGTTTGCTGATTCAGTTCCATAATATGCAAGAAATGAATTAAACATTTCAGATTTGGTGCATGAGTTGCCTTGGTAATGAAAAGCTTTATGTGGTGTATTCTTAATTTTGTCTGTCTCAAAAAACTGTTTTTGGCTAGAAAGAAACCAGTAATTGTTCTTAACTTATAATTTTTTTATTTTGAGCTGGCGAGGCTCAGGGCTCAAATGTAACTGGATGGTTATTAGGCACCAATGTTCTCACTGTGATTGGGAGGTCTGCACCAGCCACTTTCAAATTTTCGATCATAAGGCTCGAAGGGTAAGGCAAGGCCACAGTCAAAATTCAAAGAAATCGGGCACTGGAGCGAGCAGACTTTAGAATATGAAATTGGGTCCAATGCTTTAGGGTTTGTCCCAACTTTGAGGAGAAGCATGGAATGAGATCACAAAAGTACGAGGACCTTTTTCAGAGTTTGAGGACATTATTGCTTTTTCTCAAATATTGTAGTATCAGGGTTCTTAATAAAATCATAGTGTTGGACCATTTTGCTTCTGATCCTAGCCACTGTTCTTTGATGCTTATCATTTGAGCAAATGAGTTAGACACAAAGAAGGGGGTAGTTGTTTGGCATGCAACCAGTTCATTCATTTCTACAGTGAATAGAGGACACAGCTGCTTTATACAGCCTAGAAATATTGAGGATTTGTTTTAGATGTTTTGCGAGGTTAGGAAACAACCAAATTTGCATTCAGTTATTATTTAAAAGAGCAATTGTTTTTGCGACAGGCAGATATGCTGGATGTTGCTTTTAGATTTTCACTCTTCTTTGACACGGGATGTAATCTTTTTTCTTTTTGTGATTTCTAAGTTCTAACACACTTCTTAAGAATTTTGAGAGTAAATAGTTCTCGTTCTACTCTCTTAAATGCTTATCAAGAAAGCTTGCTAAATTTCAGTAAAAAGATATTGCATTGGATGTTGCAAATGTATTTAAGTTTTTGCACACTGGCTAAAAATATCTTTGTGTTAACCATTAGGTTTGCACTTAAATTTGATTGTTCGTGCCATAGGATCAGAACAGGCTTTTGGGAGTTTTCTTAGTTATTTGCATTAGCAGACAACAATTTTAAGATGAGGAAGTAAATGTGTCCATAATCTGGATTTGCCTATGCAATACTACGAGTATGCTAATCAGTGATTTACTAATGGCATGGGAAGCTTGTACTGCAAGTGCACTACTTTTGTGATTAACAATTTATTTTTTAGATTATTTGGAATATTGTATCCATATTGCCAGTTAACCATGGAGCTGGTTTCATTTCTGACTGCAAAGAGCTTTATCCATTACCTGAGAAACCTTTTGTTCTTTACTAAACAGCTCCAAGAGCTTGCCCCCAGATCTTCCTGTAGCAGTTAGGTTTCTGCGCCCCTCTATGGCCATTGCAGACATAGTGCATAGTATTCAAGGGCAGCTGAAGGTTGTTTTCATGCTAATAAACCTGGCAGAGCCCATGCCAAACATTTGAAGATTCTTTATCTAAACCAATAGCATATGAAAACTCTGGCATTTCATGATTGAACCTTTTTCAGTCATGAAGGAAATCTGCCATGTTAGCACTTAAAATGTTATAACTTTTAAATGACCTTGAAAGGGCTAGGAACTATTATAAAATAACCAGAGATGATGCTTCATCAAAGTACCTTTTGTGAATCTACAGTATGCCAACTTTGTAAATAAAAGGGCTTTCATGCTAATAAACCTGGCAGACCCCATGCCAAACATTTGGAGATTCTTTATGTAAACCGATAGCATAGGAAAACCCTGGCATTTCATGATTGAACCTTTTTCAGTCATGAAGGAAATCTGCCATGTTAGCACTTAAAATGTTTTAACTTTTAAACGACCTTGAAAGGGCTAGGTACTATTATAAAATAACCAAAGATGATACTTCATCAAAGTACCTTTGGTGAATCTATGGTATGCCAATTTTGTAAATAAAAAGGCTTCATGTGTGGCAACTTCAGAAAACACCCAACGAGAGTCATGGGACTGTCTGTTCATCATTGAATTATAGTCTAAACACATAATTTACATGGTATCAGTATTAATACTATTAGATTCTGTTTAGTTATGCTAAGAATATGTTACGGAATCTTGTATCCCTGGGATAGATACTATTTATGCCAACTTTCTAAACAAGGGCCTCATGTGTGGCAGCTTCAAGAATATCCAACTAGAGACTTGGGACTATCTGTTCATCATTGAATTATAGTCTAAACATATGTTCTACTTGGTATCAGTGGAAAATACTATTGGATTCTATTTAGTTTTTCTAAGAATATCTTATGGAATTATGTATGGGATAGATACTACGGTATGCCAACGTTCTAATAAGGGGCTCATGTGTCAAACAGCTCAAATAATATTCAAGTAGAGCTCTAGTACTGTCTATTCATCATTGAATTAGACTTTAAACATGTAATATACATAATGCTATATATTTTTGGAACTAGATTTTACTTATTACTATTAGGTTAATGCAGCCAGATTTAGTATTGCAAGGAATCGTTATCACCATTCAATTTGGTTGCCTTTGGCTAAGCGTGAGTGGGGTATTTATTTCACCGAAGTTGCCCAGTATGTGCATCTGGTCTCAACCACTGCGATGGTGTGTATTCAGAAGAGCGAGGACAAGCACTAGCATGTTACTTGGTAGGACCAGAACTCTGGTGGGGCTATATTAGCTATCCACTTTCACTGACCCACCAAGCCACCATTGACAATATGTAAAACTATTAAGTTCTGTTCAGTTGTACTAACAATATCTTATGAATCATATATCCCTGAGGTAAACACTTTACAACAGCTAGAATCAAAATCCTTTCAATTACTTTTGCTTGTCATGTAAGAGTTGAAATTATTTCTATAATGTATAAACAAACGATATTAACTTTTACATATCCAAAAGAGAATTAATTGCATTAAAGTTAATGTTCCCATCCAAATACATTTTTCAACCATGTAACATTGTTGCAAATGCAAACATGTACGAGAAGGAAAGGAAATGGACCAAGCGTGATATTTCCAAGGTGACAAGATACCCAATTTCCCTTTTGACATTCACATTTGTTTTATGTTAGACTTCGGTAACCACATGGAATTTTATATTCCAATCACTGAATTGCAAACTCCCAGCCAGTTACCCAAATTCCCTGTCGACATTCACATTTGTTGTATGTTGAACTGCGGTAACCACATGGGATTTAATATTCCAGTCACTGAATTGCAGATTGCCAGCCACTAAACATTATAACAAATGTGCATTGCCATTAAAATTAAAAAAAATGGAATGGGTTGGGAGAGATGCATTTTGCTATCCTACACGCCATCTCCCAAGCCCCTCTTTGTGTTTTCCTATCATGGTGTTCCTCATTCTTCCCTCCCCAGGGGGTTGAAGATAGCAGGATCCATTGACCCCCAGAAGGGGGCGACTTAGGATATGAAGATCGCAGCTCCAACCACCTCTAAGGGGATGGCTGCTTCTTTGAAGGACTTGATTATGTTGCTTTTGCAGGTTGCTCAGCCTCTAGCTAGAGTGAATGCAATGCTACCCACAAAGATTTTGAAGTCCTCAACGTTGCAGGATGCTGAGGCACATCCACCCTCCTTTGTTGCTGGTGGATTGGCCCTCATGGGATTATCTTGTCTAACATGATTGAGGAAATCTTTTAAGAAGGCTCCAATTGTTGTAGATCTTTTTATGCATCTCAATGTCATCTTGCTTCAAATTTGAGAAGGTTGCCTCCATCTCCGTTATTTCCTTTGGTCAAGAGGTGTTGGAGCAAGAGAAATTCCATTGCTTTCATGGTTTGATATGCTGCTTTAATGGCTTTTGGCCTCAACTCATGGCCCTACATCATTGGGTTTCTCAGGTGTGCAAACTTGTCACAGGAAGAAACCTACATCTACCCATGTGTTCGCATGTAGGGAGCAAATCTTTCACTTTGGGAATTGGTTTTTTGTTTTTGGGGCATGCCAACTTATGCATGAAACCTTGGTATCTCACCTTTGATCCTTCAAAGCACTCTTTATCTTTAGCATTGATGTAGGTTAGGATTCTCAACCTACCTTTTCGATTTTGGACTCATGTAATTTTTGCCTCCATTGGAAATGCTATGGGAAATCCATTATGGCTTTCCTTAAAACTCAAAAAAGGCACATCTTAACATATGCTAGGTTATGTATTAAAGTGGATTTCTCAAATGGGCTACTCAAAGAAATATGGATTAAGGTCGTTGATAAGGTTCGGAAGCAAAAAGTAGATTACGAACATATTGCTTTCATATGCAAAACATTTTTTGCTTATGAGCACTTAATGTCTTCATGTGTTATTTTTTGTTTTGAGGTTATCAGGAACTCTTAGAAACCTTCTAAGGGAAGGGTGAGAATTGGAATGCTCATAGGGTCACTTGGTGGCAAGGAGCTAAGGAGCACCATGATTTGGCAGTATTCACCAAGGATGTGGACCTAGCAAGCAATAAGGAACACTTAGTGGATGAAGTTCATGGGGTTGATACCTTGGAGGAGGATCAATGTATCGCAATACTTGACATCCCTTTTGAGGGGGATCAATGAAGTGAAATAAAAGGGAATGCCAATTATCTCCCCCAAAAATGAATTGTGTGAAACCGTGAGGACTGTTGGTGCATAATATGTTAGTATATTCTTTGAATATTCCCCTTGGGGGAAAAACATGGGGAATGCACTAATGTTAAGAAACAAAGGGAAAAGAAGGAAAATATTCCCATGGAGGTCATTGAAGAATGAAGCCCTTTTGTGTTGGAATGTGAATCAATATTTTCCTCTGCAATGATGCTTAACCTAAGAGAAAACTAGGGTAAGGGTGTTATGTTGAAAGATCATATTCCTTTTGTACCTTCCCCACATTATTGCTAGTCTCATTGCTTTGTTTGAGGCCTTGTTGGCCTATTAGGTTGAGATCTTTTGATATAAGCCATTTAGCGACCATTATGATATCCCTGACCCCTAGAAATGTAACAGTTCTAGGAGGAGTCACTACTGGTTTAGAGAGTGGAGATGGTGCCCAAGATTTCCCACAAGTTTATTCCCAAGTTGTATCGGGATGTAATGATTATGAGTGATGTTTGAAAAGATCATGATCCGTTTGTGCCTTCCCTATGTTATTTCTAGTCTCGTTGCGTTCATTGAGGCTTTGTTGCCTTGTTAGGTTGCAACCTTTTTGCATAAGGCATTTGGGGGGCCATTATGGCATCCCCATCGCTTTAAAATGTAATAGCTTTGGTAGGCACTACGACTAGTTTGAAGAGTGGAGATGGTGCCCAAGCTTCCTTGGAAGTTTGTTCCCATGATGTACCAAGAAGTAATGATTTGGTGTTTTAAAACCCCCAATGCTTTTTACTGCACCAATTATAATAGTTTGTGTAATTCTTTTAGATGTGTTCCATTTATGCTATCATGTTGGGAAGGTTCCACCTGAGTCAATTATCAATTGTTGGATAAGGATGTGCATGATCCATAAAGGTGGCACTAGACTGACATTGATAACTTAACCAAAGGTTTATTCCTTTTCCAATTTGCCAACTTAACTCATGTTCCCTTCATAAATCCTCAGGAGGGGGCTTTTGGGTCAACGAAAACACCCTGGTTATTTTCACTTTATGGTATGTGCACTTTTTGGTTAATAAATCTACCCAGTGGTCCTATCTTGTTAGGGTTGAGTTTTGTGGTCTTCCAATGTAGTCTAGTTGGCCCTAGAATTCATTTTAGCATCATTGCGCACTTTTATTTGCCATGAACTTGAACATTTCTTGAACCCTAGGGCCCAACATTTTATTTGCATTAAGTTTACCCTATCAAATGAGCTTAAGGAATTTGTGCTCGTCTAGAAAAGGAATAGGGTTCATAGATTATTGGTTACGATACATAAATTTGTGCAATACCCGTGTTCAATGTCAAAGACTAGACTATCATATTCGTGATTTCCTACGATGAGTCAAGTCGACCCCTTGGAGCCTAGTCCACATATCCCTTCCAAATCCCAATGCTAATTAAACAACTAATAATGTTGAAGGTGGTTGGATAGATGTGCTACGAAAGAATAAAAGCTTTGGGCCACTCAACGCCCTGACTTTGAAAGCTCTGACCCTAAATGCCCTAATTGTCACTAGTCCCAATAGGTCACAAGTTTCTTTGAGTCACAGTTCCTTCTTTGGGGTGGTGTAGCAAGGTAGTGGAAGTCAAAGAGTTCACTCTCCATTTTTATCCCATTCTCATGAAAAAGATATGGTTGTTGATGCTGATGGCCAACTAAAATGACCTTGACAATTCACTTCTAGTGACTGGCTGATTCCATGCAACCCTATTGATGTAGATAATACTTTTGGTGCTCTTGGTGACCTCAAAGTACTGAGGCTAAGATGCACAATGCAACAAGTTCTCAATGAAAGTGACATCATGGAATGTTTGAGGCTTAGGTGACCCCGAAAGGAAACATACTATCTGTTGTATGTTAAGTCAATTAGTAGGGTGGATATTTTATGTTTATAGGTAGTGAAAATTGTAGGATTTATGTTATGTATGATGACATTTATGATTTGGCCAAGTGCCAAGTGTGTGTACTCTAATCACTTTGAAGGAAAAGGTGGTATCACTATGTTGATCTCCCCTTAGCCTTCCAACTTTGCAGTTGAGGGGGTCACTAACTCGATACAAAGTTTGATGTGGATATTGCTCAATTTGTTGGTTGTTGGGTTAGGGAAACATCTATGCATCGAATGATGTAAAAGAAAGAGTGGCCTTCAGGCATTGGATGGTTGATGAGCTTCATGATGCCCCTTGGATGATTTGTGGAGATTCTAATATGGTGAAAAGCAAAGAAGACAAGGAGGGGTCTCTCCTTGTTTTCCTACCATGTGGAGAGAAAGAAACTCGGTTTTCTCTTAAGCCATAGCGTCATGTCCCCATTTTGACCCTTGTAATATTTTGGGCTATAATGTAAATATTGTATACATATTATGTATGATTCCTAGCGTGGAGCTCAAGGCCAAGGCCCCGCTAATGAACGCTCGACTTTGAAGAGGCAAGTATTGGATATTATGCTACCCATGTGCTAGTAAACCCTGGGGATTGTAAATATGCATTTTAATATAAATGCCTACAACTAGCTATGCAATGCAACAAGAGATGAGGGCATGATGTTTACAAGGAATTGAGAGGGAAATATTCAAACCCTTGAGCCAATCAAGTTAAGCCAAGTGTCAATGGGAGAAGCCATAAACCATCAATTACCCATTTTGACTTATGCACCCAATCATTTAATTCTTCCAAGAGTTGGTTGAGGTAGTTAATGCCTTGGGATTGGAGAGGTATGGAATCCAATTTCGTGCAAGGGCAAGTCATCAATCTGGGAAATCGTATTTTTGCTTCTTGGGCAAGAAAACACCCACAAAATGGTGCCCAAACCATTCTTCACTATCAGTTTTTCTCTCCAACGAGTTTGGAGTCACTTGGGCGTTTTCCTCCATGGGTTTCCTGTGTTTTCCTTCATTTTCCTAGCTAGGAAGGGTGTTTTTATGTTGTATAACAGTGGGGAAGAAGGGGAAACGATTTGGGGGTTTTATAGAGGTCGTTTTAGCCCATTGAATGCTCATACATCTGTGGGAGAAATCGGTTTTCTTCCCCGGGGTTGATTCCCTCTTCCCACAATCCGTGTTGGGTGTGCAACGATTTGGGGAAAACCCATAGACCCTATTCTGTGAATCCCATTGTTGAATTGTGTATCCATGCCCAGTTTTTTGAGTTTGTTGTGTGTAAAAGAATGTTGGGGTTGAGATAGGTATCCATTGATTTGGGCTGTGCTGAGCTTGAGAGTCCCCTTTTCCTTGTAGATATCATGCCCAACTTGGGGGTAGTCTTTGAGTGCTGAAAGAATATAGGCTGAGCAGAGACTTATGGTTGAGTGGAACATTGCAGCGACATAGCTAGTTGCTTGGAACATCATTGCAGTGAGATAAGTATATTCTCTTATGTGTATTTTCTTCTGCATTGTTTAATTAATGGATGGTTGTTCTTGATATGGTGGATACATGTGGAAAAAGTGTGTGGATGATATCTTATTCCGCTGTGCATGTTTGCTTGATTTGAATCCGCACACATGCATTTTATTTGTAATGCAATTATTTATATTTATGTGAATCATGAATGTTGGAATGGGCTAAGTTTTATAAAAGCTCAGATTTTGGGAATCATGTTTCCCTTCCTTGCGTTAATAGATGGGAGGGGACTTGACAGATAATATCAGAGCTTATGGTTCAACACTACGGCTGTTGGGCTTTTCATAGAGGTATAAATCATTGTGTGTATATGTATTTAGTATTTGGAATTAAAATGAATTAAAGAAACCTAAAGATCTCATGGCTTTTATTTGATTAGGATGGGAAATCACTCCCATGATTGTTTTGGGGATTATTTCAAAACTGCTTGCATCGATTTCATTCTATGAAAGTGAGGAAGGAGGGAGAAAATCCCTTTTCAGGTTGAATGCTTGCTTTACATTGTTTCCAATGTAGTAGCATTTTGTTTTGTATTTTTCTGCTTGCTTCCATGGAGGAGGGAAAGGAGGCGCAACCTCTTGCTATCTTCATATTATTTGTTTTATTTTTGACATGAAAGAGGTGCAATTTCTTGACATACTTTTACTGTTTTGTTCTATGCGAGTATGATCTCTAAGTGGCTTACTTCTGTAAAGAAAAGAATGAAATATTTCAAAAAAAAAAAATCTAACTGTTTTTGAAAATTTGAAAATTTTCTAAGTGTTTTTCTGCCAAGATTGTGTTGGCGAAGTTAATGCTGCAACTAGCGACAAGGTCGGCGAGTTTTAAGCTAAATCGTCGCGACCAGCGGTTGGAAAAATATCGAATGGCGATTTTAGACTTGATTGTTGCGACGCGGTTGGCGATTTTAGCCTTAATCGCTGTGACGCGGTCGACGGTTTTAGACTTAATTTCTGTGACGCGGTCGGCGATATTAGACTTAATTTCCACGACGCGGTCGACGATTTTAGACTTAATTGCTGTGACACGGTCGGCGATTTTAGCCTTAATCGCTGCGACGCGGTCGGCGATTTTAGCCTTAATCGCTGCGACGCGGTCGATGATTTTAACCTTAATTGCTGCGAATCGGTCGGTGATTTAGCCATAATTGCTGCGATGCGGATAGCGATTTTAACCCTAATTACCGCGACACAGTCGGAGGATAAATTGCTAAGTCCGTCAAAACAGGGAAATTGAGCATTTTTTAGTGAGATTTTCAGATGTCGGAACAACGAAACGCCATGGAACTCAAAAAGCCCCCTTGACCCCCGTCGTCCTTCGGAGACAGTCGTTGAAAGTGTGAAATGCATTCTCTATACTTGGGATGAGAAGCAGGGATTGCATGGAAGGTTTGTGGAAGCCTTATTAATTAAGAGTAATTGGCTGTAATATGCATTGCGGAAAAGCAATGGGAGCAGTAAGGCAACGTTGATGAAAGAGAAATCTCTCACCTTAAACTATTTAATTGTATGCTTGGAAAGTATCAAGAATGAATGTTATACATCTGCATACATATATTAAATTTCTACTTTGTGAGAAGATCATAGCTAATAATTGCTTGTGTGCATGGTAGAAAGCCCATGAAATTGGATCAACAATGATGTGGAAGAGGAAATTCCATGCTACAATGAGGAATTGGAAGGGAGAATTCTTCCACTACCCTCTTGATATTGTATTTATAATTCTGAAGTGGTTGTGCACATAAATTATGGCATAGGAATGCTGAAATGCAAGAGATTAAATAGATGAAGTGAATATGCACTAGATGGCATATTAATAAACATTGCACAATCCCTATGAAAATGTTTGCGCATGTATATGATATTACATATTGGTAAAATCATGGTGAGGTTTTACACATGCAAAGAGTCACTTAAGATAATGATTGTGGTTGCTAATAATTAGTTGTATTTGCATTGATTGCAGGACCAAAGAAAACCAAAGCATAGCTAAAGATGTGGATAATGTTGTTGCATATGACCAACAACCTTATGAGGAAATGATGGTGCAACAAATCTATGATCACAAGGTTGGAAAAGGGACTGTGAAGCCTTGGTAAGAGGCTAACTGATCAGGTAACATCAAGCGATGTTAATGACAGCCATGCAAGTAATGGTTATTTGTGTTTAATTGCATGAATGTTGAAAGAGGATTTGGTGAGATCCCTTCAACTATGTTGAATTGTTTGCATGTGAGACTGAGTGCCTGAATGTGAATATAATCCTACCAAGTATGGTCAAGTGTGGGTAAGTGAAGGCAAGGAGCCTTACACCCTATAGTTTCTTAAAAACCTCAATGCATTCATATGAAATTATATCATGCCATTTGTGTATGTTGGTTGTGAGTTCAACAATCCAAGCAAGTGATGACTTATGGTCCTGTTATAGTGTATGCCATATGAGATAGTCATGGTTAGGCCATAATATGTTGGAATACGTAGTATTCATGGATTAATGCAAGGTTGTATTGATGGATTATGCATTTAGTGAATGCCTATTAAAATATTATGTAAATGTTGTGAATGTGCATGCATATGTGTGGGTGCACATGTTGAGATGCATTGTGTGAATGCATGGTTGTGACATATATGTGTCTCAATGCAGTTAGATAGTAGATGAAATGGTGAACTATTGTTAATTCTGAGACCATTTCATGAGATACTGTGAATGCAGGAGAATGATTGCATGGATAAGGTAGTCATGTTGATGGGTTACCAGAGTGCTCTGGGGAAGGGCAGAGTTGCATGAAATGTGAAGTAATGAGTATTTACAATTTATTTAAATTGCATTTTGTACCCATGTCTTGCAATTTTATTATGATAATGATATATATATATATATATTTCATTGCATTTCAAATATTAATAGCTGAAGGTGTTTGAATTATTGAGTGTTATAATTCGGAGATAACTTCAGTGACTGTTGTAGCAATGAACATATTATATGCATAGATACTCACAACATGTTTGGCTGATTGAAGTTCCATTTTCCAGGTAGATTGTTTTGGGCATGGCAATGTGGATGAGTCCATGATGAAGATTGGAATCTACCATGTGCTAGAGCCAAACCTCATGAAAAGGGTCCCATGGTTGTAAAGAAATAGTTTATGTGCAAAACATGTCGTCAATTTTGGACTTGTAGATTTCAGATTTGAGAATTTGCTTATAATCACTAATCACCGTTGGCTTGCATAGAATTGTGTCAGGAGGACGTGTTATAAGTGGATGTTCATGTTATAGTAGAAAGCATAAAACCCTAATGGGGAGATGGGTGCCACTTGTAAAGGACAAGCCATATGAGGATAACCTCATGACTAAGCAAGTCAATTTCTGTAGTAGACAAAATTGCAAATTCATGATTTAATTTAATTCATAATGCCATTGATTGGCTATGAGACAATCAAATTTGAATTTTATTGTTAAATGTTGCTGATTGTTTGGCTATTTGATAAATGTGTCAGGAAGACACATTGCAGGAAGACCATGTGTGATGGCCTGCAGAAGCCAAAACTTCATGGGAGGGGCCCCATGCTTTGAAAATGGGTTTTGGGTGAAACGCCATTACATATTTTTAAGAATGATATCTCCACTGAACTGCATGTTGGAAATCCATATGAGTGAGATGGTGAAGCTATGCCAAGAAGGCATGAGTGGGTTATGGAACGTGAAAGGATTGGGGTGGCAAACCAAATGATTGTTGACTTAGAGAAGGGAGCCCCCATTCTTCGCAATGAAGAGAGAATCCATCTAAAAGGGATAAGTATTCTGTAACCCTAGCTAAGAACATGCATGTCTAATTATTAGAGCATGTTCCGTCTTATTTATATTATTTCAGACTGCTTGAGTGTGATTAGGACCTACATGGTTCACATTGGAAAGGGGTGCACACATTTCGGGTGATGGGTTATGATAGGGTTTTCAATATTGACTACACCCTAAGGGAATGGACGCATTCTTGGTGTTTCAATACTTGATAGCGAATGTTATGAATTATGCTTCAATTTTAGAGCAACAATACTGATGAGTTTGCTTATCCATCTTTTGTTGTTAGCTAAAACAGATGCAATTTGGGGCTGCACACAAAAGAAGCATACTGGAAGGTTCTTATGAAGGGTTGTTGCATGCCTAATGAACCCAGTCGGTGCACTGGTTTGGCATTATTTACTTGGATGTTGTGGGTGTTGTGAAGGTTGTTATGAAGGGTTGTTGCATGCCTAATAAACCCGGTCAGTGCACTGGTTTGACATTATTTACTTGGATGTTGTGGGTGTTGTGAATGTTGTTATGAAGGGTTGTTGCATGCCTAATAAACTCACTTGATGCACTGCTTTGGCATTATTTACTTGGATGTTGTGGGTGTTGTGAAGGTTGTTATGAAGGGTTGTTGCATGCCTAATAAACCCAGTTGGTGCACTGGTTTGGCATTATTTAGTTGGATGTTGTGGATGTTGTGGGGGTATTGATGAAGGGTTGTTGTATGCTTAATGAACCCAGTCGATGTATTAGTTTGGCATTATTTACTTGGTTGTTGTGGAGGTATTAGTGAAAGGTCGGTATATGCCTATGGCTCTGTAGTAGAGCTCTGACCTATAATGGTTGGTGGTGTAGTTTTCTTCCACTGGTCGATGACCCAAACGAATGTGCCGGCTCGGCAATGGAGAGGGCCAACCAGGTATGGGACTAGTTGGGCACCACAAATGCTTGGTAAACCCAGTCGACGTGAAGGTGTACTGGTTGGGCATTAAACATCCACCCCACAGGTGATCCAAGGCTTGTAAAGCAGAGAAGGAAACCTATGGAGTAGCAAGGAACCACCCAATACAGATAAGTATTCGATTTTCATTCATTTTTGGATAATGAAAAATTTCATGAACAAGTCTTGTGACAACCAAGATGATAAACTGTTGTTTCTTTGTTGGAAACTTTGGTCTTTGCAGGAAAGCAAGAAGCCCTGAAGGCATCCTAGGGATGCATATGGACACGTGACTGTCCTAGAAAGCTCAATATGAGCAACAATGATAATAATGATGCTAGTGGAAATGCGTGGAAGTCCTAACAGCCAAAGGTTTTGTAGAAAAACCATGGGGAGGAGATTCCCTGGTGGAGAAAAGCCTTAGACAGACCTTAGACACTAAGTATCATAGCCAAGAAAGGGAAAGTCAAGCATTCACATTAAAGTGAAAGAGGCTAAGGAGCATAGAACCACAGTGATGGAATGGCTCCAAATTGGAACAAGAATAAGAGAGAGAAACTCTTACTCTTCTCTTTCCTTTTTGACTAATGCATCTTAGAAACAGAAAATTGTTGAATGCATGTCATGACTGAAAGTCTATTGTGTTTATTTGCTTAAAATAAATTGTGAATGCTGAAAAAAAAAAAACTAATTCCCCATGAAAGGATGAACATGAATGAATTCATATGAATGTTGGGCAAGCTTGAAAAGTGTGGAAGTCTCATGAATAAAGCATGGACTTTCCATATCAATTAGGAAATTAATTGACTAATTTTAATGTTTATGTTATGCTTGGCCTAACAAAGAATTGCAATAATGAATTTCATAGGTAAGAAATTGAACGCAGTTGGTTGCAATTGTTACAAAAACAAATAAGTGGTGCTAGAAAGCAAGTGAGGAAAGCTGTGCGCATTGACCATGGCAGCAGACCAAGGGCTATTGGACTTAGCTGAAAGTATTCTTCAAACAATTGCCAAGACCCAAGGAAATCTTGGAGAGATGCTCAAGCTACAGAAACAACAAAATGCGATGAACCACAAGGTTTTGTAGGACTCTATTTGTCTGCAAAAAGAGGTAAAAAGTATTATGGGGGCAATCAGTAAGGGAAAGGAAAGTGGATCAATGAAGAAGCATTTGTCCAATCACCCCATTAAGAAACGCCCAAGGCTGGAAGAGAGCAAGAATGTTGACAAAGGAAAACAGAGCCAGTTACCTCCAATAGAATGTTGGGGATGTGGAGGAAGTCACCTCCTCCGCGAATGTCCAGCAAGGAGTAGCAAGAAAAGTGACGGCCAACAGGAGCAATGTGCAGGGGTTCAAGAACCTCACCTTGACATCTTCAATCAATGAAATGTAGGACATACCTACCACGTTTTGTGAATTTTGGACATGTATAAAGCGTGTATGTATTCCTAGGTATTGGAACACCGATGACGGTGTTATTCCAAGGGGAGGGATATGTCATGTCCTCATTTTGACCCTTGTAATATTTTGGGCTATAATGTAAATATTGTATGCATATTATGTATGATTCCTATCGTGGAGCTCAAGGCCAAGGCCCCGCTAGTGAACGCTCGACCTTGAAGAGGCAAGTATTGGATATTATGCTACCCATGTGCTAGTGAACCATGGGGATTGTAAATATGCATTTTAATATAAATTCCCACAACTAGCTATGCAATGCAACAAGAAATGGGGACATGATGTTTACAAAGAATTGGGAGGGAAATATTCAAACCCTTGAGCCAATCAAGTCAAGCCAAGTGTCAATGGGAAAATCCATAAACCATCAACTACCCATTTTGACTTATGCACCCAATCATTTAATTCTTCCAAAAGTTGGTTGAGGTAGTTAATGCCTTGGGATTGGAGAGGTATGGAAGCCAATTTCGTGCAAGGGCAAGCCATCAATCTGGGAAATCGTATTTTTGCTTCTTGGGTAAGAAAACACCCACGAAATGGTGTCCAAGCCATTCTTCACTATCAGTTTTTCTCTCCAACGAGTTTGGAGTCACTTGAGCGTTTTCCTCCATGGATTTCCTGTGTTTTCCTTCATTTTCCTAGCTGGGAAGGGCGTTTGTATGTTGTATAACAGTGGGGAAGAAGGGGAAACGATTTGGGGGTTTTATAGAGGCCATTTTGGCCCATTGAATGCTCATACATCTGTGGGAGAAATCGGTTTTCTTCCTTGGGGTTGATTCCTTCTTCCCACAATCCGTGTTGGGTGTGCAACGATTTGGGGAAAACCCATAGACCCTGTTCTGTGAATCTCATTGTTGAATTGTTATCCATGTCCATTTTTTTAAGTTTGTTGTGTGTAAAAGAATGTTGGGGTTGAGATGGGTATCCATTGCTTTGGGATGTGCTGAGCTTGAGAGTCCCATTTTTCTTGTAGATATCATGCCCAGCTCGGGGGGTGGTCTCTGAGTGCTGAAATAATATAGGCTGGGAAGAGACCTATGGTTGGGTGGAACATTGTAGCGACATAGCTAGTTGCTTGGGACAATAGTGCAGTGAGATAAGCATATTCTCTTATGTGTATTTTCTTCTGCATTGTTTAATTAATGGATGGTTGTTCTTGATCTGGTGGATACATGTGGAAAATGTGTGTGGATGATGTCTTATTCCGTTGTGCATGTTTGCTTGATTTGAATTTGCACACATATGCATTTTATTTGTAGTGCAATTGTTTATATTTATGTGAATCATGAATGTTGGAATGGGCTAAGTTTTATAAAAGCCCAGATTTTGGGTATCATGTTTCCCTTCCTTGCGTTAATAGATGGGAGGGGACTTGACACATAGCATATTGTTTATGATCCTAATTGATATCGTTTCCCAGACCTTGAGACATTGTGGTTCACTTGATGAAGTACAAAAAATGATTAAGGGATGTTTTTAATGGCTTGGCAAAGCCATGTTTTCGACACATAATTCCTTCTACTTTACTTTAATGGAGGGCCATTGGTGCACGTGGTTGGAACAACCACTCTTCCATATCATCAAAAAAATTGGTTTTCTATTTCATGGGAGGCCCAAAAAATATGCATGCATAGAACCAAATGTATTATGAATGTTTCTTACCTCCAAAGCTTACGTGTCTTCCCTATATTAGTGATGTGTGGAACCTTGTCTCCAGACTCCAATGGATAATGAATTGATAATCTGGTGGGAGAATGCCATTTTCACACTGTAGCCTCTCTGTGATTATCAACCAGGGTCAGTAAATTGATGAGGTATTGTGCAAAGTATATGCAAAACTTGAAATCAATTGATCACACTTACTAACCTACTCAAAAGCAATCCCAGGCAGATTGAATGAATTCACCGCGTGTATATCAACAATCACCCTTCAAGTTTTAATAGTTGTGAATTAGGATCTTGTTTAATATTATTACAATGTTTAGATAATCAATCTAGTATTTGGTGTTAAAAGATGCAAACAACAAATAAATTGTACTACAACCCTCTAGACAACAATCAATAGACTGTGTGGAATCACCCAGTATATCCCAATAACTAGCTATTGAATCAACAACAACCTTTTACCAACTACTGGAATTTTCAAGATGTCCATAAAGAAATCAATATTTGTTTGTTGTCACAGAGAGATGATCTAAACACACTGCTCATAAAAGTAAATCAAGTAGAGGAACAATCATAGGTCTAGGTCCTGTGTTAGTTAGATTCACATATGAACTTCTTAGGTTTATGACCTTTCAACTACTGGAACACACCAAACATATGAGAATCCTCTCAAACATTCTGAAAGCATGTGAAATAAATCCAACCATTCATCATTAACCTACAGGCTTCAAATTAAATATGTGATACTGGAAATTCTTTATCAAATTAATTTTTAAAGCAAAGGAACAAATCTACAATGAAATCATGATCACACTAAGAAAACCTGTATTTGAAATAACCTGAAACAAAATGCAAACATTAGCCAAACCTGAGATGCATCTAGAACAAAATATGAATACATAAAACACACATATGCAAACCAAACCTAAGATCTAATACTGCAAGTGCGACTAAGAGCAACTCCCCCCTGCATGAGCGCACTGCAGGGATTACGATCTCAAAGAATGATCAGCAATACAATATTTACATTAATCAAAGTAAATAATACATAAGGAGAGTTCAACGGATCTGAACTCTATAACCCACGCCCCCTATGCTCTAAATACAAACGTAGAATCTGAGCTCCTCCCCCCTACATGGCTCTCGCAGAATATATGAGTCATATGTGATCAATTATAATGGTGATCCATTCAACGTGGATCTCAATTTCCCATAGATGAACATAGAATGACAAACATAGAAAAATCTCTTAATATTCGATTTCATAATTAACAACATGAAATTATGGACAATGATTTAATTTTAATATCGTGCCAGTTGATTTCATATGCTTGTATTGACCGAAGGATGCTACATCAAATCGTGATATGAAATCCCAATAAAAAAAAATAGGAGAGAAACCACATTGATCCAAGTTTAGACAAAATCCATATCTTTGATCTTGAGCTGGAGCACCGGAATTATCTCAACCAATGAATGATCTCTACGTACAGACGTTCCGGTAGTAAAAACATATATTTCGAAATTACTATAGCTTACTTCCGGTAGCACGCGTCTTTGTAATTTTGGTAGCCGACAGTTTTCAATTCCGGTAGCTTGTAGTCTTCTGTAGTTCTAGTAACTGTGTAGATTCTAACTATTCTAGTAACACATATAGGATTCTAGTAATAATTGAGCTCCTGTAAAATATATAGAGTGACTACAAAATCCAGAGATAATTAGCTAAAACCAATCTTATTCTGAAATGTGTACCAAAGCACAAGAAATCATGCATAATTGTGAATAATTACCTTATTTAGATTGATGGTGCTTATATTGTGAAAATGGTAGTATAATAAGAAAAGAGAAGGAAAGTGAGGGGTAAAATGGACAAATGTAAGTAAGAAGAAGTTGTCTAGTAAGTGCGAAATTGATCAAAACTGAGACCCAACATACATACCCACACATGCCAAGCTCCCACTCCATATATTTTTATGCAACAATTGAAGTAGTACGTCCTCTTAGTGCAAATAACTTTAAGTTTAAAAACCACTTATGCATCCCTCTCATAAGAAGACTCAAAAACTCTTCCAAGCAATTGTTAGATGGACAAGAATTAGTGTTGCATTTGGGCTTTTCTTGGACCCTTTAATACTATATATTCAATCCAAAATCATCTTGGCTAATTTGGCCCTATTTAAGAAGATATGCAACCATCCCAGGATGTCGACAAAGAGGGAAACATGATTTTTTGGTAAATAAACTATATTTTACATTGCTACAACAAAATTATATCTATTCAGCATAAAGTTTCGGCCTAGGCCTTAGTCTTGTTCTATTATCCCATTGACCATGAAAAGATGGAAAACAAAAATGAAACATCAAATTTCAAAAACATTACCCCTACTATGGACTAGTAGACTTATATTGTATTCACAAGTCCATGTTGACCAATATTTATCAAATTATAATAACACTAATTTATTATTACTAAATCTATTGTTGAAATTGGCCTTATGAGACATTTTCACATATAACAACCAAATCTCCAAAATTATTATTCCTCTATGGTCCTTATTATAATGTTTCATGGAATCTTATGTTGAGCCATCGTTGAATCCAATCTAGCACATAGGAATTTGAGTAATCTCTATTGTTATCATGAAGGACCAAACTATCCCTTAGCATATCCAAACATTTATGTGAGTGCATTTGGTTCGTACCATCAAAGGGATCATAATTTGATCTTTGATATTCAACCTTATATTTACTCCAATTGAAGCTCATACCATCATCAATCAATAATTTAGTTAGGGCTTGGTCCCTAGGAACCAAAGGATGATCTGACCAATTAGAGTGTGTTATTGCTTCTCTAGTCTTACCACCAATACCCAAAATTGTAAGATAGTATGTTACCTCATTCCCTACACATAAAGTGTGGTGAAAACTCACACTATCAAAGTGGGGAAGGAGATCTGCTATGTTGAAAAGGTTTGGCATCAACTTTGTTGATACCTATAATGGCATCAAGCCTATATTTCACAAAGTGTTACGAAATTGCATTTTTTTACCGCTATTTGCTTTATTGAAATCCTCTTAAAATATTGCTACTCTCCAGTTGCCTTGTCATATATGTGAAATTTTTTCCTTAAACTTGGTTGAAAAGGGGGCCCTACCTAAAACGAAAATTTTGAGGACTGAGCAAATACATCTCTTCACTATTTCATGAACAATGTGAACGGATTTGTGGAATGAATTAAGCTTGATGGCAAAGGATCATGGTGCGATTGGTTTTACTTGGTCAAATTTAGTTTGGGCATTGGTATTCAAATGTTTATTTTTATTCTAAAACACAAAAAAAAATTGGTTTTACTTGGTCAAATTTAGATTGGGCATTGGTATTCAAATGTTTATTTTTATTCTAAAACACAAAAAAAAGAATGGAAGATTGAAAAGGGTTGTTCTTATTAACAAGCTTATTTTATGCTATGGTTATATGGGTATCTCCACATTATGCAAAGTCATTTTGTCAAGCAATATAAATATCCCGAGTTATTTATATCAGGACACAGTCTTACCAAAAGTGTTGCATTACCACTGTGCATATATCTATTCAACCCCATGCCTAATCAATGTTCCATTCGTAATTAAACTAGCATATGTTTACCAAGTGCCCGATACACTCTTTGTTGTTACTTTTTTGACATAGCATTATGCCCACACTTGTATTCTCCTTTGAGGGTGATTTCCCGGTGAATGTGGGATAATGAGTTTTATGAGTGCCAAGGTTGGCCACTACACATTTCACGTCAGGTTATGACATGGAACAATGGCAGTGATCTGGGTTGCTCTCATGTTGGGACCTGGTATGTGTGATTTGTGGACAAATGTTGAGGTGGCAAACATGTTTCAACCATAAAAGGATTTGGCGGTATGTTTTCGGCACTTCGCTTGTCTTTCTAGTGGCTATTGTTAAGATTGGTATTATTGTTTAACTTTTGGTAAGATCCTACGTACTCTTTATTTAAATGGTACATGTCCAATCAATGGCCGTGGTTTACCTTGAATAACGCCATGCAATGGATGGGTGACATTTGGCATTGGCTCACGTCACGAGCCTTGCCACCACCCTATCCCGCGTACCTTGACAATATGATGTAGATTAGGTGAATTAATGTAGGGATTGCATTGGGATTTTGGATGTTGTTGATGTTGGGCTTGAGGGCGTTACTTTGCATTTGTTCCTTTTATTCATATCTCAATAGAGAAAATCTGTCAAAATTTGTTTAGTTGTATGCACTACTCAAGGATACCTAAATATCGTAAAAAATGGTGTGAGGACGATATCATAATCGTTTGCTTGGTCCTGGAGCAAAGTTAGCCGCCGGCAAACCTACAAAATATGATTTTTTGACATTCTATTGTACAAGGTATGCACAATTGGTATTTATGTTTTAACTAACATAAATTTTGATTTTTTTGTCAAATTTGAATCTCCTAGCTTCCTACCCTATCCTATGGTCCAATTTTCTCCCACCCACATGCGAATATAAGAAAACATACCTGTAAAATGGGTGAATTTTGATCATTTTATGCATAGGCTCTATCGAGCTGGTCGAGTCCCTTCTCTATGTAAGTTATGGGAATTGAACATCTCATCATAACCCTACCACCACCATTTCTCTATCTATGTCTTTTTCAGGAGAAGAAAAATAACATACTATTAATAAAAGGAAAATAGTATAGTTTGAATACAATGACCAAGGATACAACCAACCCTTCCGATAAGGTATCTAAACACAAAGTGTCATGCCTCCATAGTTAGGCCAATACATAAACCATGCTCAAAAGGAGCATTCATAAAGTCCCCAAAAAACAATAAATACAAAAAAGAGGAACATGCCACCATAGATTTTCAAGACAAAAACCATACATTAACGACCAACAACATAGGCCAAAAAAGTCCCACATAAATGTTAATTTTTCAGAATTTACTTCAATCTGATCTAGAATCTTAACTGAGAGAACAACATGTACAGCATATCTACAACATATCAATCATTGACACAATAATGCAAGCACACAAGAGACACAGAGTTTACTTGGGGAAAACCATAAAGGTGAAAAACCCCAATAACTTCCTCAGAGATAGATAGAGCAATGATACAACCCAAGCATAAGAGATAGACATCTCCTAACAGTAGCTTCTCCTCCTCCACAATTGCGCCACTCTCCAAAGAGTGTGTGTGAGAATAGAATGATAAAATAGAGTGCCTCCCACACTCTATTTATACTTGACTTGACTTGACTTGCCTAATAACCTTTACTAGGTCGGCCTCAACTTAACCACATAACACAATGCTGACTGGGACGACACCCAATAGGGTGGTCTAATAACCCTTTGACCCACATGGCCAACCCCCAATAGGGTGGTGTTAACACCAAAATTGGCCCCCTAGGTTGTGAAGAGGGTAATTCTGGGTAACCACTAACCAATCTTTGGTTTACGTTTCTGATCAAACATAAACAGAGAGGGCTCTCTCTATAAACTCATAGAATACTTGAAATCCTCAAAGGTGTCAACAGTGAAAACATACACCAGCATTCAACATTAAAAATATTCAATTACGACAACACAAAAGATCAAATTTATGCTCGGAACGAAAAGGATTCAAGAAATATTTGGCTGAAAACGCAATAATTTCATTTAGGCAATGGAGTCACATTTAACAAGTTCTGAAAGCAATATTCACAAAGATTTTGCAAACGCATTCACAAGGGCGAGGTAGAAAGAAGCTAGTAGTCAAAGAGCTTTAATTTGTGGAACATAAGAGAAAAGAAACAGTCCATCAATGTAAGGCATCTAACAAGGATGAATCCTACATCAACTTTAGCAAAATATATTTGGTGAAATACTTGGAATAAGCTAAGCAGAGCATAATCTCTATGAATTCTACTTAACTATTACCCTGATCCAAGCATGAAGGAAATAACACAGAATAGAATAACAAAGAGAGAAACACCTTTGCACATGGGAAAAGAAAGATACAGACTACTAGACCGATTACACAAGAATCCTTGTCAAAACGCAGGCTTCAGCTCTGCAATTTATTCAAGAAAATGTTTCAGAACAGAGCAGAGCTCTCCCAAGGCCTCAGCCATTGATTTTCCAACCTATTCTTCATCTATTACATTCAATTTATAGATCTATTTGGCCCTAGGGTCGATCTATATCAGTAAGAAGCTGTTACAACAAGATTTGACACCTATACAGAGAGATTCAACAACTTAAGAGTCGGTTTCAACAAAATCTTGAACAGTTTGGCCGCAGACTGCTGAAAAATGCCTCTCGGTGTGACGGCTGTATATCCCAAATGGTGATAGCTTTGTAAAAACTGAAAGAGGTTTTTGTATATTAGTCCATTGTGAAGAAAAACCTCTTTCAGTGTCCTCAAATTCGCCTCTGGCTGGCCAGGATCTGCTTCGAAAAATGATGACTCACGCAGAAAACACGCAAACTGAAAAATTACCCTCTGCAAAACCATTCGATTATCTTAAACCGTGACACCTGTGCAGATTTTGAGAGAGGTTATTGGATATTGGTCCATTCTGGAGATAAACCTCTCTCAGTTTCTCGAAATTCCTCCTGGTTTGGCCGAAACAGCTGCTGCAAAATGATGACTAAGACGGTCATTTTCGGTGCAAAACCCCCATGCCTTCACATAAAATTGCATTTAGCTTTGATTTTGCCCCTTTTGTATGTTAAAATTTGAATCTATTAGGGACCATAGATCTCTTTCCCCTGTATATCTGGACCGTCCATCACTATTGCAATATTATTTTTATTTCATCTTAGCTTTGGGGGCAAATGCTTGAAATTTGTTTGATTTTCACTTTTATTGGGCGTGTGGCTTATGGAAATTAGGCCTTGCTTCGTTCTCCATGGGTATGGACCCCTTCAAATGCTTAGCACAAAATAAGTTCTAACAGGTGGTCTAATAACCCTTCGACCCACATGACTTATACAGGGCCGACCCCAACAAGGTGGTCTAATAACCCATCAAGTATAAGTTACGACACTTACAATATAAATGACAACACTTCCGTATAGAGGAATAATAACATCTCTATAGGAATACAAACACTTCCGTATAGAGGAATAATACCATCTCTATAGGAGTACAATATACATATATGAAATACATTCCAAAGTTACATATACATCAACACTCCCTCTTAACTAGGAAGGTATTTCTCGACACAAATCATCTAGCACAAGTCTTCTTCTCTGGATCATCATCATCGATGCATCGTCCTCGAATCATTGTCATCGTCACTGCTGCTTCTATCTCAATCAATCTCTGAATCTACTCGTCATGGGAAGTTCTACAGAGCCAGCCCTTTTTCATATTGGATGTAGGCCCACCACCTGCAGGTCTTCATCATCACTCGCCATACTGTGGAATCCTCAGGACTTATTACGTGCCTTACAAAACCTTAAAAGAGTCTCTTGACTAGCAAGAACCCTAAAGAGAATCTGAGGCCTTTTTCATCCTGTCCAGATCTCCAGGACTTATTACATGTGACTATCACAAAACCTTAAAAGAGACTCTTGACTAGCAAGAACCCTAAAGAGCATCTGAGGCCTTTTTCATCCTGTCCAGATCTCCAGGACTTATTACATGTGACCCCCACCACAAAACCTTAAAAGAGTGTCTTGCCAAGCAAGAACCCTAAAGAGCATCTGAGGCCTTTTTCATCCTGTCCAGATCTCCAAGACTTATTACATGTGGTCACCACAAAACTTTAAAAGAGTGTCTTTCCAAGCAAGAACCCTAAAGAGCATCTGAGGCCTTTTCCATCCTGTCTAGATCTCCAGGACTTATTACATGTGGTCATGGAAATGCCTTGAAAGAGCATCTGAGACCTTTTTCATCCTATCCAGATCTCCTAGGTCTACTTACATGCCATCCTAGAGCAATGCCTTGAAAGAGCATCTGAGGCCTTTTTCATCCTGTACAGATCTCCCAGGACTACTTACATGCTCATCTGCACAACCTGTCCATGGCCACAGAGTATCAACCTGATACTCACCATACATCATCCTGGTGTACACATGATCATCCTGATCATCAACACTGCATCGTCCTGATGCATGCCATCTGGAGCAACATCCTGAAGCTCGTCATCCATGATCATCCTGATCATAATGCATCCACCTGATGCATACACATTATTTGCCTGATACATATCATCATACATGATCCACCTAATCATACAATGTATCCACCTGATACATACATAGATACATGATCCACGTGATCACACAATGTATCTACCTGATACATATCAACATACATGATCTACCTAATCATACAACATATCCACCTGATACATATACAGATACATGGTCCAAGCATCCAACATGATGCATATACAAAATACATACAAATGATCCAACTGATCATATCCAGCATCCAACGTGATGCATACATACATAAATGATCCAACTGATCATACAGAGCAGAAACTAGAACATCATCTTGATGCTCATCATCCAATGCTTACATCCATAGCCATGTGAAGGATCCTCCTTCCACCATGCTTGGAATGGCTTCAGCAAAATGTCTCCATCACTTCTTCCTCGAAGTGTCGCCGATCTGAAGAACACCAAGCCTCTCTCTAAAGTACTCGAACTTCACTCTGGCTAGTGGCTTCGTCAGCACATCTGCAATCTGCTCATCCATCGCAACATACAAGAACTTCACTGCTCCTCTCTGCACCATATCCCTGATATAGTGGTATTTGATCTCTATGTGTTTTGACTTGTTGTGGAACACCGGGTTCTCAGACAACTTCACACAACTCTGGTTGTCACAAAAAATACCAGTAGCCTCCAGCAGTAGATCAAATAACTTAGACAGTAGCTTCCGAAGCCATAGTGCCTCACAACTAGCCGAACAGGCTGCAACATACTCTACCTCGGCTGTACTCAGTGTTATGCAGGATTGCTTCCTACTAAACCAAGAGATCACACCTGATCCCATATTGAAGCAACACCCAGAAGTGCTCTTCCTATCTGTAGCACTTCCTGCCCAATCTGAATCAACATAACCCTGCAGGTTAAACTTTTGATTCGCATCATACTTGAGCCCATAATCAACTGTACCCTTCAAGTACCTCAGAACATGCTTTACAACAACCAGGTGAACACTCCTCGGATCCGTCAAGATCTGGATCAATGTGTTCACCTCAAAGCAAATATCTGGTCTCGTGTTCGTCAGGTACATCAAGGACCCAATCATCTGATGATACACAGTGACATCAACTGGATCAGATGAAGCATCACACAGAAGCTTCAGGTTCGATGCCATAGGTGTGGCCATGGCCTTGCAGTCCATCATCCCAAACCTCTTCAGGATCTCCACTACATACTTCCCTTATCCAAGGAAGATTCCATCTGTACTCTGCCACACCTCCATGCCTAGAAAATAGTGCATCATCCCCAAGTCCTTTATCTCGAACTCGGCAGCAAGCTTCTGCTGCGTGTCGGCAATCAATCTATCCTCACCTGTAACAAACAGGTTATCCGCATACAAAAGTAGTATCACTGGATTGCCTTCCTCAACCTTGTAGTAAAGGTTGGAATCCGCTTTACTCTTGGTAAAGCCCAAACTGGATAGAAAGCTGTCTATCCTACCATACCAAGTTCTGCACATATATGACTTCCCGTCATGTGTGTCAAAACCAAGTGGCTGCTCCACATACACTTCCTCTTCGACTACAACATTCAAGAAAGCTGTTTTGAAATCCATCTGGTGTATCTTCCATTTCATCACTGCAGCTAGAGCAAGTACTGATCTGATGGAAGTGTGCCTGGCTATAGGTGTAGAAGTCTCTTCATACTCAATCCCTTTTTTTGGGAGAAGCCACGAGCTACAAACCTCGTTTTGTATTTCTCCATGCTACCATCTGCAGCATGCTTGATCTTATAGATGCATTTGGAAGTCACAGCAGACTTCCCTTCAGGTCTTGGGACTGCATCCCAAACATCATTCTTCATGATCGACTGATCATGGAATTCTTCCATTACTTCATCCCAGATCCTGGGAACTTCAATATCTTCAATAGATATCTTTGTTGTTGGAACAAATGTTGTAGTCCTTCTTTTGTAGGTGAAGGTATACGATCTTTCCTACAAAACAAGTTAAATTGCATGATTAGAAACATCTCATAGTTTTCAGAACAAATTCTTACACATAAAGAAATATGTCATACAGTCATGCAATTATTTTAGCCAATGCTTCAATACAACATTCATCCATATCCTGTAATTTTCTAGATGCCTTCCAATCTCTACCAGAACATTGTTAAGAGTTTGCACTACTCCCAACATGTCAGCAAAGAGGTTTCATTATAGATAAGTAGCAATGGAATGTTGTATAGTGCCATAGGCCACTTACCTATCACATGCATATTAGTAGTATACTGTTCATTAATGCAATTATTCTAATATGCATAATACACAACCTAAGTCTAGGAACATAAGCATATACATCATTGAACAACATTTTTTTTTTTTTTGCAACTCTATTCTGATGTGGATTGTGAGAAGTGGTCAACTCCCTCTGAATATTTGCATCCTTGCAGAAACTACTAAAGTGTGCTCCTTCTTGATCTTTGCTTCCTTACAGGAACAACTGGAGTGTGCTCCCTCTTGATCTTTTGCTTCCTTGCAGGAACAACTAGAGTGTGCTCCCTCGTGATCTTTGCTTCCTGGATTACCTGTCATTGAACTTATATCCATCACTATGCATGCTTATTAGTATCATCATTGTGTTATCCTCGAGGCCTCATACATAATCACACATTCATTAGTATAATCTTAATACTATCAAAACACAATAATCTTAAACATGTATAGTCATGATCATTTCAAACACAGATAATAAACATTAGTATTCAAGGTTTCAGGGAAGTCTTCTTTTACTCATGCATATTCTTATTTGATCACAGGACTCTTCTGGTTAGTTAAATCATCAATCAAGATAAGAGACATAAAATGCATAAACCCTTGATTACTTACATTTCTAACTTTATGAATAAACATAACCAATCATACCAAGTATACTTATATAAGGGATCCTAACACAAGGTAGGATTCAAACTTGATATAGGAAAAACATACCTGGATTAGTATGTTAGCTAGTTATGTCTAACATACCCACATGATGTCTTCTTGTTCTCTTCAATGACTTGTGCTAGTAACCTACATATCTCACAGGTTAACCATTACAGAACCAAGTTATACATACCTCGCAAATAGATCTTCTAAGTGATTCATGACAATCGATGAATCTTTGTCCTCATGTCATCATGATCATATGTTCTTGAACTAGAACATGATTTGTCTTTCTTGGTGTACCTTTCATGTTAGTGGACAACATAAACCTCATACAACACCATAATGCATTAGTACAATCATAAGTGTCAACACTCTGATCAATGAATATCTTCTATCATGCATTCATAATTTTATTAAGGTGATATGACAAGTCTAAATTTAATCAAGATTGTACTAACCACAATAACATGAAGACAAACATACCATAAACTTAATCATGAACAAATCTCGAAACATACCTGGATGAGTCATACTTGTCGAGATTTCTTGTAATATTCTTATGTAAGGCCTTAGCCTCATCTCCCTCTGAAACAGGAACTTCTTCACTTATGCAGGTGATCAATCCATTCCCTTCTAGGATTAACCCAATCCACTTGACTTGCAGGAACTGGATCTGGAGCTATATTAGGGTTTGTCAGAGAAACCTTAAAAATTCAAACTTTGAATTTCGAACTTCTGAAAGGATAGAAATATGCGCCTTGATGAGCTAATCAAGCTGGTATACTCATAATTTGAAAACTGCAAAGTTTCACCCCTCAAATTTTCCTTTGAAACTTCCGGATTCACTAGACATGAACCCGAACTAGGGTTTGATAAAGCCCACCCTTCTGCCCAATCAAAAGGTTCAATCCAAAGCTCTAAGCTTCTATTTTTCTGAGGAGCTTCCAGCCGTGGTCACAAATTTCAAAAATTTCCATTTTTGCAGAAGCCCTAATTTTCCACTTTTCCGATCAAAGTCCTGAACTATGGTCTGATCAAGCCCGACCTTCTGCCAAACCAAAAATTATGATCTTGGTCTCTAAATTTTTATTTTGATGTGTAGCATTCAGCCGTAGTCTCCGATTGCAAAAATTCCAACTTTCTCCGAAACCCTAAATTTCGGAAGCCATGAATGAAGGTGCTCAAAAATAATTCTGTTTTGACAGAAATATGTACTTTATTGTTTCCGGTGTAGCTCCGAACTTTTCGATCCACAGGATCTGAAACATTTTCCTGCGATAGCTCGACCTGTCATCTTTCCAACCCCACAGGTCTGACCTCAAATGGATTCTCTGTGAGAGAGTTATGCCAAGTGTCGCAACGTGACCTGTTTATGGGATAAAACAGGAGAACAAACTTGTACAGCGTGCCACGTGTCACTGGTTTAGTTTCGGCCTCTGAAAACGTTACTTGAGAAAGTACAGTCTGTGTACTACCTGTCACTTTTTACGAAATTTCATTTGAAGCTTCCTAGCCCAAGTTATGACGTTTTTTCCAATGTCACATGTTTATGACTGAGATCTGGAAGAGGCAGAAACCCTATATTGTACAGATCATAAATCACAAAGTACAATGAATTAGAGGTTTTCCTTTCGAAAAAAGGTACATGGGGATCTTATCTTCTCCCTGTACGATTTTCAGACCTTGAAACCTCGCCAAAATTTATTTATAGCGAAAGTGCTACGATGAATGGTTTTTTCTATATCAAGCCCTAGCTTCGCAATTGCAACAAGTGTCATACATGCCATACCATGCCTTCTTTCAGGCTAGCTATAATGCCATGTTAATTTTTCAGAATTTACTTCAATATGATCTAGGATCTTAACTGATAGAACAACATGTACAGCATATCCACAACATATCAATCATAGACACAATAATGCAAGCACACAAGAGACACGGAGTTTACTTGGGAAAAACCATAAAGGTGAAAAACCCCAATAATTTTCTCAGAGATAGATAGAGCAATGATACAACCCAAGCATAAGATATAGACATCTCCTAGCAGCAGCTTCTCCTCCTCCACAAGTGCACCACTCTCCAAAGAGTGTGTGTGAGAATAGAATGATAAAATAAAGTGCCTCCCGCACTGTATTTATACTTGACTTGATTTGCCTAATAACCTTTACTATGTCGGCCTCAACTTAACCACATAACACAATGCTAACTGGGATGACACCCAATAGGGTGGTCTAATAACCCTTTGAACCACATGGCCGACCCCCAATAGGGTGCTCTTATAACCCTTCGACCCACATGACTTATACAGGGCCGACCCCAACAAGGTGGTCTAATAACCCATCAAGTATAAGTTACAACACTTACAATATAAATGACGACACTTCCGTACAGAGGAATAATAACATTTCTATAGGAATACAAATCTTCCGTATAGAGGAATAATACCATCTCTATAGGAGTACAATATACATATATGAAATACATTCCAAAGTTACATATACATCAACAATAAAGAGCCAGAGAAATATACCAATATACAAAAAACTGAGAAAGAGCCTCTCAGCCATAGCAGAGTCACCCATAAAGTACCCAAATACCTCCAAAAACCCTACAAGACGTTGGCCACAAGGAAGAGCTAACAACCTGCAAAAAAGGATATACAACCGCATAATATAAAAACAAAAAGTAGAAGTAATAGAGACGACTAGAAATGAAGATGATCCACAAAACCAAAAGAAACCAACTGATCAGAAATCCATTCCTCCCAAAAAATATGCCCTTAGGTGTTGATAAAGCTCTTTTAGAAAGATCATCCGCCAGTTGATTTGATTCATGATACACATGATTGAATGTGATCATTTCAAAATGATCAATCAATGAGCGAGTCTCATGCAACCAATAAGTGAGCAATAACACATTTAATGAAGCAGAAACGTTTTCCCACACAATGATGACCTTCGAATTCCCCCTGGCCTGGAGACAAGAAACCTATTTGAAGCTCGCAAAACGGGAGGAGCATCCAAAGAGCCAAAAGCTCACTGCGCGAATTAGATCCCACCCTTGTATTCATCAATAACTTGAAGCATCTGGTAATACTAATAAAAAGAACGGCCCCAACCAAACTTGAGGCACCACCAAGCTGAGACGCCCCGTCAAAATAACCACAGGGGTAAATCAAATCAACACTGAATGCGTGTAAACCCTGATTGCGACAGGTGCCCACTAGAGGAGACCCTGGGGAATTAAACTCCATAAAAGCAGATAGGGCTCTGCAGCCAATAACCATCATGTTGGGCTTCAAACCTTCAAATATGATTAGGTTGCGCACTCGCCAGACCTCCCAAAAGACAAAACAAGGGAGGGCTTCCGAGTCTTTAAAATGACTCACCCAAAGACACAACCCATCTTCCATAAGATGGGAACGCCAATAGAGCGACTGACCACTAATGTTGTTGATCACCAACCATAAACGCTTAACAAAAGGACATCTTGTGAAAAGATGATCAATGGATTCTGCTTGTGTACAACATAACGGACATCTGTTCAGGCCGCAAAATCCCCTATGGCAAAGATTGTCCCAAGTTAAAATGTTGTTGTTTAGAACAAGCCATATGAAACATTTTAACTTAAGAGGCATCAAGAGTTTCCAAATTTTCATATACCACCACTTTGATTGAGATTTGTCCAAAGTACAAAGATAATCATATGCTAGTTTTTCCGAAGCCACCCCCAAATTGACATTCCAAGACCAAACTAGCTTATCTGAAGTCTCGAGCAATGTAATGTTTAGTCTGTGCAGTCCATTAACATAGTTAGTCCATTTCCGCCCTAGGCTGCCAATAAGACCTAGTTGTTGAGCAGTGATCTAATAAAAGAATCCAGATAGAGAAACCATCGAGTGGCTCAGAGAAAAGTATCCTTTAGATCTTAGTATCCTGATTAAATCCAGTGATAGATTGTAATTCAAAGGACCACCCAAAATGGGATACTCTCCAAGACGAATCTCGCGACCATGCCCTGGAAACCAAGTCAACCAGTTAGATATCATAGAGAAAAATCCCAACAAGCCATTCTAGATGTTTGATACCCCTCTTGAACAAGGATTGCCTTATAAACCAATCTGCAACAGAAAGGGATTTTAGATATTTCCCTTTAATGAGAATACTCCATGCTGAATTGGAAAAAAGAGCTCTCCACAAAATTTTTGTTTGTAGGGTCGTCGCAAATTTTTCATTACTTTTCAAATCCCAACCACCCTTGTGCCATGGATGAGCCAACACTTTCCAATTTACCAAATGAAACTTATGATTTGCCACACCACCAGACCAAATGAAGCAGAAAATTCGCCGACGAATACCCTTCAGAGTCATCTTAGGAATCTTGCAAAGAGAAATCCAATAAACCACCAGATTCTGCAATACAGATTTTGTTAAAGTAAGCTTTCCCCCAAGGGAGAGCCAGCACCAGCACCAGTGATTATTGTTTTATCAAAACGCTTTAACAACCACTGCCAATCACAGATATGATAATTGGTTGGCTTGATGAAGAAGCCAAGATATTTGGTACCACCAACCAACTCCTTGAAATTGAATGGGAGAACCTGACTGATCTGCTGCTTGATGGAAATATCCACATTGTTTTCTAGGAACCATGATTTTTCAGAACTCACCAACATCCCCAAGGCAAGACAGAAAATGTCCAAGATTTTTTTTATAGTTTTTCCATTCCAAGAGAGAACCCGACCCAAAAAGCATAACATCATCAACAAAAAGGGCATGTGTGATTGATACATGTTCAGTAACCTTTATTCCAATAAGCTTCCCCTCCCCTTTTGAAGTATGAATAAGCCTGCTCAGGCCCTCAATGATCATCAAAAAAAGCAATGGTGATAGGGGGCAACCCTTCCTAAGCCCCCTAGAGCTTTTAAAGAACTCCGATGGCATACCATTTATGAGCACTGCAAAGTTCACAGAAGTTACACAAGCCATAATCCATTTTACAACCGCCTAGGGAAAACCAATCTGAACCAGGATAAGACGAAGGAAGGTCCAGTCCACCCGATCCGTAATCCTTGACAAGATCCAATTTAAGGAAAAGTGTATTTTGTTGCTTTGTCTTCACACTATGGAAGACCTCTTGTGCAACTCCAACCGCATCCAATATCTGCCTGTCATCCAGAAAACCGAACGGCTCCAAAGATATATATTTTGATAAACCCGACTTCATTCTAATCACTATGATTTTTTATATAACTTTATAGATTAGATTACATAGCGAAATTGGCCCGAAGTCACTGAAATTTTTCGGATGGGATGATTTAGGAATGAGAGCTAAAAAAGTTGAGTTTAAAGCCCCCGTTACCACACCACTCCGACGGGACTCTTCCACCGCCGCTCTAATGTCTGGACCCATAATATCAAAGAAACTGATGAAATTCAACAGTCCACCCATCCGAACCCGAGCTCTTGTCTTTCGTAAAACCTTTCAGTACCTTTTCAATCTCCTGAAGAGATATTTCTTTAAAGATATTTCCCCCCTCCTCATCAGAGAATAGTCTCGAATATTCTCTGATCACCTTAAATTGATCAATCATTGAAGCAGATTTTGGATCCTGATAGATCGACTGAAAATAATTTTTGGCCTCTTTTTGGAGGTCACAAAGACCAGAAATGCGCCAACCAACCCCATCATTTAGATTCCATATAGTATTTTGAACTCTACGTGCTTCAACAAATTTATGCAAGAATTTAGATTTTTGATCCCCTGGTTTGATCCATAAAGCATGAATTTTCATTCTCCATGTCTCCTCTTGGAATTGTAGATATTTTACCTTCCACCCTTCAAGCACCAATAATGAATCCTGTTCCCTTGAGCTGAGCTTTCCAATAACCAATTTTTCAATCAAAACACCCAAATCCCACTCAATATTGACAAGATCCAGATCCCTTTCCATTCGTTTTTCCTTTTCCCACTGCAATGTTAATCTTTTTAGGCTTCTCAAGTTTGAGACCAATTTGTCCATCTCAGAAAGTTCATCAGATACATCCAAATTTATCCAATGGGCTCCCACTGCATTCCGGAAATTTTGATCATATAGCAAAGTAGAGTTGAATTTAAAAGGATATCTCTAATGGGTCACTTCGACGCCGACTTGAAGAATAACAAGAAGATGATCACTTATATGGGTCTGATGTACCCAAGATATGAATTTAAAAAACTTTTCTAGTAAGTTCTCAGAATTGAGAAAATGATCCAGTCGTTTTGAAATAGGATCCTCATCCCGCCTTCCATTTGTCCACGTAGGAGTCAAAGATAATGGGTCAACATCCACTAGTTATTTGGAGGCAAATAGATTCCTGAAGAAATCCACCAAAGGGTCCAGCTTTGCATGTCTCCCCCAAATCTCCGAAGCCCCCCATGTAAAGTTGAAATCCCCTACCAAGATCAGGTTTTCCAAATCAAGCAGATGTTCAGAACAAACTGTTGTCCAAAAATGCTCCCTATCGCAGTAAGGGTTGTAACAATTAACAATATTGATACCATTCTCAAAACCCTTTAACTTTCCTGACAAAAGAATCCCCACAAAAACATTATATGAATTTACATCTAGGACTTGTGGGTTCCAAGTGGCTAAAAGGGCTCCCGAGAAACCAGACACACTAACCACACAAACCATCCAGTTGGGATTAATTTTGACAAAGAAGGATTTGGCCTTCTCCTCACAGACCATTGTTTCCTGAAGTAGAACCACATCTGGATTTGTAATGAGCGGAACAAGCTTGAGGGATAATAATTTTGGGAGCCCCCCCACCACCCTGATATTTAAAGAAAGACAGATCATTTACGACCTCGAGCAAGGGCTTTAATGCCTCTAAGCACCCTGGAGTTTGGAGAGGGATTTTCATCAGGACTGCACTAGGTATCCTCCACCACTGAGTTTACCATTATATCACCACCCTTAGCCTTTCTCGCACTTCGATTTTTCAAAGGGGAGAAATCCGAGGCAAGACCACCAAACCTAGATCTCTTTATATGTTTGGTGGTTTCCGAAGGATTGCCCAAATTCGAGGGTTCCACTGGTTGACCAAGGATCTCTGGGATCACCTTCCGGTTCTTGAAATAAGTAGGGATAGGATCTTTTTTAACCATTTCACAATAAGAGGGGATCACTAGTATGTGAGGACTGTCCACCATTGCCGCAGCCGAATATGGCAATTCGACCACAGGGACTAGCGTGACACCTAAAGGGCGAGGTCCATGAAGAGAGGGGGAAACAATCGATGAAACCACAGGAGTGTGATCCGAGGAAATAAGAATTGTATCAGATAAAGAAGGTTCAGATAACAATGAATTTGATGCTGGGATGGGGGGGTTTGAAAAAGGGTCGGCCAGGCGATGAGGGGATAGATTGGTGGTGGCCAAGCAATTATTTTGAGAGGACTCATGGGAAGCAGGAGATAGATCATAAGATTCCCATTCTCTGATTTTTTTAATTCTAAATATTTGATAAAAGACTTTTCCAAATCATTAAGTGACTGATAAAAAGATGGGTCATAATATTCCAGCTTACCCATGATATCCAGCTGGTCCGAGTTCGGATGAGGGAACCAGTTGGAATAACCATCCATGCCGCCAGCCTCATCCAGCTCCAGCGCACTGCCATCCTCATACGACCACAAAGGATCCACGACCGTATTCCCAATATGATGAGCCACTTTCTTGCACTGACTCCAAAGATGGATGACTTCTTTACAATGGGAGCAACGAAATGGAATGCCCCAATAATCAATGACTTGGGAATATTTCCTACCACACCAGTCAATATGAAGGGTATCGATGAGACCAAGTGAGATATCTACCTCAACCAACATTCTCCCCATCCGTTTATCCACGCCATTCAAAACCTCCTCCTCAAGATGCAAGAATCGGCCAAGACTGTTCCCCACTGCTTCGAATGCCCCTCGGTTCCACATAACAAGTGGAAAACTGGTAAGGAGGACCCATAAATGCCTAAATTTGATTATGGCATGATCTAGGTCAAAATCGGTGTGCCACCTCTTCAACATTAAACTACCCGGATCCTTTAACCGCGATTTATCAAGGATATGAGAAGCATGTTCTTCTTCTTGAAACTTGAAACAGTACCAACCACGAGCCAACATAGAAACCTTTGGGACATAGTTAAGAATTGGTCCCATGTATCCGCAACCCAACGGGCAATTTCCTTCCCGTTCATAGCCATATATGAAAACTTACCAACCAGAGCGGTCATGTTGAATTCGACTAACTCTTCCAAACCCACATCCCTTCCCATAGTGAGCCAATGCTCACCCGAGCGACTCTTCCACTTCTCAAGCCTGCGCTTTGTTCTTCGGGAGGAGTTTTGAGGGAGACCAATGCCTTTGGATGAATGAACCCCTTAGTCACTGTCAGAACGAGGATGTGATCCCCCCGAGTATTCCTTTCCCTGCGTGGAGGACAATTGTCCCTTCTTTGAAATGTGGATGCCTCCTAGAGAAGAAGGTTTACCACTTGGCGCCAAAGGTCTTTTTCCTTTGAGCATTTCCTTATAGAAGTCATCCGAATTCATTAAGCCGTTTTCCTCAATCCAATATTCTGTCGACGACGAGGAGAGTAAGACCAGGTTTGTAGTTATGGGATCCCCCATTTGTGCCCAGGGCGATAGTTAAAACCCCAGCAGTTGTCTAGATGGTAACGACAAAACCATAGTTGTGACCACCGGGGAAATACAACGCACAAAACACCACCAACACCGAATCCTCAGCTCCCACACCGGCTTCACCGAGCACACCACAAAGTACTTCCACGATCACCGACACAAGAGGAAAACGTTGTCTTCCGGTCCAGATAAACCCAACAATATGAGCCAGAAAATGAACCCGTGCTTTCCAGTGAATATCACCAATGATTGATACTGAAAACCGAGTGAATAATACAAGAATCACCCAATCAGAAACCAAAATAAACAATGGAGGAAAGACAAGCCGCCAACACCGTATCCCTAGCTCCCACTACCGGAAACACCAAGAACACCACAAAGTGCTTCCACGGTCACCGGCACAAGAGGAAAACCCCGACTTCCGGTCCTGATAAACCCAAAAATATGGGCCAGAAAATGAACCCCTGCTTTACGGAGATTAACCCCAATGATTTGATACTGACAGCCTGGTGTAGAATACAAGAATCACCCAATAGAAACCAAAGTAAATAAAGGAAGAAAGACGACAGAGTCCATGTCTGAATGCAAAAAACAAAACAACACCACCGCAACAACTACCAGCGGCAAAAATGGAAAAAACCCCCACCTTTCCAGCCCAGACACTACCAAAAACTACGGCCCAAAAAAAAGAGGTTACTGACAGTCAACAATGTTGTCCAAAAAAACTAACAGGGCATCAACTCGGACTTGATAAGATGCATAACAGACGAAACCCTTCCCATTTTCGTTGGTTCGCCATCGCCCCAGTTATTCCTCGTCAATTTCAACATGCCCACAATGTGGTCCCAAAAAACTAACAGGGCATCAACCCCGACTTGATAAGATGCATAGAAGACGAAACCCTTCCCATTTTCGTTGTTTCTCCCAATAATAATGACAACATCATTCTCTATCTATGTCTATAAACCCTTGAGTGAAGTATTATTCCCCTTGTTGAAACTATAGTTCGACCCCTTCGATAATAAAGCCTTTGTGCGTCTGATGATACCTTGTCTGAATATATGATGTCAGGTTCATTGTGATATTGAGTCTGTGTATCATTTATCATTTCAATTCCTCAAATTATTATCATTGTTGAGTTTGGTTTCATAAAAGCATAGTTGAAGTTAAGACTTTAAGAGTCAGTCTATGCACAGAATGGTTGTAACATCCCATGCCAGTTCGACCCTTTGAACTATTCCTTTCCCTCATGGCTCGATTATTTTTCATGCTCAGACTTGATGACCCCAGTTCACGTGCCCGTTCCATGACTCCCTCCGGAGAAATACAGAGATGAAACCCCTTTTATGTATCAAGTGACCCACTGTGCACTGTGTATTTTATAGTGACGTTATAAGAATGATCAGCTCATTTCAACGCAAAGGAGATATGTTCTCATGATGGTGGCCTTTATGAGCAATTGAAGTCTATTGATTAACTTTTGGTTATGGATGTGACCTCCTGTACAGTCCATAGACGCCATCTATCTGTTCATTTGTCAATATTCAATGGTCTTCATTCAAAAAAGAAAATCAATCCATGTATTTCATAAGCAATAGTTCGACTCCTTCGAACTCAATCGATTGTTGGGTCATTAAACTGATGCTCTATTTGGATTACATTAATTCCATTTACTGATCATTGTTATGTCCCGAAGTGTGAAAGCTATTGCAATGCATATCGTATGAGCACACCATATATATCTATGTTTTGACTGCACTTGATGATGGCATTCAGCTAAGATAGATTGGGACGCAAAGAATGTACAAGTGATGCACTTAGTTTTGATCCGTTGGTCAAATCATGTGTATAATGTCAAGGAGTATAATCCAAACCATTCCTTATAACAGATTTATCCCTCATTTCCTCATTGCATCTTGAAGAAGTTGTCCAACACTTATGCATACTCACTAGCCCTAGCTTAGATTTGACCATGCTCTTACCTGCAAGATACTACATTTATTCGATTTGATTGAAAGCATTCGTGTTTATGTCAATTACAAAAGTGAAACAAGTAGTTGGATGCATCAACCAATTGCATTTATTTTTAATATTGGTTGAGTATGTTTGATGATGATTACACTAACAACATGCTATCTAGTTTACTATTTCATATTGGTATATGATCTGGAAATGCAACTTTTTATATTTGATGGTAATGGTGTCTTGATTGAGTTAATAGTTAACAATTTGGTTTCTTAATTGTTAGATGTGTTTTCATAGTAGAGGATTTGGAAGATTTGGCAGAGGTAGAGGCAATGGTGGACACTATGCATGGCAATAGGAAAGGAGGAAGAGGATCGAGTTCTCTGTCCAATTCAATGCATATTTAGAGGAATTTTCCCATTTAGCCCAAACTGGCCATATGTTTCTGGGAATACATCCTCAACCTATTCAACCCCCTCCCTTGCACCCACAGTTTGAATTACAACCACATCTTAGCATAGTATAAATGCCCTAGGACTTGCATGTTCGTAATGATGGTTGGGATTACAAGCTTCCTTCACCTCTTGGAAAAGGAACTGATTGGGAACCTCACATTCCTCATGGATCTATCCATCAATCTGTCAGCTCTACATCATCTGGGAACAAAACCCAAAATCCTAAAATTGAGGATCATGTGAAAAATCCTAATGACCTTGAGCATCCATCTAATGTGCCACCTCGTCCTGACGAGGCCAAATGGAAAGAAGTTACGAGTACAATGAAATTTACAATTGCCAAGGCTAGTGGAAAGTCATGGGAATACACAATGGGCTTCAACAAGGCCATAGCTTTATTTTGAAGATCGTCATCCGGAAGTTTTGTGGTTATGTGGTTTAATTTCAATTGCTTTTGTAGTTTTGATGGACATGAAAAGTGCATATTTTGAGACTACTGAAACACTTTAGGTTTTAAATTTTGATGGAAAATGTGAAGGATAGTTCTAAAATATTCTTGTTTATACATATGCATGTTGTCATATTTATGTATGATGACTGTAGAATCACATATGTTATATGTTGTGTTGCTTTTACTGCTTGTCATATTGAATTAATGGTGAATGGTTAGAACAATTCTATGGAAAGTAATAAATAGAGGGATTTATAATGGGTTTAAGCAAGCTCCTTAGAGTTCATCAGCAAGTGACAAATAAAATAGAAAGGGAAGGCCCCCTTTTGAATTTTGTTTGACCATTATGAAAATATGTTTTGGTTGAGTCTTTTATGTTTCTTCTCGAGTCTATTTGAGGTCATAAAAGTGTAGTGTCTAGTCCTTCTGATCACGTGTTAACCGTTAGCTAGCATTTCACTCTAACATGGATATGGGTAGTTGCTAACCGTTTTGGTGGTGAACTACTTAATGAACTCAAGCCTCAAGGAGAAGGGTTCTGATATTAACTCACTATGGTATGCTTTAAACAAGTTTCTTGGATCTAAAGTCATTTTCGTCATTTGTGACTAGAATGTAGGGTTTAAAATTTATGTTGATAATAGGATTTTTGATTAAATGGAAAGATGGGAGGTCGGGTTCTGATTATGTTTGGATGAGGTATACATTACTATTTTTCTGTTGAAGTAAAGAATTTTTGTTTATTTTCCATTAGCTTGTCTAATTGGTTGCTTGGTTGTAGATAATAGTACAATCTTTCAAAAGTATTCAATGAAGCTTATTGCAACTCTGTCAATCTCAAATCATCGTTTGTTATTTATGTGATGACCAAGCAGTCTCGTAAAAGCTAGTTGTTCATGCAAAAACATATTTCTGGTCCAAAATTTCGCAAAATTCCGAAAGAACTTTCATGGCAGTGATTATGATGTATTGATGACAAAACCATCTTAATAAGAAGTATGTTTTTTTCATATTCCTATTCATTTCATGTTCTTGGTTTTCAAATTTTTTTCTCTTATTTTCTTTGCATTTGATTAATTTTCATTCGTAAGATCGTTAATACTTATTTCTAAAAATATATCAAAATATAAAAAGAGTTTTGGTTATGTTTTTTCTTCTATAAGTTTTACATACTCGAATTTCATATAGTTGTCATTAGTTCTTTATTCTTTTCCTACTTGTGAAATATTTTTATACATATACTTATGGACATACATGGAGAATAAAGGAAGAATATTGAACATGTTATGCAACAAATTACCCCAAAGAGCATAAATAGACAAGAAAGAGTACTCCACTCCTTAATAATAAAGGAACGATATGAATAGCAAGCCTCTTCAAGGGGGCAACCTCTTTATACAATGTATTAAATACACAAGACAAGAAAAGACAATATAAGATGCTTCAAATGAAAATGTCTCATTCATATATATAGGAGACAAAGAGGTACAATTACGACTGCTGGACTCAAGTCAACATCAATAATATAATAATACTAATGACAATTACCACTAATGGACCCAAGACAACATCAATAATATGACAATACTTATGTAATGTGCCACAATATAGAGGGTAATGTGCCACCATTTAGGGCTTAACATGCCCCTCCTCTTCAGATAAGTGTTGTTTTCAACGCTCGGTTAGTTGTGGATGCTTCTATATGAAGGACTCATCTTCCTATGTGGAATCTTCAACTAGTAAATTTGAAATGGTGTACCTTTTTAAAACCTTGATTTGGGGACTGTTTTGTTGGCTGACCCTCCACTTGATGGAACTCTAAAATTTCGACCCTTGTGAGTGAATTTTCATCCTGTGGTATCATGATATGTCCTCTTTCCAATGATGTAGGTTTCGTTGAATTCTGATGTGCCAAGAGGAAATGGCTACAACTTTCCCACAATGTGTTGACTTTGAACTTTTCTAGAGAGTGAACTTGCACGGCTTTCCACGTGTCCAGTTTTTCAGATATGAATCTAAAATTGCTACCAAAGATACTATGGTTTGTCTTCTATCATATAAAATATGTCTCATTCAATTTGTAACTTTCATGCTTCATATATAACAGTTTTTCCAAAGACACATTTTTACACTAGTTTTTGGGATAGTAAAAAACCCCAACTTCCACATAGTATATCTTGAAAAGTATAGTGAACAAAGAGCTGAAATGTTTACCACAAGTACTTCATTCTGTCCTCTATGTCCCCTCCAATTTTCACGGTATGAAACTTTGTAGAAACAAATTATAGAGAAAATTCCAAGATGACTAGTTTTGGAAGCGTCCAAGCTTTGATACCAAATGTTATGCAACAAATTCCCCCAAAGAGCATAGATAGACAAGAAATAGTAGTACACACATTAATAATGAAGGAAAGGGATGAATATCAAGTGTCTTTGATGGGGAAACCTCCTTATACAATGTACTAAATACAAAAGACAGGACAAGACAAGACAAGATAAGATGCTTCAAATGAAAAGGTCTCCTTCATATATATAGAAGACCAAGAGGTACAATTACAACTATGGACCCAAGCTGACATCAATAATATAATAATACTAATGACAATTAACACTAATGGACCCAAGATGACGTCAATAATATGAGAATACTAATGTAATGTGCCACAATATAGGGGGTGATATGCCACCATTTAGGGCTTAACAAAACATAATTTTTTGTGATATGTTTTGTAGCATATGTGGTATTATTTACTAGTTTTTGTCATTGATTATTTGGTTGATGTATGTAGTATTGCAATTTTTTTTTTAATACACTTAGATGGTTTTTTCTGGATGTCGTGAAGGCTGAGATCGGGTTTCTTTTAGGATATAAAATTAGGGTTACCATTCTCATCTCTTCTTGGTTTAGCCAACCAAAAGGTTGAGAAGTTGACATAGGAACCTTTAGTTTTCTTCGGAAGCAGGCTCCAATGATATTTTTAGCTTGATTTATCATCAAACTTGATATTTTGGGAATGAGATGATATGTACCTATAAATATCCTTCAACTTGCAGAATTTTTGGCCCCAACTATTTTGTATAATTAAGCCCATATTTAATCGCTTGGGGTTTAGAAGAGTTGATAGCCTCTATCAATATTCAAAGTGTATATAAAAAATGTTTCCTCTATTGATTGTGAATTACAATCCTAACAAAACCTAGATTTCCATGAGAGGCCCCATCGAAATTCATTTAAAGAAAGAGTTCAAGAAGGATTTCATTGTTGTTTATTCTCAGCATGATGATCTTGGACATGTTTGGATATCTTCTACCATATACATTCAATATCTAAGTTAACAAGAATTCTCTATTCAATTGATGAAAGATTCATTCCTCAAGATTCCATGATATAGATTCCATCATTTTACTACTACAATTGGGGTAAAAAAATGACATTTATTATGATGTTAAATTTGACTAGAATCCCTTTCTTTTGTTTTTGACCTTGAAATTCACTATAACTAAAAAACTCTTCACTAACATCACTTTATTGATACTTGTAAATGTTGTATAATTGTGAAGAGGTTAGAGATTTGATTTTGTGGTTGGAGATTTGATTAGGTTTTGGCATTGCAATAATGATTCACCAAGTGTCGTTATCAACATTATAGATGTCATTTTATTTTTTTTAAAACACCAATATATTGCATATAAACGACAATTCCATTGCATAAACACTGTTTTGAGGGTCACTTGTTTTGAGGTAGGAACTAAGTCTATTGTGCCTAGGTTGTTTTGTGGTAGGAATTAAGTGTAATCTTCCTATGTGTAATGTGCATCCCATATATACTCTCTCTCAACCAAGTGGACTCAACTCGAATGATCAACATAACAAACATAAGTCAAGACCATGTATTCCTAAAGGGGATACACATGCCACATCATTAACATATGTTCAATTAAAGGGAACATTGCAACTCATCTCCACTAACTCACATGCATATAATATTCTAAATACAAAAGTGTAAGTCTACATAAATTTGTACACAATAGCTCATGAACCATAAATACAACACATAATATAAGTGCAACTTGGAACCTATGCACAATGAAAAATACACCAAATCCAATGTACAATTCATGTGAATTTGGCTTCCCCTAATGGTTGGCTCTTTCTTGATTCAATCCAAGGGGAAACATGGCATCTAAATGTTGTTTCCATTGCCTAAATGTCATTTTGATTAGATAGGGAACATATGAATCATACGAGGAGGTTACTCATCTCTTAAGTTGCAAGTTAGAGGCATACAATTGATTAAGGGTATGTGGGTTTATAATGATTACAATTGATCAGGGGTATGTAAGTTTGTAATAATTTGGGGTTAAGGTTAATCGAGGTCTAGTGGGGATATAATGGTTAGTCGCTATTGTTTAAGGGTTTTGTGGGTTTACATGGGTTTAGGGTTAAAGTCACCAAGTCAAGGTAAGGGGGTTAAATGGATTAGGGATAAGAGGGATAGGTAGGTCAGGGGGCTTGTGGGGTTGTATGACTTAAGGGTTAGGGGTGATGGGTGTTAGTGGGTAGTGGTGTAGTTGTTAGGGATTAGAGGATTAGGATTTAGTGACGAGTTAGTGGGGTTGTACTCATCAAGGGTTAAGGATAATTAGGAGCTTATGAGGTTATAATAGTTGAGATTTAAGTTCAATTAGGTGCTACTGAGGTTATAATGAGTTTGTGATAATTTAAATTTGGGGTCAATTGGGTTACATGGTTTATGGGTTAATAATATCCAAATATAAGGTCAAATGTATGCCACAGATCCTTATGGTCCTTGGGGGGGGTCCTAAAATCACTCACATGAAGGAATCACATATGTATATATAGCTAGGCAAATTAAGTCGTCTCAAATATCCTACATGCATGTTTACAAACCATACTTCATGGAACAACTCAAGTCATTTTGATGTTTAGAGCCCTGATATGACATCTAATCCCTAAAATCATGGATCATAGGCTTAATGAAATATGGTCTACGCCCCTATACCATTGTTAGTGACATAATAACCATCTCTTTTGTACCCAATTATTGAAATGTGGCATTAAATGACTTTGTGTGCAAAGAATTCCACCTATAGGATCCATATCACATTTTTTAGGCCCTATGCATGGCCTTAGAGCCCAAAATTCAAGGATTAAGGAATAAATCCCCAATTTTTAGCTCCAAACCATAGGTTTCACCACAAGAAGTACTCATATTCCACCCAATCCTTCAAATTGGGCACCTCTTCCTCTCACATGGATAAATTCCACATGTAGAGTTTGTATGATAGTTCAAGGCTTGGTTCATGGCCTTTGAGCCCCAAAATCATGAATAAGGCTAAATCCATGGCTTAGGCCACAATAACCATCTCATTTGCATTCAATCATTGAAGTTGGTATGAAAATCCTTTTGTAAGGAAAATATTCCAATTACAGGGCATATATTATGCTTTAAGGTTCTTGTACATGGGTTTTCAGACATAAAATCATGGATTAAGGGATAAATTCCTAGTTTTCAACTCCAAACCATGGGCTTGGTAAAAACAAATCTTGGCAAGTTTTCAAAGAAGTGGAGTTATTACTCCACCAATAAAGGTTCAAAACCCCCTAGAGACACATTTTCCTATGATAGGCTGTCACACTTACATAAGCTATCCATTTATTATAGTCAGGGCCAGTTCAAGTTTTGGGTAACTAGTAGAATAGATACCCTAGTCATGGTTGATTACTAGAAGAAAAAAAATAGAGTTATGATGCATATATAATTTATTAATATCCTATATATATCATGATGATGATTACATGTATTGGTCAAAGACATTCATAAAAATACCATGTGTTTGGACACATAAACCACCTTCATTATTGTTAATGCTTAAAAATTTAGAACATATTCCTTCTATAGGGTTTGTAATGTAATGTGGTTTAAGGTCATGTGCATAAACATTGAGCCCGATATTCATGGAATATTGCATAAATATATAGTTTTAGTATCCAAACCATGCTTTTGTTCACAAGAAACAACCATGTTTTTCCAAGTCCTTAACATCAAGTACATAATACTCTGGTGTTAAAGAGTTTCACTTGAAAATCCTATACCATGGTTCAATACCTCATTTATGGCTTTTTCTTCCTCTACTAAAGGACTCATTCAAGGCGTTACTTATTTTTTCTTTAAAAAATTAATAAATTTTTAAAAATAAAAAAGAATAGAAAGATCATATAACATGCTATAAGTCAACATATAACATATATATGTTATATGAACATATAACATATATATGTTAACATAGTTACATTATATGAAGATATAACATATATATGTTATATGAACATATAACATATATATGTTAACATAGTTACATTATATGAAGATATAACATATATATGTTATATTTACATATAAAAACAATTCAAAGCCCCACACATGAATATAACTCATTGAGCCAACCAACAAACCCCTTTTGACATAGGCCTAACCAAACTAGTTGAACTGAAGAGTGTTCCATAGCCAGCTAATGGAACCCTTTAACAAAGACTTTATCTAACTAGTCAAACCTATGAGGAGGAGCCTACCTACACCAAGAACTAGCTTGGGAGGAGGAGAAATGACACCTAAAACTAGTGCAAGTGGAAAAATTCTTATCTTTTGAGGTTGAATCAATTCTAATTCTATCCATTTTTTTAATTATTATTGAATCCACTAAAACCAAGCCATAATAAATCCCTTGAGGCCCCTCATTCCCTATTTTGAAGCATCACAAAAAGATAAAGCTCCTTGTAAAACCCTTAAAAAATCCCCATTTGAGATGGGGTTATAGATGTTAACATTCCATAGGACTTTTAAATCCATCTTGGTAACCTCCTTGATGCTCATACATATATACCTCCCATCTAGGGTTCATATTAGGAACTTTATATATATTTTTAATTATAGGGGTTGCCCAACCATTTGTAAATAGAAACCATTTAAAAATTTCTACATGTAGTCCTTACAACACTTCAAACCAAGAAAACAATATTTGAAACCCTAGTATTTCAAACAAAAATCGTACTAGACTTTGCTTTAAAATAGTCCAAACACATATATGCACCTCTATTCTTATTTAGTTGGGCGGAGGGGCCAAATATCATTGAGATGTTTGATTCCAACTCAAATTTTGTTATGATTTTATCATGTCCTTATGAGCTTGCCTCACAAATATAGGAAAGCACTCTTTCATAACTTGTTTTGACTCCAATCTTGGCACTAATAATGGTGTTTCTACTAAAGAGCAAAGCCAACTATGTTTGTTTAAGAAATGAATGCCACACTACAAGAAAACAAACAATTAATGGATAATTTAACATCATTTTTTAGTGTAATTTTTTTTTCCAATTGAGTTGGAAAATATGGTGCTAAACCCGACACAAAATTGTATTTTTTAAAGCACCAGGACTAGTGCCTGATTTAGCACCAGGATTAGCGCCTAATTTAGCGCCAACTGTCTGTAATTAAATTTATGGAAATAGAAACAAAAAATGGTAAAAAATGAAATGTTGGAAATGTTGGGATTTGAAACTTAATCACTTCCCAAGAGGTGAGAGCTCTACTTGAGCTACATTTCCACCAAAAAATATGATTAAAAGTGCAATTTTGAACTAAAACTAAAATAACCTAGTGCAAATTAGAACTTACAAAAACAGAGATGGAAAATGGTAAAACACGAAAACAAAAATGGAAAATGTTAGGGGAATATTGGGATTTGAACCTAGATCACTTACCAAAAGGAAATAACTCTACTTGAGCTACATTCCCACAAAAATATACCTTTAAAAGTGCAAATTTGAATTGAAATAACTTAACCTATGCATGCTAACAAGTGAATACAAATGGAAAAGTAATAATAGATATATATGTGCAAGGATTTGAACCCAAATATCCTTAGGTTAATGCAAGGGTAGTCCTTAAGCCATACCCATGAACTTGATTCGTGCATTAAAGAAAATCCTCGAAATGTCATTTTTTCTTCTTTCTCCTTTTAGCCTATAGCAAAAAAAAACAATAAACACCAGAAAAAAAATTAAAGAAAAAACAACACAAAATAGGAAGGAAAAATGAGAAGGAGAGGGAGAACCCATTGCCTTCCTTATGGAGGTTCCACCATGAAACCCTAGCCTCCATGCACGAAACCCTAAACCCACAACAACAAAATAACAGTAAACATTATAAAATAAATAAATAAAAATACAAATAAAATAGGAAGGAGGAGAAGGGAAGGGAAACACCATTACCTTCGTTATGGAGGTTCTTTGATGGAACATTCTCCTCAATACATGAAACCTTAAACATGTAACAACAAACCAACAATAAACATTAATAAATCAATAAAGGAAACAAAGATGAAGGAAGGAGGAAAAGGGAAGAAGAATCCATTATCTTCCTCATGGAGGTTCCTTCATGAAACTCAAAACCTATCCTCCATGAGAATGAAACCCTAAGAGAGTAAACCTAAAGGAAGAAAGGATAAGGGTGGAGAAGAGAAGACAAAAAGAAAGGAAATGAGAAAATAATGAAAGAGTAGTCTTTGAGGGGATTTTATGGGAAAAAATAGATTAAAATAATAAAAATTCCTTCCAACTCATGAGGATTGAGACAAGTGGATTATTTTTAACTTTTGATATTACTTAGCTTTCTTTTTGAAAAGTTTCCCTCATTTTTATTTAGTCACTTAGGAAACTTGGCACTAAACCTAACGCTAAATCTAGCACTAAACTTGGTGCTAAAGCTAAACCTGGCGCATAAAATAACATCAAATTTAGCACCAACCCGTGTCGAAATAACGTTGACTTTTCATAAATGGAAGCAAAAAAGAAAACTAAAAGGGACGCTAATGACAAGGTTTTGTTGTAGTGCCAATCATTAAACAAAGAAACATGCCATGTCAAATCCCCCTAGAGAAATATGAATAGAAAAGGACTCCAAAAAAATAGATTCTCTATTCTAGCCAGGTCCCCATTTTTTATTAGTTTAGGTTGTGAATCAAATGATGTAAATGGAAAAAAATACTATGATACAATAACACAACAATAAATGCAAACGTTGAATAAAAAAAAACAAGAAGATGCAAAACTTGCAAGATGTGAATCTGTAGCACTCAAGCAAGAGGATAGGATATCTAATAGAAACTAGGTTATAGTATCAACCAATATGAATTGTGGAGTAATATAAGAATTTGGATAGATTCAACGTGTGGAGAACATTACTTAAGGAAATAATAATTCCATGCACTTGGAGAATCTCAACTCAATCATTACCTTAGAATTGAATGATTTTAAATAGTGGAAATACCCTTAAATGCACTTGCCCCCTTACGAAACTATCTAGTCTCTAGAAAGGCACTATTCTAAATACTAAATAGGAGTTGGAAGTATCGTTGGATATGCAAGTGGCAATTACAATAGACCAATAGTCCTAGAGGATGATACAAAACATGCATTCGTTTAACAAGTTTGAGATACGAAGTGGGCATAGTGTAATTTATAATGAATGGTTGCTTCATAAAGTCTAGGATGCCACTAGCAATCTTTGAAATTTATGTTCGAGGTCCATCACTCCCTTCCCTTTTATATTTTGTGGTTATATTATATAAATTTCAAATGCAAAAATAAATTCAATATGAGAATACAAAGCTTTTAGATACATGCTTAATAAGCTATGTTTACTCATATTTTCCAATTGTTAAAGGGTATGTTTAATAATCAATGTTTACTAATGCTTTGAGGCTGAAATTAAACGAATGTTTGCTCATATATTTTCCATTGTGTAGGTTGCCTCCATATAAAACCATGTTTTCAATAAACATATCAATAGAGAGATTTAGGAGAAGTTTTGGAACTTTCAAAATTAAAAGCATGTAATCACATGAGACTTGAGCATCTCCAATTTAGAGACCAGTTACCTTGTGTAAGTAAACAGATTACATGTATTTTTTCCATTCATTCTATATATGTTGTTTTGTATGTACTTACAAGTTGGTTGTAATACCTTTGGTTTTGAATTGGAATATATTAAATCAAATCATGTAATTAATGTAAATATGCTAGTAAGATTCTTAGTGTGGAGTTCAGGGCCAAGTCCCAACTAGTGAATGGCTAGGCATGTATGTTGTAAATATTTCTATATGGATTGTGTGTTTGTCTTATCATGCCAATTCAAATGCTATGTAAATATTATGTTGGAAAATAATAAAATGGTTTAATATGATTGTGTAAAGAGCACTATAAGGGTTATGATTCCACTAGAGGGGAAGATTAAAGGGGGGCCTATGAGAGATTAAATCCTTTATTGCCAAGTGTCAACCTCAGAACTCATTTGTTTGCTGGCATTTCCCTTTAATGAGCCAATTACTTCCTTTTTAATGTTTTATCTAATCATTGAATGCATGTGAGTTCGGTGAGGAAAGTCCTCTCATCTAGTTATGAAAACATGGGATGAATATACTTCTATGATTGTTGTAAGAGTTAAATATTTATCTAATAATTAGTTATCTATTAATAACTATTGTTTTCCATCTTAGCCTTACTATATTTTGTTTGTAATAAGATTCTTAACAATTTGTTATTTATATTTTAAATTTTGTAACAATTTTTCATTTTTTGCGCCGAGAGGCGCTTTACAACCCAATATGGGGGAGATCTTGTGAGTCGAGTGTTTGTCGAGTTTGTCGAGTAACAAAATAATACAAAGTAAACAAAAAAATAATAATACAAAGTAAAAAGTAATAAATATTATGTCGGCCATAAACAAAAAAGAATAATACAAACTAAAAAGCAAATATGAGACTTAAACTAGAGACTTTAGAGCTTAGGATTAGGTGGTAAATATTATGTTGACATAAACAAAAAAGAATAATACAAAGTAAAAAGTAATTATGAGATTTAAACTAGAGACTTTACTTTTTACTTTTAATACAAAGTAAAAAGTAAATATGAGACTTTAGAGTGTTTGTCCAGTAACAAAATAATACAAAGTAAACAAAAATAATAATACAAAGTAAAAAGTAATAAATATTATGACGGCCATAAACAAAAAAGAATAATACAAAGTAAAAAGTAAATATGAGACTTAAACTAGAGACTTTAGAGCTTAGGATTAGGTGGCTCATGTATTGCATTCAAGGAGCTATTCAAGTTGAGGTTTGCACCTCGAGATTTGATCCCTCTCGGCCCTTGATAGAGCCTAGGATTTGGATCTAAGCTGGTTTAAACTATTTCCTAAGAATTTCTTCACTATTTTGTTTGTAATGTGATTCTTATTTATTTCTTAACTTTGTTATTTATATTTCAAAATTTGTAACAATTTTCAAGTTAAATGGATAATTTTCAAGTGACTAACAATTTTCAATGTTAATGGAACAATTTTGAAATTAAATGTATACTTGCCAATTTTCAAGTTATTAAAAATTTTCAAGTAAAATGTGCAATTTCAAACTTCAATATAACAATTTTCAAATTAACTGTACACTTTCCAAGTTATTAACAAGTTTCAAGTTAAAATGTACATATTTATCTAGTTTCAATTTTCTAAGTTACTAACAATTTCAAGTTAAAAGCAATTCAATTCTTGTTTTGTTATTTTAAAAAAAATTATTTGTATAGCTTCATGTGAGCTCCAAGTCTCAACATTTGCTGATTGAAATAACTATTAATGTCTCATTTTAGAACCCTCGTTTTATTTGAAATGAACATTGTGATAGCTATGTATTAGTTGGAAAATTCAATTTGAAAACAAATGAAATGAACATTTTGCTAGTTATGTAGTAGTTGTAAAATTCAATGACAACAAATAAAATGAACTTTGTGATAATTATGTAGTAGTTGGAAAATTTAATGACATGATCAAATAAAGAGACATTGTGATAGTTGTGTAGTAGTTGGAAAATACAATGACAACAATAAAAATGAACATTGTGATACTTATGTAATAGTTTGAAAATTCAATAACAACAAAAGGGTTGTAGATTTTTCCAAATCTCAAATTCTACCTACCATTGATCTAATTAGATTTGGTATGTGCTATGTGGTATGTGTATATCATAATATCTTAAGCATGCACTAAAAAACTCAAATCTTGTTCTTATAAATATACATAACAATGCGTAATAATTTGTAACAATTTTCAAGTTAAATGGATAATTTTCAAGTCACTAGCAATTTTCAATTTGTTAATTTCCATAACAAATTTCAAGTTACTAGCAATTTAAAGTTAAATGTACAACTATCAAGTTATTAACAATTACCAAGCTAAATGTACAATTTCAAGTTAAATACATATTTAGTTATTTTCAATTCAAGTTACAAACAATTATATTGTTTTTAATATATTTTCAATTCTTGTACCAACTTTTTCTATGCATGAATGTAGGGATAAGTTATATTTTTTCCTTATAGTACCATAATAATGAATTATAAAAAAATATTTGTATAGCCTCATGTGAGCTCCAAGTCTCAACATTTGTTGATTGAAATAACTATTAATGTCTCATTTTAGAACCCTCATTTTATTTGAAATAAACATTGTGATACTTATGTATTAGTTGGAAAATTCAATTTGAAAACAGATAAAATGAACATTTTGATAGTTATGTAGTAGTTGTAAAATTCAATGACAACAAATGAAATGAACATTGTGATAATTATGTAGTAGTTGGAAAATTCAATGACATGATCAAATAAAATGAACATTGTGATAGTTGTGTAGTAGTTGTGTAGTAGTTGGAAAATACAATGACAACAATAAAAATGAACATTGTGATAGTTATGTAATAGTTTGAAAATTCAATGACAACAAAAGGGTTGTAGATTTTGCCAAATCTCAAATTCTACCTACCATTGATCTAATTAGATTTGGTATGTGCTAGTGGTATGTGTATATCATAATATCTTAAACATGCACTAAAAGAACAAATCTTGTTCTTATAAATATACATAACAATGTGTAATAATTTGTAACTATTTTCAAGTCACTAGCAATTTCAATTTGTTAATTTCCACAACAAATTTCAAATTACTAGCAATTTTAAAGTCAAATGTACAACTATCAAGTTATTGACAATTATCAAGTTAAATACATACTTGATTTTAAAACTTTGCTAAAAATTCTCAAGCTAAATGTACAATTTCAAGTTAAATACATATTTAATTATTTTCAATTCAAGTTACAAACAATTTTCTTGTTTTTAATGTATTTTCAATTCATGTACCAACTTTCTCTATGCATGAATGTAGGGATAAGTTATATTTTTTCCTTGTAGTACCCTAATAATGAATTATAATATATTCAATAATCAAATCTAGGAGCTTATAAATCAAAGAATAATGAGTGTGTGTATGTTATGCATATGTGTTAGTGCAACAATAATATAATAATGCTGATGTTATCACATTAATGCCATGCAATTCTACATTGACAATCAAATTTAAATATTATGATGATGAACAAATTAAATTCTTGAGTTGAATTTGTGTCTTTCACATTTCAAAACACTTCAATTTGGTGCTTTAAAATTAACCTCCTTGCATAGTGCATTTTTTATTGAAATTCCCTTCACATGAATTTTGATTATGCAGGGACAGATTATGGTAATCCATCACATCATTATGATCAAGAATCACATGACCCTATGCTCCCTGATAATCTCGATCAGCCATCACATGACACTTCCCCCTCATGATCCTAATCAACCATCATAGGACACTTTTCCCTCTCACATTTCAAGTATAATTGGGAGTTGCATTGGGGTTGGAAATGGTGGAAATTGTCTAGAGGATTATGAATTTGTTTCAGTATGATAAGAGCTCGGGAACCCGATCCCTAGTTGGAAAGTAATAGAGCATTTCGGTAACATCATCAAGTCATATTTTGAACAACATTCAGTGACGGCACAAGCTCAAATCCTACATGGGTTGATAAAACAAAAGAAATTGAAACGTGCCACAAAGTTGTTGGGTTTTCCAGATGCTAAAAGAAAAAAGACATGCGAGAATGCAATAGAAAATGTAAGAACTGCATTATATTCATTTGGAAAATCAAGAAATGATGATACACAAGCTGCTCATAGGGAAATTACAACGGTTGTTGTGGCACCAAGAACCTCAATAAATTGAATGGTATCAACAATGGCATCATTGCTCAAAGTTTCAAAAAGAACATTGTTCAAATATACTAAATTCAGGGTCCAAATAGATGAAAATGATGAAGCTACTTGGTCGGATCTTATTTGTAGGGAACCCTATTGAGGTAGGATGGAAGAGGGCATTAGAGAGAAGGTGGTAGAGTTTTGGGACAACCATTCTCGTGCTATTCCAGATTGAAAGCATGTATTGCGAAAACATTTATCCAGAGGCATTTATCAGTAGCACTGTAAGCATGTGATGGAGATGACGGAAGTTGCACTTTACGAGGAATTCCAAGAAACCAATCTTGGTGTTCAAATATCATTTATCATGTTCAATAAATTGAAACCATGGTATATTAGGCCGAATACAATTCGTGACAATTGTTTTTGCCGATACCATGTTGAATTCCAACTATACTATGACACATTTTTGGATTTTTGAAAAAGGCACTAGAACAGTGAACCAACTCTTCACACAGTGTGAGATTTTATTTGTATGATACTATGCAATAGGAATCCTAAACAATTGTTTTTCAATAAGAGGTGTGTAGGTGAGAGAAGATGCCCTGAATGCGGTGATTTGACATTGTTCCATAGGAAATTTGTTATCAATCTAACACACCCTGGATTGTTAGATATCACAGTTATGTGGAAGAGGTATGAGTATGTATCCATGAATCCATCCTCTTCTTCATTTGTGCCATCTAAGAGGATTGACTTGCTCAAGGATGAGATTCCTGTTTCAGATTTCATGGAGAAGTTTCAAAGTCAAATTTATAAATACATAAAGCACTCCCATAGGTTCAGGTGGCAAGTTTCAGAATTCAAACATTGTCGTGAGGTATTTGAGTTGGACATAATATTATCAGTGGTAGAATTTGTTGAGAACTACACATTTTCTCCTTAGAGAGAGATACAGAGTGAGTACTATCACTCCGACCAGGTGTCTATATTCGTTTACGTATTGTACATACATGCTCAGGAAAGCATTGATGGTAGGGATAACACTCCTCAGTCACACGAAGTGATCAAGTAGTACCATTTTTATGTTAGTGATGATCGTGAGCATGACACATTGTTCGTTCAACACTGATTTGGGTAGAGGTGTATCATTTACTGAACACTGTATTTGGTCAGATGGGTGTGCAGGGAAGTTTAAATCGACGCGCTCTTTTTACTGGTTGAGTCACCTTCACAAAGAGACAGGAGTTTGACACACTTGGATATTTTTTGAAACATGGCATGGAAAGGGTGAACATGATGGTGTAGGTGCATGTGTGAAACGAGCACTTCAAAGGTACCAGATGAGTCATGGTGCAACTCGACTCAAATGATCTGCAAAAGTAGTTGATTGGTGAACACGACATTTGGTACATCCAGGTCGCGAACAAGCAAGTCCGGTGCACAGGTAATAAAATCTAAACTCAATTAATAAGCTAATAACATTATATCATCATTTCCAAAAAACACTTAATCAGTAGGAATTTATATGACAAATTTAATTCCATGCAGTTTCTTTTGGGATGTTTCCCTTGGTGATTTGAATAGATTCATGTCGTGGTATTGTGAGACCATACATGGTACAAGGGAATTACATTATGTTCGGATTAAAGACATGGGCGACATATTCACCATTGAAACGAGGAAGTATGCTTGTTTTTGTGATTTTTGCATTGATGCAAATGGACACAAGCTTCATCACTGTGAAAATGATGTATATGTGAAACAATGGAAATATGTCCCTCTTAATACAAAGGGCCCACATCCAATTCTGACATGGAAAGAGATGCACACTAACGAGGAAGTGGTCTCACTAGATCATGATCGAGTTTCTGATGTGGTTAGGGAAGGTGAAATACTTCATTATTAATTAGTTCATTATATATTACATATATACAAATCCTATAGAAATGCATGTAGGACATTTGAATAATATTTGTAATTTCTCTTGTAGGTGATGTATTCATTGTCATTGTACCCCCCCCCCCCCCCGCAATCAAGAAAATGTTGTCTATTATTTGATGCAGTGCACACAAATTAAAATCATGTTAGTGTGACCCTATCAAGACGGAGAGTTCACATACCTGATTGGAGACCTGGTTCCGATGGGCCACTTTTTTTAAAGAGTGAAAAAATAGGGTGCTTATATTATTTACAGAGATTTTATGCTTGAATATATATCATGCCAATATAGTCATTTGGTGGTGGCAGCTTGGATACATCTAACATAAATCAAGTTAAAGAGAGGTGAGCCAAAGAGATGGAAGATGGAAGAAGCTGACCATGATTGTATTATGGAGACTTGCATTCCTATAACCCATTGACTAGATGAATGAATTACACATGCCACTTGCAACATTGACCTAGCTGTCATGCTGACTTGTTGAATATTTTATTGGAGATTTTTGTGGAAGTTATTTTTTCCTCATTTATATAGGTTTTTTTTGCAAGGTGACCAATAGTTTTATAAATAATTTTTTTTAGATGCTTTAAAATCAAGATTAAATATACTAGATGGGAGGTTTTTGTGAAAATTGGGTCATGGTGCTCCAATGTGACAAGCACATTGATACTTTGAATACACTTGAATATACTAGTGCTCCATGAACTTCCTCCATAATAGTTTTATAGATTTTTTTAGATGATTTAAAACCAAGATTAAAGATACTAGATGATGAAGATTATCAATATCTAGGATAAACATGTTTTAAAGGGTCATAATATCTAAAAACCAAGAATTATTAAAATACAAACACCTAACCTTATAAAATGGGTAAGTTTTATTTGATAGCAGTTATGGGAAACACATTTTTATTGAAAGTTTATGTGGATGGATAGAAACTAAATCCCCCAAGAAAGATGTACCTAAGTTGCATGTATCCATTCATGGAGTCACTTAAGGGAGGGTCATACGTCCTTAACTCTTCAAATAAAGTTTTTAGAGTTGTAATTGAGGAGGTCGTTTCAATCTTGAGAGATCCACCATGAAGATAAAGCAGCAATGAAAGGGTTGAGTCCTTCAGTATGTTATACACAACCAAAGTAGCCATCTTCCATATGCTTACCAGTGAATATCAATCCTCACTAATGCATGGTTATTCCACCTTAACTTTGAATTAAAATCTGTATAGTAACAAACCATAATAATGTAAAAAAATTGCATGTATGTATCACTTCAATGCCTTGTCTACACTCTAACAATTAAATAATGTTTTGTAGCCATCTTGACTTTATGAAAATATGTTGAATGGTAGATGTTCCCACTTCTATAAAATGTTCCATACACACCACAAACTTCTATTTGATAGAAATAAGGAGTTGCAACAACTATACAACCTTAATATAATTGTAATTTAAAATGCACCTATACAATGTAAAATTGTAATGTAATTGAATTTTAAGTTTTGATTTTGCAATTGTAATGCAATTGAAATTGAACTTTTAAATTGTAACTACACATTGAACTTTCAATTGAAATTACACATTAAATTTTATATTTTAAATTGTAATTGAATTGCAATGTGTAAATTGTAATTAAATTGTAATGTGTAGACTATAATGTAATTGTAATTGAAATTTTAAATTGTAATTTAATTGAATTTTAAATTTTGAATTTGCAACTATAATGCAATTGAAATTGAACTTTTAAATTGTGACTACACATTGAATTTTCAATTGAAATTACACATTAAATTTGAAATTTGAAATTGCAATTGAATTGCAATGTGTAAAATGTAATTGAATTGTAATGTGCAGATTGTAATGTAATTGTAATTTAAATTTTAAATTGTAATGTAATTGAATTTTAAATTTTGAATTTGCAACTGTAATGCAATTGAAATTGAAATTTTAAATTGTAACTACACATTGAATTTTCAATTGAAATTACACATTAAATTTGAAATTGTAACTAAATTGCAATGTGTAAATTGTAATGGAATTGTAATGTGTAGACTATAATGTAATTGTAATGTGTAAACTATAATGTAATTGTAATTTAAATTTTAAATTGTAATGTAATTGAATTTTAAATTTTGCATTTGCAATTGTAATGTAATTGAGATTGAACTTTTATATTGTAATCAATGTACATTAAATTTGCAATTGAACCGACAAAACATTTGTAACTGTAATAACTATATCTAGATGTAATATAAAAGACGATCGATTTCAAATTGATACAAATACACATGAAGGTCAATATGATAAAATATACTTTAAAACAATCCATAGATTTCAAATAATAAAATTCCATATATAACAAATTTTCCAAAACATGAAAACGTATACATCATCAAGTCAATGGCCGCTACCACCACCGGGCCCTTGATCATCCCTGTGACTGCCATTACTTGCAGTAGACCCCTGGCCTTGAGGCAGTAAATTATGAAAGAAGGCCTCGATCTCAACAGATTGTAAAAGTTAAAATTGTGAACTCTGCAAGTTAGTTAGATTTTGACCAATGTATAATATTCAACAAGAAGTGAAATTTTTTAATCGATGGATGTGAAACTCACTTGACTCAAGTCAATGGTTATATATGGCATGTAGGTAAAAACGTAGTTCGATGGGCCCTCATCAGGACCATGTGGACAAGTGGCATCCCAATCATTTGAGAAAGTGATGGCAACATTGATGGCCACCTGTAGTGATGCCTGTGTAAGATGCCATTACATGTAATAAGTTAGAAATTAATAATTAAAACTAAAACATAAACTATAATTCAAGAATTAAAACATAAAGTATAAATAGAAATTACTAAATGTGAATTGAATTGGAAGATAAATTAAAACTTACCTCTTTGTCTGGGTATGGTTGGTCAGGACCTTAGCGGTCCTCATGTGTATCATCCCGAGCAACGACCTTGTCTCTACCCTATACAATTTGAACTTGAAAGTTAGGGTCTAAAACATAAAATCTCGAATCAAGAATTAAAACATAAATTATAAATTGAGATTAATAACAACAAATTGAATTGGAACATAAATTATAACTTACCTCGACGACTGAGTCCGATGGGTCAGGACAGGCGGATGGACCTCACAGATAACCAACAATTGATGGCTCACTACAAAAGAGATCATTCATGAATATGGTCCCCTTTCTGGAGAAATAAAAAACACCCCTTAAGTATTATTGAGCATTCAATTTATGGTGTATAATATGATGTAACATGAAAGCATACGTAATTGTATAAAAATATACTTGTCCTATAGTGCTGCATCTATGATACAACCAAAAGTATGCATCTTGAGCTAACCGATCATACGCCCTTAAGGCATCCTCATCAAGAAAATTGAGTAGATCATCGTCTAGCCACTCTATCTCTGGTTGTGGAGGTGCAGGGGGTGGTATGGATGTCTCTCCATGCACAACAAAAATAACACAGCCCATGGCAGTGAGCAGTGAGTCTGCAATCCATTGTCTAGCCTCCGTAGCAAGCTGGGATGGATGGGATACATCCATTGAATTGATAACCATATTGTCTGGAATCAGTACCAACCTCAGAGGGTGTGGCACGAAAGCGAGGTCTTTGCGAGCTCCAGGACATTGGTAGCTGCGTCCCCTACCAACACCAAAGAATTCAGATCCAGTGCTAGTGTAGTCCGGGTGCATCTCTAGAACAAACTCTGCATATATATGTCTTTAAAAGTATAAAGGGAACTGGTCATGGTGGGGTAACCTGCCACACGCTCCAATAAATATATCATAAACATATGGTGCCATGGCCTCGAGCTTAAAATCCTTGAGTCTAAGCAATTGACCGATAGGGTGATCAAGAGGGATGTCAAACAAAGTTCCCTTGATGTCATGGCCAATTGTAGCGGCTTTCACATTGTCCCATTTATCAAGAACCATAACATCATGTCTTCTCCTCTGTCATGCAAAATGCCAGATGTCACTAAGAGGTCCCACTTTCCTATAGAGAGACAGCATATCATCAATTGCTGATAACATCATGAACAACGAGCAACTAGTAGGAGAATCCTCCGTGAGTGTACATACACATGAGCGCACCCAGTCTCGTTGGGTGGTAATATCATCAAGGGTAATATGAGAAACCTCATCATCATAAGATCCTCCTGGGGCACCTGCGATCCAAAAAAAACACAAATGTCAGTAAAAATATATATTATAACTTGCAAGTGAAATTGAATGCATTATATATTAAAATTTTACTGGAAACGTATCCCAATGGGCTAGCTCAAGTGGTTAAGTGCTGTAAGTTGTGAGCAGAAGGTCTCGGGGTCAAATCCACGGGTGGCTATACATTGCTATATAAGAGTCTCACTTGATGTCCCCATCGGGTTAGCTCTGTAATCAAAGAGAACGAGGTGCGGCCCCTTTGGGTGGCCCCCTTGTGATTTCTTACCATGGACGTAGTAGCCCCGCTAGGGGTTTGTGAACCACATGTGACCTTTTTTTTTGCTGAAAACGTATCTAAAAAAATAAATATGCACTTAATGTATCTATGTCTTGGAGCACCTCCTCCTCCTCTGTATCTGGACATATATCTTCGGGATGAATCGATACACTACCTCTCCTACTGTTGTCGCCAGTGGCATCTCGCACTGGTGTGGCCTCGTGCCTCTGTGAACGAGAACACTAACGAGCCACGCCCCGTGGGGCCACCTCGGATCCACTCATGCTCCGTCGAGCAAAAAGTAATGAAGTCTCTGCAATACATTACATTGTGACACACTTAATCATTTTTATATTCATTAAACTTAGGAGCATGTGCTAAGTATAATCAATTACATCAAATCATTAACATAGGAAAATAATTACTTTAAATGAACATGAGGCTAAGTTATTTTAACATGGGAGAATCATGCTAAGTATAACATAGGCAAATCATTATTTTATATATATTTGAATCTAAGTTATTGATCTTATTGATAATTTGGTTTATTATATTTGTAATTTGCAATTGAAATCACAAAGGGAAAGTGGCTCTTAATGTAACATATCTACATCATTTGCAATTGAAAAATGAAATTTCAATTTGCAATCGAAATTGAAATTGTATATTTAATTGGAAATTTCAATTTCAAAGGTTTTCAAATGTAATTTTTTTGGAATGTTACCGGTTCTTGTTACATGGTTATATGGCCTTATTGAAATTTATCGCAAAAAAACCGACAACATTTATATTGCCGGTTTTATTTTCAAATGTGTATTTTTATTTTTATTTTTTTTCAATCCTCTGGCATTCTCATAGGATTGAAAAAAATCGGGCTACATTTCTCCTTGCCAATACACATTTTAAAATAAAACCGACAGCATAAACATTGTCGGTTGATATAAACATAGATATTTAAAACTTGAATAAATAAATAAAACTTAAATTTAAAATTTAAAACATATTTAACCTAATGTAATTGGTTTTGTTACACATGATTTCACTCAGTGTTTTCAATCAGTTTTCATATGGTTCTTGGTAATTGATAATTCATGGTTCTTGGTAATTCAATCATTTTTCACATGGTTCTTTGTTTTTTTTACATGGTTCTTGGTTTTATTTTCAAATGTGTATTTTTTTTTTTCAATCCTCCTGGCATTCTTAGAGGATTGAAAAAAATCGGGCAGCATTCCTGCTTGCCAATACACATTTTAAAATAAAACTGGCAACATAAACACTGTCGATTGATATAAACATAAATGTTTAAAACTTGAATAAATAAATAAAACTTAAATTTAAAATTTAAAACATATTTAACATAATGTAATTGTTTTTGTTACACATGTTTTCACTCGATGTTTTCAATCAGTTTTCACATGGTTCTTGGTAATTCATAGGTTCATAGGTATAAAAAATTAGGTTTCAATGTTTTTTTTTACACAATTTGATAAATTTATTGAAAAAAAACCCGACAACATTTATGTTTCCAGTTTTATTTCCAAATGTGTAATCCGACAACATTTATGCTTGCCAATACACATTTAGAAATAAAACCAACAACATAAACGCTGCCGATATAAACTTAGAAAAAACAAACAATAAATAATATTGATTTAAAAAAAAACCGAGGTTTTTGGTCCACATACTTGGTGGACTTGATGACATGGTTTGTTGCGGTGGTTTGGTGAGGTGGTGGGTGTGTCGGGTCCTCAGTCGAGCTCCTTTTTCAGTTTCTATCACCGTCTCAAATGAGCTCGGGCCAGCCTGCAGGCTCCATTTTCTTTTTAAATTTTGTTTCAACAGCTCGATCGAGGGTTTAACCTAGTCCTCGATCAAGCTATAGGTTAAACCCTTGATCGAGGTATTTTTAAGCCCTCAATCGAGGTATTAAAACCTCAATCAGGGGTCTAAAAATACCTCGATCAAGGGTCTTCTGCACATATTTTTGACGCCCCACTTGCCAAAAACCGTGAAGCACATTCATCGAATCACCCTCCTATCTTTTATGTTCAGAAGTTATGTCAATTGTCCTTTCCACCATTCTCTCATATTTGGAGTCTACCATCCATTTTCCATTATGCAGATTTTTACCAGTAGGTTTTACACTTCACAATGTTGTTTCTCATCCCATTACCATTGCTATTACTAGATTGTGTACTACAAAGAAATTCAAAATTGGAAACATAGATGCAGATTAGAGGGAAAAAGAGATGGTTGTAGATGAGCATAGAGGCTTGGCAAGATAGGAAGCTTTATCCATAGAGTTTTGCTACTTCTGTATGCTTGAGAAGTCATGAATTAATGCTATAGGAGGTTCTCCAACAACATACAACATATTGGAATCTTACTACACACATTGGTAAGCACTGTAAGGGTTGGATTTCCTGAGGGAACTATGGATCAATGAAGGAAAATTCCTTCCTTGTGTTTTGTGGGGTATTTGGAAGGAGTTTCATGGCTGTGATAACTAAGTGAGATTGTTGTAGAGCTCTGGATGAGCATTTGTCTAAGAATTGAGAGTGTAATGGGTTGTGGAATGAGAGATAGAATAATGTAGGTGTTCCCTTTTCCCTGGTGGTCTCATAGCCCAACTTGGGGGTGACCTCTCAACATAAAGAGTATATGCCGCACATAGTGCATGTGGTTGGATGAAAAATTGCTCTTACACAACCATTTGCTCGGATCTTCTTTATTTAATAATAAGTATTCTCTTTGTATTTGAATGTGCAATTATTTTATTTTATGCTTGTGATGAATATGTTGTATATGCATGATGTGTCTATTTTCATGTTTTTTAATGCATATGCACATGCTTTTTATTGTTTATGAATTTTGTATTATTCCCATCTAACGAAATTTAGAGGCTCGAAATTTGTAAATATCCCCTCCCTTGGTTAGTATGAAGGATGAGGACGTGACAGAGTGGTATTAGCGCCATTAGTTGCAGCACTGGGGCTGTATGGGTCGCATTCCCTAGTCATAGGTGGAAAAATCAGAGTTGCACAGGAAGTGTTGACAAACTTTTTTTTAATATAAAATTCGTGGGTTTAATTAACTGATGGTGTTTTAATGGAGCCCATGAGTTAAATATGTGATCTACCAGCATGAGTGGTAGAATGGGTTAAGGAAATTTAGGAAATTTCAAATTTTAGAGTGACCAGTGAAGCAAATTATCGTTCTATTATGCACCAGAGATATTCCAAAATGGAAGGAATCACAATCATCTGATGAGATCTTGGTTGCGATCACAATCGTTCAATAGGAAGAGCCCCATCAATGACCCGTTGTCAGGAAGTCAATATAAAGGTGCATAAGAGGAAAGTATAAAAGTGATTGGAGGAAAGTACGAAAGTACATCGAAGGAAAGTCCAAAGTGCATTGGAGGAAGGTCCAAAAGTGCTTGGAGAAAAGTATGGAATCACATCGGAGGAAGGCCTAAAAGTGCATTGAAGGAAAGTCCAAAAGTGATCGGAGGAAATTTTAAAAGTGTATCGGAGAAAATTTTGATGGAGAAGGTCCAATAGAGTATTGAAAGAGTTGTATCAGGGATACCATTTCAGGGTTTAACACAATGGATTTCGCTGGAAATTTTGATATGAGAAGTCCGACAATGAGCCCTGATGTAATATTGGATATTGGTCAGTGGAGATAGGCCATCAAGAAGATCCGATGAAGGTTGTCTAAGCCAAAGAGTATGGAACATGAAAATTGTTTTGTCCATAACGAGAGCGGTTTAGCTCGGAATATGATGAGACCTATGGTGTTTGAACTCTAGTGAAAAGGGATACAAAACTGTCAGTGATAGGCTCGGGCTCATGCTGCTCTAAATTGACAGAAAATTTGAAATAAGACTTTTAAAGATCAATGTCCAAAGACCCGATAGGGTCCCTGTTTAGGCCGAAATTGCTATGGTATAACCATGGAAAAAGTACACGGATAAATTTGGAAGCATGTGTCCAAATTCCAAAAGGTGTGAATCCAGGGCGAAAGAAGGCCAAAATGCACTATTCCAGAGTGCTTTTTAGGGATTTCGGCAAAACTGAAAAGGGTAAAAGTGACCCTAGATGTTTAGACAGGAAAAAATTATGAACTCGACATTTTACCTACTCATCAAATAGATAAATTTGGTTAGAGGAATTTTTTCCAGAAATGCTTAGTTTGAAAGATAACCAATTTTGCTAAAAATTCTAGTTTGGGGAAAAGTGGAAAAGTCAAAAGTAGTCAATTCTAGAAATTTACAGAAATTGATTGGGGTATCGTATCAGAAATATCAGAGTTTTTGAGTGATCCTTGTTATGCGTTTTATCACCATCCAATTAATTTTTTTTTATAGATCTCCCTAGGTTTTCTTCTACAGGTGTCTGAAGTTGGTCTATGAAGCTAACTGCACCTACAAGAAAAGTGTAGAATTGGGTCAAATTAACCACTTTGGAAGGTTGTAACTTTAAGATATAATTTTGTAATGAAGCATGAATATAGCCACTAGAAATATTATCCAGAGGGGAACAATGATGCACAGTCGGATTATGAATGGGAGATTCATATGTTTGTAGAATTTGTTTAGAAAAGTGTTTGTAACCTTGATTTGACAAAAAATGTCAATATGCGTAGTTCCCAGAATGCATGAAAATTAATTTTGTGAATTTTTAAGAATGTAATGAAGATAATAAATGTGTTTATGTGAACACTTTTGTAGATATAATATCAGATCAAGGGAGGTTAAGGGTCCACATTAAATATTTTATAAATTGGAAATCCTTGGTCTTGGTTGGGCCAAGAAAACCATCATCATCAAAGATGCACACGATCCCTATGTAGAAGAAACAAATGTCATGGGAGAAAATATATAGTTTGAGAATTCATATACAGAATCCAGTGGACGAAGAAATCATGTAACCCCCCAGACATTGCAGAAACCATGAGAAGCCTAAGAGTGGAACTGTAAATTTACAGAGAAAATAATGAGAGGCTGCTCAAAGCTCAGGAAGAGCAAAACCAACTGAATGCAACCATGCTCCAAAGGTTAACAAGAATTCATAGGAATATTCACCCAGGAAAACAGTCAGTATTAAACCCTTGAAGAAATATCATAATCATTATTAAACCTTCGAAGACATATCATAATCATTATTCAACCCTAGAATCTCTTTAAAAAGTATGAAATTATCATTCTTAAGTTACACAAAGTTTTGTAAGCAAAATATCATAATCATTATTTAATCCTTGAATCTCTTCAAAATGTATAAAATTGTCATTCTTTAGTTACACAGTTTTATATTAGTTTTTGTGGAAAGAAACCTTTGCATATAATTTGATATTATTGCAGAGTAGTGAAGAAACCTATTCACGAAATTTGGTATTATCTCATTGCAATAAAGAAGCTTCTTCACGAAATTTGGTATTATCTCATTGCAATAAAGAAGTCTCCTTATAAAGCTTCTTATCTCACGAACATTTACAATAACATTATCTACTCGTGATGTTTCTAAATAAGCAATACTTCTTCTTAATCAAAATCAACTATAGTGGAAGAAAAATTAGAGCATGTAAATAGTAGAAATGAGCAATTCTTTTTCTTAATAAAATCAACCATAACGAAGAAAAATTAAAGCATGCAAATAGTGGAAGAAAAACTAAAGTATATAAATAGTGGAAGAAAAAAATAATGTAAATCTCAAAATTGTAGGTTGTTCAACATATAAATAGTGGTAGAAACACTAAAGTATATAAATAGTGGAAGAAAAAAATAATGTAAATCTCAGAATTGTAGGTTGTTCAACAACCTACAATAATTCAAGCGAGACACGAAAAGGTTAAGGGCCTCCGCAAGGAACAAAAGGAGTGTACGTTACCCTCTCAGCAAAAAACACACTTTTCTTACCAGATTTCATTTTTATACTTTTTTAAATATGGATCACTTTTCTTTTGTAAAATGTAACCAAAAGTAGTGATGGAATTTGACAGGCAAAATGGTTGTCATGGGGCATTTTGACCGTCAAATACGCTTTAAAATTTTAGCTAACCGTCTTTTGTGAAGCGTGATAAAATTTCTAAAACGTATTTTTGAAGGGCAATACAATTTCTAAACCTTCATTATATTACGACTATTTTTGAAGGACAACAAAATTCATAAAATGTTATTATATTACTAATTTAATAGTAGTATTAATATATTTATGTTATATAAATTATACTTTCTAAATTCCAACTTATAAAGCATACATTCATTAAATAAATAGAAACATCTATTAAATTAAAATTATTTCCATGTGCAAGTTGCATTGATTTGTTAATCTATACTTTCTAAATTCCAACTTCCAAAGAATACATTTATTAACAAAATGGAAACATCTATTAATTTATAATTATTTCCATGCCTTTCCATTTGCAAGTTGCATTTCTTTTTCCTAAAAACAGGAACACTCATATTTTTTTATCAGTGCAATGGGCATCTACAGACTACAAATTTCAGTGCTCAATGCTCACTGATTATATTAGCATGCTGCAACAACTTTGGGAGTTGGAGGGCCTTGGAGACAAACGTTGAGAGTTATTTGCATTATAGAGGTAATTCTTGCACTATTTTTTTGCATGTGTATTTAGTCATTTATCCCATAATTTCAATAATCTATATAGATTTGGACTCGAAGAGTATTGGTTAATTGTCCAACTCCCATTGAAATTGAAATGAACATCTCTTATATTTCTCTCATGGTTCAATTTTAGTGAGGGATGCAAATCTAAATGAAGGCAAGTACTAAATAAGGGCTTGAGAGAGATGAAATATGTGTGCAACATTTGGAATGAAAATTGCCTATGCAGTTTGTAAAATAAACGATACATACAAAAAAAGGCATATAGAGCTATGTTTTGTAGAGTCTTGCATTCATTATTTATAACGATTCGATTTACAGAGGCTTGTATCTATTTAAAAATATGGATTATGATTACATGTGCCATGTATTTACAAAGGCTCAAGCATCTTTTATAACAATAATGACTAGCGTATAGATATATAGCTTTCCAATGGGCATATTGATTCAATTCAAATATAATGTAATTTTTACCTCCATTTTATGATAACAATTTTGCAAACAAAAATAATTATGTAATATTTGTTTTATTTTTATATGCATAATTGTGCCAAATTATAAAATCATTTTTTGTTTATTTATGCTTCATTATTTATTTATTTTTGCATATTATGAAGTGCATTCATATTTATTCTTTTTTAAGTTATCTTTTTATATAATATTAATTTAGTACATAAATGGTAAATAAAATGAATGTGAATCAAGTTAATGGATAGTGATACATACCACCATAGATCCATCTAAAAGGGGATCTACCAAGCACCGAGAGGGATCAAAACTCTCATAAGTGCAAACTCCTTTTTAGACTGGAAATGTTGACGAAGTGTGTAATACAATGCTCATGGTTTTAATTTATCTCATTTATGTAGTTTTATATATATGTCCTTTGAAATATTTTAAAGTTGATCTCAGGCGACATGTTATTTTTTATAATATATTATTATTTTTTATAAAAGGCACATGTCATTTATAGGATGAGCACGGAAGGAGTTAAACATATTCCCTTATTGAGCTGTAGAATGCACCTCTTTGGCGCAATTTATAATGATTATTTTAATTTTAATATAAAAAAGTCAAGAAAAAAAATATTTCTAAAAAAATCAACAAAATTAAATTCTTGAAGGGTAATTTTTTGGAGAAAACTTCATTGTTAAAAGGTGAATTTTTAAACAAAACGTTTCTGAACAGGTAATATAAAAACCCAAAACATAAAAAAAATAAAAAATATGATGGGTAGAATGAAAACCAACACTGCTCAAAGAAGTTAGATCTTATTTTCACTACCCAAAATATTTTATCAATTCTCCTCTTAAATTCTTTAAGAATACATTTTAGTAATATAGAATTTATAAATATATTTTAACAAAATATATTGTTTATGCATTAAAAAAAAATCAAAGAGCAAAACACATTCGTAGAATAATTTGACATGGGGGAGTTCATTGTTACTGAGAAAATATTCATTGACTTAGAGAACATGTTGTCTCTGTACTACAGCTTAATGTAAAGATAAAGTAGAAATGGTTATCTTGTATTGATGGAGATTTACTATAGATAGAATGAGTGGTTTGTTAGTTCCTTCTTCATAGTTCCTTCTTCATAGGATCTGATTCATTATTCTTGGATCTAGGTTTGACTTTGGGTTGCCTATATATGTAAATATTTTATGGTAATATATTTGAGTTGAGTGTGCATACCTCCTCCTGTGTGTGAGCCTTGTGCTCTGTTGTTTATCCTTTCCTCTATTTATCTAATTCTTAATACTCAGCTTCGCATTGAAGTTACTTCTATGAATAATAATCATTCATTTTTTCGTTAACACAATATTTAATTGCAAAAAACTAATTATATCCAACCTTATGTTGAGGTCAATTCATCACAATACTTTATTTCGTAGCTATGTGATCAATCTATTCCACTAATGTTTCACTATTTTAAAAGTATTAATAATTATGTTTTCTGTATTAATTGAGAATGTCAAGTCTATGTAGTCTAAATCAAAACTAACTATGTATAGGAAGTGAGTTGTAACACCTCAATATTAGATGTTATTAAAAATATAATAATAGTAAAAAAAATGGTTAAGTAATATGTAAAAATAAAAAATAAATTTGCACTTGTAATTAATTTAAGTGTATGAGTGGTAAGTGTTTCACTCATGTAAAATTAAGAGATTGAGTAAAATATGGAAATTTACATTAAAAAATGGGTAAGACCAAGAGGTCGAGGCTCTAGCCTTATTGGTTGTTTTAGTGGGTTTCTTGGTTGTTGTATTGGTTTTATGTTGTGTGTTCACCTGTTAAGAGGGAGGATAAGGAGGAGGAGAGGGTGGAACATAAAATGGTAGAGAAATAGAGAAAAGAGTTAAGGTCTCACATAGTCTGGCATAGTGTTAATTGTTGAGGGCTTGGGGGCCTCAACTTTTGCTAGGGGTTGGTGGGTGGAGAGTTGTTCCCCCAACTGTTGTTGCAAATAGAGAATTTGGTGCCTGAAGGAGAACAAGGACTGGATTCAAATTGGTAAAGTTGGTCATTGATCAGGTAAGTAGTGATTCTTCTTCTTGGAATACAATTTTAATTTATCATTAGTTTATTGAGAATTATTTAATTGATGTATAAAACTTGATAGATTAGTTCTTTTTGAAGTTTTTCTTGTTAAATATGTCATTTGCCTAGGGATATAAATCTACTATCTAGGTTGTTACATAAGTGAAGTAATAAGTACTAAAAACCAATGAATGGATGGAATTTCTAACTTATATTGTTACTTTGAAAGATATTCTAGTCTTGTTATTGGTCTTTGTAGAAGGTATAATGAACAAGTTGATACTTGGACACTTCATATTAATGAGTCTGTAAGAAATATTTTATTTCGTATCAAAAACTCATGGGTTTTTAAGGGTTACTTGGTCTTATTTTGATTTCTAATCCTATATCCACTCCTAAACTTTTGGCTACGAGCTATATTCTCATGATATCAATGATTTGAATTAAAGAAGAGAGAATAACTACTTGGCATCTTGGAAGATGAAGTACAGTTCATGTAAAAGAGCACTTTTTTTATTTTACACATCTTCTCATTTTACATTGGATACTCATGGGTTTTTATCGTCTCACTTTGATTATCATTTTCAATGTCTTAGTTCAAAATTGCTTCAATAAAAGGGCTATATAATTAGTGGAATTTATAAACATAGATAAGGTATTGTTGCTTCTATTGAATCTAATATGAAACTGATGAGAGGAAGCATTGTATATTTTGAGACTAATGCGTAGATGAAAGTCACAATGATCCCTCTATGGTTATTGTTTTGTAGGAACTAGACCTTGCAACATCTATTATTATTTTATAGGAATCATATTCTACACCACTTGATGGTTCTCCTATTATTGATCTTCCAAGAGTTGAATCGACATCTTCTAATGGTTATTCTAATATTGATTCATAGGAACCACATCATGGACCTTCTAATCCATCCAAACTAGATCCTTCGTTATCTACATCTCAACCACATGGAATCCTAATTATAGAGAATGGATGCATTCTCACTATCCATACATGTACTAAGATTCTCATTCCCAAGCCTATAATTGGTATGATAGTATTTCTTGTTATAGATTAATGGATAAGAAGCATAGATGGGAAAATTTGGTATCAACCACCACTTTAAGACTAATTATGGTTCGACTAATGATTCATTACGGTGGCATTTAATCTCTTGTTTGAAGACACTGTGCTAATTGGTTTCTCTAATATACATTAGATACAATCCTCATATCTATTTTTTATTGATTGACTATGTAAGTAGTATCTATTGACAAATTCCAAATGGAAACGTTTCTTTCTTGCTTCCTTTTCTGAATGTATGCATGGAAAAATTTACTACCATCAAGGTTGTATTTTCGGTTGTGAGTTGTGACCGTGCAACATTGCAAGCAATAATAATTCTAGACTTTTTCCACTGTATTTTTTTTTTTCAATAGAAAAAAAGAGTAACTTGCTATTCAACGATTGAATCAAAGTTACAGCAGAAAGCCAAAAGGTCGTAATGTTCATAAAATTTTTTGAATTAGTCTCCACATATAGATCATACTATGGATAACATAAGCTTCCAGAAAAGACCAAATAAATCAAGCCTGAAACATATCAACAAGTTATACAAGATGATAAGCAAAAGAAAGAGCAGTACATTGAAAATCAAGCTGCTCAAACACAAAATACATCCATAGACCAGAAATTCAGAACAATATCATTATATCAATAAACCCCATAATCGACACAAGCGCAGTGCCCTTAATAGGCCTTCATCATGCCCTCCTCAACAGTAAAGAAGTATTTGGTTTTCTCTAATAAAAGTATCCCCTACGAGCGCAAAACAACTTTTTTGGAGAGCAAATCAACCTCCTTATTAAACTTCTGATAGAGATGAGAAAAATATAAGTCTGAAAAAGCTTATAATAGCTCCTACACTCGTGAACAACACCGATCAAGACTATCCACCTAGATAGAGGTCTTCTTTGTTTCCCAGTCAATCACCACCTTTGAGTCACCGTAAATGTTTCCAATCGCTATTCCTTAATCTGAGCAAACCTGAGTAAGCCCCATAAGGCCAATAATTCGGCCCATGTATTTGTGTTCGACCCACATCCCATCCATAGAGAAAATCTAATCCTATCAGAGACTATAATTGTCATCCCAGCACCACTTTATCCGATTAAAGCAGCTCCATCGAAAAATCCACTTTATCCAATTAAAGCAGCTCCATTGAAAAATCCAAGAATAACACTAAAAGGATAAGCAGGTTCGATCATTCTTTTCCACTGCATTTCACCACATCCATACTCCAAACAAAATAATTCAAGTACGTTAACTTTACGTTCTAATTTAAATTCTAATTTATCATGCATTTGTAAGTATTATTATGGTGTAGTTATTTTTCTTTTCATAAGGTATCTAGTAGAAAATGGTTCAAGTCCTCTTGACTCGTGTTGTTGATGTCCTCGTTGTATTTGTATTTAATTGTTAACACGTGCCTTGTCCATCCATGCAATATGCATTTGTGTACTCTTGTCCTATATCATTGTCAATGAATTTCATCGGTTCAAAGCTATTAGTTTAGTTAATTGGGTCAATATTCTAGAGCTCCATTGTGCGATCCACTTGATCCATGGAATATCCAATGCACTATATGTATATGTATATGTATATGTATATGGATTTGGAAATATATTAGATGTTTTGTTGATAGGTAAATCAGGAAGACATTACTTCAAGTCTAGATTTGTGGCATATGCATATGATTTTGAGAATCAGTATTGACTCCTTTCGCTTCTCTACTTAAAACTTGTTTGTCTTTTTCTATGATTGGATTATAGTTGCATTAGGATAAAACTTTGCTACTTTATTTGGGTTCTATCTAGTGGTTTGTTTTAATTTCACTTTGAATGAATGCCATCATTTTGCATCCATTCTTCCTTATGTTATGTTAATTTGAGCCCTAATCCTTAGTAAATTTCATTTCCTCGAGGATAGATTGTTAGATTTGATTCAAACTTTTATTATAATGGATATATTGATATATTTAGTTCAAACTTTTATTACAATGGATATATTGTTATATTTGGTTCAAACTTTTATTACAATGGATATATTGTTATATTGGGTTTAGGAAAACTTAAAATTGACTTTTTGGTTGGATATATTGTTATATTTGATTCAAACTTTTATTACAATGGATATATTGATATATTTAGTTCAAACTTTTATTACAATGGATATATTGTTATATTTGGTTCAAACTTTTATTACAATGGATATATTTTTATATTTGGTTTAGGGAAACTTAAGATTGACGTTTTGGTTGGAAATGTCAACCTTTCCTATGAGATTCAATCTTAAACATGGTTGTCTAGCAAAGTGTTGTCGACATGATGAATAGAGTTGTAGGTGCCTCTACATGGACTTTGGGTAACCAGATATGAGCACCATCAATTCAATCATGTTCTCTTCCTTCATTTCATTCACCCCATCACACTTGCATATCAACAATGTGTCTTTCCCCTTGGAAACATTTCACTAGATATGTGTTGCATGCCAGTTCTCGGTAAGCTAAGTGTAAGCATGTTCTCATTTAGCTCTATTGAATAATGACTTATGGGCTTCTTGGTTTGACACATTCACCTGAATTCCAACTTTTTTAGCTAAGGATTGCACTCCTTTTTCTGTTCAAGGTGGGCATTAAAGTTATGTCTTGTGTGCCAGACATCCATTTGTGGATTTTTTTGTTTGAAAATAGTATTTTATTGTGCTTTCCTTCACGGTTTGTAGATGGGGACAGTGCTTGGTGCATAAATTAGGATTATGACATTGTTCATTTGGTGTAGTGATTTTTGAATTTTTTTTATCTTTTCAACATTATTCTAACCTAAATCGTCAATTTAAAGGCGCAGAACACACTGAGCCACTATAAATTAGTGTCCTCTAAAAAATGTCATGTTCTCCAATTGGAATAGAGTCAAACCTATCCAACCCAACTATAAATTACAAGGCATGAACCCATGAACAATTTCTCCTCTTCCCCTTTCTTCTTCTTCAATGTTTAGAATGTGACTATCATGGTTGCTACTCGAGTGTTCATTGAGATTGCATGAAGCATATTCTACTACAATGAGATTTTTTTAAGCTCAGACTAACAACTAGTTGTTCCTTTTCTGTGATGCCCTTTAGATCGACTGCTTGAGGTTCTTTTATGAGGCCCTTTTATATCAATTGCCCAAGGTTTTTTATGAGTCCCTTAAGGTGTGGCATTAATTGTTGTCATAAACCTTGCACTATGTGGAATTGCTAGCACATATGCCAAGTTTAAAATCAATTCCTAGCAGTTATATGCTTACAACTTTTATGTAAAGCATAGCATTTGTTGTTGTGGGGAAAGGCGACCGACCCTCCCTAGTGTCAGTGTTACATAAAATGTTTGGGTTAAATTTTATACACCATGGAATTTGTTGAGGGATAATGCTCAACATCATTAGTGTTTTACGCTTTATCTTGACCTGATTAAAAATGGTGATGAAGAAAACAATCCACGACTGATTTAAAAATGGACAATAGCAAGATACCTACAATACCCAAGTAAATTTGCTTATTCCTAATTAGTACTTTATTTTACAAAGTCAATGAAAAACATTTTTTTAGTTCATATTGTATATCAAAATCCTCTCCATATACTTGTAACTCAAATACCTCTAAAATCCAAGTTTAACTTTTATAATTAATAATTCAACATCTCTAAAAATCCAATATAATTAATAATTTACTGCATATTCACACTAGGGATTTATTTAGATAACTTAAAAATTTATTGCACAAAAATATTTATAGAGTGACCATAAATAATTGATTTATCCCATCCCGGTTTTCACATTAATACATGTTTCTCAAGTATATAATGGTTTTTAGGAGTTGTAACGTAGATTATAAAAATAAAAAATATTAATTAAAAATTTAACCTAATGGTTAATATATTATAGTAATGATACTATAAAAAAAAAATTGTTTGAATTGAGGAAACCATGTTTTGTGGCACAGAAGTATTGTTTTTTGATTCACATGTTTTCTCCCTTATGAAAAGGGGTGGATGATGCTTAGGAATTTAGAGAGTTAGAACTTTAAAAGAATAAAGTTGTTGATCCTTATGATTAAGTGTAAGGTTGGCATTGGATTTTAGTGAGGGAAAGGAAGTAACGTAATGAATGCATGCCATATTTGCAGGCTTTAAATGTTCACTGGCCTGCTAACCATGGATACCATTTTATTGAAATAAATTAATATTTTATGTTTTTATTAATATATATGAAAGGTAATAAATATATATAATTATAAGACCTCAATATAGAGGTTGTGACGCTTTGTAATGAATAGCAAGAGGTGTCTTTTCTGTAAAATTCGAGGTAAAAGAAAGTATCAACAACAACCTTTTTTATTTTAAATTAACAACTTTTTTTAAAATTAAAATAACAGATATGAATACCATTGTTCTTTATCTACCTGCACCTTGTTTGGTGAATGGAGTTTATGTATAGATTTAAACATTGTTTAATGGGATAAAAAAACAAATATAGGAGGTGATGGACCTCGGCACCCGCTCTTTAAAAAATGTTGATTATCTTTTTCTTTTTTTTTTCTGTATACTTATTTATTGTTCTCCATTCTTAGATGGGTTTAGTGTCAACCCTCTAATAACAAGAGAAATGTATTTAAAAATGTAAGATAAAAATTAAGTAATTTGACTCAAGAAGCTCTACTAGATTCTCCTAGATAAAATCTCTTTGAATATGGTTCCGATGGAATTTCTTTTGATATATCGAGTGGAAATTGAGAAGATTTTCTTAGTGATGAGAAAGTTAGCTAATTTAGACAACTATCACTACATATATTGTTTAATGGGACCATATCAACAAATGGAAATTCTTTTGAAATATTGAGTGGAAATTGAGAAGATTTTCTTAGTGATGAGAAAGTTAGCTAATTTAGAGAACTATCACTACATATATTGTTTAATGGGACCATATCAACAAATCATTGTTGATAGTGATGGAAATAATTGTTTGTAGTGATGGATCTTGCAACTCACTCCTCATAAAGTTGGCATCGATCTTCATTTTGTTTTTGCCTATAAATTAATCTAATTTTTTTTTGTCTTATTTGTCATTGTTGCCCAATTAATCTAATTTTTTTTTGTCTTATTTGTCATTGTTTCCCTCATGAGTAGTTCTATGTCTTTATGTTTACAAAACTCTTAATGAAACTACTACATTCATAGTATCACTGGCTTAAAGTCAATCTTAAGCATGGTTGTGAAATGACTCTTTTTCTACATGTTCTTTGGTCTTATGTGTCATTGTTGCACTCATGAGTAGTTATATGTCTTTATGTTTACAAAAAATTTAATCAAACTACTACATTCATAATATCACTTGTCTTAAAGTCAATCTTAAGCATGGTTTTGAAATTACTCTTTTTCTACATTCAATTTAAATAACTTGATTAAATTTTTTTAGACATGAAATGCAAGCCTTAACTTGGTATATTTACCTTTATCACTAAAATTTTAAAGGATATGATTTCAAGAGATAAAAAAATTTTCTCACGAAAAAAAAATCTTTATATTCTCATAGAAGAAAATATATGGTGCGTTCTCGAAGGAGTACAAGAAAAATCTTGAGATAGAATTTATCCAACTGTGGATCATATATGTTCAAAAGATCTATATACATAAACATTGAGTTTGTTTATCCCGAGACTGTCCTCAAAACAAGACATTTACATGGACGGTCAAAACAAATATTAAAAACTATAGAAAACAATCCTTATCCATTCTGGAAAATTGATAGCAAAAACAAACTAGAGACCAATCTTAGAGGAAGTAGGCAAAATCCCCTATGAGATCACTATTCAAATATTCAGTGAAACAAAGCTCCCAAAATCGAGGGTAAGAGATTCTTTGGATAGGTCATCTGCAACATAGTTTCATTCACGGAAAATGTGATAGAATGAGAGCCATTCAAAGCATTCCATGGTTTCGTTCACGGAAAATGTGATAGAATGAGAGCCATTCAAAGCATTCCATAGTTTCGTTCACGGAAAATGTGATAGAATGAGAGCCATTCAAAGCATTCCATGAACTCCAAAATTTGATAAAGAATTGATTGTAGACACACATTCTGAACATTGCATTTTTTTTCCCACTCAATTACAACTTTCAAGTCTCCCATGACCTGTAAAAGAGTGATTCCTTGTCAAGAGGCAAGATGGAGGAGGATCATGAGGGAGGAAAATTCTGCTTTCATGTTTGATCCTCTGTCCAGTGCGTATTTGACATGAAAAGAGTACTTGTTGGAGAGAAAAAGAACAACACCAATGCCACAACGGGGAGGGTGGTCCTGGTTGGCTTTGTCAAAAAAACCCCATGGAGTACCCACTTCTAAATCTGGCATTACTGGAATCCGAGTTTTCTCCTTTCTGGGCTTGCATTTGAAATCATTGGAGCCTCTTTTTATAAGGTCCACTGGAACTTCAGTGGGGATGTCTTTATCCTAAAATATGGAAACATTGTGTGCCTACCATATAAAGTTTACAAATAGACAAGGAAAGGATTCATAACTAGCTACAAACCCATCGAACAACCAAGCTTTTGTTGATGCTCAAAATGGTTTGGGAAAAAACAATGAAAAACCCCTTGGAGGGTGTTGTGGAAAAAATTGCACAAGAGTGAATCCTTTCCACTTGGTGAGGGGAAAGGCCTTGTAGGCTGCAACAAGGCCTCAATATTAGGTGCCCCTCTGTGGTGGGTGAGTGCTCCAAGTGATCTTGCAAATGGTTTTTAGTGGAAATAGATAAACAAAAGAAATAAAATTGAAATAAGACAAAGAACAAGAGGGGTAGAGATGCAAAATTCAACAATCAATGGATGACAAACCACTTTGTATTTCCCAATGGTCAAGCACGTACAACAACTAGGATATGTGAGCTCCAATGGAGGCAAACAATCCCCCTTAGGTAGGTCTATTTATTCCACACTATATGCTAAATGGCTTGAAGAACAAATGAGAAAGCTTTTGCCCCTTGAAGGAAGGTGGAAAAGGAGCTTGGTAAATGTTAAACAAGAGGGAAGATGTGAGCTATAAGGGAGATCAAGCACAATTTCAGTAGTATAACCTTGTTATTGGTTTCTCTTGATTAGATGCATGCCCATGGATTCCTTTTATACGCCAAGAGGTGGCCAAGAAAGAACTAGATCCAAGTGTGAACCCATTAACTCCATGATTTGGCCCCAAAGTACACAAATGGGGGGCATTCAATGAACCCAAGTACATGGGGAGGCCAAATTCGAATTCTTAGAGGAAATGGAGCTTTGATGAGCCTTCAATGCGTTGCGGGTTGTTTTGGTCCCACCATTTCTGTTAGTCGCATGGATATCAAAGGATCATCTGCGCAAGTTGTGTGGGTACAATTCTGATAATACATGCGGTAGCATGAGTTAACATACATGTACCCATGCGGTTGTAGTTTTTGACTGTTCTTGAGCATTTATGGACTCATGCTACTTCTTGGATTTGATGAGGATGCCTTCAATGGGTTGCATGCTATATGTTGATGGCGATTTACCGTGCAAATTTCAAAAATGTCACATGTGTGCGAGATTTGCGCGTTAACAAATGCCCCCTGATGTATGAGGTTCGGAGGGTACTGTAAAGCCGATAATACATCATCGTTTTTGTGTGTTCTCTACATTGTTTTGAAATCTACAAAGTCTGTGTGGATGAATAGGGTCCTTCCATATGGAGAAGATTGTTGGTGAAGTCATAACAATGAATAGTGTTTTATGCAAATGAGGCGAGCATACCCATGCTCGTAAAAGTATGCCGCAAGTGTCTACAAAAAGAAGAGGACGAGGGGTCATCTCAAGATATTGTTGGCACAGGGATGAAGGTGGATTCAATCCATGCAATAGTAATTGAACCTGTAAAAGTTGTTACAAGTGTTGAAGAAGTCGCCCTATTGATAATCATGATGAGCCCATGAGGGTGGGGGAACTCACTGAACTATTGCGTTATTTATAAATGTGAACATTGTTGCCTTCGAATCGTATGACACTCCTTGATGCAATAGATGTGTTGGCGTCAAGCATAGGAGAGACAACTAAGTTAGGGAGCAATAAGGGCTCTCCCTACTTAGTTCAAGGAAATCCCTTATAGTGATTGAAAGGGATCCCAAGGTACAACTACAACCACTGCAACTCTCAGAATGTAGTAACATGACGTCAACAAGAGCTTAAGTACATGATAAGACGAGGGCCTTATCTTGAGAACCAAGATAATTTTGTAACCAATTGTTGGACTGACAGACCAGACAAAAGAATGGCTAGTAAGCGTGAGGCTCATGACTTCATTTGATCGATGTCAACTTGGAAGGGGGGATACCGGTCGGCAGCATTCTTCAAAATAATGGAACAAAGTGTGATGGTGGGAAACAAACTGTAGATGAAGGGTTTTGTTATGGGCACAAAACAGAGGATGATGGTGACTGACAAAATGTATTATGTTGGGGATAGGGTGACTCAACGACATCGATCAAAGGCGACTAGGGGTTGCTTCCAAAAGAATAGTGATGTTCCCATGGTTTTGAGTGGACTGGGAAATAGTTTGTACATAAAGAATAATTGGTAGGGTCCCAACGGATTTTGGGGTGTCGAGGGACCAATTTGATGATGGGAGGGATTCCCACGGTTTTGAGTAAATCGGAGAATCAATTCGATGATGGGTGAATTTCCCATGGTTTTGAGTGGGTCAAGGAACCTTTTTCCATGATGATGTGAGGGTTGTTTTGAAAAGGAGAAGATGGGTGCCCCGTGAATCAATGGCATGCATATTTTTCCAGCGGGAATTACTGGATAGAATTGGTTGCTTTGGTGGGTGGGGGTGCCATTGGTGTCTTGGCAGGGGTAATGGTATGAATAATATTGTAGGGGGTGGAGTGATCATGGAAGTATGTGTGGTTGAATGTGGTTCTTGATCGTAACATGTGCCAAGGAATTTGATGGCACTGACTGTTGAAGGTGGGTGAGTAAATGCGGAGTTATAAAATGATGAACTATGGGTTGATCGTGTCAAAGTTGGTCAAATTCCTCGAGCTTGTGAGGGGTTCAACATCATGGGTGTCAAATGATGAATGGGATGCAATGGTGCATACACCCACGGGGAGAATGTTACCCGCATTAGTGATATTGATGGCATATCATTACCGAGTATGTCGACCCTATGGTTATTAGCAGGAATGTCAGGTAAATGCAATGCAAACATAGGGAAGGCGTTGCCTATATTCCAGTTTCAAGATGATACAAGTGATAGAAGCTCGACATCTTTGTTGAGAGATGGAGTCTTGTTCTTATAATGGAAAAACAAGAGGTATTGTTATGGAAAAAATTGCACAAGTGCACTCTTCCACTTGGTGAGGAGCTAATCCTTGTAGGTTGTTGCAAGGCCTTAGTCCTTGGAGCCCCTTTGATGATGGTTAGTATTCCTCCAAGTGATCCTACAAGATAGTGTTAGTGTAGTTCACATCCAAACATAAAAATATTGAAGAAAATAAAATGAAAGAGATGGGGGAAAGATGCAAACTCCAACAACAACCAAAGATATGCTAAACCACTCTTGTATTTCCCAATGGAATAGTTGTACAACACCTAGGAGGTGAAGGCTTCAAGGGAAGCCAACAATCTCCCTTATGGAGGCCTTTCTTGTCCAAACTAAATGTTAAGTAGATGGAAGAACAATGGAGAGAGATACTTTCCCCTTGATGGTAGGTGGCAAGAAAGCTTGGGAATGCTCACAATGGTTGGAAATGGTGGGCTATGAGGAAGATCCAACTCAAATCCATCAGCATAACCTTGCTCTAATTTCTCTCTACAAAATGCATTCCAATGGCTTTATTTTATAGGCCAAGAGGTAGCCAACAAACAACTAGATACAAATGTGAACTCTCTTCCTTCATGAATTGGTTTCAAGGTACACAAGGGGGGTTGATTAATGCTAACAAGTGTGTGAGGAGCCGAAATGGGATCCTTGTGGAGGATTGGTTTTTTAATGTTCCGTTGGAAGTAAGTGGTCCTGTCGTTTTGACAGTAGTGCGGCTATCAAAGGAAAATACGCGCGGGTGTAGCACGGGCATTGTTCAGATAACATGTGCTATAGTGCAGGTAACCTGTGCAATACCTATGCTGCCCTTTGTTTTGACTATTTCTGGGCACTTGTGGACTCATATTGTGATTTGGATTTGTTGAGGATTCCTATGGTGAGATGCATTCTTTATGTTGATGATGCTTTACTGGATGAATCACTGAAATGTCGCATGTGTATGATTTTGAGGCGTTAACAGATGCCCCCTAATGTATGAGGTTTGGAGGGTACTGTAGAGCCGATAATGCATCATGTTTCTTTTTGTTTCTCTCATATTATGTAAAGGGAAGCATGTGTGGACAAAGTAAGTTCTCCCATGGGGGAATATTTTTGGTGAAGACCGTTGGAGATGGAACAAAGAATGGTTTTTATACAAATGAGGTGGGCATAACCATGCTCGTGAAATGTTGTCAAAGTGATTACAATGAGAGAGGACCAAGGTGTCAACTCTACTATCATGTTGGGACATGGATGAAGGCGAATTCAGTCCATGTTAGAGTAAATGCCCCAGGAACTGTTGTGGAATATTGAATTGGGATTGTTGGTGACCATGATGAACCACCTTTGGTGGGGAACCAAACTGGTATGTAAATATTCCTGATGGATTTACCATACCAAATAGACTTTTATTATGATTTCCAAATGTGAACACTTCTACCTTCAAAATTACATCTCCCCCTGATGTGATGATGTGTTGACGTCAAGCATGGGGGAAACCACCTAGTTAGGGAGCACTAATGACTCTCCCTACTGAGTTCGAGGTGATCCCTTACAGTGATTGAAAGGGATCCCAAGGTACAACTACAACCACTGCAACTCTCGGAATATAGAGTTTTGACGTTGACGAGAGATGAAGTACATGATGAGATGGGAGTCTCATCATGAGAACCAAGATCATACTACAGTAACGAACTGGTGGACGGACATACCTAACACAAGACTGGTTGATAAGCGTGGGCTCATGAATTCCTTTAATCGATGTAAACATGGGGAGTGGGGGCGGTAGCTTTTCTTTCAGAATGACACAGATTAAAATGGGAGGAGACAAACTGCAAGTGAAAGGGATTTGATGGAGACACAAAATGAAGGGTAATGGTGACCGAAAAAACAAATACTGTTAAACATATGGAGACTCAAATACATCGATCAAAGGCGACCATGGGTTGCTACCAAAATAATATGGTGTTCCCTCAATGTGAGGTGACAAGGGAACTTGTTTGTACATAAAGAATAATGGTGGGATCCCCACAGTTTTAGGTGTGTCGGGGGATCATTTAGAGTATGGGCGGAGTCCCTACAGTTTTGAGTGATTTGGGGGACGCTTTCCAAAATGAAGTGGAGGGTAACTTGTAGACGCAAAGACGGGTTCCCCATGAAACAATTCCATGCAGTCTATGTTTGCAGGATAACTAAATGGAATTGGTTACTTCAGAGGGTGGGGGCCTCATAGGTGTCTTTGTGGGGGTGATGATACGAGAAATATTGCGGAAGGTAAAGTGCTCATGGAGGTATGAGGGGGCTCTATGAATCGTTCTCGTAACATGTGCCAAGGAATCTGATGAGGTCTACTTGCTGGAGTAAATGCACAACTATAAAATGATACTGTAAGGGAGGATCTTTTCAAGCTGGATCAGATTCCTCGTACTTGTGGAGGATCGACATCATGGTTCTCAATTGATGACTAGGATGGAAATGGCACACCCCTTGGGAATCATGTTATTTCCAATTATGACATTGATGGCACGTCAAGACTAGAATTTAGGTCCCTATGGTTATTAGAGGGAATACTAGTAAATGCATTGTAAGCAGAGGGAAAACATTGCCAATATGCCAGTTTCGAAATGATACCTATGAGAGAGGCCTGACACCATTGTTGAGGGATGGATTCTTGTTCTTATAATGGAAAAACAAGAGTCTCTTGCATGTCTCAATCGTAATCCTTCACATACGACACACATACCCAAGTGTAGTAAAGAACGTGACCAAGGTATTGACGATGTAGAAATAATAACTAGAAACATAGCACACATTTCCCTGATGTTTATGCAACATGCAATAGTTGTGAAGGATCCAAGTCTTCGTCGGAAGATGATGAATCGTCACTAGTGAGTAAACCATCCAAATATGTTGTGGTATCAATGGTGTCCGGTAAAATAGGTGTTACGTCATCAGTTTTTGGCCTTTACGGGGTCGTATGGAGTGGAGCAAGTTGAACTTGCAGTCTCAATAGTTTGAGATGAGCTTATCATTCAGCACGCAAAATGGGGCATTGAAATGAGAAGTGAGTGCTCTCTCCACAAGATCGACAAGGTCTTGGTACATGTGGATGGAAGCGTTCTTGGACTTCCTAGGTGTTGATTTGCTCCATTATGCATGCAATGGCGCTAGGAGGAAGTATGTGTGTGGAATGTCCACATGAAGAGAACTCATTGAGTGGTGGCATTGTCATAAGACTAGATGGTTCTTGCGACGTTGTAGGCTCTATCACGGTTTCGGTAGTTGGTGCAACTTCTGTGAGAGGGGTCATTGGCGGTGTTGCTGATGTGGTGACCACATTAATAGATGCAAATTCCTGGGCTGAGGAGATGGGTTCCTCAATTGTGACTTGAGTAAGACGAACAGTTCCCAACTCCTCTTGTTATCGAGGGAGTTCGAGGCAATGATGTGTATAGTGCCCATACTGAGCGCATATGGAACATGCGTGGTTTGTACGCAATGTTTTGGACTTAGGTGTGGGTGAGGGATAAGTGCCCCCTTTTACCATATGTGGAGCATGGGTGATGCTAATGGAAGTGTAAAGCAGATTTATTAGCTCTAGTAAAGTAGGACATAGATTGGTTGTGTGGCCTTGCTTCCTGCAAAGAGAACATGGTTGTATGACCCTTTGATTGGGAGTATTGATCATTATTGGGGATTTTAACTCATGATGGTTGATGCCCCTTGATTTATGTTTCACGGTTTCTATCGGGTTAGGTAATAGGGTACCTTCCAAATTTGGTTGTTTGGTGCCCCCATTGGTGGTCTTAGTGACGACCGATTGTGGGGAAGTTGCAGATGTCATAGGTTGGGCTGTTGTAACTGTTCGTGTTACTGGCCTTGCAGCCATACTAGCCAACATAGGGACAAACTTGTAATGGGCGATTGGTTTCGAATCCATCTTTGGAAAGGGTGGTGTAAGGTACCACACTGGGATTCCCAAATTTTACCCAGGTAGAGTTAACTGAGCCATAACCAACATCCCTTGTTCACCTGTGGGAGGATATAAGAATGGGATTTGAAATCTTGGTGGTACCGATGGACTCAACATTTTTTCAATTCCATGACTCAGCGGTGATGCTGATGATGGTGTTGAGGTGGACGCGGCTCCATTTTAGTGGTGAAAATTGTGCACATTAGGCCATCGATAGATGTAGGGATCTTTGGTGGTGATCGTGAATATGCTCCTAACAAATTGGAGTCCTTGTACATACCGAGGGAAAGGTCAACATACGATTGATCATCGCCTAGGATAGTTGGTAGGACATGGTTGAGATTGCTTGTGGTATTAGGGTCAAAATATTTAAGCTAGTCGAGGGTAACTATCTTCCCATTTAAGGGAAATATCATGATACGTAAGACTAAGGAAGCTACTTCCTCCATGGCATACATGTAACTACACCCCAAGAGGATGTTGTAGTCGAGCTCAACATGGATTACTTCGATTTCGATCATAACCATCTTTCCCCCTAGATCTATGGGGACATTTTGGTACAATCCTCTTGGTTGGGATGGTCTCCCATCATACGCACAAAGAGTCATAGATGAGGGGACCATCTCGAGGGATCCTAATCATTTCCAGAATTTTACGTACATAACACAAGTGAATGCACCTTCGTTGATGATACAGCGATGGATCATGACATTCTTAACCATGACTGGAACTTGAAATGTGACTGATGATCGTGGGCATGGATCACCTTTGTCAACATCAAAGGTCATGAGGTGTGCGTCGGATAGACAAATTAGCCAGATCAATAATTCAGTTTTAAAAAAGACCCTTCTTTCGAGGAGGACTGTAGCAATTCTAATGTGGACATAGCCGCGGGGGACTGAGCCAAGTCATCCACAATACTATAATTGTGTTGGAATATTATATTCCTTGGAAGGTAATAATGTCTTTGTATTATGTCGGAAGTTGTCCACAATCTTATGTAAAAGATTAATACATTATATCTCATATTTAATATGGTAAAGTATACTCTTGATATCCATTGTTATTTAAAGAGGTGTTATTATGGAGAATTATATTATCCCACATGCAATATGTGAGAGTAATTCCTCCACATCTCTTGGTATATAATAGGGTCAAGGGAGTCACATCATCAAATCATCATACTATCACAACACATTGTATTGTGCTCACAAGCTCTCTGCTATATTGTATTGGGGTTATTTGGAGTTGCTCTCTTTATAAGATTGAAGGAGATTTATGGAGATAATAGAAGACAACCTTCCTATGGACGTAACCCAATTGGGTGAACCATTTATATCTGGTGTATTATTTTTCTTGTTCTCTTTCTATTCTTATTTATGCTGGTATGTTATTGGATGCATAGATAGGTAAGCTAGTTTAGCTAGATCTATAACTCTGACATGGCCGTATCAGAGATGGTTGTTATGATCTAGCACCTTCTATAGCTTTCAACAAATAACTATTATATTCATCTGGGCACTCTTTATTTTTGTATATTTGCTTTCTATCTGGTAGCCATTAAGCTTCTCTTCATATATGGGCATGATTTTGCATATTTGAGATTTTTTTCTCATAACCCTAACTTTGTTGTGTATATTTTTGCAAGAATTTTTTCAAGGGTCTCTTTTTTTTGTAGATCTATATGTTTTTCGGATTATCCTCAACGAGATCTTTCTTTCGGTTGTAAGATCTGTCATTTCTGTCCAATTTTGGTAGAATTTTTGCAAGTTTCTGTCAGCGTATTAGCCGGCACTGGTTTCGGCCTAAAACATGACACCCATGACTTTTCTTCGTAGACAGAGCATGTAATCGTGACTTGCCTACCACGAACCCATGTGTAAACCTCAATATATGCAGACCCACATATTTCCTTTAACAAGACCCGTGTGTGCTTCGGCATACACGCAACTTGACATAATGTAAAACCGCGTGTGCTTCGGCATAGGCGCAACTTAGATATTGCAGAACCCGCGTGTATCAGATCTACACTCTAATCTACTGTGGCAGACCCTCCTGTAACTTTTCTTGGAAATTTTTAAGGGTTGTAAGTAAAGTTTTTGTTTTACTGTGTTTTACTGATCAGGTCTGGTAAAGTTTATCAGTTGTTAACTTTTTTCTCTTGACATTTCTAGCATTTGGGTTTAATTTTCTTGTCAAAATTTTATATCATTATGACTTCAAAATTAGATTTTGCTCCTGAACTTGTTGGTCCTAACTATCTTGCATGGAAAAGAAAAATGATTGATGTTCTCAAGATTAAGAATCTATGGAGGATTGTTAATGGCGAACACAAGAAACCTGTTGATGCTAAAGATGTGGCTATATGGGAAGAAAAATGTGATCAAGCAAGAGGGTTGATTGGTCAAATGGTTTCAGATAGTCCGCAGGTAAGTATTGAGGCAGAAGACATCCCGATTGAGGTATGGAAAATTTTTGCTTCTTTATTTGATAAATCTGATGATGTCTTTGCTTATTATCTTGAAAAGAATATTTTTGAGCTAGGTCCTACTAACTTTGAAAGAGTATAATTATATCTTGTTGAAGTGAAAACTTTAAATGAAAAATTAAATAATTGTGGTAAATATTACAGGAAGATAAACACCGCTCTTATAATTCTTGTAGAACAAAAATTGCCATCTCGTTTTGACATGTTCATCCAAATTAGGAATAGGGCTCTAGAATTGTCTCAAAGGACCACGAAACCTACTTTTGATTATTTTTGTAAAGGGTTGATAAATGAGCAAGAAAGGTTGATTGTTTCTAGACAAGTCTCACCTAATAAATCTCTTATGGCACATAACAAGAATCCTAAGACAAGTTTTAATAATTCTAAAATATATTGTTCACACATTTCTAATCATACTAGTAATTATGGCCATGCTTCTAATGCACATCATGAAACTAGTAAGAAGAAGAAAGTGTATGATCCTTTTAAGCATTGTGGTAAAACCAACCATCCTGAAAAGAATTGTGTTAAAGTGAAACATTTAATTTCTGAGGCTAAAAAGAAAGGTTATGATGAATCACAAGTAGCTTTATGTGCATCTGTTGTTTCGTCCAGTAGTTATTCTTCTAATGTGTAATGGATAATGGATTTTGGTGCTTCTAAACATGTGACTGGTAATGCTTCCTAATTTACATCTTATGACAATAATAAGCACACTCAGAAAGTATCTATAGGTGATGGTAAACAGCTTTTCGTAATTGGTTCTGTTAATGTTAATGTTGCTAATGGTCAATTGGAAGATGCTTTTCATGTTGAACACATGCCCATCAACTTGCTTTCTATTTATCGTGCATGTCAAAAAGGATATAAATTTGAAGCTTGGCTTGATAAATATGTTCTTAAAGATATCAACCATAATTTTAAATTAGTTTCTTTTGGTCCTGTTGATCATACCGTTGGTTTATATAAATTTGTTGGTTTTAATTCAATTAAGAGACAGCCCTTTTATTCCTATGTTGCTCATGTTGATGAACTAAGTAAATTGTGGAATGAAATATTGGGTCATTTGAATTATGGTAAAATGCAAATTTTAACTAAAATGGTACACGGCTTGCCTAATATTTCACCGGCTAAAGGTGTTTGTGAAGGTTGTGTCCTTGGTAAACATCATAGAGAAATGTTTGATAAGGGTAAAGCTTGGCGTGATAAAGAACCTTTGCAATTAATTCATAGTGACATTTGTGGTCCTCTTGAAGTTCCCTCTATATCTCATGCAGCCTATTTTATTACTTTTATTGATGACTTTAGTAGAAAAACATGGGTTTATTTTTTGAAAAATAAAAGCGACACATTTCTTAAGTTTCAAGCATTTAAATCCTTGGTTGAGAATGATTCTAGTAAAAGGATTAATACTTTGAGATATGATAATGGGGGGGAATTTGTTAAGAAATAATTTGAAGTTTTTTTATCTAAACATGGAATTCAACATCAAAAGACTATTCCTTACGCACCTCAACAAAATGGTGTTGCTGAAAGGAAAAACAGAACTTTAGTTGAAATGACTAGATGTATGCTTTATTCTAAAGGATTACACAATAAATTTTGGGTTGAAGCCATCAGTTGTGCTAATTTTATTTTAAATAGATTTCCTACAAAAGTTGCTAAGCATGTTACCCCTGAGGAAAAATTGTATGGAAGAAAACCATTTATTAGTAACTTTAAGGTGTTTGGTTGTGAATGTTGGGCTCATATTCCTGATGACAAATAGAAAAGTTACAACCCAAGTCTCACAAGTGTATATTCATTGGTTATGTTGAGGATTCCAAGGCTTACAGGTTATTTGATCCTTCTAATCAGAGTGTCATAATCAAAAGAGATGTTCAATTTACTAGTCTATCCACCACCTGAGTCTGAGAACCTCATGTTACTCTGAATATTACATTGTCTCCTATTACTCCTATATATGTTACTCCTTCTTCCAGTGTTTTTCCTGTTGTTGATCTTAGTTCACCCTCTTCTTCAAGTGTTCCACCTAAATGTCCCAAAACTCCTAAAGTGACTTATGTTCCTTCTAATATTCTTGTATGGGCCCTGAAAACTCTTGAATCTGTAGGTAGTGAGATCGGTAATCCTTCTGATACTCATAGAACTAGATCTAACTTTGCTCTTATGACCAAAGTTTTGGCCATAGACGATCCTACTTCTTATGATCAAGCTAAGGGTAAACATCATTGGGAACAAGCTATGTCTGTTGAGTATGAATCTCTTATGAAGAACAAGACTTGGTATCTTGCTCCTCTTCCTTCAGGAAAGAATTTAGTTGGTTGCAGATGGGTTTATAAAACTAAGTTTACTACAGAAGGACTGATTAAAAAATATAAAGCTAGATTAGTTGCAAAAGGTTTTAATCAACTTGAAGGTATTGATTATAATGAAACCTTTGCTCTAGTTGCTAAAATGAATACAATAAGAACCATCCTATCTCTTGTTGCAACTTATAAATGAGAAATACACCAAATGGATGTTAAAAGTGCTTTTTTAAATGGTGATCTTCACGAAGACATTTATATGCAACAACCTCATGGTTTTATTTCTCTTGAATAATCAAGTTTAGTATGCAAATTACACAAGTATTTATATGGTCTCAAACAAGCACCTAGGGCTTAGTATGATAAAATTGATGCATATGTCTTGAACAATGGTTTTAAGCGTGTATATCTTATCTAAATCTGTATGTTAAGAACTTTGGTGATAATATCCTCATTATTGTGTTATATGTGGATGATCTTATCATCACTTCCAGCCAACTTGTATTAATTCAATGTATGAAAAGTGATCTTCAAAAATAGTTTGAAATGGTTGATCTCAGTATATTGCACTATTTATTGGGTCTTCAAATCTGGAATATTGCAGATGGTATTTTTCTCTGTCGGTCGAGGTATGATACAGACTTATTGGCTTGTTTCCATGTGAGTGATTGTAAACCTGTTCCTATGCCATTTCAATACGGTGTAAAGTTAATTGTTAAGTGTACCACCCCTCTTGTTGATGCTACTCTTTATTGTCAGCTCATGGGAAGTTTGATATATTTAAATCACAGCAGACCACATCTCTCTTTTGTTGTCAGTATGGTTTCTCGGTTCATGCAGCAACCTAATGAAATTCATTGGCAGGAAGCCAAGAGAATTCTAATATATTTACAGGGGACATTGTACTATGGTGCCTTTTATTTGAGCAGTGCTACAGTTTCACTTTCTGGATATACAAATTCTGATTGGGAAGGTGACAGTTCTGATCAATGGTCAACTGTTCGTTATATATTTCAACTTGGTTCGGGTCCAATTTCTTGGTCCAACAAGAAGGTGAAGACTCTTTATTTATATTCGTGTGAAGCAGAGTATAAAGCAGCCAAAGAAGCAGCTAAAGGAGCAGTTTGGTTATGGAATGTTCTTACTGAGCTTGGTTTGGTTCTGAAATCATCCACTGTGTTGAAATGTGACAATCAGGGTGCAATTCAGCTTGCTTATAATTTGGTATATCACTCCAAGACAAATCATCTCGACCTTGATGCTCATTATATTAAAGGTCTTGTAGAAGATGGTATTCTTTCTCTTGATTATTGTCCTACCGAGTAGCAGGCAGTCGATATCTTTGCCAAATCCTTAACAAAAGAGAAGTATGTGCATCTTCGTTCCTTGCTTGGGATAAGGAAATTTGTCATCAAGGGAGAGCAATAATGACTCCTTCCTTCCTTAGTGTTAGTGTGAGATTTTCTCCCAGCCATTATTAAGGGGGAGTGTTGGATGATTATATTCCTTGGAAGGTAATAATGTCTTTGTATTATGTCAGAAGTTGTCCACAATATTATGTAGAAGAGTAATACATTATATCTCATATTTAATATGGTAAAGTATACTCTTGATATCCATTGTTATATAAAGAGGTGTTATTATGCAGAATTATATTATCCCACATGCAATATCTGAGAGTAATTCCTCCAAATATCTTGGTATATAATAGGGTCAAGGGAGTCACATCATCAAATCAGCATACTATCATAACACATTGTATTGTGCTCACAAGATCTTTGTTATATTGTATTGGGGTTATTTGGAGTTGCTCTCTTTGTAAGATTGAAGGAGATTTATGGAGATAATAGAAGACAACCTTCCCGTGGACATATACCAATTGGGTGAACCACGTATATCTGGTGTATTCATTTCCATGTTCTCTTTATGTTCTTATTAATGTTGATATGTTATTGGATGCTTAGAGAGGTGAGCTAGTTTAGCTAGATCTATAACTCTGACAAATTGTAGGTGGATTTCAAGTGAGGGTTATTAAGGGTACGCCGAAGTGGAACTTTTGGAATACGTGGGATTTGTTCGGTATTCAGGCATGGTATTTGCAGAGGGCCACTGAGAGGATAAAGACATCTTCCACTTGGGGGTTGGAAGTGCCATCATAACTCTTGGCTCGTGTTTGAAGGTTTATATCCAGCATATAGATATTTTGGAAAGAGGGTGGGAAAGGATATGTTCTTGTGTAACTGCCCCTTGATTGGAAAAGGGTTGCTATAACACTAATGTCTATGGTTCGGGAGGATTCAGTGCCCAGGGAGGGTTTGTCACTATCTTATTTTTAGCTTCCACTAACTGTTGATGGTCGGGGATAAGAGGGAAATGATGTGTGTAATGACCATAATCGTCGCAAATGGAGTAGCAATAATTGGTTCTCAGGGTAGGATTCTTCCCTTGTTTAGGGGAATTGTTAGTCCCTACATTTGGATCTCCCGTGTTCTGGTTTTGCTAGGGGGGATTTCCCCCTTTTCCCGGCTGCTGGTTCTGTCTTTTCTTACCTTTCTTCTTCCCCTAGGTCTGTGGATTCTGGTGGTTTGTGGCATTCAATTGCTCAGATTGTTGAGCTTGTTGAACATAAGTATGTTGAACTAGGTTAACCCCCATGTGGGGGGAAGTTTGCTGACCAATTGGGAATGGGAAAGGGTAATATGGATTATATCCTGGTGGTGGGATGAATGTCGTTTATGCTTCATAAGAGGTGGATGTAGGAGTGACTGGTGCCAATGGCAGTGTAGGAACCGTCATTGTTTGGATAACATTTGGGTATGTAGGATTATATGGTCCATACAGTAATTGACCAACGGATGGTGTTGGTACCCGTGTAGGGGGTACCAACATAGGTGGCATGGATGGGTAATATGGAACCATGCTGAATGATATCAATGTGGTGGGAAGAACCTTTCCTAAATGGGAAATGGACCCAATAATCCCATCCGTCGAATGTGACGAGCCTGAAGGTGTAGGATTCAACGACCGATGTCGTGGGGCATCACAAAGGATTGTGTAAAGATGTCCAGACTATGCATCTATGAGCTCGAAATGTTGTTCTTTCATAATAGACTCTTCCTCACTTTGTGGCATGGAGGTGACGACATCTTTAGCTATGGCGGTGTTGATGCCATGAAAATCATAGCATCAATCAGCAAGGGATTCTCCTCGGTAAACAAGCCCAATTAGATCATTCACCGTTTGGTATGGGGAATCCATCCGGTTAACAGCCCGGCTACCGTATAACATTTAAAGATTTATCTTCTTTTCACCGGTCACGGCCCGATCCACCGTTTATGTATTTTATTTTAAAGATGATATGCAAGTGTTATAATCTAAATGCATGCAATTAAATAAATCTGATCTAAAATTGTTTAAGCAAATTTAATCTATCCTTGCAAGGAGAAAACTGAAAGAATGAGTAATAAATTGGAATTGTAACCAAGAATTTCACATATAACTGTTCCAATTAATAGATGCACTTACTATAGAAAGCAAAATATTATCAAAGATAAACATCCAATTACTCATTTAACACAGAAATTTTGCATAGGAAAATGAAAGCATTCGTAACAGAGAAATAATTCGAATTAGTTAAGAACGATCTTACAATCAATATATGAACAACACAGAAAGAATTCGGCAAACATTCAGGACATTTCCAAAGCAAAACGTTGTGCAGGCTTTCCCAGGAAAAATGGAGCTTTCTTTATTGATGTAGCAAAGTAATTCACGTACAAAATTCAGTCTGTCCTTTCACCTGCCAAAAGTCCTTTCTCATCTCTTCTAACTCTATATTTATAGATTTTGGAAAATTTGTCTCTTCCCAAAACCTAACCCTAGCGAAACAAAAAAGTTTTTCTTCTAGTGCCTAAAGAGACAAAAACAATTTCCAACTGTTTTACAAAACATTTATACAATAAAATAACTCCAACTACCTTTTCCCAAAATTTACAATAAAACAAATTAAAGCCCAGATGGTCCTACCGCTTCAGCCGGTCTTTCTATTTTTGTTGAGCCGTCCACCTCAGCAGGCTTGCTTGCTTCAATTGGTTTGTCCACTTCCTTAATATAGCTGGCCCGTTGGTTGATTTCTCGCAGAATGGTATTTCCACATGCAGAAACCATCATTCTCAGCGCTATTTCATGCTTACGCCAATATGATTTGATGCTTACTTCTCCTGCTAGAGTCTCCTGAGCGATATCTTCTAGGAAGTAGGCATGGATAGCAGTATTCCAAATGAACCGGTGGAGGTCTTCTGGAGTTAGGACTTCTATCTTCTTCAAGTATTCAAATTATGCATCTAGCTCACCTTGCAGGTCTGCCAAACGCTGCTCTCTTTCAGGAAACTCATAAATAGTTTGTGGTAAAACCATGTGACATTTCTCATGGGTGTCTTGTATTTTTTAGTAGAAAGCGTAACAGTTCTTGATGGTTTTCCGGATTTTAGCACTTAACTTTCCACCACAATCTCTACCAAACTCTAGGACTCTTGCATCCAAGTCCAATTCATCAGCGGTCTTAATGCATAGGTTTGTCGGGAATCCATATTTCTCTTTCCTCCATTCAAAATGCTCATACATCTCTCCCAAGTGGTGCACATATCTCTTCTTCAGCTTTAGTACCTCGACTTCAATGGTTTTCATCCTCGTTATCATTCCTTTTACCTTGCAAACCTCCTCCACGATCAGCACTAGCAATTGATAAATATTTCCTCGTATGTCACAGGCTTGCTCATAAAACACGGCTAGATCCTGTTTCTTCTCATTTACAACCTTGAGCTGTTCTAATAGCTATGTTTTTTCCTGCGTCAACCTTTCAAACTAAGGCTTAAAGAATTCAATTTTTTGCACATTATTGGCTTCATGCTTCTCCAATTCTCCTACATGAGCTTCCAGATCTTTCTTCTTGCTTTCTGAGATTGCCAACTGCACATCTAGTGCACTCTTTTCACCTTCGAGTTGTAGGATTTGCAAAGCTATTTCTTTCTTTTCTTCCTGAAGCTCTTTGTAATTTAACCTTAACTCATTGCCTTCTAACACCTCCTTCTGCATGTTACTCTTTACTTTGAAACATTTTTCCTTCTACTTCCTTGCTCTTCCACCAGACGGTCTACATTATCTTTACTCACTTGAGCCGAAGCCACACTGCATGCTACCATGAACACAGGGTCTCTGTCGGTCCCTTTAAAATGCGGGGCTTCTGACACTCTGATTTCAAATCACCCCTCTCCAATTTTCATCTTATTTTATGATCTTCCTACAATAACCTTCTTCCTTTTATCGAAGAAGACGTAATCCAGGTTGGCCACTTGGCGTTGCTTTGAAGGAGTGTATGGGGTGAGTGCTAGCTCTTCAGTTGCGACAACCCCTTCATTAGCTATCCTTGATTGCTTTATTGTTGATAGATCCATGTCCATGGCTTGCAGGTCATATTTTCCATGTTCCACAGCTCTCTTAGACTCTTCAGCTTCCTCTCTTGCTTGCTTCTTTGCTTGTTCTGCTAGTTTTGTTGCCTCTTGTTCCGCTTTCTCTCTTATCGCCTGTAACTTTTCGGCCTCCTCTCTTTTGATTCTTTCGGCCTTTTCTTGCTACAATCTGGAAGCTTCTTCCTTCTGAATCCTTTCCTCTTCGTATTTCCATGCCTTTGGTGCTTTCACCTGCTGAGCTCTAGCAACTTCTACATCTTGTTGTTGCTTTACCTCTTGATCCTTTTGGAGTCTTTCTACTTCCTCTTTTTTCTTCCTCTCGGACTCCTCTGATTGCAATGGTGTTGCCTCCTATTCCTTTTGGATCAACCCAACAGGTATGGGGCTAGAACTTTCTCCACTTTCAGGGCGGTAACGCTTTCCCAACTCAGTCATGTTCTTGGCACTCCGGAAAAATTCTTCATCCTTGTCCCAAAGATGTGCGTAATCAAAAGTGGCTCTAACAGAGGTGCAGTGCTCAGCGACTTTGCCGCTAGGATCATGCCTCCTAAAAAACTTTGTGCCGAAATGAAAAGATTCTAAGTCCTAAGCAAAAGTCTCACCCTCCTTTTCTTTTTGGAGACTATATGCACCGATGGTAAAGGGCAGTGGTGGGTAGAGATCTTTCTTCTTCTCACTGAGAATCTTGCTGACTCCACTGATGAAGAGCTACCTTACAGCTTCTTTGTGTACTACAAAGTCCATGACATACCGAGGCAACAAAAAGGGAGGTTTAGTTCCTCCACTCATTCTGATATAGGTTCCCTCGGGGGAGAAGTAATAGTCTCCAAACTCTTCTATGATAGGCATGGCATTTTCTGACAAATAATTTGGCTCTTCTTTAAAGATGAGCTGATACAAGGGAATTATGAAATTTTTGCAAATCTGTGTGTAGTGATTTGCGTATTTGTTTGCCCATGTAAGTTGATAACTTACAAAGAGGGGGGACTCCTTTCTATTCCAGACGCAGCCCAGATCAGGAAAAGTATGCTTGCTTAATAAGCAATCTATCAAATATGAAGACATGAAGAAATCAACTTTCTTCTGGGACAGTCCTCCTTGGGCAGCAGTTAAAAGTGAGGTCATACTGTCTGAGATTATGTCGGCCCAATTGAAGATTGTACCATGTGTAACTACATGGACCATAACCGGCACCCATCCAAGCTTAAATACGTTTCCATTTGGCATGCCAAAAATTCGACTCAGCATTAAGGCGATGAGTCTGTAAGGAGTCCTTAAAAGTATACTTTCATATTCTCCATTGCCTCTTTGCCTTATTTGCCTTTCAGTTATTAGCATCTTCCTGGCGGATTCCAGAGGGTCTATTGTCTGCTTTGCTATCCAATCATTGTTCAGCCAAGCCCTTGCCTAGGGTAACTTGTAGGTAGCCATGATATGCTTTGGTGCGAAGGATGCGAGACTCATCCCGGTGTTATAATTAATGAATCTCGTGTCAGTTTTTACATGGGGAATTATCCAGCCAATAACTTCTCAGCATGGGAATAGCTTGGGACAAGTTGTTGCCTTGCGAAGGCCAGACTTCTTGATGTTCAAATAGACCATGCTTTCTTCTACGGTTATGTCAAGATAATTCTAGTCCCTGATAAATCTATATAACTCGCCCCATTAATATTCTGGAGCGGTTCCTAGGGATACTCCTTTGACAGCTTTTGTATCACCAAACATTGTCTCAAGCGAGGTATCCAATAAGATTTCTATGTCTGAATCAGACTCGGAAAGATGAACCTTCTGTCTGGTAGATCTCCTGTGCATGTCAAAACTGCAATGACGAGGAGGGCAAAAATGAGAATTTTACGAGTTTATGAGAAACATATTGTTAGCGAGTCAACACAGCATTCAAATTTATGGTGCTTAACAGAACTCGAGTACACACAAGTGTTAGCTTTCAATTAAAACTAATCTTTCAAAGACAAAAATAATGAAGAGGAGCATTTAAACAGATTCATCCGTGTAGCAGCTCAAAGATTGCCATTAAACGAGCCCAAGTGCTGCTAGCTAGTACTTAACACTATCTCATCATTATAAATTCAAACATCCAAAGCATTGTCGCTGTGAGATGAGGTACTTTCTCAAAACATTATTTATATTTTCACAAGTTTAGCTTTTCAACAATCAAATGAAAGCAAGGGAGGAGACTTTTCACAACACAGAAAAATGATTGACAAGCCAGACTGCATGCACGTTGAGAACAATGCATAGTGACTGTGGTGCAGCTCTTTTGGGTCACAAATTGACTTGACTAGATGAACAAAGAAAATGCTTGTGCTTTCAAGCTCATGCGAGGTCTGCCTATCAAGTTAAAGAGAAAAGGGGCTCCCATTGGGTATAGGGCTCAAAAATCGACATGAAAATGGAAACTATTTGCGGGTTCGGCCTTGACAAACACCCAATAAATAGCTTTAAAGCTAACAATGAGCACTCAACGAGGTTTCCTACTTGACAAAACCAAAGGGAGGAAATCGAGGACCTACCTATCAGTCTGAGAATGGATTGTTGTGGTCGATGTGCGCACCCTGGTTAGTGGCAGTCCGAAGCTTCCAATGAACAACAACACTCTCGTTCTCGGCAAAGATGGAGAGGGAAAACCTCGTTTTACGTATATATAATAGGAGAAATTAATTCCCGCGGGATGGACAGTTGGGATACTAAGTTTGCACGGGGCTCAATGCAAAAAATCAATAAATCCACATGGGACTTAATTAAATTCCCCACCAACTTATCTATCCATGCATTCCAATAAACATGGGTTGCGCCATTGGTCAGTGATTCAAATGCTAACTCCTGCGCAACGGTCGGAGGAAGTAAGGTTAAACCTTGCGATCGGGCGCTATGGCGAGTGGTCGAATAATGGTCAGTGCTGCTTAAGCTAAAAGGATGCGCAACGGTCGGGAGAATTAATCTTAGAATCAGCGTCCAAGAAGCACGACAAGGAAATACGAAGAAAGGACAAAAAAGATGCAAAAGGTCGACGAAGTTAAGGTCAAAATTTGCGCAATGGTCGGCGGAAATAGCATTAGAATCTGCGACCAATGCTGACTTTAGCGCCACTGATCGGCAAAAATAAAATGGGACCCTGTGCAACGGTCGACGTTCTTGGCTTTAAAACTTGAGACTGATTGGCGCAAGATAAAATTAAAAACTGCGCAGCGGTCGGCTAAGATAACGTTAAAATTTATGCAACGGTCGACGCTTCTATCATTAAAAACTGCGACCAAAGCTGACTAAAATGGAAATTTGCTTGAGCATAAAAACAAAATTTTGCTGAAGAAAGAGAAGACTTGAAAAAAAACAAGTTTCAAAAAGACCAAAGGACCTCTTCCAAAAACTAAAAGGGGGGCCCCATTATTTCCTAAGGGAATCATGGGGATCAAGTTGCAGCAGCAACAGGCAGGTTGGAGAGATTTGATAAACCAATCCAGCAAAAAGGAAGGTTGTATTTCAATCTTGCATAGTGTGCGGCGTCTATGCCACTCGTGGATGTGATCTGCGATGTGGGTGGAAGTATTTTAATGAAAATCAGTGAGAATTTCAAGGCCTAGGTTATGTCGGATTGGTAGTTGAAAGTGCGTAATAAATCCGGTGGCCAATGTCACGAATATGGAATGAGTGCCACTTTCTAGGTTTACGTACCATTTTGTTGTTGTTCTAGTGAGGGTACATTGGAAGAGGCGAAGCCTCACGGGATCATCCACTATGTTGTTAGATGAACACCATAGGTGGAAATACATAACATGGTTGGCGGGATTGTCTCCCTATTTTCCTTTGAATTTGGGAATATCGGAAGGAAGCTTGTCTAGCATAGCCGACCATGTCACATCATGAGAAATGGGGTCCTTTGTTAGTTTGGCCAAATCAGGTAGATTTAAACTAGCCACAAATGGTAAGGTAGGGACAACAGGTCTTGCCATTATGTTTGGGATGTGATTTCCACGAGGGGGAGACCAAGGTGGTGTTGTAAACAATGGATGACCTCCTATGATAGAGGATGGGTCAAAGGGATCCGAGGGATCTCCTTGGGGAGAAGCTAGAGGGGTGCTACTTCCGATGGGGGAATAAGTGGTGTAATTCATAGATTCTTCGAGGGGAGAAAATGTACCTAGAAAGGCATCGCCTCGATTAGATGATCCTATCAATTCTGCCTTCGAACGACCCCAGCTTGAATTCCCTCCGCGTGCAATATGGGGGGAAGGTGTGAAAACACCCCTCGAGAGAGGGGATAGTCCTTGCAGTCTACGAGACTGTCTCAAGATATTGTTTTGTTCCTCAATGGTGAAGGCTTTGTGTTAATATGAGAGTGATAGTGGAATAAACACAAGTTAACAAATGCAAAAATATGCCAACCACAACAGATGCAAAATGGTACGATAAGTGAGTGATATGTGAAATATTGGTTTTAGTGCATGAGTTACCACATGTAGGTTCTTTTTATTATGAGTTAGTGAACTTGTAGTTAAAAAGAAAATAAATGTAAATTCCCTAGAAGACCCGACATCCTTCCTTTCAAATGTAACTTGGCCTCCCAAAAGCACAATTGATGGTGATAATGGTATCCACTCACCAATCGACTAGTGGAGGTAACAAAGAGCTAGATCTATCGGCGATGGAGCTAATGATCCAATCCATAAGACTTGGTAACACCTCCCAAAGGAAATAGCTAACTTCAGGAGTCAAATGCACTCACAATTGCTCCTTGGTGATGTCCTAAGTTGGGCCACTAAGATACCCCGCGTCAAGTGTGGATCAGTGGTTCGTCCTGCACGGTATAGTGTCGTCTCCCTACAACAAGCTAAGTGGCTTGTAGGGGAGAGTAGGGAAGTTATACCTCGGTGTTCACCTCCTTGTTCATGACGCACTTTTGACCCGGGTTTTATTTTAACACTTGCTTATAGCAGTATTTTGTAAGTACCCTATGAGACAACAATGTTATGTTTCAAAATATCATTAATGAAACTAGATTGGTGGACATTATGGATGCCTAGCCCAATCAATCCTACCTACCTAAAATATTGTTTTCTGACCTCCTATAAAGGATTTTAGTTGGTTAAGACAATTACAATGTTGATTTTAAGGGGTTTGAATGTTTCACTTATGGAGTGTAAGAGGGGTATTTCACAATCGCTACCTTTCCGATTCACCAAGATCACATGAAGTGCGAGGTGAAGAGAATACCAGTATTGGAAGAGTCTTTATGCCTCTTATTGTGTGATAGTGGTGCAAACACATGTGATGAAAGCAAAAAATTATTTTATCGGCAAATTAACTAAAAGAGTATATCAAGTAATGTGTACTTTTAACTCTAAGAGATGCTCATGAAGCTTTGCAAAATAAAATATTTCTAACTAATAGACAATTGTGCAATGGATGTATTTCAAACTTATCACCCTTTTTTCTGATTCACCAAGCTCACATGAAGTGCGAGGTGAAGAGCATACTTCAGGCGACAAGTGTTTTTAGGTCCTTGCTTGTGTGCAAAAAGTGTTTTCTACACTAGTAGTGCTACTAAAAACAACATGTACATTGATGCATAAGGTCTTGAATACTAGTGACAACAATGGGGCCCGTTGAAAGCCTCAAAGTTGGTTACCTAGGTAAGTTTCAAGAGATATGTACTCTTTACTTCCTAATATTGGGCTAGGTGCACTAATTATTAAAAAATTAAGTAATTGGATGAATTAGCTTTGATTTAAGTTCACTAGTAAGCAGCAATTGGGTTGCCAAACTAAGCTATGCAGATAAAAATAAAATAAACAACAGTAGCATGGCTCAACTAGACTTTGTCGCATGGGTTAATACAAAAGAGATGCACTATAATGAGGGTAATACAATAACCTTTCGTACAGGTGTGATGAGAAGTGTAGCGTGGGTCTGGAACTGGTAACCTGCACTATGTGCGTGATTGTCCAAGTCGATTCCACACTATCAGCGTAGTAGAGACGTCGGGAACCGCATGGCAGAGACGTCGAGAACCATGTGGCTGCAGAAAAATAAATGGGGCCATGATGGGGCCAAATTTGGAAAGCAAGAAGTGGAATACCTGATCTCCTGTAAGTGACAAATACCCATAATTAGCTACTTAGCATAAAACAACCTAGTTTAATAATAAATGAACAAAAATAAGTATGGTCGCCATTAGAATTGTTATGGAAAAATTTGCACAAGTGCACTCTTCCACTTGGTGAGGGGATAAGCCTTGTAGGTTGTTGCAAGGCCTCAGTCCTTGGAGCCCCTTTAATGATGGTTGGTATTCCTCCAAGTGATCCTGCAAGAGATTTTTCGTGTAGTTCACATCCAAACATGAAAATATTGATGAAAACAAAATGAAAGAGATGGGGGAAATATGCAAACTACAACAACAACCAAAGATATGGTAAACCACTCTTGTATTTCCCAATGGAATATTTGTACAACACCTAGGAGGTGAAGGCTTCAAGGGAAGCCAACAATCTCCCTTAGGGAGGCCTTTCTTATCCAAACTAAATGCTGAGTAGATGGAAGAACAATGGAGAGAGATACTTGCCCCTTGATGGTGGGTGGAAAGCAAGCTTGGGAATGCTCACAATGGTAGGAAATGGTGGGCTATGAGGAATCTCCAACTTAAATCCAGTAGCATAACCTTGCCTTAATTTCTCTCTACAAAATGCATGCCAATGGATTTCTTTTATAGGCCAAGACGTGTCCAACAAACAACTAGATCCAAATGTGAACTCTTTTCCTTCATGAACAGATTCCAAGGTACACAAGGGGGGCTAATTAATGCCACCAAGTGTGTGAGGTGCAAAATTGGGATCCTTAGGGAGGATTGAGTTGTTAATGTGCCCCTAGAATTAAGTGGTCTCGTCGTTTTGACAATAGCGTGGCTACCGAAGGAAAAGTTGTGCAGGTGTAGCGCAAGCATTGTTCAGATAACCTACGCTATAATGCAGGTAACCTGTGTAATACCCATGCTACCCTTTGTTTTGACTATTTATGGGCACTTGTGGACTCATACTGTGCTTTGGATCTGTTGAGGATGCCTGTGGTGAGATGCATTCTTTATTTTGATGATGCTTTACTGGATGAATCGTCGAAATGTCACATGTGTGCAATTTTGAGGCGTTAACAGGTCTCCTGCATGTCTTAGTCGTAATCCTACACATACGGTGCACATACCCAAGTGTAGTAAAGAACATAACAAATGTATGGACGATACAAAATAGAATACCAAAACATAGCGCACATGTGTGGTGCCCTTGATAAGGGGTAGAAGAGTTTAAGGTACAACCCGTTGATGAGGCTATTGAGGGTAATACCTTCTGGGTCAGTTAAGACATATGCCCCTTTGGGGAAACATTGTTTAACGACATAAGGACCTTTCCATTTAGATACAAATTAACCAGGTCCTGTTTTGTTGTCTTTTTTGGAGTTGAAGACGAGGACAAAGTCTCCCTCACTGAAGATGCTAGGTCGAACATGTCTATCATAGTGTGCTTTGGAGCGAACCTTCATGGCCTCATTTTGTTGGAGTGAGTCACGGCATTCTTCGTTGAGGTGTTCGAAAGTAAACAACCTTTTCTCAAGGGTGGGAGTATCAGGTAACAACTCCATAGCTGATTGGAGGGTAGGGATTTAGCATTCTATGGGAAGTACTACTTCTAGTCCATGGACAAGGTGGAAGGGAGTAAATCCTGTAGCAGTCTTGATTGAGGTGCGATAAGCCCAAAGAGCTGGGAATAACATGTGATTCCAATTAGATTTGTTCTTATTTATTGTGCGTTGGAGCATAGTTTTGAGAACTTTGTTCACAACTTCAACTTGGTCATTTTCCTGGGGGTAGTAGGATGTCGATAATTCATATTTAAATCCTAACAACGGTGATAGTTCCTTAAATGTCTCATTATGGAAATGGGTGTTGTTGTCAGAGACTAATTATTTGGGTACACCAAAGCGTGAGATGACGTGGTTAAAGAAGAATCATGTGGCAGTGATGCCTTTGCAATCGAACGTGGGCATGGCTTCTTCCCACTTAGTAAAGTAGCCGACAGCTACAATGATGTATTGGTGGCCTTGCACCGAAGTAGGGAAACATTCCATAAAATAAATTTCCCATTTGAAAAATGGGTCAGATGTGATTACTGGATGGAGAGGGGTAGGTGGTGACCATGTTTTGTAGGAAAATACCTGGCAATTTGCACATCTTTTGACCATGTAGACACAATCCTTGAATACTGAAGGCCAAACTAATCGACGTAATATTTTTTGGGTGGTGGCCAAGCATGAGAGGTGGCCTCCACATGCTCCACTATGACAGTCGTTAAGAACTTGTTCAACCTCCTCATGTGTTAAACAATAGCGTAGGATTGTGTCGACGCCATGACGGTACAAAACATCTCCTATGAGAAGGTACCTTGGTTCCTAATGATGAATACGTCAGTGGTCATCATGGGATAGGTGGGGGGTGAACTTCTGAGTATGGAGATAATTTAGGATATCACCATACCATGGGTCATCACTAGCGATGAGGAAGAGATGTTTTTCAGGTAACTAGTCATGCACAGGTTTGTCGGAGGCCATGCGTGGAAGATTGGTCATGAACTCGGCTAGGGCCAATGCTTTCTTGATTTTACGGATCACGAACTCAAGGTAAAACTCTTGTAAGATAACAATCCAATGTGCAAACTTACTATAGAAAATCTTGCAGCTAAGTATGTATTGCATGGAGTTTGAGTCGGCGACCATAGTGGTTTTGTGGACCAAAATGTAGTGGAGTAGTATTTGTACGAAAAGAATTACGGCTAATGCAAGCTTCTCATAATGAGTGTAATTGAGTGTTGGTCATGCTAAGGTTTTACTAACGTAGTAAATGACGTGTTCATGGTGACCCTCAGCTGGCTGGACTAGAACGCTCGCTACAGCAGAAGCTAACATCGAGATATAAAGGGTAAAATCTTTGCCAAAGTTCAGAGATGAGATGAGGGGAGTTGAAGACAAGACTTTCTTCAAAGCATCGAATAAGATTTAGGCATGTTCATGCCATTTAAGGGGGATGTCTTTCCTAAGCAGGCACAAAAAATCGTGTGCCAGTGGCATAATTGAGGATGAAATGCCGAAGAAAGTTGGCCTTGCCTTGAATGCTTTGCAATTGGCACCGCGTTCGTGGGGGTGGTAGTTCAAGGATGGCTTGGAATTTCGAGGGGTCGACGGTGATTCCTTCCTTGGATATGATGAATCCTAATAATCGACCTATGGTGACACATACCACACATTTGAGGGGATTCAAGCATATGTTATATTTGCGACAGCGTGTGAAAATGGTTTGAAGATTGTGGAGGTGGTCGTATCATTTTTTAGACTTGGTAGTAAGGTCATCTAAAAAGTCTAGGATGATGTGAACTAAGTCATTAAAAACATATGCCATAGTGCACTAAAAAGTGGCACCGGCATTCTTCTAGCCAAAGGGCATAAATTTATAGGTAAAGGTGCCTCGGGGTGTGGTAAATGTTATTTTGTACTGATCCTGGGGACGGATCTATATTTGGTTATAACCAAAGAACCCATCCATAAAGGACAACACTTCACTACCGTCACGTGAATCGACAATCTAGTCAATGAATGGGGTTGGGTAATTGTCCTTGGGGCATGCTAGGTTGAGATCGCGAAAATATATAAAGACACAAATGGTACCTTTCTTTTTGTTGACCAGGACAAGGTTAGAGACCCGGGATGTGTAAGCACTGGGGAAGATGAATCCCTCCTGTAGGAGTTTTTTTTTCCCTTGGCTTTGATAGTCGGGGCCTTAGAGGGGTGGACAGGTTGTTTTTTTTGTCTAACATGGGTGGTATCGAACCAAGTGTCAATATGATTTTCGAAATTAAAGGGTCTAGGCCTGGAATTTCTTCATATGACCATGCAAAGACATCTCGAAATGCTTTGAAGAGGGTGGTGAAATCAATGATTTCCTATGGTGAACATGATGCACCAGTGGAGATGTTCTTGATGACTCTTGGGGTTACAAAGATACCTGGATTGTGGGGGAGATATTGGACAGATTTCCATCTTCGAAAGCGTTAGGGGATGGGATGGTATTTTTTAACCAATCAATATGACTAGGAGGTAGAAAATTCTTTGACTCAATGGTATATTGTTGGGCCATTGAAAAGTTTTGTAGGTCTTGAGTATGGGAAAACGATGACCTATGATGGAGGGAATCCCATGGATGTTCATCGGAGTGCATGGGTTCCATTATATGTTCATATATGGATAAGACATATTCCTATAACATGTCTTAATTAGAGGAAAAGGAATCCTCAGATTTTATATGAATGGATCATCTAATGATGGGGTCAATTGGTGGGTTGGAGCCATCATGGGCGATAGAGGCGCTTAGTAGGAGGGAAATTGAATCAAGATGAAGGATTTCCATATAACCAAGGGTGCTTGGGGGAGGTGGTGGAGTCTCTTCTTGGGGGGATATTAGGGGGTCTAAGGCCTCACAGGAAACTGGTGATGGGGGAATAGTATCGCTAGGGTGATGAGAAACCCTGGGTATGTTGGGTTCTTCGTTATCATCTATAGGATCACTGCCTTCTTCAATTACCATTGGGAGGGTGGTTCCAAAAGGGGTAAGGTTTTCTGATAGTCACTTTTGAGTCACACAAAGGGTGCAGAAGGCGAGTAATATAGGACATTGGAATGAATGATGAGACATCAACTTGCATGATCGACGTGGGCAAGTAGCGTAAGTGTGGTTTAGGACTATGGTGGGAATTTGTGGTCATTGAAGAGGTAATTGTTGGTCGGGTATAGACTCTTCCCACTGATATGTCATGGGGGAGCTTCCTACTGGGACCATAGTTGTAATGGTATTGATAAAAGTTGTTTCTGGTGATGAATGGGGGATGCTTCTTCCAACGGATAGGTGAGGCGGATGGTTTCCAATGTGTCCCAAAATCGAGGGAGGTCAGGACAATGGTGCATGTAATTCCCAAACTGTGAGAAAAACGAACATGCATGATTGGTATGCAATGGTTTGGGCTTAGATGTGGGCATGAATGAGGTGCCCCATTCTACTAGAGGTGGAGCATGGGTCACATTGACCAGGGTATTGAGCAAGTTCCTAATCTCTGGCAAGGTGGGACATAGGTTGGTCGCATGGCCTTGATTCCTGCATAGAGAACATGGTGGGGTGACCATCTGTGTGGGAGTATTGGTCATTACTGGGGATTTTAACCATTGTTGGTTTATGCCCCATGTTTTAGGCTTAGATACTCTCAATGCTTCGGGTTCAAGGTTAGGTAGGATGGGACCTTTCAATTTAGGTTGTTTTGTGCCCCCATTGGTGGTCTTAAGGGTGACCGGTTGTTGATTAGTTGTGGATGTCATTGGTCTGACTAGAGGTAAGGATGGCGTAACCGACCTAGTAGGCGTAACCGTTGAAATAGGGACAACCTCATAGTGGGCTACTGGTTTAGAAGCCATTTCTGGGTAGGGTGGTGTAAGGTACCATACTGGAATACCCAAAGTAAGTCTAGGTAGAGTCAACTGAGCCATAACCAACATCCCTTGCATGCTTGTGTGGGGGTACAAGAAAGGGATCTGGAAAATCAGAGGTACCAATGGACTCAACGTTTAATCATGCCATGGCTCAGCAGCAGTGTTGATGACTCTGTTGAGGGGGAGGTGGGCCCATTTTCAGCGGTGAAAATTATGCACATTAGGCCATCGGTGTATGTGGGGATCTCAAGTGGTGGACCAAAGTACACCCCTAGAAAGTTAGAATCCTTGTACATGTCGGGGGATATATCAACATAGGGGGGTTGATTTTTTGCGGCGACATTGGGTAGGATATTTTCAAGGTTGCTAGTGGCAATAGGATCATAGTAATTGAGATGGTCAAGGGCGACGATCTTCCCATTTAAGGGAAACATCATGATAGGGAATATCGAGCATGAGACCGCCTTCATGGTGTACATGTAACTACGCCCCAAGAGGATGTTGCAGTTGAGTTGCGCACCGACTACCTCGATATCGATCATGACCATCTTGCCCCCCATCTATATGGGGAAATTTTGGTACAATCCTTTAGGTTGGGATGCCTCCCATCATATGCACGAAGAGCAATAGATGAGGGAACCAGCTTGGGTGATCTCAATCATTTCCAACATTAGAATACATGACACAAGTGGATGCGCCTTCATTGATGATACACCGATGAATCATAATGTTTTTTACCGTGATGAGGACTTGAAATGTGATTGAAGAAGGTAGTCATAGTTCACCTTTGTCAAGATCAAAGGTCATGAGGTGCAATTCAAAAGGTTCGACGGAACCGAGTGCATTAAATAATGCCTTTCGTTGGGTTGGGCATGACTGTAGCACCTCTAATGTGGACATTGCAGCAGGTGACTAAGCCAAGTCATCCACAATACTGTAATTGTGAGTGAATTTCATATGGGGTTTATTAAGGGTGCGTTGAAGTGGAACTTTGGGGATTTGTGGGATATGTTTGTTACTTGGGTGTGGTATTTGCAAAGATCCCCTCAAGGGGATAGGGACATCTTCCTCTTGGGGAGCTTCAAGCCCATCATAACCTTTGGCTCGAGTCTAAATATTAACATCCAACGTGTGATATTTTGGAAGGAGCCATCAACGGAGGGTCGGGGATCTTGTTGTTACGTGACAATCCCTTGATTGGCGAAGGGTTGTTGTAAGATAGTTGTTTTTGGGGAGGATTGGGAACCTGAGGATGATTTATCACTATGTTCTTCTTAGCTTCCACCAACTATTGGAAGTCGGGGATAAGAAGGCAGTGATGGGTGTAATGACCATATTATCTGCCAATGGAGCAAGGGTAATTGGTCCTCAGATTGGTGTTCTTTCCTTGTCTAGGAGTTTTGTTTGTCCCCATGTTCTAGTTACCCGAGTTATAGTTTGGCTGGGGAGGAGGGTTTCCCCCTTACCCCTCCTACTATTTTTTCTTGTTCTTTCCTTTCTTCTTCCCCTGATTTTGAGGATTCTGGGGATTTGCAATGTTCAACTACTCAAACTATTGAGCTTTTTGTGAAAAAGAAGGTTGACCTCCATGTGAGGTGTGGGGGTATAACCAGTAGGGAACAGAAACAGATAATAAGGGTTATACCCCGGTGGTGGGATAAATGCAGTTTGCACTCCATAAGATGTGGACGTAGGAATAGCTTGGTCCGTTTGTGGTGTAGGGACTGCTACTACCTAGCTAACATTCAAATAAGTAGGACTATAGGATCCATATTGTAACTGACCAACTGGGGGGTTGGTACAGGAGGAAGGGGTACCGACATAGGTGGCATGGGTGGGTACTGTGGGGCCATATTGAATGGAACAGGAGTGGGAGGAGGAACCTTTCCTTGGTGGGAAATGGAACCAATAATCCCATCTGCCAAGTGTGACGAACCCACAGGTGTAGGGTCTAATGATCAATGCCAAGGGGGATCAGGGAGGATAGTGTAAAGGTATTCGGATTATGCATAGATAAGATCGAAATGATGGGCTTTTGGAATAGCTCTTTCTCATTTTGTGGCATGGAGGTTGCTACATCTTTCGAAATGGTTGGTTGGAGTGATTTGATGAACCAATCCAACAAGAATGGTGGTTGTATTTCAATCTTACATAGTGTTCGGTGACTATGCCACTCATGGATATGGTTCATGATGTGTGTAGATGTGTTTTGTCGAAACTTGGTGAGAATTTAAAGACCAAGTTCATGGCGAATAGAAAGTTGGAAGTATGTGAGAAATGTGGTGGCCAATGTTGCAAGGGTGGCATGGGCCGATCTTGGAAAGTTCACATACCATTTGGTTTTCGTTCCGGTGAGGGTGCACCGAAAGAGGCGAAGCCTCACTGAATCTTCCACTATGTTGTTGGAGGAACACCATAAGTGGAAGAACGTGACATGGTTGGCGGGATCATCCCCTTGCTTCCCTTTAAATTTAGGAATGTCTAAGGGATTTTATCTAGCATAGCTAGCCATGTTGGATCATGTGCAATAGGTTCATTGATCAGTTTGGCCAAATATGAGAGATTTAGGGTATCCATTAAAGGTAGGGTAGGATTTGGTCCTTCCATTGTGTGATGTGTGTGGTTTCCATGAGGTGGTGTTGCAAATAAAGTATGGCCTCCTACTAGAGAGCAGGGTTCAAAATGGTCCAAAGGATCTTCGAGAGGAGAAACCAAAGGAGGGCCTCTTCCGAGAGGAGTGGAGAAAAATGTATCTAGATTCTCTTAGAGGGGATAAAATGAAGGGGAACCTCTTGCAGCGGTGGATGAGGTAAAAGGATCCACACTCTCTTTGGGAGGAGAAAATGAATCGAGAAAGGAGCAACCTTGCCCTGATGATCCTATCAATGTGGCCTGGGAGCAGGTCCAAGTAGAGTATTTTCCTCATGAACCAAGGGGATAAGGCGCAAAAACAACCCTCGAGAGAGGGGATAGGCCTTGCAGTCTTTGGGACTGCCTTATGGGATTGCTTTGTTCCTTAATGGTAAAAGCTTATTGTCAAGTGAGAGTGATGGTGGAATTAAACACAATTGAACAAATGCAAAAATATGCCAACCACAATAGATGCAATATGGTGAAATAAGTAAGTGATATGTGCAAATTAGGTTTAGTGCAAGAGTTCCCACATATAGGTTCTTTTAAATTATGAGTTAGTGGACTTGTATTTTAAAAAGAAAATAAGTGTAAATTCCTTAAAAGACCTAACGTCCTTCCTCTCAAATGTAACTGGGCCTTCCAAAATCACAATTGATGGTGATAGTGGGGTCCACACACAAATTGATTAGTGAAGGTAACAAAGAGCCAGTTCTACCGGCGATGGGGCCAACGTTCAATTCAAGAATACTTGGAAACACCTCCCAACAACAATACCTGACTTCGGGAGTATATCACACCCATAATTGCTCCCTGGAATTGTCCTAAGTTTGGCCACTAAGATACCTTGCATCAAGTGTGGATCAGTGGTTCAGCATGCATGGTATAGTGTCATCTCCCTATACTGAGCTGAGTGACTCATAGGGGAGAGCAGGGCAAATATACCTCGATTTTCACCTACTTAGTCACGGCGCACTTCTAATCTGGGTTTTCTTTGAACACTTGCTTATAGCAGGATTTTTCATAGTACCATATAAGTCAACAATGCTATGTTTCAAAACATTGCTAATGAAACTAGATTGGTGGGCACTAATGGATTCCTAGCCCAATCAAAATACCTAACTAAAATATTGTTTTGTGACCTCTTGTGGAGGATTTTAGTTGGCTGGAAATTTACAAAGTTGATTTTAAGGGTATACTTTTGATTAAGGTGTGTAAAGGAGGTATTTCACAATTCCCTTCCTTTTTGATTCACCAAGCTCACAAGAAGTGTGAGGTGAAGAGCATACTTGGAGTGAAAAAAAATTTGGTCCCTCAGTGTGTGCTAGTGGGGAAAATGCATGTGAGGTAAGCAAATTGATTGTTGCAAATTAGCTAGAAGAGTGTAAAGTAAATGAAGATGGAGATCAACTTTTAACTCTAAAAGATGTTAATGATGCTTTGCAAACAAAGTGTTAATGAAGTAAAAGTGTGCAATGGAGGTATTTCACATTTCTCACCCTTTTCTGATTCACCAATCTCACAAGAAGTGTGAGGTGAAGAGAATACTTGGGGAGACAAGAGTCTTTAGGTACTTGCTTGTGTGCAAAAAGTGGATTTTACACTACTTTTGATCCTAAAAACATGCCAAGTAAACAAAAACACAAGATGTCTTGAATACTATTGACAACAGTGAGGCTCGTTGAAAGCCTAAAGGTTGGTTACCTAAGTAAGTTTCAAGAGAGAAGGACTCTTCACTCCCTAATCCTAGTTTAAGTGACCTAATTACTATAGAACATGTAAACTATTGCAAGTTAACTAGTTCTGGTTCATTAGTGAGTAGCAATGGGGTGGAAAAATTGTGAAAAACAGGTATAAAGCAAATAAAGAGTGGATCTGCATGGAAAAAAATTAACAGACGCACAGTAGTGCGGTAGAAAGACTCACTGGCATGCGGTAGCGCGGTTACAATGTGAAAAGGTCGTGTTGGTCGGTTGCACAGAAATCCATGCGGTGTTGGAATTATTAATGATACTGAGAGTGGGGGTGAATCAGTATCATGCACAAATTTACAAATTATTCACTTTTAAAACATGCACCAATATCAATTTAACACCACATCAATAAAAACAAATTGCCCTCAAATATTTGAAGAAACTTTTATATATATGTAAAAATGATATTACAGAGAAAGACAAGAGACACCAATCTCCACTTATGTGAGCATCGACTCACTTAGATATTCCTCTGATTGGGAAAACAATCCCACTGGCAAGCACCAACTTGCAGACTGTAGGCTTCAACTTATGAGGACACCCATCCTCCATGCAAGCACCAACTTGTTGAACCAAGATCCAACCTGTGGGGACACCAATCCTCTGCGCAAGCACCAACTTGCAGTGTTCATGCACCAACCTGAGTGGAGACATCGATCTCCTTTCCTTTCCCTGTCCAACCACCCTAAGAAGTAGATAGTAAATATTTCTAACTTCGTATCTGCGCGCACAAATATTTGCACTCTGCTTTACTAACTGCGTGCTCTTCCACTGATTCAACTCAAACTATTGTTTCTCTTACACCGTATTACACCATTGATCCAGTCTTCAACACAGATTCCACGCACATATATATATATCTACATTCTCCTTGTTCCTTTTCACAAATGCTCAGATCAGCACGTCTGTTCCTTGTGTTCCTGCTTTTCTTGTTACCTTGCACACTTCATCAAATCATGTTTCTTTTGATTCCCCTAGGCATTTCATCTGACCAAATCTTGCCAATTCAGAATATTACTCCATGTGTTCTTACAAGCTTAGTTTTCACTCCTCGACTTCACTTCTTATTTATACTTATACTCCACTTGTTTTAACAATGTGTCCACAAGTTGAGGCTTCTCTAAATGGTAACACCGCTTCTTCCTTTCTTTTCAGACAAGTTTACCAAGCATCTGCCACTTGTCTTAACCCAGGAAAATAAGGTATCACGACTTTGTGGTTCAAGCACACACTAGTTCATTGGCTTGGTGGGACTTGCGCACTTGGGGACCGTCACTAGGTGAGTATTGCATACTAGATTACCATTACTTGGTGGGTCTTGCGCACTTCTAATACTTGCACACATATTTTTGATATACTTCTTCAAACTAGCACAAAGACACAAATTCCTCTTTTGACATCAACTTTGGAGTACCACGACTAGGTGGGATTTGGGTCTTGTGCACTTAGTTTTATGTACTTCTTCAAACTGGCACATAAACACTAAGTCAACTTTGACATCAATGACAGCCAAAGTTCAACAATCTCCCCCTTTGGAATTGATGTCAGTACCTTATGAAGTGGTGCTACTCCTGATCATGAATTCCTCGATTTTGCTTGCACACAATAGAGTGCTCACCTCAGCTCATGTTAGTTTGGTTCTTCGATGTGTTGCTCAACCTTCGATCAATGCCTATTTGCTTTTCATTTCTTCGTACTTCCTACGCATTTCTCTATCACTGATACATGCTTCATGGTATCTCTCCCCCTTTGACATCAATGGCAAAGGGATACTCCCCCTGCATGTGAGGCTCAGCTCTTCTGCACAACATGATTACTCTACCTTCATGATGTATGATTCTTTTGCACATACATTGTCTGATATCACTCTTTCTCAACATTCCTCCCCCTTTGGTGTCAATGACAAAGGGTTTCTCTACAGACTTGTATTATCATTTGTCAGAATAGTTAACTATCTAAACCTTGGTTAAAACATTATTTCATGTTTCCTAGTGTTTAGTACCATGTTAATTATTCATCCTAGTGCTTAAGTTGTCAACCTAGGCCCACTTAGGTGCATTATTTTCCTATTTTATGTTGTTTATCCTTAAGTGCGCCCTCTTTCTGCTTTTAAAGAAGCTTTTAGGAGTCTAAAGCATCAATCTGCTTTTATCCTGCTTTATTCCTGCTTTTATGAGATAATACAAATTTTGCTTTGCTTCTCTCATGGATAAGGATAAGGTAGGGGTACTTTGGTAATCTTGGCAAGTTTGATTGCTTTTTCCTAACCTCACTCCATCCTTTTCTCTTGTAAAGTTGCTCATTAGCTGATTTTTAGTCACTCATGGCCTACCTAAGCTAACTTAGCCAATTCGTGACCACTTGCTATGAGTTGGAGAATGTTTTTTCCATAGATGGGGTTTTATTTCTAAATATAAGCCTAACTTTAGTGAGTTACTCAAATTTCCTCTAGTGCATTCGAATTTCGTCTATGAGGTGTATTATTTATTGTACTCTAATTGTTCAATAATAGTTTGATGGATTTTTACTCAATTGAGTTTCTTTTCTCAAGTGTTTTATGCTCAATATTTTCTCCTTCTATGCATTCTTGCAAAACTAATTGTGAGATTTCTTCAGTGAACTAGATTCAGGCTGTGACATATTTTCACATGGTATCAAAGCTAATTGATTTAGTCTTTCTTCGATACTTCCTTTGAGCACCAGAAGTATTGGAGTTTCCACAGAAGTCCTTGGGGAAATCACCTTGATAGCTTTAGCTCTGCTAAATAAATATTCCCATGCATGAAGCACTCCCGAATGTGCTCAATGTCAAAGTAGAGATTGACTATGCTTACCAAATTTCTTCCTGAGTGTTTTTTTTTGCAGGTCTTTTGTGCAGGTCTAACTTCATTGATTCGAAATCAATTCCTCCTCTATCACCATTCAACTATGCTGAGTGGAAATTGAAGATGGTTGCATATCTCGAGAGCCATGAGCTCTTTGATGTGTCTATTGGAATTGTGGTAGAGCTAGAGTCCTTTGAAGAGAAAGATTATTGGATGAATGATTTTTACATAGCATTTGGAGCCATGTGTCTAGCCACTCCTCCTAGAATGCACTATCTCATTGATAGTGTTGAATACCCAAGTGAGATATGGTCCAAATTGGACAAATCACTTAGGAAGCAAAATGAAGAGATCGGTGCAAATCATTTGGAGAGTGAATTTGTCATCTCCTTAAGTGTTCTTCCTCTTGAAGTCTTGGGCTCAAACCTATCTAAAGAAGTTGTTCAAAGAAAAGAAGAAGAAATTGCATAATTTTATTCAATACATACAGTTCTTGTTGAATATATTCTCCGTGATTCGAAAGCTTCCTCTATTTGTCATGAAGCAGTAATTAAAGAGACTTCGTCAATGGCTCTATAAGTTGAGAAATCACATCTCTCTCCTTCATATGTGGCTTCTAATTATGAATAAAGTTCAACTAATGGAGTTGCTATGGTTGTTGAAGATGATTCCAACCATACACTATTCTCCTATCATTCTTCATATTTTGACCTTGAGGATGATAAACTAGTCATTAATGATCTTGTGCATTCTTCACAAGTTGATCGTGCACCATATGTTGATATAATGAATGATTTCAAGGCTAGATCAGATCTCAAGAGTGCTCCATTTGCACTCATTGATTGTAATATCATGCCTTCTACCTATTCCTACATGACTGGCTACTTTCCTCAGAGTTGCACTAAAGATGGAGGACACCACCATTTTCCTTGGATTTATTCTCAAGATGATTATGACTCATTTGGACATGATATTATGAATTTCAAGTCTAATGAGCATCCACATATGATCTCCTATCATACTTCTACTATTGTGGATCATATATCAGTTAGTGCTCTAGTAGAGGAGCCTTCTTCTCATGAGTTTGTTGATGTGCAAGTTTTTGGTTCCTTGGATATTTTGGAAGCTAGATCAGTCCTTGGAGTTGCTACATTAGCTCTCCTTAATCCCATGCCTCCTCTCTATTCCATAATGGCCACATGCCCACTTCCTCAAGCTGTAAATGATGTTGGAGACATTCTGCATTCGCTTGGACACTTGCTCCTAACACTTGGAGTTGATTTGAAGTACAAGCCGCCACCATCACATAATGGTTCATTTGGTTTTGATCTCACCCATGTTGGTTCAAAGGAGATATCAAGGAACCATCTATACAATCTTGGAGCTAATCCTACCTCACTTGGTTTGAATTTCAAGTTCCAAGATGACATTCAAATTTTTGGGTTTGTTCTCACCTTGTTTGGTCTGAAGGACAATTACAAAGAGCTTCCAGATTTGCTTGCATCTATTGGTGGAGAATTCAAGCACATGCCTTGGGAGCATGATCCTCTTATACCAAGGAAGGAAGATACCTTCATACATATTCAACTCTAGAGAGCATCATTAAAAATTTTGGTAGGTTTCATGTCCATATTTTGAGGGAGTGTTTTGTTCCCATGTGGTTTTCCATGTTTTCTCTATTTACATGGACATAATAAATGTAATGGAGTGACCATAGACCATAGTTTCTTGGGCCTTAATCATATTTTACTCACACTAAGTCATGCTTAAGGGGGGGCGTTGGAATAGTTAACCCATCTAGACCTTGGTTAAAACATTATTTTATGTTTCCTAGTGTTTAGTACCATGTTAATTATTCATCCTAGTGCTTAAGTTGTCAACCTAGGCCCACCTAGGTGCATTATTTTTCCTATTTTATGATGTTTATCCTAAAGTGTGCCCTCTTTCTACTTTTAAAGAAGCTTTTAAGAGCCTAAAGCAACAATCTGCTTTTATCCTCCTTTATTCCTGCTTTTATGAGATAAGACAGCTTTTGCTCTGCTTTTCTCATGGATAAGAACAAGGTAGGGGTGCTTTGGTAATATTGGCAAGTTTGCTTGCTTTTGTCTAATCCCCTTCCATCCTTTTCTCTTGTAAAACTACTCATGTCACGTCCCCTCCCGTCGATCCGATGCAAGGGAGGAAACATGACTAACATTCTGGGGCTTACTAATTCATAATAAATAAAAACTTATGTGTGCAGATTCATACTTCAAATAAACACAGTGGAATAATACACTATCTACACAAAATTGCATCATACCTTCAACATATAATCATAACAATCATCAAATTAAACATTGCAGAAAGAACACATATTGAATATAATTTAAACCACAAAGAATAATTATCTTCAAAATGAACTGTCCAAGCAAATGGCTATGTGAGAGCAACGTTCCACCCAACCATAGGTCTCTGTCCAGCCTGTATTATTTCAGCTGAGAGACCACCCCCAAGCTAGGATGTGTATCCACTAAGGAGGAACTAAACAGGCTCACTCATAGCCATGGTTTCACACAAATAGTCATGCTAAGCCAACTCACAGTTGGGTTTATCAGGCATGCAAGAAACAAAGGAGGAGGAGGATAAGCTAGTGAGCTCAACCACAAAGCTACAGGCATCTCAAACTAAACTCAAATAGTCATGGCACCCACAATACCTACCATACCCAACACAAGGAAGGTCCCCGTCTCTACTGCATAGTCCCTCGGGCGTCCCTTCCCTCCAGTGTTATTCAGGGTGGACATAGAAAGGTCCAGCTGCTAATTCCTTGAGATTCTAGCCTTCATTGGGTTTATCAAGCAATCCCAACCTCTGTTCTATCATTCACACTTGGATTCTAAAATTCAGTGCCCAAATAACTCAATCCCATAATTGGATTTTTGGGCTATCAAATCTGGTTTTTTCTATGGTTTCCTGGCAATATAACACTCTCAAATTCACCCCAAGGTTCATGTCTATGGATCCCCCATCGGATTTCACTGTCCACATGAAATTTTGGGCCTTTATGGCACTTCAAAATGTGGGTGATGGGGTTTTATTGCTAAATCTAATCCTAAATTTAGTGAGCTACTTGAATTGCCTCTAGTGCATTCAAATTTCCTCTATGAGGTGTATTATTTATTGTACTCTCATTCTTCAATAATAGTTTGATGTAGTTTTACTCAATTGAGTTTCTTTTCTCAAGTGTCTTCTACTCAATACTTTCTCCTTCTCTGCATTCTTGCAAAACTAATTATGAGATTTTTTCAGTGAACTAGATTCAGTTTGTGACATATTTTAACATCATTGTGAACTATTCTCCTACCTTCTGCATAGTTCCAAGTTCTCCTCCTGAATTTATGTTGCACAACATCTTGTATTATTTTTTGCTAGTGTTTCTGATTGGACTCTTGTTGCGAACTTTTGCAGAGTTACCTTTGCAGCTGCAACTTTCTATTTCATTCCACCTTCTTTTTCCAAAATACTTGCTTCCACCTACTCCATGAGGACTGACTTTAGTGTTTCTAAACATTCATCAACCGTTTCCCTGATTTTCCCTTGTAATGGTGGAAATAGTTCCATGATGCTAAAGGCTTCTTCTTGTAATGGTTCAAGCATGTTAGCTATCTTATGTTGTTCAACCCGGATCCTGCCAAATTCTTTGTTTCCTATACTCTCTTATTATGTTCATATTTTCAATAGCTGGTAGGCTAGTTAAACTGTCACGCAACCTTTGCTCTAGTTCTTGCACAACCTGTAGCCTTTGATCTACTTCCTTCAATTGCTTGTTTGCAACCAACTTTCCCCATAACTGAGCACTTTCTTCATGTAGTTTTGTACATTTTAACTCCAAGGTACTGCTATTTCCTATTGCAATGGCCATTCTTTCTAATATTTCTTTACATTCTACTCTGACCTCAGGAGGTGTTCCTGGTTGTTTCCTTACTAGGAGTTCTTCAATTTTAGCATGTACACTTTGAATTACCTTTCCTATCTTCAACACTTTTCATTCTGGATAAGTATCTTCATCTAATTGAGCTTCTAGAAGCACACTATATATTTCTTCTACTACCTTTTATAGCATCAAGTTTTTCTGTTGTATTTCCTCCACCTCTTGTTTTAGCTTATCACTTTTTGTAGGTGCTTTCTATTATCAGACTGGAACATTCTTCCTATAAAATTTCCTTCTCATCTTGACTTTTGTACTAATCAACTGTAACAATTTCATGTCTCCATCTAATTTCCTGCGCAATATATGTATGCAATGCATGCAACTCATCCATAGATAAGTGCGATAGGATTATTTCTACATGATTTGATGACACATGCATCTCTTGAGTAGGAAGCACTAGTGCTGCAGTTGAAATTTTTAGATTTAAATGTGAATATGTTGCCTCCTTCATATGCGCAAAAGGATGTGTATGTGTACTATCTAATTTTTTTCCACATTATTCTGTCCTTCTCCCCCTTTCATCATTAGTATCAGCTGCTCCATTGTATCAAAATTTTCTTCAATATTTAACATAATATCCTCTTGATGTGTCACTAGATCTTCAATTTTTTCCCTCGTAACCAAGTCCTTCACTGTCTCCTCAGTGACATTTTTTACTTCCAGTCCAATTTGATTGATATCATCTTCTGTCAGAGCCTGAACAAGACTAGGTTTGGACAATTTCCTTTTCTTCTTTGATGACTCTTTAGGTTGACTCTGTTCTATTCTCATTTTAGCTTGTGCAACTTGCTGTGCAACACTTACAGAAATTTATGCATCTCCAGTTTTCTTTTCTTCGGATGTAGAAACATTAGGTTGTTTCTGTTGTGCTACTTCTTCTTCTTCTGTTAGTGGAATTTTCCATGCAATATCTCAATCATTTATAATTTTTTCAATGTCGTCCTCGGAACAAATGAACATGGTAGTTAACCATTACGTCCCATGGTCTCTTCTGGCCTGGATATAGGTACGATGGATCCCTATCTTGTAGCGTGCAATTCCCTTATATGCTTCAATTATGTGTGGTTGTATACATGGTGTTTCATTTAAAATAACCCTAATTGCTTCATTATATAATAATAAATTAATATCAGTATCTATTTTTCTGTGTTGATTGTTAGTAAACCACATATTTGCATACCTTTTTGCTAAAAACAACTTCTTACTTATGTCAAAGAATTGACTATATCTTGTTTCTTTCCATCCTACTAGTGCAATACATATCTGCAACCAAGTATAATGGAAGGGTGTACCTTTTTCTTGTGTTTCCCTACAGTACTCCATAAGCTCGTTTAACAGAAATGTTGACCATTTCATCTACACTCCCTCCACACATTGTGTTGCAGCTGCAATTATTGTTGTTGAGACTTGGTCTTGGTGACTCTTCCGAAATAGCTTGCATGCCAATATCTGGACTACAAATATCACGGCCTTGTTGTTTATTTGTGTGATTGAATACCCTCTACTACCTCTTTGGGTTCCATACCTTTTAGTCATCCTCTTTCGAAGGGATTTTTCTTATTTTATTTCCAGAAGAAGTCCTACATATTCTCCTATGGTAGGAAAACCTATGATTAATTCAATCATCTTGGCATCGATGGATATGGGCCTAGTCAGCCATAGGAACCCACCATGTACTCATGATAGCAACATCATCTTTGTGCACATTTTCACTTGTGGGGGCCTTCCAAAGTGAGGAATTTCTAGCAAGTTCACTATCCCTGATATCATTAATCCATTTTCCCACATCTGAAGTTCCAATACAACCGGTGCCATAGGGTCTAAGCTAACCCTTCTCTCCATGTAGTTGTTGTTAAATAGTTCTGGAATTTTGGCTTCATTGGTGATGTCATGATCTGCAAAATGGAACATATACAGCTGCCCAAGCAAATTTTCTTCAACTAACGCTCCTTCTAGAACCTTTTGTGCTGGTATATATGAATCTTCTACAATGGGCGTAGTGACCAGTGCCACAGTTGTTTTTCTAGAAAGAATGTAGTCGTGAGGGAACCTTACTAGCTTCGATAATGAATCCCTTGGTGTTTGTGTAACCTCCTCCTGCACATTTATTGATGGATTCTTTATTCTGCATTGTCTCTTGGGTGCCATGGCTCTCACACTTCAAATTTCACTCACAACTGTTTGTTCTATAGCTGATGTTTTCAGTGGACACAGGTGATCACACTAGAGATATATATGGCTTATAAGAGGTTTGGAAATTTCCCTTTGTCATTAATGATTTCCGTTCTTTGCAGATTCACTTGGATTTAGTCCATTCTCAAAAACTGGAAAGTTTTGATTTTTTCTAGATTAACCTTGATCTTGTCCAAATTCAATTGACCTTCCTCTACCGCTAATTAATGACAATGCTTCTTAATTGGCCACTACTACCACTACTTTATTGGTCATCAATACTTATTTTTCGTCACAGTCTGCTTTTTGCACATAACCTTCTTTCTACGACAGGTCTAGCTGCCAGTGATTTACTATAGTGTTGGAGTGGAGAGACATTTATCTCCCAAGTTCTCCATCAATATATTTCAATTTAAGATAGAGGAATCAATCTAATTTATAGTTGTTTCTTCACTAACAGTGCATAAGTCATTACATTTTTCTGTTGACTTCCTCTTCCAAATCTTTCTGCATTTTTCTTTTTCTTGAATTATAGGAGTACTCTTTCTTTTGTATTGAACCAGCTAAGATTATTTATTTGACTTTTCTTGTTTCTTCTTCCAATATTGATTGAATTTCTTTGCATTCCCACAGTTATGAGCTTTGTGACCAATTACATTACATTTGTAACAAACTATATTGTTACAGAACTTTCTAGTATGCCCTGACATGTTATACTTCCAATGTTCAACGTTTCTGAGTAAGTCCAGTAACCTTGGTAGCGCAGGATTTTTGTACTCTATCCTTATAGTGTCCTTCTGACCAATTTCTTGACATTCTTCTTTGAGAGGTGGCCCTTCCTTCTTGTTGGCTCCAACCTTTTAAACTAACCTATATTTTTCAAATGGTGACCTCTTTTTTCTAAGAATTTCCTCCAAGACTTTTGCGCTTTTGGTGAACTTATTTTTTGTCCTTTGTTGTGTTTGCAGCCGTTCAATTTCTTGTTCCCTTTGCAGTAGTTGGATATTTTGTTCATTAATTGGTTTTTCATCCTCAATGAATTTATTTTCAAGAGAAATAATCTCAAGCTCTCTTACTTGACAACTTTCATTCCTTGCTTGAAGTTGTCTTGCTAGATCTTTCTTGGCTTCTTTTCTTTCATTCCTTAAATAGGTGGTTTCTCTCTGAAGTTGAATTTGTTGTTCATTGATCACCATGCTAGCATCATCAATTTGTATTTGGAATTTTTGGCGTTGATCTCTTAGTAACAAGATTTCTTCGTTTGATTAGCAATTCTTTCTTCTCTTTATTGTTTAGAATCTTGCAATTATTTCTTCATAGACATAATTTCTCTGGATAGCTTCTGATTTTCTACCGCCGATTTTTCAAGTTCACCTTCCAATCAATGAATTTTGAGTTCCTTATCCTGATAAGTTTTATCTATCTCCTATAATTGACTAGTGAAGTACATTGCCATCCTCTTTTACTCTTCTTCTTTCTTTTTCAAAGTCTGCATGATTTCGGTTGCAATCCTTTTGACCTATTCTATAGTTTTTCTTTGAATGTGAATGATCTGCCTTGCTTTTGTGATAGAAACATTATTTACACTGCCATTTTCTTGAAACCTCGATGCTCTATTGGTAGAAGGTCCTCTCTGATACCAATTGTTGGAATTATTAATAATACTAAGAGTGGGGTGAATCAGTATCATGCGCATATATATATATCTATATATATATAGAGAGAGAGAGATATACTACAAATAAATATATGAGACACCAGTATTCACTGATGTGAGCACCGACTCACTCAGACATTCCTCTGATTTGGACACCAATCCAACTGGCAAGGACCAACTTGTAGACTACAGGGTTCAACCTGTGAGGACACCCATCCTCTCTGAAAGCACCAACTTGATGAACCAGGCTCTGACCTGTGAGGACACTAATCCTCTACGAAAGCACCAACTTGGAGTGTTCAGGCACCAACCTGAGTGGAGACACTAGTATCCTTTCCTTTCCCCGTCCAACCGCCCTGAGAAAGATAGTATAGATTTTTGACTTCATATCTACGTGCACAAAGATTTACACTATGCTTTACTGACTGCAAGCTCTTCCACTAATTCAAATCAAGCATTTGTTTCTCTTACACTATATTACACCATTGATCCACTCATCAACATATATTCCATGCACATATATATTTACATACTCCTTGTTCCTTTTCACAAATGATCAAACTTGCACGTCTGCTCCTTGTGTTCCAGCTTTTCTTGTTTCCTCGCACACTTCATCAACTCATGTTTCTTATGATTCCCCTAAGCATTTCATCTAACCAAAGCTTTCCAATTCAAAATATTATTCTATGTGTTCTTCCAAGCTTACTTTTCACTCCTCGACTGCACTTCTTATTTATACTCCACTTGTTTAAACAATGAGTCCTGAAGTTGGGGCTTCTCTAAACGGTAACACCCCTTCATCCTTTCTTTTTGGACAAGCTTACCAAGTATCTGCCACTTGTCTTAACCCACACAAATGAGGTATCACGACTTTGTTGTTGATGTAATTGTAACTTCGGAATGTATTTCACCTATGTATATTGTACTCCTATAGAGATGTTATTATTCCTCTATCTGGAAGTGTCGTCATTTGTATTGACAAGTGTCGCAAGTGTCGTAACTTGCAAGTGATGGGTTATTAGACCACCAAGTGTGGGGTCGGCCCTGATTAGTATTACCATGGGTTATTAGACTGAGTTAGACAAGTCGGCCGTGCTCATTTATTAGGCAGGTCAGGTCATGTATAAATAGAGTGCGGGAGGCACTCTATTTGATCACTTCATTATTCACTTCTACACTCTCCAGAAAGTGGCGCACAAGTGAGGAAGGAGGAGTAGCTGCTAGGAGGACTATCACTTGTACTTGGGTTGTATCATTGCTCTTTCTATCTCTGAGGAAATTGTGGGGTTTTTCACCTTTATGGTTCTCCCCAGTGAAACTTTGTGTGTCTATTGTCTCATGTGATTGCTTGTTGTGATTGATATGCTTGATATGCTGTACATGTTATTCTCTTAGTAAAGATCCTAGAGTATATTGAATTAATGCTCAAAAATTAACATGGTATCAGAGCTAACCGGAGAAGAAGACACTATGTAGTTGCGAAAGCTAGGGATTCTTTTTTATTGGGTTTCTCTCCACATATTTTGAAAGGCACTAAGGTGGATTGACTCTCCTCATAAAGGCACATCTTTTTGTCCAATCAGAATTCAATTCTGAGCACTTTCATTTTTGGCCCTAAAAATTAGGGTTTCCACAAAAATAGGAATTTCTAAATTCTGAGACCATAGCTGGAAGATCCTTGGAAAAATCGAAGTTTAGAGCTTTGGATCGAACTTTTTGGTTGGGTGAAGCTCCGGGAAACTCAAACCCTAATTCAGGGTCCTCCCCAATGAATCTGGGAGACTAAAAGGCATTTATGAAGGGTGAAACTTTGCAGATTTCAAATTCTGAATATGCCAGGTTGATCAGCTCATCAAGGCGCGTCTTTCTATCCTTTCAGAAGTTTGAAATTCACATTTTGAATTTTTAAGGTTTCTCTGACAAACCCTAATCCAGCACCAGATCCAGATTTCTGCAAATCAAGTGGTAAGACCTAAATATTTTCTATTTCCATTTGAAGTACTCTTTAAGATGTCTCACCACACCAAGCTTGAGGATAAGCTTGAAGGGGTTGATAACTTGCGAGCATGGAAGTATAGGATTGGGTTAATCCTGGAAGAAAATGAATTGGACACTTACATAAGTGAAGAGGTCTATGTCCTAGAGGGAGAAGATCCTAAGGCCTTACATAAGAAGAACTTGGTGAAGGCAAAGAGGATCATTGCTGATTCTATCAAAGACCATCTCATACCACATGTGTCATCTCTAAAGACACCCAAGGATATGTTTGATTCCCTGACCAAGCTATTTGAAAGGAAGAACATAAATCGGAAGATGACTCTGCAGAACCAATTCAAAGGGGTAAAGCTTCATAATGGAGAGACCCTTCAATCTTATTTCTCTAAGGTCTCTCAGATCAAGGAACAACTTGAAGTTGTGGATGAAGTAGTGGATAATGGTGAAGTTGTCATGACCACACTGAATGGCCTACCTAGGTCATGGGACTCCTTCATCCAAGGAATCTGTGCAAGAAGGAAGTTGATCTCATTCAATAGACTAGGGGAGGAATGTTCACAAGAAGAAGCAAGGTTTGTGGCCCGAGAAGAGAAGATGAGGAATGAAGATCAAGCTCTCACAGCACACACCAAGGGAAGCAAGTTTAAGAGGGAGAAATCTCATAACAAGAAACATTCTCACCCTCATCATAAGAAGAAAGATCTCTCTCATGTTCGATGTTTCGATTGTAATGAAATAGGACACTTTGCTTCAAATTGTCCCAAGAAGAAGAAAGACAACAACAACAAATTCAACAAGAAGAAGAGGTACAACAAGAAGAGATTTCATGCTCATGCTGCTGAGGATGATGAACCTCCCAAGAAGAAGGCTAGGGTAGAAAGTGATGCTTCATCAAGTGAAGATGAATATGTTCTAATCTCTGCTCTCACGGGTACTATCTCTCATGGATGTAATGATTGGATTATTGATATTGGGGCTTCCAAACACATGACTAGGTTTAAAGAATCTTTTGTAAATCTATCTGAACATGAGTCAACCCATAAAGTGAAACTTGGGGATGACTATCAATATCCCATCAAGGGAAGTGGTGATGCCTCCTACAACCTAGACTCTGGGAAGTCTTTGAAGATGAAAGATGTTCTATATGTACCTGGGCTCAAAAATAACCTACTCTCCATATCTACATTGGATGCAAAAGGCATGAGGGTTGCATTTGTAGATGGCCAAGTCCTTATGTGGCCAAATGGTAAAACTATAAATGATGCAGTAGTGATTGCAGAGCAAGAGGGAGGATTGTACAAATTGAAGGGACAACCTGAACATGCCATGGTACATGAAAACATGGAGTCAAGTGAACTTTGGCATAGAAGGCTTGCACATGTGCACTATAGGGCACTACCAATTGCAAGTAAAGTTGTAGAGGGTCTTCCTGAAATCAAGACAAAGCATGAAGGTGTTTGCAAAGGATGTGCAAAAGGAAAGAACATTAAGAAGGAATTTCCAAGCAGTGAAAGCAAAGCTAAAGGAATCTTGGAAATTAACCACTCCGATGTATCCGGTCCGATGTCATCCAGTTCTCTGAGTGGGTATGTATACTATGTCTCTTTCATTAATGATTTCTCTAGGAAGACTTGGGTTTATTTCTTGAAGAAGAAAGATGAAGTGTTTGATAAGTTCAAGGAATTCAAAGCCTTGATGGAAAATCAAACTGATAAGAAGATCAAGACCTTCAGATCCGACAATGGTGGAGAATTCACTTCAGGGGACTTCAAGAAGCTATGCAGTGATTCAGGGATTAAGAGGGAGTTGACTGCTCCCTACAATCCACAACAGAATGGAGTTGCAAAAAGGAAGAATAGAACAATCATGGAAGCAGCATGGGAAATGTTGCATGACCAGGATCTCCCTATGCATCTTTGGGCAGAAGCAGCTAGGAAAGCTGTATATGTGCAGAACAGAACACCTCACAAGATATTGGACAACAAGACACCAGAAGAGGTCTTCTCTGGTAAGAAACCTGAAGTCATCCATCTCAGAATATTTGGTTGTCCAGTATATACTCATGTCCCAAAGGAAAAGAGGACAAATCTAGATCCTTCAGGAAAGAAGGGCATCTTTGTGGGGTACAGTGAAAGCTCGAAGGCTTACAGAATATACTTTCTAGGGTTCAAGAATATTGATGTCTGCAGGGATGTGAAATTTGATGAAAACTCAGCCTTCATCAAGTCAAGGAAAACACCTGTTGAAGATCATGAAGAACCAAAGGAAAACAGATTTCAAGACACTACCATGACTGAAATAATTCCATATGCAGATCGTGAAATGGAAGATCCGCAAGAACTTGTAGATCCACCCCGTGAGAAGAACTCTCACAAGAGAAAACCTACATGGGCTAGAGAGTTCATTCAAGATGCAGAAAGGTATGGCATTCCAGAAGAAGAACACAGAGAAAGGAAGAGGACTAGATCACATACCAGTTATGTTGCCCTACTCTGTGATATTATGAACAAAGAACCTTCCAATTATGAAGAAGCAGCGGAAAAGAAAGAATGGAAGGATTCCATGGTTGAGGAATACCAATAGATCATGAAAAATGATGTTTGGGATGTAGTCCCAAGACCTGATGGGAAGTCTGTTGTGACTTCCAAATGGATCTACAAGATCAAGCATGCTGCAGATGGTAGCATAGAAAAATACAAAGCGAGATTTGTAGCTCGTGGCTTCTCCCAGAAAGAGGGGATAGACTATGAAGAGACTTTTTCTCCTATAGCCAGGTACACTTCCATCATATCAGTACTTACCCTGGCTGCAGTGATGAAATGGAAGATACACCAGATGGATGTCAAGACAACTTTCTTGAATGGTGTAGTCAAGGAGGAAGTGTATGTGGAGTAGCCACTTGGTTTTGAGACACATGACAGAGTGTCATATGTGTGCAGGTTGAAGAAATCCTTGTATGGCTTGAAGGAATCTCCTAGGACTTGGTATGGTAGGATAGAAAACTTTCTATCCAGTTTGGGATTTACCAAGAGTAAAGCAGATTCCAACCTTTACTACAAGGTTTAGGAAGGAAATCCTGTGATACTACTATTGTATGTGGCTGACCTATTTGTAACAGGTGAGGATGGGTTGATTGTCGACACCAAGAGGAAGCTTGCTGCCGAGTTCGAGATGAAGGACTTGGGGATGATGCACTATTTCCTAGGCATGGAGGTGTGGCAGAGTGCAGATGGAATCTTCCTTGGACAAGGGAAGTATGCAGTAGAGATCCTGAAGAGGTTCGGGATGATGGACTGCAAGGCCATGGCCACACCTATGGAATCGAACCTTAAGCTTTTGTGTGATGCTTCATCTGATTCGGTTGATGTCACTATGTATCGTCAAATGATTGGGTCCTTGATGTACCTAACAAACACAAGACTAGATATTTGCTTTGCGGTGAACACATTGAGCCAGTTCCTGACGGATCCCGGAGGTGTTCACTTGGTTGCTGTAAAGCATATTCCGAGGTACCTGAAGGGTAAAATTGATTATGGGCCCAAGTATGATGCGAATCAAAAGTTTAACCTGCAGGGTTATGTTGATTCAGACTAGGCAGGCAGTGCTGCAGATAGGAAGAGCACATTTGGGTGCTTCTTTAGTATGGGATCAGGTGTGATCTCTTGGTTTAGCAGGAAGCAGTCCTGCGTAGCACTGAGTACAACTGAGGTAGAATGTGTTGCAGCTTGTTCGGCTAGTTGTGAGGCAATATGGCTCTGGAATCTACTATCTGAGTTATTTGATCTCCCACTACAGGCTACTGGTATCTTTTGTGGCAACTAGAGTTGTGTGAAGCTGTCTGAGAACCCGGTGTTCCACCACAGGTCGAAACACATTGAGATCAAATATCACTATATCAGGGATATGGTGCAGAGAGGAGCAGTGAAGCTCCTGTATGTTGTGACGGATGAGCAGGTTGCAGATGTGTTGACGAAACCACTAGCCAGAGTGAAGTTTGAGTACTTCAGAGAGAGGCTTGGTGTTCTTCAGATTGACGACACTTCGAGGAAGAAGTGATGGACACATTTGCAGGAGCCATTCCAAGCATGGTGAGAGGAGGATCTTTCCCATGGCTGTGGATGTAAACACTGGATGATGAGCATTAGGACAATGCTCCAATTACCGCTTTGTATATGCATCATGTTGGATGCTTTGATTAGTTTGATCATGTATTTGTATATGCATCATGTTGGATGCTTTGATCAGTTTGATCATGTATTTATATATGTATCAGGTGGATGCATTGTATGATCAGGTGGATCATGTATTTATATATGTATCAGGTGGATGCATTGTATGATCAAGTGGATCATGTATTTGTATATGTATCAGGTGGATACTTGTATGATCAAGTAGATCATGTATGATGATATGTATCAGGTAGATACATTGTATGATCAGGTGGATCATGTATGATGATATGTATCAGGTGGATACATTGTATGATCAGGTGGATCATGTAAGATGATATGTATTAGGCAGATACATTGTATGCATGGTATGATCAGGATGATCATAGATGACGAGCTTCATGATGTTGCTCCAGATGATATGCATCAGGATGATGCTATGATGTTGATCAGGATGATCACAGATGATGAGCTTCAGGATGTTGCTCCAGATGATATGCATCAGGATGATGCTATGATGATGATCAGGTTGATCATGTGATGATGTACATCAGGATGATGTATGTTGAGTATCAGTTTGATACTCTGTGGCCGTGGACAGGTTGTGCAAGTAGCATAGAAAAGGTCCTTTAAAATCCAGACAAGTAGAGCGGTGTGCTCGTAACAGCCTGGGATGCTCTATCGAGATCCGGACAGGTAGAGCAGTGTGCTCGTAACATCCTGGGATGCTCTGAGTAGGTTTTGCTACAGTTTCACAAAGAAAAGATCATTTGAAATTCAGACAGGTAGAGTGGTGTGCTCGTAAAATCTTGGGATGCTCTATCGAGATCCATACAGGTAGAGCGGTGTGCTCGTAACATCCTGGGATTCTCTGAGTAGGTTTTGCGAAAGTTCACATAGAAAAGATCCTTTAAAATCTGGATAGGTAGAGCGGTGTGCTCGTAACAGCCTGGGATGCTCTATCGAGATCCAGACAGGTAGAGCGGTGTGCTCGTAACATCCTGGGATGCTCTGAGTAGGGTTTGTGAAGGTCAACATGTAAAATATCCTATAGTATGCACTAGGTTTTGTTGACGCACGTAATCAGTCCTAGGTTCCACAGTATGGCCACTGATGATGAAGACCTACAGGTGGTGGGCCTATATCCAACATGAAAAAGGACTGGCTCTGTAGAACTTCCTATGACGAGTAGATTTGAGATTGATTGAGATAGCAGCAGCAGTGACGATGACGATGATTCGATGATGATGATCCAGAGAAGAAGACTTATGCTAGCAGATCTATGTCGAGAAATACCTTCCTAGTTAAGAGGGAGTGTTGATGTAATTGTAACTTCGGAATGTATTTCACCTATGTATATTGTACTCTTATAGAGATGTTATTATTCCTCTATACAGAAGTGTCATCATTTGTATTGACAAGTGTCAAAAGTGTCGTAACTTGAAAAGTGATGGGTTATTAGACCACCAAGTGTGGGGTCGGCCTTGATTAGTATTACCATGGGTTATTAGACTGAGTTAGACAAGTCAGCACTGCTAGTTTATTAGGCAGGTCAGGTCATGTATAAATAGAGTGCGGGAGGCACTCTATTTGATCACTTCATTATTCACTTCTACACTCTCCAGAAAGTGGCTTACAAGTGAGGAAGGAGGAGTAGCTACTAGGAGGACTATCTCTTGTACTTGGGTTGTATCATTTGCTCTTTCTATCTCTGAGGAAGTTGTGGGGTTTTTCACCTTTATGGTTTTCCCCAATGAAACTATGTGTGTCTATTGTCTCATTTGATTGCTTGTTGTGATTGATATGCTCGATATGTTGTACATGTTATTCTCTCAGTAAAGATCCTAGAGTATATTGAATTAATGTTCAAAAATTAACATTTGTGGGTCATGCGCACACTATTTCATTGGCTTGGTGGGACTTGCGCACTTGGGGACCATCATTAAGTGAGTATTGCATACTGGAGTACCATTACTTGGTGGTTCTTGCACACTTCCGAGACTTGCACACATATTTTTGATATACTTCTTCAAACTGGCACAAAGACACTCAGTCATGTTTTGACATCAACTTTGGATTACCACGACTAGGTGGGATTTAGGTCTTGCGCACTTAGTTTTATGTACTTCTTCAAACTGGCACATAAACATTAAGTCCACTTTGAAATCAATGAAAACCAAATTTCAACACGTGGGCAAAGATCTGTTAATATGTGCGGCAGCACGACTGTCTTCGAATCGTCCGCACAGGCAGCGCCCCTGAGATGTCAGCATTAGCGCAACTATTGAAACAGAAATTGTGGCTGAAAGGAGGCCTGTTTTCGGGAGTGAAAGGTATGGACCTCTTCTCCTGCATACCAAAAGATACTAAAAATTAGCCACTCAACAAACAACAACCTAGTTTAAGAGAAATGAACAAATAAGTGGAGTCGTCATAAATACTGCTATGGAAAAAATTGCAAAAAAGTGAATCCTTCCCACTTAGTGAGGGGTGAGGCCTTGTAGGCTGCGACTAGTCCTTAGTATTAGGTTCCCCTTTGTGGTGGGTGAGTGCTACGATTGATCCTGCAATGGTTTTTAGTGCAAATTGATAAACAAAAGAAATAAAAATGAAATAAGACAAAAAACAAGAGGGGTAGAGATGCAAACTTCAACAACCAATGGATGCCAAACCAATTTGTATTTCCTAATGGTCAAGCATGCACAACACCTAGGATATGTGATCTCTAATGGAGGCAAACAATCCCCCTTAGGGAGGTCTATTTAGTCCACACTAGATTCTCAGTGGCTTGAAGAACAGAAGAGAACACTTTTGCCCCTTGAAGGAAGGTGGAAAAGGAGCTCGGTAAATGCTAAATAGGACGGAAGAGGTGAGCTATAAGGGAGCTCAAGCACAATTCCAGTAGCATAACCTTTCTCTTGGTTTCTATTCTTTAGATACATACTCATGGCTTCCTTTTATAGGCCAAGAGGTGGCTAAGAAACAACTAGATCCAAGTGTGAACCCATTAACTCCATGATTTGGCCCCAAAGTACACGTGAAGTACACAAAGGGGGGCCATTCAATGAACCCAAGTACACAGGGAGGCCAAATTCGAATTCTTGGAGGCAATGTGGCTTTGACGAGCCTTCGATGTGTTGTAGGTTGTTGTGGTCTTGTCGTTTTTGTTAATTGCGTGGATATCAAAGGATTATCTACACTGGTCACATAGGTGCAATTATGATAATACGCGTGGTAGCGCAAGTTAATAGACATGTACCCATGCGGTTGTATTTTTTTACTATTCTTGGGCATTTCTGGACTCATGTTGCTTCTTGGATCTGATGAGGATGCCTTCGGTGGGTTGCATGCTATATTTTGACGGTGCTTTATCATGCAAATTGTGGAAATTCACATGTGTGCGATATTTGTGCATTAACAAAGGTATGATCAAAGGGAAGATGGGGATGGAATCCTAGGTTGCTTTAAGCCCTCAGATAGATATAATTCATAAGGTAGAATAAATGGTACTAGGTGCATAAGTGAAAAGTTGTGATTATGATGTACGTGATTTAATGTGCAATTAATAATAAATGTATGTGTTAGTACAAAAAAAGAGAAAGAAGCAACTATATAGCCTACATGCATCAATTCCAAAAGACGAAAGTGACTAATTAATAAACGACTAAAGAAATTAACGACAAAATATTTACAAGTACATTAACAAAGTTATGAAAAAAATTCCTAAGAAAGTAGGCATTAGTCGTTTGTTCATAAAAGGACAAATAATTCAATTTTTTCTAATGCCTACGTGAATTTAGCTAGCTACTTTGAAACACAATGAAATCAACAATTATGTTAAAATTTAGATTTATAAATGTTGTCAATAGTTTGCATTCCATTAATGAAATAATTTCATTAAATAAAGCGGGAACTTTGTGTTTTTGTCATTTAATGAGAATGAACCCAATAAAATATATTGTTTGCATAAAATAAACGACTAAGACAAACAATGCATACCAGCTACTTTAGGTTGAAAAATGAAACGTTGGAAAGCCTAATGACTAAAGGTTAAATATGAAAGTTCTAAACATGTTTAAGTGTCACAATACATACAATTCTTAAGCAACACAGAAAGTAAACAATGGCATTCACACACAGTATATTGATATTAATGTTGGAAACCCCGAAGGGAAAAACCAGCTTAACTTAGAGCTTCACTGCTCTCTTCATTTATTTTTCTTTGTATTAACTCAACTATTTACAATACAATACATAGGTATTCACCAAACTCTGAAACCCTAATTGCCAAACCTGAATCAGATTACAATGGGTTGAAAACCATTGCTCAAAAATAGACAAAAACAGGGCAAAAACCAACCCAAAAAAATTTCCTCCCCCACCCGAACCCTTGCCGAAAGGTGGGTAGTCATGCAAAGAATATAACACATACCCAATATTCTCCCACTAGCTTTTTTCTTTGCATACAGGGAGTACAATATTTTATAATTTCAACAATCCAAGACACGAATTCCCATTGCCTCTCTACACCAAGAAAACTTCTCAGTGCTCACAATTTTTGTCAATGAATATACAACATTCTCCAAAGTGTCAAATTTCTCCAGCAACACCTTCATGCTTTCAACCATGTCTCTTACAAAGTGATATTGCACATCAATATACTTCGTTTTTTAGCGATAAGCAAGGTTCTTGGCCAGGAATATTGCAATCTAACCTCACAAGTCGTTGTTCAAACCCAATGTCCAGAAACAATATCTGCAACCATAAAATCTATTTACTTGCATGAGTGGTTGGCATGTATTCAGCTTCTATAGTTGATAGTATCACTACATCTTGTTTCTTACTCAACCAACTGATAGCACCTCCAAATTTGTTAAACACGTACCCATTTGTAGATATTCTACAATCTAGATCTCCATCCCATTTAGCATCAACAAATCCATGTACATTCAACACTCTGTCTTGTCTAGCTCTTCCTTGATAACAGATTGCACTATTTGTAGTTCCATGCAAATACCTGAACACCTTTACAATTTTACAATGCTCCTTTCCCATTTTGACATATACCTACTCAAAACTCCCACTACATGGGCAATGTCTGGTCTAGTGCATACCATGGCATACATCAAATTTCCAATTGCACTAGCATAAGGAACATGAGGCGTGCCTTCTTCTTCTTCTTCTTTAGTCTTGAGACATTATTCTGCAGTAATCTTACACTTACATGAATCGAGACTTTTATTGGTTTACATTCCTGCATATTAAACCTGTGTAGTATTGTCTCAACATATTTTCTCTAGTTTAACCAGAGTTTCCTTTCTGCGTGATTTCTCTTAATCTCCATCCCTAAGATGAAATTGGAAAAACCAAGATCCTTCATGTTGAACTTGGATGATAGATGTGATTTCACCTCATTGATAACCTCCATGTTGTTTCCAACAAACAACATGTCATCGACATACAACGCTACATAAACAAAATATTTTCCAACCTAGTTGCAATAGACTCAATGATCAACTTTGCTTCTCACAAATCCTAGTCCCAATATGTATGTGTCGAAATTTTGGTACCACATCCTTGGAGATTGTTTTATACCATAAAGGGACTTCTTCAGCTTGCAAACCAAGTCCTTCTTACCCTTTATTGTAAATCCTTCATGTTGCTTCATGTAGATTTATTCTTCTAGGTCCCCATGTAGGAAAGTTGTTTTTACATCCAATTGTTCAACCTCCAGATCAAATGTTGTAGCAAGATACAATACCAATCTAATGGAAGTCTGCTGAAAGAATCGGAGAGACCACAATATTCATATTCGTATGTCGATGTTTCGAATCCAAAATAGGATCCATCTAATGGAAGTCATTTTTTCAACAGGGGAAAGTATCTCACCAAAGTCAATTCCCTCTACGTGAGAATAACCTTTTGCTATTAGTCAAACCTTGTACTTCTCGACTTTTCCTACACCATTCAATTTCTTTTTGGAAACCCATTTTCAACCAACATGTTTTCTTCCATCAGGCAATTCGACCAAATCCCAAGCCTTATATTTATCCAAGGCCTCCATTTCTTCTCCCATTGAATTCTTCCAGATTTTGCGCTCTTTAGAATTAACTGCCTCTTTAACAGATCTAGGTTCATCATTAATAAAAGATAGAACAAAACAGAATGAAAATCAGGTGGACTATAACTTTCAAATGGCCTCCTTACACAGTCAGATCTCCTCAAGGTTGGAGTATGTGGTTCCACCTCATAATCTAATTTAGATTACTCTTCCTCATTTGAATCAGATTCTTCATTCTTTATCTCAAACTCCATTTTCTCTAGTCCTTTTTCTTTTTACTCATCTTCATTCTTAGAAGTGCTCTCAACTTCTCTGAAGACCACATCTCAATTGTACATTGTTTTCCTTTTTAAAGGATTTCAAAGTTTGTAACCTTTCAATCCATCTTTGTATCCAATAAAGACCCATTTCTCTACTTTATTATCTAGCTTGCTCCTTTTCTCCTTAGGAACATGCACAAAAACATCACACCCAAAATATCTACGATGTGCAACTGAAGGCTTCTTACCAAATCATACCTCATGAGGATTCTTGTCGAAAAACGCTAATGAGGGTGATCGATTCTTCAAATAACATGTAGTTACAACAGCTTCAACCCATAATTCTTGTGTTAACCCTGCAACACTAAGTATACTCCCCACCTTCTCCATCAATGACCTGTTCATCCTTTCTACAAAACCATTTTGTTGGGGTGTATATGGATTTGTATTTTTTTGTTATATACCACATTGTTTGTGGAACTGATCAAACTCTTTAACACATAATTCACCTCCATTGTCAGTTCTCAAAACTTTTATTTTCCTTCCTGTTTGGTTTTCCACAAGAGCCCTGAACTCTTTGAATTTACTTAAAACCTTGGATTTCCTTTTTAAGAAATACAACCATGCCTTCATCTATAAATCATCTATAAATGAGACGCGATATATAGATCCTCCCAATGATGGAACAAGTACATGACCAAACACATCACTTTGTATTAACTCCAGGATCTCATTTTCCCTTGTAGCACTAGAAGCAAATTTCACTCGATTTTGTTTTTAATATAAATAATGCTCACAGAAATTGAAATCTAGTTTGCAATTAGACATCCTTCAACCATACCTTTACCTTATAATGTTTGAATTCATTTCTCTCTAATATGTACTAACCTTCGATGCCACGGCATAATATCTCCTCCAAAGACATTGTGTGTCTTTACTTTCTTAACTTTTACTCTCGGGAGCAATAGAGTTGTTACACCCATCAATGAATGTGCTTCCCAACAACTTGTACAGAGTTCAACACCAAAATACCCTTATCAAAATAATTTCTCCTTGAACCATTTTACATCTATCTTTTTCAAATACAGTATTTACACTTGCATCACCCATTGTGCTAACAAATATCAAGTTTCTGGCCATATCTGGAATGTGCAAAATACTAGGAAGGGTTCCAATCCTTCCATCCTTCAACAGTAATTTCAATTTTCCATGCCCTATGATTTTGGCTGGTGAATCATCTCCTAGGAGGACATCCCCTCCATTATACCTTTCATACTCACATAACCACTCCCTGTTAGGAGTCATATGAAAGGAAACTCCTGAGTCAATCAACCAAACATCACTTCCTGACTATGCACTTGTAGAAACCAAGTACACATCCCCTCCTTCTTCAAAGGAGGACTTTCCTTCCATGGATGGAGTATCCTCTGACCCTTCACCTCTTTCAACACTTTTTGATCTACAATTATTCTTATAATTCCCAGCCTTACCACATTTCCAACATAATTTCTTCAAATATTCTCCTAGAGATTTAGACCTTGCCTAGATTTAGATCTCCCCCCTGTATATCTATTTTGTCGATCTTTGGAACAACCTCTCATTGATAATGCATCAGTGCTATGATTTTCCATGGATTTTATCCTTGTTTCCTTTGATAACAGGGATGCAACTACATCCTCAAACTTCAATGTAGATTGAGCAGTACTACCTATTGCTACAAGGTAATACACTTCTCTTGTTCATCTATCTTAATACCAATCGAGGTTAGTTGACTTACCAGAGTATTGAATGTATTTAAACTCTTTTTCATGGAGTCACCATCTTCCATCTTGAGATGATACAATTTATTTTGCAAAAATAATTTATTTACAAGGGACTTTGACTGATACAGATTCCCTAACTTTTACCATAGCTTCTTTGCAATGACTTCTCCAAAGACATTTAGTAGTACCGTATCTAAGAGACAGAGACAAATCATACATCTTGCCTTTCTATCCAACTTATCCCAACCTTTTTTTGACATAGCAGTAGATTTTGTACCTAGATCCACGGTCACCCATTGTTCCTTATCTATTAGAAGATACTCCATCTTGAGCTTCCATAGCTCAAAATTTTGTCCGTTAAGTTTTTCAATTTCCACTCTATAATTGCTTGCCATTCTTTTAGCAAAAGAATCACCCTTGCATAGCTCCCATTGAAACCAGGTTTATTACAAACCCAAGAACCGAGTTAAACCATAAGCAACAAAGGAATCCCACTGAAGCCAAATATTGCTCTAATACCAATTGAAAGTTCTAAACATGTTTAAGTGTAACAATGCATACGATTCTTAAGCAATACATAAAGTAAGCAATGGTATTCACACACAGTACATAATGATTTACCTTGGAAACCCCAAAGGGAAAAATCAAGTTAACTTAGAGCTTCATCCATCTATTCATTTCTTCTTCATTGTATTAAATCAACCGTTTACAATACAATATATAGGTATTCACCAACCTATGAAACCCTAATTCCCATACCATAATCAAATTACAATGGGTCTAAATCAATTGGCCAAAAATAGCCAAAAAAGGGGCAAAAATAAACCCAGAAAATTTTTCTCCCCTCGAACCCCCTTCGTTTGGGGTCCAACCCCTAAACTAGGGCTGAAATTTGAAGGGTAAATAGCTGTCATTTGCCATTTTACACGTCAAAATACTGCCACTTCATAAAATTAAAAGTCATTAATGAAGTGTGAATTTTAATTTCACCCGTCATTTTGAAGTGCATTTTTATTTTTACACGTCATTACTATCTATATCCCAAGCCCATATCTCCGTATATTCCTATTTTTAATATGAAAATTTTGATTTTTGTCATGGTCTTGTTGTTTGCTCTTGTTAGTTAAACTTGACTCGGTCATGGTTTTTTGGGACCATGGTATTTGGTGGCCCATTGTATTGCTTGTGAAGAATCCTATTTAAAGGTTTCCAAGATAAACCTTCTTTGGCATTATGTGTGTGCTTGGTTTAAACATTATGTTTATTATGTTTTTTTGTTTATTATATTTTTGTAAACTTTTTCTTTTGTATTATATGAGGCAAGATATGAGAATTCAATATTTCATATAGATATTTAATATTATTTCAAAAAAAAATCAACTATTATTATGACGGGTAAAATTAATATTTAAACGTCAAATGAAAGGCAATGTTAACATTAAAATGTCATATAAAGATTTATTGGCATTCAAGGTAGGACGTCATATTTCAACCCTGCCCAAACCCCCGGTGGGTATAACACATACCCAACAAAAAAAACATATTTATATACAAGTTAGCAACATAAATAAAATAGTATTTACATTCCATTAAATGTACATAATATAAGTTTTGCTAAGCGAAATAAAAAATGGAAAAAGCAGTTGAATTATGAAAATCACAACAAGAGACAGATGTAGATATGCCCATAATGGAGTTTTTATTAAACATGAAATTTGACAGAAATCAAGTACAACAGGATGCGGCTGATTTCAACCCCTGAGAACATAAGGTTTACGTGACCTTATACTTCCCTCGACAACTCGGGTTCATCCGGGTGAAACCGAGACAATGGGAATAGTTCCCGCTTAGATTATGTTGAGGGTAACCTATGCACATGATAACATCAGTAAAGAAAATAAATAGGAAGAAAAAAAATATGTACAAGAAAAAAAACGTATATTTGGCATAAGGACACTATGCCTTCATCCTAAAGGATAGAATTGAAACATTGTCTTACCTACCACCGCTGCACTATTAGGTCCTTGAAAACTTACTATGAAAGGGAAAAACACAACAATGGAACCTAGCAACACATGCATCTTACCTCCAATGTGAGAGGATAAGTTTCGGCAGCTTCGTTGTGGTTTTAAAGGCTGTGGCAAGGAAAGCAAAGCATTTCGGTTGGTGTTGGAAGCTTAATGGTCATTATGTCTTTTGGTCTTTCACATGTGTCCAAATGAGGGTGAGTATTGGTGTTGGAAGCTTAATGGTCATTATGTCTCTTGGTCTTTCACATGTGTCCAAATGAGGGTGAGTCACAATAACCAACACTCACCCTCAGCTGCAAAATATTCCAAAGAACGATGCTTCAGCCTCTAGATGAAGTTGATTGAACGTCGGTCCCGCCCTATTTTGTTTGCGATAGCCTCAACTACTTCTTTGAAACATTTTTTTTATAGCACATGCGGATCTCCTAGCTATGTTTACGAAATTTGAAATGTTTTGCCTCTTGTTTGTAGGAAACAATGCTTGTTTCCAAAAAAAATTGAGCGGATGCGAGTGCTTTATGTTCCATTATTATTCGTTTATAGATGTGTTAAACGATCCCCATTAGTGTGTGATAGTAAGTGTCATCGCAACCGTCATTGTATATTCTGCGAATCAATGGCACCATACATTCATGATGCAGATGGAGTTGAGGAAGAGCCTGTGTATCTATGTATCATTGGAAGATAAGAGTATTCTAGCATTAAAGCTATCCCCAATACTTATAGACAAAAGTTAATCAGAAACATTAGCACTAGTTTTCTTGCGGGCTGGGGCAAAACACGTTCTTGAGGACACCTTATCACAATTTAGGTGTAACAATGCTCGATGATGATAGTAGCGTTCCATATATTTAAATTTTCACAATGTGGTGTGGGCGATGTTCCCATTATGAGCTTGTTATCAGGCCTCATTTTGACCTAACATTTCCCAATATGCTTAGTGGGTTGGTGATTGATAGTTCTCGGTCTCTCACTACTTCATGGCCTCACAAACATTAAGATATTCATAGCCGACGATATTCAATCAATTAACCTTTAACCTATTTCCTCTTCCAGGCATGTCAATTTTACATTCCTTTCTCACGAGACAAACACTCCTTTGTTGGTCTATGTTCACTGACTTCATTGGCAAGCCCGTGGGGTAGTCCACTGCATAAAAATATGCTACCAAGAAACTTGCAAGTCCACACCAAGCTGTGTTCGACTATGGAGCAGCTCCTATTTTATATGCTTGAGCATTCGGCAACTCTACGTGATAGCCTGTCATGCATTTTTGTTCTCCTTCTTGCACATTATCTCTATTTCTTTAGTGATGTGATCTTGCATTTTTTACTCTATTGAGTTTTGGTCTATGCATGATTACCCATGTGTCGCGCATGTGTATGGTTCCAACGTGGCCCTGCATAGTCCATCATTACAGTCTTTGTATGCCCTCTCTGCTCATTTCTACTTGTAGTCTTAACGATTTTCTTCTCATATGTGCTAGTAGCATGCACAACGATCGCTTATGGCCTATGTTGATTTAGTTGTTGCATAAGGGTTTTTTTATCATTTTCCTACCATCGGGCATGCCAAGTGTGCCCTCCAGTTCTGCATGGATCTATGGCAGTGCCTTCTTCCAGTGTGCATGTAGTGTCTGCCTTGATATATGTTCCCTTCACGTTGTCGAATGTCTACTAACTCTCATTATTACCGTTAGATGCCCCTCTAGTGGAACGGTTATATTCGCCAACAATGTAATGGTCATCATTCTTCATGACAGTGCAGAACGAGACTGCTCGTATACTAAGGAAAGACAAGCATCTCCCTCCCTTGTGCTATGTGTTGACTGGTTGCGTGCTTGTGGATTACATGGCATGCATTTATATTATATGTCTTGTGGCTCACTCCCCACAAGTGTCTTCCTTTTGTTTTTTTTGTTTCACATTACATTTTGTTGAAAAAAAAACATGTGAAACCTTCATCATTTGGAGGAGCTACTATAGAAATGCTTTTTAAATGGCACCAAACGAAATAAGGGACAACGGGATTGAGAAACATATATAGTTTTTTTATTCATGGGGATTTCATTAACGACCTTTGGGTCAAATGGGCTTGGGATGATAAAGGGACTAGGGAAAAGGGATCTAGAAAGGAAGCAAAGCTAGGATAAAATAGGAAAAGAAATGGGTTGGGGATAAAAGAGTTTTATTCATTAAACAATAGGGGAAAATGGATGGGATAGGAAGAAGGACATATGAATTTAAATGTGCAAGAAGGGCAGAGGCTTTTTTCTTTTCTTTTTTTTTAACCAAAGACATAGGCATATATTTTTTTAGGGAGATTCCCAAAGGGTAAATATGGCATTCTGTACATAGACATGATGACTACAATGACGAACTAATGCAATTGGCAATTTATTGGAGGATGCATTCTGTGAGAATCAACATCTAGCCAAACAAAAACAAACCAGAACACAATGACACATGACAACTCAACAATGACTGACCAACAGGACTGAGAAGTAACCGTTATGTAGGTCCATGTACTTGTTTTCATCCCCAAAAAGGGAAGGGAGTGAAAAAATTAAGGCTAGCATTCCACAATGGGCGTAACAGAGGGATGAAAGAAGTGCTACGAAACCAAAACAAAAAGTGAATAACAGTTCAACATACCCCTAGGTTGATCACTAGGAACTGCCCAAAAAAATTTCCCTCTCCACATCACATTCTTTCATGTATAACAAGATTGATTGTCACCATGTCAAAGTTTATCATCAAAACAATATGGTGAAAGAGCATAGTGGTGAATTGCACTTAAAGAGATCAAATTCCAAAATAACTCATTTGGGCATTGCGAAAAGAAAATGACCGAAAATAAACTAACTAAGCAAAAGAAATTGCTAAACTAAGAAAAGAAAGAATCCTAAACGATTTGACAGAATTCAAAACTAATGCATAGCAGGAAAGTAAAATGCCATGCAATCTACTCCTACTCTTGTGAAAGAAGAAAATAAATAATGTAGGATGCCATTTGTTATATAAGAATACATCTTTGGTGCTAAAATTGTTATTATTTGCATCATCACTATGAAAAAATTTATCGTGAGAACTCAAGGTAATGATAGGTTTGATCGTGTTACTCAACAAAGGAAATTTAGTCGTGATCGCATCAAACAAAAAGAAATGCATATGAAATGAGTTAGTACTAGCATGACTAAAAAATTGATCAACCGATGAATCCCAAACATAATCCTTGAAAATAAACATAGGGACTTCCATTTGCACTTCATTGACCATGTTGGATTGATATAGAATAAATCATTTAGGATCATCGACATACATTGAATTTGGATTGATTAAAGCCTCATCAATTTCTTCATTATTATTTTTCGTGAAGACACGTGACTCATCATTGATTGACTCAAGGTAATCATCATATATTGGATGCAAATAATTTTGAGGTGAAACATTGATTTCATGATTATAGACTTCCTTGACAACATGTTGATGAAGGGGAGATTCAAGATTTGCTTGATCAAAAGGATGCATGTCAACTTGAGATAACAAGTGAAAAATGGGCTCATCCTCATCTGAGGCCTGCTTAATCACAAATTCATTATTAAGAGAATCACACCCTTCTGGAAGAGGTTCGTTATAATCGTCATAAATGAGATGTGGATCGATTTGAGATATGGAATCACCCTCAGATATAATCTAACTATCAAAAGGAGGGACGTGAATAATTTCATCTCCAAATCGGCATGCATCGTCAATAAAGTTGTTTTGATTTGGATGAGAATCATATTAGAATAAGTCATCAATATTGAACATAGTATAACCGTTAAGAACATGCTTGTTTGTAATCACAAGCTCTTCATGATGAATGTTGTCAATGAAATCATAGGAAACATCCTCATAGATCGGATAAGAGGTAGATAGTAAAAATGAATCACTCTCATGAATAATTTGATCGTGGATATTAGGAGCCTCAATGATTCAAACTTCTTATCGAATTGGTACATGTCATCAACGAGAGTATCACAAAAATCATGATGCATGGGATGAGGGATTAGAGTGTCCTTCCACCGGAGGTATGTTCTATTTTCTTGCATGTCTTTTGGTTTTTCCTGTATACTTATGTCACTGATATTTTCATGCATACAGGTTATCATCAGCACAATCTAAGAGGGGAGTACTCCCATTGTCTCGGTTTCACTTGGGTGAAGCTGAATCATTGACGGCATCGTAGGTTCTCATAAACCTCATATTCCCTGGGGTTGAAACCGGCCACAGATTAGTGTACTTAATGACTGTCAAATTCCAATGTTTAATAAAAACCCCATTTTGGGCATATCTGTGTCTGTCTCCTATTGCGACTATACTTCATTCAGTTATTTTTTTCCTTTTTATTTCACTTGGAAAAACTATAAAGTATGTACATTTGATGTACTGTAAATAATTTTTTGTTTTTGTTTACGAACTTGTACATAAAGATTATGGTTTTTAAACTCGTAGTCATTAGGATTTATGATGATATATATCATTCGAATAGAGGTTGCTATCCTGTACAATTTTGAACAACCTTTTATTGCATGTAATCAGTTGCTTTTATTGAATTAAATTTCAACAAACGACTAACACGCAAAATTGTCAGTTTATTAAGTTGTAAATATTTCATTCAAGGAGAGATATATTGATTAGAATTGCAGAACTTGATGAAAGTGTAGATTTTTTTCACACCTCGAAAGCAACTAATGAAATTTACATGGACATCAGAAAGTACCAAATTATTGATGCATTTTTATACTAACAACTAAAGCTCCAATTTTAGTAAATTTCTTACGTAATGCACTCTCATTACTTTGTACATTTATGGTTCCCAATGTTGGGATATCCAGCATTTCAAAGAACTCTATTTGTATAAACGACAACATAAGTGACCAACTGCGGTGGAAACCAACATCGAAGGGAATTCAAACATCGCAGCATCCTCCCCCACCACCATCTTAGGCTTCTCTTTCCTTTTATTGACGCAATTTTTGCGAGGTGGGATTGGTAGATTTTCACCATCAGAGGCCAAAACAAAGGATTCTGGTGGGAGGAGGAGGAAATTTGAAAGGGGGAAACAACGACAAGGGGAGACAGCAATGGAGAAGGGAGATTAACCGACGACAAAAGGAGAGGAAAAGGAGGCGTCACTGATGAGCTAGAGGTGACGTGAGCTGGTGTGGAAGAAAGATATGGAGAGACATGGGCCTGAGGTCCCACCATTGAAAAATCACTTGGGAAGGAAATCAACGGTGGATCGGGGATTTAGTCCATAGCCTGATGCTCCTAAGGGCTTCAAATGAAATCCATATCCTAGGGGAAGATATGATAGGGGTAAACTTCCCATCCATAGTCTACCACGTCCCCATTCATTAAATGTCAGTATTAAACCACTCATGCAGGGGTCTTACAATCAACCACATATACAAGGAAAGTACACCGGGAAAGGAGCAAAACAGGAGACTAGCCACCTTAAAAAACCTTAAGAATAAGATGTGTGAGAACGTGGAGACCACACGTCCTTCTTTTGGGAGGAAATATAAAATGTCACGGGGGGGAATGTGAAGGAGTCCAAAAAAAAGCGAGGCAAGTCTAAGGGAACCCTATACCCGAACCACCTACAGAAATCCTATGTGGTAGCCTGCGGAGAGAAACATCCCAAAATGCAACCCCCCCTCAAGAGATAACTTACCCAAGTTCCTTTATTAATTTTGTTGGTGAAATACCTCATATTCTAATCTATTTATAGTTTTATTTATGGGCATGGAAGGTATTCCCATGGGCCTAAACTATTTGTTTAATTCGTTGTAAAATATTACTTTAATGATGTCGTCTATGCTTTGAATATGTTTGTTTTGGGATAAGAATATATCAAAGGCACACTTTGATGTATTTGACTTTACTATAATTTTGTACTCATTTATTAGGTTTCAAAATGCAAATGTATAAATTACTATAATTTTATATTCATTAACAGGATATCTTTCAAAATGACTTGTAAATGTATAAACTCATTATATTAATAAATTAATTAATAAATGTTATTGCCCATTTCATTAATTTAGTTTTAGTTAAACATCCCTATGCACCATTAGGAATAATTTCGTGTAGAAAATATATACTGTATATGCCACTTAAAGCAGTGGAGGAAAAGCAATAGTATGGACTTTCAATTTCCAAGGTATGCCTATGATCTTAGAATATCTTTCAAAATGACTTGCAAATGTATAAACTCATCACATTAATAAATTAATAATAATAATTAATAAATATTATGAACCATTTCATTAATTTAGTTTTGGTCATGCATCCCTTTGCACCATTAAGAGTAATTTCTTGTGGAAAATATATTATGTATATGAAGGAGTGGAGGAAAAGCAATAGTATGGACTTTCAATTTCCAAGATATGTCCATGATCTTGTGCTGCTTCACTAGAAGGATGTGGGATGCATGATCATTCACTCTTCTACCATCTATAATTAACATTTTCATTTGAAATTTCTTAGATGGGTTGTGTATAAAATTGCATTGATAGGTAGGCTCAAAGAGTTCAATTATTTATCAATTATTAATATAAGAGTGGAATTAGAATAGTTCTTAATAGCTCATAGGATCGAACTAAATGCTTTATATATATATAGACCACATATAATATGTGCGGCCATTTTCTTATAAAAGTTGGATATAGCATTTTGTAAATGCTAAGCAACAAAATAAATTTATTGAAGCAATGTTTTAAACCATGATTAATCATAGATTAAAAGTTAAAGTTGGTAGATAATGGAGACAAGAATCCTTCATACAACAACTATTTAATCTAATTTCACATAAGCTTTAAGTTCTAATAAAAACCATTTCTTTTGCATTTAACTTAAAGATTTTCCTCACCTAAGCTTTAATTCCTAATAGACATTCTTTTTTTTTACATATAAGAGAACCTTATTGGTCTCCTAGTCATCTAAATCCCTTGAATGTAATGGAGATACTTATATTAATTAGTTGACAGGAGGATTTTTTCCCAAAGAATGAGTTAAAAAATGTGGGACATCATTAACTCAAGCAAGAGATCATTTGTTATGTATTGTTGGTGTACTTGATAGAGGTCTCAAAGGATGTGAAAATATTAAGCCAAAGATGAGGGAGAGCTTAAGGGGAAAATCTAAATCTCATAAGAAAGCAAATGAAATCCATATTGCGGCTAAAAAGAAGAAAATGCAAGATGTACTCATGGGAGGAGAGGCTATACCCGCCCCAATAGAAAGCTCCATCATCATCTATGCCATAAGGATCGCAAATAAATCATAATCTACCAAAAGCAACCCAACAAATATCAAAGCAATATTAGAAGCCATTGGAGCGAAAGGAGGTAGTTTATTCAATTTATAATTTTTTCATTAGCTCTAATATCTATTTTAATACTAATAGAAGTCATTTGTTTTGGGGCATGATAAAGTAGGTTGTACAATTTGTTCCCACATATAATCCTCCTAGCTATGACATAGGACTAGAGGAATTGAAAGGAGCAAAGCTAGAATAGAAGAAATAATTAAACCTATCAGGAATTCATGGGAAGTTACTAGTTGCACTCTAGTGAGTGATGGTTGTATTGATCAATAATCTATACCCCTTGTGAATACCCTTGTATGTTTTCCTTGAGGGGTGATTAATTTTTTCACCATTCATTGTATGAAGAAGACAAAGAGTGTTGAATATATGTTCCAAGTATTAAGGAATACCATATTTTCCATAAGGGAGGACAAATTAATCCAAGTTGTTATTGATAATGTAGAAATTGTTTCCACACTAGTCAAATATTGGTGCATCATTTCCCTATTTTTTGGACACCTTATGTAGTGCATTGTATAGATTTATCCCCTCCATTAAATTTGTAAGATACCTTGGGTTCATGAAAATATAACTCAACGAAAAACAATTGTCAATTTCATCATGAATCATCAATTGACCTTAAGTATATTTAGAGAGTTTTCCACTCAAAATTTACTTAGACCACATGAAAACTAGTTTTCCAACTCATTGCATTGCATCATAAAGGATAGTAGAGTGAATAAATGCATTGATATTACTTGTTTGCAATCTAGAGTGGTTGAACAATACCCTTGCAAAGAGTGAAAGTGGTAAAATGTTAGGGCATACAATCTTCAATCAATCCTATTGGTTATTAGCAGAGACAATTCTATCCATTTGTGAGCGTATTGTAAAAATATCAAGGATAGTTTATTTATATTTTACATGCATTGGTTTTATATGAGTGCATGAATAGAATAAAGGGACACATAGTAGTTGCATGTAACCATGATCAATCCCACTATCAACCAATGTGGGACATTATGGATAATAAGTGGATGATGTTGCATAGGCTATTGCATGATGTAGGTGTTTTCTTAGCACTTAAATCTTTTCATATACATACGGACATTAACATCATGGATGGATTTTATACTTGCATGGAGAGGATTTATAATGACCCTAAGGTGCAGAAGAAGATATGATTACAATACCTAACATAAATGAATAGGGTTATCCAATATTTGAATACAACACAAGGCAATAATGGATCTAGTTGTCATAGATAACACACTTGTTGAGTGGTGGATGATGCATGAGTGTCAGACACTAGAGTTGAAACAACTTGCAATCAGGGTGTTGATCCAAGTAAATTATGCATTGGAAATGGAGTTTTAATGTACTTTTTCCTTGAAAATACGTGTACTTTCTTATTTGATTTAAAGTTACATTCCTATCAAAAATAGGTCAATAGTACATCAATTTGTGAGAGGATTTGCAGCACATGAGTTCATTCATAGCAAGAAGAGAAACAAATATTTATTTTGTATTTCTATCTTTCACGGTAAAAGTGTTTGATTGGATTGTTTCAATAAGAGATGCATTAAAATTTGTCACATCTGCATTTTGAAACACATTTGGGTCCATCTTCGGAATGAAATTAATAGTGACCCATATGAGGTTCAAAATGTTGATGTAACAAATTTCAATGCAACTATTCCCCAAACAATCCAAACAAACAAATTGTAAGTTGATAAATTGGCATATTAGGCCAACATTCATTACAATTACACTTATGGATGAGATCTTTAGAGGGGAATACATCCAATTCAAATATAGTAACAGAGGTTGCTACTACATTTCCTACATCATATGATGTGGGATCATCTTTCAGGGGCACATCTATATATTACATAGATCATGAAGATGATGTTGTGTTTCTTAGAGATATTCTAAATGAGAACAACAATAGTGATGAGATTGAATATTTTAGTAATCTCATCGATGGATATGAAGATAAAATTACATATGTGCATTTAGGCTATGAGCCCAAACTTTCACTTAAAATTTATCGATTTGATATTTGTTGCTTCATTTGTACTTTTATGTTAAACACTTGCATATTAAACTCATTTTTTGGACACCAGTTATTCTCCTAGACTAGTGAGGGAATAGAGATGACCACATGGTATGTGTCACATCGTTATATGATATTTTATGTTTCAAATTTGAGATATGTTTCAAGTTTCTTTCAATGAATAATGAATGCTACCTTAAAACTTTGAACAATTTATGTATATTTTTAAATTTTCTAAAAATTGAAAAATTGAATCTTTTAATATCTATGAGATGTCTAGTTCCATATTTTACACGTATTGGATTTTTTTCATTATGTATTTTGTCTATATTGAATCATATTCATACTTGAATCTTGCTATTGTGGTATATACCTCATTTAGATCATCAATACAATTGATCATTTCATATTGATCTATCTTTTAGGTGCTTAAATGCATACATGTCAAACTTCAACATAATGGGTTTTTCTCTAATTATGTGATTATTAAATTGATCTAGATTTATTAATAAGCACTACTCATGTATTCTCTAACATCAACACTTACTTGTGTGCCTCACCAAGGATCTTAGTCATATGAAGGTCTCACACTTTTGTTTTTCTCTACTAACTTTCCTCTTTTTAGGTTAACACTCAGAAGATTTAGCCTTAGAAATTTGGATGAGGTGTCTTACTTACATGACCTACAAAAGTTAAGTTAATGTGGACTTAGGTTTATAACATTTCTATCTATTACTTGACATGTCTCCCTTTGAGTATATATTCTTTCTCTTTTTTGGCTTGATGCATGTCATTTATGTATCTCTTATGAGTTCAATCAAACTTTTGGTATGTGGTCCTCCCTCTAGATGTTTACTCTATTATATGTTGTTAGTGACACGGTCCCCAACATACCTTTTATAGCATGGTCACTCATCCTTATTTTTGTTGCCTTACCACATTATCCTCTCCCTCCCCCTTTCCAATATGGAAATCAATTAATATGTTAGTGTATTTACTTGTTTCAGATTAATTCATTATTATAATTTAAGGTAACACTTTAAATTGGTCCCTAGTCCCTTAGCCGCTTTTCATGGACTATAGGAATTCATTTAGATGGCCTTGTTATGATACAAATTTTCATTGAACTTGGATACTCTCCACCTCTAACTACTACCTATTAGCTAAGCTATCAGTGCTTTGTACTCTCTACATCAAGGTATGTTTTCAGTATGACTCTCTTGGGATACAAATATACCTATAAATATGGATACAAGCTATGTCTATTTCCCATTGTACATTGATGGCATAAACCTCACCTTCAATAGAATCACAATGATTGTTAAAACTTCCTTTTTATGTTGCTTGAAAACTTTCATTGGTTTGAAAGTTCTAATTTGTCTCATGTGGGTTCCATGTGACAACTCGCGCTTCAATATAACACTTTCAAATTCTAAATCTTATTTTTTTTTAAATGTGTCATTGGCATAGCCTCACTTAGAGGAATTTATGCAATAAAATTAGGTGTCTAATGCCTTTTTTAATCCCTAGCATGCTTTATTTTAGTGCACAAGTCCTCTTCTCTCCTACTCTAGGCGTACCGCATCTGTGACATATTTAGGTTTTAGCTACACATTGGTGTTTGCATCCTACGTTTATTTGTTCTTTGACATGTTTCATTTTTGTGTCAAAATCCCTTTTTTTGTCACATTTTACAATCGTTTTGTGGTCGAGTACCTACCTATATTTGTTTATTTTGGATCTTTCACAATTAAAATGAATAACATTAATATAACGAGCAATTATGTGTTATACATAGCTTTCCATGATTTCATCTCATGCTTTATCTTATAGGTTGTGGTGATTTCCTATTTCAGTATATTTTTATGTCACTTCAATTCATTCATTAATCTACTTAATGAAAAAGGCATAATTAAGACTTAAGATTTCCTTTGATTCATATGCTTCAATGGAAATAACACGAACATTTTCCTTAGGTGAAAAAAAATCATAGTACCTACAATGATTGGTCCATGCTAGTTCAAATATAAGGCTCTGAGACCCAACAATTCCCCAAAGGTACAATGATAGTACAAACAATCACTAATGCCTTGAGGAGGGTATTTCATTAGTCCCTTCTTGCATAGAATCTCATTTTATAGGGTCTATATTATGAGCCATCTCTAGCCATGATGTCATCTCACTCTTGTAACATCGGTATCAATCATTGTCGCGTAATAAGCATACTTACCCATAGTGTCAAGCAAGTCTTCTCTTTTGGTCCATGTTTATCTAATCCACTCAAATTAAACATCATTTCAAACATCTTGATATGCTTCCAAAATGCCTCTAGTTGTCATGCAAGTATATCCCTCTGCCATGGATGAAGAAGCATTGAGTCTATATTAATTCCAATGCCCTCTCAATTTTCACTAATGTATATGGCATCTTCCGTACAGCCAAATAAATCATTGGGAAACATATAACATACTTTAATCTAAGTAAGAAAAACTTTGTAAGTACTATGCAAAAAAAACTGAAATTATTTTTTTACCTCCCTTATGTTGCTCAATGGTTATTAATCTTAAATCCAACTTGTTAAACTTACTTACTTTTCTGTTAAGTTTGAGAGGAGATCATAATTACTAATGTGTTTTACATTCCTTAAATAATTCTTTTAGATCAAGTTTGAGAGAATATTGTAACTCCCTATGTATGTTTTGATGTAAATTACACACTCAATACTACACATGGATGATTGCTATATTTTGGTTAAAGCATTCAAAGTATTGTTTTTTCTCTTAGTATAATATATAAGAGGCGATCTTTACTATATACTACACACATAGATGGTTGTTAAATTTTGGTTAAAGTAGTCAAGGCATTGTTTTTTCTCGAGTATAATATATGGGAAGCGATCTTTACTATTCTAATTAAATGGAAGAAAAAATGCAATTTGTGTAATTCATTTGATAATAATTTAAAATTACTTAAGATGCTACTCTAGTTTGTATTATATTTATATCCAAAATGCCTTTATATTCCATAAATATGTCCATTGATTATTTGGGATTCTCCATTGTTACACCATATATGGAATATTTATATCCAAAATGCCTTTATATTCCATAAATATGTCCATTGATCATTTGGGATCCTCCGTTGTTACACCATCTATGGAATTTGTAGGAGTAAGCATGTTCCATAGTCACTCTTCATGTATTTTTCATATTCAAAGCTAGCAGTCGTGCATTCTTATTTGCACACGTATTTAGGATTATGAATATGGATATTTAATATATGGATACATGGTTTCACCTTTAGAATTTTCTTCTCTGTAGTAGTGTTACCTCAAAGGATGTCTGAGAAGGACGTTGAAACCTTCACTCTTTGCATTTATGATAGTGAACTAGTGTTTGCTATAAAACTTACCTACTTGAATTTTCACATACTTAAACATACCTTTAATAATATTTAATTTTCCTCCCCATTAGGAGGGAGAAATATGGCTCATATAGAAGGGGATTTCAAGTTCATTACGTAATTGAATTGAAATGATATTGGCATTTGCACCAATTGTGTGCTCAAGATTGGATACTGGAATGGATGGGTATGTACGTATATGCCATCACCATTCTTTATATTGAGAGAGTATGTATGTGAGAGTATTTATGTCTAATGATCACCATTAAGTTCATACAACAAGGTGAGAACATAATTTTCTATAAGAAAAGTACTCTTGCATCCAATGTGGGCCATATCATGTTCTAACAATTAAGCCAATTTTGTGGAAATTAGTCCATGTCAACTGGATTATGTTGTGTAATGTGGGTCATATCATGTTTTAACAACTAAGCCAATTTTATAACTTTGTGGAAATTAATCCAAGTGAACTGGATTATGTTGTGCAATCTATTTTAGTGTAAATATTTTATAATAGTGTTCAATGAATTCAAGGAAAGGAAATAATGACATCTAAGGAATGGAATATGTTGTCGTCACTAATGACATTAATTGTACTGTAAATTTAAGTAACCTAATTAGTATTAATAAAATTAGGGATAAATTTTTTTATTGGTTTTCATCACATCTTAGCATGATTATGTGATATCCATGGATTGAGTTGTGTGTGTTTGTATAATGCCATGGCCTTGAGCATTAGTGCATGTAGCATTATGCATATGGGCGTTTGATTGTCCCATGGTTTCCATTGTAGCTATGGTATTATTTTCATTTGTTTGGGATTCATGGTTATGCACTAAGGGAAGCACTTGGATTTGATTTATAATCGACTTCTAGGTGTAAGCGAGTTGGGGAATAGATGAATGAAAAATATTGATGATTTAATATTTGGATAATTGGTAATATCATGATTGGGCCATACGTACATTTTATAACTATCACTCTTGAAATGAAATTAGTGTGAATTATGGCCCCACGTACCACACGTATAACACTGTGGGACTTAATGCAACACACCAAGTCATGAATGATTCTACATTTGTTCATAAGGCTCGTCTTAAGTTGTGTTCTAGGTTTGAATGACACAATGTTTGGTCTCATATATCTAGTAGAGTAACACTATTGTAACTAATCGTGTGATGTTAATTAAGTTATTGAGGTTGAAGCATCATAATGAACTATGGAGGTGTAATTCTATGTAATGGATTCATAACTTAATAAGTGGGTTGTTGGTTAGGAACAAGATTGATAACATAAAGAACAATAGCTTGAAAAGGTCGTGTAGTTGTTGGTAAAGTTAGGGGAATTTGCCTTACTTATAGTGATAATTGTTTTCCATTTTCACAAAAGGAAACTCAATTTTAAAGTGATTCCAAGCATGTTGAGAGAAACAATAAGGGTATTCATACCAATCTTTGGTCCTAGTGTGCATAAAAGGGTTGCATTAGCATACCGTTGAAATCTGCAATCATTAGGGAGGCAATTATGATTATAGTTCCAATAAAAAATCTCAATGTACTTACTCATGGGAAATTACTAATTTTGTTTGACTTGCTAGTGAGTATCCAAGATCTATTGTTCTTATCTCAATGCATGGTTGCACATATATGTTAAGGGCTCCACATTGGTACCCAGGAAATGTGAATTTTTTTACAAGGAACCTTGATATGTATGAGTGTTGATACTCTATACTAGTATACACAGTGTAGGAAGATGAGTAAATGATCCATCAAACCCTTTTTGGTAAGTGATGGATTCCCTATTGTGCTTAAATGTTTCTCATAATCCATGATAACAATCAGTAATAGATTCACCAAAGCACCATTTAACATTCATCAAGGAAGGGATTTCAGTGTTTGGTTTAATCAACACCCTCAAAATTAGCTAAATTTGGTCCTTAAGTTCATGAAAGGTATGTGATGTTGACAATTACAATATCACCACTAAAGGATATAGTGACGTAGAGCTTTGGTAAACTAGTAGATCTTGATCGTGATGGTAAAAAGGAAAACTAAAAGAAATTATCCATATAAATCATATGCAATTTCGCATTAATAAGGCCATCATAATAGATAGGTGTTCCATGGTAAAAAGGAAAACTAAAAAAAAAATCCATATAAATCGGATGTAATTTTACATTAATAATGCCATATTAAATAGGTGTGAATGGAATATGGATGTTGGTGATGGCTACATCATAATGGAGGTAATACTTGCATAGGTGTATACAACAATAGGTTTCAAAATGTATGGTTGATTACCTACTAACTAGTGGTAAAGGGGTTTCAACAGTGCACCCACAGGTGGGTGTCTTGAGGAAATATGTATAATCCTCCCAATCATATTCTAGAATTAAAAAATAACCAAGTTGGTAATTATTATATTCTTACTAACCACCACCAACTCATCCTCTTATAAAATATCTACAATTGGTAAGAATACAAAGATTCAATCTTGCACATTAAAAATAGATCTCAATGCACAATTTTCAAATCAAATTCATTTAAACTAGAATGGTAGAGTCAAGAGCATGAAACGAACTTCTTCTTATATTCTTCTCTTTTTCTAGTGGATGAATCATTTAAAAATAGATCTCAATGCACAATTTTCAAATCAAAATCATTTAAACTAGAATGGGAGAGTCAAGCGCATGAAACGAACTTCTTCTTATATTCTTCTCTTTTTCTAGTGCATGAATCATTAAATATAAGATTCTAGGTTCCTTCATGAATCTTGATTGCCTAAAACAACCAAGGATTTATGTGGGTGTTATAAGGTTGAAATTTTCCTCCTAGAGTACTCATATATAAAACATTAAAACACATTGTTTCCCTCTTAGAGTACTCATACATAAGATATCATAACACAATGTTATGAATTATGCCTATTTTGTAATGGAACTAGTGTTTGGGGTGTTATGGAAATAACTAAACATATGGATATTAAGGACAGTAATTAAGGAATGTTGGAGTACAAATCTAAATAGCTAAACTAACTTATAAGCCCAATTTGTGGAATGAAAACACACTTATGGAATGTTTTGAGGCTTAGATGATAGACCCCTTTGTCAAGGCACATAAATCTATACCATGTTATGCCATATGGGGATTGTAGTGGTGCAAATATAAGATGATCTTTCAAGGGGATAGCATGGTTGTTGGGTCGGTATCTGATAAAATAAGGCTCTCCTATAGAGAAGGGTGGATAGCTCCCAAGATAAGGACAATAAGGGTCCTTAAAGCTCAAGTTATTGACTTCACCAAAGATTAGGGATTTTTAATGGTGCCTACCAAGGAATCCCAAGTATGTGTGGAGCAGGGGAAACTCTCTTTATTGATAAGCATAATTTTTTCTTTGTATACTATGGTGTTGGGAAGGGCACAAATAATGGAGCTGATTTTTTCCCTTTGGATTCTGATGAAATTTGCAACAAACCAAGGTTTAAGGGACTTACAAATATGAGTGTATTGAAATTGTTGATGGACTAGTGTAATGGAAAATGCCATATTTCCAATTTGGCACTTCATCCTATAATGAATAGGGTCTTGGAGGCTAAGATTTTTTTTATCATAGCTCTTACACACATATATTCATGGAATTCACTTAAACAACATATTCAATTTCAAAATATGCACATAATTTGAAAGAAAGGTACATTGATATCTCCAGAATTTAAGGGTGTTTGTGCCTCTTCAAAGGTTTCTTTATCCATTATGTAATATGAGAGTTGGATAGGAAATAGTATGTCTTTTAAAGTTAGTGATATCTTGATAAAGTAAGTTTAAAAACAATCAATGGACTTTTTTCTTGGAAGGTATAATTTCTTGGAAGATGATATTATATAACTATAATATAGGAGGAAGGACATGTCTAATTTTTGCAAAAGAGCAATGAGGCTCGCTAATGTATATTTTGATTTCACTCTTTGAAATAAAAATATAATGTTTTTTCTTGGAAAAAAAACTAAAGTAACTTATAAATAAGTTTGTACATCAACTAATTTGAGAGAATTTAAGAAATAAGTGTGCATATTAAATTAGAAATTAGCACATGCCTTAAGTAAAAAATAGCCAAAACACACACACACATAAAATAAGCATATATTTAGAGGTTGGAAGCCTCATAAAAATTATTATGCCCAACTTGTAAACAAACATACACTAACAAAACTAAGTGGGAGGTGCTTATGATACTTGAGACAAACATATAACATTTGCCTCATCTCACCTAAAGGGTACTTGTCTTTAGGAGGGTACTTGCACCTTGGGTGATTGTTACATGAGAGTTATCATAAATATTTGTCACACCTTCACTAGTTAGTCTTGGGCCCTCATCCTACTAAGATAATATTCAAAAGGCCATGTGTTCAACTCTCCACCAAACGAATTGGGGATTTAATCACCCTGAAATGATTTTTGGGAGACTAGATTTGCTTGTTGTTGCTTCTATTTTTTGAAGGGAGTGTTTTTTAGTGATGCGTGTCTAGTTTGGCTTCATGTTTAATTGCTTGAAATTTTATACACTTTTGTTTAAACCTAATAGTTAAAATTAGTTGACCATTTGACCTAATGGTCTAGGAATCTATGACATTCTCCTCTTGAAAGTGTAAAGCCACCATTAGTATAGAGGGGGCTAAATGTTCATGGCCCTATTCATAGTGAGTCAGAAGAAGGCACACAATCACACAACTATTGGATCCCAACCACAGAAGAAGCCCCACTTCCTTGCCCTACTCATTATTGATCTAATCACATCCCATAATAATGTGATATTTTACAGGAGAGATCACACAGCTGGAGCAAACCTCACTAAAACTCACTCAAGAATAGCAGAGAAGAGAAGAAGAATTGTTGAATCAATAATCACTCATTAACATAAGAAATGGAAAAAACGGTTGTATCATACATCAATTGTAAGCCGACACTGTGAAAAGTGAATAATAACTTAATACAATCAAATGGATTCGAATGCCTCCTAAGGTCATTTGAATTCTCCTCGATGTGTGGCTTGGATAGCATTGGAGATATCATCCAATCAGTGGCAGTAGTCACAAATGGTCAAAGGTCAGTCAAATGAGTCTAACTGAGTCTAAATGAGTCATGTGAGCACAAATCAAGGGATGGAGACTCCAAGGAGGGCGCATGAGGCTGATGAGGCTATTAGTAGGTCAAGTGGCGCTCCGATACAGACAATTGGAAGCTACATGCAGTTAAACTGAGCAATAAATGAATAAACTAGTCAATAAATGCTGCAACTAACTGTTAGTGATCCAAGTAGTGTAGTAGGGAGCATTAGTCTTCCAGGTGAGGAAAACAAGGCGCACTAGGTAGGTAGGAGGGCTCCTAAGGGATAAAAACAGGCTCTAGGGGGGTAAACATAGGCTCTAGATACTGGGGAGACTACCATACTGATGATTGGATGCATGCATGATGACTAGATGCATGCATGCAAATATAAAAAATGATGGCGAGTATAGTCCAACACCCCCCTGCAAGCCAAACTATGAGGAATAACTGAAGGAACTAATGGCAGGGCCCTGGTGACTAAGACCAAGGTCACCCCATACAACAATCTAAATAAACAAAGTGAGGAAAGAGGGAAAACCCAGTGGGAAGAAAGCCCTCCCTCAAAATAGAAGGAACGATGATAATGTAGCATGTCATCACTCACCCCAAATGGTAAGTGCAGTTCTCCACCGAAGAAAGATCTATCGGCAAGAAATGGATCTGTAATGTGAGAAGGATGAAACCTTCCATTCTGAAAATCAGATCTGGTTCTCCTCAGATCAAGTGGATCTCCAACAAGATCTCCAGCAGATCTAAGAGTAGTGGCTGCCCATCTAGGAAGAGGAGGATCTGCAAGTTATAGGGTTGGATCTTGGTCTTCCATTCGCTCATCTTCACTAATAGGTGCTAGATCTTCAGGTTCTTGTGGATCTGGATCTAGCATTCGCTCTTCATCATCTTCACTCTAATACTTTGAATATGATCTGTCATGCGATGAGGATTCGCTCTCTTGGAGCTCATCAAGCAGTGGAGGTGTGGTAGGCAAGCTCTCTTGCTCAACTGGATGAACATCATGAAGAGGCCATATATTTCAATGTTATGTTCTTCCTCTCAGCAAAACCATTCTGTTGTGGTGTATAGGGAACAATATGTTGCATCTCAATGCCTTCTTCAGCACAAAATATTTGAAAATCACCCTTGATGTACTCTCCTCCATTATTAGTGTGAATGGCCGCGATATTTCTATTTGAAAACTTTTCTGCAGAAGAATTTAAAAACTTAAAGAATCTAAATACTTATGACTTTAATATGAGAAATTATACCCATGTAAATCTTGAATAATCATCAATAAAAGTAAGAATATACCTTTCCTTGTTCAAAGATAGATCTGGAAATGGCCCTGCAACATCACTATGAATCAGATATAGAGGTTGAGAGGCTCTCCTTTCCTTCCCTTTCTCAAACTTCTTTTCAGGATGCTTGCCCATCAAACAACCATGACATTTTCCCCTAGCAAACTTGATCTTGGGCATCCCTTCAACCATCTCTTGAGTACGCATATCTTGCAAGTATTGATAGTTGAGATGCCCAAATATTTCATGCCACATCCTACTCTCTTAATTTGAATGAGTGTGAAGAGCAGACTGTTTAGAGAGAGGTAGAAAATGGGAGAACTCATAGAGTTTCGACTTGATGTTTGCAACACATTTTGTAATGGTAGATCCCGATACCATGTCTTGGATTTCGACCTCATTTGGAGAGAATATCACCCTCTTGGGCTCTCCAGTGTGGGTCATCTGGTAGACTACAAGTCGATTAGCAGTGAGTGTGGAGACATAGAGCACATCTGAGAAGTACCCATGATCAAGTTTGATTCTTCCAATCCCCTCAGAGGAGACCTCAGAATCATTCCCCAACATGATGGATGGTCCAACAGTGGATTCGAAACCAGTAAAGATATCTTTGGAGGAAGACATGTGTCTTGATGCTCCTGAATCTATGATGAAGTAGGATTGTGTTGATGCACCTGCCATGAGGGCATGGCATCTCTCTTTGTCCTCTGATCTTGATGGTTCACCTTCTTTCTTTCTAGCACATGCAGGTACTGGAAGGTTATTATTTTCAAGAAGTGAAGCCATGATATCTTTGGTCTTCTTCATACATGAACTCTCAAGATGGAATCCTCTATTGTAGTATGTGCATTTGGATTTCCCCTTCTGAGTTTGCTTGTCTTTCTTAGGATCCGAAACTCCATCTGACTGATTTGGAGCCTCCTTCTACTTCTGCTCATTCAACTTTCTGTCAAATGCTTTTTGCTTACCCTTGCCATTCGCTCTCTTCATCTCAGTGGATGCAAGAGATAAATCCAATTTGGGTTTTATCATTCCCATATGAACTAACTTCTCCTCCTCAAATGTGAGAGACTGGATGAAGTCTTCAAGAGTGGGAAACTTCCATTTTGGGATGGACAGCTTCGTTGACTAAAAGGTGGAGACAAATACTGAGTAGTCAAGGCCTAGTTTTGATAGTATGGCAAGGATGAGTTGCTTCCCTTCCTTATATATCCCATATCTCTTTAATTGTGAAATCAAGTTTTTGAACTTGTTGAGAAACTCAGTGATGGTTTCGAAACTGCTTCGGCTCAAGGAGATGAGCTCATTTTCCAATTATGACCTTTCAAGTCATATTTCTGTACAAGAAGAGATTCGAGCTTATCCCAAACCTCTTTTGGAGTTGTTGTATCTATGACATGAAAATGGAGGTCTTCAGAAATGCCAAGGAGAAACAGTCCTACTACTTCATCAAGTTTGTCTAAGTACTTGGATTTCTCTACTGCACCAGTGGCTTTGACTGCAGTCCCATTCAAAACTCTAGAGAGGCTCTTGGAATTCATGAAGATGTCCATCTTGGCCTTCCATTCGAAATAGTTGAACGAATTCAGTTTTAGATCCATTGGTAGTTGTTGAAGTCGAATTGAAGATGAATTCGAATGATGGAGATAACTTGCAAAACAATGAGAATTGTAAATGGAGATCTGTTGCAATTTGAATTGAACACTGCCTTAGGACATTGAGCACATGTGAATGGATCCTTCACACCTGGCTAGACCTCACTGGATTGCTCCAGTGAGTTCAAGACAATTGCACCAGGAATTGCTGTGGAAATCCAGAGGCTTATGGTGCTCAATGAAAGACAGCTGCTCAAAGAATTGTTGCAACTGTTGCTGCTGCAATTCGAATAGCTGACTCCAGCTCTGATACCATGTGATATTTTATAGGAGATATCACATAGCTAGAGAAAACCTCACTAAAACTCACTCAAGAATAGCAGAGAAGAGAAGAAGTATTGTTGAATCAATAATCACTCATTAACACAAGAAATGGAAAAAACTGATGTATCATACATCAGCTGTAAGCTGGCACTGTGAAAAGTGAATAATAACTTAATAAAATAAAATGGATTCGAATGCCTCGTAAGGTCATTTGGATTCTCCTCAATGTGTGGCTTGGATAACACTGGAGACATCATCCAATCAGTGGCAGTAGTCACAAATGGTCAAAGGTCAGTCAAATGAGTCTAACTGAGTCATGTGAGCACAAATCAAGGGATGGAGACTCCAACGAGGGTGCATGAGGTTGATGAGGCTGTTAGTAGGTCAAGTGGCACTCCGATACAGACAACTGGAAGCTATAGGCAGTTCAAACTGAGCAATAAATGAATAAACTAGTCAATAAATGTTGCAACTGACTGTTAGTGATCCAAGTAGTGTAGTAGGGTGCATTAGTCTTCCAAGTGAGGAAAACAAGGCGCACTAGGTAGGTAGGAGGGATCCTGAGGGCTAAAAAAAGGATTTAGGGGGGTAAACATAGGCTCCAGGTGTTGGGGAGACTACCATACTGATGACTGGATGCATGCAAATGCATGCATGATGACTGGATGCATGAATGCATGCAAATATAAAAAATGATGGTGAGTATATTCCAACAAATAAGAGTTTAGTAAACCAAAGGTTGAGACCCTTGATAACCATCCTTCAACCAACTTTTATCCTCCTTTGATAGGTCCTCATGATCATGTTTTAATTAAAGTGGGTGAATTGTCACCAGGGGATTGATTTGCCTTTTTTCAGACTTTACAAATTGGGATGTTAGGTAATAGTGGTTAATCAAATATATAGGGAGCTAACCCCACTATGGCTAATGTGTCCATGGGGGCACCAATAGCCCCTTTATACCACTTGCTAGTGACTTTAGTCCATTCCTCAAGCATCTAGTGTGTCCTCTTTTCACAGGGTCTTCACTTAGTGAAACTATGCCATAGCGCCTTCGATCATGGGATATTAAATAATACCTCTAATTTCACTAGATATTGATAAATAGCTACCAAGATCCTTTTGTTGAGCCCCCTTCCCAATACATATTTCCAATTAAAAAAACCCTTTTTACAAGATATTCCCTATTTTTACTAGATACCCCTTTTTATACACCCCCAATACCCTACTCCTCATCCCCCGGAATACCTACAATATATTGACCTTATTTTTCACAATTTAAAACCCCCCTTTATGAATGAATGTGATAAGATATTGGTCAACAAGGTGAATGCCCTGTGCCTCTTTTAGAATGGCATATGTTAATGCACACATTCCAACCTACGATTTTCCTAGTTTAGGTATGCCTATGACAAGCACTCCAGTGCATAGTTCCAATTTCTCCTTTGAAGGAGGAAACATTAATGGATTTCATATATGAAGTGGGCTTACACCTGTAACCGCTATTGCTATAGGTGGCTCAATGGTTCCAAACATGGGTTTCCCATATGGTTGGCATATCCCTTCAAATTCTACTCCCCCACCCAACACCAATACTATCCTAGGGAGTAGTAATGTCCTCAAGATTAGTAATTTCCAAGTGAGAAGTAATGTCCTTGAAGGTAGTATTGTCCAGGGTGAGTAGCCGTATCTTAATGGGAAATTATGTCCTCAGTAGTTCCAAATAGTTTCTACCAACCCTATACCTTCTCAAGGGTCAATCAATGCAATCCATTGCCAAGGGGAAATTCCTAGAATACCAACATTTTCATGTGTGAGCAAGATGTCCATATCTAAACTCGCTCTCGTAGTTATAATACTCCTTTAACTGGAGCTATTGAGACAGACCCCTCTATATCATAGCCTAGTGGCCCTCTACACATAGAGAAGCCATCTAATGATGTAATGCCTTGTCTTCCAAAGGGTTCCTTGTGAAGGTCAATCACATAACCTCGATGTCTAAGTTTCTCAAAATTGTAGTATTGTTAAAGACCTAGCTCAAGCACCTTGTGCTATGTCCACCATGGAAGTCCTTTAAATCTACACAATGTAGAAAAAGGAATCGTTGACCACTACTAGTGACATTGATCCCTTATATGTTCATTTACTTAGATTCGTTCATGACCAAGCTAGGGTTAGAATCCCTCATCTAATTGTGTTTCATATCCAAGTCTCTTCACGAGAAATGAACATCTTTTGATGTGTCTTTGATGAGGGAACCTCCACTTTGTTATGCCTTTATCTTGTTGAAATTTTTAAAATTTTCTCGGCCTTGTTCCATTTTCCACACCTTTGAAAGCATTCAATGGTCATTCATTCAAACCACAAGGAATAGTTACTACCTTCCTAGTCAAATTGGGTGGCAAGAAGTCTTAATGGAAGTAGAAATGGTAGATGCTACCCTTGACTATAATATTATATTGGAATGAAGTTGGTCATGCAATGAAAACACTTGTATATTATGTGTTCCACACCATTATATTCCCTCATCAAGGTAAGGTGATCACCATTAACTAAATAGATCATTATACACCTAAATCCAAAGCCAACATTGAATTGAACATTCTATTTGTTGGTGGTTCCAAATCCATGTTTGATAGTGTCGACGTAGGGATATTTAAAGATTCATGTATTATGGGTACCTTCACCCTTCCTTTGTTGGTATGTTACAAAGACTCTTCCCTTGTATATACAATATCATTCATCACCACTACATCTATAGTTCCTTCCTTACCATCGCCTTTGGCTAAGGACTTTCATACTTTACACTCACCCACTTTGAATGACATTTTGTTGGAAAAGACCCATGTGTGGTGCCCAATTCTTCTAAGATTGGATCTATAGGGTTAAGTATGCCTTTTGTCTATGGCTGAAATTGCCTATCAATCCATTCATCAGACTTTTGAAGACGATAATCAAGATCTTTACCCCAGAGAGGAGTATGATCAATTCACTTCACTCATTGGGGTTTTCAAACCACCCATTTCCAATGACTTCTTAGATACCACATTTCCTTTGGATGAGGCCATCTGAGAAGAATTGATGAGTTCATAACGACCTTGGGAAGACATGTATCATATATCATATTTTCTTCTCGACCATTGGATTTTTTATGCTTGTGCACTTATGCCTATTGCTTTGCTATTGTTTGCTTCCCTCTACTTATTTCTATTTAATCACTTTCGATGCTCACCATTTGCCTCAATTGCTATTGTTTGTCGACTTATATCCTTGGAGGAGACACATCTGATGAGTGTACGCAACTATCCCAACACCTATTTTACATTTGCTTTGCATAGGTTTGTCTTGTGCATTTGGAATAAAGTTGCACACCTTTAACACACTCATTCCCTCCACTATATCATAGCATACTTTTATTCTTTTTCATTCTTACAAAACCATGAAAGACAACAAAACAAACTTTAAAAGAAGTGGGGGAAAGACTTTCGATATTTATTATTCTTCAATTAAAGTGGAAAACATCATTATTTGCCTCCCTTGAACATAGCACCTATTTGCGTTAGTCTCTTATAGTTGGGTTTAGTATTGCCTTAGGAGTCATACCACAATTTTGATTTTTTACTCCTATGATTGGTTATTCTTCCAAACCTTATGGAGAATCCATTTAATACCTCTTGTATTCATGGTTTATATCATACGTCTATGTTTGCATCCATTGCTTCCCAAGTCATCTTTAAGTCGTGCCAACGTTAAAGAGAATTTTTAAACCTATGTCAGTCATTCCTCATCTATCTTGACCATTCATGTCACCCTTCCCTATATCTAAATGTACTTAGTGGTTTGTTCTTTTTAGTTACAGTTCAAGCAATCTAATCATATTCCTACTTTCCTTTTTGTGTCAGTTGATGAGGGATGTCGTAACACCCTCCTTTCGATGGTCATATTTCTAGGATGGTGACAACCCATAAAATTTTATGCATAGGATACTTGTGGCCCTCGATATTTAAATATTGCAATCACATTGTCCAGAAGTGTCATCCTTATCAATGGGAAGTTCATTTTATGACCCTCTCACTAAATGGGAAGTTCATTTTATGACATGTAAGGTAGACTTGGAAAATGGCCACAATTCCATTATTATGGCTATCGACTACATTACTAAGTAGGCTGAAGATATACCTACTTCTTCTAACAATGATACTATGATGGCCCTGATCATATTCAATCACAATATTACTTGATTTGGTGTACCTTGTGAGGTCATCATCAATGATGGATCTCATTTCCATAATAAAATGATGATGGGATTAGTTTCCAAGTTAGGTTTTTTAGTAAGAACACTCTTCCCCTTAGTATCATGAATCCAATGGTTGAGGTTGTTAACAAAGTTTTGAAAACCACGATGCGAAGGACTCTTAATAAGAACAAAACTAATTGGCAGTTAAGGCTCTTTTCTACTCTCTAGGCATACCAAACTACCAATAGGTTCACTCCTTTCTATCTTGTGCATTGTGTGGAGGTAGTTCTCATGATTGAATATGAGATCCCTTCTTTGAAGCTAGTTATCAAATTCCCACCCAATCCCTTAGTTGAAGATGAACATCTCATCTACATGCAACATCTTGAAAAACATCGTTGAGAAGCTACTATTGCCAATGAGACTCATAAGAAGTGCTTCAACGGCAAGTTAATTTGCACAATGTAAAATGGCTAAAATGAAGTCATTTTCACTTATTTAACCCCATTTTGACACTCTTTGGGACACAAAAACTCCAGTTTGTGACCTTTTTGTTGAAATAACCATCTATGCGTTCCATTTTGCACACATTTTTTGATTTTATAGTCCATTTTATCGTGTTATGATCTCTGGGTTATATGTTTTTTACTATTTGTAGGACTAGGGAGACAACATTTTTACACGTTTGGACCTTATTTCTTTCGACCTTTTGAGGTGATGTTGCTAAAACTGGCATATAGTGATAAGTTTTCATCTAGAATTTGTACATTTAACTCAATATTGTGTCAACATTATGCCTTAAGGTCGATCTTCTTAAGTTGAGGTTTTCCTTGTCCACATCTGTTGCACCTCTACAACTTCTTTAATAGTGCATACCTATCATGGGCTACTCTAGTTAGAACCCGTTTTTCCATTTGGTGCCCAAAATGCATTTTTTCATAGGCTCAAGAATCCCATTAGTCTTGCCACTACTTTGAGTTTGAGACTTCATCCTTCTTTCTCATCTCTTTCTGGCTATTCCTTAATGGGTTCCTATTATTTTGTTGACTTACATTAGCATTAGTTTTTTATGCTTGTGCACTTGTGTCTATTGATTCACTATCATTGAATTCCCTATTCTTATCGCCATTGCAGTCACTTTAGATGTTCGCCATTTGCCTCAATTGCTTGTGTTTGTCGACCTATACCCTTGGAGGGGACACGTTGATGAGAGTACACAACTAACCCAACACCTTTTTTACATTTTTTTGCATAGGTTTGTCCCGTGTGCTTGGAATGTAGTTGCACACCTTTAAGACACTCTTGCCTTCCATTGTATCATATCATACTTTTATTATTTTTGGCACTTACAAAACCATGAAAAAGACAAAAACATTAAAAACAGGGGGAGGTGGAATTTCAATCTTTATTATTCATCAGCTAAAGTGGCAGTTATCAGTATTTGTTTCCCTTGAGCATGGCACATGTTTGCATTACTCTGTTACAATTGGGTTTAGTATTTCCTTAGGATATACACCATAATTATGAGTTTTTACTCCTCTTGTTTGGTTATTGTTTCAATCCTTACGGGGAATCCATTCAATGCCTCTTTCATTGATGGTTTATATCATTGGTCTCTATTGGAAAACTATTGCCACCCAAGCCATCATTGAGTCATACTCATGTTAAAGGGAATTTTTTAACTTGTGTTGGTTATTACTCATATATTTTGACCATTAATGTCGAGCTTCTATGCATTAGAATGTACTTAGTAGTTTGTTATTTTCAGTTATAGTTCAGGCAATCAAATTAGATTCCCAGATTTTGTTTTGTGTTTGTTAATGAGGGATGCATTAACACCCTCCCTCTAATAGATATTTTTCTATCGACATCAAATCATTTTCTAGGACAAAGACCTAGAGACCCTTATAATACCTCAGAGCTTGCAAACATCAATGGCAAGTTTCCTTGCATTTGATAGTGGGCATACCTCAATAACCTGCTCAAGTGACTTTACCAGTGTTCAACATCAACACATCTATTCACACTTACTAGTTTGTATTAAGTAAGTTGGTGTTCATTTTCATTATCGGTGGGTTGCATCGTGTATATCAATGGTATCCCTAATGATCAATGATTAGACAATTTCTACCTCGTTTGACTTCAACTCATATAGTCACATGGTATAGATTCATACAATCTAGAGTTTGGATTGAAGACCTTGGATTGTGAAGGAATCCTTCATTGATGCTACTGCCTAAATTGTACATATTGTACCACCATCTGATGAATAATTGGAGGATCATCTTGTACTTGTTCTAGTTCCAATTATCCTATTGATTTACACTGAGATGTAAATCCACTTTGTATATGCTCATGGTTATGATCTTATGTTGTCATGGATCCATTATGTATCTTTCTATACTTTGTATATTTCACAGATCCACAATGTATTTGATTTGATGGTCATGCTTGCTTTACACCCAAGGATGGGTATGCCTGCCTCAAGGAAGATTTATGAATGATACTTTGGTCTTTTCTTGCATGTACTTTTTGAATCATTGGTCTATTGGAGTCCTTCTTAGCCCACTCCTCCTCATCCTCTCTTTTACAATGTATTTTGACCATAAACTCCCCTTCTTGCCTAATACATTTAGGGGCATCTATTATATTTGGTACCTGCATTGACCAAATTCAATTGAGTTAATCCAAATTGCATCATTTTGCCAAAGGATTTCATATCTATCTAGAGTGCCCTTCAATATTTCACCACTAACTCACACTTGTTTCTAGGGACAGATGCGATGCTCATGCGTGTTGTTAAGGATAAGTTGTTTGACCATGCTCTTTAACAACCTGTGGCCACCTTATCAATCCCTCATAAAGGAAAAAAAATCATTGAAAGAAAAAAATAATTATGAATGTAATTTGTGCATGGTTCACATGTGCATGAAATGCAATCCATCTATTCTTGAGGTTACCACCTTCCTATGTTATACATAAAAGATATAGGGTCGAGAGAAAACACATAGGGAAATTGAGAGAAAGCATCTAAACTCTAGAGAAATCATTAGTATTTGGTGAAATATCCTTGGTCCTAGTTTCCTTTTGTTGAGTGAGATCTAGCCCTTAGTTCTCATAACAATAGTGTATTATGTTGTGGAGTTTGATCAACCTTCCTTTGGTTTCTCTATTAGAGTAAGATTTGATATCATGATTGACAAATGGATATATACTTGTGGATAAGGATGAGAGGACTCGAAATTTGGTGAAGGAAGTACAATAACGAAATTCAAGTATTTGGCTTGCTACCAGCCCTCCACCATGTAAGTAAGGGTGTAAGTAAAAGTAAAAGAGTTTTAGTGTTATTGAGAAAACAAAATCTATGCAACCATAAAGTTCAAAAACGCCTTAATGAACTTAGAGAAAGATGTATTAAAAGTAATTTTGAAATGAAGCTTAATGTTGCTTGCTTTGTATGTTATACACAATCTTTAAGACAAAAAAACATTCATATAAGTTAATGTGGTTGCTTTCTATGTTATAAACAATATTTAAAGAAGAAAAAAAAGCATTCATATACTCATTTTCAAACGCTAAGTAATGCAGCACTCCATTTACCTAAATTCTTGACGCATAGAGCTCTCTATCTAATTGTTGTTAGAAAGCGAATGTTGGTAGGTGGAAGGATAATTCTCACATTGTCATTTCCTATATTTTATATTATTTACAAAATGATGCAATAGTGTTGGTGAGTTGTCATCATCTTGTTGGTAAGCTTTCTTTATGGGTCACACTAATTCTTATCTTTATCAAAGTTTGATAAAAGGTCTCAAGCTAAGTTAACTTGTTCAAATTACCAATTGAATATAGTTGTATGGTATTAATAAAAGTCTATACAAACAAGGTGTTATAATTGAATATCATTATTTTTTAATTATCAAAGTAAATAAAAATTCAAAAGGTAAGTTAAATTGGTCAAATTATCAGTTAAATACAAATTTAAAAGGTAAGTTAAATTGGTCAAATTATCAGTTAAATATTGTTGTATGGTATGAATATAATTCAATATAAACAAGGTAGTGTAGTTGAAAATTAATATATTTTTATTACGAAAGTATGATAAAAACTCAAAAACTAAATTAACTTGGTCAAATTTAATATAAACAAGGTATTATAATTGAATATTAATATTTTTTTTAAAATCAATAATGGATATGATTTCAAAATGGGAGTTGAGAAATTGTGTCTAAGCTATGCAGATGTAGCAAAAAAAAAATTATGGTAAATTTCATATAACTAAATACAAAATAAAGGAAAGCTTTGATTAATAAGGCATATTTTCTAAATATACCTTAAACTATTCTGACATGTGTATTGTTGAATAAATTAGTTAAAGAATTTGCTTACTTTAAAATACATACAACAACAAGATAAGAGAAATACTAGTAATCAAGCCCTCATTGGGCTTCTCCTTGCAAAAGCCTCCTTGCCCCTTTTGCCTCCAAAGCTTTGTAATTCTTGTCTTTTGAAATTGCAGCTTGGAGAGCATTGCTAATGTCTAATTCCTTCATGGAAATGCACCATAGCCCCTCTAGGCCTTGGGGAGGCACTATGAGAAGAGAAGAGTATGCAAGAAAAAGAGAGTTGATGGATTTTGAAATGCTTAGATGGTCTGCAATTTGTCCCATGAGAAGCCAGAGTGAATCAATTTGAGCAATGACCTTTTGGTTTTTTATATGTGTATCCAAAACTCTTTAATCTTTTTTTGTTAGTCCCTTAAACGTCCCATTTGATTTGCTACACGAGTGACAAGATTATCCCTATCCTTTTTAATTTGTTGAAATTCCTATTCAAACTCCATTTGCCACCTTTCCCATCTAATTCAAGCAGTGGTGATTCCCCACTGAGCATAGATTGTCTCTCGGGTGCATCACTTATGTCCTTTTATGAACTCACCCTTCTCATAATTAACACTACATCCAAAGGTGCAATGGTAGCGTGTCATTCATGCTATCAACAAAGTATTTGTTGGACATGGCCAAAAGTAATGTAGGTTCACAAAGAGAGGAGGAAAGGTCCCTCCCTTGCCTCACTAGGAAAACTTATTAAATTCCAAGGCGTTTGGAGTCATAATAAGGAGAAGTCGAATCACCAAGAACCATATTAATAAACACATGCCCTTTGTATTTATGCGACATTCTTCGCCATACTAATATGCCATGTCATTAATAACAAACCGCACAAGGTGTACCAAGGTAAATGATGGAGGGGTGTCTCCATTCCTTAATAATCGATCTTGTCATCCCCAATGTAGGGTGTGTTTCACTGAATGGGATAAGGATGCCCCTTTTGGGATGTATTTACTTATAATATCATGAGAAGGATAATAGAATCTCCCACCATTGAAGCTACTCGAGTCTTTTGAGATTTTAGGATGAAGAGGCCTTGATAAATAACTAGCACCTCAACTTTATTATATGTGGAGATTCCAACCTTTCGTCTGTTGACCACCAAACCAATTAGGTGGACAACCATGGACCATGCACATGTACATGTGCCTTGAAGATGGGAAAGAAGTACCTAATGAAAATTTTCAAGCAAGACAACTCTTCTTCGTATCTCTTTTCCATAAAATATCCACACCCCTGCGGGGGATTTTGTAATGATATTTCAGCATGAGGATAAATTTTTGTATGGCTTAGTTGCTTAAGACTTTATCATTAGGGAAGTCTTTTCATTGAGTGTTTTTTTTCCTTGGATAATTAAAATTCATTTTTAGTGATTTTAATTGTTTGAGTTTTTCACTCAAAAATACCCCCAAAGTGGTGAAATACATTCTAATGATCGAGTCCATGGGGTGATTGGGGCCTAGAAATTTTCTATATTACCATGCTAGACATTATCCAGAGTCTTGCGGAATTTTATTAAGTTTTACTTAGGATTTTTTAATTTTTGGTAATTAAAAATGTCCCTCGCCATAAAAAAGTTGTAATGTAAAAGAGGGATAAGTGGTCATTTATGATGTTGTATAGGGGTATGGGTACTCAAGATAAATGGCATGAGACCCCCTACACCCTTGGACCAAGTTTGAATTCATTCTAACAAGTCTTGCTAAGGTTTTGGACACATTTGCCTAAGTCAGTCAAGGAAATCAGGAAAATTGGCAAATAATTAGTAAGACAAATTTTGGAAAAGTGCCTAAAGTCTCTTGGGGTGGCCAAGTTAACTTTCTAAAGTTTATGTTATGTCCCTAAGGTAAAATTAAAGGCCAAATCCCCCCCCCCCCCCAAACAAGTGTTTTTCAAGTTTGAAGTTTCTCCCGAAGGGGGAAACCCTCTCTCACCATGGGAAATGAGATAAATTGAAATAAGCCAAAAGAGGGGGTCTCACCTTCATGATTCCTTCCCCTTGGCCTAGCAATGAAATCTAAAACATGAGCGAGGGGTTCCCTCCCCATTGTTTGTTAGTTTTAACCCATGGAAGTGCACCCCCCTCCATGGCTCCCCCTTATCTCCAAGTGACAAATGTCATTCATGCAAATGAACTCTCCCCTCTCTCTTTTCCTATTTAAGGAGACTCCTCCTCCTCATTTTGGTTACAATCACTCATTATCTTGCTCTCTTTCATTTTTCTCTATCTCTTGCTCTCTTGCTCTCTTGCTTCCATTCTTGTCCAAGAAGAGAACCATTGTAATTTCCAGCTTTGTGAAGTTAATGAAGAAAATCTTTGGAGGAAATACTGTCCTTGACATTGTGTGTGAGGTAATATTGTTTCATTCTTAGTTTTTTCTTGCATTTGTGGATATCAAGCAAAGTGTTTTGTTTGAGAATAACATTGTGATAGTGTTGGTTACATGTTATGTAGGTTATCTTCTTAGCATTTGAGAAATTCATGGACTTCTAGTTTGAACATATGATTTCTCAAGTCTTTGTTTGATCTCTCACCCCATTTGCATGTTGAAGCTAGTTTGTTCCAAGTTGCTCAAGCTTGGAGAGTGGGATTCCTGGGTGGGATACCCCATTGTTCAACAACTTTTGAAGGACTTGGCATATTCAACTAACATTTTTGTTTTTGCACATTTTTATTAGCTCATTTTGCACTCTTAAAATGTCTTTTTTCAAGTTTTTTTACATACTACATTGCACTAGCAAAATTTCTGAAATTTATATGCAAAATTCCAAGATGATTTTAAACTCATTTTTATCACATTTGCACGATATTAGCTTGTTGTTTTGTGCAGGTTTTTTATGTTATAGGGGGGGGGATGCTCAAATTTGGTCATTAGCAAACTCAAAGAACACCCAAGAGTTTCCACTTCAAGTCCTTCACAAAAAAAGGGTCAAATTTCTCATTCTTGACCTCATTTTCTTGTATATAATAATGGTGAAATTTTCCTTGGTGTAACAAGCCCAAGAGAGTCTCTTGGGTTTTATTCTTTACTTCTTTATTACTTGTAAATGCTCTTTAAATTTTTAGTCATCCCTTGCATGCATTAGAAGTTGGGTTTGCCCACTTTTGCATTGCAAGTGTAGAGGGGCTATGGTTAGTTTATTTCATGTTATTTTTGTTTTATTAATTTGCTTGCCCCTCCTCTTCACTAGGAAGAGAGTTGTGTGGCTAGATAACAATTCTTTCTTTAAGTTATTTTGGTCATTCCATTGCTTGCTAGTGAGTTGGTTTTGCCACCCTTGCATAGCAATTGTTGAAAGGGCTAGGATTTAGTTTTTTTTATTATTTGCATTTGTTATTATTGTTTGCCCACACCTTGCATGAGAAGAGGCTCTGCCCATCCATGCAAAATCGTGTTGGCTAGTAGATTTGCTTTCAAGTCATTTTCGCTTTAGTTTATTTTCCCACACCTTGCAAGTGAGTTGTCTTTGCCACCCTTGCAATATCGTGTTGGCTTGCATTGTATTTAATTATTTATTCTTTTAAAGGTTAAATAAACTGTGCCCCAATCTTTGCCCCGTATTCACTCCCCTTGCCGGTTCGACCGATCCTGGGTGACAAGAAAGGGTAAAGATTAGTGTTGGTTAGAATAATAGGCACTCATAAGTTGATCTTAATTAGACATTGAGAAAAATAAGTTTGATATGTGGAGCTAGAGGGGTAGAGGTTGTTGGGAGCCTCGTGGCACTTAGTGTCCTCCTGTTGAGCACCCAACAAGCTTTGGGGTTGACCCGTGGAGCTAGTTGAGAACCTTGTGTTCTCTTGTTGAGCACCCGACAATCTCTCTCAAATCAAAAGAGATAACTTCTTGGGGTAGACAAATAGAATAATATTTATTTTCTAGCACAAACTTTAATTCCCCTAAGCTAAAGAGAGACTTAAAACCAATTAAAATTTACAGGACCATTTGCAAAACACTACAATTGTTATTTCATTTTCAGTACTTTGCTTTGAAAGCATTCAAATTTGGTTCAATCTTGTTACAAGCACCTTTCATTCATTCAATCATTTACTACAAGTTAATGTTAAATGTGATATTTTGATCATAGTGGTTGGTGAATGGTTTAATGCAATTTTAGTATCTTTGACAATCTAGCTTTTGTTATATTTGTGACTCCATAACCCAAGTAAGTAGGCATTGGTCTGGTTAGTGAATTGTTATTTCTCTCTTGCAATTATACATGGTTTATTGTTGAAAAAGGTTTGCTTGTCATTGAAATTATTGCATCTTTGCACGAATGTTTTTCACTTAATCATTGAATAAGTTACAACTCTAAAAGAAACTCGTAAAAGAATCTTAGTAAGGAGGGACAACCCCCCTTGACCTTTTTGGAGTTGGGGTTTAAACGGAAGAGTTTAGAATCGATGTGACAATGGGTTCTACACTCATAGTTACCCTCAAGAACACACATAGCAATTGGGAGACTTATCTGTGGTCAAGTGTGTTTTAGGCGACAACAACATGCACTTAATTACTTGATTTCCTTTGAAGTTTGTAATAAGTCCTCCTAGCCTTATAATTTCTAATCATCAACAAATTATTATTATTATAATCATCTCTACAATATTAACTAACTAACATCATTTTGACATTTAATGAAGGATCATTATGATTATTTGAAATTGTTTCTAACCAATAAACTCCACCATGGTAGACCCCAACTACCATTTCTTGGTTCAAAAGGGTTAATTACCTCTTAATTGGGAAACATTAATGTTAAAAACTTGTCATTATGCATTAAAAAAAGGTTTATTGTGCATACCTTCTTTATTTATTGATTTGGTATGCACACAATATTTCAATTTTGATGAAATAGCAAAAAAATATAAGAAAAAGTTAAAAGTTATTAAAGTATTAAGAGATTTATTTTTGCAACCAATTAATTAGTAAGAAATAACATAAGCTTAATATAGGAAAGGTAATAAGGGAAGAGATACTCATTTAGGGTCTTTTACTCATATAAATGGTTGATTGCTTATAGAATAAATATGCATATTTGTTCGACTCCCCCCTCCTCCTCTATATGATTTGTTGCATGGGTGCACACATTATTAGTAAACAATTGATACTTAGTGTTTAAGGTTTTGGAATAATTCTTATGACTTTAAAATACCTTCTCTCCTCTTTCTATTGGAAACCAACATTGCTTGTGTAGACAAGATGAAGAAAAACATCTTCGATTCATGAATATTCATACCTTAAAGCCAAAAAGAGTATTGGAGTATTTGGGGTTTGATGTCAAGCATAATTACAACAAAGGGTTGGAGGCTTTATATTAGAGGAAAATAAAATAATGCTAAGTCACACAGATCAATGAGCTTAGTAACTTGTGTTACCATGCTGAAATTAACTAGTATACCATCACTCATGTATATGTGCTTTATTTTGTATACTCCTATAATAAATCATACGTGAAACCCAAATTATTTGCTTAAGTCATAAGCAATACATAAACATGCTTAATGTTGGTCTTTCAAATACCCCTTACTTAACCAAGTATTTATCTATGGTAATGACTTTTTTTATTTCTCCATCTCATCTTTTAAGCATATTTTCTTCATTAACCGAAGGTAATTGGACATTAGGGAATGGGTATTGGGTTAGTGAATAAAAGCATAAAGACAAACATCTTCTTATATTCTAAGTTTTGAAAGGCTTATGTGTTAGTATAGCAAAGAAGATATATGCATAGTAAAATGTAGTGTTTTTCTTTCGATCAATACCTTTTAAAACTAAAATGCCATGTGCTAGTTAGTAAAAATAGCCTTTGAAAACCTAGAATGAAGTATTGACAATTGATAAATAAAAATTGATCTTGAAAAATAAGCAGTAATTTTTTTTTTGTTCAAAAGAGAAAAAAAGCTATACTTATATTAAAAAATGTATGTAAGATACAACAAAAAACTGCAAAGATAAAAAATATATGATATCAGATTGAGCCCAACATATCCAACTTAACACAGGAAAAGAGAAATCCACAAGGGAACAACCCGCAGCCCAATTGTCCACTTATTGATTTGGAAAAAATATAAAATCAATGCCCACTAAACCATAAGTCAAAAAGATAACACAAAAATGAACTCAAAAACAATATAAACCCCACAAATCACAAACAGGCTCCCACCAAAAGAGAGCTACTAAAAATTACAACAACAAAGAAGCCAACAACTATCCAACAAAATTATAAGACGAAGGATATCAAACTGTCCAGGGCGAAGCAACCAAAAGAAACACCAAACCAAAAAATCGACTAAAAGTAATGACTTTAACTACCCCATTTAGTAAAAGTCTTACACCATAAAATAATAGATACCTAAACCCAATGTAAAGAGCTTTACTTAATGATTTACCCCCGTGTATGAAGAAAATGCCTTTCAAAGCCTTAATGGACTTCTTTGCTAGCCTTGAGCGGAGTTAACTTTTGGAATGCTAAGTGGGGCCGAACACAAAACCACTAAAGAGAATGGAAAGAAGTTGCTAGAAAATGTATTATTGCAACGACAAAACTTGGTGTATAAAAACAATATTCTTTGGATTATTGATGAGATTATTGTATAGGTTAAATGTTAGGTTAGATTTTAGGAAGACTCGAGTAATAAATGAGTGGTATAAATATTACATGATTTTGGCTTTTTTTCAGTTATTAGATTTTATTCAAATTATAATTTTTTATTATTCAAAATTTATATTTGATTGTAAAAATGAATTTAACACCCTAGAAATTTATGTTTCATTTTAATGGTGTAATCTCCACGCTATATAAAATATTTAAATAAATATAACTAAATTTAAAAAAAAATTAAAAAAAATCCAAATCATTTTATGTTACTTTGGAAAACAACTTTTAAAAATATTTCAGTTTAATTAATTTAACGAATTGAATGAAATATATATTTTGTTATTTTATTATACAACACTTTGTAAAGTGGCGATTCCGCTATGAATGTTATGGTGCAAAGAACTTTGACTTGTTTGTATCTTTTAAATTTTTAATCATGCTTTGTGGGCATAAAAATAGTATAGCTTCCAAACTTGTTCAACAATCTTTCTCATGTTTATAAAGACAAGTATGTGATGTTTAACTCAATGATGAGTGATTTAAAAAGTTGCATTTTGATTTATTTTTTATTTTAAGTTTAGTTTTGGTATTTAAAGTTTTTAAAATTAAAATAAAGTTTATAATTTTTTATTTTTAAGTTAGTATTCACCCAATTTTAAACGTCTTGGTATTCACTATTTATTTTACATCTCATTTACTTACAAAAACTAAATTTTATGGTTAAAGTTTTTAATAATTAATTTTCAATTTGATAAAATGTAAACATAAATTTGGATGATAAATAATTGAATTTATCTATTAATTAATTTATTTCCATAATAATTTATATATGAATAAATTGAAAATTAAAAAAATTCTGGTGTAGATTATTTAGTAAAAAAAATGTTATCTTATGGTGACTTTTTATGATAATATTGATATAATTAGAAATTGAATAGTATTCAAATATGACAATCTCAACTTGCTTAACGGTTAAGAACATGTGTTTCTTCATGGGAAATCATAGATTCAAATCCGGAGGAGGGTAGGCTATGTACACTTCTATAGACTTTAGCAGTTATATCACTATGCAGAAGGACCCCCTTATCTCACAAACAAGGGAGTCTCATATACCAAATTGGTGTTTCGTTTCACCATGACCTTAAAAATATATTATTATTATTATTATTAATTGCCAATAAATTTGATTATATTAATAAAAAACAATTAATATGTTTATTTTTTAGTATCTTGGCACAACTTTTAATACTGCAAATCCCATTCCTTTCATATAAAGTTGTTATTAGATGAGGACTATTCCTTTCATCTCAAGTTGTTATTGAGTGAGGACTATGCTACCTTGTTATTTGATTGTATTAACAAATAAAACTTGAGAATATGAAGAAAAGATATGGGAATCTAATTATAGAAACCATCATTCCAAAATGTCAATGTTTGACATTGCTTTTTTCAATGATTAAATCTTTAGTTTATACAAATTTACATGTCAAAATGTTTTTTTGTTGTTAATGAAATTTTGGTTTGATGGTTAGGCAAAGGTGGTGATATTCATCCCTTCGAGTTTGAAATCCTCCACAAACATGATTCATCCCATGTGAGGTGTCTTGCCCATGTAAATGAGTCATTTCATTAGGAAAATAACACCTCACTTCTCTCAATACATTAATAATTCGTAATAACTAAGGTAGATCCATTTTAATCTCATATCTATTAAACACTTAAATACAAAATCTCATATACAAACTTCTCACTACTTAAAAAGATTCTACTCCATTTTTTATTTATTTATGACAATAAGGTGATTTATATCCTTCCTTTTTTACGTGAAACACTAAATATTAACATTTATTTTTCCATTTTACACATCTCTTCTCACTTAAGTTCTAAAATGATAATGAAGATTATTGTCCACTAAGATCAATTTTGGTCTATCAAATCTATAAAGTAAAATTAATTACTTTGATTACTCAAGTTGTTTATATCATCAAATAACTTGGAAGTTCGGAAGTAAAATTTTCGAGATCTATTTGATGCTTTTGGGTTAACAAGTTAAGAAGATTGATATTATTATAAATGTGATGAAAATTGGGTCCAATGTCTACTTAGGTCAAGCATTCTAAGAGAAACTAATGTACATCCTCTACTTTATTCATCTCACAAATTTTATAGATTCTTTCATGCCAAGGTGTTTTAAATCTAGTCCACTAACCTGTTTCACTATGAATCTCATGAGACTTGGTTCTTATCTTTATAACATTTTTTCTTTGAGTTGGCAATAGTGAAGAGATAATTTTGATTTTCTAACTTGGAATTAATGAGTTTCTTGCTTTACATCAACTTTCTCTTATTCTTTGTCTTTGTATTACTGCATATTTTTTCTTTAAATTATTTATGATAAATCTTATAATATTATTGATTTCTTAAAGGGCAACATCTTCTACTATCCCCCAATGATATAATTAAGAAATGCTATATCTTATTGACCCTCTTTTGGTTTTTGTTAATGTTTAAACCAATGATAGGAAGCCTCATAGCTATAATGTTGATATATTATTTTTATATATCAAGCACCTTAACATAACCCCTCTCTTAACGAGGGAAAACCCAACTTCTAAAAGGAAGATTGGACAAAGTGCATTGCCTTTAATTTTAAGGTTATTTATTATAAAATGATTTTGAAATTACTTGATTTCCCTCCAAGTTTCACTAGAAATACTACAAACCCAAACATCACAGCCATACAAAATTACTCGATTATTGAAAATGTAAAAAATGACCACATTTTTTTCCAAATTATGTAGTTTTACAATTGTTTTAAGATCATAATAAACTTTCCATCCTTGGTTGATTATTTTTTCAAGATTGGAGTTTTAGTTTAGCTTGTGATGACAATCAAATAAAATATAATTATATAATTTGATTTCTTCCAATTTTTTAATATTGTATTAAGGATATGTGATTTTCATAGGTTTAATGATCATTACCTTTATTTTATTGATATTTAAGGATATCCCAAATTTATAACAAAAATCTTTGAGAATTTTAAGTTACTTTATTCAGACTAGAGGGATTCCTTGCTAAAAGGATAATATCATATACTCATGCTTGTTGTCAAATGAATAAATATTTTGCTTACTTACTTTAAGATTAGAGGTAAATAATTCCTAAGAACTCGTCCTTCTAAAAATCCTCTCCAATTGCCAAGAAGCAAGCTTTGGCCTTTAGAAAAGGGAATGCCTTTGCTCAAGGTCAAGGTTTATAATTTTATTTATCTTAGGTAAGATAATTTTAATATGTTGATTTATTATTTAATGATAACTAATCTTACTATATTAATTCCCACACAAAATCTGTTTTTTAGAAATTCATGAATGATAAAAAACAACCTTGCTTAACTTTTATGTTACAAATGATTTCCTTTAACCAACCATCATTATTTCATAATAACCATCTTGTAAAATGCTATTACTACAATCCTTAATCCAAAATAGACCTTTTTTATCTTTTAGCCTCTTCCAAACATTGTTTTCAAACACTAAAAGAAAAAACAAAAAACAAAACACCGTGTCGAAAGCCATTGAAAAAGTAACAAAGGATGTTATCCTTTTTTCAATAGACTTCGACGATAATTCTAAGTATAATTATGTGGTTCAAAGTTGGATAATAGCTTCAAAACATGCTTTTAGCTTTGTATTATAAATATTTTCAAGTCACAAGTTCATCATTCTCTTTAATATTGACCAATACAATTTAGCCATAAAGTTCATCATTCTCTTTAATATTGACCCATACAATTTAGCTATAAAAAATTTGTCAAAATGTTTTTATAATTTGGAAAGTTATTTGTGTCATTTTAAAGATATTGATCCATACAATTTAGTCATAAAAAACTTGTCAAAATGTTCTTATAATTTGGAAAGTTATTTGTGTCAATTTCAAAGATAGGTGAAAAATTGTTTATGTCTTTGATTTTAAAAATATAAATAATGAAACATTTTATTCAAAATTAAAAAAAACCCTCTATAAAGTTACACCCCATTTATGTTTGAAATGATATAATTTTCTCTCCATATTTCTTTATATCTATTTTGTTTGCATTTAATAAACATCTATTAAAACATACCATAAGCAATTAATCTTAAGACATTTTACACTTATATTTAAACTACTCAACCACTCAAATTCCTAGAAACACTTTATTCTACCTTGAAGATAATGAAATTATCAATACCTTACCACTCCATATAAATCAAAAGATATAGGCTCTTCCCAATAAACTTAAAATCCCAAATTAAGATTTAAAACTGATTGAAAAAAGTCCTTTTATTACACTACATATTTGTATGTAAATATTTTTACTTTTTATTAAATTAAATATCATGGCTGGCTTTAATTAATAAATTAATTATTTGTTTTTTATGATTAATAATGTTATAGTTAAAGTTGGTTTTAATGGACATTAATCATCATCATTCTTAAAAAATATATATTTAATTATATATACTCTTTTATAAACAGGGTTGTGGTCATTTGTGATCAATAATTTATCTTGAAAATAATATTTAAATTTAATTAATTTAATATAAATTTAAGTGGACTTTCATGGAAATGAATATATTTTTAATTAAAATTATATAATTAAAATAATAGAAATCAGAATTTAAGGTTATGATTTTTGCTTATAAAAGGCAGAGTGAGATTTCATTTGAGCAAAGTGACTTTGTAAACGCGGAACACGCACGAGACGAGCGTCTACCAACCGGAGAGAGGAGGTAAAGCTTCGTCGCAGGGGCCCAGTCCATGTGACCACGGGCGTTTTAACGATAGCGCATAGTTATGAAATCCTTTAGTTCTTGCATGTGACCGAGAGAGACAGGTCCCTTGCGCCTATATTCCCCGTATCCCTTCAAGGTCGGAGGATCGAAGAGAGAAACAGCAGACAGATATATTTTATTTTGAGAATCCTGTAAATAGGCCGGATTGATCGCCTTGTGATCTTCGACATGAAAAACCTGCTGAGAAAATTCCACATAGGAGGGAGTACCGATGCCGGCCGATCGTCTAACCAAACGGGAGCTTCGTCGTCGTCATCTCCCTCACATGACTATGGAACTGATCACAGGACGGCATGGGGCAATGCGACCGCTTCTTCTTCGAGGGAGGGGGCGAATGAGCTCCCATCCTCTAGAGGCAGGACAGCAGGAGCAGGAGCAGGAGCAGTAGCAGGCGAAAGAGGAGGAGGCAGCAGGGTTACTACTGGTACTATAAATAATAATAATGGCGAAGAGGAGCAACAGGGAGAGGGTTATTCTTTTCTGGAAGAGGAGTTTCAGGTTCAGTTGGCTTTAGCTATCAGCGCATCAAACACAGATGTTAGAGACGATTCGGAGTCTCAGCAGATTAAAGCTGCGCAGAGGTTAAGCCTCGGCCGTGCCCCGTCTCGGGTAAGATGTACGAACTACAACGCGGAGTCGCTCTCTCGGCGTTATTGGGCAAGTATCTTTTCTTCTGCAAAATTTACTGAATTTTTTTCATGAATTTACGGAATTGAGCTCGTAACGTCGAAATTAAATGCTTAGTTTGCTGAAAATAGGGTCTTGAATGTTGAACTTTGGTTCAGAAGACTGCTGAAATGAAATTTGTCTTGAAATTCACGTAGCTAGAGTCGTAAATGTTGAAATTTTAACTTTAAAAGTATTTTGAGCCGTGTTTTGATGTGTAACTTGTGCAAGCAGGACCGAAAATGGTTCAGTTTTGGATTTTTAAAACCTCGCAAACAGTTTCGCTCTTTAATTTATGCAATCAGTGCCGGGAAAGTTGAGTTTTAGCTAATTTAAACCTCGACACCGGAGTTCTAATGTGACATTAACTAGATTACGGTCGGTACTGCTGGAAAACTTGAACTTCTTTGTTTCAAAATCTATACATAGTTTTAGTTATATAATATATTTCATACACATATGTACGGCCGATTTCTCAGGCTACAAGTGAAAGTTGACGTGTATCGCATTTTTCCGGCAGAAGTGCTCCCAAAAACATTCAGACAGCTGTCAAATTATTTAACGTAGAGGGATGGGATCCAAAACACATTCACATAGCTGTCAAATTTCTAGATAGAGGGATGGGGTCGCCAGGTTGCGGCCGAGTAGAACCTGTGGATTTAGATTCAGAGGAGTTACTTACTGAACTAGGACTTGAAACTTGAATTAAGTATAGCAGAGATAACTGAGTTTGAATTCAGATATGGATGGATTGAATTGTGACAAATGGAAACCACTGAAATCAAATTTACGATAGGAAGGTTGTGAAAACCCAGGGAACTTAAGGCAGGAAAAAAACACCACAGAATACTAAGCAGTTGAAGCAACAAACAACAACTCCAATGGGAGAGAAATCTGCTGAGATGCCGAGAAAGAGCTTATGTAGTAATCTGTTTTCATTGAATGCTCTTCCCACAGTTTCTTTGCTTCTTTAAAATAACAAAATCCAGTCCTTAAAATAAAGGCTTCTGCTGTATCTTTTTGGAGAAATTCCGCTTACAGAAACTTACAGCTGTCCCTTTGTCCAAGCTGTGGTGCTATGGGTGGTGTATATATGACGTCAAATAGTACCCAGGACTGGCAACTTGCCTCATCCACAGTGCTGCATTCATGTGGGGTGTTTTGAACCTGGTTCTCCACGTTGATTACCTTGCCGCTTGCCACTAGACCACACTCCTTCCAGACCATAAATCTTTTATCCCACCCTGTTTCTGCTCTATTTTTATTTACTCGTTCACTTAATAGTAGCTAAGCTCAAAATAGAATTTTCTGTATATTAATATCTCTATGTCAAAAGTTACTAAATATGTTTTTATGCAACCAGTAAGCATGCTCCTACATCAGAGCTGAATTTCATTTGAAGGAGCCATCAATCATGGTTGAGAGTTAATAGTGCAATTTGCCCCATTTTCAGTTCTAGTCCAGTAAGGCTACTGACTACAAGTTGCAATGTTGAAATCCTTTATACAATATATGGGTGTTTAAAAGGAAAAAAGAATAAAGATGCGTTCATATTGTTTACTTGGATACATTTATAAATGCATCTTAATATACTCTTAGACATTGTTCAACGATGACTTATGTGAAATTAGCGCACCCCACTCAAAGTACACCCCTGAAGGATGGTGTAACATCAACTTCACCAGGTCTGATCGTGTAATCCATGTATACCGTACATATGTCTACATGGGCATGTTGGTAATAAGGAACAATTTGCTACATTGTCCTCACCTATCGAGTTTAGTAGGAAGAACAAGGAATAATGCAATTTATTTTGTGGCTTTAATGTAGGGGTTGGCCAGATGCATCTACCTCAAAACAATGAAGTTAGTGATTGAGGAGGGTTCTTTGCTTATTTTAGATGTTTAATGGCAATTTGGTGGTAGGAAATAGGAAGTTACAAGGTCTTCTACAAGAATGGAGTTCAACAATAGGAAGGATCCTAAGAGTAGAGATAAGCCATGTAAAAAGAGCACATAACAGGGGATTTGGTAAATGGGAACTATAGGGGTACTTTTCAGCCCAAGGCAAGTAAAATTAAATCATAGTAAGATGGCATTAGGGAGGAGGATCAATCGTCTTATGAGGTTGTTACAAGAAGGGACAATCATGGGTGTGCATGCTAATGTTAAGTATTGATAGAGAGTGATAGTTAATTGAGGTGGAAATTTAAGCATGCCATTAAATGCAATAATAGATAGTATAGAACGTGACAAGATGGATGGAGTCACATACCCTAGACAACCTTAGTAGGATTTTCTATTAGTTTTAGGAAGGTGCCCAATTGGAGTTGAAGGTTACAAGATAGACCAATTGAGAAGGATAGGTTGGTCAAACAAGGGAACAAATGAGGCAAGGAAGGACACTTGTATAAGTGGAATGGTGTTACCCTTCTAACCCAACATAAGGACTAAGCAAATGTAGAAAGGCGGGACATTGGTATAGTTAGAATGGTGTTTCCCCTCTAACCCAATACAAGGACTAAGCAAACTAGGCAAGGCACAATAATATAGGTAGAATGGTGTTTCCTGTTGATGTTTCTTCAGGTTGCAGCATTGAGCAAACATTCTCCTAGATTGGTTGTGCTGACTTGACCAAGGGGGAATGATACATGTTATCATGATTCTTGTAGTTGCCCCTTGGGATGATCCTGTCCAGGATGGTAGAGGGGAAGGCAACCAAAGTCGTGAACCAAGAGTGTTCTGACCACTACGGATATGGTAGTTGTCACACCAAACAGAGCGCTCTTCACTTTAGGCCAAGCTAGGAGCTGAGCCAAGGAGGAGACCCTTGTTAGCCAATGAAGGCTAACTGACAAGACAAGACAGTCAAGCCGCAATTCAAAGCAAGAGCAAGCACAGGTATCTTGACTTAGTATCCTAGATCAACAAATGACTACTGAGGTAAGGTCTTAAGAGACAAGGTTGGGAGGCTTAGCAAATGACAAGATTGTCAACCAAAGTGATTTTACTTCAATAGATATGATTTCAGACTAGTTCTAAGATAGAATGAGTGCCAGTGTGATATTCCCAATTCGTTCCAGCTAGGGTTTAAGCATACAAGATGAAATGTGGCTACGAACTGGTGAAATAAAGGGTGTCTAGCACATGTAATTTACGCTTGATGCAAGATATGTCAATTAGAAAACAAACAAGCAATACCTAAGTCACCAAACTAGCAAAACATGGAGATACCCAAGGAGGGCGAATTCCACCTAGTGCTTAAGGTTGGGAAAATGGAGTTGGAACTTAATGAAACTTGGTCCCTAGGGGTTTTAGATGATTTCCTACTTGGGTTTTGAATGAAATCTATGCTAGGTGACAAAAACAATACTTTTGAAAAATGAGGGTTTTAATCGTGTCTTGTTTTGTTTGACTTATAGAATGGAAAATGAAACAAGAGAAGAATGAGATGAAATACTTACTTGGCTACTGTAGCTAAATGTTGAAATGGTGAAGATTGTCCCTGCAAAGATCAAAAATTTGGTGAAGCCTCAGCTTGAAGATGCAATGCCAAATGATCAAATGCACCCCCTTCTCCCTGCCAAACAAAGATAAAATCAGTTTGCTTAGCAAGCAAAATGAGCAATAAGAAGCGAGAAGCTCATGATAAAGAAATGTTTGATTCACAAATAAAATCACTCCTTGTTTGACCAAGACTTGGGAGAGGGCAAGAGTGAGTTTCCCCAAGTGGTGCGCCCCTCTCAAATCGACCTCTCTTCCTGCAATAAAATTCAGATTCGAAAGATACTGAAACTAATACCAAAATCTTCTAATGCAATGGAAAAATAATTTTCAGTCACTATCACAAACATTCACCACACAAATAACACAAGTTTTTGCTTGAAAATGTCTCTCTATTCACCGCCCAAAATGCCAAGAGTACTTACAATGAGTGAGAGATTTCTTTAAATAGAAATCCCAAGTACAAAATCCCTAGCCCCAAAGAGATCAAGGGCTGAGATTAAATCCTCTAAGTGTGAGATCAACGACAGAAAGAGTGTCTTTACAATACATTGAGCTGCTCAAAAGAGGGGGGGGGCGATTTTTTCTAATGCGCCCTAGCAACCAAGTGAAATGCATGATATAACATAAGAAAATGGAAAGGGAGCTGCCTAGGGGTCTAAGTCTCCCTTAGGCGCCCCCCATACATCATCCAGGTGATACAAATGAGATAACATAAGTGGTTGCCCCACTAATTTGCCCCCAATGAGCAAGTAGCCCTCCCTAGTGAGGGAAACAAGTTGTGGATCCCTACAAGTGATATAAAACATGATGAAATGGTCTTTAGAACATCAACATAGCACAAAATATTAACCCCAAGTCATTCCTTTGCCCACATTAGGCAAATCAAATCATTGGATATAGTCATGGTCACTTTATTAATAAATTAAAATGCTGATATATACTGCTGAAGGATAATTCTGCCCATAACTTCATTTCCCTTGCCCGAATTAATGAATTGAGTGCATAAATGAGATCATAGACCTCATATCCACTAAGGGTGACTATAAACACCCTATGAATCCATCCATATACTGATCTGTAAGCCTGGTCCTTCAATAATTAAAATATGGCCATTAAAAGTAGTAATAATTAAAAATCTCATCAACCATGGCCGAAAAACACCAACTGGAGCATGGAATGATGTATTGGAGGTCCATGGGTACTAAAAATACAATCTCGAGCATTAGTAGCCAAGTTCACCCAGGGACCTATATTTTGTCCTGGTCAAACTAGATTGACCAAGTCAAAACTAGTCAAACTGATGACTTAGTTGAGAGATGAAAGACCATTCATGCATAGGGGGTAATAAGTGATGCTCCTTTATCTATATTGATAGCCAACTAATCATTAGCAACAATAAACAGTGGTGATTAACAAAAATACATACAGGTCAAACCTGTTATTAGAGCAATTGCATTGTCTTTCATGAATTCTTCAACATATGCTCACTCACAAACTTGATCATCCCGTTAATCTGGGCGAGGTGAAAACAACAAAGGCTAGGCTTAGGGGAGTTGACTTGTTGACTTTGACATTGTGATCTCTCAGATAACTAGAAAAATGGGCAGCCACAGTGACATGTCCACAATAGAAGACACTTGGGGAGGGAGGTGTCTCACATATGGGTAGAGTGTTTGGGTTGCTTCCATTAGACTCTAACAAGCAACCTATAGCTCACTTCCAAGCCTGAATCGGGCTCCATGAGGATCTTTTCTAGAACCATTGTGCTGAGTGCACAACTGACTGTAACTTTGATTTCAGGTTCTAGGGGAGTCTTAGAATTAGCAGTCCCTTACTCCATCTCACTTCCACGCCCTTTTGGGCTCCATGAGGAATGACCATTACATCTTTATTTCATGATATAGCCAGCAGTCATTTTGACTTTCAATTGTTCCACATCTGCTTTTATTTGGTCCTTTTCATTTCATACTTAGCCTTTTTGGCTTGATTTTTCATTATTTCTCATATGGCCTCTTGGCCTGCTTTTCTTTATGTTAAATTTTTGTAGGGTTAGGGTTTGAAGCAGTAAAATAGAAAAAATCAATGTACTTTAATGCAAAATTACATTTAATAAACAAATACTGAAACAAAACATAATTTTATCTTTTTCAACTTTAACACTACCAGATGGGTCACCATGTTAAAGTAATCTTCAGTAACATGTAATTAGTAATAGCAGAATAACTAACCTGTTTAATAAACAATAAAAGAGACAAGTGGGGATACTTACCTGGGTTGTGAAACCCTTCCTGTTTTATACTCAGAAAATTTTACTTTCAGAATAGGACTGTGCCTTTCAGAGGTCAGTCTACCACTAGGAACCAGATTACCCTAACTCAGAGAGTAAGTACAAACCATAGATAGAGAGAGAAAGGTTGTATGCAACAGTAGTGGGAGACAATGACAGTTACAGTCATAACAAAAGTTAAATAATGTCACAAAGTATGATCTCAACAAAAATCTCAGTGTAAGTAAAATCTCAGCAAAAACAGATCTGAACACAAACAAGTCTTAACAATATAGATCTGGGCAAAGATAAGATTCAACACCAACATATACTTAGAGAACTCAGTCCAAGCTGAGCATACAAGCTGAAACTCACTCACATAAACAGTCAACAAACAGATTAAGGTCAAAGAGGCACACAACCTCTACTGGTAAGCATGCAGTAGGGTAAGTCAATCCCTAAGGCCTAATGGCCTTCCTCAACCATGCCAATAGTACACCCTAGAACCTCACGACCTTCATTACAAGTCAGATCTAGGGTCACGGCCTATCCAAGCAAGAGTTTGAACCTCAAACAAGCATGCAACAGCAGATTGGAGTCCTTAGAAATTAGATCAAACCACTAACTAGCAGATCGGGTCTTAAACAAGTCTGATAGAAGCAGATCAGAGTCTTCAAAAAATAGATCAGATCACTAACTAGCAGATCGGGTCTATACAGAGGTAGATCAAACTTGACAACAGCAGATCGGACTTTCACAAAATCACAGGTGAGCAGAAAAGAAGTTAACAGCTAGGTTAACAAGGTCACAACTGTCACGACCTCCTTCAGTCAGGCTACTGGTCAACAAAAATGGATCATGACTTAACATAGATCAAACCCTGGATGCTCACTAACATAAAAAAAACAGATATGAAAAAGTTCAGCAGGTGGGCGGCCTCCAGCCTTGAGTGAACAACATGGATACCTTTGACGTCAAGCAGAGGAAGGAGCAAAGCTCAGATGGAAGATAATTAAAATGCCAAAAAGAAGACTTCAATATATAGGCTTAGGTTCTTCTAGAAAGATCATTAAATTAACCTTTTAGAGTTCCATAGAATTAGGAAAGTACCACTTCAAAAATAAAGTCATAAAATATAAAATAACAATAAAAATAAAAAAATAAAAAAATAAAAATGTCACATTTAATAACATAAAACATAAGTAAAGTACTAGGGTCATTTGGGTGAGGGTACAAGGACTAATACATGACCCAATATAACATAGGTGTGGGTACATGACCCATAACCTCTAGGACCAAGGGTATACCTTAAACGTGATCAAACAACCATAGTACAGATAAGACCAAAAACATCAAAGGTGGTACAAATCAAAAGATAACTCAAAGACAAGGTACCACAAGACAAATAATCAACAAGGTGTAAGGACCAAATGTCAATCAATCAAGGTGGGGCACAACCAATTATCTCTCTCTCAAATGTACAAGTGTTCCAAATAAACTGAAAGTTCATCATCATTGTATAAGGAAGGGTCCACACTGGATGCTGTGATCATGTGGTCCTCTAGACTGCTCCTAAGGTCAAATGTTAGTGACTCCATCAAGGGGTGACCAGTCCCTTGAGAAGACCATCTAACTCAACCATCTCGAAGACCTAGGAGAAGAGGACATCACACATCATCATCTTGGTAACTGACCAAGAACCTCCATTCTCAAGGAATGGCTCTCAACCCCAGGCTGAGCTTTCAGTCCTAGACTGAAACCACCTGCAGGACCCACTTGGTCCTTGTGACCAAGAATCTGCCTGGCCCTAGACCAAGATGTCTCTGTCTCAACCTGTAGGATCTGCAATACATTTTTTACTACATCAACATTTCCTTTGACTCCATTTTGGCCCTGGTATACAATTTGCATGTTTTCATATTTTATTCTTTATAATTGAATCTATGTATCAAGTGAGATATTTGATTGATTATATGCTGTTGGCTTAAACTGCACTTTGTATCTCTTGTTCCGTAAATATCCCAAACTCCTAAATAACTTCACATCCGCAACTAAGAATTAATAATAGCCTTAGCAACCTTTCTTAGGGACTATCCCCCTTGGCTTCGTTACGAGTTAGCCTAAACGGAGGAGTCAAGATCAGGTGATTGCACTTGACTTGAGACTTGCCCCCAAGGGCGCACCGAACAACTTGAAGATTTCTTTTGCGTTAACCCAGGTGTGCATCCGACGACAACAAGCTCTCTTAGTTGTGTTCAAGCTCTCAAATTGTACTTGAGCGTCTTTCTCAGTTGTCCTCTCTCAAGTGTATCTATGTTGGTATTCGACGTTTGCACACCCACACCCTTGCTGTGTTTGAGCTTTCTCAGATGTGTTTGAGCTCTCTTAGATGTATGGAGTTTTGTCTTCGTATGATCATTTTAATTATGACTAATGTTATTAGAGTTGGGTACCCCCATCTCTTCTCTCTTACAAGATGCTCCTTTTGACACTTCTTTAGGTGGGTAGATTATCGACTCTATTTTTAGGTGGGTAGATCATCGACTCTATTCTTCTATTAGTTGTGTAGTATGGTTGGGATGTGTGTTGTCTTGCTCTCCTCCATTGGCATAGGTTAGTGACAATATTTTCCAGTAGATGTGCCATTCAGTGGTAGCATTCTTTCAGTAGATAGGTAATTGAGTGATCACTTTCCTTCAAAGGATGAGTAATGCAAAGTGGATTCCTATACAAGATGTTTCTTTCAATACTTCTTTATTGGATGGGTAGTTTGGGTAGTTTAGTGTTGTAGTCACCTAGAAAATGAGAAGTGCGATGGCAATATTCTTTCAACAAATTATTGGGTCCATTTTTTTATTGAATTGTGTCATCACAAACCCACTCACTCTTCTTCCAGCTACGATTGACACTTCCTTGAGTTGGGTATGTCTATTGACTTTTATACCCTCTCTCTTTACAACACTTCTTTATCAGATGGACAAATCGAGATAATATTCCCTAGATGATGAGTAGTTCAGTGGTGTTTCTTTAGGAATTGAGCAATTCTATGTTGATGGTGGTTGGGTATTCATAAACCCTTTCATGTTTGTATTGAGTTGGGTCATCACAAACCCACTATCTTATTAGAACTACACCTATCTCTATATTAAGTTGGGTATCCTACTCTACTTTATCATCTTTCTCCATTACCCCATGCTTAGACTAAGCGGGGGGGTGTTCAAATGATGGTAATCTTCACTAGTGGTTACTTGACATTATGGCTAAGCTCGTTGTTGTATTTCTAAGTGTTTCCGCCTAATACACACCTGGGGGGAACGCAACAGAAATCTTCAAGCCGCTCGGTGGGTCCTTGGGGGCAAGTCAGAGTCAAGTGCTGTCACCTGAATGCTCGACTCCTTTGTCTAGGCTTACTCCTAGCGAAGCCAAGGGGGGCGGTTCCTATGAAAATAATCTAAGGCTTTAACACTACAACAAAAAAGCTAAAATCTAGGAGTTAGAAAACACAAGAACAATACGACTATAAACTTAACAACATTCATCATCCATTATCATCATTAAAGCATCAACATCGAAAGATATTCTAAGTAAGATTAGTGCCAATAGTAAAGTAAATGTTGTAAAAGTAAATGTGATACAAATTGTTCTTAGTTGATTTTATTACTCGCATAGATCCATCTTAAACCCGTATCTATCAAGCACCGAGAGGGATCCAATTTCTTGAGGTGTATTTCTTTTTTTAAATTTAAACTCAAGAAATTTGATATCTCTTAATTGATAGATCCGGGTTTAAGTTTTAAGTTTTTAGTGTATTTCTTTTTTTAGATTTAAACTCAAGAAATTTGATATCTCTTGATTGATAGATCTCGGTTTAAGTTTTTATTTTATAAACGAACATCGATATTTTAATTACTTTTCATAATATTTTATTTTATGAGCCAACATGGTTTTTTTTTTAAAATACTTTCCATAATTTTTTATTTTATGAGCCGACATGAATTTATTAATGGCCGACGTAATATGGTACTTCACTTTTTACTATCACTTTTTTTGTTTGATTAGATGACATGAATTTATTAATGGCCGACATAATATGGTATTTCACTTTTTAGTATCACTTTTTATGTTTTATTAGGTGTAGGGCTACATGTAACAGGACACATGTAACGGGACACATACACATTACAAGATCTCCCTCATATTATCATTTTTTACTTTTTATGTTTTATTAGGTGTAAGGCTACATGTAACGGGACACATACACGTTACAAGATCTCCCTCATATTATCATTTTTTACTTTTTTATGTTTTATTAGGTGTAAGGCTACATGTAACGGGACACATGTAATGGGACACATACACACGTTACAAGATCTCCCTCATATTATCATTTTTTACTTTTTATGTTTTATTAGGTGTAAGGCTACATGTAATGGGACACATGTAACGGGACACATACACGTTACAAGATCTCCCTCATACTGGGCTGTAGAGCACCTCTCGGCGCAATTATGGTTTTTGGTGATTAGTGGGTTTATTCCTAGTGTGGCCCACTAAGAACTTATCCCCTTGAACTGAGCGTGGAAGCAGGTTTTTAGTAAATCTAATTAGCTAGTGAGATATTATAAGAAGGTAGGAGGTCATCGACAGAACACACTGAGCAAACTGATCACAATCAGATTTGTTTGAGAGGTGGGCGACTTTCTTGAGAAAGGAGGGCGCATTCTCTGAGGAGAGAGAAGCTCTTTCTGCATCCGGTTGACCGATTGAGCAGCTGAGACTTTTAGAGTATCCTTGCCTCAGTGTTTGAGGAAGGATTGTGACGATTAGTGCTCAGATTTGTTGAGATCCGTTTCCATACGAGCATCTGACACTTGGAGGGAGGGCGCACTTTTCCATGCAGAGAGAGGGGTGCATTCTTTAGATCTAGTAGTTGGCCTTCTTCTTTGGCTGAGCAGATTAGAGCAGTGTGTTGCCTGCCGATGTGCACACAACAGCAGAAATCTTTCGAAGCTGCTTTGGGGAATGTGTGGCCTTGGGGGCAAGCAAAGAGTCAGGTGCTGTCATCTGACCTCGACTCCTCCGTTTAGGCAAACTCCTAACGAAACCAAGGGGGGTAGACCCTAAAAAAGAGTTACTAAGGCTCTTAAGTGTTTTTGAGTGTTTTTATGGATTGGGATGGGTGTTTTTTAGGATTTTTTGAGTACTTTGCAACAAAATTTATGTCCAAGTATATATTTGCAAGATAAATCACATCCATAATATTTGATGTAAAAATTAAAGAGACATTCACAGCATGATCTGATAAAACAGATAACAACAACTTCCAGATAGATAAAAATAAAAGATTTGAACAATTGCTGCTTGTTGAAAGACCAATGCCAATGGAGTCGATGTCTGTGAAATGCTTGGAGTGCTTGTAGATGTTTTGCAAATGTATCTTGGTAAATTTTATTGTAAATTTTTTGGATGTGAGGTGGATTATTGTGGGAAAGGGGATCTCCACGATATACCTTTCGGTACAGGAGATATGTCCGGATTTACAATCTAAGTGGCTCCGTACAAGGACATGTGGGATGGAACAAAGTCTCTAGAGCGGTGTTCAACACTACACCAACAAGGATGTAGCCTAACTGTGCTTTTAATGTCTCTTCCCAATGGTTCCCCGCGTCCCCAGGCATAATTTGCCCACTTTTGATTGTAGCGATCAGCGTCGGATTTTCGTTGGTTTTCTCGTGAGTTTATTTTATCAATGTTGAAGTGGAGTTAAATGTTAGGAAATTAAACAAGCTACACTGCTTTTGGGTATCCCACTGGTAGGTAGAGCATACACGGTGTAGTAAAACATGTTCGTTCCAATTTTATTATGTGATGAACATGAGAGCCATTGACTCTTCGATTGAGAGCACTCTTGATCCGCCTTATGGTGAGATTCAAGAGATTTTATGAACAAGTAAAATGCTATAAAGTAAAATCTAAGCAACTTAATAAAATAAAAAGCTCTCCGACAGAGTGCTTTTGATCCACTTTACAGTGAGATTCAAGAGACTTTATGTTCTTTTTAAGCAGCTTATATAAAAAGGAAAACTAAACAACTAAGACAAAAATGAAAAGCTCTCCGACAGAGAGTGCTCTTGATCCACTTTGCAGTGAGATTCAAGAGTCTTTATGTTCTTTTTAAACAATTTATATCAAAGATAAATCTAAGTAAAAACTTGAAATAAATCAGACTAAAACTTGTTGATGCCCCAAAGATCGCAGCATCAAGCAGAAAGGGATTCTCCCCGGTAAACTATCCCAATTAGATTGTCCACCGTTTGGTATGGGGAATCCGTCCGGTTAACGGTTCCGGCTACCGTAAGATTTAAAGTTTGCTATTCTTTCTACCGGTTACGGCCCGATCCACCGTTTATGTATTTTATTTTAAAGATGATATGCAAGTGCCCTAAGCTAATTTAATCTAAATGCAGAACTTGAAACAGATCTATATCTAAAACTGAAATAAATCTAATCTATCCTTGCAAGGAGCAAAATGTAAATATGAGTAATGTGCTAAAAGAAATATCTAAAGATTGCATGGATAGCCATTTAAATCATAAAGAAACATTTTCAGCAGAAGGTTAAAGATATTAAAGATAGCTTTAATCCACATAAAAGCATTCTATTACTCATTTAGGAGAAACATCATTGCATAGAAAATAGTAAGATCATTCATTACACAGAAACAATTCAGAACAGCAAAGAAAGATCTCACAGCAGTGTCAGAATGTCACAAGAATAATCCAGCAAGCATCTAATCCACATTTCCAGGCAAAACAAATGTCCTCTCCAGGCTCTTATTAGGCAAAATCGCTTTCTTGGAGCAAGTCACAAAATAGTTCGTACAAGCTAAGAAAATTCTTTTCCCTGCAAAAAGTCCCTCTACTCCTCTTCTTATCTTCTACTTATAACTTTACAAAATGCTCCTTGAGCTGACAGGTGTACCCTAATTCTGGAATCTTCTAATTTGGATTTTGGTGTATAATTATCTATTTCCCAGATTCGTGGGACACCTTTCATATAAGACAAAAATGACAGCCAGCTGTCCCTTTAAAGTATTTACAAAATAAAGGAAATAAAACAAATCAACTTCAGATTTCAGCTGGCTTCTTTCTGTTGATTTGCTGATCCGTCTCCAACAACAGGCTCGCTTGCAGATGCTTGGCCATCTATGCTTTGTATATGGGTGGCCCAAAGATTAATCTCTTTCACTAAAATCTTGCCCCGGAGAGATACTGTCGCCTTTGCTGTGATTTCATGTTTGCGCAAGTTCGATTTGACTTGTGCTGCCCCTGAAGTAGCCTCCTGAGCGATTGTTTCTAGAAAGTAAATATGTACAACAGGCTGAGCAATGAACTATTGCAGCTCATCTTGGGTCATCACCTTTACCTTTCTGATATACTCCAAATCCTGGTCCAACTCACTTTGCAATTCAGTCAGCCTTTGCTCTTGTGTCGGGAATTCATAGATCGTCTCTGGTAGGATCAAGTGGCACTTGCCGAAAGATTCTTTGATTTTAGAGTAGAACGAGTGACACTTGCGGATAGTTTTCTTAATCTCCAGGCTCAGCTTGGCGCCACAGTCTTTACTGAAATCTAGAACTCCTGCATCTAGGTCACATTCGTCTTCAGTGGGGACGTGCAGGTTTTAGGGGAAACCTGACTTTCCCTTTCTCCATTCAAACTGCTGTTTTAATTCCTCCACATGTTTGGCAAATTTGTCCCTGTTCCTCAGAGCTCCGCTTTCGATGACTGGCATTTTATTAATCATTTCTTTCACACTGCACACCTCATGTGAGATCTGTACTAGCAGCTGGTGGGATTTTATCCGCATATCACATGCCTGCTTGTGAAAGGTGAGCAAATCTTGCTTGTCCTCTGCTGCATCTTTGACTTGACCCAATAATTGCTCCTTCTCTTTAACCATCCCTTCATACTCATGTTTATGGAGGTGAACTTGTTCAGCTCTGTCGGCCTCGAGCTCCTCTAATTCTGTTATGCGAGCTTTTAAATTCTTTTGCTCATATTCCGAGATGGCCAACTGCATCTCTAAGGAATTTTTCTCATTCTCAAGCTGGAGAACTCTTGCATTTAGCATTAACTGCTCTCCTACCAACTCATTGTATTTCTCTTTCAATTTGTTTGCTTCCAACACCTCCCTCTTCCTATCATCTCTGATCTTAAAGCATTGATCCTTGTAATGCTTTATCTCACCTTTCAAAAAATCAATATTGGCTTTAGTTGCCTTAGCTGATGCTACAGTGTATTGGGCTTGGAATGTGGGGTCGGCATCAGTTCCTTGGACCAATGTGGTCTCTGATACCCATAATTCATATTCGTCAACCTCGCTTTCCATTTTCTTTACCCTCCTATCAATAATGGCCCTTTTTCGCTCATGGAAATATATGGTATCCAGGTCTGCTACTTTGCCCTGCTTTCTGGGGTTATATGGGGTCAGTGCTAAGCTCCCCGAAGAGGCACTCCCTTCCTGAGTTGTCCCTGGAGAGTATATCAATGGTGGGTCTATCGCAGTAGATGGCTTCGGCTCAGAAGACTTCTCTGTCTGTTCTTTCTCCTTCTCTCCTGCTAGCTCTTCTTGTTGTGTCTGTAATCCAGTTGCTTCTTCATTCAGGGGCCTTTCTTCTTCCTCATGCTGCTGCTTGGCAGCTTGCTCTTGGAACACCCGATCTTCTTCTTCCTTCTGGATCCTGGCGGCCTCTTCTTGCTGTTTCAACTGAGAGGCTTGCTCCTGCTGCTTCCTTGCAATCTCTTCTTGCTGAAGCTTGGCAGTCAGCTCACCTTGAATTCTTGCTTCTTCTTGGTCTTGCTGCTGCTTGAGGGTTTGCTCTTGGAGCACTCGGTCCTGCTCCTGCTTGAGGGTTTGCTCTTGGAGCACTCTGTCCTGCTCTAATCCTGATGGATCCCCTGATTGTGAGGCCGATGCCTCCCGCTCCCTTTGGATCAGACTGATGGGTTTGGGGCTTGGATCCTTCACGATTTTCTTCTTGTAAACGCTTCCCTAGCGTAGTTAGGTTGTGGGCGCTTCTGAAGAATTCCTCATTTCGGTCCATAGTATGAGCATATTTGAAAGAAACCTTGAAGTCTATACAATGCTGATTGGCCGTACTGCTGGGGTCGTGCCTTCTGAAAGGGACCTTGCCAAAATGGAAAACTTCTAAGCCTTGAGCATAGTTTTCTCCGTCTCTTGCTCTCGGAAGGCTATAAGCTCCGATGGTAAATGGCATGGGAGGATACATGCTCTTCTTTCGGTCTGTTAAGATCTTACTTATGGCGCCGGTGCCGCAGAGCTGTCTTACAGCCTCCTTGTGAATTACAAAATCTGTAACATACCGAGGGAACATAAATGGAGCTTGAGTTCCTCCACTCATCCTGATGTATGTGCCTTCATTGGTGTGATAATAGTCCCCGAATGTTTCAATGATGGGCATTGCATTCTTCGACATTCAATCTGGTTCTTCTATGAAGATAAGCTGGTACAATGGCATGATAAATCTCTCGCAAATCATTTTGTAGTGGTTTGCGTATTTACTTGCCCATGTACATTGATAAGCTAAGAAGAGGGCTGTTTCTTTTGGCTTCCATGAGTAGCCCAAGTCTGGGAACGTATGCCTGCTTAACAGACAGTCAATCAAGTATGAAGACATGAAAAACTCTGTCCTCTTTTGGGTTAGTCCTCCCTGGGCCGCTGTCAATTGCGAGGCCAAACTGTCTGAAATTATATCAGCCCAGTTAAAGATGGTGCCATTCATGGCTATATGAAACATCACCGGCACCCATCCAATCTTAAACACACTGCCATTAGGCATGTCGAAGAGTCAACTCAGCATCAGCACGATGAGTCTGTAAGGAGTCTTTAGGAGGCTGCTTTCGTATTCATTGTTCTGTCTCTTCCTAATATGCCTGGCGTTTATCGTCATCTTCCGGGCAGATTCTAAGGGGTCCATTGGATATCTTGCTATCCAATCATCGTCCAAACAAGCTCTGTGTGTAGGCAATCTGTAGGCAGCAACAACATGCTCAAGAGCGAAATATGCCAGGCTCAACCCATTTTTATCATTCATGTGCCTCGTGTCGGTCCGGATGTGGGGGATTAGCCATCCAATAACTTCGGAACAAGGGAACAATTCGGGACGAGTTGTTGCCTTATGCAAACAAGACCTTCGGATGTTGGCATACACCAGAGCATCCTCTATGGAGGCTGTTGTACTATCCTGAGCTATGATGAACCTGTATAGATCACCCCATTGAAATTCAAGGGAAGAGCTCCCAGAGGGAACACCAGTGGTAGCTTGCGTGTCAGCAAACATCGTCTCGAGAGAAGTATCTAATAGGATTTCCACATCTGAGTCTGAGGTTATTTTCTGCGCTGCCTTCTTCTTTGCTAACCTCCTATGCATGGTAATCTTGCAGTGAGCAAGGTAATGTCAATAAGGAGCATACATACGCTCAACCAACTATTAAATGCAAAGTGATAGCAAAATTGACAGAGCAGGCTTTATTGAGATGATTTTTTAAGCATGTGCAACAGTCATGTCAAGATTCAGAATATCATAACATGGGGGCTGCTTCAAAGATAATCAAATACATCACAATTTCAGCTATCAATTCGCAGTTGAAGAACATGAGAAAATGTCAATAAGCTACACAAGCCACTGTTATTTCATAAATTAGACAAATTGAAACATAGCTTACAACCAATTTGACTTTATGTTTCTAAGGCTTATCGCAATTAGGCCAGTTTATAACAGTAAGCAGGGTATCAACATGGTGGAGGGGAGAGGCAAGCTAATCTTTTATTTGCGCCACTCGTTCTACAGCGCACAGGTGGCTTCTAAATTTCCACACAAACTTACTGGGAAGGAAGGTATCGAGACAACAATGGCGCAAAGATAATGACAAGGATGTGCGAGCCAAAAGATAATTTATGCGCTGGCACCTAAAATTATTTGTGCGCCAAGGCCTAAATCCTTAACATGCGCCAGCCAAAAATATTTCGTGCGCCAACACTAAAAGAGCTACACGTGCCGTCCTAATGTTACTGTTGCGCCAGTGCCTAAACATTTTATGCGGTATTTACGTGCGCCAGTGTTTAAACATTTTATGCGCCGGCATTTGATAGTGGAGTTCTCGCAAAGATGGGGAGAACTACATAGCTGCTGGCCTCCATGGGTTAAACCTCTGGGCTAGGTTATCAAGTTTACACGTTGGCTTGGTAAGTTGTTTCAACATATCCCAAGTTGGTTTCGGCCGAGTGCGAGTTTTACGCACCCTGGGCGTGAAAGGACAAATATTTCGCTTAGCTTTGGTGTCCAAATTGCGGCATTAGACGAATGACCAAGTGACTTTAGCCATCCTTTTAACGCTGGTTCAGACCACAAACTTCATGGCCAGAGCAGGGCAAGCAATTCATACTTTTTAGAAAACAGAACCCTACCCATGGAAGAAAATTTAAACAGAAACAAGCTATCACGCATAAAAAAACTTTCCAATGCGGCTGTGGGGAGGTGTGGGTTTCGCTTGGCAATGAACTTGTCGTTCAGGGGTGCGGTGAAGTGGGGCTTGAGCTTGGAACAAGAGCTCTGCGAGGAAAACCTGGGACGCCGAAAACGCGACAGAGGGAAAAGCCTCATGCGCCTTTGAGATAGGGCCATCCATGCCCTGGTTTGCATGCAGCGGCCTCGTATCCTCATCGCTTTAGAGTAAGAGGGTGAGAGCCTAGGCCATGTTCTTGGGAGTCCTTTACAGAGTATGAAAGACGACAAACACTCTATTTAACTGGGTAAAAACCTCGGAAACAACGAGAGGAATAGGGAGAAGAGCCTACCTGTCAGACTGGCAGAGTTTCTGAAGACTGCGTCTGTTCCGAAACAGGTGATGGCTTCCGTAGGTGCTCAGCGAATGGTAGTAACTTTCGAAATGTGAGTCCCGAGCAGTGAGTGCAAATGATACGGTGAGTTCCAAAACCTTTTGGATATGTTAAATAGGGTGGCAATTAATGTCACGTATGTCCAAAGCTGGCGGGGTTATGAGCACGGGGCTTGAGAACTCTGCCATTAAAAGTGGCACATGGCCTTATTAAAGACCCTACAAACTCTGCTGGTGCATGAGGATCGAGGAGATCTTTTCGTGCTAAGCACCAAGTATCGATTTAACTTTTGCACTAAGGCGGCAAGCGTAATCTTTTGCGCTATGTGGTAAGCACACGTTCAAAAAATAAACCTTGTGCTCAAGCGGTGATCCTGGCATTACGGTTGCGCTCATAAAACTGCGCCAAACTTGGGCTATTGAGAAAGACAAAGCGCATATTTGAAAGCGGGAGGGATAAATATAGCTCCTGCGCCGGTGGCGCCGATTCTATTATCACGATTTGCGTTGAGAGAGATGCGCCAACTCTTAATTCTTTCGAGAAGGTGAAACGCAGCTCTAAGGCGGGGAAGATAAGGATAGTTCTTGCGCCTTCGGTGGCTAAGGAATGGTTATCACTTGCGCTGACGATGGCCGGCTTATTGTTAAAAAATGCGCGCCGGATAAAAGACTTGAGACTTGTCAAAAAGGGGCGGCTGAGTTAGAGCCAAAGTATGCGTCAGGCGGAGGACTTGTGGTCAGAGTTTGCGCCGAGTGGGGAACTTATCTTTTGGAGGCACGCCAAAGCGGCGGAGGACTTAAGGATAGAACTTGCGCTACAACAGGTGAATTAAGACTAAAATTCGCGCTGAAGAGAAAAGATTGCTTTTGCCTCAGAAAAAATCAATGAGAAAACTCTTTTGGAAGCAGGTGATGAAATTCTGCCAAGTTAGAGAAAGAAATAAACTCGAGAGACAAAGGAAAAAACTTGCCACAAAAGTATTGGAAGGAGGGACCCCAATTACCCTCAAAATTTTGGGGAGGGATGTTGTATCAACAGCAAAACTACAAACTTAAAGATCTAGCAACCTATCAAAAGTAAAACTAATCTAACAACCCTATTCTATTCTTGCAGCTATGAAGCAAATAAACAACTCAAAGATGATACAGGCTTCCCCCAAATGGGGAAGTAGGGTGTGGGAGCCTTTATGCCACTTGTTCTTTATTAATTCTTTATACAAAAAATTGGTGTTAATCTCCTTGAAGGCACAAGGATAGAAGTGGGAATGAAGAAGAGGGGAGGAATAGAATTTTTTGTGCCCTTAAGGTTTGCTTTAGCTCTTCTTGGTTTTGCCTTAGCCTTTGGGCTTCTTTTGTTTGGCCTTGCCTCCTTGCTTTTTTGTAGGTAAGAGTTTTAAACAAAGAAAGATTAGTGGATTAGTATTGTTAGTTATAAAACAAAAATACAAACTAGATCAAGCAAGGATGAAATCTTTGAAAAGAAACTAAGATCTAGAAACAAACAAGTAGATCAACTATGATATAAACTTTGAAAATTTGAACTTTGAACTACTGGCATGCAAGGTGAGCGAATGCTCTTGGAGGTGAGCGAATAGATCACAAAGATAATACTTTTAGAAACTTGAACTATTAGCTTATGAAGAGCGAAAGGGTTTGAAAGATAGAACTTTGGGCTTTAAACCTACTTCGCTTCAAGAAGAGCGAATAGACTAAAAAATAGAACCGTTAACACTAGATCTATTCACTTTAGTAACTAAAAGGGAAAAAGGAAGTTGATTTTGATTTTAAAGGGTGAAAAGAAGGAACCAATCCTGTTGTCGCCGGATCAACACACCTGGTTAACGCAACAGAAAATCTTTGCTACTGCTCGGTGTGCCCTTGGGGGCAAGTCTCGAGTCAAGGCTGTCACGTTATCCACTAAGAGGAAAAACAAGGCTATTGTTGGTGCTGCTAGATCTATGTTGCATGACCAGGGTTTGCCATTTTTCCTTTGGGTTGAGGCACGTAACACTGTTGCTTATATTCATAACAGGAGTCCTCATAAGGTCTTGGGGAACAAAACTCCAGAAGAAGCTTTCTCTGAAAAGAAACCCGAGGTTGGGCATTTCGGGATTTTTGGATGCCTTACCTACTCGCATGTTCCTTCAAAGAAAAGGTCAAAGCTAGAACCTAGAGCCGAGAGGGGAATTCTTGTTGGATATGATGAGACTTCGAAGGCCTATTGCATTTACATTCCTGCTCTCAAGAAAACTGTTGTGAGGCAGGATGTGAAATTTGAGGAGGATCGAGCTCTCCAAAAGTCATGTGAGTTAGAGAAGGGAAAACAACAGGTTGCTACATCTTTGGATGACACAGGTCAGAGTGCTATTCCATAGCGAACAAGGTCCCGAGTATCTGGGGTGACAAATTCTCAGATAACAGGTTCCATAGGCACAGAAATAGGAACTGGTACAGGATCTCATATTGGTGGTCAACCAGGATCAGGGTCTTAGGTTACAGGCTCTCGGGTTACAGGTTCGACGACTACAAGTACCTCTATTGGAGGAACTCATTCTCATACAGTTGATTGGGATGAGGATGAGGAGTTCTCCTAACAAGAGGTTACTTCAAGGAAGAGGAAGCCCAAGTGGCTTCAAGATACCATGAAGGAAGCCCAGGCAGTGGGAACTCCCAAGAAGAGTGTAAGAGAGAGGAAGGCACCTTATAGGTTCTATAGTTACTTGGCTATGGTAAGCAGTATCAGTGAGTCAGAGCCATCCTCCTATGAGCAAGCAGCAGGTGAGCAGGCTTGGAGAGATGCCATGTTGGAAGAGTATGCTTCCATCATGAAGAATGATGTCTCGGAAGTCGTGCCCAGACCAGAGGGAAAGTCAGTTGTGACCTCCAGATGGCTTTATAAAATTAAACATGCTGTAGATGGTAGCATTGAGATATACAAAGCCAGATTTGTGGCTAGAGGGTTCTCACAGATAGAGGGAGTTGACTATGATGAGACGTTTGCTCCTATGGCCCGATATACTTCCATTAGGATTGTGATCTCTGTAGCAGCAGAGCTGGGATGGAAGATTCATCGGATGGATGTGAAGACAACATTTCTCAATGGACTCATAGAGGAGGAGGTGTACATTGAGCAACTAGAGGGCTTCGAGATCCTTGAGAGAGACTCTCATGTATGCAGACTAAAGAAAGCTCTATACAACTTGAAACAAGCTCCTAGAGCTTGGTATTCTAGGATAGATACTTACTTACAGCAGTTGGGTTTTCCGAAGATCGAAGCTGATCCCAATCTCTACTTCATTGTAGTGAATGAGGATCCACTTATTCTTGTGTTGTATGTAGATGACTTATTCATTACCGGGGCGGAAAAACTTATCAGTGGTTGCAAGAAAGATCTTGCTTCAGAATTTTAAATGAAAGACATAGGATTGATGCACTACTTCTTAGGCATGGAGGTTTGGCAGAAGGATGGGCATATCTTCCTAGGTTAGGGCAAGTATGTAATGGACATACTGAAGAGATTTCAGATGCAATATTGCAAGCCCATGACTACACTGATGACAACCAACAGGAAGAAGCAAGTGGCTTTTGAGGGTAAGTTGGTTGATCCCACCAGGTACCGACAACTTATTGAATCCTTGATGTACTTGGTCAACACCAGGCCAAATTTGAGTTTTGCTGTCAATACCTTGAGTCAGTACATGGTAGAGCCTAACGATGTTCACTGGGTGGTAGCAAAGTATGTACTTAGGTACGTCAATGGAACAACAGAGTATGGCTTGAATTATGTGAGGAAGGGTGGAGTGTAGCTAGTTGGTTTTACTAATTCTGACTAGGCAGGCAGTGTAGGTGTCAGGAAAAGCATCTCCGGGTGTTGTTTTAGTTTGGGTTCGGCAACAGTGTTGTGGTTCAACAGGAAACAAAAGTCTGTAGCACTGAGCTTTGCAGACGCAGAATATATGGCGGCTAGTTTAGCCAGTTGCGAGGTCATATGGCTTCGCAAGATGTTGGTGAGCCTTTTTGATTAGCAGTTGGAGCCTACCGTGATTCACTGTGATAATCAGAGTTGCATCAAACTCTCGGAGAATCCAGTATTTCATGATAGATCCAAACATATCGAGATCAGATATCATTTCATTCGAGATCATGTTCAAAGAGGAGTAGTTGAGCTTCAGTACATATCTATTGATGAGCTGGTTGTAGACATTCTCATAAAGTCCTTGATGAGAAACAAGTTTGTTCATAATACTTTCCTGGTTAAGAGGGGGTGTTAAAAAGTTAACCAGGGAAGTTGTTCTCTGAAGGGCATGCAAAGTTTTGCATGCACAATTGCATGCAAAAGTGAGTTTTTGCATGCACTTTAGGTTTTTGGTAAACCTAATTAGCCAGTGAGATATTATAAGAAGGCAGGAGATCACCGACAGAACACACTGATCAGAGTTAGATCTGTTTGAGAGGTGGGCGACTTTCCTGAGAAAGGAGGGCACATTCTCTGAGGAGAGAGAAGCTCGTTTTGCATCCGGTTGACCGATTGAGCAACTGAGACTTTCGGAGTATCCTTTCCTCAGTGTTTGAGGAAGGATTGTGACGATCAGAGCTCAGATCTGATTTTGTATGAGCATCTGACATTTGGAGGGAGGGTGCACTTTTCCATGCAGAGAGAGGGGTGCATTCTTCAGATCTAGTAGTTGGCCGCCTTCTTTGGCTGAGCAGATCAGAGCAGTGGAGAGAGAGAGACAGTACCGACAGAGAGTTACCTTTAGATAGATCCAGATCCAGTTGATAGTTAGGGCACATTTCCTCTGTGCATGCATCAACTTGTTGCATGCAGATCTAGGGTTTTAACCTTGTCAGGTTCGGTTGTTCCTTCTGAGGTATTTTGTATGTACTTGTATTCTGCTTACTTTGCTTTGGGCTCGAGATAGAAGAAAGCCCCACATATAGCTGGTTTTTCCTCGTTTGGGGTTTCCAGGGTACATCTTGAGTTGTGTAGTTGTTGTGGTTTATTGTTGAAGTGTTAAGAGAATTGTTGTGTTTGTATCTTAAGTCATTATTGCATTTTTGATTTATCGAGATTCAAACCGCTTGAGTTCTCAGGGCAATCAAAGGGAGTAGTGATCTCTGGATAAATTAACACCCATGAATCTCTTTTCCACATAGTGCTTACTCGAGCAACCTCTTTCGACTAGTGTAGTACTTCGGGAATGCAAGGGGGTTTATTTTAGAGATTGTAAACACATAAATCACGAAATGAAATAGCAAACTACTTTAAGTGCTTGTTTGATTTAGTGGTCTAATTTACTGTTAATAAAATAAAACTAGAACTGAAAACAAGCAAAATCTACGCCACAACAGGAGACGACATGGATCCCCCCTAGGCGGGATGGAGTGCAGGTGTTGGGTGGCCTGCTTACTTTGCTTTTATTACTTTGTTACAAACTTACAATCACTTAGAAGGGACACCTTTGATCCTTTATAGATTAGGATCAAAAGGATTTACAAATTTGCATAGAAAGACCTAGATAAAGAAGAGAGCTTCCGGAACGCTTTGAATAACTTGAAACACCAAAATTTTGCTAGCATGACTCTCTAATTAATTGTTAAAACCTGCAAACCAACAAGCAAACGTCAATAACAAATGCCCAAAAACACTTTGAAAGTGTTTTGGGACTTACCAAAAAAATAAAAAAAATTATAAATTAAAATGCTAAGTAAAAATGCAAAAAGTAACTAAGTAGGACAAGCTAGCAAGCTTTCATTCTTAGGATCTTTGCTTTCTCCTAAAGAGAAGCAAATTCAACGCTATAAATTAGCCAAATATAATCTTTAAACCAGCGTTACATGGGTATGCGTTTCCGGACCGAGGAAACTAGTTTCCTCGACCCCGCACGATTCAAAAACCAGGAAACGAGTTTGGGGTCGTTTCCCTCTCGTACCCAAAATTGGAAACGCTAGGAAACGCATGTCGGGATCGTTTTCTCAAAATCCGGAAACGTACAGGCGTTTCCTGTCATCCTACCACCTGAAATTCGTTGGATTAAGTTCACAAGAGCTTTTCCTTACCTCGTCGGCACATGAAGGCTTTTCAGTTTTTTTTTATGGCTTGATGGTTCATTCCACCTGCGTGCAAGGGCATTTCAGTTCTTTTTCACGGCTTGACTTCCACAATTCTACCTGCGCGAATGGAAACCCTATAGCATCTAGAAGGTTGCAAACTGGTCATCGAGACGGAGATGCCCACCAACTCCAAACTGGTCTGCGAACAGGTCGAGTTTAGTGCAAACTTGAGTGTCAACTGTTGGGTTACGGTTCAAAGCTGTTTGCCGATTTCAAGTTTTCATTGTTCAATCTTCGATCGGGCCTGTTGTGCCCCTATCCCCCGTGGCTTCAACTATCGGGCCTGGGGACAACCATTGGTAATGTATTTTTATTTTTAGTGGGACCACCATAGGTAATGTATAGGGATACGAAGCCTGGGGACAGCCATAGGTAATGTATTTTAAATTTTTTTATTTAATAAATCATTAAATCATTAAATTAATAGTTAACACATTTTTTTTTTTTTCCAAAAGAAAAAAGCATAATTCCATTCATCCAAAGAGATCAGAATTACATTCAGTATTCACTGTATCAGTGAATTATCCAAGTCCAGAAGGTTCACTTGATGAGACTGTTACGTCTTCTTTCAAAATGCATATTTTGTTTCTTCCCAGTTTTATCGAAAAAAAACTAGTTCTGTCCCAACGGACTGTTTTGCTTTTGCAACTTCATATGATTTATACAAAAACCTGTTATGCCAAACTGCTAATCATATATACTCATCATATATCAATGTAAGGTCTGTGGTAGAACTCAGATCTCTGTCCAGCATTCTCTTCAACTACTTTCCAAGTGCCGAAAGCCATGAGCTGCCCTTCTTTGGAAGCCTGGTCTGCTTGCATGTTATTTTCCCTATAAACATGCCGGCATGTGAATGTGTCAAATGACTGTTTGATCAGCTGAATAGAATTAAGAACATTTGCAAGTCTAAGAACTCTGCAGGCTTGAGTTTGATTGGTCCAATTTATAGCATTCATGGAATCTCCATAAACCGCCAGCCTAGAGATACCCCTCTCAGAAGCAAAAATGAGTAGTAACTTTAAACTCATGACTTTAGCAAAGTTATTGGATCCCATTCCAAGCCCCATAGTGAGAGTAAAGAAGTGTGAATCTGAAAGATATAAGATAGCTCCCCCACCACAAATCTCATTACTAGTAGCTCCGTCAAAAAACCCCCAAGGAATTGTTTTATCAATCTCCACTTCCATGGTACGTCTCTGTTTAGCAGCCCTTATATATTCCGGACATGCTTCAAAAATGCCCACCGCCCTTGCACATACAATTTCCGGTAAGCATGGTTTATCCAGAAAAATAGCCCCGTTCCTAGCCAGCCATATCCCCCAGATGATCAACAGAGGTAAAGTCTTCAGTTTTTTATTAAATGCACGTCTCCACTAGTTCGCCCATGCATCATCCACAGAAATACCATCCCATCTACAGTCATAACCGACCAGTTTTGTGCATTCTTTCCAGACAGCAATCGTGAAAGAACAAGTGATGAAGAGGTGTGATACTGTTTCCATTTCCCTCTTACACAACACACACCAACCCGGTCCCTGGAAAGTTCTCTTCTGCAGAATATCCCATGTCGGAACCCGATTCATTAAAGCACACCACATAAAAAGTCTGTTTTTTGATGGGCATTTAAGTTTCCACAGTGAGCTCCACCACCAGACCTCATCCCTATCAGCTGCTTCTGTACTTAGCACAATATACCCCAACTTTGGTGTGTAAACGCCCGCCGGGTCTAGTTCCCAAGTCAATTCATCCGCCTGGTTTGTAAGGTGTATATTAGCCCTATTCAATCCACTAATGTAGTTATTCAAATAACCAGCCTCAGGATCCCCCAAGCCCAACATATGCGCAGATTTCCAGTGTTGTATCCACGGATCATCTGGTCGCTGATCAGCCAAATGGTTAAGAGTTAGAATGCCCCTATTTTCCAGCGCGACTACAACCTGTTCAGGAAGTAAGTGTAATTGTTCGCTCCCGATCCAAGGATCTCTGCCAACTCTCACCATCTCTCCATTACCCACATTCCACGCCAGATTATCCTCCACCAGTAAAAAAGATTTTACCACAGCCTTCCAGATCACGGATCCCCCTGTATGTGATTTCCGCGGGCTCCTAATCCAATCATCCAGACTCATGTCTGATAGATATTTCCTTTTTATAACCCTGGTCCATAAGCTATCAGTCTTGATAAGTCTCCAGCCTCCCTTAGCTGCCAACGCCTGAGCAAACAGAAAGATATTTTTTAATCCCCAACCCCCAAGACCTTTAGGTACAGCAATCCGCTTCCAGTTGACCCAGGGGGTTACCTGTTCCTCCTTCTTACCACTCCAAAGAAATCTAAAGCATAACTGCCTGATGTGTTCAAGAATTCCTTTGGGTATCCAAGACAAAGACATCCAATAAACTGGAATAGCTTCTAAGACGGCCTTAACCAGAACCAGCCTGCCAACTCTCGACATCCACTTGTGACTCCAAACATTCAATCTTTTCTCCACCTTACCTATGAGCCATCTCCAATCCTTCTTTAGGTATACATTTGCTTTCAGGGAGAAGCCCAGATATTTCAATCCTTCGTCAAGATTAGATAATTTAAAAGGAAAAGATTCAACGAGTGCCTGCTCTTCATCCGGCCGCAGCAAATGGGTAGTAATAGTGGATTTATCAGCATTAATATCCATCCCCGTAGCTTTTGAGAAAAGATCCATGATCTCCTTCAAAGTCCGAGTATCCCTTCGATCACCTGAGCAGAAAATGATAATGTCGTCCACAAATAACAGATGAGTAACAAATAACTGCTCCCCAATAGCAATGCCCAGAAATCTCCCCTGTAATTTAGCATCAAGTATAGCCCTGCTCAGACCTTCTGCCACCAGCAGAAAGAGTAGTGGGGATAGTGGGCAGCCTTGCCGAAGGCCCCTTTGCGCATGAAAAAAGGGAGTGGCCGCGCCATTCAGTAAAACAGAGAATGATACAGTAGTAATACAAGACATGATCCATCGAATAAAATTGATACCAAAGCCCAAATGTGTTAGAAGAAGACGGATATAAATCCAACTCACCTTATCATATGCTTTGGACAAATCAATTTTAAGTATAGCTCCTTTGATATGCCTCGTCTTCATGCTGTGTAGTCCTTCCTGGGCCACCCCTATAGCCTCATGTATCTGACGACCATCAAGAAATCCAAATTGTTCAGCTGAAATATGTTCAGAAAGTGTTACCTTGAGTCTCCGAGCAATGACCTTCGAAACAATCTTGTAGATACAATTGCACAATGAAATAGGTCTGAATTCAGAGAGAGTAACCGGATTATCAGTCTTTGGTATGAGAGCTATAAAGGTAGAATTGAAACTTGCAGGTAACTTCCCATTCATGCGAGTATCTTCTACCACCTGTAAAAGATCCAGCCCCACAATCTCATACAGTTCCATAAAGAATTCAACAGACCATCCATCCGGCCCGGGGCTCTTGTCTTTTTGAAAACTTCCAAGGACCTCCTTTAATTCCTCCTCAGTAACAGCACCCATCAGTCTCCTGTCATCCTCCTCCACAGCAAAACGCGGAAATAATTGGGCGATCCTAATAACTTCTGCAATAGAAGCCTGTGCTGGAGCCTTAAAAAGGTTCTGGAAATGACCCGCCCCGCATCTAGCTTTGCCTTCAAAATCAAAATGTTCAGTGCCTGCTTCATCTTTCAAGCTCCATATAGTATTGACCGCCTTCCTCCCCCTAGCGTAAGCATGGAAAAACTTAGTATTCTCATCCCCACATTCCAGCCAGATCGCCCTACTCTTAAGTCTCCAGGTTTCTTCCTTTTCCATCAAAAGGTTATTTCTTCTGCCTTCCAGCCTGACCATTGCAACCTTGGATTCCATAGACATTAGACCCCCTCCATCCCCTTCATAGATCTGTAGTAGTTCATCCTCTATCAGTTTCAATTCACTATCCTCCCTACTTTTCTTTTCAATAGCCCATCCTTTAATAGTTCCTTTTAATCGATGTATGTTCTCCGCGAACTGAAAAGCCCCAGTACGTTCATGATCCCCATCATACGGCCTCCAAACATCCAGAAAGAGACATTTGAAAGAATCGTCACTAAGCCAGTTCTTATTAAACTTTAGAGAGCTAGGTGGATTGATAGGGCCTCTTCTGATCTCAAGAAAGATAGGGAAATGATCAGAATCCCCCCCACTCCCAACCCACTGCCTGATCTGAAGAAACCTGTCCACCAAATGTTCAGCCACCAGGAACCGGTCCAGTCTCTTTGCCACCCGAGCCTCTCCACTCCTGTTATTCCTCCAAGTGGGTTTCAGCTTGTTAGGTTCAATATCCAAAAAGTTGTTACGTACCAGCATCTGTTGAAAGTATCCTGCCAATGGATCCACATGTGCTTGAGGGCCCCAAATTTTAGTTTGCCCTAAAGTAAAATTTAAATCACCCCCCACCACAACCGAATCACCGTCCAGGAACCTGTCCTGCAGTAGAGAATCCCAGAAAGGAGCTCTATTTGCATAGGGCCCGTAGACATTTACCACAGTGAAGCAAGAGCCCAAGTCAATTGAGAGAAGTTCAGCTCCCAATACAGAGGCCATCCCCCAAGCATTAAGCAGTTTAAACGCACAATTCTTCCATCCCACAGCCAACCCCCCAGAGCGACCCCTAACATCCAGAGTCACAAAGGTCCAACCAGCCATCCATAGTTCCAATTTCTCCTTGATGATAACACCTAAACCTAAGGTCTCTTGTAGCAAGATCACATCAGGGTGTTCAAGAGTAAGCACCCTCATGAAGGCTGATTTCTTTTTAGGCCCAGCCAGACCACGACAATTAAATGACATAATCTTCATATCCGAACATTCGTCCGGGCATTCACTGCTCTAAGTGCCCTCTCAATCGAGACCTGTTTCCCCTCCCGAAGGTCCATTCTGGCCCTGTTCTGAGCCTTTGATAAGTGAGACCTGCGACCTCTTCCTCTCCGAGCCGGCACCTTCAATTTTCCTAAACCCCCCCCAGAAATCTTAGTACAAGAACGGAGGTTATATCCAGAAGCAGATGACTCGGGTGAGGAAGGCTCGGAATACACCTCCACCTTCCCAGGATCCGGTTCAATAGTTTTCACATTGTCCTCCAAAAGAAGAGGAGACAAAACAGAGCTGAGAACAGAAGATTCACCCACCGTGTAATTGAAACTCCCATACGTGGCCGAAGTGATATTAGTGGGAATAGTCTCATCACATCTTGATAAGGATAAATGCTTCAGTCCCTCTACCCAATCAGACCCATCAACAGAACACCGATTGATATAAAAAAGTACAGAGGATGATAATGGGAAAGAAGGAATACCCGAAAAAAATGGTCCTGGCACATCAACCACAGCCACTGAATCGGAACCAAGAATGTCATCTGCAAGATTTTCGTTGAGTTCAGCATGAATGACCCGTACCGCATCTGTTCCCATACCAATAGGTTCCAAAACCTCATCAATTCGGTCACCTCCCGAATCCTCCATCACAGGCGACGGTTCATTGTTCATCAGGACCTGTGGTTCATCCATAAAAGCCTTACCAGATGAGATATCGCTCCCCCCAATAGGAGTGCGAACCGAAAGATGACATTCAGTCGCCGGGTGTCCATAGACATGACACCGCCGGCATCTGAAGGGCACATTCTCATAATCCAGCATCTGTGGAATACTTACAGGCCCCCATTCCAGATTAATGACCTCCGGTAGACCATCACGGATATTTAAATTAACCAGAATTCTTGCAACTTGTTTGTAATGCGTCTCCATAAAGGAGAGATCAGCCTCCAGAAAGTTGCCCAGAATATCCCCAATCTTACGGAAATGGCAAATATCCCAGAAATGTAGAGGAAGTCCCGGCAATCTTACCCACACCGGAGTCAAATCCACTCGCTCCCGACTAGCATCGAAGAGTGGATGCCACGGCTTCAACAAAACCGGTGAATGATTCAAATGCCAATTCCTGACAAGAATTTTGCGCACATCAACTTCAGATTGAAGTACCACCGCAAACCACCCCCGAAACAACATGTCCACCACAGGTGTGTAGCCTAACACCTCGCGCCAGTGTGTATCCACCCATTCCATCACAGTAGAATGTGCGAAATTTCTGCCCATAACCCTTCCCACCAGCGTCAAACGAGACATCTCAAGGACTTGATCCCAGGCAATATCCTCGCCTACAGCATAACTACCCACAATGCGGGTTTTAATCCAACTCCTCCTCCGACGCCTACAGGGTTTTTTACAAGCAGCCCCAATCCCCGATGCAATCCCCTCCTTAACCTTCGGAGGCTCAACAGCCGCAAAAGGGCTATCAAAGCCACGGTGTTCAGAGATCTCCAGTGGCACTCTCACAGCCCCTCCAATACCACCACAATCCGTCCCAATCAGATGCTGAACCTGTTGTGCCACACCCTCATCCGCAATCTGTTCGAAACCAACCGCTGCTTCAAAACCCTCCTGTAGATCAGACACCGGGAACCCTAGATTCCGAGCAAAAAAGACTCCAGCCTCCCTCCAACTCGAACTACCCAGCAAATCTACTGGCATTCCATCAATATCCAGGTTTTCCGGCAGCAAGTTTTGTGAAGAAGGTGTCAGATAATCCGAGGATGAGGACCCAATGTACGGCCTCACCTGCCCCGACCCGGTTGAAACAGTACCATCAGGCCCCAGCAAAGAGATTCCATCCAGTCCCTCCATCTGCCCTCCACTTGGCACCCCCCCATCCAACCTGAGCCTCCAGCTGGTCACCAGAGAAGGCTGCCATGTCCACCTCCACCACCAAAGCCAGAACCCCAAAGCACAGCAGGAAAACCTACCAAAACCCCCAGATCACCGGCACAGTTCCAAAAAACGACAAAACAAACCAAGGCGAACTACCGTGCAATACAAATACGAACCCCTCCCCAAGAAAAAACCCTCCTACCATCGTTTTCCAGGAAAACCACGTTGAGGTGAACAGACCGTGGCCTCCTCATGCGCCTCGCCTTCGCCCCCCATGCAACCCCGGCCGCCATCATCGACCAGGCTCCCCCTAATAGTTAACACATTACCTATAATAAATAATTTAATTTAATTTTTTTTAATTACCTATCACATTACCTATTCATTATTAATTTTATTTTTCTATCATAAATAATTTAATAAATAACAAAAATAAACCATATTTAATTTTTTAATTTTTTTATCCTCATAGATTACAATTAACCAGTAATGAGACTCATTCGGGCAAACAACAATAGCACCAACACTGACAATGATGTTATGTCTTATTTATAATTTAAAATCTTAAATTATAAAATTTTAATTTTATAGTATTCCTAGTGGGGTCCCCTATGTTGAAGACCCGACGTACCCTTCGACGTTTCCTAAAATTTGGGGGGTACTTCTGCATATGTCGTTTATGCGTTTCCCCGCTCTCGTGTCCGCGCGTCCCGGAAACTTGGGGGAACATTGCTTTAAACCACCCTTAACATTCTACTTATTCAAGCCTTAAAATATACTGGAAATGACTTGTAACAAATATGAATGCTTGTATTAGATCTAGGCAAGATAAATGCTTTCCAAACAACTAAGATCTAGTAAATAAAATCTACTTTAAATTTGATCAACAACTACATATCTGAAATATTAAGTAACTTAGGAATCGAGAAAGTTTAAAATAAGAGGATGAGAAGAGTGAAGTATGTTAAGCCCTTGAACTTGGGTAAATGGAGTCGCTTGAAGTGGGGTTCGAAGGGACCAAATTCATGTAGAAAATAGCTTGAAGACAAGAGGATGCTAACATGCTCCGCTTATTGCCCAACCTAAGTAGCCTGCAATCTCACATCAACTTGCAAAAAGAAGGGTTAAAAAGCACCGGTGTAAACTACAACAAAAATCCAGAATGCATGCATTTAAACAAAAATAACATGCTTGTCCAATAAATCTATTGCAACTCAATAGAAAAAATAATAGATCAATATACTATTCTTCCCTACTAGGAAGCAATTCCCTTTCAAAGGCCAGACACTAATGAACAATCAAGATGCAATGGTGAAAGACACAGATTACCTCAAGCTCATAAGAAAATACACATCCACTCACATGAAGATCCACACATCAATTAGCCTCCAAATCCCATTAGAGGAAATTCCATTAGAGGAAATTTGGATGAAAAGTGGGCCTCCTAAGGAAAATGGTAGAACAAGCCATGTAGGCAAATTTTTATACTATTTCGCTTTTATCGAAGCTGCCCAGGGTTATTTCTCTTTTATCAAAGCTACCTTATATATTTAATTTATATTAAAATCAATTTATGAGGAGGAAGTTCGATGTAGTGTTTTCACCCAAAATAAGGAAAAAAAATTAAATACACAATGCCAACTTAAAAGTTATTGGGTCATGTATTACCTAAAATATGGATGGGTATATTAGTTATGATATTAGTTATTATTATATTTAATTATATATTATATATTAGTTATGATATTAGTTAAAAGTTATTGGACCCAACTTTTGACAGTTATTATAAAATATTAATTATAATATAATATTATTATATATTAGTTGTAATATTAATTACTATTACTATTATATATTATATATTGGTCACGTGTTACCTAAAAGATGGATGTGTATATTAGTTAAAAGTTATTGGACCCAACTTTTGACAGTTATTATTAAATATTAATTATAATATAATATTATTATATGTTAGTTGTAACCAGTGTTATTGGAACCGGACCGGAACCAGCAAAACCGGTCGGTTTGACCAGTTTATAGAGGCAACTGGTCTGGTCAGGGACCAAAACCGGTTGAACCGGATTTTTGTCTGAACCGGGTACTGAATCGACCGGAACTGGTCAAAACCGGTCGAACCGGCCGGAACCAGTCAAAACCAGCTCGAACCGGCCGGTCCATACAGTGGACCCATGAAACTGAATTTAAAAAAAAACACAAAAAAAAGTTTTCTATGCTTCTATGATCAGTCTATTGTTATTCATTAGTATTATGGTTTCCATCTCTTTGTTGATGTACTTTGGTTCAGAACCTCAGAGATGTATTGCACTAGGTGTTGTTTTGGTTATTTGCACCCATACCTGCTATATATATGAGAAACTTTGCATATTTGTGTATTAATGGTTTGGATTCATATGTATGCACATGAATATATATATTTTTTTACAAAATATGAATATTTTATGTATTTTTTAGTCGACCGGTTTTTTTCCCGTTTTTTTTTCCGGTTCCGGTTCCGGTTCACATTTTGGGCTTTGCCGGTTCAATGACCGGTCCGGTTCCGATAACATTGGTTGTAATATTAATTGCTATTACTATTATATATTATATATTGGTCACGTATTACCTAAAAGATGGATGGGTATATTAGTTATGATATTAGTTAAGAGTATTAACCCAACTTTTGACGGTTATTATAAAATATTAATTATAATATAATATTATTACATATTAGTTATAAAATTAATTACTATTCCTATTATATATTATATATTGGTCAAGTATTACCTAAAAGATTGATGGGTATATTAATTATGATATTAGTTTAAAGTTATTGGACCCAATTTTTGACGATTATTATAAAATATTAATTATAATAGAATATTAGTAATATATTAGTTGTAATATTGATTGCTATTACTCGGGGGCGGCAGGCGCGGGGGGGGGGTTATCTTTGATCCCGGAGGAAATAAATTAGTAGATTTCTCTTGGGGACTTGGAATTAGCACCAACAATCAAGCAGAATGGCTTGCCTTGTTCTATTCTCTAGAATTAGCAGTCACCTTCAACATGAATTGCCTTCAAGTTTTTGGGGATTCCAAGCATGTTATACAAGCAATGAACAATGGCACTCCCTTAAAGACAGACAAAAATCGGAGAATACAGAAAAGAATAAAACGGCTCACCCTCCCAAAGGACACACTCTACTTTCATGTGTTAAGGGATCTCAATGGCAATGCCGACACTCTGGCCAACAATGGAGTCAAGTTAGAATTGGGGCATGCTATCCTAAACAATGTTCCATCCTATCACTTTATTCCCTAATGGACTCATGGTTTAATCTCGCTCCACCTTGGAATTGTTATAGGCATACTAGTCCGTGGTCTAAACTCTCCCCACCAAACTCCCACGGCGACCATTGTGTTGGACTCCACCCTCTCCACCGCCATAGCATGGCCCGAGCTCCACATCTCACACCACGTGCCTCACATCATGTGCCGGGTACTGTTCTCACGCCCGAGCATTTATCTCTCCAGGCGACGGTTGTAGAAATCAATTGCACTATGGCCATCCCTCCATTCGACGCCCTCGGCCCTGCTCTGCAAAACCTTAGTCTTCAGGAACCTGCAGTGTTGTTTGCAGAAAATCTTCCGGCTGATAACGAGATGGATGGTGTCAGGCAGGCGATTGTCACCTTGAGCCGCCTCACCTCCGACATTAAGGTCTATCTGTCCAGAACCTACTCTGCAGTGTGCAATACTGATAATAAAATTGATGAACTCGTGGTGGAGGACAAATACATCCACTCCAGGCTTTCCTGCTTGGAATCGCGTATGGAGGATATCGACAGAAACGTAATCGAACTCATGGGGAAGATTGACAGTGTGAAAAACGATATCTCTGCTCTTGTTTGCAAAACGCAGTGCAACTATGCACAGGAGGCTCCAACAGTGAACCTGGAAATGGCAGAGGCGGCTTCAGTCAACCAGCAGAACTATGGATAATGGCATTTACTTGATGCAGGTTCTCCCAGCTGTCAATTTTGAATGTTTTTTTGCCTTAAATTATGTAATCAGTTTGTGAGGGTTTACCCCACTAGTAACTGCAGTCTTCTTATGAATTTTGACAGTAAAGAACTCCAGAAGTCTGACTTCAAAAACCTCTGCAATTTTCCTTTGTTAGATGCAGAGTTTGAAACTTTGTCAATGTATTGAATGGCTGTGCACAGCCTTTGTTAATACAAACCCTTACCTGTTTCTGTTAAAAAAAAAAAATATTGATTGCTATTACTATTATATATTATATATCAGTCATGTATAACCTAAAATTGGTTAGCATATTAATTTCATTATCAATATCCAAGATAATTTCGAGTAGCTTGGGCAATGGGTAGACAAATTATATTATTAAAAAAGTCCACTTATCCCCAAATTAAATAATAAAAAATTGTTTAAGAGGTGCTCCTTTTTTGAATTTTAAAGCATTTTGATTGGCCAATACACGATGACATGGAATTTGAATTAGGGTTGAAAGACACATTTTTCATAAAAATTTTCTCTAATATTTATTCACATTACTAGAAAACTTCACAAGATTACAATGCTGATTTAGCAGAGGTTCCACCTTCTCATGAAGAAAGAGGGAGAAGAGGCCTGCTTAAATAGAAAAATGCAAGAGGGGGGGGGTGCAATTCCCAAGAGAGGGGGGCGCATTCTTGATTGAAGAGTTAACTGATTTGATGAGGGAGTTGGTTGCTAGCTATTTGGAGTTCAACTTCTTGATGGATGTGCCACCTCTCAGGAGGTAGGCGCATCCCTACCTTGAAACTTTCACCATCGAATGGTTGGCTGCCATGTCAAAAGTCACCCAAGTCATGGAGAAATGCGTCCTCTTATTGAGGATGAGATTGGAACTCAACAGATATTGATTGCATCCACTGAATCGGAGCTTGAGAGATCATAGGATTGATTGCCAGTTAACTTGTGACCACTCCGGACAGGCTCCCGATATGTTTCCTTTTATTTAGGAAATATCTTTGTCTTTTTTGCCAATTAAATGTATTTTTCGAGAGAAATTCAATTTTCATAAGAAATAATTGAAACTTTTATCTCAAAAGTGGGGTAGGGGTTAAGTGGGTGCTCTGAGTTAGAAAATGAGCACCCCCATGGAAAATTCCAACCCCTAACCACTTTTTTATGACTTTTACAAATTTTTAATAATAACATTAAAAAATTTCCTTTGATAGGAAATTTTAATTTTTGTGACTTAGTACATGTTCATAAGACTCTAAAATAATGTCTAGCATGGTAATATACATTGACACATAGACTTTAATAAACTCCCGAGGCCTAACCACCAAGACGAGCATTCCAGCTTTGGAGGAGTGGGTGAGAAACTCGAAAATTATATCTTGCTGAAAAGCAAAATATAATTAACAAGGAAAAAACACCATGGAATGCCCGGATTGATGTCTAAGTCCTAGGAAGCCGAGTCTGTTACATTATTCATCATGCTAGCGACATTTTATTACAATATCCCCAAGGGATATGAACATGTAGAGAAAAAAAAGAAAAAGGGCCTTATGAGTCCTGATTGAGCTTCCGAACTCTGAAAAATGCACAAGTACCTGTGCAAACTTTGGCGGCTCACTTGAAGTCCAATTGTGTGCAACTTAGTTGGTAGCACTAAGAAAGGTCTAATAGCCAACATAGTCAACATTATTTTATTTTATTCTAGGTTGCTTAGAATGACTTAGGCATTTATGTGGGTCCATAACCCCCTCACAGGGAAGGTGCCCCACTTTTTATGTTGTATGTAAATTAATATAATATATATACACAACTAATGAGTCTTTTGAACTATCATCTTGGATTTATTAGTGATTGATTCTTTTGCCTAAGGGCACCATATCTCTTGTTCTCTTGTTAACGGTTTTACTTCTATTTATGTGATACTAGATAGTGTTCACAGTATATCCATGATCTCTTTATCATTTCAACAATGCGTCTAACTCAAGAATCTTCCGTGGTCTTGTGGACAATGGAAAGTGGCTAACAAGAATCCCCTCCCACAGGTGGAGACTTTCACTGCTCCCAAGTTTTCTTTTCTCAGTTTCTCATGACCTATCTTTTCAGGGTTTGAAGGGAGGGCTAATACTATTAAAGAGCAGTGCCTCAGTCGATAGCCTCATCCTTGACACCTTTAGGCTCGGATTCCAGTTCAGGGCGAGATTCCCACATTATAACAAACTTTGTCCTTGACAGGTGGACCACCACTGTTTCCCCAGTACCGTTTAAGTAAGTTTTTCAGAGTTTCATGTGGGTCCCAATTGGAACCAGATTTAGATTGGGGTAACTAGTCTCCCCCAGTTCAGAGTGTAACATATTCAAGTATTCATGACAAAAGGTGTGACATGGTTCAGTCACTTTTAATATTACATAGTTACATTAAAATTTAACCATGATGTAGCAAATCTATCTGAGTAGAACATGGAATTCCTTACCTGAAATTCGGATTGTAGTTGTGAGGAAAATTTTCTGTTGTAGACTTAGCCTAAATTGAAAAATTGTTTGGATATCTTATACGTTATAATTCTTTATGGAACTATATCTTGGTAGAATTGCTAATTCGCTAATAATTGATAGGCCATACTTTGAATATTCTCTTTTTTCAGTATGCAGTGAGTAGTCTATTTGTATTCTGATTTGCAGTGTTTGTCCATGTACTTGATGATGGCAGGATTATAATGTTCTTGATTATGAGGAGAGAATTCTGGATGGATTTTATGATGTGTATGGTGGTTCATCTAACCTGAGTTCTCAAGACAAGTTGCCTTCTCTTGCTGAACTTCAACAGATACCTGTCTCAAATCATCAAGGCTATGAAGTTGTGCTTGTCAATAGAGCAATTGATCCTGCGTTGGAACAGCTTGAACAAGATGCTCTTTGTCTTGCACTAGGTTTTGGAACTGCTGAGCTTGGTCCAGTGAATAGTGGCCTAGCACAAAAGGTTGCAGACATTGTTGCGAATCATATGGGTGGGCCAGTTACTGATGCTAATGACATGCTAGCACGGTGGGCAATAACAAGTTACGAGTTGCGAGCTTCTTCAAATAATATTGTACTTCTTCTTGGTTGCTTGCATACAGGCCTGTCACGTCATCGGGCTCTGTTATTTAAGGTTATATCATTCAATACAACTTTTATGCATGTGTGGTTGCCTAAACAATATTTGTGGAGTGTCTGCTCTTACTGATTCATCCCTAATTCACTATTTAGCAATCATTAGTTTCGTTGGAAAAAGATCAGTGTTTTACAGGTTTTCAAATAGGATTTTAACTTTGTTAAGTTCTTCTATATTGAGAAAAGTTTTTGATTTTTAACTTTGGGAAACAAATTTTGATTTCAAATGCCCACACTCATTTCTGTACCTTATAAGACAAACCAAATTGTTTGTTCTTTTAACATTCTTGTATCAGTATTAATCTGCAACATACTGCTTTCTTTTCTTGTTTTAACTTTGTTTGGGATTGACATGTGCACAACTATTGGGTTGAATATGACATAAGAACTATCTCGTGATAAATGAGTGTTCAAAATGCTCTTGATGTTAGAACCAATGTTACAAATATCGTGTCGGCGAATATATCGCCGAGGGTCCAAAAACAAATTATCGGATTTATCGGCGAAAATGTCAGCAAACATCGGCAATATATCGGCAAACTTAAAAAAATACAAAAATATTCATTTTTTTCAATTTTCTAAACATCTAAAGCAACAAGAACATCAAATAAACACATTGCCACATGCATATGGAAAGAAAACTGATATATAAGATGTATAAGACGTATTGCTAGACATCACACATCAAAAATGAATCGTGTCCATTTTTTTTCAATTTTCTAAACATCTAAAGCAACAAAAACATCAAATAAAGTTTAAACACATTGCCACATGCATATGGAAAGAAAACTGATATATAAGATGCATAAATAATAAGACGTATCGCTAGAGTCTAGACATCACACATAAAAAATGAATCGTGTCCTGGATCTTGAGTCCCCGACTCATGAATCACCAAAAAAATACAATCAATGTATCTCATAGAGTCAACTGTCATCTGCAATGAAATCAACTAAATAAAGTAAACTATGGATTCCCTCTACCCCTTCTATGGGTAAAGGTAATCGCTCTAGTAATGGCTCTGCCTCTAGAGCTAGAAAGCCCAGGTGCTCGTGGGGGTCGTCGTGGACTCTGGCTGCGTCCTTTGCCTCTAGAAGTGCCCGGTCTCTGATGTACTATAGAAGAACTAGAAGAATGATAAGGTACTAGGTCACCCTCATCAAGTCCTCTACCGCTGCCACTGCTACCACTGCCCCTATATCTGGGTCCCTCTGGTTGAGACGGTGGCCGTGAAACCGGTGGCCGTGCAACCGGTGGTCGTGCAACCGGTGGCTGTGCAACTGGACAGTCTATTGGTGGCTCCAGTGGTGGCACACTCTCAAAGCCAAACCCCCCATCCTCCCATATCTCACTCTAGGGATCCTGTGTATCATGATCATCCTCTAACCAATCAGGGGCTGCCTCCATAACGGGTTCCTCAATCTCCATTCTCCACGCTGTAGTGGTGTCAATGTTATCCACCTCAGGTTTTTTCTGAAGCTGCTTCACCCACAACCTGAGATTGTAGGAGACGTACACTAGATCATTCAGGCGTTGGGTATCCAACCTGTATGAAGACAGTAAATTTATTAAATTAGAATTTAGAATACATAAATTATAATTACCCATGGGACATAAATTACAATAGATAATGAATTTCGAATTTAATTTCAAATTCTCTAACCTGTTGCGCTTCTTGGTGTGTATTTTTTCAAATACACTCCAGTTGCGCTTACAACCAGAAGAGTTGCATGTCTGGCTAAGGATCCGAACAGCAAGACTTTGGAGATGGGGTACTCGTGCGCCATAGTTTTCCCACCAATTATCTACAATGAATTGGAGAAAGTTAGAAACATAAGAGAAGACATTGAAAATTTAAAATTTAAAATTTAAAACAAAGAAATAAATAAATTGAATTTTCATTCTTGAAAGTTGAATTTGAAACAAGGTGAAGCTTACTTGGCATTATGTTCTTCCTATCCTTGATAGCCATAGCAAACCCAAATGTTCCCACGACCCTCTTATAGATTTCCAACTCTTTGGAAATCTCTGAACGATCATCTTCACTTGGCACCATCCTCTCGACACATTCGAAGAGCCCATCCATTACCTCTCCATCAAACCGGAAGCCATAGGAGTAAGAGAATGTGGGGTTGAGGAATAGCCCTGCAGCATGAATGGGGCGATGAAGTGTGTTGTTCCATCGTTGATCAATCACCTCCCATATCAATTGTTGCTTTGCTTGCCCATCCTCTCCCCTGTCCTCACAGTAGGCACGAATGGCCTCTTTGGCCCTATCCATGGCCTCATATAGGTAGCCCATTGCGGGCTTGTCTCCATCAACCAAGCGAAGAACCCTTACCAAAGGTTCACAGATGGCACACACCTCCTTCACCCCATCCCAGAAGCTCTCCTGGTATGACACTAGTCTGGATATGGCAAGTCCCTCCGGTTTAGTGCTAATCGATAAAGCACGCCACTTAGCTGAAAGGAACATAGTCTGCAAGTCCCACTTAGAAGTATGGAGAGACTTAAGAGAGATGAAACAAGTGGCAAAGCGAGTGATGGTGGGGCGAACCAACTCCCTGTCATGAGTAAACTGCCTCATCAAGCTAAGCACAGAAGCATGATTGTATATAAATTTGGTGATGCTTCTTGCTGGATCAATGACATCCTTGATAAACTCAATCTTTCCCATATCCTCTAAGATCAAGTCGATACAGTGTGCAGCACAAGGGGTCCAAAACAAAGAAGGATACCTGTCGATAAGCATCCTGCCAGCTGCGACATAATTCGAGGCATTGTCCGATATAACTTGGACAACATGCTGCGGTCCTATCTCCTGGATGAACCCATCCAACAACTCACATAGTAATGTTGCATCTTTGATATGTGCAGATGCATCCACGGATTTTATAAACATTATGCCCCTGGGACAATGAACCAAGAAATTGAGAAGGGTCCTACCCTTCGTATCAGTCCAACCATCTGACATCACTGTGCATCCCGTGACCTCCCATGAACCTCGAAGCTCCTCCAACCTAGTAGTGCAATCAACCTTTTCATTATCAAGGAGGGGCCCTCTCAGCTCCTCATAAGTGGGGGGCTTATACCTTGGCCCAACAATAGCAACGACATCAAACATAGGAACGTAGAATGGGTTCCTCGCAAAGTGGAATGGTATATCACTCCATAAAAGGCACCGACTCACAAGTTTGTCTGCTTCCTTTTTCTCATTTATCTTGTACATTGACTTTATACCTGGTTGTCCACCAGGCCCAGATCTCGGAACAAAGAAATTAGATGTTGTTGAAGGCATGGCTGAAGATGAGGAAAAGGTCTCACTCCCCACTCCCGCTAAAGTGTGTCCGGCTGTCCCGGATCCTAATGACACTCATTCCAAGTTTTTGCCTGAGAGCTTCCCTTTCATCTTTCTTCTTGCCAATACTTTCAATTGCGAGTTTGGCCCTATGAATAATTTCAGGTGTGGAGTTTTTGCAAATATCCACCTCATGCCCTGAAAGTTGTGCGAGGTGGTATTTGAGCCTACTTATCCCCCCTGTCATCTCCTTCCCACACAAATTGCATTTTAGCCTTTGTCGATTATTTTGATCAACAGGGTCTGCGTACTCCCTGAATGGACCCAAAGTCTTCGGCATGTTTGTTGAAACTTGAAACTTTGAACCTGCAGGCTGCAACATAAAAAAACGTTTTTTTAGCATACTTTTATAATTTTATTGCAAAAAATTAAAAATAACAAATCATAGTCATACAAACAAAAAATTAATTTACATTTTAATTTTAATTGTAAACTGTGTTCACTGTTACTGTTAATTTGTTAAATAGAAAATTAAAACTTAAGTTTTTAATTTTTTTTTCAATTAAAAACATGGCTCAGGCCCCACGGCACCGGATTTGGGCACATTAAGCCTATATTCCTGGTTCTACTGTCTTCTAAGTTCTGCATTCATGGAGAAAAATTAAAAAAAAAAAAAAACAGTTAGCACATACCTGGAATAGGGTTGGAAAACTTGGAAGTTGGAATGCCCTTTCTCCTCAGCCGATGGCTCTGTTATCACACAACTTGTAGTTGCCCCTAGTGGTATCCCATCCGGGACGGTAGAGGAGGCAGGCAACTAAAGAGGTGACCCAAGAGATGCCACGGTTCCCAATGCAAGGTGGGAGTCATGTCAACCGAGGCACTATTTGCTTTAGGTCAGGGTGTAACAAGATCTAGGGGGAGACCCTATAACTAATCACAGTTGATTGGACCCAAACAAAGGTTTCTAAGGGTAAGTAAATGAAGAGTTACGGAAACCAATGCAAGGCTAAGCGGACCTAGAAGTTGAGGTATGGTTGAAGGTGGTGTGAGAGATGATTAGTGTTTCAACCAATGTATGACTTAGGCCACTTGATGAGCTAAAAAGACAAGATCTAGTACCATGATTTACACAAGTGGGACCTACTTCCTTGGGATGTGTGAGATGGCTTAAGGTGAACCCACAAGGTGAAGTTGAGGGATGCAATTGGTACTAGATGTTATGTTATTAGTGGATCTATAGATCTAAGTTGATTTTAAGAGTACCCATGTACTAGATCTAGGGTTTGACACAAATCCCAAGGAGTGCGACTTGCTTTGAGGAGGACTAGTGCCTTGTTAAATGGGCTAATGGGGTCAAAAAGTATGTCAAAATTTAGATCGGGACACCTAGAAGCCAAGTCAAGTGGGCTAAATGAGATCTAATGGTTGGATCTTGCTAGATCTAGGTTTTCAAGAAATGACCCTAAGTGGACCACAATCCCTTGAAACAAGGAATGCTACCCCCAGGGCAGATCGTCACAAAAAGATACTCTAGACCTAGTTTTCAAGGGATGGCCTTTCCAAATCTCCAAAAATCTCAACCACCCACCTCCTTGAAGTGGGCAAACTCACCTTCCCAAGGGAGTGCGACTTGCCCAAGGAGGGCTAAAATGAGGGTTAGGTGGACCAAATCAAGTCCAATGGCCACCAAACTATAGATCCAAGTGGCTCATGCCCCGATCTATGTGGATCCCAAAAATCAAGTCAATCTAAGGGCTAGATCTTAGTAGATCTGAGTTTTGAGGTGCCAAGAAATTCAAAAGGGGGTTTTAACCCCTTAAAACATGGAATGATGTCCACAAGGTAGAATTCACCAAAGTAAGAATCTGGGGGTAGGTTACCAAGTGTCTAGATTGCAAATCAAGTGGGATCTCACCTACCCATGTGCTAGATCTAACCAAACAAGCCTCTCACTAGGAAGTGCGATTTGGGTTCAAGAGGGCTTTTTGCCTTGAAAAGTGTGTCAATCCTAAGCCAATCACCACCAAACTATAGATCCAACTAGGGGTGGATGCTATAGAGGTGGGTTTTCAAGATCTTCTCAAAAGCAAGGCTAGATCTAAGTAGATCTAAGAAATACCAAAATTGGGGTTTTTAATTAATTAGGGTTTATGACCAATGAAGATAGAATGGATGAAAGAGGCACATACCTTGTAGATCTTACCTCAATTGCTTGTGGCCACCTTGCAAATTGATAGCATTCTCCTATGTGTATATTCAAGAGTGAGATCCAAGAGCTCCAACCAAAACGTCCTCCTCCAAGATAGCCAAATCGTCCTCCTCCTACAAGACAAGATCAAAGAAACAAGTCAAGCAAGATGATTATGAAAATGGTAGAAAGATGTAATAGAAAGCATCAACTATGTCACAAAGATACAATAATGATACTCTCTGTCACAAGATCAACCCAAGAGAGAATATGTGGATCCCTCCAACAATAACCCTCAAGAAGTCGCCCTCCTCTCCACCAATTCGACTTTCCTGTAAAAAGATTAGTAGAAGCACCAAAATCCACAATGATACATAGAAGAAATACTGTATATTCAATATGCAAGAGAATCCACAAGACAAGAGAGATGTGCTCCACAAAGAAATCTTCTATTCCAATATTCCAGAGCTCCAAAGGTGAGCTATACAATGGGGGGTCTCCTCCTTATATAGAATAATAAAGACCAAAACTTTATACCACTCTACAATACTACATCAAATGAGTGGTTGAGATTAAAAGATCTCATCATACAATCAATGGCTAAGATGAACCATAACAATATATCACATGGATCACCCAATATAATAATAGCGCCCCCACTAAATGGTACAAAAAGGGGGTGACGTCATCCACTAGAGGGGTAAAAGTACAATGATCCACCTCATGATGACTAGGACATGACAAAATAAGCACATGGTGGGGCTAGGAGGCATCAATCCTTACTAGCTCATCCCCAAGGCACAATAAAATAATAAAATATGTCCAAGATAATATAAATGACCAAAACTGTCCTCCCAATCCATGACAGTCAAGCAGTAAATGACCTCCTGTGATCAATGTGGGCATACCCACATGGTGAAAACTGACTGGAAGATAGTGAGATCACCCTGGAAGACCTCTGTGAAGACCAAATGCCAAAACCTTGCCTCAATTGCCCAAATCGATTTCCTCAGTGACCACTTTATCCCATTTTTTAACTGCCTCGGTAACTGTGAAAGTGCCAAAACTGCCTCCTAGGGCACCTGCGCTGTCCATCGGAGCCCACCAGGCTCTCCAGAAGGGGGGGGGTAAATGGTAAAAACAAGTGGCTGGACCACCCCCTTCATCATCAGCGCCCTAGGTGAACTGGCCTCTCGGGCCCCCTGCTGCTCAGGCTGGGAAATCAGCCCTAAATCTGGTCAACAAGTGTAAAACTGCATCAATCACTGTCAGAAGTGCCCGGAACTGAAAGATAAGTGTCCCATTGGATCCAGAAGACCCAAATCCACTAGAAATGTGTACTCATACACCATGGGTTGCCCTAATGGGCTAGCTGTAGGGTCCACCATATATGGACAATGTACAAATTGCTGATCTGAAATAATAAATAAACCTGCTGAACTGCATCAATCATCATCTGCATCATATGTCCATCATATGATATCATCATCAAGTATGTGGTACCATCAATCATCATCAATAGGCATCTATACATGGCCCACATCATCATAGATCCCAATAATATACAACCAAGGATAAATCACATCAGTAGACTAAGACATGCTTTTCTAATCATTTTCACAGCCTAGCTCAAAATATAAGATCCATTCAGTGGCATTAATCAAGTACACATATTCTGTTGTCATATAAAATTACTTGCACAATAGTTCAAATAACAAACTCACCCATTGGACATGGTCAAACTGCTAGTGAAGGATGAAGGCTAGGAACAAGGTTGGGCAAAGGGGTTGACCTGTCTAACTCAACTCAAAAATACTTTGGACTGGGAGAAAGGGGAAAGCTACAAACTCTGTGCTGGACAAAATAACACGGGGGATGGCTGTGCCTCACAAATGGATAAGTTGTTCAGAGAGTGTTTATTCAACTTAGGCATCATGTCTACATCAAGTTGATCCAGGTTCATTAGGATCATTCAATTTTATTTCATGGCCTTTTTGGCCTACATAACCCTTCGGATTTCAGATGTGCTGATAAGCACAACTAGTTGCAGCTTGCATCCAGGGCATGTTTTCAAATATATAAGGTCAGCAATTGTTTAGATATAACTTTTAAGAACCATTGCTTTTTGGACCTTTCTTATACTCTTCGAGGAGTATTTTTAGCTGTTCATTGCTCTTGCCCCTTTTTTTTGTTTCCGTGGGCGAATTTATAAGTTTCCATAGGTAGAACATGAGCTTTCAATTTTAGCCAACAACATCTCAAGTGACTAGGGGGAGTTCGAGCCAATGCCAAACATCGGGACAACCGACCAGAATGATTTAGGCCTACAATCCAACTCACCAAAGGCAAGTTTTGTCACCAACCTAGAGCCGAGACACTGAATATACAGGGATGCGGTCCAAACACAGAGGTAGAAAAATGGGGAAGTCCTTAGTATCAGAAAGTCAAATGAGACAAGTCAAGGTTTAAAGTCAAATAGGAAGGTCATGTATGGATGGAGTCAAGTGAATATGAAGCCTACACTAGCAGACAACTGGTGTCAGGAAAGACCATATCTATGTAAGGTGGAAAACCAGTGGGTTTTGTTAAATGACCTAAATGTGCAAGCAATTGTCCATTTTATGATTTATAGTTCATTTTAAACAGTTTGCCACATCAGGAATAATATACCAAGCACATGCTGTGATCATGACTAGATCAACAAGATAATAATCCACAGTTAGTGATAACATATCCATAGATCATACAACATCACCATAGTAATAGTCATCATGTACCATCTGAAACACTGCTGCAATACATCTCTAAGCACTGAACTGAAACTGTATGGGATAAAGGGTCACATCAGTCATCAAATCTGAACTCTCAAGGCTCAGCCTTGACATAAGGTCTAACATAAGTCTGAATAATACACTGCTCTGATCATGAGTGACCACAAAATATACAATCATCATAGCCATGCTCTGAATAATGGAAGCTCTGGAATGTGCAGATATCTGCTAAGCAAGAATAGTAGCCCTGCTACTATGGTGTGATAACAGGCTCCTTAGCACAACAACCACAGCAGCAACACTCACTCCTGAGTCCCGACACTCACAGCAGCCACGGCCCTAGCTCTGCCTCTCCGCCTCCGGTTCTCGTGAGTCCTTGCCACTTCAACCTTCACTCAACAATCAACACTGTCCCCGGTCCCGTGCCCTAGCTTTGCCACAGTCCCTGGTCCCGTGCCCTAGCTCTGCCACCGTCCCGGTCCCGTGCCCTAGCTTTGCCACAGTGAACAGTAGCATCGTCCCCGGTCCCGACTCCCGTGCCCTAGCTTTGCCACAGTCAACAGTAGCACCGTCCCCGGTCCCGACTCTCGTGCCCTATCCACACTCTCTGTTCGAACTCGAAGACGATTGACGAATGCAGATTGCAACCAACCCGAAACCGAATGAAACAAAAAAAAACCGGTTTTTAACTTTTAACTTTTTAGTTTTTTATTGACTGTGTGAGAGTTATCGACTCACGATTTTTTTGAAAACATCGCGATAAAATTGCCGAAAAAATCGTGCGATGTTTGGCGATAATATCGCCGACGAGTTCGTATCGTGATATATCATGATTTCGGTGATAAATCGCCAATATTTGTAACACTGGTTAGAACACTAAACTTAAGGGTCTGGAATAAAGATAAGATGCAAGAAGTGATTTCTAGGAAAGATTGGGCATGTGAGTGAGACTGTCTAAAGCTATTGTTATGGGCAGAATTCTTGCAAATCAATAAACTAAATCTCCTCAATCAAAGGGGGTGGTTATCGTATGGAAGAAGTAGTATATGAAGTTTCTCGAGACACTTACTCGAACATTAGATAGCAGAAAATAAATCTTTCTCGAAGTTAGAGAGAGAGAATGAGAAAAGTGACCAACCTGTTAAAGTTAGTGCAACTGTGAGACCCATTCTCAGAGAGGATGGTACCCTAGTTAGTTCACTAGGGTTCCTGGTCAAGTTAACTAGGTAGAGTAAAGAGTAAGACCCTAGAAGGTACCCTAGGGCCCTCAGCTGTCTCCTGGGTTCTTGGTCAGGGACCAAGCAGGTTGATGCCATGGCAAAGTCCCTAGCATGTGGCTAAGGCCCCTATTTTGTTGAAAAGTTACCTAGGAAGTGTTTGTCCATTCATTAGTGCCTTGGGGTGGACAATGACACTTTAAATGTGATCCCTAGCTTATTTTTATAAAGTGAGATTGCCTTGGTGGCTGGTTGCTTCTGTTTTGGTCGACATATTTGTTTTGCAGGCATCAAATTTCCTCCTTTCTTTCAAAGCTAAAAGCTTGGGGTTTCTTCCATCTGCTTCTTTCAAGCAAAAAATATTTTTTCCTTTGTGTTTTACTTGAAACAAGTAGTATAGATTTGTTACCAACTATTTTGTACAATAGTTGAACTTCTATTGAGCTGCCAATTTCATGAACATGATACATGTCCATCTTCAAAGTTCTTTTTTCAAGGCAATTTTGCCCCATTTGTAATAAACTGCATGTTCACAACCCCTTGGGGGAATTGCAAAAAGTTGGTCTAAGCATGGTCCTTTTATAAAAGACTCGGCCTTCCTTATGTTTAATTATCAGGGTGATACTCTAGACTTCCTTAAGAATTATGCATTATGCTTCAGTCCTGTATAATTCCTGAGTTTTTCACTCATACCTCCAAAGCTGGAGTATTTACCATGGTGGTCGAACCTAAGGTGGTTATTAGAGTCTTGTGTCTAGGATTTTTTACATGTTAGCCATCTATATTGAGTCATGTGGACATGCACTAGGTCCCTTAGGATTTTCAGACACTTCAGACAAAAATAATTTTTCCCGCTTCTCGGGGTTTTTTTAATGATTTAATTAAAAAATCATGAATAATGATAAAAGATGGATTAAGAGGTTGATTATGCCATGGGGGTGCTCGTTTTCTAACCCAGAGCACCCATAAAACCCCTACACCCACTTTTCCTAAGTTCTAAGTGAATATTATTCACTTAAATAAAAATTCTCTCCTGATTATTAAAAGAGAATTAAAAAAATGAAAAAATATTAAATTTGGAGAAAATAAAAAATCTCCAAAATTGAGGAGAAAGAATAAAATAAAAATGACATGGCAATCAACATCTAGGAATATTCCAATCATCACCTACCTGATCTGAGTCAGTATCAGAGCACTGTGAGCTATCTCTCCTTGGGATTTGCGCCATCCTTTCATGCTTGGGCGACTTTCCTTATTGGCAACTCGTGATTGGAAGGGAGATGGTTCCAAGGTTGGATGGTGGGCGCCTTGCCTAGGTGGAGGCCACCTCACCCCAATCTCATCTACCAAGGCTCAATTAACTTATCAATCAAGAGCTTGGCTCCCTCCATCATTGGGATTTGTGCCTTCTTGACCTAACCTCTTCCTCAATTCGCATTAGGTCTCTGTTGTGCTATAAATAAAGTTCCTTGCTCCACCATTGAGAGTGGAACATTGTGCAAGGAACCTCTGCTGTAAATTTGTTGAATGCTTGATGGTATTTGGCATACAAGCTTGGAATAAAGTGGAGACTTTGGAGGTCTAAAGTGTGCAATTTTTCATGGCATGTACTTGAATCAAGGTGAAATCTACTTAGTTACTCTTCCTTTTATGCAAATGTTTATGATCTTAGCTTAAGAAGGTTATAATTCTAATCCATAAGATAGATATTTGAAGCTTCAATTTATCTGTTTATGTAAAGTTATTTAAGATTTAGGAGTTGCATTTTGTAGTTAGTTATACTTGTACACTCTTGGTTTTACTTAATCTAGCATACTAAGATCTAATCACTCGTGTAAAGGTTGTTTGTCTTTGCAGATCATCATAAGGCAAAGTAAGATTGGGAGTTCAGTTGCTTCCCCTTCTTCTTTGTCATTTTTTAAATGCCTAATGAGTTTTGTCATGCAGAATTGTTGAATTTTTGTACCTAAAAAAGTGTTCCCCTAGGTGACTTTTGCCTTAGTCACTTAAAAGGGGGAAATAAAATGACCCTTGCATTAAACGACTTGAGATGAGCATTTAATTTGACTTTAGGGATTAAAGTCACTTTTTGATAAATTTAAGTGAGGTGAGTGAAATTAATTTTTCATGAGAATTAAATGAGCTTTTATTCTCATCCACTCATCTAAGCCAATCTCAGCCATTGGATTAGATGGCCTTTCATTCACCCTAGGGCAAAGATAAAAAATGCAAGGGAAGGCATTTTTGCATCTATCTTTTGGAGAAGAGAAGTGAGAGAAAAGAGAGGGCACATAAATCGTGGCAGCTTATTGAGCATTAAATGGGAAACATGAATTTCGAGGAAGGTACAATAGGCCGTACAACATGAATCTGGGCATAGTTTTTGAGGAGAGTTCTGGGCACAAATCCTGAGGCAGGGCACGAGCTTCCAAGCAGTGTTGCTGGGCACAAATCCCGAGGCAAGGGCACATGTTTCCAGGCAGATTTTTTGGGCACATTTCCCGAGACTGCAAGCACAAAAATCAAGACCATACAGTACTGTACCGTGGCACAGATCCCGAGGTAGTAGGTTAACACAACACACAATTCGAGGGAGGTACAGGCAGGCCGTACTATACTTCCTGGCACAAATTTCGAGGCACTGTTTTGCACTGAAATTGAGGCAGTTGATTGCACGAATTTCGAGGTAGCTTCTAGGTGGAAAATTAATGGTTGAGATAAGTGGTTTTGACTGTAAATTTTATGTATTGAAATTTCTCTGAAGAAATAAATACTCCTTGCTCTCTCTGACAGGTTTTCCCCTTGTGGGTTTTTCCTGGGCGTTTAGCCAAAATTTTGAGTTGCATGATTATTTAATTTTCTGTCTGTAATATTGAGTTTCAACTGTGTTTTATAAGACTGAAAATTACATGTTATTTCCAGCGATCATACAAAACTGGGTCAGGCATTGAACAATGACAAGTTGACTTGAAAACCGGGTTGGGTTGAAATCTCAGAAAACTTTCAAGGATACCTCAAAGTGATCCATTTCTTCAAGCCTGGGCTTGGGCTCTTTCTCTTTTCACCCTTTTAAAATCTAAATCAAATTTCTTTCTTTTCAGTTGTTTACTTAATTGAATCTATACTTCAAAGTAAAAGTCTCCTTGCATTCGCTTTTCACTTGGCATTAGGTTGTTAGTTTCAAGTTTGATCTCCTCACCTATTCGCTATTGTGCATGCAATAGGTTCTTTCTAGCTTAAAGTCTCATCTTGCTAGCCTATTCGCATTTTCTCTTAAGAGTGCATTCATTACCAAGTCCTAGTCTTCAAGTGCATTCGCTCTCCTTCAAAGTTGGGTCCTTTCGGTCAAAGTCCTCATCCTTTGATCCTTTCGCTCACCTTGCATCATTTGTGATCTACTTTGTTTATGACTAGATCTTAGCTTCTTGTAAAAGCATCATCTTTCTTGCAAGATCTAGTTTGTATGTTTTTATTGTTTATAAACTAACCATACTAATCATTCTTTGTCTTGAGCTCTTACTTACAGGAAAACAAGAAGGTCAAACCAAGGAAGCCCAAACGCTAAGGGCAAAAACCAATGAAGAGCAAAAAGCAAACCTTAGAAGTCACACAATTACTCTTTTTTCCCTTCTCCTTCATTCCCCCTTCTATCTTTGTGCCTTCAAAGGGTTAACTCCAATTCATTGTACAAAATATCAATAAAGAGCAAGTGGGATAAAGGCTCCCACACCCCACTTCCCCCATTTGGGGGAAGCTTGTATTGTCTTGAGTTCTTTATTTGCTTTTTACCTACAAGTAGGATAAAAAAAGTTAGATTAGTTTCAATTTGATAAGTTGCTAGATCTTGAATTTTAGCTTTAGCTTAGTTTCTTTCAAGTTTTTATATAGTTGTCTTTTGATATAAATTGATTAAAAGGAACATAAAGTCTTTTGAATCTTACCGCAAGGTGGATCAAGAGCACTCTCTGTCGGAGAGCCTTTTCATTTATTTCTTAGTTGTTTAGTTTTTCATTTCATATAAAATTGCTAAAAAGAACATAAAGACTCTTGACTCTCACTGAAAAGTGGATCAAGAGCACTCTCTGTCGAAGAGATTTTTGCTTTAAGTAGTTTAGTTTCATTTTAGCACTTTCTTGTTCATAAATCTCTTGAATCTCGCCATAAGACGGATCAAGAGGACTCTGTATCAGAGAGTCAATGGTTTCTTCTTTTCATCACATAATAAAATTGGAACAAACCTTTTACTACATTGTGTATGCTCTACCCACTTGTGGGATACCCAGAAGTAGTTGTAGATTGTTTAATCCCTCACATTTAACTCCACCTCAACCTAAATAAAATACATTCCCGAGAAAACCAACGGAAATTTGGCGTTGATCCCTACAATCAAAAGTGGGCAAATTCTACCTGGGGATGCGGGAACCACTGAGACGAGACCTCAGAGCACCAGTTAGACTACATCCTTGTTGGTGTAGTGTTGAACACCGCTCTAGAGTCTCCGCCTAGCCCACATGTTCTTGTACGGAGCCACTTAGATTGTAATCCGGACATATCTCCAATACCGAAAGGTATATCTTGGAGATCCCCTTTCCCATAATAATCCACCTCACCCTAAAACTTACAATAAAATTTACCAAGAGACATTTGCAAAACATCCTCAAGTACTCCAAAGCATTTCAAGACATTAACTCCATTTTTGGCACTGGTCACTTCTACAACAGCAACAATTGTTCAGTATTTTATTTGCTTATTATCTATCTGGAAGATTGTTGTTATCTGTTTTAATTATATCATGCTGTGGATGTTTCTTTAATTCTTTCATCATTATATTGTGGATGTGATCTATCTTGCAAATATTTACTTGGACATAAATTTTGTTGCAAAGTACTCAAAAACTCCTAAAAAACACCCATCCCAATCCATAAAAACACTTAAAAACATTTAAGAGCCTTAGTAACTCTTTTTTAGGGTCTACCCCCCTTGGCTTCATCAGTAGTTTGCCTAAACAGAGGAGTCGGGATCAGGTTACAGCATCTAACTCTTTGCTTGCCCCCAAGGCCACACATTCCTTGAGCAGCTTCGAAAGATTTCCGTTGTTGTGTGCACATCGGCGGGCAACAAGATCTAAAGCTTATTTCAATCTTCTTGTTTCTCTTAGATCTAGAAAGTATTTTCAAAGTTAAAATCGTAGATCTAGATCTAATCTTTTCACACTTGAAGTGGTTAATAAAATTAAATTTTTTCCAAGTATAAAAAGTTGTATATTTTTTGTATTTATATATGATTAACCCACTAAATTGGTTGAATTAGCTTGTTGGTTTTTAGCAGGTCCAAGGAAAAAGAGGAGGAAGTTTTGGCGAAATTTCACCAGAAATCTCCAAAATTACCTTCCAAAGACCCTCTTTCATCACTACTTCAATTTCTTAACTTGTAAGCCCTTAGATCCAAAGTCTAAAAGGACTAAGAAGCATTTCCTTTTGAGCAAGATTGTAAAATTAATAAACGAGAGCAAGTGGGCTACACAGCTCCCACACCCCATCCCCTCGGGGGGGATTTGCAGTCTCAAATTTTTGTGAGATAATTTTTTCTAACAAAGACAAGCACACAACCACACTTCAAATGCAGGATTGTATACTTTAACTGTTTAATTTTTTATCAATTTCATACTTCGGAAGTAGTTACAAATAATATCGATCTCGTTGCCACGAAGTATGCTCTCACCACCACATAAAGGCATTGCTGATTAGTGGTGGTTGATTAGAAAGTGACACATAGATCCGGTGATCTATATCTTTTTGCAATTCTTTCTTTTTAGCATTTCATTTTTAAGCTTTAACTTTGAATGAAGAATTTGCTATTGCTCAAAGTATGTTCTTTCCCTTTGCGGGCATTTGCCTAGTCCTGGGGAAATAAAAAAGAGTTATAGCAACTTATTAATTCTCAACATTTAATTAAAAACTCACAATAATAAAATTAACAACCCCAAACATAGTGAAAATACGGCACTTAAATATTAAGTTTTGCGTAGGTAAATTCCTTAGAAGAAGCATGAACAACTGGAGAGTGACCTCAGGGCATCGTTAGACTACCTCCTTATTGGTGTAGTGTTGAACATGCCTTCGAGACTCCGCTCCAGCCCACACGTCTTCGTGAGGAGCCATCTTCACTTAATTCCCAGACATTGCTCCTTGTACCTTGCGGTATATCTGGAGTTTCCATTTTCCCTTAACTAAGTTCCATTTCTAATAATTTAAAACTGACCAAGATGCACTTGCAAAACATTTCCCTTTCAACATAATCACTTTTTATTTGACTACATTGGCACTGGTCTCCATTAACAACAAGCACTTTATATTTGCTTAATATTAGTTCAATTAGTTGTTGTTGCTTAATCTTTATATGTTGGTGATTGTCTTTTATATGCTGTTGAAGGTATCTCTTGAATCCTTGCAATAATCTTGATTCAGTAGATCATACCCTTTAAACTCCTAAAACATCCATAATTAACTTTCTAAAACATTTTAACAGCCTTAAGAACATTCCGTAGGGACTACCCCCTTGGCTTCGGTTAGGAGTTGGCCTAAATGGAGGAGTCAGGATTAGGTGACAACCCTGATTCGAGACTTGCCCTCAAGGGTGCACCGAGCAGCAGTAAGATTTCTGTTGCGTTAACCAGGTGTGCAATCCGGCAGCAACAGGCCCAACTCCAACTTAGTCGTTCGAACTGAGCGTAGTGACAACTATACCAAGTGTCCAACTGGCGAGGCATAACCTGCTTAAAGTAGCCCACTGAGTCTGTAGTTAGTTTCACGCAACGTCCCAAGTTCTAGTGATTAAGTTTTTGTTGGATTTCCCTATTAAGCTAATCACTCAAGTCCCTTTCTGGTTGGCCAACTGTTCAGATTGAGCTACAACGGTCAAGAGCATACAGGAACTTAAGCCTTGGTAAATTTATTAAGGTAAAATGAAGTTTTATTATTTAAAAGGCTGAGAATCTGTTTTCACCTATCGGGGATAAACCCTTTCAGTTTATGTCGGGAATACACAGCCTAAATTATTCGTTAACAATGTACATAAATTGCGATAAGTAAATTGTAAAAATGTGAAATAAAGTACAAGATTAATTATTTTGCAAAAGGAAAAGTTAACACTAACTATACTGCCCGTTAGGACGGATTGTGTGCATGTGTTGATAAATTAAAGCAAGGAAAGTTAGAAAAAAAAAACTACAAAAAAAATGCGAGTCCCCTTAGGGGGGATGGGGTGTGGGTGCTGGGTAGCCCAGTTGCTTTTTTTTTTTTATAATTTATGGGTTACAATATCCTCTTGAAAGAAATGCCTTGGATCTTTACAGATATAGATCCAAAGGCTTACAAAAATGCTAACACAAGTTGTCAAATGAAGCTAAGATGCTCTGGGAAGCTCCGAATTGGCCTAAAACTTGATTTTTTGCCAAAAAAGTTCCAAAACCTGCTAAAAAATAAAAAATTACAGCGAACAAATTAGTGCTTAAAAATGCCCAAAATCACTTTAAAAGTGATTGGGGGAGCTAGAAAAATTATTGGAAAAATTCTAAGTTAAAACTACTTATACAAATGACTAAGATAACTCAAAAGGACAAGTCCTTTTGAGGATCTTGGCTTGCTTTTAAGGGCAACCAATAGAGCACTTCTAATTTGTTAGATATGGCATATAAAAGCATAATTTGTTTTACTAATCTTAAGTATAGAAAGATGAGGAAATTTAATAAACACAAGTACCGATTAGAAAAGTAGATCCACTCTAAAAATAATGCTTTGAAAAAATTAGATCTAGTTAAGATGGATGCAAACTTATTGAAATAGTATTGATTTTCTTTAAGATAAAACTACTTGCAATGAGAATGCATAAACGTAAGCAAAGAAAGAGTTTTGATTAAAATTTGAGGGAGAGAGAGGAAGAAGAGTGCTCAAGCCGAAAGTTAGGATCTATGGAATCCAACAGTGGGAAGCGGAGGGACCATGTCCTTAATTGCTCGAAAAGCAGTAGAGTCAACAAGATCATCCACACGTTCAAGCTAGGAAACCTGCACAGTTCACAATACTTGCAACAAGGGGATTAAATCTGGTACCTCCTACACAAAAGGTTAGAAGAGCATTCAAATAAACAAATTCTACATGCAAATCCTAAATCTCTAAGCATAGAACAATTGCAAATCAAATCAAACTAGAATTATTTCCCCTATGAGTTGATACCAACTTTCATTAAGGCCAGATCAATCACCACCAGATGCAAAATTTAAACAATACAAATTTACCTCATACAGTACTTGACAATGATCATCCATACACGATTGCAACACACCATGGACCTCCAAAGCCTTCTTATTCATTAAAATATTACAAACAAGCTCAGAGCTTGAGCAGAGGTTCCACCCTCTGACCATGAAGAAGAGTGAGGGAAGGCCTCACTTTTATAGCCAAATGAGAAAGGGGGAGGTGCACTTCCCAAGAGAGATCCTCTTTGATACTTGGAGTAATGAGTTGATACACTTGGAAAAGGCATGTTGACACATGTGAGAGGTTTGGGGAGGTTAATGACACCTTTCTCCAACCATTTGACACTTTTCAACCTCCACTTCACACCTCTCCAACCACAAATTCGCCCCCCTTTAGATCATATCCAATCTTCAATCAAATCCAAAATTGCTTTGGATTTGATTGCCAATCATTGGAGATATGAATCCGACAAACTTCCTTAATTAGTGGGATCTCAATTTTGACTTTATTATGTCTTATTTGGCCATTTATTTGGCCTTTTTCGAGAAAATTATAATTTTGCTGATAAATACTCACTCGAAACTTAGGAAAGGTGGGTTTATGGGTTAAATGGGTGCTCTGGCTTAGAAAAAGAGCATCCACTTGTCAAATTTAACCACAAACCATACTTTTATTAAAATTTTAACTTTTCCAATTAAACTATTAAAAAATAGCCTAATTTTACGAGAAAAAATATTTTTCTCGAAATTAAAAAAAAATCCCAGGGGACCTAGTGCATGTTCATAATGTCTCAATTTGATGTCTAGCATGCTCATAAACATTGACACATGAACTTTAATAACATCCTCAGGCCTAACCACCAAGACGGCCATTCCAGCGTTGGAGGAGCTGGTAAAAAACTCGTCGATTATACATCGCTTGTTCAACATTGCATAATTGACAAGAGAAAAAACACCATGGAATAATCGCATTTGATGTCTAAGTCCTAGGAAGCCAAGCTCTTTACAAAAGACCATCATGCTAGCACATTTTTTACAACATCCCCAAGGGGTATGAACATGCAATTATTAAAAAAATGGCCAAAATTTGGTCTGATGGATCTCGGAACACTGATGATGAACAATTTGATTGCGCAAGTCTTCAATGGTTCACTCGGAATCCACTAAGTGCAATTTTAGTGGATAACAGAACCAAGGAGCACGTGCTCCCAATGCAGATCTGCTTGACAGTCCACCTTGGACACACAGATTCATGTCATTGGATTCTTTCCATTGGCCTTGAATATCAGGGGAGTCTCATCTGGTTGTATCCGAGCTCCTCCCAGGGTCATCCCGCTAGGCTCTCTCAGCCCTAGGCACTCCCTAGAATACATCATCGGGCAGTGTATTGGTGCCTTCTTCATTGTTGATGCGGCAGCGGATACATTGTCTTCCCCACTCTTTTTTGTCTTCCCTTTCTAATGATATATAATGGCTTTCTTTCTATATTTTAATTTCTAGCATTCCAGTGTAGCCTTTTGCACTCCTACAGCTGGTTACAAACTTACAAGTGTTTATACTTTATACTTCTTAGTCCTGTTGACCTTCTCTTTTGGGCACTTGTGGCATTAATAATCTTATTTATCAATAACAATTCTAACTGTTTCAGCAGCAACACAGACAGATTAGTAATTAACCTCCAAGTTGAATGGAAGACTTAAGCCTAGGCATTTTCAACCTAAATTGTCTTCTGTTATTGTGAGCTACCTTTTGACATTTTTGTATTTGATAAGGTTTGATCTGTCTTTGTTTGTCTTGAACTGCAGGTATTAGCAGATCACGTTGGTATACCTTGCAGACTAGTGAAGGGGAGCCACTACACTGGAATTGATGAAGGAGCAATAAACATAATTAAACTAGATTTTGAAAGGTATTCTTTTTTATTGCTGATCTGTATTGCTACTTTTGTACATTAATGTCCCAGCCAGCTTTTCTGATGGAATATTTTTCTTTTATGGGGTAGGCTTTTCTAATGTATACTAACAGGTTCAACTCCTGATTGTTAGTGTGTTATGGTTCTATTGAGTTCTAGACAATCTTTCAAATTTGCATTAACAAAATAAATTTCATTCTTTGGTCTTTGTGCTTGCCATAGGAAAGAATCTCTTTTGAATGTCTAATTTAAAGCTTGATCCATATCAGGGAATTTATAATTGATCTAATGGGAGCCCCAGGGACTCTCATTCCTGCTGAAATTCCAAGTAAGGATTCTGTCCCAAATGAGGAGATGAATAACAAGAGCTTTGGTCAGCAGATTCCTCTACGGCCAGATCATGATTTGTTGTCTTTTCAAGATATGGATTTTTGCCAGCCTGCAGAAAGAATATCACCTCAAAAGAACTCAAATCCTGAACAGAAGTCCCAAGATGTTTTAGATGGTGGTTTTGTAGCTATTCCTTCAGTTATGTTTGCTGACACCAATTCATACCAAAATGTCGGAGAAAAGAAAGTTATGAAACAGAACAAGCTCCCTGGGAAAAGAAATGAGTTTCAAAGACGGAGAGAAAATCTCAACTCAGGACTTGGACGACCGCCACTTCCCATCATGCGGAAGAATCCTTTTATATGCAATGATGTTTCAGGGGAATGCGATCTTCTAGATGGAATGAGAGTTAGGAGAATACCAGAAGCTAGGGGTTTCAATATGCCCCCATTACTAGAACCATCTGCTTCACAATCTCCACATATTTCCCTTGCAGGTACTTCAAATGTAATGAACAGCTGTCATCCTTATAATCAATTTGCTTCAGGCACTTTGGTTCCTAATAGGAATGGCCTCCCTGCTTCATCAGTGGCTTCTCCTACAGTATTAGCGGCAGGTGAATATATGCAGTCTTCAGTTGAATTTCCTATGGCTGTTGTGACAGATGCATTTACACATAAATACAATGAAAACCGAAAGAAAATGGAAATAAATGATCTATTTGCACAAGATAAACTTGACAGGGAAGATTGTCACAATAACATAATAGTAAAGGAGTCGAAGGACTACAACAAAAGGATTTATGATAAACGTGGATATCAACAACGCGATGATGAAAGGTTAGTATGTGTGAGGGGAACAGAAGATGAACAAAGTTCAAATCATCCAACTTCCATTCGTCCTGCAAGACTGGACACTGTATTGGATGATGTTGCTGAATGCGAGATCCCATGCGAAGATCTCGTAATTGGTGAACGGATTGGACTGGGTAAACCACAATCTTTATTCTTTAAAATTTGATATCTGATTCTAGCTTTCCAGGTATTCATAAGAACATCTTGTTGAACTTTGAATATTTGACTTGGTGGCTTTGTATATGCTGATTTGAAAATTTGTTCCATCTTTTCTGCCAAGGCTGAACTTCTTTCCATTTACACATATCCAAAGTGTGGTTTTTGTATTGCATAGTCTGGATATATGTAGTTATTAGATTGGAGATGCTACATGCACCATGCCTTGATGAATCTTAGATACTGATTTCCTGGAAAGCAGGTTAATATCCTTTTCTCTTATCTTCTTTATAATTCCTATCCCTTATTTCTGTTCTCATCAATTAATAAATTGCTTAACACAGTTCCCTGTCCCGGTATTGCTATAGTTAATGTTGGACATGTTTCTTTGTGCTATTATTTTCATCTAGCAACTATGCGATCAGTGGCTGTTTGCTGTCTCAGTTAAATTTGGTCTCTTCTTTTAAGGTCCTGCATAAAAATTCCATGCAAAAACATGAATAGCATTCATTGCCCTTTAAAGGATGCCCTTTGTTACCTAGCATGTGGGTGTGGGAGCAAGGGAGGGTGTGGTAGGGGCATCAAATTTAGGGTTCATGGGTGCGAAAGTATACATATTTTCATATATATATATATATATATATATATAAAGTTGGTAATACCAGTTGAGGTGCATATTTTAACTTGAAAATTTGCAAAGGTGTAAGATGCGTTCATTGAGCTTGTCAAGAACAGCTAGGGCCATGCCCTAGCTTCCATGGTGGTTGTCTCAGCCTTGGTTCTGCTTTAGAAATTCTGTGGTTACCTACATACAATCTTTGTGGTTTTTCCTCGTTAGACTAAAGGTCAACAGTTTCATTGCAATTGACTGGAGTCACTCCCATGGCCTTTGTGGGGCTGGACTCTTGCTCCATCTCATTGAAGGAAGCAGGTTTCTATTAGCTTGCTGGTTCTTTAAATATTTCAGGTCCCTCCTCAATTAAGAGGGTGTAGCTCCCAGCTCTTATTTTCCATAGCTAGGGGGTTGGATCTGCACCATCATTGATAATTGGGACCCCTTCGTTTGTGATCGAGAAGGGGATAGATCTTTCCTTGCTTCCTCCCTCTTTCATAGATATTATTGTTGGGTATTTGTTGTTCGTCCTGGTGTGAAGGGGTCTGTTTGTGGAAAATTCCTTGAATGCTTCTTCTGTCAAGCTCATCCCCTTGTGGTTGGCACCAAAGAAGTGTATTACAACTCTTATGGTTTGATTTGTCCAGTGAACATTTGTTCGCCAAAACTTGTTGATATTTACTCTTGGTTTGACATTTTTTCATCATGGAATTTTCTATCGCTAAGAATAGAGAAGAGGTGCTTTGCAATTGTCCTTGGATTTGGGGCTATGCTGGGTTATTCATGTGGCCTTGACATCGATCATGTAATTCCTTACCGAAGATACTCTCTTCTATTCCGATTTGGTTAAGGATTCTGAACCTCCTCTTGCATGTTTAAAATGAGGAATCCCTTTAGGCAATTGGTGGGTGTCTTGGAAGGTTTATCTTAATCTCACTAGAGTCTACTTCTAGCCATTTTTCCACAGTCCACCATCATAAGGATTTGTGTGGAGGTGGATTTAGGCTCTAGTTTGCAATAGGAAATCCTCTTAGATGTGGACTAGATTGGAAATATAAGCCGTGTTACGAGAAAACAACTTTTTGGGTTGATCTTGTCTTGAAATTGGGCAATTGGTCTCTTCTTGTCTTAAGTGTGCTTCTGAGGCTACTCCTACAAGGCAAACAAACCAAAAGAAAAAGAAGAAATGCAAACCCACTTGGTGGAATGGTGCAAAATTTGCATCATCATATAGTTGGTTTTGTTACCGATCCATCTAGCACTTTGGGCTCCAAAGTCCAAAGAGCGAGTGCAAGCTGAATGGTAACTCAAGAGGGAAGCCAATGTCACCATACTACCCTCTTCGTAAGTTGCACGAAACTTGGAAATATTTCGATGTTTCTGAAATGGGAACGTCTAGAAATGTGAGCCCCCCAAAATGGGTATGTTTGGGGAAACACGGTATATATATATATATTGCAAGAAAATAAGCAACAAAAATAAGAATGATACACATAAATGACACCTTCGAAGGAAACCCATGTCTATATTAACTCTCATCGATGATTACATGATGCAAAATCCTATAGCTTGGTGGTCTTGACTGATGCCATTCTCGTACCCTCATACATGATAGAATCCAGTGGAAATGCTACAAGCTTGCCAAACCTGAAATCTTGAAAACTGTTAAGTCCACTCAATTCTAAATGGGATGTGAAATTTTACTTTCTTCGTAAGAAGTTTGATGAGGTTGGAACCACTCTCAAACTTCCTGAAACAATTAATAGTAATGTCAAAAATTTAAGTAAAATTATGGAAAAGGTAAGATAGAGGAGAATGCCACTTTTACTCCACAAAATGACAAACTCCTCATAGCCAAATCCCCTATCTCTTTTTTGTCTTAAAGGGAAATCGAGATGAACAAGGCGATATTTTTCTATGAGTCCCACATCCCTCATGGGCACTTGGGTGGCCTGAAAAAATTCCGAAAACATGCTCGAAACGTCATTGAAAATGGCCAAAACGCCCTGAAAACACCCTTCGTATTGCCTTCTTTGAGATATGCAAGTGCTTGTGGATTTAGGCATTTTTCGTGCTATGTGTTGCTCGCCGTACTGCACACCAACAACATAAATTTTTCGAAAGTTGTTTCCCAAGTGGAAAAGGTGTGGCCTTGGGGGCAAGCAAAGAGTCAGGTGCTGTCACCTGATCTTGACTCCTCCGTTTAGGCAAACTCCTAACGAAGCCAAGGGGGGTAGACCCTACAAAGAGTTTCTAAGGCTCTTGTGTTTTAGATGTTTTTTAGAATGTGTGATGCGGATGGGTGTTGTTTTAGGAGTTTTTTAAATATTTACAATAACAAATTATAGATTCCAAAGATATATTTGCAAAATAGTAAGATACACAACCACTTGATAAATTAACAATTCAAATATGAAGCATCCATAGCATGATATGATTTAACAAGTAAAGCAAATTGTTCTAGATAGATAATAAGCCAATAAATGAAGGACCGGTGCCTTTATGGAGTCAATGTCTTTGAGTGCTTGGGATGCTGAATACAAGTGTTCTTTGGTGTGCTTGAGAATGTTTTGCAAATGCTCTTTGTATATTTTATTGTAAATTTTGGGGATGAATTGATTATTAGGGGTGAGGGATATCTCCAAGATATACTGTTCGGTACTGGAAATGTGTCCGGAAAATACTCTGAGTGGTTCCGTACAAGGACATGTTTGCTGCCAAAGTCTCAAGAGCGTGTACAACACTACACCAACTAGAAATGTAGTCTAACGGTGCCCCCAAGATCTGAGTACAGTGGTTCCAGCTTCCCCAAGCAGAATTTGCCCACTTTCGAGTATTGACGATCAACGCCGGATTTTCGTTGGTTTTGCGGGAGAGTGTTTTATTATGGTTGAAATTGGATTAAATGTGAAAAATTTAAGAAGTCTATACTGTTTCTGAGTATCCCAGGAATGGGTAGAACATACGCAGTATAGCAAATGGTAGATTACAATTTTATTATGTGTTTGAAACAAGAACCATTGTAGAAACCCTCTGACAGAGAGCACTCTTGATCCGCCTTATGGAGAGATTCAAGAGATTAATGAGATGTAAAAATACTGAAAATAAAATGCTTGAAATAAACCCAAGAATCTCTTTCAGGTCTTAAGACCGTACTCGGGAGAGAAAGGGGGTTAGCAATAAAATCAAACTGGAAATGAACTCTCCGACAGAGAGCACTTTTGATCCACTTTTCAGTGAGATTTAAGAGATTTTAGTTCGTTTTTAACAGTTTTATATCAAAATGACAAGTATTGAAACAAGACTAAACTAGCTAAAAATGATTTAAAAACAATGATTAATCTAACAACACATCAAAATTGAAACTAATCTAACTTATTCTAACAGTTTATTGTGCAGGTATAAAGCAAAGTAAAATGCGAAAATCAGACAGTGAGCGATACAGGCTTCCCCCAAATGGGGGAAGTGGGGGTGTGGGAGCCGTTATCCCACTTGCTCTTATTTGACTTTTTTACAATATTTTTGGTTTTTATTCTTCACTTGAAAGCACAATAGGATGGGGGAATGAAGAAATTGGGAGGTGCTTTTCAAGGGGTTGGCTTGCTTGCTTGGTTTTGCTATTAGCCTTTGGGCTCTTTACTTGTTTGATTTTCTCTTAACCTGTGGATAAAAGCTCTCAACAAAGACTCGTTATAGTGTTAGAAAAACCAAAAAATGACTTATGATCTAGAAATGCACAAGTACACAAGATGAGATCTTGGGATGCAAGCTAAGTGTGAAAATGGGAAATGACTTTATGCAAGCTTAGAAAATGAAAGTTTGATCAAAGTACGAACTAGATTTTGATAACAACATATCAAAATTGAAACTAATCTAACTTATTCTAACAGTTTATTGTGCAGGTATAAAGCACAGTAAAATGCGAAAATCAGACAGTGAGCGATACAGGCTTCCCCCAAATGGGGGAAGTGGGGGTGTGGGAGCCGTTATCCCACTTGCTCTTATTTGACTTTTTTACAATATTTTTGGTTTTTATTCTTCACTTGAAAGCACAATAGGATGGGGGAATGAAGAAATTGGGAGGTGCTTTTCAAGGAGTTGGCTTGCTTGCTTGGTTTTGCTATTAGCCTTTGGGCTCTTTACTTGTTTGATTTTTTCTTAACCTGTGGATAAGAGCTCTCAACAAAGACTCGTTATAGTGTTAGAAAAACCAAAAAATGACTTATGATCTAGAAATGCACAAGTACACAAGATGAGATCTTGGGATGCAAGCTAAGTGTGAAAATGAGAAGTGACTTTATGCAAGCTTAGAAAATGAAAGTTTGATCAAAGTACGAACTAGATTTTGATAAAAAAAGAATGAAACTAAGCTAGCAAAACTAGAGAAATCGAAGAAAAAAGAGAAGAGAAGAAAATTTAAAGAGATGGTAAAAAAGACCAAAAAAAGGTGAAGAAAAGTCAACCAAAGTGATAAGTCAAAAAGAGAAAGATGAATGGGTTTAAGAAAAAGAATGCCAAAGAGACAAAATAGCATGCAAAACAGTGATAAAAGACCCAAAAACAGTGAGCTAAAAGGCTGGAAATTGCATGCTTTTCAAGGCAACTTATGCACGTTTTTTGAGACAAAATTTTGGAAATTTTTAAGGACTGTTTTTTGGACCTTTTGGACTGTTTTAGGATAATTTGCAGATCTGTAAATTAAGTAAAAAAGGACAGAAAACAGTGGCTAAATAGGCTGAAAATGGGCACGCTTTTTGAGAAAAATATGTGCACGTTTCCCAAGGCAAAAAATGGGCAAAAGGGGGACTGTTTTTGGCGATTTTTGGGACTGTTTTGAGCAAATCAGAATGCTGAAAACAGTGAGTTAAGATGGCTGCCAACAACACGCAAAACGAGGTAAGATTTGGACACGCTTTCCAAGGCAAGCTTTTAGCACTATTAAAAGTATTTTTTGGCACTTTTGTCAAGTTATTTTGGGCACTTTTTAGATGTTTTTGTCACTCTTCTTAAGATGAAAAGACAAACAATTAAAGATGAAAATGGATTATGAAATCTACAAGCTCAAAAAGTAGAAGAAAAAGGAAAACAAGACAAGTAAAAAAAATGGATTTACAAACTTGAAGAAATGACACTAGATCTCTAAAGATTTATGCTTATGAAAAATAGATCTAGATAAATGGTGAAGATCTACAACTATAAACCCTAGATCTACTTTAGTAAAAGAAATGCAAGCTTGAAATAGAGATTTTATGAAATTTGCAATCTTTAACAAAGAGCGAAAACAAGAGAGATAAGAACCTTTAAGTTTGAGATTCGCTTATGGTAACCAAGAGAGAGATTTGAATTTGTCTTTTGATGGTGGAGATGAGAAGAAGCCAAGCACTTTTTGGATCGTTGGATCAAGAAGAGCCTATGTAGATGCCATTGAGCATTCAAGGAGAATGATCCCTTTGAGGCTTGAAGAAGGGGGAGATGCAACCTAGCTCATCCCTTACTCCAAGAGATAACCTGAAACTTATAGCCACACACTTAAACAAAAGAGCTTAGATCTAGTATGTTAGTGTAAAGAAAATCCAAAGAGCATGTATTGAGTCCAACTAAAGCATGCTACTTTAAAATCTTTTAAATACCCAACATAGACAAATAACTTGAAGCCTACAAATATTTGTCCTATGTGCTTGATGAGAAGCCCTCTAAGCTAGATCCAAAATCAAATAGATAAGCATGCATAAACTTTGAAAGATATTACCTCAATAAGCCATCATGAACCATGCATGCAGCAAGTGGAGCTCCAAAGTCTCAATCTTATTCAATGTTGCACAAAAGGAAAAAATATTACACTAGAATCTTAGCAGAGGTTTCTTGCACAAATAATCCACCCAAATGGTGAAGCAAGACCCTGCTTATATACAAAAAGAGAAGACCAAATCCCTAAATCGAATTGGCTTGATGAGAGAGAGCCAAGCCCACTGATTTGGTACTTAACTGAGCTCTGAAAGGTGAGATAGGGGTGAGGTGGCCTCCACTTAGGCAAGGTGCCCACCCCTTGACCTTGCTCTTATCACCAAACCAACCAACAACTCCACATCACCCAAGACGCCCTCCTTGGAGAGAAGGCGCAAATCCCAAGGTGAGATAGCTTCCAGTGCTCCGATGATGACATCAATTAGGTGGGTGAGACTTGGAATCTTCATAAATGCTTTGTGCCATGTCATCTGGCTCTTTACTTTATTCAATTTGGATTATTTTGGAGAGTTTTTGATTTATCTCCAAAATAATAATTTCTGATTATTTTAATTAAATATTCCTCATTTATTGATTTTGAGGAAATATTTTATTACAAGGCCAAATCAATGTTTGAAACTTATGATAAGTGGGTTTAGCGGTTAATTGGATACTTTGGCTTAGGAAATGAGTCTTTATTTGCCAAAATCCACCCCCAAACCACTTAATTATTACAATTTGAAAATTTTCAATTAAACCATAGTAAAATGGCTTAATTATTTGAAAAATTTAATTATTAAAATAATAAAAAATAAAAAATCCAACGCGTCCGGTAAAATTTTTTCCGACGAATTTTTTAACACATCTAGGGACTTAGGAAATGACCATAGAACATACAAATAGTGTCTAGTAGGTTCATATTTTACAGTTGGGCTCTAATAACCCCCCAAGGCCTAACCGCCAAATTCGGGCATTCCAGCTTTGGAGGTTGTAGGAGAAAAACTCATCGATTATTACTCGGCTAAAGGCAAAGCATAATCGATGAGTGAAAGAACTCCTTGGAATACCTTAGTTGACTGTCAAGTCTTAGGGAACCGAGCCACTCAGACCCCCATACTAGCACACTTTATTACAATCCCCATGGGGCATGGTCATTTCAACACAAAAATAAAAAGTCTAGCCAGAATTGGCTAAGTCTGAACACACTGAACCTCCGAACTCTGGAAATGAACATGAATCATGTTCAATAACTGGCGGCTCGATAGAAGTTCAACTATCATACAAAATAGTTGGTAACACTATGGAAGATTGAGTGTAAGTCTGTTTTTGAACATGAGGTTAGCTCATTGTTTGCTTTTTGTATTATGCGGTAGGATGAAGTATGGCATCAACTTTTGGTTGAGGGCTCTCTATTGATCAAAGATCCCAATCTCTAGATCCCATAGTTTATTATGATTTTATCTTAGTTTTACTAGCATTACATAAGAGGTTATGATGTCCATTGTATATACTGTTGTCTTACTGTCTATAAATATTTTTTTGTAAATATAAAAAGTATTTCTCAAAATATACAGAAAGCAATGCCACATGGGATCTCCTCATGCAAAGATCTTTCCTCCAAATTTGTAGAAAATCCCTTGAACAAAGTGTGTTCTCATCCCAAAGCCCTCCTCAAAGGTGAAACATGCCTCCAAATATGTAGAAAAGGCCTCAAACATTGTGTCTTTATCCCCAAAATACATCAAAAAGGAAATATGCCTCCAAATATGTGAAAATGGAGTAAATAATGTGTCCTTAACCCCACATGTTCTCCTTAGAGGGGTAGCATGCCTCCAAATATGTGGAATATCCTCAATTAGGCTAATTTTTGATCCCTTTTGCCTCCAACATGCCCTAGCCATTTCCTTTAAGAGGATATTTAACCTTTGGTGGACCTTTGGCCAAACCTAAGTGCAATTTAGTGCCATGTGGAACCTTTATGAGAAGGGCATTCCTCTTCTAGGAATGTGTTTAGTTATTACCTTGTCATAGGGCATTCATCTTCTAGGGTTTGCTTGTTTGCTCACATCCTCCATCTATGTGGTCTGGGGTCCTAGGTGCAACCAAGGAATAAGGCTCCTCATCAGTGATGCAATAAAAGATAATGTAAGCCATGTAACCATGTCTCCAAATCAGTGTCAAGTTTGCCCAAGTGGAACCTCATGGTGAAGCGTCTTTGGAAAGATCTCCATCAATACCACCCAAGTGTTTTCTTGCAACTAAACTCCAAGGCTTTGCTATGTTGGTGAGACAAGAAAAATCCATGAAAATGTGAAATGAGCCTCATGTTTTCACGGGGTAACAATGCTTAAAGCTGATAAAGGAGGGGTGGTTGTTGTTTTGGACAAATTAGATTATTTTGCAAAAATGAACGATCATCTTGCTAATAGTAGTAGATGTATGAAATTGGTTAGAAATCCTATGAATAAAATTAGTATTGAAGTGAAGAAAGCAATCAAAGATTTTAGCCGCGAAGATGATGTTAAGAAAAGGTTGATCTCGAACTCTCTTAATGTTCCTAGAATCAATGCCCTCCCAAAGATTCATAAAGAAGGTGTTCCATTAAGACAAATCGTAAACACTATTGGCTCCCCCCAATAAAGATGAGTTGACCAAGTACTTGGCAAAAATACTCAAACCTTTGGTAAAGAAAACTGTATCCTTTATCAAGGATTCTAGTTTCTTTGTGAATAAGATAAAAAATATGAAGGTTAAGCCGAATCCAAAGAATCAGAATTTGTTACATGCCACTCTAAAGACATACTTGGAGTCATAATAGGAGAGGTCTGAATCGAGAATCTTATCCATAGATATTGCCAATAATAGTTTTCCTAGGGGGATTGAGGCTTCTACAATCTGTCAATATTGTTTGGAGCTCTGTTGTTTCCTCTTGTGCTTTGAGGACGAAACTAAGCTGTTGGGAGCGGAGCGAAAAGCAAAATTTTCAAAAGCTCCCGTTTCGGGAGCATTTTTTATATAGTATATATTTTAATATATTTGATTGATTTATATCTAAAAAACATGTAGGATGTTGAATCAGCTATAGAAAACATGGATTAAACCATATAACATCAATCATCTAATAGCTATAACTGATAACGTTGTCATCAAATGATCAATCATAACAACTTTTATAGGAGCTTGGCAAAGAAGGGAGGTACCATGACATTGTCATCAAATGATCAACCTAGTATAGGAGCTTTTAGTATAGGAGAGGTAGGGAGCACCTTGGGAGCGCACTCCCAAAATTGGGAGTGAGCTTTGCGAGTGGGAGCGAGGCGCGGGGGGGGGGGAGGTGCTCCCATGTAGCAGAGGACAAAACCACCTTAGATGGGAGGACATGTAATATACCTAACAATTATTATTGTTATATTTTATAATTTGATGTAGAGTTCTGCCCATTAGATTAGTGATGTCTCTTATGTCCTATTTATGTGTGTGTCTTCCTGACTGCATACCATAATATCATTACATTTAGAATAAATTGATTTTTTGCTGTTTGGATTCTATGGCCTTGTTGTGCCTTTACCCATGAGTGCCTATTGCACACTGTAGCTGCCACAAGGTACTTCACAACAAATATCAGTTTTGGGTAGTTTCCACAACTATATTGCTTACTTTTTTTCCTCGAAAGTCTGCAATTAATTGTTTCTTTTTAAGCTTTGAATAGTAATTCAATTGTGTGAGGAACCAATTTCCCCCTCCTGCAACAGAACCTCAAACACAACTTTGTTGATGTTGCATGCATTGTAACCTATTTAGACTGTACATGGAGACATATATGCTCTTCTGAGTAAAGGTTTAAATTATTGCCAAACAACAAACGTCACCTGTTGACAAAACTCACATACTGCGACTTGAAGTTTATCATTATTCATATAACTGAAATTCACACGCACCTTTCCTGTTAATATATGGCTCCAAGGTCCATCAATTTATCATATGTATTCTCACTCATTTAATATAATTGATTGAGGGCTGTCATTCACAACTATAGTAATGAATTGTACTAGAGGGCTGTTGTTGCCACTGTGAGCTCAGCTTAACAATAATAATTCCAGAGGGCTGTTGTTACTAGCTTCCCTCTTAGTCAAGAAATAAAAAATATTAATGGTAGAGCCCATATTAATTATGATCATCATTTATAAGGACAGGAATTGAGGCTCATGATGTGCATAGATGCAATTTATAGATCTACAATAAAATAAAGGGAGAGTCTTTCTTATGAAGAATATAAGGGCAAAGTAGTACCTGGGAAAGTTTTACTCTTAACAAGAAAAAGGCACATATTGGCAGTGATTCTTCTTTAATATAGCTTTGGAATGCCAAATATATATTGAAATAGAAGATTTTGGAAGTAATAACGTTGCTGCTATCAAGGAGGAAGGCAGCTCATATATGAGAGAAAACATGTCCATCGTTCTTGTGGAAATGTTTCTTTTTAATGGGTATCAGTGCTAGATGTTGTGGAGAAACCGACCTTGTCAATCTACACTCCCTGGTTGGCCTTCTTGTTTATGTGGAGTGCTTCCAACTTGGTCCTTGGACTAGTTCTGTCAACTTGGTATTTGGGATAGTTTTGTGAGATTAGTCTTTGGCCATTTTCCTTTTTGAAATATCCACCTTTTGTGAATGTAGGCTGTTCTTGAGTACCTCAAGGATGCCCAATGAGAACTCTTTTTATGGTAGTTCTCTAAATTGGGACTCTAACAAATTGGGATTTCCATACTTGAGTACTAGTTTATTTACTCTAATGGTGCTACAGAGTTGTATTTGAAACCAGTTATTGTTCAGTGAGAAGACAACATAAAATTCCTTGTGTTTATTTATAATTATTTTAATCATTGTTGCAGAAGTATGTGTGTATTTGTGCATGGGGCATACTCATAATGTGGTTTTACTCTTTTCTATTGTAGGCTCCTATGGAGAAGTTTATCGTGCAGAATGGAATGGAACGGTAAGTCCTTATCTCTTTTCTAGAACATAGTATGTTTTGTGTGATTTTCTTGATTTGCCAGACTGTAGGTTTAGCTAGCTTCTTTGCACTCTAATTGATAGCTTTCTACCTTAAGAAGTAATATAGATTTACAATCTGAAAATGGATCCACCATTTTGTCATACAAATATGCTGAATTCTAGTTCTGAGCAGTCTCTGCACTCGGATGATGCTAAAATTGTAAGTCTATAGATTGGATGTGAATCATGTGTCATGCTCATAGTTACACATTATGCAATTTTTTAGACAAGATATACATATACTTGTGTATCTTCCCATACTAGTATATGTTCTTTGATCTTCTTTTAGGTCAACATTTGATTGACCTGCCAGAGAAATCCCTAAATATAATTTTTCTGATCCTTGGTTCCAAGGTATGAAATTAGTAAATGATTTTTCCTTTTGATTGCCTATATTATCCTTCTCTTTAGTTAGTAAGACAACGGCCAAATTTGATCGCAAGATCATTGTAAGAGCAAACATACTAAAGAAAAGACAATTTCTACTTGTTTTCCTTGAATAGTTTCCTTAAGAAAATGATAAACCATTTTCCCAGGGAAAAGTAAGAGCCAAGACAATTTTGTTGCAGAAATGAACTGAAATTTTATTAATGTCTATTAATGACCCAAATAGGTCAATGGGATTAAACATACAAGAAGCAATAATAGTGAAATAAAGAGGGCCTAGGGCATGTTTTCCTTAAAAGAAAAAAGTGAAATAACACAGTAAGAAATAAGAGTGGGCTTACACTGAAAATGGATAACTCTTGACAATGAAGTAAAGTACTTCCTCGGAGGAGGAAGGAAAAGTGAATCAATGATGCTGTTACCTCCCAGACCTGCACTCAATGATATTCAAGTCCTTGAATGAAGTGAAACCCAAGGGGCACATAGGAAGGTTGCTCATTGTCACCACAACGACTCCTCTTCTCATTTTAGGCTGTTCCTTTTTCAGCACATGGGGGAAGCCCTATAAAAGAATGTTCAAGATGTTCTTTAAAATAAAAGGATAGTGGACCAAGACCAGTGCCTATCCAGTTGGGTGACAGAGTCAAGATCTAAAAGCAAGAGTGTTTAAATATTATGGAGAAAACATAGTTAGGCCTTTCGTTGATGTGCCAAAATTATTCCACAACAGAATTTCAGATTATATAAGAATGTGTGAGAGCCATTATACAAGATGAACCATCACAGCCATGAATTACAGCCAAGTAATAAGATGCAACCATGAAAAATTAAATAAATAGCCACATATGAAACCACAAACGAAGTAGACAAAGTAGGGACTGCCTTCTTATAGAATGAGCACCTAACAATACAACAATCATTCAATATGTTTTCACAGAGCCATAATGTGCCACACTTAATCTTCTTCCTTAACGAAAAGTTAAAACAACCCTCGTATATGGAGTGAACAGCCCTATCCAGAAAGTTGCAGAAGCAAATTCCTTCAATTATCCAATGTTATGTCAAGAGTTAGGGAGGGTCACTGTTATCACCTGAACTGTAGTTACCCCTATGGATGTATCCACTCATGGATGGCAATAGGGAAGGGCAACTCAAAAGGTGCAACCGTGATCACCTCGACTTCCAATAGATGGTTGTCACGCCAGTCGAGGCAACCTTCACTTTATGTTATCTAGCCCAGACAACAAAGGGGGAGACCCGATCTACTCCCGACAAGAGAGATCAAAACCAAGACACCAAATCAAGTTTATTCTAAGTGAAGTAAGGTGTATGATTTATCCTAGACCTTAAGATGAAGTCACAAGACAAGTGAGGGGTTCAATGAGTATAGCTTTGGTTTATTATTGATGTGAAAGTGACTTATGATTTGTGAAATAGGACCAGGATTAAAGTACTAGTTCAATGTGAGAAAATCTACTGCCTTGGGAACCGTGTCCAATGCAGGGTAGTTTAGGAGTTGAATTGGGGCTAACTAGTACAAGTGACAAGCTTGATCATGAAGTATGATGGCATCAAAGGGTTTAGCTCACCACTCAAGGGTCAAACCACAAGTTAATTCAACAATCTAGGAAAGTCGAATTGACTTGGAGAGAGACCAGTGCCTTGGGAATTGGGATAATGGAGTCAAAGTAAAGTTAACTTGTGGTTAAGGACTCCTATTGCATGAGACAAGTGGGCAATTAAAGTCTTGATGGATGAATAGGTCTAGATCTAAGTTTGAATTAAGTGGACCACAATCCCTTAAAACAAGGAATGCTACCCCCAAGGCAAGATTTGACAAGGTGACCTACTAGACCTAGGTTTTGAATTACTCCCATTCCAAATCCACTGAAATCTCAAGTACCCACGTCCTAGAAGTGGGACAACTCACTTCTCCAAGGTGGTGCGACTTTACTCAAGGAGGCCTAAAAGTGGGATAAGTGGGGTCAAGACAAGTCCAATGGCATCCAAACTTTAGATCCAAGTGGTTTAAGCAAGTGAGAAGATGGATCTACAATTTCAAGGCAATCCAATGGCTAGATCTTACTAGATCTGAGTTTGAACATACCAAGTGGTCCAAAATGGGGATTAAATCCCTTAAAATGTGGAATAGGGCCCACAAGGTAGAAATCAGAAAAGTGACAATCTGGGGGTAGGTTATTGGATGTGTAGATCATGAATCAAGCGGGATCTCAACTACCCACATACTAGATCTAGGTCAACCCACCAAAGTAGGAAGTGTGCCCTTGCTTGGAGAGGCTAAATGCCTTGGGAAGAGGGTCAAATGGAGGCCAATCCTCACCAAACTATAGATCCGGGATGCCGTGGATACTATAGAGGTGGGTTTTCAATATCTTACCCAAGAAGCCACTAGATCTTAGTAGATCTGAAAAAATGTAAAAATGGGGGTTTTGATTAATTAGGGTTTTAAATGTTTTAGACAAGTGGATAGATCATGGAGATAGAACTTACCTTGAGATCATACTTGAGTGATGAAGAGAGATGCTTTGATGTTGAGGAAGATTCCCGCAGAGATCAAATGAGAGATTGTTGATTTTGCTTGCCAAATTGATGCCCTAGCCCACAAGTGCGCCCTCCTCTACCTGTCAATCCAAGGAAAATCGATTTCAATCAGAGAGGTAAAGTATGGAGGAAATACAAGTAAAATGCAATGATAACATAGAATAGAAGGTCCTGGGACAGTAATACTCCCTGTTACCAAGGAAGAGATCCAAAGAAGAAGTAGGGAGAGTCTTCCCCTACCAATACTTCCTCCTCAAAGCAAATCGGCCTCCACCTGTAGATGCAAAAAACGTGGTACAAAAGATATGGCAAAACAAGATCTCCAATAACTCAGTGCAAAGGAAGAACCAATGAACGAACACCAAAAACATTCACCACAACACTGGAGATAGATGCAATAATAATTTTCTATTCTAATAATCCAGAGCCACAAGTCCCTTTACAATGAGAAGCTCTCTCCTTTAAATAGGAAGGAGAGGCATCAAAATCCTAACCACTTTTTGAATCAGTGGCTAAGATTAAAAGATACAAATGTCTAATCAATGGTTGAGATGAGCTCAATAATAAAATACATGGATCACTAATAAAATATAATATAAGTGGACAAAATCACCCTAGAAGAGGGGAGTCCCACCAAATCACGATGACAAAATATAATAGGAAGCTTATGGTGGGTCCAAGGGGTAATTTTATCCACCCTTGGTCAATCCCCATAGCACAATAATAATAAAATAGTCATCAATATACCAAATCGTGCCTCCATGGTCAAATCGTAGGCCTCAAAAGACCTCAGAAATCATCAGAAAGTGCCATAAGTGATGGATGCGGGCCCCGATGAAGTTGAAACTGTTGGAGGAGGGGTGGACGACATCGATCCATCATCACTGATCATCCCATGCCATAACATTGCCTCAGTAGCCCAAATCGATTTCCTCAATAGCCATTTTTACCAATCCTGAAATGCCTCGGGAAGCGTGAAACTGCCCCAAACTGCCTCTTGGAGTGCCTGCACTGTCAAGGTGAGGGCACCAGTGTGTCCGGGAGGGGGGTAATATGGTAAAAACAAGTGGCTGGACCACCCCCTCCAAGCACAGCGCCCTAGGTCAACTGGATAAAAATCACATATGCTCTTACAGGGCCTCCGACAGACCAAAACTGCACTGGGATAGCCTACTGAGGCTCAATCATCACTGTAAGTGCCCAGAACTGAAAACAAACTGTCTCATTGGACTCAGAAGGTCCAAATCCATCCAAGATGTGTACTCATACACCATATGAGTCTCTGCATGATCAATATATATATCCAATATACCGGCACAGGGCAAATAATAATAATCTGTAAATGATCAAATAATGCTGTAAACCATGAAGCATCATCATAACCCTGTAGCTACTGCATAGAATCATCATGTACATGTATATAGACCATATATCATCTATCCATATCATCACAAGGTCCAACCATCTCATGTCCTATGGTTGACCTTGGTCAAACTAGGTCTAACCAAGTCAACATGACCAAATATAACTTAGACCATCATCGGAAGCTGCTGCAAAGTGTCAAAGGTTAATGCATGCTCTACAACTTATTCAAATAACAATTATAACACAAAGTAATCATTACTGGCGATCTAAGTCCAAATATATAATGTCATTTATTATTATTATTATTACCCAGACTAGACTTTCAAGATCATACTCACTTCATAGCTGTGATCAATTTGCTAGTGAAGGGTGAAGGCTAAGATAATTGGCTAGGCTAAGGGATGACTTGACTGACTTAACTTTGTGACACTTTGACAAAGGGAAAGGGAATACACACCATAGTATATACTGAATGAGCAACAACACAGGGAATGGCGGTGTCTCACAAATGGATAAGTTGTTTAAAGAGGGTTTATTCACCTTTAACAGATGCGCACAATCCATAATACAAGTGAGGCCAACAATTGTTTTGATATAGCATTTAAGTTCCATTGCTTTTTGGGCCTGAAGTTTCTATAGCCTTTGATCTATGTGTGTTTATAAACACATTTCATAGATTTACATTTATTTTAGGCTTTCTACTGCAGGTGTGTTTTTAAGGCACTTATTTACCTGAGCACTTCTAGGTGTGTCACAGACAGCTTGTTTACCTAGGTATTTTACATTTCCAAAAGATATAACATTTTATTTTCATGGCCATTTTCATTTGGCATGCCTTTCATTCATGTGTGTACAAGATATAGCATTTCATTTTCCAGATTTTGTATTCATGGCAGCACTAAAAGTTTCAGGTTTAGCCAACACAACTTTAGTGACTAGGGGGAATTCCAACTCACCATAGGTAAGTTTTGTCACCAACTCAGAGCCGAGACACAATAAACAGGGAAGCTCATCCAATACAGAGGCTACAGTGGGGAAAAGTCCTTCCATGCCACTAGTCAAGTAGTAAGTCAAGGTGATAAACTAAAAGGTAGGCAATGGATGGATGAAGACAATGAATACTGGAGCCAACACTAGCAAGCCAAGGTATGGTGGAATGATCACTTCTATTCTCCCTAAGGAGGGTACAGCCAATGAGTATGAATAGTGAACTTCTAAGTCTGAGTAGGAACAATATAATATATATAATAAGCTCAACCAGGTCCATATATCTATATGATCGCCAGATCATGACACTAGGTGCTAAGACATGCTATGAGAATAAGTATAAAAGCAATATAACCATAACACAATGATATACCTGCTGAATCATATACCTGAATGCTCATCAACCTGTACCATCATCTGTCCTTTGAAACTGCTGCTGTAACTTTGGGCACTACTGACTGCTCTGTACCAATGGTATAATGGCTACATCGGTCTTCTCTCTGAGTGTCCTGAGACTCAGTCATGACATGGGGAATATATACTGCTGTCCACAATCTGATAGTGATTTAATAGATGCTCATCTCAGCATCTCAAATGTAAGGGAACTGGCTGAATAGTGTACTGGAATCAGAAAAATAATGTATGGTAGCCCGACTACTATATATGTGATAACAGTCACCTCAACCCTAATGTCCTCTTATTGGAGCAAGACTGCCCTTCCTCAAAAATTATTTCATCAGCAAAAATAATGCTAATCCTTGCAAAACCTTTAGTCCAAGGTTACTTGGGAGCAGGAGCGAAATGCGAAATTTCTAAAAGATTCCGGTTTGGTAGAGTTTTTTATATAATATATATATATATTTTATATATTTTGATGCATATATGTCAACAAATGCATGTAGAATGTTGAATTAGTTATGGAATGCATAAAAACATGAAATAATCAATAAACCATAATACCATATAACATCTTTCATCAATCATCAATCATATAGTAGTGAATTCGTCAACCATAGGTCCAATATCCATAACATCAACCTTAAAGCTTCAAATTTTCAATATATAACATTTTGTCATTGTTGCCGCCTAAAACACACTTAACAAAATAAGTCTCCCAACCGCTATGTGTGTTCTTGAGGGAAACTTTGAGTGTAGAATCCACTGTCACCTTGCTTCTAAACTCCTCCATTTAGACCCCAACTCTAAAAGGTCACGAGGGGTTGTCCCTACTTGCTAAGATTCTTTTATGAATTTATTTTAAGAGTTGTAAATTATTCAATGTCCAAATGACAAGCAATCGTGTAGGGATGCAATAATTCAAATGACAAGCAAACCTTAATAAACCAAACACAATTGCAAGAGAGAATTATCAATTCATTAACAAGACTAGTGCCTACTTTACTTGGGTTATGGAGTCACAAATATAATATAAATAAGATTATCAAAGACACTCAAATGGCATTAAATCATTCAGATATCACAATAATCAAAATATCACATTTAACATTAACTTGTAGTAAATGAACAATTTAATGAATGAAATATGCTAGTAACAAGATTGAACCAAAATTGAAATGCTTTCAAAGTAGAATACTTGGAAATGAAATAACGATTGTTGTGTTTTGCAAATGGTCCTTTAGATTTTAATTGATTTTAAGTCTCTCTTTAGCTTGGGGGAATTAAGGTTTCTGCAAGAAAACTAATGCTACTCTATGTGTCTACCCCAAGAAGTTATCTCTTTCGATTTGAGAGAGATTGCCGGGTGCTCAACAAGAGAACACAAGGTTCTCAACTAGCTCCACGGGTCAACCCCAAACCTTGCTGGGTGCTCAACAGGAGGACACTAAGTGCCACGAGGCTCCCAACAGCCTCTACCCCTCTAGATCCACGGGTCAAGCTTCTTTTTCTTAGTATCTAGTTAAGATCGACTTCTGAGTGCCTATTAGTCTAGCCAACACAAATCCTTGCCCTTTCTTGTCACCCAGGATTGGTCGAACCGGCAAGGGGAGTGAATACGAGGTGAAAATCAGGGCACAGTTTATTTTAGCCTATAATAAATAAAAAAACCAAAGTACAATGCAAGCCAACGCGATTTTACAAGGGAGGAAAAGCCTACTCACTTGTAAGGTGCGGGAAAATAAATTAAAGTAAAAATAATTATTAATTAGGAAGCAAATCTAAAAGCCAACAAGGTATTGCATGGATGGGCAGGTCCTCTTCTCATGCAAGGTGTGGGCAAACAAAAATACAAGCCAACACGATTTTACAAGGGAGGCAAAGTCTTCTCACTTGTAAGGTGCGGGTAAAATATACTTAAAGAGAAAGAAACAACTATACTAAACCCAAGCCACTCAACAACCGCTATGCAAGGGTGCTGTGCCTTCTCACTTGCATGCAATGGATGTAAAAAAGAAAATGAAGAACTTTTACTTGAAAAGAAAGCAAGAAATCAAGCCCAAGAGACTCTCTTGGACTTGCTACAACAATATAGATTTCAACATTTAGTACTATAGAGAATATGATAAGGAAGAGTGTTATTTTGACCTTTTTTGCAAGTGGCTGAAAATTGTAGCTTGTGGGTGCCCCTTATGCTTGATGATGGCAATTATGATAGATCTGAAAATAAAACACCAAAGTAACCAAAGAAGAGTTATGAGTTTGAGGTAGAGATATAGAACCAAAGAACAGAAAGGAAGTTGGGCGAATGGAGTCTTCTTGGTAGTGGGATTTAGAGGGACTAAGCTCCTCTTTTCGAATGTACTTGATAGGTAGCAATGCTAGCATGCTTGCTACAACCTCCAGCTTAGATAACTTGTAAACACTCACAACAACTTGCACAAGAGAATAAAAATACCGATGCTTCACCACATAAAATGCTTCTAAAGAATTGCTCATTCAAACAAGAATTTACAAATTTCAAAGCATCATATATGGCTATCAATAAGAAATAAATTATAAACTATTACTTCTTACGCTACTAGAATGCACATTCCCTTCAAAGGTCGATAAAATTCCAACAATAAGCAAAGTTGTGAAATGACACAGTTTACCTAAATGGTTCAAAGAGACTCAAACATCCACACAATAGACAATCACACAATGCAATAGCCTACAAAGCCTTTCTTTTTATTCCAATTCTAAAAAAATATTACAAATAAATCTAGAGCAGAGGTTCCACCTTCATATTCGTTTACAATGGAGAAGAGCTCTCATTATATAGAGAACAAGAGAGAGGAGATGCGCATGGATCAAGGGAGGGCACATTAGTTTGAGGATGAGTTAACTTGTTGTTGCTCCCTTTGATCAAGCGTTGAACTAAACCTTAAGAGGGAGGGGATTGCGCCGCCTCTCAAGAGGTAGGCACATCCCTCTTTGGAATTATCACCAAACCAATGGCTGCCATGTGGAGCAAGACGCCCACGTGAAGAGGGTGCTCCTCAAACTTTAAAACTTTAGATATATTCACCCACCTCATGTTTTGACTTTATAACATAAGGCTTATGCTTTTAATCAAGTCGCCCATCATGAGAAATAAGATGCCAACTCATTTGGCACATGTTTATTTTTTTATTTTTATTTTTTTGATATTTGGTGCAGGTTGTGGCATTGTTAGCATTAAAATGCCACTCTGTAGGACTGATAAGAAAAAATGCTCCATGTGATAATTTAATCACCCGAAACATAGGAAGATTGGGTCACAGGGTAAAGAGGGCGCTCTGAGCATGAAAACAAGCATCCCTGCGCCATATTCTGCCTCTATATCACACTTTTATCACCATTTGAATTTTTTTTATTTAAACCATTAAAAATGGCCTAATTTTGTGGAAAAAATTGTTTTTCTCGGAACTGACTCAAACTCCTGAGGAACCTAGTACGTGTCCATACGACTCATTATTGATGGTTAGCATGAAAAAATACATAGACACTTAGGGTTTAATAACCTCCCAAGGTTTGACCACCAAGGTTAATACTCCAACTTTGGAGGTGAGTGAAAAACTTAGGAAGTATACGTCGCTGAAGCACAACGCATAATTCCTAAGCAAAAAACACTTTAGAGTATCCCCTTGATAGATAAACCTTAGGTAAGCCGAGCTTGTTACAAAAAAGACCATGCTTTGACCAACTTATTACAATTCCCCATTGGGGGTATGGAAACGCAATAAGTTTTAAAAAGGGCCCAATTATGGCATGACGGACTTTAGTATCGTCGAAAAAGAACATGTAACATGTTCATCCTTGACACGCTCGCTTGAAATTCCAACTGAGTGCAACTTAGGTGGTAACAATGCCGATAAGATAAGCGAAGAACATTGAATGGTATGCCACATGCATAGAGAAACCATAACATTTTTGCATCCATATCGTCCTTACCACCTTGGTCAAGGAAATCTGAAATTGTCTTGTGTGGCTGGATGGGCAAGAATCCACTACCTTGGGTGGATGGGCCTCCAGTTCTCGGTGAGCATGAGGAGTCCTGGTCATCCCTTGATCCTTTTGATTTGTTTTGTGCTTCAAATTCTTCCTTCTTATAGATGGATTTCTGGGCCTCCAGTTCTTGGTGAGCATGAGGGGTCCTGGTCATCCCTTGATCCTTTTGATTTGTTTTGTGCTTCAAATTATTCTTTCTTATAGATGGCTCTCTGTGTTGATGCCACATGTGGGCAAATACAAACTCCTATAGTTTTTTTTCATCACATGGCATGTGCCCACATAGATGTCTTCTCAGTTCTCGGTGAGCATGAGGGGTCTTGGTCAACCCTTTATCCTTTTATTGTTTTGTGCTTCAAATTCTTTTTTCTTATAGATGGCCCTTTGTGTTGATGCCACATGTGGGCAAATACAAACTCATATAGTTTTTTTTTCATCACATGGCATGTGCCCACGCAGATGTCTTCTCACATGGGTATATGAACCTGTGTAAGTGTTTTTACAATGGGGGCAACCAAATTTCGTGGTTCCACCCCCTTTGCCTCCTCCCTGCCTTGTGACATATTTCCACAAGGGTGTTGGGTCCTCTTTGGTCCTCCTCCTCCTCTCCATGGTATGTGCCACTACCCACTTCTTCATCATCTCCCTCATTCCTCCTCCGGTTTCCAATCACCATCATCAAAATCACAAATGGAACCTATGCTGTTGGGAGCGGGGAGCGAAAAGCGAAATTTTCAAAAGCTTCCGTTTTGGGAGCATTTTTTATATAATACATATTTTAATATATTTTGATACATATATATAAAAAAAACATGCAGGATGTCAAATTAGTTGTAGAAAACATGAAAACATAGATCTAACTATTGGATTAATGATGGTTATTAGATTATCAACCATTCAGTATACATATACCATCAATAATCTAGCAGCTATAACTTATAACATTGTCATGATTTGCCATCAACAAACTCTAACAAATAACATCAACCACAATGAAATAGAGCATTATATTCATTACCAGAGAATTGTAATATTTAATCAACAATTCAAACTTCAAAGGTAGGTTCAAACTTCAAACTGACCATCAAGAACAAACCTAACTTGTGCCCAAAACTAACCATCAAGAATAGTGTCCTCCACCTCTTGAAATTCATGTCCAACAAATGTGATGCAACGTTGTTTTTCAAACCCTGCCATGAATCACCACTTGAGACCATACTAGCCATTGACTCATTTACTTCAAAAGGTGCCTGAAGATGAGGTAGTAGCTAGCGAATATGGTCTTTGCAATCTTAAGTATCTTCAACCTAGAGTGATTGCAAAAAAAGTGGTGGGCCATGCTATGATTGGTAATAAATTTTATCATTTTCTTCCCTCTTTTACAATGCACCATTCTATTTATAACAAGGGTCCTTCATCTTAATAGTAATACGCATCAAAAGGTTCAGTGTGTGGACCGAATACCCTGATGAAAATATGTTAGGGTAGATATCCTCGATGATTGCTCTTGCTACCTTACAATTAGTAGCGTTATCAACGATGACTTGAATGGCATTGTTCAACCCAATCTCTTGAATGGTTTTAATTAAAGGTTCTGCAATATTAATACTAGTCTTGTAACATAGTAGTCATGGGCTAAAAGGAAGACCGCACCACTAGCAAACACACCAAGAATATTTATCAATGGCCTGCCACTACATTTGTCCAAGCACCAAATACAATGTGAATGGATACTAGTACACCATATTTAGTCCAATCAATTGTAAAATGTCCTAGACCATTATGGATTTTTGGCTCTTTCCATGTTAATCCCATGGTTTTAGCTTTGTCATACTCTAGGCTCTTGTATCCTTTAGGGGAACTATTGATGGCTTGTACCATTTCATGCAAATAGGGTGAATGAAGAGCATTGAATGGTACACCACATGCATAGAGAAACCTGAAATTTTTTGCATCCACTTCATCCTTGCAACTATTGTTAAGGGAATCAAATATTTTTTCAAGCACAAGTGAGAATCCACTACCATAGGGGGATGGGGATTGACCACCATACATTCTATGTGAGTTTGAAGTCTTAGATTCAACCCTTGATTTTTTGGATTTGTTTTGCACAACCTCCTCTTCTTGTATTTGTTTCTTTTTTAAATGGCACAGGGTCACCTGTTTTGAATCCTATAGTCTTACCTTCATCCCATGGCGTAATGCCATATAGATGCTTTCTCACATGGGCATATGAACCTGTGTAAGTTTCATTACAATGGGGGCATATAAACTTTGTTTGTGCTTCCACCCTATTTTACTCGCCCAAGCATTGTCACATACTTCCACAAGGGTGTTAAAGTCTCTTTGTGTGTTTTCCCGTCATCATTGTTAGCCTCATTATCAACATCCCCTTCTATTTCTTCCTTCTCTCAACAGTATGTGCCACCGCTTACTTCTTCCTCCTCAACACTGGTATTTCAGCTTCCTAACACCACAATCATAATAAAAAATGGAACCAAAAGAAAAACCACATAGCCATCATGCTTCTTGACCCAATATGAGAATAACTTGCTACTTCCAATAGAATAATGGAGAAGGAGAAATGGGAAAGAGTAGAAGAGAAAACTCAAGATTCAACATAGTGGAATTTAAAACAAACAAACAAACAAAGAGTGGGTTTTAGAGCCTACCTCTTTAGCTCTCCAACAGTGATTGAATGCAACTACGGAAGCCTTCAATCTCCCTTCCAAGATCTCACAAACAACAACCTTCAATCTACCTTCCAAGCTCTCACGAATTTTCTCATTAACACTAGCTAACTTCCCACTCAAAACCCTAGAAAAGAGGAATAACATGAGTGGAATGATAAATAAAATGAGAGAAAATGAAGTGAGTGAGTGTTTTAATCAAGTAAAGGAACCCTAGTCATGCATAGACTAATGATTAAATCCTTGTCTTGGTTCACACAAGCAAGAGAGAAAAAAGAAGTGCCTCTAATTGGCGGGAGCTAAGTGGGAGCACTGAGGGAGCGGTTGAGGGAGCGACCTGTGAGCGTTGAGGGAGCAATTTGGGAGTGAAGCTCCCTGTTTTGGCAGGGAGCATTTTTTTTTAGGGAGGCGCGATTCCAAAAAACGCTCCTAAGAGGAATCGATGAGGAATCGCGCTTCCGAGGCCGATTCCTCTGGGAGCGCGAATTGGGAGTGAAGCGGGGAGTGGGGGGGATTCCCTGCAGCCTAGAATGTAACCAGCAAAATAAACCATATACCCATGAAAATAAACCATATACCCATGATCATGTTTGTTGGGTCTAGAGAATTAACCTGTTGCATGCAATAGAATGAGGGAGGAAGCATGGGAAAGAGCAGGAGAGGTACATCTACATTCTAGAATCTAGATTCCAAGCATTCAAAATTTCAACATATAGATCAAACTTTCAAAGTTCAAAGTTCAAAGTTCAAACACAAAGCAAATCAACAAGAAAGGGTTTAGAGCCTACCTCTTTGGCTCTCCAATGGTAGTGACAAACCTTCTTCAATCTCCAAGAAGAACCCAAGCTTGATAGAAGCCTTCTCCTCTTCTCCTCTTCTCTCTTTTCAAGCAAAGCAAAGTGAGAATGAGTGTGGAGAAGAGGGCTTTATCCCCCAAAGCCCTCCTTGAGTCCTCCTTCCCTCCAAAAGTCCAATCGTGGACCCCATACCCCTTCCTCTACCTTTTCCGTGGGCTACAGCGGGAGTGACCATGGGAGCGCGGGGAGCGATTTGAGGAGCATTGAGGAGCGTTTTTAAAGCGCCCAAGAGTGATCAGGGAACGAACGCTCCTGATTGCTCCCTCATCCCTCCAGGACAGAGGCAGGGAGCGTTCATTCAGCACTAGAAGCGCGCTTCAAGAAATGGTCCGGATCGGGAGTGAACATGGAACTGCGCTTTGTAGACGCTTTGGCAGTGAATTGGCCCTATAACAAGCTTCCAAAGTAGGGGTGAGGGGGGGAGGGCACTTCCCTGCAACCTAGCCTTAGTCATCCATACAAGAGAAAAAGAGAGATGGAAAAACTCACATTGAACTTCTCTCTTAACTTCTCTCTCAAACACTCTGTATCTAATCTTGAAGGGCAACTCCCACAACTCCAACTATGTTTCTAGTAAATGAATCTTTTCTCCATTTAGACCTTCTTCCATCTGAAATTAGGGTTTTATCCATTTAAGATTTAAAGAGGTGAAAACAATATTTTAATGCATAGAAAGTGTCTTCCTACCTAGGGTGCACCTCCCTAAGACTTTTTATGTGTGATTAGGGTCTCTCAAACCCTAACACACCTCTTGTAGAGCCCATTAACCCTAGCACTCCACTTCATGACTGAAAGTGATGCTTCATTTGATCTTCATTAGGTTTATAAGTCCAATTTTGACATGCGACCTCATTCACTTTTGGATAGGTCCACATGCTACATGTCATCATCCTAGTTTTGAAGAGTACGCCTTTATTCTTTGTCTAATGATTTAGACCATATCAATTATGCTACATCGCATGTCTCCATACAAAAGTCTCTCTTCCAAATATTTAGGAACATTGCCTCAAACAAAGTGTAATACCCCAAATGTCTCAAGGGTGAAACATGCCTCTAAATATGTAGAATCCATCTTAGATAATGTGTAATGCTCCATAAAGTCACTTTAATACTAAGATGCAGGAAACATTACCCCCTATCCCCGCACCGTTTCCGTATGGAAACACGTTTCAGCGTCTGGGACGGTATGGAAATGCGCTTTCGTATAGACGAACGTGTTTCTCGTATGGGAAACGTGTCCGTCTGTACGAAAACGCGTCCGACCCTACGGAAGCACGACCACCCCTACGAAAACGCGTTTCCGTACAGGAAACCCATCCATATGACGTGCTTCCTCTTTTCTAGCGATTTTAACTTATTTAATTCGGATTTTTTTTTATTTTTATTTTTAATTTTGACTTCAATTAATGGTTTTAGGAAGGTTCTAGAGGCCATCTAAAGGTTATAAAATGAAGTTTACCCTCTCATTTGGCTCACACGATTTTGGCATAGTGATTGCTCTTGGACTGAAGCCGATATTTGCAGGGGTTTATTTGTGTTTTCAGATTTGAAGAGAAGCCACTTCAACAAGGGAGATTTCAGCATTGAGGAAGGCAGATTTCAGCGTTGAGGAAGGCTGATTTTAGAGGGAGGCTCAGTAAGAATTTTTTTACAGAGGTTCTAGAAACGGGGAAACGCGATATATATATATATATATATATATATATATATATATATTATAAATTTATATAGGACATTTAAAAAATTTAAAATACATATTACAAATCAATGAATCATACATGTAACATCATAATTTATTCATAATTTCATAAATGATTCTATAATGCAAGTAGTAAATTCAAAAGTACACACTTTTATTCATAAATGACTCCATAATGCAAGTAGTAATATCAAAAAACAGCCTTGATAAATGAGGCTAGTACATAGATATCCAAAATCAACCTTCATGTATGAGGCTACAAGTACAATGTTGAAAGTAGTAAATAGTAAATACTGAACAATGAAGACTAATAATCAACATCCTCATCCTTAGAATCCTCCTAAAAAATGGAACAAGAAGCACGTCCAACAGTGGATTGTTGAGTGTGTTGATAGGAAGAAGTGTCAACTCCACTTATGAGTTAGTCGATATTTAGGGCAGCAAGAGAGAGGTCCAAGTTAGGGGATTCTGGATCCACATCCCAATCTTTACAAGGCCCACTGCTATATTCTGGACCCCTACGAGATGCAAGGCAAAAGTTGGAGTGCACATAAACAAGATCCTCAGCTTTCTGTGAACCCAACTTGTTGCATTTCACAGAATGAATAAATCCATATGTGCTCCAATTCCTTTCTGTTGATGAAGAACTTGCAACCTGTGAAAGAACACGAGTGGCAAGACTTTGCAAATGTACACCATTTGCTCCATGATAAACGCACCACCCAACTGGATTCATGGTGCTTCTCTCCTCCAAAGCTGACAAATTTCCATAATCATCTAATCCCGCAACAAAACTAGCAAATTCTTCCTTCACCTCTTTGTGTAGATGAGCTGGAAATACTCTCATAAGGGCCTTTTTCATCCCATTAGCCACCTCTCTATCCTGATCGGGTGCCTTCCCCTTCCCATTTCTTTGAGTAATGAGCTCCTCATCATAAAATCTAGGGTTCAATGCATGTGCTAAAGTATGCAAGTTAGTGTTGAACCCATTCCACCTGTCAACCATGATTTTCTTCACTAAATCAGCAAAACCAACATCAACAAACAAAAGCTGAGGAGACTCCTGTGAAATTATTTCCATAGTCTTCTCAATCATGGTGTCCATGCCATCATATACCTCTCCCAGGAAAGGTTGGTCTATGTCAGTGCTTCGGAGAAGCTCAAATGTTGGGCTTGTGAACTTGAGCAAGAAATCTATCTTTCTCCACCACTCCTCGTCAAGGCATACCTTGCGTACCATATATCTTCGCTCTGTATCTGCTTGTCTCCACTTAGCCCAAAGCTAACTCATCACCATAGAAACCAATGCCTGCTTAATTTCAACAAGGCGACGCAACATGATGAATTTGGAGGCATATCTTGTCTCAACAACTTTCAACAACTCTAATCTAGAGTATTCTCGAAATATTGCTTGAGATTGGTGGTGGTTGGTGATGAATTTTATTATCTTCCTTGCTTCCCCTGTGAGTTCCTTTATCCATGAAACTTTATGGTCAATCTCTTCCAGGATCATATTCGGATTATGGACAATGCAAGGTGTCCAAAAAACATGCTCATACCTGCTCTCAACAATTAACATTGCAACTTTGCAAACTGGTGCATTATCCGTGTGTTATCACATCCATAGTAGCCGGGCTACCATGATTGCAGAGCAGTTCATTATATTTTTTTGAGCCAAGCCTTTACATGAGATCAACCTATGATGAACAGTATTTTTGATCACTCACACATCAAAGTAGCCCCAGATCAGACATGTAGTAGACCTTATGCCAAGGATGAGCCTCTTGACCTCAGATTTGATGATCGAGATGACCTTTTATCCCGTACAAAGCAGTACAGTGCCCAAAGTTTCAGCAACAGTGTTTCAGTGGTTACATGTGATCGAGATAGCAGATACATGTAAATGGCCCAGCAGGTATATGATGTGCATTGGTTTTATTATCTTGCTCTTTTGGTCATTTTGATAGCTTGACTTAGTATCTGATGATCATGATCTGGTAGTATATATATATGAAATGAATATGGTTGTGGATAAATATCTAAATGGTTTTATTACTTGCATTTAGAAGCTCTTGTTTTATACTCGTTGGTTTTACCCTCCTTGGTGTGTGGACATGATCATTCCCACCTTTATGGCTTGCTAGCTTAGGCATCACTTTCACTTTTCCCATCCATCCGTTATCTTTCCCACTTTTGGTTTTTACCCTGACTTACACCTCAGCCCGTGATATGGAGGACTTCCCCACTTTTGCCTCTATGTTGGATAACATCCCTGTTAGTTTGTGTCTCAGCTTTGACTTGGCAACAGAACTTACCCTTTGGTGAGTTGGATTTGATATCTTGATCACTATAGTCGGTTGCCTCGATGTTTGGTCTTGATTGTAGAAAGTCCCCTTAGTTGCTTGAGTTGTGTTGGCTAAAACCTGAAGCAAATTGTACTACCATCATTACATGTGGAAACTATTGTTATATCTTTTATGAAAGCCCATGAGAATACTTTAAAAACTGTGCTTCTCAGCACAATGAAAGAGGGCTGTGAAATTATGGAAAATTAAATGAAAAACACCCTGGATGAAAGCTTGAGTAGTTGTGCTTCTAAGCACATGCAAAATCCCCAAAAGGGTTATGAAATGAAATGAACTGGAAACTAAAAGCACCCTGGATAAAAGCTTTAGTATTTGTGCTTCTAAGCACATGCAAAATCCCCAAAAGTGTTATATAGGCCTAAAGAAAGCAGTGGTTAAATATATTATGCTAAATCCAAAGACTGTTGGCCAAGGAAATGAAATGTAATGATTAATTCCTCACAGAGCCCACAGGTTGTGATGTGAGATGGAGTAAGGGACAACTAATTCTAAGTGTCCCCTAGAACCTCAAGTTACGGTTAGCCGGGCACCCAGTCCATGGCGATTCTAGAAAAGATCCTCACGGAGCTGATACAACTTGGATGTGAGTTGTAGACATTTGCCAAGGTTGAATAAGCACTCCTCTAAACAAATTATCCCATTTGTGAGACATTGACATTCCCTGTGTGTTTATTATTCGACATATGCTTAAGTGTGTATTCCCTCTCCCTTATCCAAAGTATCACAGTGTTGAGTCGGTCAAGTCATCCCCTTTATCCTAGCCTTGCATTCTTCACCCTCACCCTTTGCTAGCAAATTGATCATGTCTGCAGAATGAGTATATCCTTGTGGTTCTTTTGTAAGTAAATGATTATTTGATCTTATGCTTACTTATAATTATTAGTTAACTGCTAGTGAAATGATCCTTAATGCTTTAAGTCTTGCTATGAGAATGATTAAAAGAGCATGCCTTAACCATTTGCACTTGCAGTAGTAGGCTTTTCTAGCCTGGGTCATATTTTGATCATTTTGACCTGGTCAAACCTAGTTTGACAAGTCAACCTTGGATCCGTGATGGGTTGGACCAGTGATGATGTATGATGATGATTTATGGTCCTTTGATGCACCTTTGATGACTCCATATAGTAGACACAGGTTTTAGATGATGATTGATGTACCTTTTTATGGTTATTATTTTCAGATCATTTATTTTATTATTGTCAGGGTATGGCTGACGCTACAGATGATCTTACAGGTTGCCACAGGGTGTATGGGTACTCATCTCTAGTAGATTTGGACCTTCTGAGTCCATTGAGATACTTAGTCTATGTTGTTGGGAGCGGGGAGTGGGAGCGAAAAGTGAAATTTTCAAAAGCTTCCATTTTGGGAGCGTTTTTTATATAATACATATTTTAATATATTTTGATACACACACACACACACACACACACACACACACACACACATATATAAACATGCAGGATGCCAAATTAGTTAGAAAACATGAAAACATAGATCTAACTATTGGATTAATGATGATTATTAAATCATTAACCATTCAGTACACATATACCATCAATAATCTAGCAGTTATAACTTATAACATTGTCATGATTTGCTATCAACAAACTCTAACAAATAACATCAACCACAATGAAATAGAGCATTATATTCATTACCAGAGAATTGTAATATTTAATCAACAATTCAAACTTCAAAGGTAGGTTCAAACTTCAAATTGACCATCAAGAACAAACCTAACTTGTGCCCAAAACTAACCATCAAGAATAGTGCCCTCCACCTCTTGAAATTCATGTCCAACAAATGTGATGCAACGTTTTCTTTCAAACCCTGCCATGAATCACTTGAGACCATACTGGCCAATGACTCATTTACTTCAAAAGGCGCTTGGAGGTGAGGTAGTAGCTAGCGAATATGGTCTTTGCAATCTTAAGTAGCTTCAACCTAGAGTGATTGCAAAAAAAGTGGTGGGCCATGCTATGATTGGTAATAAATTTTATCATTTTCTTCCCTCTTTTACAATGCACCATTCTATTTATAACTAGGGTCCTTCATCTTAATAATAATACGCATCAAAAGGTTCAATGTGTGGACCGAACACCCTGATGAAAATATGTTGGGGTACATATCCTCAATGATTGTTCTTGCTACCTTACAATTAGTAGTGTTATCAACGATGACTTGAATGGCATTGTTCATAACGTAATGCCATATAGATGCTTTCTCACATGGGTATATGAACCTGTGTAAGTTTCATTACAATGGGGGCATATAAACTTTGTTTGTGCTTCCACCCTATTTCCCCCACCCAAGCCTTGTCCCATACTTCCACAAGGGTGTTAAAGTCTCTTTGTGTTTTTTCCCATATCATTGTTAGCATCATTATCAACATCCCCTTCTATTTCTTCCTTCTCTCAACGGTATATGCCACCGCTTACTTCTTCCTCCTCAACACTGGTATTTCAGCTTCCTAACACCACAATCATAATAAAAAATGGAACTGTTACCACACAACTTGTAGTTGTCCCTAATGATATCCCATCCGGGATGGTAGAGGAGATGGACAACTAAAGAGGTGACCCAAGAGATGCCACGATTCCCAATGCAAGCTGGGAGTCACGTCAACTGAGGCACTCTTCACTTTAGATCAAGATGAATCAAGACCAAGGGGGAGACCCTATAGCCAATCAAAGGAGATTGGACCCAAACAAAGGCTTCTAGGGATATGTGAAAGACAAGTTACGGAAACCAATGCAAGGTTAGGTGGACCTAGAAGTTTAAGTATGGTTGAAAGAGGCTTAAGGGATGACTAGTGTTTCAACCAATGAATGATTTAGGCCACATAATGAGATTAAATGACAAGATCTAGCACCATGAAATACACAAGTGGGACCCACTTCCTTGGGATATGGAAATGGTTCAAATGGGACCCACAAGGTGAAGTTAAGGGTGCAAATGGTACCAAGGGATATGCAAAGAGTAGATCTATGGATCTAAGATGAAATTAGAGATACCCACATATGGGATCTAGCACTTGACATTAATCCCAAGAAGTGCGATTTGCCTTAGGTAGACTAGTGCCTTGAAATGGATGGGTAAATGGAGTAAAAAAAGATGCCAAAATGTAGATCGGGACACTTAAGATGCAAATCAAGGGTGTTACTCAAGATCAAGTAAATGTGATGGCTAGATCTTGCTAGATCTAATGTTCCACTAAGTGAACCAAGTGGGCAACAACCCTCAAAATGAGGAATGATACCCCCAAGGCAAAAAATCCACAAAGTGAGACACTAGATGTAGGTTTCAAGGTTTGCTCTTTTCAAATCAAGCGGGTTCTCATCCATCCAAGTCCTTGAAGTGGGACAACTCAAACCCCCAAGAAGTGCGACTTTGCCCAAGGAGGGCTAAAAGCATAGGAAAGTGTGTCAAATCAAGTCCAAAAGCCACCAAACTTTAGATCGGGGTAGTTAAGTCAATTACCAAGGTGGATCTTGAAAATCAAAGGGATCCAATGGCTAGATCTCCATAGATATGAAATTGAACATGCAACACAAAATTGACCCAAGTCGGGCAGAACCCTCAAAATGAGGAATGGGGCCCACAAGGTGAAAATCAATGAAGTGAAGCCCCTAAGTATGAGGATCATGAATCAAGTGGGATCTCACCTACCCATGTACTAGATCTAGCTTAACTCAACCACGCAAGGAGGGCGAATTTACCCAAGGAAGGCTAAGTGCCTTGAAAAGTGTGTCAAATGTAGCCCAATCCACACTAAACTATAGATCCGAATCGTCGTGGATACTATTGAGGTGGGTTTTCAATATCTTTTCAAAAGCCAAGCTAGATCTAAGTAGATCTAAGAAAAACAAAAATGAGGGTTTTGATTTTAATGTAGTTTTTGACCAATAGGATGGATAGCAAGCGAAATCAATATGTATCTTGTAGATCTTACCTCAAAACTTGCAGCCTCTTAGCATATGGAGAAATATTGCCCTAGTTACAATTCCAAGCTTGATCCAAGTGTTTTCAACCAAAATCATCCAAGCCTTAGGAGGAGAGATGTCTCATGAAAACTTGTAAAATCAAACCACAACAAGTTAGATTTGATCCACAAATCCATAAGATCTAAGCATGTCATTTCAAGAAAGTAATCAATGGACAAAGCACTATTGAAAAACTCCCTCTCTATGAAGACGTCTTGCTCATGGGGGATGTGAGCAACCCCTACAATCTTCCCACAAAGCAAATCGTTGAGCTAGCTTCAAGCAATTCGGCCTCCCTCTCTTGATGTCGATTTCACCTGTAGAAGCAAAGAATGTCTAGAAACAAGATGCAAGAACATATACAAGAGCAACCCAATCAAAGCCAAGAAGTAGATCTCCAAAATAATATTTTCATTCCATGTTTTCCAGAGCCCAAAGGTGAGCTATACAATATGGGGTCTCCTCCTTATATACGATAATAAACACCAAAACCCTAGATCTCAAAACCACTTTATGAAATGAGTGGTTGAGATTAAAAGATCTCAATACATAATCAATGGCTAAGATGAATCAAAACAATATAACACATGGATCACTCAAAATAGTGATGATGTCATAGCTAAAAAGTACTCATGGAGGGTGATGTCATCCTCTAGAGGGGGCAAAGATACATGGGCCCACCTCATATGACTAGGACATGACACATGAAGCACATGGTGGGGCTATGAGGCATCAATCCTTGCTAGCTCATCCCCATGGCACAATAAAATAATATAATATGTCCAAAATAAATACAAATGATCAAATCTGTCCTCAAAATTTGTGAGAGACGTGCAGTAAAAGGCCTCCTATGGTCTTTGTGGACCCCACTAACTGATGAAAACTGGCTGGAAGATGGGGGGTTCACCCTGAAAGACCTCTGTGAAGACCAAGTGCCAAAACCTTGCCTCAATTGCCCAAATCGAATTCCTCAGTGACCCTTTTATTGCATTTTTAACCTGTCTCGGTAACTGTGGAAGTGCTGAAACTGCCTCTTAGGGCATATGTGCTGTCAAATTGAGCCCACCAGGCTCTCCAGAAGGGGGGGGGGGTAAATGGTAATATCAAGTGGCTGGACCACCCCCTCCTCATACAACGCCCTAGGTGAACTAGCCTCTCCTGGCCCCTGCTGGTCAGGCTGGGAAATCAACCCCAAATCTGGTCAACAAGTAGAAAACTGCATCTATCACTGTCAGAGGTGCCCGGAATTGAATGATAAGTGTCTCATTGGATTCAGAAGACCCAAATCTACTAAGAATGTGTGCTCATACACCATGGGTTGCTCTGATGGGCTAACTGTAGGGTCCACCATATATGGACAGTGCATAATCTGATGATCTGAAGTAATAATAAAACTTGCTGTACTGCATCAATCACCATCTGAATCATACATCCTTCATATAGCATCATCATCAAGAGTATGTGGGATCATGAATAAGCATGCATGGCCCACATCATCACGGATCCCAAGGAATGACCATAGTCAAACTGAGTTTGAATAGGTCAATATACAACCAAGGATAAATCATATCAATAGACTAAGACATGTTCCTCTAATCATACTCACAGCTTAACTTAAAGTATAACATCATTTAGTGGCATTAATCATGTTTGCATATTCCATTGTTATTTATAATTACTTGCACAATAGCTTATATTACAAACTCACCCATTGGACATGGTCTAACTGCTAGCTAAGGAAGAAGGCTAGGAACAAGGCTTGGGCAAAAAGGGGTGACTTGTCTAGACTCAACTAAAAGATAGTTTGGATTGGGAAAAGAGGGGAAGCTACAAACTTTGTGCCAGACAAATAACACGGGGAAGGGCTGTGCCTCACAAATGGGTAAGTTGTTTAGAGAGTGCTTATTCAACTTAGGCATCATGTCTACCTCAAGTTTATCCAAGTTCATTAGAATCATTCAATTTCATTTCATGACCTTTTTGGCCTACATAACCCTTCGGATCTCAGGTGTGCTGATAAGCACAACTAATTGCAGCTTGCATCCACGGCATGTTTGTATATATGTAAGGTCAGCAATTGTTTAGATATAGAATTTAAGAACCATTGCTTTTTGGACCTTTCTTATACTCTTCGAGGAGTATTTTTAGCAGTTCATCGCTCTTAACCTTTACTCACGTGTGTTGATAAACACATTCTAGAGTTTTTTAGTTTCCATGGGCGAATTCACATAAGTTTCCATAAGTAGTACATGAGCTTTTAGTTTTAGCCAACAACATCTCAAGTGACTAGGGGGAGTTCACGCCAGTGCCAAACATCGGGACAAACGACCAGAATGATTTAGGCCTACAATCCAACTTACCAAAGGCAAGTTTTGTCACCAACTCAGAGCCGAGACACTAAACAAATAGGGATGTGATCCAAACATAGAGGTAGTAAAAAGAGAAGTCCTCAATATCAGAAAGTCAAATAAGACAAGTCAAGGGTTAAAGTCAAAATAAGGAAAGTCATGGACGGATGGAGTCAAGTGAAAGTGGAGCCTAAGTTAGCAGACAACTGGTGTCAAGAAAGACCATATCCATGCAAGGTAGTAAACCAGTGAGTTTTGTCAAACAACCTAAATGTGCAAGTAAAATGTCCATTTTATAATTCATCATCAAGATAGTCCATTTTAAGTTTATAAAGTTTGCCACATCATGAATCATATACCAAGCTAATGCTGTGAACATGACTAAAGCAACAAAATAATAATCCACAGTCAATGATTAGAAATCCATAGGTCATACAACATCATCATAAGAATAATCATCATATATCATCTAAAACACTGTTGCAATACATCTCTAGGGACTGAACTGAAACTATATGGAATAAAGGGTCACATCGGTTATCAAATCTGAACTCTCAAGGCTCAGCCTTGACACAGGGTCTAACATAAGTCTGAAAAATACATTGCTCTGATCATGAGTGATCTCAAAATATAAAGTCATCATAGCCAAGCTCTGAAAAATCTAAGCTCTGGAATGTGTAGATATCTGCTAAGCAAGAATAGTAGCCCTGCTACTATGGTGTGATAACAGGAACCAAAAGAAAAAACCTCATAGCCATCATGCTTCTTGACCCAAGATGAGAATAACTTGCTACCTCCAATAGAATAATGGAGAAGGAGAAATGGGAAAGAGTAGAAGAGAAAACTCAAGATTCAACATAGTGGAATTTAAAACAAACAAACAAACAAACAAACAAAGAGTGGGTTTTAGAGCCTACTTCTTTAGCTCTCCAAGAGTGATTGAATGTAACTATGGAAGCCTTCAATCTCCCTTCCAAGATCTCACAAACAACAACCTTCAATCTACCTTCCAAGCTCTCACAAATTTTCTCATTAACACTAGCTAACTTTCCACTCAAAACCCTAGTAAAGAGGAATAACATGAATGAAATGATAAATAGAATGAGAGAAAATGAAGTGAGTGAGTGTTTTAATCAACTAAAGGAACCCTAGTCATGCATAGACCAATGATTGAATCCTTGTCTTTGTTCACACAAGCAAGAGAGAAAAAAGAAGTGCCTCTAACCGGCGGGAGCTAAGTGGGAGCACTGAGGGAGCGTTTTTTTGTCTCCTGGGAGCACTGAGGGAGCGGCTGAGGGAGCGACCTGGGAGCGTTTAGGGTGGGAGCGTTTAGGGAGCGATCCGAGAGCGTTGAAGGAGCGATTCGGGAGCGCTGAGGGAACGATTCGGGAGCGAAGCTCACTGTTTTGGCAGGGATCGTTTTTTTTTTGAAGGAAGTGCGATTCCAAAAAACGCTCCCAAGAGGAATCGCGCTTCCGAGGCCGATTCCTCATCGATTACTTTGGGAGCTCGAATTGGGAGCGAAGCGGGGAGGGGGGGGCGATATATGCATCCAACCAAGCTCCTACTTCAGCCCCCAAGCCCAACAAGAGGGCTGAATACTACCCCCTTTGGGCTCATGTTGAAAAGATTGCAAGATGTTGAGGTGGTGGGTCATGGGAATGGAGATGTAAGCTTTGCAAAAATATGTATAAGGGCACCTTTCCAGGAGTGAAGGGGCATATTTTGCATGAAGCAGGAAATGGTGTTGAAGGTTGCTCAAAAACAGTTGACCTAAGTGAGAGAAGGAGGTATCAAAATGAGCAAGATGAGGTCGATAGGGTAAAGAGAACACATGACCAGCTTGCTAATGCAACTGTTCAAGCTCCAAACACTGAGCCAAGGATTGTGCATTTAGAAAGGAAGAGGAAAGCAGCACGCCAAGAACAATCACAACCATCCAAAAACACTGGGGTTTTTTCAATTCAACAGAGTAGAATAGCCAAGTTGGTAAATGTTCAAGGCAGAGAAGAAGCTGACACAAGAGTGGCTAGGGCCATTTATGCTTGTGGTATATCTTTCAATGTGGTTCAGTCTCCTTACTGGCAAGATCTACTGAGAGAAATCAACACAGCTCCTGCATGGTACAAGTGGCCCAACTATGAAAAAGTCCGCATTGATTTGCTCAAAAAGGAGAAGGAGCTCGTGGACGATATCTTAGCACCGATTCGTTCTTTATGGACTAGCTCTGGGGTTACCATAGTATCTGATGGATGGACAAATACCAAGCGTAGTGCATTAATAAAGGTATTAATTCCCAATGACAACATATGAGATATTAGCCACTGGCCAATGTCAAAATATGAGATATTAATTTACCAATGACAACATATGAGAAATTAGCCACTGGCCAATGTCAGGCCATGTGTGACTTGAGTGTTGGACATGCACAACACGTGTTGTTGTGTGTGTACACTCAGGCCACAAGTGTTTCGAGTATCCGGTGTCTGTCATGGGGACACAAGACACAGGGCCTAAAAGGAGGGACCTGTGACTTAGCTATTGATGTATTAATATATATCAATCTTAGTTGCAAATGTACATTATTGTATAAATATATTTTTTGATATATAGTATGTACATATAATATGTAGATTTGCCTAATATTTAATAAAACTAAATCTAATGCAGTAAAATAATAAAAAACTATATATTTTCACGTCCAAATTATTATTATTTTTCTCGAAATAACAATATTTATAGTTTTTCTCAGTGTTTAAAAAATGCTTACATTTTTTCTATCTATCTACCTATCTACACACACACTACTGTTTCCCTGATTCGTAGCTTTTGAAAGTGGCTTTTTCGAACTTGTATCCAACGTTGAAAAAGTCGGACTCGGCAAAAAGTCGGCAAGGGTCTCGAAAACAATTTCTCGGCAACATCGGCGAAAAAATCGGGAAAAGTCGGAAAAAGTCGGCAAACATTAAAAAATACAAAATACATTCTTTTTTTTCAGAATTTTAAACATACAACGTAACTATAACATCAGATAAACACATTGGAACATAAATATGAAGAAATCAATAATATATAGATGTAGTGGATGCAAATAACTCGGAGTTGTTTGATTTCAATGACTCGGACTATTAAAAAATACATAAAATTTTACAATTTTAATGAAAAAAATATATATTAAAGATTCCAAGCTATGATTCCAAACCATTAGAGACAAAATATTATCATAATGGCACCAACCGCAATACATATCTAAATCAAAATTGAAAAAACATAATCATCAAAATCATTGTCTATGTCGAGATCATATTTATCAATAGCACCATGTTCCCCCACCTCTAGGCTCTAGACTTTGCCTCTGCCTCCAATCTCGAAGTTGATCCTCCAAGGACATCAATTAACACCCTACAATTTTGTTCAAACTTCTTAATCCAAGCGTTAAAATAAGGTAGAAAGAGCTTCCCATGCTTAATAAGTGATTTTGCTTGACTGAAGGTTACATTTTTTTATTAAGGTCATGACACTGTAATTCAAACCAGTGTAGTTTCACTCGGCCAAGACTCGCGAGTCTCGCCGAGTCTGGCCGAGTCAACTGCCAGCCGCATAATCGCGACAGACTCGGAGCCCTAACTCGACACTCGCGGGTTTTGGGCAAACTCGTGGAAACTCGGCAAACTCGTGAATACTCGGCGTCACTCGTGGATACTCGGCGTCCGGTTTGGCGTACATCGTGGCAGTTAATGGGCCCTATTTTACCACCGCGGGGTTTCATATTGGCGCCAAAAGAATGGCGCGAAAGTTTGGCGTCGGTTTTGAGCCTTTAAGAAGGCATTCGGGGTCCTCCTCCACTCATAGCAAGTTGCGAAGTGACTGAGAGTGAGCCGCGAAGTGACTGAGAGCGAGTGAGTTTCGAGTTGAGGGTTCATTTCCGAGTCGAGCCGCGAAGTGTTTTTCGAGTTGATTTCCGAGTCGAGCCGCGAAGTGTTTTTCGAGTTGATTTCCGAGTCGAGAGTTCGAGTTTGCAGAGGCGAAGACAGAGCTGGGTGCTGGGTGCTGGGTTCCGAAGTTTGGTCGCCTGCTACCGTTGCTCCTGCTTGCTCGACATCAGCGGCCATCGACATCGGCTTACAGGTTGGTCGAATTTCTTTATTTTAATGCTATTTAAAATTTTAAATGTATATTTTATAAATGTTTTAAATTTACGTTTTATATAATATATAATATATAAATGTTTTAATGTTTTATTTTAATGTTATAAATTTACGTTTTATATATTATATGTAATAAAAACATATATTATAAAACGTAATAAAAACATATATTATATAAATAGCATTTAAAACATGCTATTTATATAATATATGTTTTTATTACGTTTTATAATATGTTATTTTAATTTTTATAAATGTTTTAAATTTTAAATTTTTAAATTTTAAATTTTAGATATGTTTTAACTTTTAGATATGTTTTTAATTTTAGATTTTTTTTTATGATATTACATTACATTACATTATTATTACATTATATTTTTTTTTAATTTTAGATATTACATTTAAATTTTTATGTTTTAAATTTTAATTTTACATATTTTTTTTAAGTTTTAATATTAATTTTTAAATTACAATGTAATATATGTAATCATATATTACATTGTAATTTAATAATTAATATTAAAACTTAAAAAAAACATATGTAAAATTAAAATTTAAAACATAATAACATATATATTTGAAATTTGAATTTTTTAAGTTAATCTATGTTTTTGAGATTTTTTTTAAATTTCATTTTCAATTTTGAATTTGAATTTTTTGAATTTGTTAAGTTTATTTTTTTTTATTTTAAGTTTTTAATGGTTTCTTTTGGCTGCTGCCATGACTGCCTACAAGGCATGTAGGCTGCCACTGGGCAGCCTGTAGGATGCCACTGTGGCAGCCTACATGCCTGTAGGCAGTCATGGCAGCAGTATGAAATTTAACCATTAAAAACTTAAAATAAAATAATAATAAATTTAACAAATTAAAAAAAATCAAATACAAAATTGAAAATGAAATTTAAAACAAATCTCAAAAACATAAGAAAATTATAAATTTATTTGAATTTTGTTTTTTAATTTTTTAAATTTGCTAAGTTGTTTTTTTATTTCAAGTTTTGATTTTCATTTTTAAATTGTTTGGCCTTGGCATGCTGATGCCATGACTGCCTACAGGCATGTAGGTAGTCATGGCCGCAGCATGCCAAGGCCAAACCATTAAAAAATGAAAATAAAACTTGAAATAAAAAAAACAACTTAACAAATTTAATTTAATTTAACAAATTACATTTAATTTTAATTCATAAATAAAATTTCATTTTAATTGTTTTTAACTTTTTCCACTCAGATCGTCATCCATGGCACCTAAGGGGAAATCTGGAAGGGCTCTTGATAAAGTATGGGAACATTGTATCCGCGTGGTCCCAGGGCAAGACAATCAAGTCAAGTGCAAGTACTGTCCAACGACTATGTATGGGGGCATTAACAGGTTAAAACACCACTTAGCTCGAGTTGTGTGCAAAGATGTCATAGTTTGTGATGGCTGCCCTGAAGAAGTCACAGCGGAAATGAACGCTGCTTTGGAAAGCATCAAAGACCAAAATGCCAAAAGATCTAGGCTGAGGTTTGAAACTACAGGGATGGGTAGATCTCCAATGGGACCCCCAGGTAGTTGTTCATCAAGTTTTGCACCAGGTGCTACAACAAGTCCATCTATCACCTCTAATTTCTTCCTTCCTCGTACGACCCCGGGATCTCAACCTACCTTGGACAGCTTTAATGAAAAGAAAAGGAAGGAAGCAGATATGGCAGTGAGGAGGTTTTGGTACCATGACAGCCTCTCCTTCAACATTGCAAGGTCTCCATTTTATCAGCCCATGGTAGATGCTATTGCAAGTGCTGGCCCTGGATACAAAGCCCCCTCATACAGTGCACTTAGGGGGAAAGATCTAGATGAGGAGTTGCAGTGTGTCAAGGAACAGTTGGAGAGCATTAAAAGGTCATGGGAGTTTACAGGTTGCACAATCTTGTCAGATGGGTGGACAGATCAGAGGAATAGAACGATCATAAATTTTCTTGTGGCTTGCCCTAAAGGAACCATGTTCCTGAAATCTGTTGATGCATCCTCACATGTGAAAGATGCAAATCTGATATTTGCATTGTTAGCAGAGGTTGTTGAAGAAGTGGGGGCCAAAAATGTTGTCCAAGTAATCACCGACAACGCAGCAAATTATGTGGCAGCAGGTAAATTGCTTTGTGCAAAATACCCTTCTCTTTTTTGGACCCCTTGTGCTGCCCATTGTATAGATTTGATTTTGGAGGACATTGGGAAGTTGGAGTGGGTGCAAGATGTGGTTCATGAGTGCAAACAAATCACCAAGTACATTTATAACCATTCTTGGGTGCTGAGTCTTATGAGAGAGCACACAGAAGGTGAGCTCAGTCGCCCTGCTGTCACACGGTTTGCAACCAACTTTCTCTCCCTCCAAAGCCTTCTTAATGAGTACCAAGCATTGAGACGGATGGTTAGTAGCAGGGAATGGATACATTATAAGGATAGCACAAAACCAGATGCAATGGCTATGAGCTTGTCTGTCCGTAGAGATAGTTTATGGGAGGAAGTCACTGAGATTGTTAGCATGACAGAACCACTTGTGAGAGTGTTGAGGATCATGGATGGTGACAAACCACCAATGGGGTATGTTTATGAGGGGATGGACAGGGCCAAAGAGGCCATCAAGGTCTTCTATAAGGGGGATGAATCAAAATATCGCCCTATATGGGATATTATTGATTCCAGGTGGGACAGGCAACTACATTCACCATTACATGCTGCAGGGGCATATCTCAATCCGAGCATATTCTATAATGTAGGGTCTAAAATTCAAAAGGATCTTGAGGTGATGAGAGGTATGATGATATGCATTGAGAGGATGTACCCCAATCAAGAAACTCAAGACTTGATCAATATGCAGCGAGATATGTACAAGGAATCATCTGGCATGTTTGGATTTAGCTCAACACAACGTCTCAGGGAGAAGAAAATGCCATGTAAGATTCAATTTGTAATTCGTTAAATTTTATTTTGCTAGTTTTATTTTTAAAGTTTGACATTGCAAAACTTGTAATCTTTGTTTATTTTTTTTTATAACAACCCAATGGTGGGTAGATTGTGGCGCTGAGGCACCGCAACTACAGGAATTCGCCATCAGAATATTGAGTCAGCCTTGCAGCGCTTCAGGTTGTGAGCGCAATTGGTCAGTATTCGAGCACATCCACACCAAAAAGCGCAACAGGTTGGAGCATGAGAGGTTGGAGAAGTTGGTCTACATATATTACAACCTTCGGATGCTCACAAAACAGCTGCGGAGAAAGGATTTGGATCCAATTTTATTGGATCAAATTGATCTAGTCTCTGATTGGGTAGTGGAGGATGAAGCTCCTCCTGATTTGGCTTGGCTTGATGAAGAGACCGAGGGTCCCTCTGGTGTACCATTTTCTGAAATGGAAACGCCAAACACACCTTCATCACAGTTGATTTTTCCATCTAGTGATGTTGTCACTAGCTCTACTAGGGCCTATACTAGGCGTTCCACTGCTCATAGTCATGCATGAGAATCGAGTTTGGACTTGGAGACACTATCTTTTTTGATTTTCTAGTTATGTTTACCTATGTATTTGAACTTGGTACAATTTTGGAATGTGTTCAAGGAATAATCTTTCAGTTCACTATTTTGCATACAAATATGGAGTGTCAAATGTTGTATTATTAATTTTTATGAGATGATCTAATGAATTTCTGCATAGAATTGTTTTTATAACTTATATGGATTAGAAATGTCATTATCTATGTTTTTTGTGCTTAAAAGTTACCACATTTTTAATTTTTTTCATATTTTTCATATTTGCCGAGTCTTTGCCGAGTCTTATCCGAGTCTTATCCGAGTCTGCCGAGTCGGCCGAGTCCCAAGCCAGCCGAGTATTTGCCGAGTCCGAGTCTGACTACATTGATTCAAACAACTTTAACAATCAGGCATCGACACCACCAACATCAAGGTACATAGAGAGTTTGATGTACTTCATTAAATTCCAATCCCTTACCCACATACATGATAGAATCCACTGGAAACGTTGGAATCCTGAAATCCTGAAAACCATTAAGTCTGTTGAATTCTAAATGGGATCTAAAATCCTACTTTTTGCATATGAAGTCTGATGAGGTTGGAACCACTCTCAAACATCCTGAAACAATTAATGGTAATGTTAAAAATTTAAGTAAAAGGATGGAAAATGAAAGATAAAGAGAATGTCACTTTTACAATGAAAGATAAAGAGAATGTCAATGGAAAATGAAAGATAAAGAGAATGTCACTTTTACAATGAAAGATAAAGAGAATGTCACTTTTACTTTAAGAATTTAACATTACCATTTAGTATTGTTGCCATCAATGTTACATGTACAAAACCCATCAAATTTATAAAAAAAAACCTGAGTTTTTAAAACTGTGAAAAAACCTGGGCGATTTTTTCCATAAACTCGCGATTTTTTCGAAAAAAGCGCCGATTTTTTGAAAAAGTCGGAAGTCGCCGATTTTTTAAAAAATCGCGATTTTTACGAGCCGATTTTTCGGCAAGGGTTACACCTCGCGACTTTTACAAAAAGTCGCGATTTTTCGGCGACTTTTTCAAGTATGCTTGTATCTGTTTCCCTGTTTCCTAGCATTTTGAAAGCATCTTTTCCGAAACTTGTATCTGTTTCCCTGATTCCTAGCATTTTGAAAATGTATTTTCCAAAATTGTTCCTATTTCCCTGTTTCAGGTAACTTAGATTTATACTTTTGTATCTACTTGATAGAACTCTGCAAGGTACACTGGTTTTAACAATTATCATACAGACTTGCTCCGATGGTGTTCTTAAATATTTCATTGCTTTTTACATCTAACCTCGACTAAATAATATTTGTTAGGCTTTTTGATGACTCGATTGTTTCCCATTGTGGATGTCTTTGAAATGGATGTTAGGTTACTTTCCAAGCAACTAGAAGCACTTATAATCCTTTATTATCTGGAGAAGTTATAAGTTGTTAGAGTAAGAAGAAAGTTAGATGAGGAAGCCTTTTGTCAGAGTTATGTGATAGTGCTTTATTTTGATGCCACTTAACAGGAAGTTGCTGTGAAGAAGTTTTTGGATCAAGATTTCTCAGGAGATGCACTTGAAGAGTTCAGAAGAGAAGTAAGATTCCCAGAAGTCATCAAATGCTCATTTGATCTAAGAACACTCTATTACAAAATATGGACTCTTGTATTTACCTCTCTTTTGATTCCACAGAGTTTTTACCAAAGAAGGTGCAGAAAATAATAGCCCTGTTGTTTATATGGTTCATACAGAGATGATCTGCAATAAATGTGACATATTTTGGACATGGATTTCAGGTACGAATCATGCGAAGGTTGCGTCATCCGAATGTTGTTCTTTTTATGGGTGCTGTTACTCGTCCGCCAAATCTTTCTATTGTCACTGAGTTTCTTCCAAGGTATGTTGATGTCATACATGATACAAGTGTGATTGTCAGAAAAGTAGGGCTCAATTAATGTCCCTAACTACAAGTTGTTTGACTGTTTGATCACTTTCTATGAAGAGTTCTATAAACAGTGCATTTTGAAATAGCCAAAAACCAAAAGTAAAATGCATATTCTTTTAGAATTGTAGTCGTTTTGGAGTTCTGAATTGATTTGAAAGTGCAGCGTAATCTTATTTCCACATTGTTTATGGCCAATATCTTGGTGTACTATATATAAGTAGGGTTTTTGAAGTCACTTATGATTTTAGTCACACAGAGAGGCTGAGCACCATAGATGCTGAAATACTGAATTTGATAATCCAATGGAAAATTAGGCGATCACATAAGTAATCCAAAATCAAAGTACCATTAATAAGTGAGAATAATCCATGTGGAAGGAATAATGAAAGGAAAATGTTTCTTTTTCTTTCCCTTCTTCTTGGACAGGTTCCTAACCAGCAATGGGAGTGACGATTGGACCACAGTTGGTTGGAAGAAGATAGGGTCAATCTCTGAGGGAAGCTAACAGGCTTTGTACACCTGATGCTTGGTGATAAGACTAGTCCCTAAGTTGTTAGTGGGCTTAGTTTGGCTACTTGTTATATTTGTACTTTATCTTTTGTATTTCTCGTATCCCAATGTGAATAATTCATAAATGACTTTATCAAACTTGATCTCTCACCTAAACATGTATATTTTACTGTAAGCTCAAGGGGACTTGGTCAAACATGATGACTCTCGACAGTTTTATAATTTTATATATACATAATATGATATAGTGTACATATGTGTACATTGTGGCAATCTCTTTTGTTGCATGCATACTTGCTCTTGGATTCACTTCTTGTGTGTGACTATTCCCTTGCTGTTTGATTCCATTCTTGTGTGCAGCAATCTCCTTTGTTACTTGGATACTTGCTCTTTTATTCCCTTCTTGAAAACATAAGCCAACATTTGTGCAAGTTTCTACTCATGCCATTGTTGAAAATTATGCCTTGTCTACACATTGTCTGCCTCAGGGTTTCTTCCTTCCCATATGCCAAGTTGCTTCTACCTTGGAATTCGTTCTCTACTGTAGTCAGTGAACCTGTGTGTTATGATAGTACCAGCACCACCGTACCTACAAAGGTGCCCCAGGGAGATGGTGTCTTCTTCTTCTTTTTTATCTGACTAGGGGGGGTGTTTAGCCACTTATTCTGAGGTGGGGTTATGGCTAGACCCTCTGGTTTCTCCTCTGGAAGTACTATGGCTTAATGGCATTGCTGACTGCCTCATAAAAGGGTTTGAAACACTGAGGTTGGTGTCCGGGGATTCCAAGTGTGGGTCACTGGGTCACATGACCCCGACCTTGTTTTATCAATCTAGCGGCAGGTTCTTCAGCATTGAGGCATATACTCATCCTTCATAGCACTTCCAGCACCCTCCTGGCCCTCCAGTTCACTAGCGCCCTCTCTCTAGGCCCTCCTACAGAGGATGACATCATCTTCCTGGGAAGACTGTAATGCTTGATAGGGGGGGGGGGGGCGTTGTGGGTTTTCCATCACTGTTGGGGTTAGTTGGGGCATGAAGACCCCCCCCTATGCAGTCTGGCCTTCAGTTTGGTCAAATTTGGCCTTGTTCAGCGATTTTGCTCATGTTTGGGTCAAATCTAGGGAAAAACACCCAATTTACCCACTTTTATCATTATTTTATATTATTTTTGTTTTAATTTTAAGTTGACATTTTTAATATTAAATTGACCTTATTTTATGTAAAAGTGAGTGTGAGATCATATAAAAATTCAATCTCCTCACTTCATTTTTCATCATCAACTCTTGGGATAATTTCATTATGTCTGCTATTTGGCCTAACTAGGGCTCTTTGAAGGGAACACCCAATTTACTCACTTTTATCATTATTTTATATTATTTTTGTTTTAATTTTAAGTTGACATTTTTAATATTAAATTGACCTTATTTTATGTAAAAGTGAGTGTGAGATCATATAAAAATTCAATCTCCTCACTTCATTTTTCATCATCAATTCTTGGGATAATTTCATTATGTCTGCTATTTGGCCTAACTAGGGCTCTTTGAAGGGATGCACTCCTTGATGAAGGTTATTTTGCAAGTTTGAAGCATTTCTTGGAAGTTTTACTATTTTTCATGCCATTGCTAAGGTGAGGCTAGAGTTGTTTGCTTAACACGTGCACTTGGAGGTATCTTTACTTTTGGTTTGATGTTTCTTAGTCAATTTGTATGAAGTTGATGCATGTTAGGGTTGAATGGAAGCCATTGTTGCTTCATTTTGTTTTGATTGACATTTCATTTTTATCTTTGATCACCCTTGCATTCAAGCTTGAGCTTTATGTCTTCAAGTTTTGCTAGGCTAGGTTCCCTCAATGAATTCTAGAGATTGTTGAGGTTAGCCCTAGTTGCCAAGCTTGCCAAGTACCATTTCAAAGAGGGTAACTCCTCTCATTGATGCCCTAGGGTTTGGTAGATAGTTTTCTTTTGAAACCCTAGGTTGTTCAGCTACTTCTAAAACTAAATTTTTGAGTTGTGTATGCTTGTAAATATTATCGTTAACCTAGTTTTTATGCTAGCTAGTTTTTATTATTGAATTAGTTGTTAATTTTAATGCTAAAAAACTAAATTTTAAAGTTGTAAAAACCTAATTTCTAAACCAAATTCTGTGTTTTTGCCCTAGGTTTGAAGTTCCAGACCTACCAGACCTAATCTACCCCCTACGACTTCCTCTCCTACCCTCGCCCTCACCATATTTGAATTCGACCTCATCCACAAGGCTCCCTACACACCCTCGGATCCCCTCCAAACCTCCTTGCTGCCCTCCTTGTCCACCTGTTGCCCTATCCGCAGCCTACTGCCCTACCTTCCCTCCTCCACAGCTCGGCCTTTTTCTTCTCCCTCCTACCTGATCCTCCCTTCTCTCCACTTCCTTCCCCTCGGCCTGCTTCTCACCTTCTCCTTTACTCGCAGCCCTAACTCCATCCTTCTCCCTTGCCATTCAATCCCTTCCTTCACTCCACCTTCCCTTCCCCTTAGACATCTCCACGGTGCCCTTTTCCCTTTCTGCTGCTCCATTTCTGAGCTCTCCTTTTCAGCCTGCCCTATCCTCCTTTACCATCTGGGGCCTTTCCTTACCAGCCCTAGCTTCTACCTTCCCTCTTCACGGCCTCCCTTTCTGCTGCTGCCCTAAATCCGCAGCCTCCCCTTTGCTGCCCTCTTCCCATACCACGAGCCTTTCTTACCTTGCATTCTCCAATCTCCAAGCCTTTTCTCTTTTACACAGGCCTGCCCTTGAGCAGCCCTTGTGTGCCCTTTTCTTTATCTCTTTACCTGCACAAAACACATATAAAAAAACAAGTTATTTTATTAATTGAGATAGCTGTTGTCATATATCTTGCATTATGAAGATTATTTTTTGATACATATCTGAGTTATAAGCACAGCACAAGGAGAAGTTAGTTCATAAATTCATTTAATTCAAAGGTTATTTTATAATTCTGATTTGTTTACAAGCTGGAAGATAGTAGTTATAAGCTCCGACTCGGATGAACTTGGTATCTCATTTGCTGATATTAAATACAAATTTCTTTACACATTGAATGAAATCCCTATTGAGATCCACGTTGTGAATTCGTCTTACTACTTTCTATTGCTGGTCCACTCGTGAAAGGTGATATTGATAGACATTGGTGACTGATATTTCTGATGTTATAATCGTGATTACTTATAGTTACCATTTGACCTCTAGTTACTTATGATAGTTAATGACACATGTTCCACTAGATGCTGATGATTTTGGCCTATTTGGTATTTCTACTTACATATGCTCTTGCCATGGGTTATTCTGTTGGTTGATGTTAATGATTGACGAATGATAGTCCTTGCATCATTTTATTTACTTCTGATACACAGATCTGGAAAATACTTCTTTATATCAAAATTTAGTCAATGAACTTGGATTAACTTCTCATCAGGGTTTCTTTGATAACATACATTGCATATTTGATTAATGGTTGAATTATGTTTGCAATACAATGTTTTGATCTAGTATTGATTATTTTTACATGTGTATACGTTCTTACATTTTATTGAATAGCTTTAGTAACGTGTTTATGATAATTGAATGCACTTGACTCCATTTAGGCACTGGTCTAACTAACACTTGCATAGAAAATATAGTTTTTGGTTGTCTCAATGTTCTACAGGATTCCATAAGGATACTTCTCCTTGGAGGTTTTGACTTCTGAAGAAGTTAGAACGGCGACCGAGGTGACATTGGGTCACTGTTCTTGTTTTTGCTTATTGGGAATTAGCCCTGCTAATTTGCCCGGTAACATTTTTGATGCCATTGCCGGGGAAGTTTCGAAAATCAAAGTGGTTTATCCGGAGTCATTGACATCCTTGGCAAAACGGCATTTGGTAAGAAGATTGAGGTAAGTCTTTGATTGGTATTTTGAAAATATTGTTAAGGACTAATCTTGCAGATCTTACCTGGTGACTCCACTCATTTAAAAGCTACTCCACTAGTTGATTCAGAACTCAATCCGATCATCTCAGGTACGCCTTTGTTTTTGGTACTTTGGTTAGGTTTGTTAAGTTAACTTGGCAGGTCTCTCCTAGCGACTCCGACTAAAGAAAAATAACAGAAGTATTCCACAAAGACAAGGAAACCGGGGTGACATGGCCTCTTCTTGCAAAGTGGATGTTCCATTTGAATTTAAGGATATTGAGTATCCTACAGATGCAGAAAACGAGATAGCTTTTGCTCCTATTGATTTGTCAAAATTTCCTGGGCATTCTGATGAGCTAACAGAGATTTTTTGGCACCCATTCAATTGCAGTCGTGGTAAGGCCTGGGAACATGTTCAATGGTTCATGACGATGGCTGAAGAAAATCATCAATAAGGAAGAAAGCCTTTACATGAGAACATTTATTCATCACCTAGGAGGAAAGCCTCTTGCTTGGTTCGTGGGCTTAGAAAAAGCGACAATATCATCATTTGCAGAATTGGTAAAAGCCTTCTGTAGCTACTGGGATCTTGAGCACTGTTATCACACAACTTGTAGTTGCCCCTAGAGGTATCCCATCCGGGACGGTAGAGGAGTTAGGAAACTAAAGAGGTGACCTAAGAGATGCCACGGTTCCCAATGCAATGTGGGAGTCACGTCAACCGAGGCACTCTTCGCTTTAAGTCAGGGTATAACCAGACCAAGGGGGAGACCCTAATACCCCAATCACAGTTGATTGGACCTGTTATCACACAACTTGTAGTTGCCCCTAGAGGTATCCCATCCGGGACGGTAGAGGAGACAGGCAACTAAAGAGGTGACCCAAGAGATGCCACGGTTCCCAATGCAATGTGGGAGTCACGTCAACCGAGGCACTCTTCCCTTTAGGTCAAGGTATAACTAGACCAAGGGGGAGACCCTATACCCCAATCACAGTTGATTGGACCTAAACAAAGGTTTCTAAGGGTAGGTAAATGATGAGTTACGGAAACCAATGCAAGGCTAAGTGGACCTAAAGGTTAAGGTATGGTTGAAGGTGGTGTGATGGATAATAAGTGTTTCAACCTATAAATGGTTTAGGCCACATGATGGGGTATGATTACTAGGTATAGTACCAATGTGTTTGCACAAATGGGTCTAGTTTCTTGGGAAGTGTGAAATGGTTCTAGATGGACCCACAAGGTGAAGTTAGGTGTGAGGGTGGTACTATAGGTTAGATCTAGGATAAATTTATAAGTTGGAGTTGGTTCTAGGATTACCCATGTGCTAGATCTAGGGTTGGACACTAATCCCAAGAAGTGCGCCTTGCTTGGAGAAGGACTAGTGCCTTGTTTAGTGGGTTAATGGAGTCAAGAAAGATGTCAAAGTGTAGATCGGGACACCTAGAAGCCAAGTCAAGTGAAATGGATGTGATCCAATGGTTAGGTCTTACTAGATCTAGGTTTTTGAGTGATGACCAAAAGTGGACCACAATTCCTTAAAACAAGGAATGCAATCCCCAAGGTAGATCGGGGCAAAAGGATAGTCTAGACCTAGGTTTCAAGGCATGGGCATTCCAAATCTACGAAAATCTCCAACACCCACTTCCTAGAAGTGGTCCAACTCAAAATTTCCAAGGGGTGCGACTTTCTCAAGGAGAGGCAAAAAGTGGGTTTGGTGGACCATGCCAAGTCCAATGGCCACCAAAGTGTAGATCCGGGGTGCTAGTACCCCGATCTATGTTCCTTCAAAGTTTCAAATGAATCCAATGGGTAGATCTTGGTAGATCTAGGTTTTAAGGTGCCAAGAAGGTCAAAAGGGGGGTTTCAACCCCTCAAAACATGGAGAGATGTCCACAAGGTAGTTTTCACCAAAGTAAGGATATGGGTATGTGTTATCAAGTGTCTAGTTGTCAAATCAAGCGGGATCTCACATACCCATGTGCTAGATCTAGCCCAACAAGCCTCTCTCAAGGAAGTGCGCTTTAGGTCAAGGAGAGCTTTTTGTCTTAGAAAATGGGTCAATTCTTAGCCAATCACCACCAAATTATAGATCCAACTAGGGGTGGATGCTATAGAGGTGGGTTTTCAATATCTTTTCAAATTGAGGGCTAGATCTAAGTAGATCTAAGAAATACCAAAAACAAGGGTTTTAATTTGATTAGGGTTTTTGTGATCTAGAAATTATGGAAGATTCAAGGAAGAGAAGATCATACCTCTTGGGACATACCTGGATGAAGAGATGAATGCTAGTTGAGACGAGGATTACTTTGCCAAAGATCAAATGGAGAATTGTTGAAGCCCTCTTGCCAAATCGATTTTTCCAAGCCACATGAGATTCCTTCTAACCTGTCAAGCCAAGGAGCAAAGCATCAATTAGTTTAACAAATTGAAGGTAGATGCAAACAAGAGAGAGAAAAACATAGAATAGTTGACACAAAGGCAAAACCACTCCCTGTCAAACCCAAAACGACTTCTTCCAAGCTTGAAGGGCAAGCCTCCCCACCAATTCGCACTTGTCAAAGTCGCCCTCTCAACCTGCAAATAAAGTATGGCAAATACGCAAGAAAGCTACAAAAGATCCTCCAGTGCAATGGACAATAGCATTTACAATCGAAACAACCAACATCCACTCCAATCCAAGCATGTACTCCAAAAGATAGAAATTTTATTCCAAGAGCCAAGAGCCAAAAATCTCTAGATGATTTTACAATGAGGGGGTCTCCTCCTTATATAGGATAATAAAGACCAAAACCCTAGATCTCAAAACCACTTTTTGAAATGAGTGGTTGAGATTAAAAGATCTCACAACATAATCAATGGCTAAGATGAATCCATAACATAATATCACATGGATCACTCAACATAACAATAGCGCCCTCAATAAATGGTACAATAGAGGGTGACGTCATCCCACAAGAGGGGTATAAAGTACAATAATCCACCTCATGATGACTAGGACATGATAAAATAAGCACATGGTGGGGCTAGGAGGTATAAATCCTTGCTAGCTCACCCCAAGGCACAATGAAATAATAAAAATATGTCCAATATAATAATAATGACCAAAACTGTCCTCAGAATCCATGACAGTCGAGCAGTAAATATCCTCCTGTGATCAATCTGGAGATACCCACATGGTGAAAAATGACTGGAAGATAGTGAGATCAACCTGGAAGACCTCTGTGAAAACCAAATGCCAAAACCTTGCCTCAATTGCCCAAATCGATTTCCTCAGTGACCACTTTATCCCATTTTTTAACTGCCTCGGGAACTGTGAAAGTGCCAAAACTGCCTCCTAGGGTGCTAGCGCTGTCCATCTGAGCCCACCAGGCTCTCCGGGAGGGGGGATAAATGGTAATAACAAGTGGCTGGACCACCCCCTCCATCATCAGCGCCCTAGGTGAACTGGCCTCTCGGGGCCCCTGCTGCTTAGGCTGGGAAATCAGCCCCAAATCTGGTCAACAAGTGTAAAACTGCATCAATCACTGCCAGAAGTGCCCGGAACTGAAAGATAAGTGTCTCAATGGATCCAGAAGACCCAAATCCACTAGGAATGAGTACTCATACACCCTGGGCTGCCCTAATGGGCCAGCTGTAGGGTCCACCATATATGGACAATGTATAATCTGCTGATCTGTAATAATAATAACCTGCTGAACTGGATCAAACATCATCTGTATCATATGTCCATCATGTGACATCATCATCAAACATGTGGGACCATAAATCATCACCAATAATCATCATACATGGTCCACATCATCACGGATCCCAAGAATATATATAATCAAGGATAAACCACATCAGTAGACTAAGACAATGCTTCTTTAATCACTTCATAGCTAAGCTCAAAGTATAAATTCCATTCAGTGGCATTAATTAAGTTAACATATTCCGTGATAATATAAAATTACTTGCACCCTAGTTCAAATGACAAACTTACCCATTGGACATGGTCAAACTGCTAGTGAAGGATGAAGGCTAGGAGCAAGGTTGGGCCAAGGGTTTGACTTGTCTAACTTAACTCAAAAATACTTTGGACTGGGAGAAGGGGGAAGCTACAAACTCTGTGCTGGACAGAAGAACACGGGGGATGGCTGTGCCTCACAAATGGATAAGTTGTTTAGAGAGTGCTTATTCAACTTTAGGCACCATGTCTACATCAAGTTGATCCAAGTTCATTAGGATCATTCAATTTATTTCCATGGCCTTTTTGGCCTACATAACCCTTCGGATTTCAGATGTGCTGAGAAGCACAACTAGTTGCAGCTTGCATCCAGGGCATGTTTTTTTTATATATTCACAAGGTCAGCAATTGTTTAGATATAGCTTTTAAGAACTATTGCTTTTTGGACCTTTCTTTATACTCTTCGAGGAGTATTTTTAGCTTTTCATTGCTCTTGCCCTTTTTTTGTTTCCATGGGCGAATTTATTTAGTTTCCACAGGTAGAACATGAGCTTTCAGTTTTAGCCAACAACATCTCAAGTGACTAGGGGGAGTTCGAGCCAAGGCCTACAATCCAACTCACCAAAGGCAAGTTCTGTCACCAACTCAGAGCCGAGACACTGAATAAACAGGGATGCGGTCCAAACACAGAGGTAGAAAAATGGGGAAGTCCTCAGTATCAGAAAGTCAAATGAGACAAGTCAGGGTTTAAAGTCAAACAGGAAAGTCATGTATGGATGGAGATAAGTGAATATGGAGCCTACACTAGCAGACAACTGGTGTCGGGGAAGGACCATGTCTATGTAAGGTGAAATACCAGTAAGTTTTGTTAAATGACCTAAAAGTGCAAGCAATTGTCCAATTTATGATTTACAGTTCATTTTAAATAGTTAGCCACATCAGGAATAATATACCAAGCACATGCCATGATCATGACTAAATCAACAAGATAATAATCCACAGTCAGTGAGAACATATCCATAGATCATACAACATCATCATAATAATCATCATCATGCATCATCTGAAACACTGCTGCAATATATCTCTAGGCACTGAACTGAAACTGTAATGGGATAAGTGGTCACATCAGTCATCAAATCTGAACTCTCAAGGCTCAGCCTTGACACAAGGTCACAAAATCTGAATAATGTACTGCTCTGATCATGGGTGATCCAAAATATATAGCCATGCTCTGGAATAAAGGAAGCTCTGGAATGTGCAGATATCTGCTGTACAAGAATAGTAGCCCTGCTACTATGGTGTGATAACAAGCACCTTGACAGATGCATGCCTTATGTTGAAGATGCAAGGAACATGTTTGGTAAAAAAATCCATGAAGATTAGTCCTCAGAAGTTTTACTTGAAGAAACTATTGTTCAGGACCAAGAAAATGAAGTAATTACAGAAGATGAAGAACAAGAGGCCTCAGTTGAAGAAACTAAAGAATGTACAGAAATGGTAAGTGCTCCATATCCTCAAGTTACAGTTTCTTATGATATGTTGGCTCTCTTGGAAGAAAGTTACAGGTATGCGGAAAATGATGATTATTGGAAGTTCATTGGCCCACCGATGTACGATTCTCCAAGCCCTTGTAGCATTATAATAGATTTTCCCCTAAGCACGCATATGGATGAAGAAGCTTGCTCTGCCTCCGATGAAGAATGGATCAATCCTTTTTCTTTGCTAAAGGATGCAGTGGTGCAAGATGTGGTGCCTGTTGACGATGCTCATGTGCAAAATTTCTCCAGTATCTCTCAGTTCATGGTATGCCCCAATCAACTATAATCTACAAGAAATGTTCAACCCTTTTTGCCCAATATCAGTAAGTCGTCACCGATGTTTTCCAATAAAGGCAATACAGGTATGTGGACATGTATGATTTTATTTTCACATTGTCATGATTTATATTGTTTATCCTTTTGTTTAAAATGTGAAGGCTTGAATTGTGTAGTTGACAATTTCAAAATGATAAAGATCATTAGGAGTACTAATATTGTAATTATAAAGAATAACAATATGTATGTATTTTCAAAGGATTGTCCAAATAGGTTGCAGCTGATATGTGAAGATTTGCAAGGTCCACCTTCACAAATTTTTTTTCAAGTGGATAATCAAGCAATTCTCGAGCAAAATTTGTTTTCAACGCCAGTCTATGATGAAGATGGTTCATATTTTCGTCAAATTGAAGCTTGGATAAATGGAGCTTGTAAAAGTGACTCTTCTCCATGTTAGTAGTATTACAGCTCCCAGATCCTCGTAGCCATCCAAACCTCACTTGATATCATGACAGAGATCTTGGTACGTGTTTGCTTTATGATCTATCAGGTTTTATCATGGATTCTATCCAAAGACAAAGCTAAAGCAACAGGTATGAAGTGCTTGCTCAAGTGGTTACATTGGTGGTATGATTTTACCTAGTCCTTTTCGCTTCTTATGTTAGCATAGGTAGGTAGGTTAGGCATATACTATTATCCATGCATTGCATTTGACGTTCTTCATGTTGACATAGGTTAGTCGCTTGTTTATGCATTTATTTAGTTTGATTTGATGAGCAAGCTAGGACGGAAGTGTCTGCCTCAAGGTATTTTGATGTCCTTGGTTATTTGATATGTGTGTAGGTCTACAAGTACCCATATGATTCTTGGATTCTCGAGCACCCTCAGGAGGAGAACTCATCGCGCAGTTGGATCCAGTGTTATGATGGTACCAGCACCAACGTACCTGCAGAGGTGCCCCAGGGAGAGGGTGCCTTTTTTTTTTTACTGGGGGGGTGTTTAACTAGTTTATTCTGAGGTGGGGTTATGGTCAGACCCTCTGGTTTCTCCTCTGGAAATACTATGGCTTAATGGAATCGTTGACTGCCTCATAAAAGGGTTTGAAACCCTGAGGTTGGTGTCCAAGGCTTCCAAGGGGTGGCCAGTGGGTCACATGACCCCGACCTTGTTTTATCACTCCAGCGGCAGGTTCTTCAACATTGAGGCATATACTCATCCTTCAAAGCACCTCCAGGACTCTCCTGGCCCTCTAGTTCACCAGTTCCCTCTCTCTGGGCCCTCCTATAGAGGATGACGTCATATTCCTTGGCAGACTGTAATACTTGATAAATGGGGGGGGCGTTGAGGGTTTTGCATCACTGTTGGGGTTGGTTGGGGCATGACGACCCCCCCCATGCAGTCTGGCCTTCAATTTGGTCAAATTTGGCCTTGTTCAGCCATTTTGCTCATGTTTGGGTCAAATCTGGGGAAAAACACTCAATTTACCCACTTCTATTATTATTTTATATTATTTTTGTTTTAATTTTAAGTTGACATTTTTAATATTAAATTGACCTTATTTTATGTAAAAGTGAGTGTGATATCATATAAATTCAATCTCCTCACTTCATTTTTCATCATCAACTCTTGGGATAATTTCATTATGTTTGCTATTTGCCCTAACTAGGGCTCTTTGAAGGGATGCACTCGTTGATGAAGGTTATTTTGCAAGTTTGAAACATTTCTTGGAAGTTTTGCTATTGTTCATGCCATTGCTAAGGTGAGGCTAGAATTGTTTGCTTAACTCGTGCACTTGGAGGTATCTTTACTTTTGGTTTGATGTCTCTTAGTCAATTTGTATGAAAGTGATGCTTGTTAGTGTTGAATGGAAGCGCCATTGTTGTTTCATTTTGTCTTGATTAGCATTTCATTTTTATCTTTGATCAACCTTGCATTCAAGCTTGAGCTTTAAGTCTTCAAGTTTTGGTAGGCTAGGTCCCCTCAACAAATCCTAAAGATTGTCGAGGTTAGCCCTAGTTGCCAAGCTTGCTAAGTACCATCTCAAGGAGGGTAACTCCTTTCATTGATGCCCTAGGGTTTGGTAGATAGTATCTTTTGAAACCCTAGGTTGTTCATCTACATCTAAAACTAAATTTTTGAGTTGTGTATGCTTGTAAATATTATCCTTAACCTAGTTTTAATGTTAGCTAGTTTTTATTATTGAATTAGTTGTTAATTTTAATGCTAAAAAACTAAATTTAAAGTTGTAAAAACCTAATTTCTAAACCAAATTCTGCGTTTTTTCCCTAGCTTTGAAGTTGCAGACCTACCAGACCTAATCTACCCCCTACGACTTCCTCTCCTACCCTCGCCCTCACCATGTTTGAACTCGGCCTCATCCACAAGGCTCCCTACACACCCTCAGATCCCCTCAAAACCTCCTCGCTGCCCTCCTTCTCCACCTGTTGCCCTATTCACATCCTACTGCCCTACCTCCCCTCCTCCACAACTCGGCCTTTTTCTTCTCCCTCCTACCTGATCCTCCCTTCTCTCCACTTCCTTCCCCTCAGCCTGTTGCTCACCTTCACCTTTACTCGCAGCCCTAACTCCATCCTTCTCCCTTGTCATCCTTCTCCCTTCCTTCACTCCACCTTCCCGGCCCCTTAGACATCTCCACCGTGCCCTTTTCCCTTTCTGCTGCTCCATTTCCGAGCTCTCCTTTTCAGCCTGCCCTATCCTCCTTTACCATCTGTGGCCTTTCCTTACCAGCCCTACCTTCTACCTTCCCTCTTCATGGCCTCCCTTTCTGCTGTTGCCCTAAATCCACAGCCTCCCTTTTGCTTCCCTCTTTCCATACCACGGGCTTTTCTTACCTTGCATTCTCCAATCTCCAAGCCTTTTCTCTTTTACACAGGCCTGCCCTTGGGCAACCCTTGTGTGTCCTTTTCCTTTTCTCTTTACCTGCACAAAACACATATAAAAAAACAAGTTATTTCATTAATTGAGATAGTTGTTGTCATATATCTTGCATTATGAAGATTATTTTCTGATACATATCTGAGTTATAAGCATAGCACAAGGAGAAGTTAGTTCATAAATTCATTTAATTCAAAGGTTATTTTATAATTTTGATTTGCTTACAAGCTGGAAGGTAGTAGTTATAAGCTTCGACTCAGATGAACTTGGTATCTCATTTGCTGAACTTGGTATTTACTTCTGATACACATATCTCAGCAGATCTAAGCTCTGATAGTCACAGACCTTCCTCAAACACTGAGGCAAGGCTACCCTAAATGTCTCAGACACTTAATCGGCAGATCGGACTCTGAATGAGCTCCTCTCTCCTCAGGTAATGCGCCCCTTTCCCTCTCTGGAAGTTGTCCTCCACAATCTCTGCAGAATCCACTCAAGTGAACTAACTTCCACTTGATATCGAATTTTATGTTCCAATGTGAATGTTGAATGAATGATGAATCATTGAATTATGAAGAAATATGCATGTGACATGTTTTTAATATTTAATTTTATTGTTTTGTTACAACTACTTATTATATATATATATATATATATAGTACCCCAACGAACCCAAGTACCCTATTTCAAAAAGTGGCGTCCCCGTCTATGCACCCATACTCGCACCCGTCCCCGCACGCATGTTTCCTGGCAACTTAGATATAGGGTCATCATCTTTATCACAAAATCCACTTGCCAAAAATGCTTCTGGTATCTGCTTCAAACCGTTTGGCAAGTTGAGAGGAGCGAAATGCTCTCTGGGAGTTATTTCGACTGGTTCCTTCGTGGGAAGGGAAATCACGGCCTCAATAATTTTTTCGTTGAGGTTAGTTCCCCACTCTTTCCCAAATGATTTGACTAATTGTAAGAGTGAAGCAATGTCTTGAGGAGGAAATCCATGATACCAATTACCCATATTCTTTTTTTTCCACAAATCAAGAGACCTTACAAATTGTATCATCCTGAGATCTTCATCCATAATATCCCATGTTATAGGATGTTCTCCGAACTTTGCAATATGCTCTGCATCTATATCTTCATGTTGACGGTGTTGTCCGCCGAGATGCACACCAATAGCAGACATCTTTCGAAAGCTGTTTCCTCACTACAAGTGGGAAAGGTGTGGCCTTGGGGGCAAGCAATGAGCCAGGTACTGTCACCTGAATCCCAGCTCCTCCGTTTAGGCAAACTCCTAATGAAGCCAAGGGGGGTTGTCCCTAACAAAGATTTGTCTAAGGCTCTGTGTTGAAATATTTTTTAAAGGTGATATGATATGGATAGGTGTTGTTTAAGAGTTTTTTGTGTGATCACAGATTTATAATATTTAAAAATTAAACAACACAAAGATAAACTTGCAATACCACTTGAAGAAAATGCACCATTGATTGACAGATTGATAACTCAGATATAAAGCATCCACAATGATATAATTAAAGCAAATGATTCATGCACTTCCGATAGATAAAATTAATGAAACAATAGAAGGACCAGTGCCTTATGGAGTCAGAAATAATGCTTGGGATGTTGAGATACAAGAGTTCGGTGTTGCTTGATACAAGTCTTGGTTTGGTGCATGAGATCGTTTTGCAAGTGTTCTTTGTAAAATTTTATTATAAATTTTGAGGTGATCTTGATTATCATGGCTTAAGGGAATTTCCAACCGATACGCAAGGTACTGGAAATCTGTTCGGGAATACTCTAAATGGCTCCGTTCGAAGACATGACGGACCACCCAGTTTTCCAGTGAGGCGTTCAATAACTAACCAGCCACTAGAATCTGAACATGGCTACCCGACACCCCACTTGGAATTTGCCCACTTTCGAGTATTGTATCGATCAACGCCGGATTCGTTGGTTATGGGTGTTGTGAATTTTATTATGGTTGAAGTTGGAATTAATGTGAACAATTAAAATGCCCAATACCGTTTCTGAGTAACCCAAACTTTCTCAAGGAGGGGCAGAGCATACGTGGTACGGAAAATGGTTAATTCCAATTTTTATGGGAGAATGTGAGTTGTGAGTGTTTTACTTGGAGTACAAAGAAACAAACCTCTCCGACAGACAGTGCTCTTGATCCACCTTATGGTGAGATTCAAGAGTCTTATCTAATCTATATGCAAGTGCAAAATGCAACAATATGCTCTCCGATAAAGAGTGCTCTTGACTTGTCTTAAGACAAGTTCAAGAGACTTTTGTGTTCCTTTTATGATTGACAAATCATAGAAAAGATACACAACAAGATAGCTCAAATAAAATGAAAGAAGACTAATCTAACAATAAGTATTCTAAGATGCAAAGAGATCAAAACTAACAACTAGTGTTCTACTTGCAAAATGGAAACTAGTCTAAGTATTGAAACGAAATCTAAGCTAAAGATGAAGTAAACAAAGCAAGACACTACAAACTTCCCCAAATGGAGAAGTTGGGTTGTGGGAGCTAAAAAATCCCACTAGCTCTTTTTATTAATGAGATTACAACTTTTTTTTTTGGATTTCAACCTTTGAAGAGAGCTTGAAAAGATAAAATGAGAAGCCTTAATGGCTTTTACAAAAAAAGAGAGTGGTTATGATCTTTTTGGGTAAATCTTCTTCTTGGTTTGGTTTCTTCTTGGTTTTTGTTCTTCTCTTCAAGTTTGGGTATTTTCTTCAAGTCTTTTGCCTTGTGTTCTTGGTTTGTTCTTCTCTTCAAGCTTGGATCCTCTTCTTGGTCTTTTCTTCTCTTTAAATACCTACAACAAAGATCAACTCAAACATCCATTATTATTATTCAAATCAAACTTGAAAGCAAACTAATCTATGATGAAATGCAAACTAAGTTAAGACTTTTAAAAATGAAGTGCAAAGTGCTAATGTTAGCTAAATGAGATCTAGAGGACCCACACAATATTATTTACAGGTGGCAGAGGTTTAGGAACAATGGAAGAAGAGAAGAAGAGAAGTTAGATGATATAGAACTGGGAGATACAGAGACTCAGTTTGGAAAAGATAAAGGTAAAGAAACAATGGGAGATGATGATAAAATGGCTTTCACTAGCCCCTCCTTTCCGCTTTAAAAGAACTAACTTCAGGACATAAAGAAATGTTGATTGCCATCAACAAATTGGCAGATAAATCAGTGCCCACCCCACATAGTGCTCTATTCCCCAACAATGACTGGGTATTCATAAGTAGCAGTGGGGAATAGTTACATACTAATATGCAGAGTCACCCTCATCTCTACAATAGGTCCTCCATACCTACCATGCCACAGTTCTTGGATAGCCCGACAACAATGCCAATAATATAGGTAGAACCAGAAGAGCCCATGGGGGCATATCTACGAGAATACAGAACACTGGGAGATGACTTCTAGTCAGCCATGACCTTTACAGATTTTTGTCATTTTAAAAGTAAGAACATACCAAGAGCTTATAATAGAGCTTTCAACTAGAACTATGAATTACAATGCACAGTAGGGAAACTCACTATTCTTACCTTTGATGGGACCTAGAATGGCCTAGCGTGGAATTGGGTACAAAAGTTGGACACTTACTTCCAACTCAACCCCATGATGGAGACAAATGCCATTAATTTGGCTACCTTGCATTTGGATGGGGAATCCCATGAGTGGTGGTACCATGGGCTAGTGACATTGGGTCACAATACTATCACGTCTTATACAGATTTTACACAAAGGATCATCGAGCGCTTTGACAGGAAAGACCCCGAGGTGCATTTCAGAGAGCTAGCACAACTTAAGCAGATAGGTAGTTCAGAATCATTAATATCTGAGTTCCAAAGGGTTGCAATCATGGTGACAGATATTTCAGAGAGCAGGTTAATTATGTTGTTCACCGAGGCTCTCACTAAACCCTTACGTGGATGGGTTAAGGCTTATAGATCCACCACCCTGTCTGATGCCATCATTTGTACCAGGGATTTATAGGATCCAGTCCCCAAAAATAAGTTTCCTCCCAGAACCAATTTTCCTATAAAAGATAAGGAGAGGAGACCCTTCCAAAAGAATGGCCCAAGAAAGAGTGGATGGATAATGATACCCGCGAGGACCTTAGAAGAAAGAAATCATGTTTCAGTTGTCAGGAACCATGGGTACCAGGTCGCAGGTGTTCAGGGAAGGGAAAGGCTCACTACATAGAGGTATATTCTGACATTGGAGAGGATGAGGATGATCAGGATCAGGAACATGGAGAGGCACTTTATGCAGCAGAGGAGGAGCAATCTCCTAAGGATACACAGGGAGGTGTCATTGCTACACTATCTAGAGTTCCTAGATTTCATAATCTTCGGATAAGAGGTGTCGTACAGGGAAACAAGGTTGGAGTGTTGATAGATGGTGGGGCATCCCACAACTTTATTGATGCTTCCTGGATAAAAAGGAAAGGTATCCCGACTGATAGATTTGATGGATTTACGGTATCCACAGCAGGTAACCACACCATGGAGTGTAATCGGAGGATTCCAAAATTGAATGTGACTCTAGGGAACTATACAGTGACAAAGACATTTTATGTGGTTGATGTACCAGACATGAATGTGGTATTGGGAGTACAGTGGCTTTATTCCATTGGAAAGTATTCTATGAACTACCAGACCATGGAGATGGAATTTCAGGGAACAAAACGACAGAGAGTGGTTTTGAGAGGTATGAATGCCTACCCTCCTAGAGTAGTATCATCACACAGGATGGAGGCGGTGCTCCAAAAGGGAGACATAGAGTGGGAAACAAAGTGCTTCGTTACTTTCAGGAAGCCACCAGATAGAGCCACACAACATCTAGTAGACATACATGCACTATTACAAAAGCATAAAAAAGTATTCAAAGATCATCTGTCAGGTAGGCCTCTAGATCGGGGATTTGAGCACATTATTGAGTTAGAGGAGGGGACTCAAGCAGTCATCACTACCCCTTACCGACACCCCAAAAGATATAAAGATGAAATTGAAAATACGATCAAAGAGTTGCTCAAATTGGGTTACATTAAACTTAGCTCCTGTCCATTTGCATCCTCAGTTGTGTTAGTGAAAAAGAAGAATGGGACCTTACTCATGTGCATTGATTACAGGGCGCTTAACAAGAAAACAATTAAAAATAGGCATCCAATCCCCATGATCGATGAATTGATGGATGAACTACAGGGGGCAAAATACTTCTCCAAAATTGACCTCCGGTCAGGTTACCATCAGATACGGGTTAGGGAATAGGATGTTCCAAAGACCGCTTTCCATTGTCACTACAGACACTATGAGTTTCTAGTGATGCCATTTGGGCTCACTAATGCACCAGCTACTTTCCAGTCATGTATGAACAACATCTTCAACGCTCAATTACGCAAGTATCTTCTGATATTCTTCGATGATATATTGATTTACAGTCAAACTTGGGAAGATCATTTAAAGCACCTTGATGAAGTACTTGGGATCTTAAAACAACAATCACTATATGCCAAGATGTGGAAATGTGAGTTCGGTATGCAAGAGATGTTATATTTGGGACACGTGATAGGAGCAAATGGGGTACAGGTACACTTGGAAAAGATTAGAGCCATACCGGATTGGCCTACACCTAAAAATGTGACAGAGTTGAAAGGATTTTTGGGCCTTTGCACCTACTACAGGAGGTATGTCAGCGGGTTCTCACAGATGACAACACCACTCACAGATCTTACTAAGAAAGGGGCATTCAGTTGGTCAAAGGCAGCACAACAGACATTTAAAAAAATGAAAAAGGTAATGAGTTCATGCTCGGTACTAGCACTACCGGATTTTACATAGCGATTCGTATTAGAATGTGATGCTTCAGGAGAGAGTATAGGAGCAGTATTGATGCAGAATAATCACCCTATTGCATTCGAGAGAAAAAAACTCAAGGATTATGAGTGCCACTATTCAATATATGACAAGGAAATGTTAGCCAAACTCCATGTGCTAACCAAGTTCAGGCAATACTTAACGGGTGGCAGATTTAAGATTAAGACAGATCACAACAGCTTAAAGTACTTCCTGAAACAGAAAGAATTGAACGAGAGGCAATAGAAATGGGTGAGTAAGATTCAAGCCTATTACTTTGAGATTGAATACATAAAGGGAAAAAACAATGTGGTAGCAACACTTTCTAGATGGCCAGCCACTTTATCCCTTATGAGCATTTCATCGGATTGGAGATCTCATCTTTTGGTCAAATATTCCAAAGATAAGTTTGCTTGCGAAATATTGGATGGACAGATCCATGATGACAGGTACAGAGTTATAGATGACATTATATACTATAAAAACATAATCTACTTGTCATTGAGTCTGCACTTAAGAAAAAGATTCCACAAACTTCTCATAACTCACCTTTAGCAGGACACCAGGGGTTTCTTAAGACTTACAGGTAGATTAGAGAGAGGTTCTCATGGAAGGACCTCAAGAATGATGTAATGCAACATGTGAGGGAATGCAGTTTGTGCCAACAGAACAGGATAGAGCATACTCATCCAGTAGGTCTACTACAACCATTACCCATTCTTGAGCAAAAATGGGAAAGCATTTCAATGGACTTTATTACAGGGTTGCCCAAGGTACAGGGTACAAACTGTTTGTACGTAGTGGTGGACAGGTTGACTAAGTTCGCTCACTTCTTTGCAATTCCCTCCTACTACTTAGCTGCACAAGTAGCAGAGTTGTTTTTCAGAGAGGTATTCAGGTTGCACGGGTTACCTAAGACCACTGTGAGTGATAGAGACAACAAGTTCATTGAAGCCTTTTGGTAGGAGATTTTCTGGTTGGTTGGGATAGCATTGGCTATGAGCACGAGTTATCATCCTTAGAGCGATGGACAGACAGAGATAGTTAACAAGTGGATTGAGGGATACTTGAGGAACTATGTAGCAAGTCAGCAAAGGACATGGATTAAATGGCTAGACCTAGGGGAGCACCGTTACAATACTACACACCATATGACCTGTTATCACATATATAGTAGCTGGGCTACCATACATTATTTTTCTGATTCCAGTACACTATTCAACTAGTTCCCTTACATTTGAGATGCTGAGATGAGCATCTATTGGATTACGATCAGATTGTGGACAGCAGTATATGTTCCCCATGCCATGACTGAGTCTCAGGACACTCAGAGAGATGACCGATGTAGCCATTATACCATTGGTACAGAGCAGTCAGTAGTGCCCAGAGTTACAGCAGCATTTTCAGAGGACAGATGATGGTACAGGTTGATGAGCATTTAGGTATATGACTCAGCAGGTATATCATTGTGTTATGGTTATATTGCTTTTATACTTATTCTCATAGCATGTCTTAGCACCTAGTGTCATGATCTGGCGATCATATAGATATATGGACCTGGTTGAGCTTATTATATATATTATATTGTCCCTACTCAGATTTAGAAGTTCACTATTCATACTCATTGGTTGTACCCTCCTTAGGGAGAATAGAAGTGATCATTCCACCGTACCTTGGCTTGCTAGTGTTGGCTCTAGTATTCATTGTCTTCATACATCCATTGCCTACCTTTTAGTTTATCACCTTGACTTACTACTTGACTAGTGGCATGGAGGACTTTTCCCCATTGTAGCCTCTGTATTGGATAAGCTTCCCTGTTTATTGTGTCTCGGCTCTAAGTTGGTGACAAAACTTACCTATGGTGAGTTGGAGTTCCTTGGAATTCCCCCTAGTCACTAAAGTTGTGTTGGCTAAACCTGAAACTTTTAGTACTGCCATGAATACAAAATCTGGAAAAAATGAAATGCTATACCTTGTATGAAAAGCCCGTTCATGCAATGTGTTTCTAAACACGCATGAATGAAAGGCATGCCAAATGAAAATGGCCATGAAAATAAAATGTTATATCTTTTGGAAATGTAAAATACCTAGGTAAACAAGCTGTCTGTGACACACCTAGAAGTGCTTAGGTAAACAAGTGCCTTAAAAACACACCTGCAGCAGAAAGCCTAAAATAAATGTAAATCTATGCAATGTGTTTATAAACACACATAGATCAAAGGCTATGGAAACTTCAAGCCCAAAAAGCAATGGAACTTAAATGCTATATCAAAACAATTGCTGGCCTTATTTGTATTATGGATTGTGCGCATCTGTTAAAGGTGAATAAACCCTCTTTGAACAACTCATCCATTTGTGAGACACCGCCATTCCCTGTGTTGTTGTTCATTCAGTATATACTACGGTGTGTATTCCCTTTCCCTTTGCCAAAGTGTCACAACGTTAAGTCGGTTAAGTCATCCCTTAGCCTAGCCAGTTATTTTAGCCTTCACCTTTCACTAGCAAATTGATCACAGCTATGAAGTGAGTATGGTCTTGAAAGTCCGGTCTGAGTAATATTAATAATCAATGACATTATATATTTGGATTTAGATCGCCAGTAATGATTACTTTGTGTTATAATTGTTATTTGAATAAGTTGTAGAGCATGCATTAACCTTTGACACTTTGCAGCAGCTTCTGATGATAGATCTGAGTTATATTTGGTCATGTTGACTTGGTCAAACCTAGTTTTACCAAGGTCAACCATAGGACATGCGATGGTTGGGCCTTGTGATGATATGGATAGATGATATATGGTCTATGTACATGTACATGATGATTCTATGCAGCAGCTACAGGGTTATGATGATGATTCATGGTTTATAGCATTATTTGGTCATTTACAAATTATTATTATTTGACTTGTTCCGGTATATTGGATATATATTTTGATCATGCAGAGATTCATATGGTGTATGAGTACACATCTTGGATAGATTTGGACCTTCTGAGTCCAATGAGACCGTCTGTTTTCAGTTCCGGGCACTTACATCGATGATTGAGCCTTAGTAGGCTATCCCAGTGCAGTTTTGGTATGTCGGAGACCCTGTCAGAGCAGATGTGATTTTTATCCGGTTGACCTAGGGCGTTGTGCTTGGAGGGGGTGGTCCAGCCACTTGTTTTTACCATATTACCCACCTCCTGGACACACTGGTGCCCTCACCTTGACAGCGCAGGCACTCTAGGAGGCAGTTTGGGGTAGTTTCACGCTTCCCGAGGCATTTCAGGATTGGTAGAAATGGTTATTAAGGAATTCGATTTGGGCTACTGAGGCAATGCTTTGGCATGGGATGATCGGTGATGATGGGTTGATGTCTTCCACACCTCCTCCAGCAGTTTCAGCTTCATTGGGGCCCGCATCCATCACTTATGGCACTTTCTGATGATTTCTGAGGTCTTTTGAGGCCTACGATTTGACCATAGATGCACGATTTGGTATATTGATGACTATTTTATTATTTTGTGCTATGGGGATTGACCAAGGGTGGCTAAAATTACCCCTTGGACCCACCATAAGCTCCCTATTATATTGTCATCATGATTTGGTGGGATTCCCCTCTTCTAGGGCGATTTTGTCCACTTATATTATATTTTATTAGTGATCCATGTATTTTATTGTTGAGCTCATCTCAACCATTGATTAGACATTTGTATCTTTTAATCTTAGCCACTCATTCAAAAAGTGGTTAGGATTTTGATGCCTCTCCTTCCTATTTAAAGGAGAGAGCTTCTCATTGTAAAGGGACTTGTGGCTCTGGATTATTGGAATAGAAAATTATTATTGCATCTATCTCCAGTGTTGTGGTGAATGTTTTTTGGTGTTCGTTCATTGGTTCTTCCTTTGCATTGAGTTATTGGAGATCTTGTTTGCCATATCTTTTGTACCACGTTTTTTGCATCTACAGGTGGAGGCCGATTTGCTTTGAGGAGGAAGTATTGGTAGGGGAAGACTCTCCCTACTTCTTCTTTGGATCTCTTCGTTGGTAACAGGGAGTATTACTGTCCCAGGACCTTTTATTCTATGTTATCATTGCATTCTACTTGTATTTCCTCCATACTTGACCTCTCTGATTGAAATCGATTTTCCTTGGATTGACAGGTAGAGGAGGGCGCACTTGTGGGCTAGGGCATCAATTCGGCAAGCAAAATCAACAATCTCTCATTTGATCTCTGCGGGAATCTTCCTCAACATCAAGGCATCTCATTCACATCACTCAGGTATGATCTCAAGGTAATTTCTTTCCATGATCTATCCACTTGTCTAAAACATTTAAAACCCTAATTAATCAAAACCCCCATTTTTACATTTTTTCAGATCTACTAAGATCTAGTGGCTTCTTGGGTAATATATTGAAAACCCACCTCTATAGTATCCACGTCATCCCGGATCTATAGTTTGGTGAGGATTGGCCTCCATTTGATCCTCTTCCCAAGGCATTTAGCCTCTCCAAGCAAGGGCGCACTTCCTAGTTTGGAGAGTTGACCTAGATCTAGTATGTGGGTAGGTGAGATCCCGCTTGATTCATGATCTACACATCAAATAACCTACCCCCAGATTGTCACTTTTCTGATTGCTACCTTGTGGGCCCTATTCCACATTTGAAGGTATTTAATCCCCATTTTTGGACCACTTGGTATCTTTAAACTTAGATCTAGTAAGATCTAGCCATCGGATTGCCTTGAAATTATAGATCCATACTCTCACTTGCCTAAACTACTTGGATCTAAAATTTGGATGCCATTGGACTTGTCTAGAGTCATTTATCACCATTTTTACCCTCCTTGGGCAAAGTCGCACCACCTTGGAGAAGTGAGTTGGTCCACTTCTAGGACGTGGGTACTTGAGATTTTTGTGGATTTGGAACGGGAATAATTCAAAACCTAGGTTTACTGTCACTTCATCAAATCTTGCCTTGGGGATAGCATTCCTTGTTTTAAGGGATTGTGGTCCACTTAGGTCAAACCTAGATCTAAACCTATTCATCCATCAAGACTTTAATTGCCCACTTGTCTCCTGCAATAGGAGTCCTTAACCACAAGTTAACCTTACTTTGACTCCATTATCCCAATTCCCAAGGCGCTGGTCTCTCTCCAAGTCAATTCGAATTTCCTAGATTGTTGGATTAACTTGTGGTTTGACCCTTGTGTGGTGAACTAAACCCTTGGATGTCATCATGTATCATGATCAAGCTTGTCACTTGTACTAGTTAGCCCCAATTCAACCCCTAAACTACTCTGCATTGGACACGGTTCCCAAGGCAGTGGATTTTGTCACATTGAACTAGTACATCAAATCCTGGATCCTATTTCACAAATCATAAGTCACTTTCACATCAATAATGAACCAAAGCTATACTCATTGAACCCCTCACTTGTCTTGTGACTTCATCCTAAGGTCTAGGATAAACCATACACCTTACTTCACTTAGAATTAACTTGATTTGGTGTCTTGGTTTTGATCTCTCCTGTAGGGAGTAGATCGGGTCTCCCCCTTTGTTGTCTGGGTTAGATAACATAATGCGAAGGTTGCCTCGACTGGCGTGACAACCATCTATTGGAGGTCGAGGTGATTGTGGTTGGACCTTTTGAGTTGCCCTTCCCTATTGCCATCCATGAGTGGATACATCCATAGGGGCAACTACAGTTTAGGTGATAACATTTTGGCGCCGTTGCCGGGTAGGCAATAGCTTACTCTGGTTTGACATATATTTCTCAAGCCTTACTCCCATTCTTTTGTCCCAACATTTTGGCGTTAGAGGGCATAGGCTTAACTTGGATAAATCTAGTAGTCATTATTCACTCTCTCCTGCATATAAAACGACACATATCTTGGTAGAAGAGTTTAAGAAATCTACCTGGCGACTCCCAATCGTGACTCCGCTGAGGAGCGAGCTCATTTACATCCTTATAACACTAGAATTAAGACAGATCTTATCATTATCTAGAGCCCATGGGATGCATCATTTTGTTTTCAGGTTCTTGAATTTAAAAATAAATATAATTATATATATATAATAAAATAAAAAATAAAAAATTATCCATGGCTGCTTTTGAGCGACCTAGAACTTTCGGTCGTTTAAAAGTTTTTGACTTTTCAAAAATTGTTGGGTATCCTCATCATATTCCTCATCAAGCATGTGCAAGGTTGCCTATTTTCGATGGAAGTTATGAAATCTCTGCTAAAAGACACCTTGAACTTTTTAGGGAAATTATTAAAGAGTTATCCATAACCCATGAGAATGTGTGTATGAGACTATTGGCTTCATCTTTCAAAGAAAGAGCTGGACTCTGGCTTTCGAATTTGAAACCCAATAGCATTTTTGGTTATGACATGTTTGAAAATAAATTCCTAGAAGAATGGGGAAGTGAATTTGATGATAATCAAATCCAAGATCAAAACCTTCCCTTTTCTGATCCTACTGTTGAATCATTTAACAATCAAATATCAAGTGATTTGTCAACATCCGGAGATGACCTTTCCTGCCCAATTTCTTCTGATGATAAGTTTTCTACTTTTGAGTCAATCGAAAGTCAAATCTTTAATCATTGTACAAACCATAAGTTTTCAAATTGCTTTTTAGGTAGTTTTAGTCCCGATCCTGAGGGAATTTATGAGGATGAGCCTTTAGTTAACAGCTCTACTGAAGTTCCTCCCTCAGAGAAACTCATTAGTCATTTTGTCTTTAGTGATCATTCAATTCCTTATCAACTTACTGAGGAAGAAAAAAGTGGAGACATTAACCAAGATCATTTAGTAATGCTTTCACATGATCATTGTGCAAATAATTAGGATGTTTCAGATGAGCTTGTTAATTTTATCCCTGACAAATTGAATAAAAATGATCATTTATCCTCGTATGAATTTAATGATGAATCACTAAGTCAATCTCAAGGTGAGGATGAATTAGTGAATCATACTAGATATTCTAATCTTTGCTCCACTTCTTATATTGAATCTTTAAATTTTCCTTGTTTAATCCTTAGCCAAGATAGCTATGGTCAATCTTGTCCTCAGATTGTAAATATCAAACTCGATCAAAAGCTTGAAATAATCTTGTCCTTTTAAAACATTGTACGGTTATGATGCCTTATCTTTTGCAGATTTGATATTTTGTGACAACAGGTCTCCTAAAACCAAGGAGTGGATTCAGGAAAGTCAAGATATTCTCAAGATACTCAAAGAAAACATATAGTTTGCCCAGAATCAACAAAAGGTATATGCAGATAGACATAGGATTGAGCGCAGTTTTGAGGTAGGGGATTTGGTATATTTACGTCTACAGCCTTACAGACAGTCGTCCCTTAAAAAGAAAGGAGCAAAGAAACTTAAGCCTCGCTTTTATGGTCCTTACAAGATAATCCGGAAAGTGGGAGAGGTAGCATATGAGCTCAAATTACCACAAGAAAGCAAGATTCATAACGTGTTCCATGTGTCTAACCTCAAGAAAGCAGTAGGTCAATAGATTGTTACTTCATCGGAACTACCGCCCCTTGATGATGAGGGGCAACTGATTTTGATTCCAGAACGAATTATGGAAGTTCGAGAAAGAAAACTAGGGAACAAGATCATTCGAGAGTACTTGGTCCAATGGAGACAACTGCCTATAGAAGAGGCCACTTGGGAAGGAGAACATGTATCGCTTACAGTTGGTCCAATGGAGACAACTGCATTACAGTTGCTTGAGGAGAAGCAATTTCGAGCGGGGAGGACTGTAATGTTCTCTTCTGCTTAAGCACAAATGACCATCTTGCTAACCTATCTAATTCCCATAGGTTCGAGTGGGTACTGACATTCAGGGAATTCACTGAGGATTGATGCCATTTACACCATTAGAAGATCTTAATTCATGGTTATCAGATCATCAGTAGGTAAATGAGGGCCACAGGAACTAGGGGCCAATTACATGCATGGCATGCAGGCCATATTTCGTGATGCATGCATTGAAACACCTTATTTGAGCTTTCATACACACAGAAAGCACTGCATGCAAGTCAACTGGAAATTAGAAGAGAAAAGCGACCTAGTCATGCAAAAGCTAGGTCAGACCTGTAAAAGTTATAAAAGAAAGGTAAAGTGAGTGAGTAAGGTTGCTTATTTGATTATTGATTTGAGAAGTCGACTTGGAGAGCTCAGAGAGCCAGTTTAGGGTTAAGGGCACACCACTCAACCATTCAGTGTATTTCGACAGCGAAATCTATCTGCCTTAGTCACTATCAGGGTTGGATCATGTAGATTCAACATTACTACTATCATCAAGTATCATTCTTCAGCATTTTGCAGGTTTCAAGCTATATACGGTTCAAGGGAACTCGCTATCTTTGCATGGGAGAATTGTACAAGTGAGATATCTTCATATCTCATCACATAGGGATCCTTTTGTTTGCATGCTGGATTCATCCTTCCGAGAGCACCAGTATTACCCTAATCCTGGAACACAGGCTTCCTATTCGGATCCAGGAGCTAGTTATCATTATCACCATTATTTAGAGGGTGCCTTCTTCTGCATGGGCGACTTTCCTTGAGGAGGTAGTGCGCATTAGGTCTTAGACTTCATGCATGGTCTGCATGCTTATTCCATACTGATCAGAGGGGCAATATAACCCTAGTACCAACTTCCGACAACATTCTAGCATGGGTGGAGCAGTTATTATCCACCTTTCATTCTGAGGAAGGCGCATTCTCTACAAGGGCACATTTTTGGAGGTAGAGCACTCCATATCTTGCTTGATCACCGACACATGTTCTACATGTTGGCTTCATATTGATCTACGTCCACTACTTCAGCTATTGGTATGTACATGCATCTCTTCTATCCCTACTTTATAGCATTTCTAAATATTTGGGTTATTTAGGGTTTTGGCAAACCCATGCACTCGCATGCATGATCATGCAACCTTAGTACAACACATGTTCACATTTTACACTAGCATTGAGTTACAAGAAACTACATCAGAGAACTACATAAGACAACAAGAAAAGCAAGAAACTACATCAAAGAACTACATAAGACAACAAGAAAAGCAAGAAACTACATCAGAGAACTGCATAAGACAACAAAATATCTGTTAGAATATTACACTATGGTAAAAAAGTAACATAATGAATTTTATGCCATAAGCTGTTTGTAAAAATGAAGTGAGGAGATTGTATTTATATGATCTCACATTTAATTTTTACAAAATAGCCAAGCCTACATGTTTTAAAATGTCAATTTAAAATTAAAACATGTCAACTTAAAATTATAACATAAAATAATATGAAATAATCAAATCTGTGGGTAATGTTATCACATTTATAGTAGCCGGGCTACCATACATTATTTTTCTGATTCCAGTACATTATTCAGCCAGTTCCCTTACATGTGAGATGCTGAGATGAGCATCTATATTGGATCACTATCAGATTGTGGACAACAGTGCATATTCCCCATGCCATGACTGAGTCTCAGGACACTCAGAGAGATGATCGATGTAGCCATTATACCATTGGTACAGAGCAGTCAGTAGTGCCCAGAGTTGCAGCAGCAGTTTCAGAGGACAGGTGATGGTACAGGTTGATGAGCTTTCAGGTATATGACTCAGCAGGTATATCATGGTGTTATGGTTAGATTGCTTTTATACTTATTCTTATAGCATGTCTTAGCACTCAGTGTCATGATCTGGCGATCATATAGATATTAGGACCTGGTCGATCTATTATATATATTACATTGTCCCTACTCAGACTTAGAAGTTCACTATTCATACTCATTGGTTTTACCCTCCTTAGGGAGAATAGAGGTGATCACTCAACCATACCTTGGCTTGCTAGTGTTGGCTCCATTATTCATTGTCTTCATCCATCCATGGCCTACCTTTTAGATTATCACCCTGACTTACTACTTGACTAGTGGCATGGAGGACTTTTCCCCACTGTAGCCTCTGTATTGGATGAGCTTCCCTGTTTATTGTGTCTCGGCTCTGAGTTGGTGACAAAACTTACCTATGGTGAGTTGGAGTTCCTTGTGAATTCCCCCTAGTCACTAAAGTTGTGTTGGCTAAACCTGAAACTTTTAGTGCTGCCATGAATACAAAATCTGGAAAAATGAAATGCTATATCTTGTATGAAAAGCCCATTCATGCAATGTGTTTCTAAACACACATGAATGAGAGGCATGCCAAATGAACATGGCAATGAAAACAAAATGTTATATCTTTTGGAAAATAAATACCTGGGTAAACAAGCTGTCCATGACACACCTAGAAGTGCTCAGGTAAACAAGTGCCTTAAAAACACACCTGCAGCAGAAAGCCTAAAGAAAAAATGTAAATCTATGCAATGTGTTTATAAACACACATAGATCAAGGCTATGGAAACTTCAGGCCCAAAAGCAATAGAACTTAAATGCTATATCTAAACAATTGCTGGCCTTATTTGTATTATGGATTGTGCGCATCTGTGAAGGTGAATAAACCCTCTTTAAACAACTCATCCATTTGTGAGACACCGCCATTCCCTGTGTTATTGCTCATTCAGTATATACTATGGTGTATATTCCCTTTCCCTTGCCAAAGTGTCACAAAGTTAAGTCAGTCAAGTCATCCCTTCGCCTAGCCAATTATTTCAGCCTTCACCCTTCACTAGCAAATTGATCACAGCTATGAAGTGAGTATGATCCTGAAAGTCTAGTCTGAGTAATAATAATAATTAACGACACTATATATTTGGATTTAGATCGCCAGTTATGATTACTCTGTGTTATAATTGTTATTTGAATAAGTTTTAGAGCATGTATTAACTTTGACACTTTGCAGCAGCCTTGATGATGGTCTGAGTTATATTTGGTCTTGGTTAGACCCAGTTTGACCATGGAGGACCATGGGACATGAGATGTTAGACCTTATGATGATATGGATAGATGATATATGGTCTATGTATACATACATGATGATTCTATGCAGCAGCTACAGGGTTATGATGATGATTCTTGGGTTACAGCAGTGTTTGGTCATTTACAGATCATTATTATTGGCCTTGTTCCGATATATTGGATATTTATTTTGATCATGCAGAGACTCATATGGTGTATGAGTACACATCTTGGATGGATTTGGACCTTCTGAGTCCAATGGGACAGTTTGTTTTCAGTTCCGGGCACTTACAATGATGATTGAGCCTCAGTAGGCTGTCCCAGTGCAGTTTTGGTCTGTCGGAGGCCCTGTCAGAGCAGATGAGATTTTTATCCGGTTGACCTAGGTCGCTGATGATGGAGGGGGTGGTCCAGCTACTTGTTTTTACCATATTACCCCCCTCCCGGACACACTGGTGCCCTCACCTTGACAGCGTAGGCACTCCAGGAGGCTGTTTGGGGCAGTTTCATGCTTCCCGAGGCATTTCAGGATTGGTAGAAATGGCTATTGAGGAAATCGATTTGGGCTACTGAGGCAAATTTATGGCATGGGATGATCAGTGATGATAGATCGGGGCCTTCCACACCTTCTCCAGCAGTTTCAGCTTCATCGGGACCCGCATCCATCACTTATGGTATTTTCTGTGGATTTCTGAGGTCTTTTTGAGGCCCACGATTTGACTATGGTAGCACGATTTGGTACATTTATGATTATTTATTGATTATTGTGCTATGGGGATTGACCAAGGAAGGATAAAATTACCCCTTGGACCCACCATAAGCCTCTTATGATATTATGTCATCATGATTTGGTGGGATTCCCCTCTTATAGGGCGATTTTGTCCACTTACATAATGTTTTATTTGTGATCCATGTATTTTATTGTTGAGCTCATCTCAACCATTGATTAGACATTTGTATCTTTTAATCTTAGCCACTCATCCAAAAAGTGGTTAGGGTTTTGGTGCCTCTCCTTCCTATTTAAAGGAGAGAGCTTCTCATTGTAAAGGGACTTTTGGCTCTGGATTATTGGAATAGAAAATTATTATTGCATCTATCTCCAGTGTTGTGGTGAATGTTTTTGGTGTTCGTTCGTTGGTTCTTCCTTTGCACTGAGTTATTGGAGATCTTGTTTGCCATATCTTTGTACCACGATTTTGCATCTACAGGTGGAGGCCGATTTGCTTGGAGGAGGAGGTATTGGTAGGGGAAGACTCTCCCTACTTCTTCTTTGGAGCTCTTCGTTGGTAACAGGGAGTATTACTGTCCCAGGACCTTCTATTTCATGTTACTATTGCATTTCTTTTGTATTTTCTCCATGCTTGATCTTACTGATTGAATCGCTATTCCTTGGTTTGACAGGTAGAGGAGGTCGCACTTGTGGGCCAGGGCATCAATTCGGCAAGCAAATCAACAATCTCTCATTTGATCTCTGCGGGAATCTTCCTCAACATCAAGGCATCTCATTCACATCACTCAGGTATGATCTCAAGGTAAGTTCTATCTCCATGATCTATCCAATTGTCAAAAACATTTAAAACCCTAATTAATTAAAACCCCATTTTACATTTTCTCAGATCTACTTAGATCTAGTGGGTTGTTGGGCATAATATTGAAAACCCACCTCTATAGCATCCACGGCATCCCGGATCTATAGTTTGGTGAGGATTGGCTTCCGTTTGACCCCCCTCCCATGCCAACTTAGCTCCTCCCAAGCAAAGCGCACTTCCTAGTTTGAGCAAGTTGACCTAGATCTAGGTGGTGGGTGTTTGAGATTCCACTTGATTTGTCATCTACACATCCAATAACATACACCCAGATTGTTACTTTCCTGAAATTCACCTTGTGGGCCCTATTCCACATTTTAAGGGATTTAATCCCCATTTTGGACCACTTGGAACACTCAAACTCAGATCTACTAAGATCTAGCCGTTGGATTGCCACGAAATTATAGATCCATACTCCTACTTGACTAACCTACCCGGATCTAAAGTTTGGATGCCATCCGACTTGTCTTGACCCACCTAACCCCACTTTTTAGCCTCCTTGGGCAAAGTCGCACCACCTTGGAGAAGTGAGTTGACTCACTTCTAGGACGTGGGTACTTGAGATTTTCGGAGATTTGAAACCGGAATAATTCAAAACCTAGGTCTAGACTATCACTTTGTCAAATCTTGCCTTGGGGATAGCATTTCTTGTTTTAAGGGATTGTGGTCCACTTGGGTCAAACCTAGATCTAGACACATTCATCCATCAAGACCTCTATTGCCTACTTGTCCCATGTACTAGGAGTCCTAAACCACAAGTCAACCCTACTTTGACTCCACTTCCCAATTCCCAAGGCACTGGCTTCTCTCCAAGTTAATTCGACTTTCCTAGATTGTTGGATTGACTTGTGGATTGACCTATGCATGGTGAACTAAACCCTTGAAGCTATCATGTATCATGGTCAAGCTTGTCATCTGTACTAGTTAGCCCCAATACAACCCTTAAACTACCCTGCACTGGACACAGTTCCCAAGGCAGTGGGTCTTCTGACATTGAACTAGTACACTAGCCCTAGATCTCACTTCAAACATTATAAGTCACTCTTACGTCAACCATGAACCAAAGCTATACCTATTGAACCCCTCACTTGGCTTGTGACTTCATCCTAAGGTCTAGGACAAACCATACACCTTACTTCATTTAGAAACAACTTGATTTGGTGTCTTGGTTTTGATCTCTCCTATCGGGAGTAGATCGGATCTCCCCCTTTGTTGTTTGGGCTAGATAACATAAAGTGAAGGTTGCCTCAACTGGCGTGACAACCATATATTGGAGGTCGAGGTGATCGTGGTTGCACTTTTTGAGTTGCCCTTCCCTATTGCCATCCATGACTGGATACATCCATAGGGGTAACTACAGTTTAGGTGATAACAGGTAACTTGGGGCATTTTCTTCAGAGTTCACCCAAAAGTGACTAAAATGACTTAAAATGAGCAAATTACTCCAATTGAAGGTTGGAGTAGGCAGGGGGGGGGACGTCATGCCCCTCACATTCACTTTTTACAAAATAGCCAAGCCTACATGCTTTAAAATGTCAATTTAAAATTAAAACATGTCAACTTAAAATTATAACATAAAATAATATAAAATAATCAAATCTTTGGGTAACTTAGGGCATTTTCTCCAGAGTTCACCCAAAAGTGACTAAAATGACTGAAAATGAGCAAAGTACTCCAACCAAGGTTGGAGTAGGCAGTGGGGGGATGTCATGCCCCATCTAACCCCAACAGTAGTGAAAATCCCTCAACGCTCCCCCATATCATGTAGTAAGGCTTGGCACAAGAGATGACGTCATCATGAGAAGAAGCCCAAGGAGAGAGGGCGTTGTGGTGCAGAGGGACCAGGAGTGTATCTTTGGTGCCCTGGAAGAGAGACAAAAGCCTCAGTGCTGAGAGAAATGTCACTGGAGTAATAAAATAGGTGGTGTGTCATGTGACCCAGTGACCCACCCCTAGGAGCCTCGGACACTAAGCTCAGGGCTTCAAGCCCTTTAATGATGCAGTCAGCAATGCCACTAAGCCATAGTACTCCCAGGAGAAGGACCAAAGGGTCTGGCTATAACCCCCACTCATAAAAGCTGGATAACACCCCTCCTAGTCAGGAAAAAATGACCCTCTCTCCCTGGGGCACATCTGCAGGTGCACTGGTACTGGTACCATGTAACACAGGGGAATGCAAAAGAGATGTTGGAAGGCCGTAGCCATAATACTATTGATCATGTTCCAAGCATAGCCTCTGGCCCTTTCACTCCAGAAGAGCCAATGGATGAGATGGAATCCAAATATTAGTCTATTTGTGAACTGATTAATCATTCATAAACTTAACAGTGGACATTTTGGTATTTGCTGCAAACATTCTGCTATGAATTTGAATCATGCTATTGAGGACTGCCTAGTTTCTGTTATGAATATGAAAATGACATCCCTTTGAAAGTTCAGAAATTTTATTGATTTGGATTTCTTTTTGTATGATGAGTGTTGATAGTTAAATTTTTTAACTATACTTGTGTGTGTTGAAATTTAAAACACCCTGAAACGTTTCTTATCGCAAAACCTGAAAATTTCCATTTCTCATTCTGAACCCTTTTCTCCTTTTGTTTCACATTTCTTGTTTATGGTGACATAGCATGGTACTTGCAAATGGTCATCTCGTAGAGAATCATTCATTACCAGTGAGATTACCAAGTTTGGAAGACCCAAAACTTTGAGCCTCTTAAATAGCAAGTGCCTTGGGACTGTGTCAGAGGCTTTGTGGAAGTCCACAAAGCAGAAGTATGTGGATACCTTGTGTTTGTTTGCCTTTGCTTCCTCAAAATTGCTGCATGATAAAAATTGTGGTCACAACTATGGTAATTTTGTTTGATGTGCTCTGCATGTGGCATAGTTAGTGAATTATCATGGATTATTTTATGGAATTCAGAGTATGGTTATCTCTTGATTTTGTTGTGAAAGTTTAAAATATCAATGAAATTTGTCATGCAGGGGAAGCTTATATAGATTGATCCATCGGCCTAACATTCATATAGATGAAAAACGACGCATAAGAATGGCTCTTGATGTTGTGAGTCTTCATTATAAGAAACATCATTCTCTATCTTCATTAGCATGCTTAAATTTTGCTTCTATTGTCTTGAATATCTTTCTATTCTAAAATATGATAAGATGATCTGAACTCATAATGAAATCAGTTTTCACTTTGCAGGCTAAGGGGATGAATTGTTTGCACAGTAGCATCCCTACAATAGTTCATCGAGACCTGAAGTCTCCAAATCTTCTTGTCGATAAAAATTGGGCAGTTAAGGTGGGCAACTTTTCCATTGTAGTTAAGAACTATAGATTATCATCCATTAGTGCAGTATACATTATCTTCAAAAAATTTCACTCAATCATTCTCTTGGGAGTTGGAAAAGCTGATAAAACCTTGGGGAAAAGGATGATGACTTAAAGTCTCTTTTCTTGATAAGCATATATTCTTGTAGTATATAATATTAGAGTAAAAGACTTAATATGCCTCTATCAATCTGTTCAGGTTTTGATTTTGTGATTGATATTGCAATAGTTTAACATATGCTATTTTGGGGTGGGAGGCTTCATTATCAGAAAGAAACATGTAAAATGAGACATACAAAATGCTATAGGGACCACATGAATCTCCTAGGCTGATTTAAAAGTCAGAATGTTGCTAATTCAATCTCTCACATGATTTATTTATCAATTTCTATGCGGTGTTTTTCTGGTTTGAGTTCTATTTGGAGTGGCTTTTCCATATCTCAAAAGTAGGGGGATATTTGTTTGTCTGTCAGTTTACAAACACCCTAAGAATGATGGATTTTTATGGATTTGTGTGTCAGCAAGAGGGAAAATGCATCATCGACTATAGCTAGTTGGAAAATCACGATGAGTAATCAACAATTAAAATATGAAGTAATTGTGAATGATGCCGACAGTTTGTTTTTTTGGTTTCAGACTGTCTTGTGATAAGTCGTTTTTTTAGGTGATTCACTTTCCTTGTAGGTTTCCAGTCTACAGTCTGATGATGCATGCCAATGAAAATAAACTGTTCATAGTTCATGGCAACTTTCTATTTGCTTAGCCTTTTCCTGACATGTTTGAACAAGATGCTAAATTTCTTAGCATTCCTTGAAATTCAAGTGGAACTTCCCGTTTCTGCTACCTGAGATGTTCATCCTATATCTGCCTTGAAATATAGCCTGTTAGTGTTAAGCATAAGGAATTTTCACTTCATAAGGATTCACCGATATGTAGATATACATAGAAGTGTTCTCCCCAAATTAGAATATGTAAGAGAAATTACGCAGACAACTTTATTTCACTGCTGAGGTTTTTAATCAGGATGCAAGTATGTGCATGTCTCTGTAAAATTGTAAATGTCTATTTTGTATATTTCTATGAGTGTTTCTGTGCACTCGTGCATGTGTTTTAGCCTTGACTTTGCATATTTAGCCTTTCAAGCCTTTTATCTACTGGTATTTACGAGTGTTTGGACAGTATAAATGTGAATTCCTAGACAGGGTTACAAGTTGCAAGCATATATGCTGGGCTAAGCCTCATGGTTATTCCTATTTATTTTCAAACTAGGTTCATTATGGAGCACCTGATTTGTTTTTGAACATGATTGGACTTGGTGTAAATGACCTGATACTGGAGGTGTAATGGTTGTGCTGTTGCTTGTTCTATTTTTTCATATAAGAGTGATATTGTGAGGTGGTGTGTACCTCATTGCCTTGTTAGATTATTATTGAGAGCACAATTTTCCACGGATGAACTCCAATTAGAGACAAGAATCCTGGGTGACAAGCGGAAAACAAGACATTTTGGGGTTTTCATGCTTTGTAACTTGTGAAAATCCTCACAGCAGATCTAAGAGATGATGTATACCTCACAAGAGTAATTATGATTAAGCAGGAAAATAGAAGAAGAGTGATCAATGCAGTATAATGAGCAACAGAATAATAATACAGTAGAACTCAGATAGAAGCAAAAATACTTCACACACACTAATTAATTAATCACAATATGGACAAATAAATAGTACAATGCATGAAGATTCGAATGCCTACGGTGGCAATTCGAATTAGCCTTCATAGAGTGATCAAAAGATCACTGGAGTGTCATCGGAGCACAACTAGTAGTCTATCTCATCATCAGTGGAGTCATCAATGCACAAGTAACTATCAACCGTCAGTCAAACTGAGCCTAACTGAGTGTGGTAGGTGTAACTGAATGTAACTGGCACATGGAGACACTAATTGAATGAAGGAGGCTCAGTGGAGGGCGCATGAGGAGCTAACTGGAGTCAGAACAAGTAGTCATGTCTTATCGGAGGTCAATCAGAGTGATAACAGCAGTGAGGAGTCAGTCTGGCCTCAAATCAAGGAAAGACTGGTGGATAACTGAAGTAAATTGGACTGGTAGGTGAGAAAGGCGCCCTTCTCATGCAGTAGGTGAAAGGAGAGTGCATGACAGGCTAGGAGGGATGAAACTGAGTGGAAGGAAGCTTCGGGGGCTAGCTAACTGAGGGCTAGGTGCTGGGACTGATGACTGGAATGCATGCAAATACATGCAAACCCTAAATGATGCATGGAAACCCTAAAAGTGGGGAAAATTTCATGGGAAAAATACAATGAATAATAACAGTCAATAAACCAAGGAAGTGGGGAAAATTTCATGGGAAAAATACCCCCCCCCCTCAAAATAGACTATAAAGCACACACAAAAATAAATGCTCCAAACTCAAGCAGGTGTGATGCTTGGTCATATGTCTGGAGGTATCTTCTTCTTGGGAAGAAGTGGATCATGCTCAAAAAGCATATGCTTGTACTTGCTCTTCAAATCGAATGTGATGAGAACAAATCCAAAAGTATGAGGATGATCCTTGAACCTGTGATTCGAATCAGTTGAGGTAGGATCAAAAACATGAATATGCAGATAGTTTTTTGTCTTCTCCTTCGAACCATCATGGGTGAGATTATGCCAAAAAGAACCATCAAATAATAAAGATTACTTGGAATCCAAATCAGATCCAAGACTTGAATCATGGTTGCTTAAGATCTCCTTTGAACCATTTGAGGTGAGATCTAAACCAGTAAGTGCATGAGAAATTTTCCCAAGCGAATGGCAATGGCCATTATCTTCAATAAACTTCTGAGAACATGAAAGAATGATCTTACAGTAGTAAATGAGAGGTGATTGCTTGGAATCCAAATCAGATCCAAGGCTTGAATCATGGTTTCTTGAGATCTCCTTTGAACCAGCAGGGGTGAGATCAAAACCATGATGTGCATGAGAAATTATCCCAAGCGGGTGGCAATGGCCATATTCTTCAATAACCTTCTGAAAGCATGGTATAATGATCATATAGTAGTAAATAAGAGGTGATTGCTTGAGGAGGGCAAATGCATTACCTCCAATAGCTGATTTTACCTCCGAAATAATCATGTGATCGTGATGCAAACCAACAGACTCTGGTGCAAGAGAGGATTTAGGACCTTCTGCAATATCTAGAGTGTGAGCTGGCACAGAAAGAGAAGAAAGTTGGAGCATGAGTGTAGAATCTGCAAGTTCTTTGTGGACAACTTCAATATGAGATGATATTGGTTCATGATTTGAGAGACCATCAAGGGGAGTGAATGCATCACTGGGCTTGCTCTCGAAGGGTTTGGACCAATCCCTTCATTCTGTCTGGGATTGATGACTGGAATGCATGCAAACCCTAAATGATCAAAATACTGGTGGGACTAGGATGGCGTATAGGAATATCCTAACATAATTAATGGAGACTATTGTTGGTGTTGCAAATTTGGCATTACCAAAATGTGAATTTAAGTAAATCATGGGGAATAGTTAAGGAGAATGACGATTGATAGTGAAATGAAGCTTTTATTGGCATGAAGGTTAATACTGAATGAGTGATTTCTAGACTAAATGGCATTATTAGTGTTGGCTGTACTTTTGGCAAAAGTGATCTTTGAATGGTATAATTATTAGCATTTAGATGATTATGGAAGATGTAGATAATTTTAGCAGCATGACGATATTATTGGCAAAGGGAAAAACATCTGTGCCTTCCTCAAACATAGGCAGAGATTCCTAATAAAAGGGGGGATATGATGGCCAAGAAGGATACCCATTCACAAACAATTTATGAAGAGAAAACATGATGATTTAATTGCTCTGCAGGGCAATTTTTTTCCATGGCTGAACTGATCTGGATTATTTGGAGAATCAAATGAGGACAAAAATATAAACAAAAACAAACCAAAGATATTGCAGAGCGCACAGTAGTACAGTAAAACCCATATTCTATTAAATAAATGAAATGGAAAAACACTGTAAATTGCAAAGCAATACAACTAGCTAGAATGGTGGCAGCTCATTTATGAAGAGAGATGTGTCTGCTGCATTCTTTTGCAAGATCCCCATTACAAGAGGCCAAAGTGCCTTTTTAACATAAAGTATGAAACCCTAAGAGACAGAGAAACCCTAAAGATCCAAAACCCTAACCCTAGGAGATGAAACAACAATAACAATGTGGGCCTTGATGAGTCTAGCTGACACATGAACTTCCTGAGGGCACAACTTCGACATACAAACATCGTTTGGAGTGCACGATAGCGCATTGGAAAGGTCTTGAAGAGAAGAACAACTTTAGGTAGGTCCTGTTGAGTTTCATACGTTCATAGCATAAAATATAAATGCATAACCAAGATCACTAGAAGTAAGACAAAGCACAAAACAACAACACAGAGTTTGACCTGGGAAACCCAAATGGGAGAAAATCCAGCAACCTTCGCAGAGAGATGATAATTCCGAGATCAGAGTACAAATAAGAAAAGAGAAAGAATGTGAAAGTGTCTTTCACAAGTAGATGCCCCAAATAAGCTTCCTCCTTCAAGTGATGCGAAATCAGCCTCCTCCAAGTGATGCGCACTTGCTAAGTGTGAGAATGATCTAATGAGGTGCACTAGCCTCTTATTTATACAAGTGCAAAAACCAGAAATTCCCTAATTGGGCCGACTTCACCTGGGGGCAATAAATAATTTATTTTTAATAATTTTCTTGTTTATTTGCACCCCAAGGTTTACATTGACTCTTACATGTGATTACATAAATAATTACATCCAGTTCATCTCCCTTAGGAGGTACAATCAAGTACAATAAAATATAATGAATAATATCTTCCGAAGTTGCACAAAATCCAACACTCCCTCTCAACGAGAAAGGTATTTTTCGGTCTTCATCAACATCACGATCATCTGGGTTTCATCTTGTACTCTACTCTGTCTCCATCATCTCTGTGCATACTGAAGGTTGTCCACAAAGTCTCAGTTTATCATCTTCACCAGTCCTTCGGTGAGTCTAGGAGAATCACTCGATCCTGGATTTCAGGAGAATCTCTCAATCCTGAATATCTGTGACATCCTCACCAGTCCTTTGGTGAGTTTAGGAGAATCACTTGATCCTGGATCTAGGAGAATCACTCGATCCTAGATCCAGGAGAATCACTCAATCCTGGATATCTGAGATAATTAGTTGTGCCATCTCTGCTATACCATTTGCTACCCATCTGTCTCATCTGTCGATGGGTTCCTCCCATACCAGGCTGAGTTCTCAGACGAGCAAATGGGCACGACCATCTACCGACTGTCCGACTCATCTGCCTATGGGATTTCTCCCATATCTGGCTGAGTACTAGGACTGTAGAGGCACCAGTGCAATCACACGACCAACTGCTGACTGTCCTACTCATCTGCCTATGGGATTTCTCCCATATCTGGCTGAGTAACCGGACTGCAGAGGCACCAGTGTGAACTCGACCAACTGTTGACTGTCCTACTCATCTGTCGAAGTAGAATCTCTCAACTTCTTCCAATTTGCATCCATCGAAGTAGCCATGGATTTGCAGTCCAGCATCCCGAATTTTTTCAATATATCAATGGTGTATTTTCCTTGTCCTAGGAAAATCTCTTTCTGCCTCTACCATACTTCTAATCCCAAGAAGTAGTGCATCAATCCAAGATCTTTCATTTCAAACTCAGAGGCGAGATTCTTCTTACACCATACAATGAGTTGCTCATTTCCTGTGAGAAATAAGTCATCAACATACAATACCAAAATCAATCGCTCATCATCTGCAACCTTGAAGCAAAGGTTGGGGTTTGCATCATTCTGATGCACCTTCCATCTCATAGCTGAAGCAATAGCAATGATCGATTTGATGGAAGTATCTCGAGCCACAGGAGCAAATGTATCATCATAATCGACTCCCTCTTTCTGAGAGAATCTTCTGGCAACAAATCTGGCCTTGTATTTCCCATATGCTCCATGCTAAGTCTGTTGTGCCCATCTAGGTCTTTTCCGACCTACTGCAACATTTCTGGGGATATCAACTGGATCAATGGAATCGATAGGTTCATTCTTTTCTGTTAACTCTGTCTTGAACTAGAGGGGGAGATGATCTCATCTCCTTTGGTTCTATCATTACATCATCAATCTCCATGTCTGATCCTCTGTCTTTCTCGACAGCTAATTCTTCTTCAAAGGTCACATCCCTACTAACTTCAATATGTTTGGACCCTGGGATGTAGATTCTGAAGTCTTTGAAGACTCACTGTATCCCACAAAGGTTCCCTTCTTGCTTGAAGGTTCCAACTTGGGCACATGTATAAAGACTGGACAACCAAATATCTAAAGGTGGTTTACTTCTGGTTTCACTTTTGTGAAAGCTTCCTTTGAGCTCATCCTTCTAGGCTGAGAGTCATATTCCAGGAAGCTTCTTGCTGAACATCAACGGGATTCATATGTTCATCGGAACAAGTATTCTCTTGTAGGCCAAATCACATGGTCTTTTACCTACAAGTCAAATCCCGACTGATGATCAGAGACATTTTACAATCAAATAAAAAAAACAAATAGTTTACATAGGCATCTTAGCTAATACTTTATTACAACAATCATGAACATGTCTATCAAACACTTCTGGGAATTATCTAGATGTCTGTTATCTCCACTAGACCATGCTATCAAGAGTGTGCACTACCCTAAGCATGTAGGAGGGAGATATCATCTAGACTAACTTCATGAAATGTTGTGTAGCTCATATGCATAATATAACAGGGTAAACTATATCAACTGCTCAATACATTAGATCTGTATATAAAAAGCATATAAGACAAGAACAAATCTATGTAGGCAAGAAAACAAAATACTTATCTCTTATTGGTTTGGTGTGTGGGCCCCCACTGCCTTCTTGTGGGAACCATAAGAGATCTATGTTCTTGCATTCTGGATTTTCTAGAAGAGGAACTCCGAACGATCATCATCCCTTTGCTTCTTGCGATGATGATCCTCTTCTACATCAGTAGTTGAGGCTTCCTGCTTCCTTTTACTTGAACTTCGACAGCTATTTGCGTAGTGTCCATATTTTCTGCACCTATAGCATTGAACTTGAGATATGTCCTTCTTCTCCTTTTGATCTGGGTGAGGACTTGGTCTCCTATCTTGGTGCTTGTGTTTATGGAACTTCCTACCTTTTCCCGTACCCTTAGTGTCATGAGAAAGAATAGCTTGGTTCTCCTCAGGTTGAGTGCCATGGCCATTGAGTCTTTGACGCGCTGCAATCCTGGTCTCCTCCTCAGAGCAATCTGCCCAAAGCTTGTCAAACTTTGGTAGTTTGGATCTACCACTTATGCTTTGGATATAGGACTCCCATGATGGTGGAAGACCATTTAAAGTGTGGAGGACAAGCTCCTTATCGCCAATAGGATCTCCACTGGTGCTGAGCTTGTATTTGAGTTCTACGATCCTCATAAAGTATGAGGCAATGGATTTTGACTCTGTTATCTTCATATTTGAGAGCTAGTTTCTCAAAGTCATGGATACATTTAGGCTAGTGTGTTCAAACAACTTCATAATGGTCTTGAACATTTTCCTAGCATTCTTCTTTCTTGAGATTTGAGGAACCAAATGGTCTCTCACAGAATCCATCTTGCTTTAGCATTATTTTTCCTCCATCGGGATTTATCTTCTTCGGCTTCTGGTTCAGGGACCTTCTCATTTACATATAGCAAGAGATCATTTTCTTCTAGGAGTAGAAGAACCCTAGACTTCCAGGAGATAAAGTTGGAGGCTCCTTCCAAACAATCTTCAACCTTCATCCCAATCATCTTGATTGCAGATCTGGTTCAAAAACCCTAGCAGGAGCTAGGTAAAAAATGAAAGTTAATAATTTGAAAAACTGAACCCACAGATAAATTCGCCTTGCCAAGGAGAGTTGAATAGAGGGTGGCCTGGTCCAAAACTGTGGAGAGAGATGAGTTAAAACTGAAACCCTAATTCTGTTGCAGCCACAGAGTTAGGTCAAAAATTGAAAGTTCTCGGAATTGAATTCCGTTTTCATCAATAGATGCGCCTTGACAAAAACGAAATTCCTATAGTTTCTTTTCTCCAAAATGATGGTTGGAGACTTCACAACATGAAACCCTAGTTCCGACAGGGTTCCGACAATGCTTTGGCAATGGCTTCTTCTAGAACTGCTCTGATACCATGTTGAGTTTCATACATTCATAGCATAAAACATAAACGCATAACCAAGATCACTAGAAGCAAGACAAAGCACAAAACAACAACACAGAATTTGACCTGGGAAACCCAAATGGGCGAAAACCCAACAACCTTCGCAGAGAGATGATAATTCCGAGATCAGAGTACAAATAATAAAAGAGAAAGAATGTGAAAGTGTCTTTCACAAGTAGATGCCCCAAATAAGCTTCCTCCTTCAAGTGATGTAAAATCAGCCTCCTCCAAGTGATGCGCACTTGCTAAGTGTGAGAATGAGCTAATGAGGTGCACTAGCCTCTTATTTATACAAGTGCAAAAACCAGAAATTCCCTAAGTGGGACGACTTCACCTGGGGGCAATAAATAATTTATTTTTAATAATTTTCTTTTGTTTATTTGCACCCCAAGGTTTACATTGACTCTTACATGTGATTACATAAATAATTACATCCAGATCATCTCCCTTAGGAGGTACAATCAAGTACAGTAAATGTACATTAAAATATAATGAATAATATCTTCCGAAGTTGCACAAAATCCAACAGGTCCATGGAATTCTTTGACCATTCCAAGGTCGTTAGGGCCTAAAAAAAACCCAGAAGTTTGGGACCCAAAAACCGTAGAAAATTACCAAGGAGATGGAGAATTGTCGTGAGTAAATGGAATAGGTGGGTGTCCATTGATATCCACTTGGATCAGTCCTCACCCCTTAGGAAGCAATGGTCTCCATTGCATTAAGTTCCCTCATTAGATGGGGAAACTTCTATTGAATTTGACCCCTAATGAGCCACTTTCCTTGGTGAAGAAGTTGCTCTGCTTTGATGACCTGATACAGACACAGTTGGATGTTTTGTTGGCGGGTGCCATTCATCTTGGTGTCCATAATCCGGTTGACTGTCGATTGCTCAATGTAGTTAGGATTGAGTTCTGTGGGGGCCAAGTGGTCAACTACCTCTGAGGTGTCCAAGAGGTGGAAAATATGGTTGTTGCAGCTCCACATTAAATATAGGGTGCAATCCGAGGAAAGGGAGAATGCTTAACTCAAAAGCATTCTCACCTTGTGAGGTGCTCTTTTTGCAAATGCAACCATACCTTATCTCCCACCTGGAACTTGTGTGGAACTCGATGTTGATAGTGGTGCTGTTTTTACTTGGCATTGGATTCTGTAAAATATTATGAACATGTTGTTGGATGTGATGGATCCATTCAACAAATTTGGTTGCCCGATCAGTCCCAACTTGAGCATGGAAGGATTCTTCCCGTGTATATGCAATGGGTAGCGCTATGTTAATTGGGGCTATTGGGTGGAACCCCAAGCACATCTAAAAAGGGCTATGGCCAATAGAGCTACGTTGAACATAAGGAAGGCTCCCATCCCATGTGCATGGATGTTTGTAGTTATACGTTCTCAAGATATGCACAATCATTCTGTTGACTACCTCTGTTTGGCCGTTGTTCTGGGGGTGGAATGTTAGAATTTAGAATTATATCAATATCATTTTCATCTCTTTCAACTTATAAGTAATAGAGGATCACTGAAAGAACAACTATGCACAAAAACAATAGACACAAGATTTTATCCTGGGAAAACCCAAACACGGGAAAAACCCAACAACCCTTTCTTACTCAGAGATTCAGTACAATGAAGATACAAAATACAAGAAGAATATATGCCCAAAGAAATCAGCTACAAAAGTCTTCTGTGTCTTCTGCTACCCAAAAAGTCGAATTCCCTTCCTTGAGTGAACTTGCTTGAGATGTGTGTCAAATGGGAGGGTGACTCCTTTATTTATACTGCACTTTTGAGTGATTTTCTAACTGGGCCGACTTGACAGTTTCACTGGTGCTGACTTGTTATTTTGAATGATAAAAATACATTTATTTATTTATTTGTTTGTAGGTCGGCTAAACAAGTGAGGAGACCTCACGTAGCTACATCATCAACACTCCCTATTAGCTAGAGAGGTATCATCACGCTGGAACATATATGGGCATCATTTGGTCGTCACAACTGGACTTGAATATCTTCTGATCGTCATGGATGGACTCGTACATCTCGTCATCATAAGAAGGATCAATATCGTCCATACATGATGACATCTCACATAGGGATCCAAGTATACTCTATACAAGAGTCCTCTCCACATAGGCGAATGTTCCTTATAGGAACAACAATCATAACTGCACTAAGCTCATCTCGGTCTACTCAGGACCACCTATCCTAACTGGATTGAACTCATTATCGATCTACACGGACCGCTTGTCCTCCCTGGACTGATCTCATTATCGATCTACAAGGACCGCCTGTCTGGACTGAGTTCATTGTTGATCTACAAGGACCGCATGTCTGTAACATCCCGAATTTTCATAAAAATTTAAAATTTTTGATAACAACATTAATTATGATAATAATAATTGCGGAAATAACAATTGAGATTACGACAGCATTAAATGTAAAGTTGTTAGTACTAAACATGCTTTAATTTCTGTTTTAGCAGCAATATGATAATGACAGTTTTAACACATAATTAGTAAACATGATTACGATAACAAATGTACTAACAGATCGGAAATATGATGCGACACTTTTTCTTTTGCAATGCTACTGACAGTTTGACTTTTGATGCATAAGGATGTCCTACGAGGTACCCTGGAGCTTACTTAGCTGCAATGCTAAAGCAAAATGAATGTTCTATGTGCAGACGATAGGTAAGAAGTTTAATGGCTACATGTAAGGTCAATTTCAACGTCGTAATCAAATAAAATGTTAGAATTCTATTGCGATCCACCATAAGTATGCAGGTATGGATTTCATTGCTATAAATACTGTTTTCGAATGCTGTCTTACCACTTGGCAATGTATGAGAGCATAGTTATCTATGACGTTTTCAAGCTGATAGGTTTGTCACTATAATCTTTATGGTTGTAATAGCTGGTTTGTTGTCGTCTTGGAATAATTAATACTTGTATGATATCGGCGTCATAAAGTATCGCCAACCGTCAAATTCATTGAAAATCAAAGTTAGGTTATGAAATATCTAGCCAAAGCATGTTCCTATGCTTGTTACTATTCATCTGTCATGTTGAAAACATTGAGGTGTAACTTCTATGTTATTTTATTTATCATTTTAAATTCTATATATGAAAAAGTAGAAAAACTATGGTTATTATGCCAACCATATAAGTATCTATAGGTTGGAACCTATACAATAACCCTACCCTTATAAACTATTTACAAAAATATACATGAGGGTTTCCTATACTAACATGATAGGCAATTCGAATTTACTAAACATATGGCTAGACTTAAGCCTTGATATACAATTCGTGATCATAAAGTTTAGAGCTTGAATTAATACATTGCAAACAAAGTTTTGAGTTTAATAAAGCTCTACGTGAAGTTTTGTTTTGATATCCATTAAAACTAAATCGTATATCTCGATGGTATTGACTTGCATTTAATATGATAGGGTAGCGAGTTGATGGTTTATTAATGGCGTATGCCACGAGCTGTCATGGAGATCGAGTCTCTATCCTGCATTAAAAGCTTGACATGAAACTCAGGGTGACAAGGATTGTTGTCATTCCACGTATTGTAATATCGTTGTAATGGTGAATGTCGAGACCACTGTGTAATGGTTGTAAGTTAATACTCCTCCGAGTTGGATGTTAGAACGATCCAGTGTGATCCATCGTGGCAATACCATGTATGTGAAGTGATAGTGCATTAAATGAAGGGTTGTTCGACCCATTGCGACCTCGCTGGCACATCCGAGAACATTGATTGTGATGAGTTTGGACCGTTCGATTTCAACCCTAACTTCTGTCGTTGAAATGGTTTATGAACTTGGAAAGTTGTTTATTGTGTTATTATTTTGGTCTGTGTGGCCGACAGGCTGCCAAAATTTTAGGTAGAAGGTTTGTAAGAGGTTCGACCTCGAGACTTGTAGTTCAGGGTTGGAGTTGCAGGTTTTAATCCATTGTAGTGGTGTTGTACTGAAAGTCTGGTTCTCTAGTTCAAGTAGTCATCGAGTTGATAGTTTTAGGAACTTTTTGTTTTGATTTGAGTGAAAGATACACCCTGGTGAAAATGGATAGAGGGTTTCCTGTCTCGTCTACAGCGTGGAATCATCGTTTAACTGGTGAAAGTGGAAAGCTTTGGTCGTTTACAGTAAGGTAAACTTTCTTGTAAAGAATAGTGACATTCCTTTGTTGCAAATCGTCTTTCAGTTTGAAAAGTATTAGTTATCTAAATCCAACGATTTTCTTGTCAGTTGCAGGTTGTGAAGGAATGGTTCGAGCAAGGGTTTGGAAAGAAGGGCATGCTTCCAAACTGGTAAGCTCTAGGTCTTCCAAAACCCTCGTAGGTGCTCTCCGTCTGTGTGTTGAAGTGGTTTCAAGGGTTGTGTAACTGGTCCTGGCCGTGACTCGTCGTGGTTGTTATTTGAAGAACTTCTAAGCATATTTTATTATTCAAATGCTGTTTGTTCAGTGCTGTGACTCTCGTTTGATTATGTAATACTTGGTTTTATACCTTGATACTTATCTTCGTCGATCTAGGAAATGTAAAAACTTGTTAATGCCGAGGGTTTAAGGACTCATTTCAAATGTTTGAACTTGGGGATAACCCTGTATGATTTTGTTTTGGAAATCATGTTGTAATTTGTTTTATGAGAACATTGAGTTCGTTTTACTGAGAATGGAACTTGTGTTGGTTTAAGCCATTTGGCCACGACCTATTTTGTTTAAGTTATAAGAAATGAAAAGAGGAGCCGAGGCTTGTTTATAGTGAGAACAATGCTCTCTTCTCTGCAATGAGAATGTATGTTATTTATTTTTATGTAAAAATCGTCTGTGTTATTTGACTTAATGTTGTAGGTTGACATCGTAAAATTTCGATCGATACTAGGGTTTGTGAAATGATAATTCTGTAATGTATGTTGTTTGAATGGTATTTAAATTCGTTGGTAGTGGAAACGAACATGCCATACCCTAAATCGTGTTTTGTTTGAATAGATACTAAATTTTCGAAGTGAATTTTTAAAAGAACTTTGGTTTGATTAGAAGCCTGTGTAGATTGTAATGGTTTCTGTTTGCAAAACGATAAAAATGGGAATCGAAATTCTAACTTAGGGTTTGATAAAAACCAAGTTTTATTTTGAAAATAATAAAAACAGTTCATAATATATATAGTTTATAATATAGATGAATAAGATGGAAGGAAAACGAAATATGGTTTATCATGTTTTCAGTATTGCTAGAAAATAATCTTTGAAATGTTTAAAGAGGAAAATGAAAACAATGTGTTTGTAGAATGTTTAAAGTGTGAAGACTATGTAAAAAACACTGTTATTTACAGCTCTGATATAATGAATATATTTGTTCATTTACAACTATCTTATTTATAATGCAGACATAATAAAATGTGTAGGAATATGAATTTTACCTATTTCTTATGTACATAGTAAACATAAGAAAATAAATACAAAGTGTCTGTACAGGAAATAATCGATATTTGTTTTCTAGAATTCATGAAGTACTATAAAACATTTTAAATATTATACTGTACTTTCTACTGTTATTACCTTAGGACAGAAACTGATAAACATATAAATTACTGTATCTATCTATTGAATTCAAATGGCAAATTGCCTATTCTGTAATCTGTTCTTAATTTGCGTATCTATACCAGAGTACGATGCATAAAACAACACGTGGAAAAATGTAGATACTGGTTTATCAATTCAAAATCATCATTAAACTTTAACATTCAGACTTTAAACAAATTTAGAAATAGATTCTTCTTTCAAACAGAAAACAAAGATTACTAACTTACTGAACAGAACTACTAGCTGAGATAAAGTAGGAAAATTTGTAAAACCTGGATAAATCTGTAGGGCAACAAACAACCCAAGAAGACTGTTCCACCCAACCAATTCCTGAAAGCAGTTAAGTACTTGCCTTAGGACCCCCGGGCCTGTTCATTGAACCACCAGGAGGAAAAAACTTAGGAATTTAGGACTTCTTCTTGCAGTAGCAATTAACTTCTGAATCTTCAATAGCTAGCAGTCCAATAGACCTGCACCAGCATCTCTAGTTCTTCTCAGCAATATGCAGATTTAAGATTGCACTCACAACTAGCCTCCTAATTCGAATCTCTCAGTGATCACCTGATGCACATGAGGAAAATATTTCTGCAGAAAAATATTGGGTAAGAGCTGCCTGCTCAATTCGAATTTGCCTTTTGTAGGCTGCCTAGGCCTTTTCAGTTGTTACTGGGTCATTAAATGAGCTGCTTGCTCACTCCCTCCACCTGGGGGATAATGCCACATTTTTAAGGGTAGTTGTCCCATAACCAACAGCTAGTGGTGTGATGCAATTGCTGCCATCTGTCCCATACCTTTCAACAACTTCCATTCCTCCTAGTGGGTCAGTGAACACTCATTTAACAGTCCCCTTGGGTGTTTGTCTCTTAATTAATTTAATTAAATAATAATATTCAGTAATTACATTCATCCTTGATCAAAACTGATCATAATTACAAAACTTTGTAATTAAATTTAACATAAAGTATTTTGCAAATAAAATAATAATTTTCAGAAATTTGGGTAGGTGACAATGTCCTACCTGGACTGAGCTCATTATCAGTCTACGAGGACCGCTTGTCCTGGACTATGAGCACTCCCTCTCACTGAGGGAAGCATTCTCCAATACTCCAAGTCTTTCACGGAAGTACACAAACTTCACTTTGGAAAGAGGCTTGGTGAGAATGTCTGCAACCTGATCATCAATTGGGATATATTGAAGCTAAATTGCTCCCCTCATATCTATGATATAGTGGTACTTGATCTCCACATGCTTCGATCCGTCATGAGATACATGATTCACTGAAGCTTCACACAACTTTGATTATCACAGTGAATCACAGTAGGCTCAAGTGTCTGTTTGGACAATCCTGGAAAGAGCTTCCGAAGCCATACTGCTTCTCGTTCTGCAACACTTGCTGCAATATACTCTGCTTCTGCAGTGCTCAATGCTTCTAACAGTTGCTTCCTGCTGCACGAGGAAATTACTGCAAAACTCAAACTGAAGCAACACCTGGAGGTGCTCTTCCTGTCCACAACATTTCCTGCCCAGTGGGAATCAGTGTATCCATGCAATCTCATATCACTCCTAGAAGCATATCTCAATCCACATCACAATAATCGAGCTTGCAGGATAATTAATTGGATGGATTGTGGTATGCGTGAGCCTTGGCCTTGAGTTTTTCCTATCCTTTGATTGATTGGATGTTGGATTGATGCTAGTATCGATTGAATGTGATGTCTCCATGGTGTTTTGATCTTGATATGCTCTCCTTCTTGGTGATATGGGCACGCTTGGAGTATTTTTTGCTTAGCATTGATACAATTATTTAACAGTTAGTGCATTCATGGAATGGAAACCCATCAACTTAGGGTCTCCATAAGTTGTAAAGTGTTCATAATTTCTACTTGATGAAGTGTTGCCTATGGGATGTTTGACAACAATATTATCGATGTAATTAGATGGGTTTAAGGTCTCCTGGCTAAAATACCTGAGGAGATAGTGGTGTACTTCACTCATACACCACTTTCTCACAACACATTGGGAACACCCTAGCATTTTTGAGTTTATTGGGCATCTTGATGACATGGACTATCACTTTTGATGGAGTGCTAGGCTTGTGTGCATGTCTTGATGATATTTGGAGTCTTTTTATTGGAGCGCCCTAGCTCATTTGATGTGTCACACTTGGAGATGGTTTATTGTTGGTTTTCCTTGGAGTGCCCTCTCTTCTAGCACATATTTTGAGGTATATATTATATACCTAAGTCACCGGACACGTGGGTTTAGGGTGAAGTCTCCCGTGGGGACGTGTTGGGTGTGGACACGACCCCCCCATGTGGGGGACACGTGTTTTTTCGTGTCCCGAAATCGGGACACAAAAAAACACGTGTCCCCCATGTGGGAGGGTCGTGTCTTGCCTTTGCACACATTGTGGAACAGCTGGCCTTTAAGTAAATTCCGTGGGTCATCCATCCTCTGTAAATCGGGACACGAAAACATGTGTCCCCCACGTGGGAGGGTCATGTCTTGCCTCTGCACACATCGTGGAATAGCTGGCCTTTAAGTAAATTCCGTGGGTCATCCATCCTTTGTCATTCGAGCGGTGGTGTAAATGCATGAAGATGGGTCTGGCTTGAAGGATTCGATGCCATGCTTTCAAGCATTCATCGGGACCAATACCGTCACACCCCATACTTTCGATTGGGTGGCTTGCGGAGGATCCGTTGGATTTTCATGAGCATATATATTTTTAGGGATTACTCCATCGTTTGTTTGTTGGTTTGTTTTTTCTTAATTATTATCCATAAGAGATTTTCACGAGTGAGTAAATGGTGGGTATTATTACTATGTAAATCATTTTTGCATTTAGTAAGGAAGGTGTTCGATATTTTGAAGTTAGTTTCTCTATATTATCAAATAAATTTGATAAATATTTAATATATTTAAATAGATATTTTAAAGTTTGTTTCTCTATATTATCAAATAAATTTGATAAATATTTAATATATTTAAATAGATTTCAATTTGATACTTTTGATAAATCCTCAAATGTTCTACTTTCTATATTTTTAAATTTTAATATATTTAAAAAATATATATATATGTATATAAAATGTGTCCTTCGTGTCTTGATTCCGGGGGTCACTGTGTCCCGTGGGGACACTCGTATTTTGGGGACACTCGTGTCTCGTGTCCTCGTGTTAGGTGACTTAGTTATATACACATGTTTGCTTGAATGCCCCTACTTTTTGGCACTTGGATGACATCTTGGCATCGTTGATCATCATTTCTAGTAGAGCGCTCCCTTGATCTTCTTCGTTGGCACACATTTTGATGTATGGTTTACATTATTGCTTGAAGAAGGGGTTGTCCCTTTCATCATGGAGTTGGTTCACTATTGTGGAAACCTTGCTTTTGGATTTGATGCCATTATCTTGATTGATAATCTCTTTATTCCATGGAATTAGATGTTGTACATGTTTTGATGAGTTGTCATTTGGGATCTTGAACCTTTTGGAGGGGTGTCCTAGCTTTGGGAGCAATTATCTTTTGTTAGAGTGCCCATAATTTACGAGCTCAACTTCATTGGATGCAAGGTAGTTTTGGGATTTTCAAAAAGTAGTATAATAGAAAATCTGTTAAATATTGAGTAAGTTGGCAATTTCAAAACTATTGTTTAAAAAATTGCACCGCATTTTGACCACACATGCCACTTGGAGGGTGCACTTTTGCTAGATCAGCTCCGCATGCCATTTCAAGGAGGTTATTCTTGTTTCATTCCCTTGAAGAAGGAGATGTCCACCTTGGAGAAGACACTTTGCATAACCACCTTGTTATTTTACTCATTTTTGACTTCACAACATGAGTTGGTTATGTACTAGAATTATTTTATTGTTTTTCTGGGAGAGAAAAGTGGATCTTAACCACTTTATTCTATTGTTGGAGAGTTTGTTGAGTAAATTGTGGATTTAAGAGATCAGGAGAGGAAGAATATGGCATTATTCATTTTCATGGTTGGATTTTTGGAGTTTTCTCTCCTTGGAGCTTAATGGATATATCTTTCTTGGTACATATGTTAAGTGTAAGGGTCTTCTCCTATCAATTTGTGGCTTATTGTTCTAGTGTTTTCTATTGTTCCTGTTATCACACAAAGTATAGTTTCCTACTTAAAGATCCTATCTAGGATGGTAGAGGAAGACAACTAACCGGTGACACCAAAGAGGGCCTCGATTCCCAAGATGGATTGGTTGTCACGCCAATCGAGGCACTCTTCATTTCTTGCTATTCAAGCCATAGATAACAAAGGGGGAGACCTTGATCTACTCTTGAAGGGAGAGATCTGACCCAAACACCGAATTAAGCGAATAAAATACTAAATGTAAAGTGAAGGGTGTAGAACCCTAGATTTAAGGAATGGAGTTACTATAGAGGCTTAGGAAAGATGAGATATGAAAGTTGATTAATTTAATTACAGTAACACAGAATTAAGGAGGATGTAAGTGTTAGGGTAAATGATCAAAATCAATTGCCTTGGGAAACATGTACTTAAAATGAGGAAAATGGTCCCAAGGAGTAGATCTGAATGGATTATGGCTTCCTAACACAGCTTGACAACATATCTGACAATATAAAATGTCACAAGCTCAGCAAACAAGGTTTTAATTATTTGGAAGACAAGCAAACAAGGAGGGCGCATTCATGGAGAGATCAGTGCCTAGGGAATTGGGCAGAAGGAGTCCACAGAGCAAGACGCCCTTGAGGACCCACCTGGGGTTAGGCTTAAGGATGAAAACCCATAGATTGTTCACCAGAAAACCAAATAATAAAGCCTAGAGAATTTTTATAAATTTTATCTTTAGGGTTTGAACAGTAAAATTAAATGGTGACAATTGGAATGGATCCCAAGATAACAAAAATACTTCGAAAACACACCTGGATATGCTTGCGGCCGCCTTGCAAATTGATGATCTTCCCAAAATGAAGCAATCTAGAGTGAGATCCTGCCTCCCAAGTTGGGGGAGAGCCAACCTAAAGTGTAGAGGATAGGTTGCTTAGGTGACGGTTGTAACTGTCCTAGTAGTTCCCTTCTGGGTTGCAACTTGTGGTTTAGGGATTTTATTGTTAAGTGTGGGTTGGGGAGGTAACAACACAATGTGTAAATATGTGGCTTGGTAATTGGAGCACTTCAGTGATTTAAAACTATAAATGTTAAGGTTGAAGTTCCAATATGCAAGTTGGTGCACTAAATCAATAGATCGGAGGTGCATGTTGGTACTTATATGTGGAATTTTTCATCCATTTCTGCGGGATAACTTCATGATTGTGTAGGTTTGAATCCATTTCACACCAACGACTGGAATTCCAAGGGCAAGATATTGCCACCATAGGTTGGTTGATTATATAAATATGCAAGTTGTCGCCACAAAACATGGGCCGCTAATGTGAAACACAAAATGATTTGGTAAATTTGCAATCTGGAATGTATTTTTGCAGATTGGGTTGCCTATGTGCACAAGTGGACTTGATTGTTGGCAGGTTGTTTTGATTGTAAGCAAGCTGAGTTGATCATTTTACAGTTGAAATTTATAATTACAAGCCAATTTGCAGGTTATGGTCATAGGTGCTACTGAGTTTTAAATGATTGCCTATCAGACTTTATCAAGTACGGGGTGGTTTCCATTATTACTATGCTAATTCTGGGAATTGAGCAGACCACACTCAGTTTTGCAGGTCAGGTTTATCTTTTACAGGCCAGGTTTTGTATTTTATTGGACGGAATTTGTAAATGTCGGTTGATTCTTGAATTTCACAGAAATTGCAAGTCATTGTTGGGTTTTAAACCTTGAAGGCTGATTCTAAACTTTTCCAGGCCATGAAGGTTGTTCCTGTGAATTTGGAGGCATAGCTTGAACTTTTGGGGGTTGACCTCATCTGTTACAGTCTTGGAGGGCTGATATATTTTGGTACAGGCTAGCTTCCATTAAATTGCATGCTAATCTCGGGATTGGAAGGCAAGCCTTAGATTTTGTGGGTTGATGTCAATTTTGTATGTCCATTGCAGATCTTGTGGACAAATATCAGTTTTAGCAGGTGATTCATAAATTGTGCCATTCAGTGTGTATATATGATATGTTAACTAGGGAATGCCACTTGGAGCTGTGGAATGTTACATGGAGGTAAGGAGTGTTGTGTGGATCTGAGTGTCTTATGGAGCTTTAGAAGATCTGTTAAGTTGGATAGTGAGGGTAGCAAAATCTGTATGCGCGAAAGGGTGTTGTGGTGAGTTGTTGGAGCCCAAGTCATTGTCGGGCAGATTTGTTGGTGTCAATGTACTGGGTATTAATCCCTCTTGTGAGCATAAAGTGCCCAAGGGGTGGGTAGATTCAGTGCACCTAGAGGAGCATGGCAACCAATATGATAATATAGTTGGAAGTAGCATGACTGGTCACAAACTAGGTAATTCAGTCATATTGAAGTGGATGAGTTGGTGCTTAGCAGATGAGTTGTTGCATAGCAGGTGAGGAGTTCAAACCTAGGCTGCGGGGAAGCGCTCTAGGCCCCTCTGCTTCGCTCCCAAATTGCGATCCCGGAGGAAGCGATGAGGAATCGGTCCCGAGATCGCGATTCCTCTTCGCTTCCTCTCGGGATCGATTTTTGAATTCCCGATTCCATCCAAAAAAATGATCCCTGGTTTGTCCAGAATCGCTGAGGGAGCGACGAGGGATTGACGCTCCTAGAGTGATCCCTCATTGCTCCCTCAGTGATCCTAGACCATAAAAAACGATCCTGAAAACACTTCCTTACTGATTCCGCGGGCTAGGCGGACTTGAGTCTGATTTTTCTCAAATTTGCACAAAAAACTTGTTTTTTAGTGATTGGCTAGGGTTCATCTAGGAAAATAAACACTATTGGACTCCATTTGGACTCATTCTATTCCTCATTTCATTGATTTCACTTCTCTTGCTAGGGCTTTGAGTGGGTTTGCTAGTTGTTTGAGAGAAAATTTGTGGGAGCTTGGAGGGGAGATTGAAGGCTTCTATTTGTGAGAGCTTGGAAGGGAGATTGAAGGCTTCCATAGAGACATTCAACCACCATTGAAGAGCTAAAGAGGTAGGCTCTAAAAACCCAATCTTTGATTATTTTTGAAAAAAATATTTCACTATGTTAAAATTTTAAATCTTGAATGTTTTAGTTTCCTACTCTTTCCCATTTATTCTTCTCCATCATTCTATTGTAGGCAAGAAGTGATTCTCATATTGAGTCAAGAAGCTTGATGGGTATGTGGTTTTTGTTTTTGGTTCCACTTCTTCTTGTGATGATGGTGTTGGGAAATAGATTTAGTGGTGGCAATGGTGAGGAGGAAGAGATAGGGAGTGGCACATACCATTGAGAGGAGGAGGAAGAGGAAGAGGATGATAATGATGATGAGATTGAAATTTGAGAGTGATCAGGGGCAAAAACAAAAAGACACAACACCATTGTGGAAGTATGTGACAAGTTTTGGGGGAGGGAGAGGGGGTGGAACCACAAAGTTTACATGCCCCCATTGTAATAAAACTTACACAGGTTCATATACCCATGTGCGAAAGCATTTGTGTGGGATTGTGCCATGTGATCAAGGTAAGGCTACTGGAGTCAAAACCTGTGACAAAGTGTCAGCTAAAGAGAAACAAATACAAGATGGAAGAAGAGGCTGCTCAAAACAATTCCAAGAGATCAAGGGTTGAATCTGAATCCTCACAAAGAATGTTTGGTAGTGGATTTGGATCATCATCGGCTCGATCAGGACCCTGATCCCCCCATGGTAGTGGAATCTCGCCTATGCAAAGAACATTATCGGATTTCCTTGACCAAGGTTGTAGAGATGATGTGGATTCAAAATTTTATAGGTTTCTCTATGCATTTGGTGTGCCATTCAATGTTCTTCGCTCACCCTATTGGCATGAAATGGTACAAGCCATCAATGGTGCCCCTAAAGGATACAAAAGACCCGGGTATGACAAAGCCAAAACCGTGGGACTTGACAGGGAAAGAGCCAAAATCAATAGTGCTCTTGGAAAGTTTACAAATGATGGGTCCAACTATGGGGTATCCATTGTATCTGATGGGTGGACAAATGTTAAAGGCAAGCCATTGATAAATATTCTTGGCGTGTCTTCTAGCGGTGCGATCTTCCGTTTAGCCCATGACTACTCAGATCGCTACAAGACTGGTATTAATATTGCACAACGTTTACTTAAAACCATTCAAGACATTGGGCCATACAATGTCATTCAAGTCATCACTGATAATGCTGCTAATTGTAAGGCAACAGGAGCAATCATTGAGGATAAGTATCCCAACATATTTTGGTCAGGGTGTTTGGTTCACACATTGAACCTTTTGATGCATGATATTGTTAAGATGAAGGACCCTAATTACTGATCAATTGGTGCCTTGTACAAGAGAGGTAAGAAAATGATCAAATTTATTACCAATCATAGCATGGCCCACCACATTTTTCGCAATCACTTTAGGTTGGAGCTATTGAAGATTGCAAAGACTAGATTTGCTAGCTACTACCTCACCTTCAGGAGGCTTTTGAAAGTAAGAGAGGCATTGGCTAGTATGGTCTCAAGTGATCCATGGCAAGAATTAAAAGATAGAGCTGCAAGCGCAACTAATAGACATGACTTTCAAGAGGTGGAGGACATTGTTCTTGATGGTCAGTTCTGGTCACAGGTTAGGTATGTTCTGCAGTTCACTAAGCCAGTTTATAACATGATTCATTTTGCAAATACAGATCAGACGGTGATTGGGGAGGTATATGAGTAGATGGATAGCATGCTTGGTCAAATCAAAGACATTGTTGAGCAAAGAGATGCAATCTTGTATGACCATATTCATAAACATGTGGTCAAAAGGTGGGATAATCTAAATGTTCCACTCCATGCCCTTGCATATGTCCTTACCCCAAAATATTATTCTCTAATTTGGTTGGCCCAACCTGCACCAGGGGGTGGAGTTAGGAAAAAACCACACACAGATCCAGAGGTGCAAAATGGGTATATGCTTGCATTAGACAAGTTGGTCCCTGATGAGGAAGAGTGTGCTCAAGTATGAAGTGAATTGAGCGAATACATTAGTGAGCATGGAGTCTTTGGTACCCTGCATGCAACCAAAGATCGAGATAGATTGGATCCTATCTGTTGGTGGAACATGTATGGCTCTGGAGCCTCATATTTGCATAAATTGGCTGTGAGGGTGCTTTCACAGGTTGTTAATAGTTCTTCTACAGAGAGGTGTTGGAGCACCTACAACTTCATCCATAGTACTTTGTATTTCATGTTTATTACGACCTATTTTGTAAACATTATGGCCTACTTTGAACTTTAGTCTTTGACCTTTGAATCTTGAATGATTGAACCTACCTTTGAAGTTTAAACTTTAAATTTTTGGTTGCATCCTATTGCCTACAACTCTTTGGTATTGAATATGATATTATGATGCTTTGTTTCATTTCATGGTTGATGTTATCCGTTAGAGTTTGTTGATGGCAAATATTATATGTTGAAATTTGAAGGTTGATGTTGTTGATGATTGATGATTGATCATTTAATGACAATGTTATAAGTTATAGGTCCTAGATGATTGATGTTATATCAATATGTGTACAAACTGGTTATATGAATATCTATGTTTTCATGTTTTCTATAGCTAATTTGGCATGATACATTTTTTTTAATATATATGCATCAAAATATATATTATCTAAAAAACGCTCCCAAAACGGAAGCTTTTGAAAATTTCGCTTTTCACTCCCGCTCCACGCTCCCAACAACCTTGGTTCAAACTTCAACAGATAAGCTATTGCTCAATAGATGAATTGTTGCTTAGTATCTCTTTTCTTTATGCTTTTTTGGTCATGTTGAAAAGATTGCTTACATCTTTGATATTCTCTCAAAGATTCTCTTGAAAGAAATTTGTACTGTAATCTTGTTATCAACCATTTCTTGTTTTCAATTAAGGAATCAATTTGAGGGGTGTTCAATTTTGTGGATAAGGGTCTGTGTTAAGACTAGCAGGTGCCGAGTGTTGTCAGAGGTGCGCCAAGTTTAGCATTTGTGACCCATGGGATAAATGAATCAAAAGAGAACATATAATAGTAGAACATGTTGAAAGATGTCAAAGTTCATCATGAAGGACCACTTGTACATCAAGTTGGAGGAGGCTGTGAACTTGTAGGGAATGCAGAAATATGGGGCAATGCATGGCCTACTTTGGAAGGCATCTTGATGAAGATTCAGGTGTAGTTGTGGACTTAGCATCAGATGCTTATGGACATGTAAAACTGGATATGGGTAGTGCATTTCGAGTTTTGCTAATAAGCCCAGGAAGTATTTCAATCTGCACTATTTCTTGAACATGAAAACTCAAGTTTCTATATATAAATACGAAGACAATTGCAGCTACTTAATATGAAAAGCATAGAGAAGGAAAGCTATGTTAGATTTTATAGCAGCATAACGAGGATAACTAAAAGAATGGCAAAGCACAAAAACAAAATTAGTATGGAGCTCGTTTAACTACGATGATAAGAGTAATCATCTCCCAACCATAGACAAAGCTATTTGTCTCCCTCGAGCTCACACCTTCTGTACATCACGGTTATCTCTAACCTCTCTAATAAGGAAGGTCTTCCAACACAATCTCAGTCCGTCAAGAAGTGTCAGCAAATCAATCTTCGTGCATCAGCTCAATCTAGTCCATCAAAGAACATGCACTAGCTCCACGACTCTACACAAGCCATTGGAGAGTCCTTCATGCATCAACTCAACAAATCTACATAGTCCATCGGAGAGTCCTTCATGCATCAGCTCAACAACTCTGCACGGTCCATCGGAGAGTCAAGAGTACTAGTGTGCACCACCCTCTCCATCCCGTCCCAGGATGTCTGAGAGATCTCCTCACTCTTTATAGAGTGATATGGAGAATGCACTAAATCTCTCCATCATGTCCTATGATGTCCGAGAGATCTCCCCACTTTACTGAGTGTCTGAGAGTGTGCGTTGGCCTCTCCATCCTATCAGGATGTCCGAGAGATCTCCTCACTTTATCCTAGATTTATCCGGAGAATGTAGTGGCCTCTCCATCCGATTTGGATGTTTGAGAGATCTCCTCACTCTATCCTATAGTGATCCGGAGAATGCAATGGCCTCTCCATCCTATCTGGATGTTCGAGAGATCTCCTATAAGCCTCACTCGACCTTCTACTACTTGTCCGTCTCTATTGCCGATGGGATCCTCCCATACCTGGATGAGAAGCTAGACGAGCAAAGGTACAAGCCTCACACAAATCTAGAAGTTGAGTTCGATCAGATTTGTTTGGGACATCCCTGGCCCTTGCCTCTACCTCGAATCTAGAAGTTGATCCTCCAAGGACATTAGTCAACACCCCACAATTTTGATGAAACCTCCTAATCCAAGCTTTAAAATAAGGTAGAAAATTAAAAAATCTTCCCATGCTTTATAAATGATTTTGCTTGAGTGAAAGGTACATTTTTATTAAGGTCATGATAGAGGGGTTGATGTACTTATTAAATGCCAATCCCATACCCTCATACTTGATAGAATCCTGTGGACACATTGCAATCCTGAAATCTTGAATACTGTTAATCCTATCGAGTTCTGAATGGGATCTAAAATTCTACTTTTTGCATATGAAGTCCAATGAGGCTAGAACCACTCTCAAACATCCTCAAATAATTAATGGTAATGTTAAAAATTTAAGTAAAAGGATAGAAAATGAAAGACAAGGAGGATGTCACTTTTACTTTAAGAATTTAATATTACCAGTTAATGTTAAATTACTCAACAAATGCCAAAGTCTGAAAACAAAATTACTAAATCAGAAATCAAACATTAGGTTCATAAAAAGATTTAAAAAATTGAGGGGGGGGGGGGGGGTGCCTGGACATCCCCCATTTTTGGGAGGGGGTGCCTCGATGTGTGCCTCTTAGCGAAACATGCCTTCATGCGTTTCACAAAAAGGGGGGATCTACAAAACATTTTTCTAGGCACCTCCTTGTCCTAGGGGCATAAAAAACACAAGGGGTGCACCCCCGACCCTACGGGATGCGCCCTCGTGGAATACTGCATAAATGCATTATTCCAAATAAAAGTTCCTCTATTTGATAGCGGTTTTCAATGTGGTTATATGCCATGAGAATCCCCATATGTAAAATGAAGTTTGTCAATAAATTTGATTATGTTGAGGAAGTAGAATGTGATGTAGCACCTCTTGGTGCATGTGAAGTGATGTTTGGTAGTCCCTACTTATGGAATAGGGATGCAACCTTTGACATGAAAGAAAACAAATATTGCTTCATCAAAGGTGGTAAGGCCTACCTCATAAAAGCAAACAAATGGGGTAACGCAATGTCCATGGTAGGCAGAAAACAGGGGCATATGAGAACCTTGATTGGGACATGCCATAAGCAAGCAACCTTCATATTTGATTGAGTAGTGGATCGAAGAAATACATAGAGGCTATGTGCATACATCTTCTCCACCAATATTCCTTTGGGGACCAAAAGCCTCCCATTGGAGGGGTGTGGTCCGAAATGGATCATTGACAAATAAATGGTTTGTTTTAATGGCTTTTTTAGTGCTCAAGTTGCAAATTTTATTTTCTTAATGCCTTCATCAAAACCTTGATTGAACCCTTGTTTTCATGGCCTAGAATTTTTTATGCACATGGAGGTGTGGGGAACGCAGATTGGGCCTTAGCTTTGTGCCCCACACTTCACATAGTGAAGCAAAGTACAAGAGAGGGTGCAAAGGAAAGGCCTATCTATGCAGTGACACGATGTAAAGGCATGTAAAGGTGTGGGCAAGATGGAGTGGAGCGTAAGCTCTACGTCCTGCACTCCACATAGAAAAGTAGAGGTGAAATCAACTAAGGAAAATGTGTGTGCAGAGGCTGGGCATGTGAATGGTTAATGACTAGTTGAAGTGGAGCCTATTTTTCACTTTGCACCTTGCACCTCGCACTCCTCAAAAGTAGGGGTTGTTAAACTTAAGGCAATGTGAAGGAAAGGAGGGAGTCAAAGGGGAGTCTATCTGTGCACTCCATGGGAAGACTAAGAATGGAAAAGAGTTGCTTCTCATTGCCTTTTGCCTTCTACTTTTTGTCCTGCATTGCAAAGAAAGAAGAAGAGCACAACATTGAAGACCTTGGCATACCGTGCAAACGATGTGGCCACATAGAGTGGTGACATGAGTACTCTGCGAACACCACATAACAATGATGACTCAAAGAATGCCTCATGGGCGATAGTAACCCTAAGAGAGAAGAATTGTAATGTTTTTAGTTTAGGGAGGAAACAATTAAGGTCATGGGGAAAGCTAATAGCGATGGATGTAGAGATATCGACACCAGATTATTGGGGATTCTCTTAGCTTTCCTGGAGGAAACAAATTGCCTAAGGAGGTAATAAAGAGGCAAATCAATCCCTTGTGAAAGGGGAGTTGTTGCTCGAACATATGGGTTTTCTAGAGATTGAGACATGAAGGGGGGAATCTAGGGAAGAAGGGTGCAATAGTAGAAAGACCAAGGACACAAAGGAAGAAACTGTTATTGGATTGAAAGATGAAGAGGGTTTTGAGCTTGCCCACGGGGAAAGAACATTGTCACTAAGACAAATAGTAATATGCAAGACAACCTAGGAGTAAGATTACACAAAACCCCTATTAAATGGTGTAAAGTTCTCGTTTGTAACTAAGTTGCACGAAACGGGGAAACGAGGATGAGTTTCCGAAACGGGGATGCGTTGGAAACGTGACCCCCCAAAATTTAGGAAACGGGGAAACACAAGATATATATATATATATATATATATATATATATAGGACATTTAAAAAATTGAATGTGAAATCTAAAATGATTTACAGATTAAATCCAAGATTCCAACACAATTAGAAATCATAGTGACATAGTCATAGTCATACAATGATACATGTAACATCACATTTTAATAGTAATATCCAAAAACAATGCATACTAACCATAGATGATTCCATAATGCAAGTGGAAATAACCAAAAACAACCTTGATAAATGAGGCTAATACATATATATCCAAAATCAGGCCATATATGAGGCCAATGTTATTTTAAAAGGCTTGGACGGACACTGAAGCTTCCGGAAATCGCCTAAACCCCTAGCCGGATATTATAAACTTCATCAAAAATTAACCTTGACCGAGCTTTGACGGGCTAACTTGGACAAAAACGTGCTAAAATGTTGAAAATTGATTTGGAAACGGGTTTCCTTTTTTGGAAACGCATTTCCTTCGCATTCCGTACGTGTTTCCTTGTTTCTGTACAAAAACAGACAAGGGACTTGAGGGGGCCCACGTTTCCTGCAACTTAGGTTTGTAATCATTATTGTGTATTAAAAGAGCCAAATTAAGACAATTTCTTGGTGGTTTTCCCAAAATGGGTTATAGGGTAAAATATGTTATTTTGTGTTTATGATTGATTTCTTTAGCATTGTTTTCCTCATTAAAATTACAATCTGCAATCAATATGTAATTAGAGGTAGTGCATAGTGAAATAACAAGTCGAGATAAACGTTTTAATTTCTCAAAAATTTATGAAGATACATATTGGTGAATCGACTTGGGCATAAGTTGAGCGATTATGGATCATATTGGTGCCAGATCCCAAGTTTGAAAACACTTGTTGAACAACCTCTACGGTGAACACCTGCAATGGATACCAAAATAGTGGAATTCCATTGTTGCAAGGCCTTGGGACAAGTACAAAAAATGGATAGGAACTTCTAATGAGGAAAATCCCAAGGAAGACCCTGAAGACCGGCTTAATCATTTGGAGCAAAGCATAGTTGTTCTCATTGAGATGGTAACTTAACTACTGGTAGTGAAGAATGAAAAGTGATATGTAGGAAGGATTTTTGAAAAACTTGATGATTCAATGAACATTGACCCTCTTCCTTTATCTTCAAATACTCCATTCAGGGTTGAAGCAAAACTTGAAATACCAACATATGATGGTCGAGTTAATGCTAAGAAATACAATCATTGGTTGAAATAGCTAGAGGTCTATTTTTGCCTTTATCGAATAAAATAAACACAAAGTATGTCTTTTGCTCGAATGATAATGTCTAGATATGCTTTGTTATGGTGGGAAGGTTATGTAGATGCCTTGAGGCTTAGGCAAGAAGTCGATGGTTACAAAATGAGAGAATTTTAGGGAATTGTTGAAATTACAGTTCTATCCCATAGACTATGAAGAGGAGAAACTCATGAAGTGGCAATGCCTTTGGCGAGTACAAGCAAAATTGTAGAAAAAAGCTCCACCATTCATTTTTGTTTTGACCTTAAATGGGATTCAACAATAGAAGGTCAGGTGCTTGAATATTCTAAGTCTTGCTTTGCTTGTCAAGCAGTGGATCACCTAATTTTGTCTTCATCGAAATCCTAAATCGACTACCTTGGATGGTGCGGGGATTGCTACTCTGATAAGATAAGATAAGATATTTTTATTAATGTCCAACTAATGATCACAAAAGTAGGTCAATGGGTGGTACCATGATGTCAATACAAAGTGAAGGCACTAAGGCGACTCCTATAAAAAACAAGAAGTAGGACCCTAGCCTAAAAACCCAGAAAGAGCTAATTCCACATATGGAGGGCCAATTGAGAAAACAAATGTATAAGAGAGACGATCTGGAAGACAAACATATGAAGAGAGTAGATCTGAAATCTATGATACAAAAATGGTGAATTTTCCTTGGAGCACTAGAAGCATCTTTCCTACCATTTGAGGTTGAATGAAGGAATCTCAAAAGAGTACTATGTTTGGAGGAAGAACTAGAAGAGGATCTATTAGAGGAACTGTAATGGGTAATGCACCGCTACCTATGGAAGTTGGTTCTTCAGTTGAGTCATCATTCTTTGAGTCATCATTCACTTAGAGCATAGGTGGTAGATTTGCTAGGGGATTGGGTCATAATCTTCTTAGAGAACATGAGTTCTAGTGGTGTAGTAGGTTTGGGAACCCAATTGTAGTAGGTGTGATGTTTGTAGATAGAGTTAGTGCCCTACCTGTTGAACCTCAAAGGGAGTAAGTTGTCAGTTGTAGATTGTGGATGTAGATGTTGGATGGTTGTTGGATGGTTGGTGAAGTCCAAGAAAGGGAAGGAAGTCTCATATCCTATCCATTTGGACAAGCCTAGTAGAGAGTTGAGCCCTTTTCCTTGTGTGAAGTCCTTCAAGGAAGTTGTGGTCTTTTCGCTTTAAAAAAGGACCTCTTCTTTGGGGAATGTAGCAATTTCAGTAAGCTCGACAATCCTCTCTTCCTTGGATGAAGTTGTCTCTTCTATCTTGGAATGTGAGAGGGATGATCTCAAGCCATAAGCAATTTGTTTGTGGAGTGTTAAAGAGGACTATATTGGATTAATTCCTTTTACAAGAAGTCAAATTGCAAGAGTTGAGCTTCATAATCTGATGAGTTATTATTGGAATGGCCCTTTCTAATCCATGGATCATGCATAGGGCAATGAAGGGGTGGTTCTTGCTCTTCCCCCCCACTTGTAGAGTTTTGTTGTTGATCGTGGTTGTGACCTAGACAATCGGTGTGTTTGGATTACCCTTTTGGCTAAAGATTAGCTGCTAGGGTTTTGTTCACTGTATGCCTAGTCCCCTCCCATGTCGAGGTTTCAAAGAACCCTTTGCTGAGCGGATTTGTACAAAGGGTGTTAGCCTTGAGGCAACACCCCAAAATTAATTTTTTCGGCTATTTTTCCAAAAAATGTGTAATTTATTCCCCGTTAAGGGATGAGGTATAATCTAATCCAGGTTAACGGATCAGGGTTTGGGATGTTGTGGATTACCTAAATATTGTATTGTGAATGGTTAAGTAAATGCAATGAGAAAGTGAGAGGTGCGACTCTAAGTTTGTTGGTTTTCCTAGTTAAGGGTTTCCGGGGTAAATCTTTGTCTATTGTGTATGTGCCATGGTTAATCTCTATTTTTCTTAAGAATCTGTATGCATCGTTTCACTTCACAAGTTTAAAACTTACAGGTTTGGAAGGGGATGATGGATGAAAATGGCTATGGCAATGGAGTTAGAAGCAAAAGTAAAGTTTCATTAACACCCTTGTGAAATTATGTGACAGAACTTGAAGAGGGGAGAGGAGATGGAACCACTAAATTTTTGTGTAGGCATGATTGTCATCAAGGAGAAGCTTATATTGTTTCATATACCCATGTGAGGAAAATTGACAGAATTGCTTGTTGATAAATGAAGAGATGGCTCCGTGATGTATAAAGAACAAATTTAAAAGCTCACATTGGAGAGTGGTTGTGATGGTGGCGACCTTGGTGGTGGTGTTGGAGTGGTCTTCGTGAAGGTCTTGAAAGGAAGCCGTCGGTAAGGAGGAAATTGTGGAGGCCAAGAAAAAACTCACGGGCTAGAAAGAGAAGCAGCAAAACAGTTTGACTGTGGTAAAAGGAGAAGGTCGAGGTTGAAGAGCAGCAACTTGCTCATGATGTAAAGCCATCCCGTGTCCAAATGGTCACCGAGGAAGCAGAGAAGGCAGCACGTGAGTAGCTTGTGCAGGTCCGAGATAAGGTGAGCCCACGAAAAGAAGAAATGGTGAAGGTTTGAGGTGGCCGAGATCCATTGAAAAAAATCAATGGTTTATGTTCATTCCGACTCGTAGCTAGAGGTGATGTCAGTGAACCAAGAGTGTGACCCAAAATTTAAAAATTGCCATGCCTAGCTGTCCTACAGTCATTTCGGGTCCATGAGAGATCTGTACAAGCACGGAAGGTTGAGGTGCCTGAATTAATCCTAACCCTCCATTCTACTCCTCGCTGATCCTACGGTCCTGGTTGATTTTGGTTGCAAGGTGTTTTGGTACGTGCATCCAAGTTAAATTTTAGTTTTAAGAGGATTAAAAAAAGGGACATGTGCCTGTGGTTTAAAAAAAGGAGCCCGTATATTAAAAAAAATTGGATTAAATAAGGAGGGCGATTTTGTTTTAAGAAGTATTCAGCAATTTGATTAAAAAAGTGGGGCCGGTGTTATATAAGGTTGGAGGCCATGTTTTAAAGGGGAAAGGAACTGGAAAACCCAAAGAAAGTTTTTTTTTTAAATAAAAAAGGAAGAGGGGCTCGTAGTTAGAAAGGAAAAGGCTTGTTATTTAAAAAAAAGAGGACTGAGGCTGTAATTAGAAAAAAGAACGGATTCTTATTTTGTAAAAACATGAAAGTCGGCCTTAACACATAAAAAGAAAAGAAGTCGTGGTTTAAATTTAAAAAAAAGAAGGGAAAGTTGTCGTTGAAATGAAATCGATTTTTAAAATGGTTTTTAAGAAAGGAAGGAGTCGTAGCGTCCTTTGATCTGAAATTTAACTATATGTCCCGATTCTTTGTTCATCATTGTTTCATGAAATTCTATATTTTTTAAGAGAAACCGCAATCCTTTACAGTTGTCCTTGTACCGGTTTCATTTGCATGAAGCTTTCTTCTTCCACCTTTTATAGATTTTTTTATAACCCATCATTTTTTTACAAATCTTCCTCTCAAACAGGCTTCAGGCTTACTTCTGTCAGTAACAGGGTCGTCTCCCCCTTCAACCAGACTCAACAATCTTCACAAATTGCTTCTGGGTTTTCTTCGTTCCTCACACATAGCAACTATTGTTCATCTTTTTTTCTTAGAAGAGCTGTAGCTCTGTATGTGTATCTGTCTGGTAGAAATCCTTTTTGTGGGTGTTGTCTGCTCCCCTTCTCCAACATTTGGTATAGGAGTTGTAGCTCTGCGGTCGGAAATCCAACACACTTCCACTTTGTTCCCACACTCTGGCAACCTTGGTTGAGATGCATCAGATTATTCAAACTGCACTACATGGCTAGTCTATGGTGTTGGAGAACCATTCAAAATTTGTCCCCACATCATCATCTTAAAGCTTCAGTTCTTCAAAGGATCCCTCTCTTTTTGTCCATTTGAAGTTGCTCTTATTGTCGTCTACTCCCTTAGCAGTTTCCCAGATAGCTCATAGGAATTTCCCACCTAAGTAGGGAGGATGCTCCACATCACACAATTTTACATATCCTCATCCTCCTTCAAACTAGGCTTGACTCAACTCCTTGGTCCCATTCACCTTAACTATGAAGTAGAACAAGTTCAACCCTTCTAGGTAGGATACTACCTCCATAACTTCCCTTGTTAATGGTCCTACTTCAAATCTTCTCCTTCCTGACTTTCAGCATGCACAGAGTGATTATGTTGTAAGGTAAGGAGGGCTATACAACAGTTTCTTTTTGGCTAGTTCAAGCACTCCATGTTTAACATGAAGATGGATCCCTACCAAGACCCCAACTACACAAAGCCCAAGGATCATTTTTTACTCCATTGGAAGAGGTGCACCCCCAACTACAACAGAAATCGAGGTGATTCCACTCTACAGCAAGAATTTGATGAGACTTAACGTGGTAAAAATGTGTACAAACTACAACATATGTCATAAATCCATTCATCTATTTTGTTCTTCATTCTTATCACTCAATTAGTTCAATGTGTTTTATTCAATTTTGATCACTCCTCCAACTATTTTGTAATCTATATATAGATAATATAATGAAGAGTGTACCATATGTGTATATTCAGGCAATTTTGTGTTTAGTTGCATACTTGTATCTAACTTGTTCGTTTGTGTGTGAATCATTTCAATTGTTGCTGTTGTGCTCATATCAATTGCAGTTGTCTACGATTCTAGGATTCGAAGTCATGCATGTTAATCGTTTGGTTAGTAAGTAATACTTCACTAGTAGTCAATACTTAAACACCATGAAGATTAGTAGTTGCAAAGATCAGTTAGGACTAGGAAAATGCTTAGATCACCAATGCAGGCTAGGGTAGGTGACTTGGTTTCCAGTTGTGGTTGGATACAATTTATAGGATTTAGCATTTCCTAATTTGCTATTAACTTGTCTAACATTGCCATCCCGCTTGTACTTGTGGCATTGAAATCATAATTATTGGTAGTCTTAGGCTTTAGCTTTAGTCTATTTGGTGCAAATGACTAAGTTTAAAAAAAAAGAAGTCCCCTTGGTAGTTGTAAAAAAAACATGAAGCCCCCTTGGTAGCCGTCTATCAAAGTATATGTCCACACGATGAGACTCCTTTAATATATCAACTTAAGGGAAATTAGTTTGTGCTTGGAGATTAGTTTGGCATGGTTTTAGTTAAGGCTTCAAACAATTATGTCTTGTGTTTGGAAGACAATCTTCCCCTATGTCATGTAGATGTGGTGACTGTGAGATTTTGTGAGATTCTCACAGAGGTATAGAGACAAAGATAAAATTCACACCAAGTCTAATAGAGATCAAAAGAATTGAGCAGGAAAAATAGAGAAGAAAATAGTGTTACAACACAAGAGAATGAAGAACAATTGGAAAAACTTCCATTACATCTATTATTCAGTAAATGTGTACATAAATAATACATCTCCAAAGGAGAAATTCATGAGCCTTAGCTGCATAATGAATCCAAACATGTGGCAGGCTTAGATAGGAAAGATTCCCATCACTAGACTAGAGAACTAGTTGTAGTTCCTGATGGTAGTGTCAGTTGGCCAGTTAATTGACTCTAACTGAGTCTAACTGATAGTAGGTAGGCCTAAGGGCGCACTGGGGAATTAATTAAGTCTAACTAATAGTGGAAGGGTGCATTAGTGAGTTGTTGTGGTCATCGGGGCTCAATAAGTACTCAAACTCATGAAATCAAGGACCGGTGGTCAGTTAACTAGTGGTGATTGAAGACAAGCGCCTTAAATCAAGGTAACTGACTTAGATGCTCCTAAAATCATGCATGAGGGCGCCTTTGGACTTAAGTGACGTAACCAAGACGCTCAGAGTGGATAAGAGAGCTAATGATGGTCAAAGTTAAGCTCTAGGGGGCCAAAAATAAGGACTAGGTGCTAGGAGACTCACCTATCACTGCATGGAATGCATGCATGGCATGCATGCATGCAAAACCAAGATGAGATGGTTAGAATATTCCAACACCCCCCCTTAAGCCTAACTATGTGAGGAAAGATAAAAAATAGGGCCCTGGTAACTGAGAACAAAGGTCACCCTTTACAAATTTATTAGGAACAAAACCCCCCTCAAGATGGACATGAGGCACACCAAAAAAATTAATTGCTCCAGACTCAAGTAGGTGTGATGCTTGATCATATGTCTAGAGGTATCTTCCTCTTGGGAAGAAGTGGATCATGCTCCAAAAACCTGTGTTTGTATTCTCCTTCAGTGGATGCAAGCGAATTTGGAGGTTCTCTGAACTCGCTCTTTGAACAAAACTTGATCAGAACAAATCCATGAATATGTAGTCCATTCTGGAACATGAACTTCGAACAAACTGAGGTAGGATCAGCTCCAAGAATGTCTAGATGGTTCTTTGATATCTCCTTTGAACCAACATAGGTGAGATCAAAACCAAATGAACCATGACATGACGGTGGTGGTTTGGACTTCAAATCAACTCCAAGTGAGAGGAGCAAGTGTCCAAGCGAATGCAGAATGTCTCCAACTTCATTTGCAGCTTGAGGAAGTGTGCATTTGATCATTATGGAATAGGGAGGAGGCATGGAACCAAGAAGAGCATATGCAACAACTCCAAAGATTGATCTAGCCTCAAAAACATCCAGTAGATCACAATCTTGCACATCAGTAAGCTCATGGGAAGTAGAGAATTCGAAACTTTCTTCAACCTCTAGAGCAGTAACTGACATATCTTGCTCATAATTTGAAATAGAAGACATTGAGAACATGAATGAGGAATGGATAACTCTTCAAAAGGATCAACTTCATTAGTTGTATCACTTTCATCTACATCCGCTACATGGGAAGGGGGCAATTCGAAACTGTCTTCAACTTCTAGAGCAACAGAGGAAGGAAAGTCTTCAACATAAACTTGAGTAGTTGGATCTGCAATTTCTTCTCCATCTTGAACAACTTCATCATGAGAGATGCTTGAGGCCAAGACATAATCAGAGAGAACACTTGAGGAGGTATCAGTAGGCTTGTTCTCCAAATGCCTAGCATGATCCTCTTCCTTTTGCTTTCCAAATTCTCTATCCAAATTGGTCCAGAGATCACTTGGATATTTAGCAGTATCAGTGAGGTAGCGCATACTAGGAGACATAGCAATAAACATTGCTCCAAAGACTCTGTCACAGTCATTTAGCCAAACATTCTCCTCTTCATAGGAAGCAAAATCTCTCATAACACCAATGCACATCTCAAAAAGACCGTGTCTCTTCAGATATGCTATCATCTTTGGTTTCCACTCATCATAGTTGAATGGAGAGAGAGGGGGAACTGCTTTCAGATTCATGGAAGTTGTAGAATACCTGCACAAAAAAGATCTGAAAAACTCTTCGGAATATTTCTTTGCTCAGCAAAGCTCTGATACCATGTGAGATTTTGTGAGATTCTCACAAAGATCTAGCGACAAAGATAAAATTCACACTAAGTCTAACAGAGATCAAAAGAATTGAGCAGGAAAAATAGAGAAGAAAACACTATGTTACAACACAAGAGAATGAAGAACAATTGGAAAAACTTCCATTACATCTATACAAAGATCAAAAGAATTGAGCAAGAATAATAGAGAAGAAAACACTATGTTACAACACAAGATAATGAAGAACAATTGGAAAAACTTCCATTACATCTATTATTTAGTAAATGTGTACATAAATAATACATCTCCAAAGGAGAATTTTGTGAGCCTTAGAGGCATAATGAATCCAAACATCGGGCGGGCTTAGAGAGGAACGATTCCCATCACTAGACTAGAGAACTAGTTGTAACTCCTGATGGTAGTGTCAGTTGGCCAGTTAACTGACTCTAACTGAGTCTAACTGATAGTAGGTAGGCCTAGGGGCGCATTAGTGAGTTGTTGTGGTCATCAAGGCTCAATAAGTACTCAGACTCATGAAATCAAGGACTAGTGATCAGTTAACTAGTGGTGATTGAAGACAAGCGCCTTAAATCAAGGTAACTGACTTAGATGCTCCTAAAATCATGCATGAGAGCGCCTTTGGACTTAGTGATGTAAACCAAGGCGCTCTGAGTGGATAAGAGGGTTAATGATGGCCAAAGTTAAGCTCTAGGGGGGCAAAAATAAGGAGTAGGTGCTAGGAGACTCACCTACAACTGCATGGAATGCATGCATGCAAAACCAAGATGAGTTAGTTAGAATATTCCAACAATGACTACTATTATAAAGGTTTGCTATTCAAAATTTTAATCATCATTTGGTTCTTAGTCATATTTGGTTGGTCATTGTTGGGTTTTCTCCCCTTCTTTCTCCTATCACTAATACAACTAGTTACACTTGGTGAGTTTTGGAACTTGTAGGAAATGTTCCAAGAACATGGGGAATGGTTGCAGGAGCTTTAGGATCTTGGTGGGAGATGTTGGGTGAGGGACGTATTGTTCTCAATGTTCCCATGACAGTCCTTGTGTTCCAGGTCCCCTGCGACTCAAATTACCCTTGGTTTTACATGTTCTTTCTGTTATGTTACAATGCTACATAAGCCTTGTAGGGTCCACAAACTGCCAACTATAATGGATGCACCACTATGAAACTATGTATTTGCGTGGTTTGCACTCATCAAGTCCTAGTCAGATCATTGATTTGCAAGTTTAATGGTCGTTGTTATGCTTTCTAGAGGTGTATGAAGTCCTTACTTTTAATCTAGGTAGCAGGGGTACCTGAACCAAGGGTTAGGGTTCGCAACCCCACTTCCCAGGTTTAGGGCCAGGGATGTCCCAGACATATCCAACCAAACCAAGTACTCCACTTGCAAACCCAAGATGTTTGTCATGAAACCAGGGGATGTTGACTGTAGAGGAGATGGGGTAACCCGTCTTGGGGATGCTCGAAGATTGTTTCGCTAACTTGCGGGTCCCAAAAATGAAAAATAATAAAAAATACAAGCATGAAATGGGGGGGGATAGATGGGCCCCTCTTCCAAACCTTGACTTACCCCTTAAACTCAGATTATTCCATTTGTATTGCCATTTTTTTTTCCGAGTTGGGAAGAAACGTGAAAGTGAAAGAGAGTAGCAATAGTCCAATATTGGTGAAGGAAGAGAATAGTCCAGCAAGAAGGAAACAATCTACCCTTTAACAATCTAGTAGTGAGGCTCTTCTAACACTTCAACAATGCGGAGAAAGGTTAAGCATAGTCCAATAGTGAGGAGAAAGGTGGAAACAATCCAACAGTGAGGAGAAACAATTCAATAGTGAGGAGAAATACACAGTCCAACAATGAAGGTAGTTCATTTCCATATTTCACTTCTCTTCTTATTTTTGACTTTCTCGTTATTTCTCCAAAATGAATTCATCAAATCCTCAATATGCACTATGGAAATATGTGGAGAGGAAAACCAACAAAGGGTGGAGGGGGGCAACCTTAATAAAATGCAATTTTTCTCATGCTGAATGGAAAGGTAGCTATACTAGAGTTAAAGCCCTTTTTATGAAGTCCAAGGAAGGGTGTTGACCATTGTTCTGGGGACCTAAGGATCCCACTAGACTCCCTAGTGTGCAAAGGGAGCAACAAAGGGCTGATGGTAAGGCAAGCAAGCCAATCTTAATGCCATGTCGTAATGTCAGTGATAATGATGAGATGTCAGTGATAATGATGAGTCCAATGAGGAAGAAATGCCATTTGATAGTGAAGTTCAATTTGGTGATGAGAGTGTGCCTTCAAAAGCATAAAAAAGCACTGCAACTCAATCACACAAGAAACTTAAACTTGGTGGCCTTTATGGCATGTTTGATGTGAAAGGTAGGAAGGGCGTTGATCCTGCAATAACACTATTTTTTTCTTGCATGTGGCATTCATTTCAATGCAGCCTACTCACCCTATTTTGAGCAAATAGTCCATGCCATTAATAATGGAGCTATGGGGTATAAGGCACCTGGTTATGAGAAGATTTGAATTGTGTTGGTGGACAAAGAGAAAGCACATCTCGAGAAGGCGAGGGCGCCATTGTAGGCATCGTGGAATCTAGAAGGATACTCCATTGTTATGCATGGTAGGATTGATTGTCATAATCGTTTATTCATAAACATCATTGTCTTTTCCATTTTCGGCCCATATTTTCTAAAGGCCATTGATTGTGCTGGTTAAGAAAAGAACAATTTGTTCTTGAACGACCAATTATGTGATGCCATTGTGGAGGTGGGGCCATTCAATATTGTTCAAGTTGTTATCGATGCAACTCTAGTTTGCAAAGTAGCGGGGATGATGGTGCAAAAGAAGTATAGGTTATTGACACAAGTCTGATTTTTTATTTTAAAATTTAAATTTACATTAATTACAATTCTGATTTTTAATTACAAGTCTGATTTTTTTCTAATTTTTAATATTTATTCATAAATCATTGCATATTTTTTTTTGGTGAATTCTTGATGTACCCTAGGCATATTTTTTGGACACCATGTGTAGTGCATTTTTTGAATAATGCATTGAAAAACATTTGGAAAATTGAATGGATTGGTTGTTAATTGAGAATGGCCGCATGTAAATATTTGATTCAGAGATCACTACTCCCTCTGAATCGCCCTGAGATCTCAAGCGGTATGAGTCTCAATATCAGTATATACTCAAAAATATAGATTCAAACAACTAGATCTGCATTTACCAACTGAAATATAAATGCAATCAAACACTTAAACAACAAATGTACCCTGGAACCCTTTCGGGAAAAACCAGCTAACTGTGGGGCTATCTTCTCTCTCGAGCCCAGAGCATATAGATATATAAATGACAATACAATACAGGATTACCTCATCCGGTAACTCAATCCCTCTGAAATAGAACAGACTCTAAATTTGCATGCATCCAGCTGATGCATGCACTAAAGGAGTAAGCCCTAACTGCCAAACTAGATCTGAGTGCTCTGAAGGTGCCTCTGACTGATCTGCCCTCTCTATATCTCACTGCTCTGATCTGCTCGCTCTGAAGACTACCCACTGATGAATTCGGCCTCCTCCGCATGCACAAGTGCACCCTCTCCTCTGGATGTCAAATGCTCGTACTGGCCTGGATCTCAGCAGATCTAAGCTCTGATCATCCCTAACCTTCCTCTAATGCTGAGGCAAGGCTATCCTGGAAGTCTCAGACTCCGAATCAGTCAATCCAGTTCACAATGAGCTTCTCCCTCCTTGGGAAATGCGCCCTCCTCCAAGAGAACTCGGCCTCCTCCAATCTAATCAGAAATCACATTGACGAACTATCTCAGTTCACAGTAATGGGTGTCTAGCAACTCTGGAACTGAAGGTCACTGATCTAGCTCAGATCTGACCTTCCTAGCTCCTGCAGCAGCTCCTCTCTCTCTCAAAGAGTCGCCCCACATGCACAGCTATGCCCTCCTCACTCTAGCAGTATCTCTCTCTGTCAATGCAACTGAGTAACCTCATCTGGGGACCCCCTGCCTCTATAAATAATCTCACTGATGAATTAGGTTTGCCAAAACCCTAATTCTCGGTGCATGCAAAAGTCACTTTTGCATGCATTCACTGAATGCAGACAGGTCATGCAAAACTCATGCATGCAAAGGTCAATCTCCCTGGAAGTTCCGCATGCAGCCCCCACTGGACTCATGCCACTGAGTAGAGTGCATCTGACCCTCTACTCCATTGTGATGCCTATGCAGCTAATGTACCTCCATGTAAGGCATCTGGACCATGGAGGACATCCCGAAGTTACCATAATCTAACACTGCAAAATTCAGATGATCATATGCAACCACCACCATTCACAAGCCATTTATGATTTTATCGCATGCGTGCAAAAATGGAACTTCTTAAATCGACTGATACCAGATTTGCAACTTCTACATTCTGCTTACGATGCTTATGGGGGCTTCAGCTGCCACAGTTATTAGTGATAGGTGGGACTAATGGATGCTATCGACCTCAGATGCAATTGTAGAGATGACAAGGTTGATTTTGGATGATCAGTTTGGGTTGATGTCAAATTTTTGTGGAATTTGTAGAGTCAACATGTGATATGCTTCGCTATGTAGACACAGATCGTCCATGTCTAAGTGATATTTATGAGAACATGGACTCTATGTGTGAGAGGATCAAATTCATCCTACTTTATGGTCACAATTGAGATCATTTATACATGGGCAGTGGAATAAATTGAACACCCCACTTCATATGGAAGCCTATGTAGTTAATCCAAAATGGTATGATCCTACATTCGGAAGGAGGCCTCCTTCCCAAGATAAAGAAGTGGTGAAAGGGTTTATGACTGTTGTTAAAAAAATGTATGGTTCTACAGAAGAGGCCTTTGAGATACAATCTCAATTTGCCCAATTTTTATGTGGGTGAGGTGTCTTTAGTTCACATGCTTCTTTGACTGATAGGCGCAAGAAGAAGGATCCAATTGATTGGTGGTGGCTTTATGCTATTGATGCTCCTGAATTGCAACATTTTGCCATACAATGGGCACGTAGTTAGTTCGGATTTCTTCATCGTGTTTCTGTATTAATTTAAAATTTACATACTTAACATTGGCTTCCCCTAAAAATTTTATTATCCATTAACATTGCCATATGATTACTTGGGCAGGTAGCTAATTCCTCCTCTTGTGAGAGTAATCGGAGCTCTTATGGTTTCATCCATTCAGTGAAGAGAAATAGCTTGGGATCGAAGAAGGCAGAGAACCTAGTTTACATTCATAGCACACTTCATCTCATATCTCGGAAAGCCCCGGGGTACAAGGAGGTTCCTTTCAAGAGATGGGAACAATACACATATGATACCATATGTGTGGACGAGGAGATATAACTAGATGGCATTGTCGAGATACCTCCAATTGCTATAGATGAGCAGGAGCCTCCACTTGTGAGTGATGCCTACCTAGAGTGCTTGTTGACCGAGGGCCTCAATGATGCTGCAGATGTAGATGGCCTAGCAAAGATGGCTTGACAAAGCAAAATCAGCTATGGTGTTCATTGTTCAATGTTTTTTTAATTTTCTATTTCATATTTGGAAATGCCATTAGGCAAATTTTGGATGTAGTATGACAATGGACATATATCATATCAATATGTCATTTGAATTTCCACTTGGTTTATCATATTCAGACTCATGATTCATTTGTAATTTCCACTTTAGATCAATTAGCTGACGCAATGTGCATGCTTTACTATTTAGTTAGTAACTTTAACTTAGTATGTTAGACTTTATAAGTTTATAGTGTGTTACTTGCTGAATAGTGAAAATGATTTGAATTTCATATATATATATATATCTAAGTTGCCAGGAAACTTGGGTACGGGGAGGGGGATGCCACTTTTTGAAACATGGTACTTGGGTACGTCGAGGGTACTGTGTGTATATATATATATATGTCACAGTCACATCATATTTCAGATTTCTCCATAGATCATGAATCATGATTCATAATTCTAAATTCAATGATTCATTGAACAATGAACATTCACATTGAAAATTTGAAACATAAAATTTGATAAATCATAGACTCAGTAGATATCAATTGGAATATTGGAAGTTACATAAAATTTGATAAATCATTGCACCAAGCAGCTGTAACAAACAGTCAAACTCAGACCTGAAAGTACACTTGAAATCTTATTTTAAACACCTATTTGTACTGCTGTTACAGGAAATAAAAAATTGCAAATATATTCCTGGATTGATGTGAGTGTATTTCTCACTATTAAATACATATGTATAATTTTTATGTGCACATTTTGTAGTCAAATTATGTACCATGAGTGCTGAACATAAAACCATAAAAACATTCATTGTAAATCAATGCAAAATCAGTCTACCAGATATGGACAATATTCAGTGGAATTTGAACAGTGTTGCAAAGTGTTTGACATAAGTCTTGAACCAGACTCCATATGTAGTTAGTGAAAAATTAGTTCATATTTGGTTGGGGGTCATTACATTTTCCCCAGCAGATTGCATTTTATTGAGTCAGTCGTACCCCCGGAGTACCCAAACATGGGGTACGGAGTACCCAAACACAGGGTACGAGGTACCATTTTGCCTATAAGTACCCCTTTTTCTATAATGGTGTCTTGGGTACGTGGAGCCAGTAAAGGGTTCGTCAGGGTATGGCAGGAGACGTACCTTACGAGTACCCAAGTACCTGGTATGGGTACCCGGTACGGGTACGTGTACCCTACCCCCGGGTACGGGTACCCTGGCAACTTATATATATATATATATATATATATATATATATATATATATATATATAGTATCCCCGATGTACCCAAGTACCTGGTATGGGTACCCGGTACGGGTACGTGTGCCCTACTCCCGGGTACGGGTACCCTGGCAACTTAGATAGATATATATATATATATATCAGTGTTACAAATATCGGCCGAGAAATCGCGAGTTGCCGATAAATCGCGATTTTTTGGCAGAGGCGATTTTTTAAGAAAAAATCGGGCTATAAAATCGGGCCGATTTCCGAGACGAGATATCACCGATTTTTTTGCTGAAAATCGAGAAAAATCGCAAGCCGAATTTGTTCGGATTTTTCACTGATTTTCATGTGGGTAAACCCTACCCAAACTTACGCAGAGTTTTTTAAGTGTTTTTCTGCAGTGTGAGCCTGCGGCTGCCATGAAATTTCGTAAGTTTTGTACCAGGTTTTGTACGCCATGGAATTTCGAGAGCGTTGAAGTTGTCGGTTCGTGGCAGCCTGCAAGTCGTGGAGGTCGTGGATTGGGGGCCATGTACACTGTAGCCTTCGCGGCGGCACTGTAGTCTTCGCGGTGACGTATCGTGTGCCCAGTCGTCGATTTTTCCGGATGGACTGCCGGTCGGTTGAGAGGGTAGAACGGGGGACAGCAAACGGCATGCAATCAATTTTTTAAAATCATCATAAGTTTTTTAATTTATTAATAATGAAATTAAGATTTCAGAGATGTGAATAATAAAATATCTATTTGTATATTTTTAAATTTAAAACTTTGAAGTATTTAATAAACTACATATTCTTAATCTTTAACCATTAGATTCACTTATTTATATAAATGTAAATAAATTATATAATATTTAAATAGCTTATATGCAATTATTATATTTAATAATATTTATATATAATGAAATATTTGTAATAATCACACGAAACTTAATGTCGAATTTTATCGACAAATTTTTTTTTGTCGAATTTCAAAGTCCCCGAATTCGAACACAAACTCGAACCAGGTGACTTAGTCCACCGTGTGCCTCTCTCCGCGCCCGGCTTCCACATTCCTCGCCCAACCCACTCCATCCGCGAGTCCGCGGCTTCCACATCGTGCCCCTCCTCTGTCTGCTGCTCACAACCTCACACACGGCTAGGCCGGCTGGCCCATCACTTCCCAGCCCACTGCAAATTCGCAGAGGAGGGGCACGAGAAAGGAAGCCAGGGCAGGTTCACAAGCAAACACAAACAACACTGCAACAGCTTGATAATAGAACAAAATTATAATGAGAAATGAAACCAGAGCAGATTTCAAGAGTAGATGCAATCATCAGTGTTGCTACCCACAAGCTTCTTTAACAGGAGCCGTGGGTACGACCTAATCGAAGCTCACTGCAAAAAACAGCATAAGTATTTATACGCTCATGCACCTTACAAAATTACAAATTATGCATCTATAGGCCGGTGCATTTATTACAAAATTACAAATTATGCCTATAATATGCCTAATTTACAGTTACTAAGTGGTGTAGAAAAAGATTCATAGCAGTTACAGTGTGAAAATATGCCTCTTTCTTTTTGAAATAGAAGTAGAAAAACCCAGTTTCAATTAATTTACTGCCTCTTTAATTTAATTAATTAACTGTCTCATGGTTAAGCTTTCTATTTCAAGAGAAAAAACCCAGTTTGAAACTAATTAATTTACTGCCTCTAGAAAAACCCAGTTTGAATTTAATTAACTGCCTCTTTAATTTACAAGAGGAAAACCCAAAATAGGGTGACAGACATCTTCTATATCTTATATATCAGTTTTCTTTCCATATTCATGTGGCAATGTGTTTATTTGATGTTATTGTTGCTTTAGATGTTTAAAAATTGAAAAAAAATGAATATTTTTGTGTTTTTTAAGTTTGCCGATTTTTGCCGATTTTTGCCGATGTTCTGCCGAGATATCCCGAGACGATGTTTCCTGGACCCTGCCGATTTCCGCGCCGCGCCGATATTTGTAACTTTGATATATATAGTATCCCCGACGTACCCAAGTCCCCTGTTTCAAAAAATGGCATCCCTGTATCTGTTCCCGTCCCCGAACCTAAGTTTCCTGGCAGCTTAGGTTTTAATGGTGATTGTGTCTGAAGTCTAGTGAATACATTCATTATTCATCTTTTCATTTTGATTTGTTGTCAATGCCCCCACATTGGTTTATATTTTCAAAGAGTCCAGGACAGTTTTGAAATTCGGTACTAGATTAATTGGGCCTTTAGTGCCTTTACTTGTCGATCTGGTACAGCTCCCCCATTTTCCCCTATTTTTTGTATTTTAATATTTTTTAAATATCTATTATTAATTTATTGTTGTTTCCTGCAAATTTGGGCAAAACTTCTAGCCATTCCAGACACCTGTACCTGCATTCCAGACGTTATACAGGTGTAATATGTATGTTTCAGACACTTGTGTAACATTGCTAATACATGTAATGTTTTGTAATGTCTTCTGATTGGGCTTATGTAATTGACATCTATCCCACAATGCATGCCTTCTTGTCATACTGTTTACTTCATGTGATTGAATATTTATACTTTCATTTCATTTAATATCTATTTGTTCCCATTGCTCTTTATGTGCTCTGAAAGGTAACTTTCAAACTGGTGCATTTTACCCTGAGGCTAGAGTTCCAATTCGCTTTTTTGTAGGTATTTTTCTTGTCCACCAAAGGCACTTACTGATAGGAAGGTTTATAACTTTATTACCAAATGTCATCTTCATTTCAGCCGATCTTGAAGTTATGATAGGAAAGCACCTAATGTGCTTTGATGGTACAACTTGTATCATCGTTTCGTGTTTCTGCTTATTTTAATTGAAAAAACAGAGTTGAATATCAGATTCATTTCCTTGTAACATCCCGTTCTTACATCTGTCAATCCAGGCATCTCATTTGAAGGCTGAACAATAATAGAAAGTGGAATTTATAATTCAGCAGAAAGGACTGCTTGCAATGAACTGACAAATGAACTTAGATACTGTCATTGTTTCAACTTGTCATAGGCCAATCACATATATTTATAATTGGTTTTATATTGGACAATTCAAGGATTCATGTGCTCTAAGTTTCCCCGTGTATATTTTGTAGGTTTGTGACTTTGGCTTATCACGTCTGAAGCACAATACATTCCTATCTTCCAAATCCACTGCTGGAACGGTATGTAAAATCCATAATTTTATTTTAACGGATGGAAGTTCATTTTTGTTCTCACATAGGATTGGAATTATCCTGGAAGAATATGATAATAAAAAACTGATTGGAGCAAAACATGACTACATAAAATTTTGTGGGGTTCAGTTGATTCTGTTCTGTATATTACTGCTGTAAAATTGAAACCAGATATGCAGGTAAAACCAAAATGCAAATAGATTTTAATCATAACACTAACTGCCCCTTGGACAAGTGTTGAAATAAAGGCTTTTCAATGCTTTGGTTGAAATTCACTTTCATTATGACCTGAATCCTCATTGGCAGTGGACAGTTCCTTTGTTTTCTTCTGGTGTTTTTAGAACTTATTGATGATTGCATGATTCAGTTGTCTAAAAAAGTTCATGTGGTTATAACATGTGTGTTGTTATGATTATTTGATGTTACAGCCAGAATGGATGGCACCTGAAGTTCTTCGGAATGAACCATCGAATGAAAAGTGAGTTTCTGCTGTCTCATTTTGATTTTATGTTTTCGTTTTCAATCTGTGTTAAAGTGAACCCCCAGCAACTTTTTGACTCATGGACAATGTCTAAGTTGCTAACTTTGCATTTTAGTATTTTGATATGGGATGGCAAATACAGGTTAGTTTATTCAGTAAGCATCTCAAAGGTAACATGATATTTTTACAGGTGTGATGTTTATAGCTTCGGTGTAATATTATGGGAATTGGCTACACTGCGAATGCCATGGAGTGGAATGAATCCTATGCAGGTAGTTGGTGCTGTTGGTTTCCAGAATCGACGCCTCGATATTCCTAAAGATTTAGATCCATTGGTTGCAAGGATAATCAGGGAATGTTGGCAAAGGTAAGCAAATTGTATGCCCGTCCATCTTAGAACTTTCACCGACTCTGCAATAATTACCTACAATTCAATTTTTAAATTATCAGGGAGAAACCGTGAATAAGTTTTATTCTCCAGTACATTAATGTCTCCAGTACATTAATGTGAAGCAAAATGGTTTTTTCATACCAATCTAACTTTCTTTCTATTTTGTGTTTTTTCTTCAGCGATCCAAGTTTACGCCCTTCATTCTCACAGCTTATGGCTGCTCTCAAGCCATTGCAGAGGCTTGTTATTCCACATCATTTGGATATACAGTGTCCTGTATCGCCACAAGAGCAAATTGTAAATGCTAATCACACACCTTGAGAATATACATGAGAATTTTCAATTTCCTTTGTTGTATCCAAGGACTTGGAGGGTTTTCCTCCATTTGTATGTTTCAACTCAAGCTATAGCTCATATTTGTTTATACCATGATGGAAAGGCTAATCCAAAGCTACAGCTTGAGAGATGAGATCAAAAAATAATTTGTGTAAAGCATTTTGTATCCAATGGCGGAAAAGAAAAATGAAATACCCAGTTGGGGATGTACAACTTTCAGTTTCACATATTCTACTTTGTGCAAAACACATCAGCGTCAAACCTTAGGTTTCTAGTTGTAAAGGTGGTGTAAGCCATGCATATTCGGCTTGGAGCTATACAGAATTGGTTCATGTGAATTCGCACGATTTGCTTCAATGGAAGGTCTCCTTAAAGATGAGTGTTTTATACTGTGGCTGCGATGGTTTGTGCTAGAAAATTATATTATACCATCAATTCATTTGGTACAAACGTGACTAGGTCGTTGTATTGTTTATTTCCTGCATAAAAAATATGCACGGGCAAAGGCATTTTTGTATAGAAACCTTAATCTCAGATGGCTTATTTAACATGAATTATGTGCAACTTTGCATAACTGCTGTTCTATTATTAAAAACCATGCAGCCTCGAAACAGATGCGAACAACTATCACGTTATAGTGCATTGATGTTTATAGACAAGTGATTGGTATTGCACCATAATGAGAATCTCCTATTCATTATTTCTTTTAATGGGCAATAAGAGACCTAGTTGTGCATAATTCAATCAAAGTTTATGCTTCGCAAAAACCTAATGGATGGCTTTGAAGCCATGGGCACTTCAAATGCTCATGTTTCTGTTTAAAGTCCTCTATTTGTATTACTGTGGATATTATAATAAAATGCAATCTTTATGGCATTCAATATATAAGTTCTGCATCTTGAACAAATAATTCATGGGATTTCATGGAGCCAAAACAAAAGCATATCAGCTCAAACAGAATTGTATCGATTCTTGGCTCATTGGTAGTATATGTGATTATGCAGTTATCTATAGGCTGCTATGCTATTTATCGGTCAAGCCTTCAGCAGGAACTATAGCAGTGGATTACGACTGTCAATAGTCTCAATGCTCTTCAAGGATTCAGTATCAATCATCATCCACCAACTTTTCACTTCACTATGTTGTAAATATGGATCCTAAATTATCCAGTTTACTAATGAATACGTATTTTATGTTGCTTTGATGTGGCTATTGTTTGCTCATTGAAATTGAATATCCAAACCTAAACAGTTACCGAACTGAGTGGATGTTTTAGATTGCAATTGTATACCAATGAGATGTTACATAAGCACGTCCCTATGGATTAATGGCTGAATTTCATTAGTAAAAAGGCATCTTGGGAACCTTTACATTCATCAAGAAGGGGACATGTCTGACAGGTCAAATTGGTTTAGCTGAATGTTAATAGGATTAAAAATCAACGAAAAATATTGTAGTTATTTACTTGACTTTGAAAATTGTTTGGTATGGCAAAACATTAATATCAAGGCTATAATTGTAAAATCTATTTATGATGTTAACAGCTGTTGTGGCTTAGTGGTTGGGATGTGTTGCTGCCATTGTAACAACTTAGGTTCAAAACATATCAGAGTAGAGTCCTTGTGTATATGTGAGGGAAGGCATTTGACTTTTTATAACAGATTTTCTTATAAAATAATATTATATCACTAAATAATTATTATGGATATTACCTAATTAATTAATACACTTTTAATATGACTTCTCTTTAATACATTTAAAGAGATGTTCATGGATATATACAATTATTGGTTTGTAGTGTCCTATAAATATATGTGGTTGTGTGTTCTACTTAATTATCCTTTGCCTGTCTAATACATTTAAAGAGATGTTCATTGATATATACAATTATTGGTTTGTAGTGTCCTATAAATCTACGTGGTTGTGTGTTCTACTTAATTATCCTTTGCCTGTCTAATAGGTTGTTCCCACCAAAATCTCTGTTGACATTATCATAGATTTTGCCAAAGCATGAAACTTAAAAGATCCAAATTTGTATTGGCTGTGGAATTTCAATGAGAAGCTCTAGATGAACGGTTTATAAAATAATAATTTATTTATTATTTATTGGTAACAACTAACACTAAGTTATTCAGTTATAGCAACCTCGACAGTCTTATTTAGAGGAATATTTTACTAAAGAACTACATATTTATTGGTAAGAACTACCCTTTTAATTTATGATTTCAGTAGAAAATTGATTTCATATTGATAACTTTACCACAATGCAATTATGTTTTATTGTACTGAGTGAAACGAGGTGCTCTACAGCTCAGTATGGGGGAGATCTTCTAACGTGTGATGTAATGTTATGCAGCGTTACATCTAATAAAACGTAAAAAGTATTTGGAAAGTATTTAAAACAAATCCATGTTGGTTCATAAAATAAAATATTATGAAAAGTAATTAAAAGATGTTTGTTTATAAAATAATAACTTAAAACTTAAACCCGGATCTATCAATCAAGAGAGATCAAATTTCTTGAGTTTAAATTTAAAAAAATAAATACACCTTAAGAAATTGGATCCCTCTCGGTGCTTGATAAATACGTGTTTAAGATGGATCTATGCTGGTTTAATAAGAAAACATAACAAAACAAAGATGGGAGCGTAAATGCCTTTGTACTATGAAATGTAATATATTATTTGTAACATAATGTTTTATGCTATTTATTTATTAAATAATAATTAAAGATAGAGGTACAAATTCAACTTTTTCATAGATCAAGTTTAAAATATGATAATCCTTTATTGAATCATTTCTTATAGTTGTTTTTGGCTATATAGTGGCATTGTGAAAGGTGTTTTGATGTTAGGAAAACTGCCCAAGACTTGCAACTGGCCTCATTCAAAACTACTAGGGGTTCTGAACTTTGGTCTAAACTTAAAGATCGGTTTGATCAACTCATAACTCACCGATAGAACACAGTCTCATGTGTTGGCTAATCTTATCTTAAAATATCTTTTGAAGTTTTTCACGAATTCTTATGTATCTTATATCTAAATTTCTTGTAAAAATCTAAAGTTAGTGCTTATCATTTCCTCATTGCTTAAAGGAAGTTGTACTTAATTTGCGTACAAGATAAAGTAATTGCTATACAAAGTTGGATTGAGAAATCCACATGGCTTACAAGGCAAGAATATATGTCGAGACCCTCAAGTGTCTAGAATCTAGCTGAATTCTTGTCATTCATAGTGTGAGTCTTGAAATTATAAGCTATCGAGTGTCCTCTATTATGGTGGGAAGGAATGAAGCGTTATTGTTCATTTCAAAAGGCTATTGTATTTAAAAAACTTTAGGCACCAGTGTATAATAAAGTGCATTCTTGAGCCAATGCAACCTCTCTTGAGCTATAATCTGGTTTTAAGGACTCAACTTTATTGATGATAAATTTATGACTAATCGTTGTTGAATGACTCACATAGGATGGAGTCCCTTTGGTTCTTTGGATACGTTGGGATTAGAATCCTTAAATGGCTTAATTGCTTTATTCGCAAGTGTGTTACCATTATTTTTCAACATGTTTGATAGAATAAAAAGAAAATTGCTTGTTAGTAATTTTATCATTTTGATAGAGCTCAACATAGATCCATCTTAACTCCAAATCTATTATGCACTGATTAGGATAAAAAAGATAGTAAGACCTAATTCTTTTGGTGCTTAAAATATCATAGTTAAGATGGATCTATGTCGGTATATTTTTTTTTGGATCAACTTGGCAAAAAACCCTCCAAGTACTTCCCCATGATTCATGGATGGTAAATGGGGTAAATCGTCATTCTTGATTACGGAGTCTAACCCCAAGGGGGTCAAGAGAGTCAAACTTGTGATCTCTCCAACTTTTTGGAGAGGGATCTCATGTTTGGCTCATGATAACTTGAGCTAACCCTTGGGGCTATCTATCTATCTATCTATCTATCTATAAGTAATGGTCCACCTTTTACTCCTGTTCTCATTTTGATTTATAGGCTTACACATGACACATCTCACCCATATTGAGTTGTATCCAATGTAATATTACTATAGTATTACAAACAAATCAGTTCAACATATGCTAACATCAATTTTATGTAGTCATTAATGACAATCTCACTAATATTGGGTTATAGAATGTAGCCATAGATTTTTTTTTGGGTACTAGGGGAATAAGCAATTGGGATGGGGCCCATACTCGTGAAACAAGGTCGATTCTAGTCCGCTACCACTACACCCTTAGGTGCACCCACACAACCCACCAACATGGGGCACCGATAAGTTGAAGCTTGAACCTATGATGTCGTAATGAGTGCCTTAACAGTACACTCTATCGCCAATCGGTCTACACCCCTGCAGGCAAATGCAACCATAAATTGAAACATCAATCTATGTGAATCTATAAGTCTCATTGTCCTTGTTCAACTTATAAGTTTTTCTTTCTACAATCCATAAGAATTGCATCATATTCCACAATATTATATGAAGGGCTCAATTAACTCAATACTTCTCTACAACTAATCTACGCAAAGCATTAAACCTAACTTAGCCAAGTTAAAAGGTTGTAGATGCACCTTCCATAACTTGAGAGACAACCAACCATGGAGAAATGAAATCTTAACTGTGTCTATGATTAGTTAAAGCCACTACTATTTAATCTAGCATTTGTATGTGAAGAGATTCAAAGATAGGGTCATTTATAGTCATAAGCACCAATTGAATTGAGGATTAAAAGTAGTTAGAGTGACTACTATTGCATCATCTTTGTTTACCATTGGTTGTTGCTCAATAATAAAAGTGTTAGCTTTATTGTCTTTATGTTTGAGAAACTTATTAAAATAGTTATAATTCTTATAATAATAGATGTAATTCCATAAGCTCTTGCCTTGTGGCTTGTTTTATGCCCTATTTTATCCCATGTTTTGTACAAATAATTAATTCATATGGAAGAGTAGAAATAATAGAGTATAAAGGGAAGCACAAAATTCATTCTATAATTGTTGTTGTTGAGATTGTATTGCCACCTCAATCTTTAAGGTAAATTTCAATTCCCACTTTATAGATGTATGAAGCAAATCCATCCGGTTGTTCTAAGTATAGTTAATTACTTAAATTGATTTTTAGATTTTTGCCTTGGTTTCTTATCTCTAATTTAATATAGAAAGATTGTTGTACTTATATTGTCATTTGTCCAAGAGAGATTGAGCTCAATTCAAGTTTCTGAAAGAAAAATTTAGTTATATTTTTGGTCCATTTTGTGTTTTTTTCAACCCATTGTAAACTAATTTTGATTAGGGAATTGAGGTTGTAATTTATTCTAGGTTAATGGATTAAGGTTTTGGATGTTTATAAATATCGTAATGTAAACAATGGAGAAAATACAATGAGATAGAGAGAAGAGTAGTTCTTAGTTAGGTTGGTTTTCTTCGTTAAGGGTTTCCATGTTAAATGTCTTTGTACTATGTGTGTGCGCCATTTACAATATTTTTTGTGTTTAGATTATGTTAGAATTGATTTTCTTGCATAGGTTTACAAAATTATTCATTTAGTATCAAAGTGAGATTATTGGCTTTAGGGGGATGCTTTTGTTACTAAGATTTAGCTCATTTTGTGAAGAGCAAGGGTATCTTAAGTTTGAGCTAAACTTGTGTTTGAGTGGGAGCTTTACACAATAAATCATATGCAAAGAAAATGGTGACTAGTTCAAGAACAAAAATAGAGAAGTTTAACAAGCAAAGCTTTGAGTTATGGAAGTTGAAGATGGGAGATCTTCTTCTAGATAGAGAATAGTGGGTTGCTTTGGATCCAGGTACAAAACCTACATGTATATCAAAAGAAGATTCAGGGACACTAGACATAAAGTGAGAATCATCATTGACTCTACCTCTTAGGTTCAGTGTTATGGAGAATATGGCACAAAGAAGTTGTAGGACAAGTTGAAGAATTTGTATTAGTCAAAATCCCTAGTAAACAAGTTATTTATTCAAAATGAGTTGTATCATCTTAGGATGGAGGATGGTGACTCTATGACAGAGCATCTAAATGATTTTAATACTTTGGTAAGTCAACTTGTCTCTGTTGATATTAAGATGGAGGAAGAAGATAATTTTATTACCTTGTTATGTTCTTTGCTAAAGTCTTGGGATTATCTAGTTGTAGCAATTGGTAGTACCACTCAATTTACATTAAAGTTTGAGGATGTAGTTTCATCATTGTTATTAGAGAAATGAGAAGAAAATCCATGGAGGGTGTGACCAAGAATGTTTTATCAGTGAGAGGTTGTCCCCAAGAGAGGAAAAACGAGTCTTTGGTGTGCAAATCTAAATATAGAGGTTGACCTAAATCTCAAAGGAAATATACAAGGAAATGATAGAAATGTGGTACACTGGGGGGTTATAAGAAGGATTGTAGATCTAACAATGTTGATACACTAATGGAAAAAGTCAAAAGTTCGACGAAAAGTTTCGATGTTTTGCTGAATTTCGTCGTTTCACATACCGTTGGAATTGCGATGAAAAGCACAATTTTCGTGCAATTCCAACGAACGTTGGGAAAGTCGAAATACCGATGTGGAAATTCCGACGAAAATTGGGCTTTTTGTTGCAATTCCGACGGCATGTGAAATGACGAAATTTAGCAAACCATCAAAACGTTTCGTTGGACTATTGACTTTTTCCACTAGTGGTAAAAGTGAAGGATTTGATGATGCTCCTTCCACAAAAACAAAAACCTCCATAGAAGAAGTAGGTGGTGTTTTCCTGACATCGACAGGTACACATGCAAATCACAATGTATGGTTGATCAACTTAGATGATTCATTTCATATGAGTCTTCACGAGGAGTGGTTTGTGAATATGAAAAGTAGAATGGAGGTGATGTTTTACTAGGAGACAAGTTGATCACCAAGATTATAGAATGTGGAAGGGTCAAGATGTTGCTCAAAGATGGACAAATTATAACGAGTCCCACTTGGATTATGCATATTCTAGTTTTATCCATAAACTTGATATTTGTAAGTAAGATGGGTGATGAACGTGTGCATTCTATATTTGAAAATGACCGTACACATGCAAGATGGTTTGAGAATAAATGGTGTTGATGAGAGGGGTTTAGATTGGAACTCTATATAGTTTGGGAAGCATTTTTTAATAATGGGTCTAATAAAATTATTGCTCTCAAAGATAGCAATGAAGAAGATAGGACCCCTACTTTCCTTGGAGAGATTATGGTGCTATGGCATCAAAGATTGGGACATATTGAAGAGAAGGTCCTTTGAGCAATACATGGTAATGGTATAGTTGAAGGTATGTTTGATTGATCATTTGATTTGATTTATGTGAACATTACATATATGGTAAATAGAAATGTGTGAGATTCCCATCTAGTGTTACAATAGAAAAAATGAATCATGGAGTTAATACATAGTGATCTGTTTGGACCTATTCCTATTCCCTCACTAGGTAAATTTGTGTATTGTATTTTATTCATTAGTGATTTCTTGAGGAGCACATGGATCTATACCCTTTATCTGAAATTTGAGGTTTTTGGTAAATTTAAAGGGTTTAAGGCACTTATAGAAAACCAAATAGAGAAGAAAATAAAGATAAAGATGTCGAGAACAAATAATGGTGGATAGTTTTATGGAAATAATGTTGAGGATTTCTATAACAAACACAAAATATCAAGGCAAAATACTACACCATACACACCTCAATAGATGAGTTGTAGAAAGAATGAAGGGTGCTAATGGAAAACAAAATAAGTATGCTCATTGGTGTAGGTTTATCATATTAGGAGTTCTAGGTAGAGATAGTCAATATTGTATGTTAATTGGTAAATATACCACCTACATCAACACTAGTTAGCAAAACTCCATATGAGGGATGGACTAGTAAAAAAGCTTGGAATGCTGAAGGAAACTAGGAGCAAGTTGGATAATAAAGCTGGAAAATATATCTTTGTTGGTTATAAAGATGGTATTAAAGGTTATAAACTTTGGACCTTAGTAACTAAGAAAATTGTTTAGAATCGAGATGTTGTATTTAGAGAGCCTACAATTGTTCCCAAACAGGAATTCCAAATGAAGGGAAGAATAAACATAGCCAATAGAGTTTGAGTTGGAGGGTGAAGAATCTAACTCATCAGAAGAAGATGAACTAGAAGAGGAAGAACTTCAAACTCCAATCTCAAGAAGATCAATTTGGGAAATAAGGCACAAACATAGGTATACTCCACTTGATTTTCATTCTAGTTTTGTTCTATTTGTTACTAATGATGATTCTAGAACTATTAGGGAGGTAGTTAGCATAGATGATAGTAACCTCTAGAAGAAGGCCATGATTGAAGAAATGGATTCCTTGGATAAAAATGAGGCTTGGGATCTAGTTGAGTTATCAATTGGAAGAAAACCTATTGGAAGCAAATGGGTGTTTAAGAAGAAGTTGAATGTACAAGGTAAGGTAGAGAAGTACAAAGCTCGTTTAGTAGCAAAGGGATATTTCCAAGTGGAGGGAGATGATTTTGATGAGATTTTTTCTCTTGTTTGTAAATTAACTTATATTAAATTTCTTTTTTCTATTGATAATGTTTTTCATCTTGAAGTAGAAAAATGTATGTGAAGAAAACATTCCTACAATGTGATTTTGAAGAAGAAATCTACATTAAATTACCAAAAGGTTTTGTAGTGAAGGGAAAGAAGAATCTAGTTTGCAAGCTAAAGAAATCCCCATATGGAATAAAACAATCACCAAGATTGTGGTATCATAAGTGTGATACTTATATATTTGGATTTGGTTTCTCAAGAAGCAAAGATGATCACTATGTGTATTCTAAGTAGGTCAGTGACCGTTTCATTTATGCGGTCTTGTATGTTGATGATATGCTTCTAATTGGAAACAACAAGGAAACCATCAAAGATGTCAGAGCACAATTGTATTCTAAGTTTGATATGAAATATATTGGTGTTGCAAATTCTATTTTGAGTATGGAAATTAAAAGAGATTGATAAAACATGAAACTTTGGTTCAATTAGAGGAAAACTTTCGAGACAATAGTGTATAGCTTTAATATGCAAGAATGTAAATTGGTAAAGGTCCCTATTCTTCATATACATGCAAATTTATATGTAGATTAGTGTCCCAAGTCTCAAGGTATGTCTCGTGTTCCTTCTGCTAGAGCTATGGGAAGTCTGATGTATGCTATGGTATGTTCTAGACCAGAAATTCCCCATGCAGTCGGAGTTTTGAGAAGATATATCTCAAAAATAGCAATAATCATTGGAAACTTATAAAGAGGGTCTTTGTATATCTTTGTAGAACTTCTTATTATGCAATATACTACCAAGGAAGACCCAGACCTCATAGTGAGATAGATATACATGTCTTTGTTGATGCAAACTAGGTTGGAGATCTTGGATGCACAATTTATACAAGTGGTTATGTTTTAAACTTATTTGGTGGAGGAATAGATTGGATGAGTAAGAACAAGTTATACAACTTGACAAGAACCCGACATTGTTCTCATTTTTGGGGGGTCAATTTTAGTATATGTTTTTACCTCCGTTTCAAAAAGTGTGTACACTGGTAGCACCATTTTTCATTTCGAGCCATTTTTTTGTGATTTTGAAACTTTTTGGTCTTAAAAAAAACTAGAATTTTTATTTACAAATGTGTTTTTTCAAATTTTATAAAAAAATATACATCTAGTAGCTAGCTATAATGAAAAAATATATACATTTTTGAATTTTTTTAACATTAAGAAGCTATTTAGAATGAAAAATATATACATTTTGGAAGTTTTTTCTTTAAACGTTTCTCTTAAATAAGTCATTTTTGGGCAAATTTGTAAAAAAATGAGAAAATGAAGACATTTCAAACCATTTTTAATGTTTTTTCATCTATTTTATGTATAAAAATGGTAATATTTAATATTATTTTCCATAAAGTGACGATTCACATAAACTCAACAAAAGGTATACTATATATTTGTAAATAACATATTAAAAACATAATAGTTATTCTCAAAATAAAATCTTAATGTCAAAACATTACAAAAATATCTTATCAAAAATTTGTCAAGTTTGACGTTTTCCTCAATGACATGAAACTAATCAAGAATATCATGCAGCCGGAATATTCATCGAAATTGACATTTTTTGTAGCTTGGTTCTCTTCATGGATCCCAATGTATTCTGCCATCGGGTCCTCTACTTCTGCAAAATGTCCAAAGTGATCATTTCTGGACTGGTGGTTGAGGATCTTTTGACATCTTTGCTACAAGTGACTCAATAAATTCTCCTTTCTTCAAACCAACTTCTTGCATTTCATCTGGAAGAGCTTTCATAGCATTAATTATTTGCTTGATATAATTGCACTGTAGTGGATCATTATCAATGGATATGCAATTTCTTCCTTTTTGTAAGGAGCATGCTGTTGTTTTACCTAATCACCACATACCAAAAAAAATTAAGTTAAATAGAATAATGAAACATAAATTTAAAAAATATATATTAAAGAATATAGATTAATGGCACTAGTTTCATGTGTAATATAAAAAATATTACCTGATCCCGAGAACAAATCTAAAACCCAATCTCCTTCTTTTGAAAATGTATCTATGAGATAATTAATCAATGCTTTTGGCTTATGGTAAGATGTTTACAATCTCTCCTTTCAAATCCTTTTCTTCATATGTCAACTTTTTAACCACGACATTATAATTCAGTATTTGACTATATTTTCCTTCACTCTTTTCATTGATTAAAAGAGATTCGCAGGTCTCATCTTTTGTCCAACATGCAAGGTGTATGCTTTCAATATTACTCATAAATGAATCACTGTTGGAGCTACGAATATTAGGCTTATGCCTGTAACAAAAATAGATAAGAATGTAATTAACTTATAAAAAAATAAATTTGATTTCCAAATTCAAATGCTTAATAATACACTGCAAATATCTTACCAATAAAGTTTCTACATTGAGTTTGCTTTATCCTTGAAGGTTGTTAGCACTGCTCCTCCTTGTACATCTGAATGGAAAACAAGAAATCTCCATAGAGGTGATGTTGTGACATCCATAAATCCGGAAACCAATTTATTGAGTGATTGGTAAGTATAAGGCTCACAATCATAAGTAATGTTTTTTATATTGTATCCATGAGGGATATTTGCAAGAACTAGGGAATACTCCTTTTTAGGAACAAGATTTGCAATGTTTGCACAATCACCAAAAATCACATTATATTGCATAGTGTCGATCACATTATGCCATGTCCCCAATTAAATGGTTTTCATATAAATAATTAAGTTGGCATACACAATTCCTATGGGTTATGTGGAAGAATTAAAATATTGACATTTAATCCCAAGGTCTATAGTTTCTCATGAAAATTCAATATCCTAAATTGATGGTGGAAAAATAGGCCAATAAATTATGGAATAAATGTTAAATGCTCCAAAATGAAGTGGCATTAGGTCCTAGTTGGACTTGGGGGCGCATAAGTGGACATGTGGGGTCCACATGAGAGAATAGTCCTCCTTTAAACATGGAGCCATCCCCAAATTAGAATTGGAAGGGAAGACGTAACATTCATGAAGGAAGAGGAAGAGTCATATGGCTAAAAATAGGCAATGACAGATTCTATGAAAACTATGACAAGCATTATGACACTTGTGATAGATTCTATGACACCTATGACACTTATGACAGATTCTATGACATCTATGGCAATGTAAGAGCTAAAAATTGACCAAGAGGGTGCACGAGAGGATTTACACATCTCCAAAGCATACAAAGGATTCCCCAATTTGAATTCATGGAGGAGTTGGAGACAAAAGATGAGCCAAGTGTCATGTGGGGCCAATGAAGGGTCATAACTCCCACTAATTCGAATTTCATGAGTAATTAGGAGATAATTTGAGTTCTAAGGAGGTAAATGAGTCAACTAAAGTTATTAAAATGAGGCCAAGTCTAAATGGTGTGAGATTTTCAATTACCAGGAACTAGATTCATAAGACACTTTCACCATGGTATATTTTAGACAATGAGAGAAGAAGAATAGAGAGAATAAATTATGGAAAACACTCTGTATCTTATTCATTGATATGATAACAATATATAATGCATCCTCCATGGAGAAAATCGAATTGCTTTGAAGCAATATGGAAAGAGCAAAAAGAAAGGCTTAGAAAAGACAAAAAACCCCCTAGGTGGCAAAAGCAGTTTCCAAAACTGTGCTAGAGGCTCACGAATTTGGCAAGTATGGTATGGAAGCTCATGAGTGGGTTAAATGGAATGTAATGATAGATTTAGAAGGTTAGATATGATGTGGAGGTTGAATTGGTCAAGTGGCAAAAGATTCCAAGTAAACTAGCTTTATCTTTTCCATTAGAAAGCAGAAAAAACAAGACAAAGTTAACTAAAACTGGATAGTGTCTTTCTAATTCAGGAATGGAATACAATTAGACAGAATCAAAGGAAATCTTATCCAGAATCTATCCAAATTCATTTTTGTGAATGAGGATAGCATGTGGTCCACTAAAAGACAAAACTGGCCTATTCTACCTAGTCAAAACTCAGGAAATTAATCATAAATGATTAATTAATTTTATCCTAAGTCTAGAATGACATAGTGGGTTTTTTAAATGTTCCAACAAATGGAGCAGTTTTTGGTCATTTTTTATTTGCATCTTTGCAATTTGGGAGAGCTTCAAGCTTGTCCTTGCACGGTGGATGTTCATCCTCCCTACCTTAGAACCAATTTCGAGGGTGCAAGATTCCCATCCAAGTTGGTCAATAGATAGGACATTCATACCTCTCAATAGATATTCATGGAGATGTTTTTATGCAGGATCAAACCCCAACTGAGTTCGAGTTCATCTTCTCTCATTCTTCTCTATGCTTATTCTACCATCTTTCTCTCAATGTCATGTAAATGTGCAAGGGCGCACTTGTTGTTGCATATAGTTAGTGGAGAATTGTTATTTTGACTTCATGGATATGTTGTATGCTACATATCTCTGTAATAATCATATCCTGAGATCCACAGCTCGAAACACCATGTATTTCAAGTGATATTTCCAATCAAGAAAGAGATTCGAGCCATTTTCCCCATAGCATTTGCATAGTGATTTTGGAATGATGTTGTACATGTTTTATATCAGAGTTTGATGAGATATTTATCCATGTTATGAGTTGTATATGAAGTTACTTTGATGGCCCAAATTATTTTTGCAGACCCCTGAAGTGTCACTATGGTTTATGACTAAATTTGAGACTCCTTGTCCACCATTTTCACCACAAATTATAGACTCTAGAAGTTGTTGTTCATTGGGATACCTATTCGACCCTAAAACCAAATATAATGCTGCAAACATATTGTCCTTAATGTAATCTAACAGATACAAGTCTCATACCAAGAATTAGTGAAGGCCATATAGTTTTTGGAAGAGCATTTAATGGAAGGCCATTTAATGGAAGGCCTAGGGGGGATTTCCACTTCTCAAATTAACTAGTCTTGTCCCGAAACTTCTTTCCTTGAAAATTTCTAACCATGGATGGGTATATCAGTTGTTTTGGTGTCTTATATATGTATTAATGTGTCCCATATCCTCCTAAGTCCCTCCATACAGAATTTGAAACAATTTTGGATAGTTTGGGGTTTCACTAGTCCAAGATTTGAAAATTGGCCAAATTGTGTAAAATTTCAAACTAGGGATATTACAGTGCTATCAAAGCACGGTATTTTTTCATGTCCCAAATTGGAATTGGTTCACAATGGACTAAGAACATTGGACATATTCATTATAGTTTGTCAAATTGATGCTAAGGGTCAAATAATTGCCAAGGAGGAAAATTACTAGTTTCCTAGGTTTGGGGTGGAAGCTTTGGGATTTGGAATAAGGGGAATAATAAATGATGTTTGAACATTAGAATGGAATAAATATTTAATAAAGGAGCTAAATAAATATATACAAGTGAAAATCAAAGTGGCATTTGATCATGAAGACACATGGAGGAAGGGGGACCCACATATGGCTAGATTTCCCCACTACACTTGGCATCATTCTCTCACCAATTCGAATTCAAGGTGAATGGTAACATACTTGGGGAAGTTAAAAAGGTATTATTCATTGCATGAATCATCCAAGGTCAAAATGTAGAGGAAGAGTAACTCCCATGGAAGAGGAAGAGGCAATTTGGAGCTAGTGAGACACTTGGGCTAGATTCCCTAGCTCTATGACAACAATGATGAAGATGTTATGACACTTATGACACAAATCAGACCTGAAGGTTGACATATGACATATATGACATGTCAGGGATAAAAATAGACTCCAAGAGGGAGCTCAAGGGAGTTAGGGAAGCTAAGATGCTTCCACATGTGATTTGGTGGAAGTGGGAGACTATGAATTGTTGTACAAGTGGCATTCTTTGGAATCTCTTCCCAAATTGAGTTGGCATGAGTCTCTTGGAAGGAATTCGACCCATGGTGGACATTAGAAGTTTATAAATGTCAATAACAAAGAATGAAACTAGCTTTTTATCATTTGAAAAATTTGCAATTGCATTTGTGAAGAGGGAGAGCTAGTGGATGACTAGTTTCTTGCCTTAGCCAATTGCAAGGGTGAAAGATTCCCATCCAAGTTGGTAATTGAAAATTCCATTCAGAACTTTCATTTGGAGCTTTAATGGAGTGTTTATTTTTTGGTGTAATCTACAGGGAAGCTCATGGTTTCTTCTAGTTCAACACACTCTCTCAACCATTTCCAGTTTTGATGGCATATTCTTGACCCTTGAGGGAGGGCGTTTTTGGTGAGCTCTTGTACTCTTTGGGAGAGATTATCATGATCTATTTCTGTTTTAATATGATTAATATACTCTTTTATTAATCTCCAAAAAGTTTCAGGTTGAAATACCGAGTGGTTATATGTAAAATGGATTATTAATGAGAAAACAGTGACCATTCCCCCACTAGATTGATGTATGCCAATGTATTGATGATGATTTTGAATAGAAGAATATTTATCTGATATATTTATGGTGTATGGACTGCCATTGATGATTATTATAAGTTTCATGTTCATCACTTAAGAATTTGGAGCCATCTTGCTCAGTTTTATTTTATTTGAAGAAGATTTCATGCTATTTCCCCCAAGGTCGAAGTAGTGATTTTTGCTGCTGCTTGGGAGAAGGTTAGAACATAATTAATAATTGATTAATGGTGCACATGAGACCTAAATAATTTACCTTAGAAATCCCCTACCTCTGTTCATAATTTTGAGTGAGTTTGGAGGCATTTGGAGAGTCATTTTCAGTACTTACCCTGGGGGGATTTGAACCCCAAATTGCTAGTTAAATTCCATACTTTGTCTAGAATTTTAAACAAGTTTGCAGAAGTATTTTTATGGTCATAAGTAATCCAGGAACATCATCATCAAGTACAAATATCATTCATACACCTTCACTGAATATTTAGAGGCATTTGGAGGCAATTGGAGACCTAGAGACCAATACTAGTCAAAGGGAAATTACTAGTAAAGTTCCCTACATTGGCTAGAATCGAAAGAGGATTTGAAGAATTATTTTAAAGGTCCAAAAGAATCCATGAAACAAATATTTATGTTCTAACATCATCCATATACCTTCTCAGAATATTTGGGAGCATTTGGGGCAAATTGGAGACAGGCATCAAAACTAGTCAAAGGTCGAATTTGGGCAAAAAGTGAAAAATTGGTCCTTTTAATAAACTTTTAAAAAAGGGTCATTACATATTTGCACCTGTGCATTAAGATAATCCATTGAAGAAGAATTTGCATCCATGTCTTATTCAGATTTAGATTATGAGCAATATGAGGAGGAGTATTCTTTCTATGCCTCAAAGGAAAATGATTTCTATGAGCAGTATGATGATGACTATGATGAGCAATATGAGGAGTATTGCAGACAATATGAGGAAGATAATGTCGAGGAGGTACCTTCTAAAAGTATATCCCATCAGATCACATTTGGAAGAATACATGATGGTTATTCTTATAGCCATGTGTATGGAGAAGATACATGTTCCACAATCAAAGATCAATCTTTGGGGGAGCATGAAAGGATTAAAAATCAGCCTACTTGTGAAAAGAGCAGTTAAATATCTTGAGATTCATGGAATGCATGTGTTTCCTACTTGAATAGAATTTTTGGGTCTTATTCAAAAAGAGGCTCCAAATATCTTTTATTGATAGGTTGCAAGATAGGTTGCAAGATACTTGTTCTTCCCCCTATGTTTTAGATTGTCAAATGGTAGATTGCTTGGAGGGTTCTCATGACATGATGTATCATGAGAAACATGGCAACTTGCAGGTGCTTGATGTGTTTGAATATGAGATTGATGAGAACCAAGCACTTGTTGTGGTGGAAGAGGAACTTGATTTGCCTCTTGGAAATGGTTACACACTTTTTGAAGAAGTGTATGATTCCACTACCTTGGAACCAAGCTATGAGGAAATTTTTTTACTTTTGAGGGACATGCATGATCCTACCCTTATGGAGCCTTCCCATGATGACACTTTTGCATTTTCTGATCATTTGGGTGAGTTGGTTCATTCTCCTATATCCCACACTTCCATATTTGCAGCATTCATCCTAATGAAGTATGGGTGAAAGGTTTCTTTTTGAAGGTGCCACATGAGGAGTATAAAAATCCTATCTCCCATTTTTAGGATGACATGACTAGAGCACTTTATTCTTTACATTTGCAGCAGCATCCTTTGTTACTTTATGATGGTACACATCTACATGGATGCACCTATGATGTTCACTTGAGTCACTTGAAGACTCAGGATTTTCTTGGCTCCTTGTTTAGTTCACTTGATGTTGGAGGAACTTCATCCAATACTTGGGTGAAGAAATATATGATTGAAGCAAATTATTATTGGCAGCAAAATCCTTTCTTATTTCTTGATGATACACGTATTCATGGGTGTCTTCATGAGACTTCTTTGAGCCAGTTGAAGTCTCCCTGTTTTCTTTGCTCCTTACTTGGTTCAGATTTTAGTGGAGGTTCTTCATTCACTTCTTGGATGAAGGAACACATGGCTGATTATTTTGTTGCATCTTACATTCTTTTGGAGCAGCATGGAAATATTTTCTTGTGGGATGATTCCTACTCTTTTGGTGATGAGACATGGGACTTTTACCCTTTTACTTTGAGATTCAATGGTCTCACTCTTGATTCTTGTGTGCATTTGGCACATGAGGACTATCTGGTTGATTGGGGGAGACTTGTTTGCATTCAACCTCACTATGAGGATATGTATTTCATGATGGAGAGTCTCTCTTGGTCTCGGCCCAACCTTGAAGAAGTTAATATTTTGATTCGGGGGCCCTCAAAGTTTCAATTGTGCACTAGATATGTTGAACTTCCAGTGTGGTGGTATGATCTTTACATCCTTCCTTGCATTTTTCATAGTTATGAATTTTTATTGTTGTTACTGATGTTTGGAAAGATGCAGATGAGACAATGGTATCCTGGCATTCTTTGGAATGTTAGTTTTCCACATGTGACATTGCCACTCAAAGATTTGAAACTAAGGAAGTGGTACATGGGCAATCTTTTGCCTACAAGTTTTTGTGGCATGCCTATCTTTTGGAATGCAATACAAGCAATGGGATCTTGGTGTTGCTTGGTTTCATCTCACTTGGAGAAACAATTCGATTGTTGGTTTGAGAGAGAAATATAGCCTTCAGTTGTTGGAGTTCATCTTTGCATAGCAGTGTTCTAGTTTCCTAGTTGGGAGACCTTTTGAGAGATGGATTCAATCTTCATATGCTTGGTGTTCATGGCATTTAATACTAGAAATTTCACACCATGCATGTATCAGGATCATTTGGTACCCTGGGATCATTTTTGGTCTCATTGGTTTCAATTTTTTGGGGGAACAAGTAGTATGTTTTGAGTTACCACTTGAGAAGGTGATTGTAATCAGAGTAGTGCAGTAACATGCATGGTGGTTCATCTCTAAACTTTTCATGGAATCTTGAAGACTCAAAGTTGGGAAACTGAGTGGAAACTTCAAAGAATTATACAGTGAGAAAAATGGTTGAAAGTTCAGAAAGGGTTTCCAAAATATGAAAGAGTACATGAGTGCCACTACTCAGAGATTTGGAAGGAAAGTTTTGGAAAGAAAGCATGTTATTCAACATCCATGTTTGAAATTTCTTGATGACAAGCAATCTTGGGTGGGGAGGACTTTCATGTCCCCAATTAAATGGTTTTCAGATAAATAATTAAGTTGGCCTACCCAATTCCTAAGGGTTATGTGGAAGAATTAAAATATTGACATTTAACCCAAAGGTCTATAGTTTCTCAAGAAAATTCAATATCCTAAATTGATGGTGGAAAAATAGGCCTATAAATTATGGAATAAATGTTAAATGCTCCAAAATGAAGTGGCATTAGGTCCTATTTGGACTTGGGGGCGCATAAGTGGACATGTGGGGTCCACATGAGGGAATATTCCTCCTTTAAACATGGATTCATCCCCAAATTCAAGTTGGAAGGGAAGAGGTAACATTCATGAAGGAATAGGAAGATCCATAAGGCTAAAAATAGGCAATGATAAATTCTATGACAACTATGACAAGAATTATGACTCTTATGACAGATTCTATGACACCTATAACACTTATGACAATGTAAGAGCTAAAAATAGACCAAGAGGGTGCATGAGAGGATTTACACATCTCCAAAGCATCCAAAGGATTCCCCAATTCGAATTCATGGAGGAGTTGGAGACAAAAGATGAGCCAAGTGTCATGTGGGACCAATGAAGGGTCATAACTCCCACTAATTCGAATTTCATGAGTAATTAGGAGATAATTTGAGTTATAAGGAGGTAAATGAGTCAAATAAAGTTATTAAAAGGAGGCCAAGTAGAAATGGAGCATTTTTTGGTCTTTTTTTATTTTCATCTTTGCAACTTGGGAGAGCTTCAAGCTTGTCCTTGCACGGTGGATGTTCATCCTCCCTGCCTTAGAACCAATTTCGAGGGTGCAATATTTCCATCCAAGTTGGTTGATGGAGAGGCCATTCATACCTCTCAATAGAGATTCATGTAGATTTTTTAATGAAGGTTCAAACCCCAACTAAGTTCGAGTTCATCTTTTCTTATTCTTCTCTATGCTTATTCTACTATCTTTCTCTCAATGTCATATAAATGTGCAAGGGCGCACAACCACTTGTTGTTGCATATAGTTAGTGGATGATTGTTATTTCGAATTCATGGACATGTCAACTGCTAAATAAATCTGTAATAATCATATCATGAGATCCATAGCTTGAAACACCATGTATTTCAAGTGATATTTCCAACCAAGAAAGAGATTCGAGCCATTTTCACCATAGCATTTGCATAGTGATTTTGGAATGATGTTGTACCTATTTTATACCAGAGTTTGCTGATATATTTATCCATGTTATGAGTTGTACATGAAGTTACTTTGATGGCCCAAATTATTTTTGCAGACCCCTGAAGTGTCACTATGGTTTATGACTAAATTCGAGACTCCTTGTCCACCATTTTCACCATGAATTCTAAACTCTAGAAGTTGTAGTTCATTGGGATACCTATTCGACCCTAAAACCAAATATAATTCTACACACATATTATCCTTAATTTCTTGTAATAGAACCAAGTCTCATACCAATAATTAGTGAATTTCGTACATTTTTTGGAAGAGCATTTAATGGAAGACCTAGGGGGGATTTCCACTTCTCAAATTAACTAGTCTTGTCCCGAAACTTCTTTCCTTGCAAATTGCAGACCATGGATGGGCATATCAGTTGTTTAGGTGTCTTATAGATGTATTAATGTGTCCCATATCCTCCTAAATACCTCCATACAGAATTCGAAACCATTTTCGTATCATTTGGGATAGTTTGGGGTTTCACTAGTCCAAGATTCAAAAATTGGCCAAATTGTGTAAACTTTCAAATTAGGGATATTACACATTCCAAACGTGATGATCAAGGGTACACCAAGTTCAACGTTTTCAATACATTGTCTTGTTTGTCGTTCTATTTTGGCTCTTTGAATATGAATTTTGAAAGACTCTTGTACCGGTACTCTTCTTTGACATCTTTGAAAAAAAAAAAATCTATAAGTAATAAAATATAAATGAATTGAATTACAAATAAGTAAAGAATAAGATATCATAAATCAACCTACCTTTTTATATGCAACAATTTTTTTTTTAAAGTTGTTTGAAGAGCTTGAGTCTGGATAGTTGCATCTGACATCATCCCAACTCTTCTCACCCAACATTTTAACCATATCCTCTTGTATTTTCATGTAAAACTTATGACTACATGATGTAAAAATAAATGACGTTTGCAATCATATCTAATAATATAACACAATGCTTAATTAATAAAACATCTTAAACTCAGAAAATAAAATTTAAAACATAAAAACAATCTACAAACTTACTTTTCAAATTCATTGCACATTTCCTCCATGGGTCATGCACCTGAATTTACACGTGGCAGTATTGTAGTTATAAGTGTTTCTTACTTCACATCTTGCAATGATCTCAAAGGTGTTATAGTCATATCTTCTGGAAAATTCCTCACATCTAGGCCTCCTTGACCACTTCTTCATGCAACAACTTTATTTGTTTTTACCTTTTGATTTTTTATGCCAATATTCTCCCACATTCTAAATATCTCATCAATCAAATACCATATTGGCCCCATTCTAAATTCCAACTGAAAATAGTTATCTACAACTCTGAATGTACCACTTCCTCTAGGTTGTTTCACATTGTCCTCTTTAATCAGGAAACCTATTTCCATACAACATTGTTTCTGGGAATCTGCATCAAATTTCGATGTATCCCCACCACATATTTGTTCAAATTCATTGTGGATAAATTTGACCCTTTGAATGAATGTCATGGACATCCTATAGTCATTATCTATGTTATGATCCCATGCCAATAGTTTTTCTTCCACATCTGTTAAACCAACGTAAATGATGCATTTAACTGTTTAAAAAATAGCGTTTTTGGGGAACTCTTGCATCAATTCTCTTCTGGACTTTGCAAAATGATTACCCTCCAAAACATAGTAGTTGTAATGAAACCTGTTGATTCATCAAATGCATATCTAACAGGAACATATTTTGGGTCAATAAGAACTAGGTAGTCAACCACATGTGCATAGGGACTATGCCTCATCAATGCTTTCAAGTTATGAACATGCAAGGGATGTGATTTCCTAATTTGATAATTCTCCTGGCCTTTTGTGGGTTTATAAAGTTGCTTCACATTTAAATCAAATGTATGCCCATTGTGAACCAACTTATCCTTCCACAATCGATCTTGAATGGCATTTTGTGTTGTCTTGACAACACCATCATCTAGATCATTGCCTGGAGTGATGATTTCCAAACTGTCCCCCAAATTTTCACTCTGATTTTCAGCGATAACATTGGATTCAAAATCATGTTTCCTCCTTTTATGTCTTGAAGCAGTTGTATCTAAATGAACAACCTGTTGATCGGGAATGGAAACAACCTTATCCATAGTTCTTTTGGAAGAGTGTTTCTTACTCGTACCAGCACAAGTAACATCATCATCAACAACAATTCATTGATCATGTTCAGGTGGGAAAGATAGATTTTTAAATGTAACCTTCTTAGGTACTTCATTTGAATGTTGGACACCTTTTCCTTTCCTTGCTTGTACTTCTTCAGTTTGAACATTTTGCACTCGTTTCTTCTTTGATGTTTCTTCCTTCTTTGGTGTTTCTCCCTTCTTTGGTGCTTCTCCCTTATGAAGAGTGGCATTAATGACATTCAGAGGATTTTCTTCTGTAGAATAAATTCCATTCAAAATATGGGGAAGTGGCATAGCACAATTCTGCAAAATAAAACATTATTATATTAAAATATTACATTGTCATATCATCCAAATTAAAATAAATTCAAAAATATATAAAAATATAGAAACTTACACTCTTGCATTCAATATCGTGCACAACTCCTGCACAAAACTCTGTGAAAATTTTGTCAACCTTATAGTTTGAAACCTTCAAACAATATCAGATTTTGACATAGGTCTTAGGTTGTTTCACTAGTGCATAAACAAGGTCTTTACCCAACACCAAACAGATATCTCGCAACAATCCCAATGCGTGATAATATATTTTGAGATATGCAAATGTAGCACAATATAAGTGAATATTATCTGGGTTTCCTTGATATTTCTCTTTCAAAAACCAAGAATAATCCATTTTCTCTTCCTCTAGTGCATGTTTCCATTCTCTAGCATTCTTGGATTTTAAGTCCTCAATGGACACACCTTCATCACAGGAAACATTCTCAGATGGCTCAACTATCTTTTTCAATGACATCATCACCGATATTGCTCCATAGATGTTTCTAGATACTTTTCTTGATGCCATTATCCCTATAGTAAAAGAATTTTTTTTTAACATATATTTAAAAATAATAGCGAAACATTCCCTAAAACAATTAATATAAATTTTAAAAAAATGTAATTAAAAAAAAAAATCCTTTGGACACACGAAGAGGAGCTACACTCCTCCCCTCAGGGCCCCTTTGGGCGCCCAATATCCTCCCTCGTCCACCCAAATGGGCAGCCCTATGGCATGCCCCTTTGGGTGCACGAGGGAGGATATTTGCTCCTCCCATTGGGCCCCCTTTGGGAGCCCAAAGTGTCAGCCCAACGGGGGCACTTTGAGCACCCAAAGGGGGTCCGAAGGAGTGGAGATCCTCCTCACTACCCAAAGGGGTGGCCTAATTGCTGGACCAATTCTGAGAATCGAGTGGGCCCAATGGCCAACTCAATTTTGAGAATCGAGACGGTCGTTGGGCCCACTCTTTGGGCACCCAAAGGGGGACCGAGGGTAGTGGGGAGGAGCGAATCTACTCCCCCAGGCCCCCTTTGGGTTCCCAAAGTGACAACTCAATGACAATTCAATTATGGTCCCTTTTGGACGCCCAAAGAGCTGACCCAACGACGGCTTGATTCTTAGACTCAAGCCGACTGTTGGGTTTGCTGTTTGGATGCCCAAAGGGGGCCTGAGGGAGGAGCGAAGATCCTACACACTACCCAAAGGGGCTGAGCGGAGCTCCTCCCCACTTCCTAAAGGGGCGGAGTGAAGCTCCTCCCCACTACCCAAAGGGGCGGCCTGTGCCACCCCTTTGGGAAATGGAGAGGAGCTCCGCTCCTCTCCCAAGCCCCCTTTGGGAACCTAAAGAGACGATCCAATGACCAGTTTTCTCCTCCCCACTGAATTGAGTTGGCCGTTGGGATGGATCTTTTGGCACCCAAAGGAGGCCTAGAGGAGGAGTGTGTTAATGTATATGTAACTTCGGAATGTATTTCACCTATGTATATTGTACTCCTATAGAGATGTTATTATTCCTCTATACGAAAGTGTCTTCATTTGTATTGACAAGTGTCGTAACTTGCTGTGATGGGTTATTAGACCACCAAGTGTGGGGTCGGCCCAGATTAATGTAACCATGGATTATTATACTGAGTTAGACAAATCGGCCTTGTTAGTTTATTGGGTAGGACAGGACAAGTATAAATAGAGATCGAGAGATCTCTATTTGATCATCTCATTACTTACTCTTCCAGCACTTGGAAAGTGGTGCACATGTGAGGAGGAGGATCAACTGCTAGGAGAAGACTATCTCTTGTACTTTGGTTGTATCATTGCTCTTTCTATCTCTGAGGAAGTTGTGGGGTTTTTCACCTTTATGGTTTTCCCCAGTGAAACTATGTGTGTCTATTGTCTCATGTGATTGCTTGGTGTGATTGATATGCATTGTTATACTTGATATGCTGTACATGTTATTCTCTTAGTAAAGATCCTAGGGTATATTGAATTAATGCTCAAAAATTAACATGGTACCAGAGCTTCCCTGAGAAGAAGACATTGTGCAGTGGCGAAAACTAGGGTTTCTTGTTTATTGGGTTTCTCTCCACTAATTTTGGAAAAGCAGTAAGGTATATTGACTCTACTCATCAAGGAGAATCTTTCTGTCCAATCAGAATTCAATTTTGAGCACTTTCTGTTTTGGCCCTAAAAATTAGGGTTTCCAAAAAAATAGGAATTTTTGAAATCTGAAGACATAGCTGGAAGCTCCTTGGAAAAATTGAAGTTTAGAGCTTTGGATCAAGATTTTTGGTTGGGTGAAGCTCCAGAAAACTCAAACCCTAATTCAGGGTCCTCCCTAGTGAATCCGGAAAGACTAAAGGCATTTTTGAAGCGTGAAACTTTGCAGATCTCAACTTCTGAATATACCAGGCTGATCATCTCATCAAGGAAAATCTTTCTATCCTTTCAGAAGTTTGAATTTTTAGGGTTTCTCTGACAAACCCTAATCCGGGACTAGATCCAGTTTTCAGCAAATCAAGTGGTAAGACCTAAATCTTTTCTATTTTTATTTGAAGTACTCTTTAAAGATGTCTCACCACACCAAGCTTGAGGATAAGCTTGAAGGGGCTGATAAATTCTGAGCATGGAAGTATAGGATTGGGTTAATCCTGGAAGAAAATGAATTGGATACTTACATAAGGGAAGAGGTCCCTATCCCAGAGGAAGAAGAGGCTAAGGCCTTACAAAAGAAGAACTTGGTCAAGGCAAAGAGGATCATTGTTGATTCTATTAAAGACCATCTCATTCTACATGTGTCATCTCTAAAGACACCCAAGGAAATGTTTGACTCTTTGACCAAGCTGTTTGAAGGGAAGAACATAAATCGGAAGATGACTTCGCGGAATCAATTGAAAGGGGTAAAGCTTCAGAATGGAGAGACCATTCAATCCTATTTTTCCAAGGTCTCTCAGATCAAGGAACAACTTGAAGCTGTGGATGAAATGGTGGAGAATGGTGAAATTTTCATGGCCACTCTGAATGGCCTACCTAGGTCATGGGATTCCTTTATCCAACGAATCTGTGCAAGAAGAAAACTGATCTCCTTCAGTAGGCTGTGGGAGGAATGCTCTCAAGAAGAAGCTAGGCTTGTGGCCCGAGAAGAAAAGATGGGAAATGAAGATCAAGCTCTCACTGCTCACACCAAGAAGGGAAGCAAATTCAAGGGGGAGCATTCTCATTCTAAGAAACCTTCTCACCACTTTAAAAATAGGAAACATCTAAGATGTTTTACATGTAATGAGAAAGGGAAATTTGCCTCAGATTGTCCCAAGAACAAGAAGGACAACAAAAACAACTTCAACAAAAAGAAAAAGGGCAACAAAAGAAAATATCATGCTCATGCTATTGAGGATGATGAACCTCCCAAGAAGAAGGCTAGATTAGAAAGTGATGATTCGTTAAGCGAAGATGAATATGTTTTAATCTATGCTCTCACAAGTACTATCTCTCATGGATGTTGTTGACCAACGCGACCTCAGTCGACAGGGGTTCACCTCACTGTCGACACATACCGCAGTCTCCCTGGGCACCGGCTCGGGTAGGTTTGAACCCACCCAACAACACCCGCAGAGCAGATGAGGTCTCACCCGAGGCGTCCAGGAAGAGCAGACGGAACCATGTTTTTGCCGAGGGAGGAGGAAAGTTGTGGTTGCACGGACTAACTCTATTGCGGTACTTAAACATAAACTTTAAACATTCGGCAAGGAGTTATAACATATTACTTCATTGCAACATTTATCATCACATTCAACATAGAACACATTACTTAATAACAAAATTTATCGTCATAGCAATAGTAAACAGATATTGCATCAAACAACATTCATACATCGCAACATTGCACAAAGATCGTACCAAAACATCATCATTATATTACTGTTGCGATCATATACTAGAAGCAAAAAATAGATCTTCGTACACAATCGTTCTTCTTCTCTATTCTCCTATTCCCTCGCTTCTTCTATATCTAACACTTACAACTCTCATGTATTTATAGGCTTCTGCCCTTACAATATTTGTTCACTTACAACTGACTTCCTAACCGACACTATGGACAATTGACCCAATCTCTAACTGAATCAGTCCAAATGACCCCAAAAACCTGCATACCGCGGTACACTGACTCACTATTACATAATATGTGGTCCAAGTGACCCAAAACCCGCCAACTGCAGTATTCTTTAGCACAAAATACTCCTTTCGCACCCTCATCCGATGTGTCACAGCGTCGGTGGTGCCGCGACATTTCCCCATCAAACTACCTGCCAACAGGTCCCCAACACAATCTTGTGGCTCGCCCTTGAGCCACGTCAACTGCTGGACATAGTGCCGCCGAACTGAGCTATGTTCTGGTAACTGTTCTTGTTGTCTGGATCACGCGGTGTTGTCCCACTCCTTCTGCTACACTGATCGTCGTCTGTATGTTTAACCCAAAATTTTCATCGCCCGACTTGCTGTCATGTACTTTTCAAACTCATCCTTGAGTCTCTTGGAAAGGTACTGACGAGAAGAAAAAAAGGACGAACAGTACCAAGGTGCGAAATTAGCAAATGACCCTGGCACATCTGTTTCGCACTGGTAACTGGTTCCTACTGTGGGCGGGGAGCTACCGCCCCAACCCGCTCAGTGGTCGAGAAGAGCACAATCCTTTGAACAACTACTGCGTACTTAACCATTCTGGACTGGCCCTCGGCTTGGGCATACCACAGTGTAAGTGCACCTGCCATATCAAGGCGCTCAGGGACACTCGTCGTTTGGGCTTGCAGGGCCCCTAGGGTGCTGCCACAGGAAACGAAGTGAAGCATTTCCACAGCCTCCTTGGAATTCCTCACAACTTAACTCACAAACTGATCAACCAACATAACTACTCTATTTCAGAACAGCTTCGTTGTAGCGAACTACCAGCTACCTCGGCTACTTATAGCCGGACCATTCCCGGGTCAAGACGGTGGGAATGATGCCCCACTACCTCTCATCTACGTGTGTGAACCCACCGACTGACACAACGAGGGGTGACCATGCTGCACCGAAGATCCCATGTGCCGATGTGTGAGCAATCTCCTCACATTGTGCTGATCGTACCGGCCCAGCGTGCCATGTGCAAAACATGCCGTCGTAATCCAGCCGAATCTGTTAGGTGCAATCAAGTATAGGGATGATGGGAAACGGTGGCACGATATCAGTAGTCACGACACTGCCTCGTACCCCCCAAATCCTCCATAATCATCACAAAATACTTGAAGAAAATTTGTCGTTGGTCCTGGTCGCAATACTGCCATGAATCTCCAAACTGGCGGCACAAGCCTCTCTGCTTCCGTATACCTTCTTCTGTTGGTGCACCATCGACCACCAAGCAACCTACAACACACACACTTTTTTTTTTTCTATGCGACTTAGACATCGCATTGCTCCAAGCCTGATTGATAGGGCTTCAACCTGTGACCATTTACTAGCTTGGGGAGCATCGCCCCATCCAACCACTGCAACTACACCGCTCCTCCTGAAGTAATACTATTGATGCGATAGGGACCCAGCCAATGCATCTGCAACTTTCCTGGATGCTTCATAAACTTGCTATTGTATAATAACACTAAATCACCTTGCTGAAACTGTTTGTTTTTTATGTGGCGATCATGCCATGCCTTCTGGGGATCCTTCTTCACTCCTTGGTGAAAGCCAGCGATAAAGTGATCCTCCTCTAGCTCCACCAATTGCGCTAGATGTTCATCTAATGCTGCAACATCATCCATGCTCTTAAAAGCCGCAATTCGTAGACTTGGAACAATGTACTCCATTGGCATAATTGCTTCCTTCCCATATACCAGCTTGAAAGGTGTCTGACCAGTCAACCTTTTACATGTGGTGCGATAGGCCCACAACACTACTGGGATTTTCAGATCCTAGTGGTCACGGTTTGCATTGCACACCTTTGTCAACACATGCTCCAATACCTTGTTAAACGCCTCCACCGTTCCATTTGCCAGTGGGTGATAGGGTGTACTCTTTTTATGCTGTATCTACAACTCCTCCGTCAATGCGATGATAGTGCGATTAAGAAAGTGGATTCCTTGATCACTCAACAATATTTTGGGGGAGCCGAAACGAGTGATAATGTGATCAAACAAAAATCGAGCAGCCATTGTGGCGGAGCAATCAACTACAGGTGTTGCCTCGGCCCATTGGGTCAAGTACTCTGTCGCCGTGACAATATATTGCACACCTGTGCATTTTCCTGGTGGATGAATTGGTCCGAAAAAATCCACAGCCCATTTCTCGAACGGTTACAGTGTTACTTGAGGTAGCAATGGCATCTCGTCTCATCTGGACGGCTTGCCAGTTCACTGAAAAACATCGCAAGACCGCGCATAGTCTGTCGCATCATTATGTAGTGTGGGCCACCAAATTCCTGCAAGCAGTACCTTCCGGACAGTCGCCCGACCGCCATAATGTCCTCCCGCTACTCCACCATGTGCCTCAGCCAATATCTGCACTTGCTCATGCGGCAAGACACATCTGCGCAATATCTCATCAGCACCCAATTTATATAATTCTCCCGCGATTAGCTGAAAGTCAGCAGCCTTGACAACCAATTGCTTCTTCTGAGTAGTGGTAAAGTCAGCGGGCGCAGTGCCGGTCACCAGAAACTGAAGGATGTCATCAAAATATTGATTAGCTGTAGCAACTTGGAATAGTTGGGCATCCGACAACCCGTCTTTGATATTAGTTGGTTCCTCCCCTGTGTCAATCTGTGACAAATGATCTGGTCCAGCATTCAATCACCCCGGTTTCACAATGACTTCGAAATCAAACTCCTGGAACAAAAGTAGCCACCGACAGATCTTCCCCCCCAACACAGGCTTATTGACCAAGTATTTCAATGCCGAATGATCAGTGAACATTTTAAAGTGGCCACCCAACAAATAGTGCTTGAATTTCTGCAGCGCATAAACCATGGCCAGACCTTCTCGTTATGTGGTAGTGTAATTGCGTTCTGCAGAGGATAGCTTCCGACTGGCGAAAGCAATGGGATGATCAAGGTCTCCTTCTCCAGGTTGAGCCAACACAACCCCTAATGCAATCGGTGAAGCATCAACATGGACATGGAATTCCTTACTCCAGTCCGGAAAAAACCAATATTGGTGCCGACGCCATCTTCACCTTGAGCGTTTCGAAGCTATCCTGAAATTCTGGGCTCCATTGGAATGCCGCATCCTTCTTCAACAACTTTTCCATAGGGGCAGTAATCACAGCATACCCCCTAATAAACTTGCGATAATATCCCATATGACCCAAGGTCGCACGCAACTACTTAATGGTGGTTGGCGGTTGCAACCCCAAAATGAGTGCAATTTTGGCTGGATCAACCAGCAATCCCTGCTTACACACGATATGACCCAGCAATATCCCAAACGGTGCACAGAAAATACATTTCTTCAAGTTCAACGATATCTGGTGTTGTCGGCATCGCTCAAGCATTAACCGCAGATTGGCCAGATGATCACGAATCAATCCATAAATGGTCCAATCATCCATATATACCTACAAAAACTTCTAAATAAAATCTTTGAATGCGGCAACAACGACTCGGGAGAATATCGCAGGTGCATTCTTCAAACCAAACAGCATTACCGTGTACTGAAAGCAACCCCATTCAATAAGAAAAGTTGTTTTATGGCGATCTTCCTTGGTAATGCGAATCTGATGGTAGCCAGAGAATCCATTAGTGAAAGAGTACATCTCCTCGCCACCCACTCCTTCAAGTACTTCATCAGTAAACGGGGTCGGAAAAGGGTCATGCAAGCAGGCATCGTTCAACTTTCGCAAGTCGACGCAAATGCACACTTCACCTGTTTTCTTGTCCTGCACCACCATAGGACTGATCCATTCGGACTCTTCCACATGTTCGATAATACCAACATCCAACATGCGATCAAGTTCTGCCTTGACCTTTTCTTTATGTCGTGGATTCAGCTGATAGGGTCGTTGTCGAACTGGCTTAGCATCTGGTTTCAATGGAATCTTCATCTCTCCTAAATCACCTAGGATTCCCTTCATTTCGGAAAACTTCATGGGAAACACATCTTGAAACTCATGAAGTAACTCAGTAACCTTACTCATCATCTCATCGTCCCAATAATCCCCAACATTAGCAAACTTGGGAGTAGCCTCGGTGCCGATATTCATCATGCGAAGCTGCAATGGTTGACTGAACGGATTACTTGGCGCAATAGGTGGGACCACATCGCGACTTCCTTCAAATTCAGGAATGTTAACATTCCGGGGATCAACATCGTCCTCCGGGCCGCCACTGATGTTGAAGCACTCCATGAGAGACTACATCTGACAATGTGTGTGAGGGTCAACAGGGTAGGCCGCCGGAACAACCTGAAGTATCACGTCGTGGATGAGTTGCAAGGCGTTATGGACATCAGGGTTGGCATCTGCAAAAGTGAACGTATGAGTGAAACAGATCGTCAACTCCCCCTATGTTGCAATGTCTTGGCGTAACTCGGCTGCAGTGTACCATGAGCTTGGTATCTCATCCAAAGTATGGACAAAAGCATGGACCCACTCATCTCTGGTTCGCGCTACCCATAATCGTTGGCACTCCATCACCTGATCACTGGGATCAGTCCGGCCATCATACTTGCCAATGTGATAAACCTCAGTATCGCCGAACCGAACCATCATCAACCTTCGACACTGTGACCAACCTTTAATGAATTTCTTATGTGTCGCCCACCATCATGCTGGAGCAGCCTTCAGTGCTTCCTCCAAGGCCAGAAATCGTTGTGGTTCTGGGACGCGGTCTTCAAAATCTGCTAAAAAGGTGTGTAGGCCAGGAAGCCCCTCATAGACAGGAAATGTGATCGTTTTTGTTGCAACACGACATAAAGATTGCGTAACTAAGCCACATTTTCGGAATGGTACGTCATGCATTCGATTTTGCCTATGTTCCAATGCATCATCAGAGTCAGAAGACACAGAGCTCTCACTGCGCCACTCCAACTCACCGTAGGCGGTAGGATGAATATAATCTTCAGAAATATTAAATGCATGATCCCATCTAGTAGGATCATCATCTTTTACAGGCTCCACGTAGCAGTGTCCTTCAGCCAGATCCAATGAGGCTATGACTCTAAAATCGCGATTCTCAAAGGTCATCATGCACTTCTTGAAGTTGATTACAGCTCCACTATCGTTAGCCCATCTGATCCCCAAGAGCATTGGATAAGAGCTTCCTCCCTCAACCACTTCAATAACATCAAAGTCAACATAAGACTTCATGCCCTCAATATCAATCGTGAGCTGCGTAACTCGCCCAATGGGTGTTACCTTCGCATGGTTAGCCAACCGGAGCTGCACAGGAGACCAGCTCAATGGGGGACTCCCCATCTTCTGCCACGCCTGCTTGGTTAAGATGTTAACATCCAAGCCAAGGTCAAGAATCACAGAGTCAACATCATAGTCACCAATCTGAATATTCATTCGCATCTCCTTGCCAGTCTTCCGTCGCTGTAGGGAGTTTACTGTCGACTCCTGCCGTCCTTTCGAAAATCGTTGTAACTGTCCCTCAATCTCAACTAGGGCAGCTGGGTCTCGGGCCAATAATAGACAACTTTCAAGAAAATTTTGCAATGTCCCCAGTGGTGGTGGTCGATCAGCATCTGATGTAGTATCAAATACAGGCGGCATATCGCAAACAACAGCCTTACCGCTGTCTTTCTCCAAGGTGCGACGTGCCTCCATGAATGTCTCTCACTCCTTATCAATGTCGAAAGGCACCGTCTTCTGACCGGTCAACCGAATTAGTGGTCACGAACCATCCTCCCCAGTCGTCTTGCCTCCACGAGTGACAACAACCACCAAAGCATCTTGTGGTCGCGGTTCTGCAGAAATGGTCGCAATATTTGCACCTTGCATCTGGTTCTACTGCAGATTCCCTGGTTGATTGACATTTTGATTGGCATTCGGCGGTGGTGGTGGGGGATGGTTCTGTACTGGTTGCTGTACCAGGTTCTGTACTGGTTGCTGTGGCTGGGCCTGATTCTGTAGCTGCGAAGCGTTCCCATCCTGCCATCGTGCAATCAACTGTGGACAATTCTCAACCGTATGATCATTACCAAAGCAAAACGTACACTGATTCTGTAGCAGTGGGAAGTCGCGCTGATAATGCCCCCATACCACACAGTGGTAACATTGAACAGGTCCACGACCACCTCGGCCTCCTCCTCCACGACCAAATATGCCACCGCGTCCTCCCCTGTATCCTCCCCGGTAGCCGCCTTGCTGTTGGTACTCAGGATGGTTAAACTATTGCTGCATTGGTGCTGGTGGAATCCCTTTCCCTTGTGGTACATACTATGATTGCTATACATATTGTGGCTCTGGGGGAGTCATCTGCATTGGGGTGTATTGCGGCATGAACTGCTACGGTTGTTGTTGCTATGGTGCAAACTGCGTCTGTGGCTGGGCTACCTGCGGTTGCAGTTGTGGTTGTTTCACCGCGCACTGATCGTCCTTGACGTAGAATGCATCACACATCCTCTCCTATAGCAACCCATATGCATGGAAATCCTTGTCATCGTGACCCACCAACTTGCAGAATGTGCAGTAAAGATTTCGCAGGGTTGTGACCATTTTCTACATATATGGGAAATTATCATGATTGTGCCCAAACACGTGACAAACACGACACCACAGCATACTGCCACCATTCAATGGGTTTGGCGCACCTGACACCAAATAATTACGGAAATCCGGGCAATTATCCTTCATATTCCCTTCTCCTCGACATCACGTACACCATACTTCATCGCGTTGTTCCTTGCTCTTCTTCAAATCTTGCAACTATATAGTTAGGTTAGTGAGTTGTGTCTGTATCTGCGACATCCCGACTGCATTATCTCCAATTACTGACGCCTCCAATCGCATTGCAATCTCTAGAGCTTCACTAGGCTTCGATATGTTTTGTTGCATCAGCAGCAGCCGAATGTGGGGTAGCAGTGCTGCAATGAACCATTCTTTATGTTGGACGGCGCTCATATCAAAACTAACCTTTGCCATCAACATCTTGAATCGTTGGTCGAAATCCCATACCATCTCATTGGGATACTGCTTAATTTCCTTCAATTCAGTAATGTATTGAGCCTCTGACTTAGGCCGTCTAAATTCAGCAATCAACCCATCCCAAATCTCATCCAGTGACTTCTCTAGGGCCCTCGTGGGGACTAGAATAAACTTCATGAACCAATCTAATGCACAACCTCGCAGAGTTTTGGCTAGCTATCCTTTCTTAGCATTGGCATCAATGATTTGTTTCATGGTCCAAACCGCTTCACACAAAAACCAATACTGTTCTAGGTGGTCTGTCGCACTTCCATGGAACAACGATAACTTAGCATCATCGCCCGCCATCCTGGGATTCCTTCCTCCTGTCGCTGTGCTACTACCAAATAAATTCTGCGGTATTGACGAACTTGGCGGTGTCGAAGTAGTATTTCTTTTTGTTTGAGAGTTAGTGAGCAGAGGTGTGGGTACGTTGGTGCCGAGGTTTGGTCCTGCCTCTATCCTAGGCGTAGATTGGTCTTCCCTATCAGGACTGTGAGGTTGCTTTGTCCCGTGTGGTCTTCCTTCATGGTTTTGCGGTTCGATCGCAGCAGGACCTTCTCCCATCCTCTGCTTCTTCTCATGTCAAAACCTCACTCCTCCTCTTGTAAGACCACTTTCTTCCTCGGCTTCACTCACATTCTCCTCATGGTCTGTACCCATCTACCCCTTTACCATTCCATGTGCCATTCCCCAACAGTTGCGGCACCCATGGCCTCCGCCCACCAGGCTATCTACTGATCAAGGTGCATCTTTAATATACCCTTTTCGCAGATTAGCATCTTAATCAACAGTTGGAGCAACAACATAAACCTTCCCCTCGGTCCTCAGAAGAAGTATCTTCAGCTTCACTATAGGATTTCTTCGTGTCGACCGCAAATTCAGTGATATATCCTTCCAAGATGCTATCAAGCCAAACTTCGACAGCCCACGATGCCTTATTATCGAATTCCTGCAGCTCCTAAATCAATTCCGGGGTCCAAGCCGTCGGTTCACCACCCTGGAAGTTCCTCTTCTGGAAGGTTAGCTTTGACAACCATTCATACAGAATGACCGAGAATTCATAGAAAAACCATTCATGCGGACCATCGTGAATATATGTTCCCAGCCAATGATGTGTTGTCAGTCGCGTGTTCCGGCTTTCTTCTTCAACAAACTCCTGTAGCTTCTGATCGAACCATTTTTGTATTTTCGGCTTCGTTGGGTGCCACAACATGACCTCCTTCTACTCTGCACACGATCCCGGCAACGGAACCATTTGTTGACCAACGCGACCTTAGTCGACAGGGGTTCACCTCACTGTCGACACATACCGTAGTATCCTTGGGCACCGGCCCGGGCAGGTTTGATCCCACCCAGCAACACCCACAGAGCGGATGAGATCTCACCCGAGGCGTCCAGGAAGAGCAGACAGAACCATGTTTCCGCCGAGGGAGGAGGAAAGTTGTGGCTGCACGAACTAACTCTTTTGCGGTACTTAAACAGAAACTTTAAACATTCGGCAAGGAGTTATAACATATTACTTCATCGCAACATTTATCATCACATTCAACATAGAACACATTACTTAATCACAACATTTATTGTCATAGCAATAGTAAACAAATATTGCATCAAACAACATTCATACATCGCAACATTGCACAAAGATCGTACCAAAACATCATCATTATATTACTATCGCGATCATATACCAGAAGCAGAACATAGATCTTCGTACACAATCGTTCTTCTTTCTCTATTCTCCTATTCCCTCGCTTCTTCTATATCTAACACTTACAACTCTCACGTATATATAGGATTCTTCCCTTACAATATTTGTCCACTTACAACTGACTTCCTAACCGATACTATGGACAATTGACCCAATCTTTAACTGACTCGGTCCAAATGACCCCAAAAACCTGCATACCGTGGTACACTGACTCACTATTACATAATATGTGGTCCAAGTGACCCAAAACCCGTCAACTGCGGTATTCTTTAGCACAAAATACTCCTTTCGCGCCCTCATCCGATGTGTCGCAGCGTCGACGGTACCGCGACATTTCCCCATCAAACCGCCTGCCAACAGATGTAATGATTGGCTTATTGATAGTGGGGCTTCCAAACACATGACTGGGTTCAAAGAATCTTTTGTAAACCTATCTGAACATGAGTCACCCCATAAGGTGAAACTTGGGGATGACTACCAATATCCTATCAAAGGAAGTGGTGAAGCCTCCTACAACCTAGACTCTGGGAAGTCTTTGAAGATGAAAGAGGTTCTATATGTACCTGGGCTCATGAAGAATATGCTCTCCATATCTGCATTGGATGCAAAAGGTATGAGGGTTGTATTTATAGATGTCCAAGTACTCATGTGGCCAAAAGGTAAGACCATAGATGATGCGGTAGTGATTGGAGAGCAAGAGGGAGGGTTGTACAAACTGAAGGGACAACCTGAACATGCCATGGTACATGAATCCATGGAGCCAAGTGAACTTTGGAATAGAAGGCTTGCACATGTGCACTATAGGGCACTACCAATTGCAAGTAAAGCTGTAGAGGGTCTTCCTAAAATCAAGACCAAGCATGAAGGTGTTTGCAAAGGATGTGCAAAAAGGAAAGAACATAAAGAAGGCATTTCCAAGCAGTGAAAGCAAGGCTAAAGGGATCTTGGAAATTATCCACTCCGATGTATGTGGTCCGATGTCATCCAGTTCTTTGAGTGGGTATGTATACTATGTCTCTTTCATTGATGATTTCTCTCGAAAGACTTGGGTTTACTTCTTGAAGAACAAAGATGAAGTGTTTGATAAGTTCAAGGAATTCAAAGCCTTGATGGAAAATCAAACTGATAAGAAGATCAAGACATTCAGATCCGACAATGGTGGAGAATTCACTTCAGGTGATTTCAAGAAACTATGCAGTGATTCAGGGATTAAGAGGGAGTTGACTGCTCCCTACAATCCACAACAGAATGGAGTTGCGGAAAGAAAGAATAGAACAATCATGGAAGCAGCATGGGAAATGTTGCATGACCAGGATCTGCCTATGCATCTATGGGCAGAAGTAGCTAGGAAAGTTGTATATGTGCAGAACAAAACACCTCACAAGATATTGGACAACAAGACACCAGAAGAAGTCTTCACTGGTAAGAAACCTGAGGTCATCCATCTTAGGATATTTGGTTGTCCAATATACACACATGTTCCAAAGGAAAAGAGGACAAAGCTAGATCCTTCAGGAAAGAAGGGCATCTTTGTGGGGTACAGTGAAAGCTAGAAGGCCTACAGAATATACTTTCCAGGGTTCAAGAAGATTGATGTCAGCAGGGATGTAACATTTGATGAAAACTCAGCCTTCATCAAATCAAGAAAGACACCTATTGAAGATCATGAAGAACCAAAGGAAAACAGATTTCAAGACATCACCATGACTGAATCAATTCCAGAAGCATATCGTGAAGTTGAAGATCCATAAATACCTGTAGATCCACCCCGTGAGAATAAATCTCACAAGAGGAAACCTGCATGGGCTAGAGAGCTCATTCAAGATGCAGAAAGATATGGCATTCCAGAAGAATAACACAGAGAAAGGAAGAGAACTAGATCTCATACCAGCTATGTTTCCCTACTCTGTGATATTATGAACAAAGAACCTTCCAGTTATGAAGAAGCAGCGGAAAAGAAAGAATGGAAGGATGCTATGGTCGAGGAATACCAGTTCATCATGAAGAATGATGTTTGGGATGTAGTCCCAAGACCTGAAGGGAAGTATTTTGTGACTTCCAAGTGGATCTACAAGATCAAGCATGTTGCAGATGGAAACATAGAAAAGTACAAAGCAAGATTTGTAGCTCGTGGGTTCTCCCAGAAAGAGGGAATAGACTATGAAGAAACTTTTTCTCCTGTAGCTAGGTACACTTCCATCAAATCAGTACTTGTCCTGGCTGCAGTGATGAAATGGAAGATACACCAGATGGATGTCAAGACAACTTTCTTGAATGGTGTAGTTGAGGAGGAAGTGTATGTGGAGTAGCTACTCGGGTTTGAGACACATGCCAGAGGGACTCATGTTTGCAAACTGAAGAAAGCCTTGTATGGCTTGAAGAAAGCTCCTAGAACTTGGTATGGTAGGATAGACAACTTTCTATCCAGTTTGGGTTTTACTAAGAGTAAAGCAGATTCCAACCTTTACTACAAGGTTGAGGAAGGAAATCCTGTGATACTACTCTTGTATGTGGATGACCTGTTTGTAACAGGTGAGGATGGATTGATTGCCGATACCAAGAGGAAGCTTGTTGCCAAGTTCGAGATGAAGGACTTGGGGATGATCCACTATTTTATAGGCATGGAGGTGTGGCAGAGTGTAGATGGGATCTTCCTTGGACAAGGGAAGTATGCAGTAGATATCCTGAAGAGGTTTGGGATGATGGACTGCAAGGCCATGGCCACACCTATGGCATCGAACCTGAAGCTTCTGTGTGATGCTTCATCTGATCCGGTTGATGTCACTGTGTATCGTTAGATGATTGGGTCCTTGATGTACCTGACGAACACTAGACTAGATATTTCCTTTGCAGTGAACACATTGAGCCAGTTCCTGATGGATCCCAGAGGTGTTCACCTGGTTGCTATAAAGCATATTCTGAGGTACCTGAAGGGTATAATTGATTATGGGCTCAAGTATGATGCGAATCAAAAGTTCAACCTGCAGGGTTATGTTGATTCAGGTTGGGCAGGCAGTGCTGCAGATAGGAAGAGCACATTTGGGTGCTACTTCAGTATGGGATCAGGTGTGATCTCTTCGTTTATCAGGAAGCAGTCCTGCGTAGCACTGAGTACAGCCGAGGCAGAGTATGTTGCAGCTTGTTCGGCTAGTTGTGAGGCAGTATGGCTGAGGAAGCTACTGTATGAGTTATTTGATCTCCCGTTAGATGCTACTGGTATTTTTTGTGACAACCAGAGTTGTGTGAAGCTGTCTGAGAACCCACTATTCCACGACAGGTCGAAACACATTGAGATCAAATATCACTATATCAGGGATATGGTGCAGAGAGGAGCCGTGAAGATCCTGTATGTTGCGACGGATGAGCAGGTTGCAGATGTGCTGATGAAACCACTAGCCAGAGTGAAGTTTGAGTTCTTTAGAGAGAGGCTTGGTGTTCTTCAAATTGACGACACTTCGAGGAAGAAGTGATGGACATATTTTTTGGAAGCCATTCCAATCATGGTGAGAGGAGGATCCTTCCCATGGCTGTGGATGTAAGCGTTGGATGATGAGCATCAGGACGATGCTCCAGTTACTGCTCTGTATATGCATCATGTTGGATTCTTGTTATGATCAGTTGGATCATGTATATGTATATGCATCATGTTGGATGCTTGTTATGATCAGTTGGATCATGTATATGTATATGCATCATGTTGGATGCTTGGACCATGTATCTGTATATGTATCAGGTGGATACGTTGTATGATCAGGTAGATCATGTATGTTGATATATATCAGGTGGATACATTGTATGATCAGGTGGATCATGTATCTGTGTATGTATCAGGTGGATACATTGTATGATCAGGTGGATCCATTGTATGATCAGGTGGATCATGTGTGATGATATGTATCAGGTAGATACTTGGTATGCATCAGGTGGATGCATTGTATGATCAGGATGATCATGGATGACGAGCTTCAGGATGTTACTCCAGATGACATGCATCAGGACAATGCAGTGACGATGATCAGGATGATCATGTGTGATGAGTATCAGGGCGATACTTTGGATGATATGCATCAGGATGATGCTATGATGATGATTAGGATGATCATATGTGATGACATGTATCAGGTGGATACATTACATAATTAGTTGGATTATGTGTGATGAGTTCCGAAGACACAGATGCACATGAGATTTTCGGACATGGTTGTAGATGTGTTCTCCCATGGTCGCGATGTAATTGATGGGATTTTCCGACATGGTGGCAGATGTGTTCTCCCATGGTCATGATGTAATTGTCAGGGCCATTCGATCATGGTTGTAGATGTGGTCTCCCATGGATGCGATATAAGTGTTGGGGCCATTCGAGCATGGTTGTAGATGTGTTCTCCCATGGCTGCGATATAAGTGTCGGGGCCATTCGAGCATGGTTGTAGATGTGTTCTCCCATGGCTGCGATATAGGTGCTAGGCCATTTGAGCATGGTTGTAGATGTGTTCTCCCATGGTTGTAATATAAGTGTTGTGTCATTCTCGCATGGTTGTAGATGTGTTCTCCCATGGCATAGATGTAAGTGTTGTGTGATGTGCATCTGGGTTGTGCTTCATGAACGATGTTATGATCAGTATGATCATGAGTATCAGGATGATACTCTGTGGCCATGGACAGGTTGTGCAGTAGCATGTAAAAGGTCCCGGGAGATCCGATAGGTTGAGCTGTGTGCTTGTAATCAATCATGGGATGCTCTTTAGAGGTTTTGTTGACTCACGTAATAAATCCTGAGGATTCCATAGTATGGCCAGTGATGATGAAGACCTGCAGGTGGTGGGCCTACATCCAGTATGAAAAAGGACTGGCTCTGTAGAACTTCCTATGACGAGTAGATCAGAGATTGATTGAGATGGCAGCAGCAGTGATGATGACGATAATTTGAGGACGATGATTCACTGATGATGATCCAGAGAAGAAGACTTGTGCTAGCAGATCTGTGTCGAGAAATACCTTCCTAGTTAAGAGGGAGTGTTGATGTATATGTAACTTCGGAATGTATTTCACCTATGTATATTGTACTCCTATTGAGATGTTATTATTCCTCTATACGGAAGTGTTGTCATTTGTATTGACAAGTGTCGCAAGTTTCGTAACTTGCTGTGATGGGTTATTAGATCACCAAGTGTGGGGTCGACTCGGATTAATGTAACCATGGGTTATTATACTTAGTTAGACAAGTCAGCCCTGTTAGTTTATTGGGCATGACAGGACAAGTATAAATAGATATTGGGAGATCTCTATTTGATCACCTCATTACTCACTCTTCCATCACTCGAAAAGTGGCGCACATGTGAGGAGGAGGATCAGCTGCTAGGAGAAGACTATCTCTTGTACTTTGGTTGTACTTTGGTTGTATCATTGCTCTTTCTATCTCTGAGGAAGTTGTGGGGTTTTTCACCTTTATGGTTTTCCCCAAGAAACTCTGTGTGTCTATTGTCTCATGTGATTGCTTGGTGTGATTGATATGCATTGTTATACTTGATATGCTGTACATGTTATTCTCTCAGTAAAGATCCTAGAGTATATTGAATTAATGCTCAAAAATTAACAGAGTGGATCTCATCCCTACTTCCCAAAGGGGCGGCTAGGAGCATAGCTCCTCCCTGCTATCCAAAGGGGCGGCTAATAGCAGAGCTCCTCTCTGCTACCCAAAGGGGAAGCTAGGAGCAGAGATCCTCCTCGTTGAATCGATTTGGCCATTGGGATGGCTCTTTGGGCGCCCAAAGGGGCCCTGATGGAAAAGTTCTGCTTTGGATGCTCAAAGGGGGCTCGGAGGATGAGTAGAGCTCCTCCCCGCTTCCCAAAAGGTGGTTTAGGCCGCCCCTTTGCGTAGCGAGGAGGAGCTCCGCTCCTCCCCCGAGCCCCCTTTTGACACACAAAGAGACGACCCAATGGCGGCTCAATTATGAGGGGCACCCAAAGAGTCATCCCAATGGCAGCTCAATTCTACTGCAAAGAGCTAGCCCAATAGCAATTCATTTCTCATAAACGATCCACCGTTTGGCTGACTCTTTGGGTACCCAAAAGGGGCCCGGTGGAGGCGTAGAGATCCTCCCCGCTACCCAAAGGGGTGGCTTAGGAAATCCTTTCCGGCAACGGGGAGGAGCTTTTCTCCTCCCTCAACCCCCTCTGGGCACCCAAAGTGCGCATGTTGGGACAACGCTTTGGGCACCCAAAGCATAGCCCAAAGGGCCACGCATTGGGTGCCCAAAGGGGGCCCTAGGGGAGGAGAGTAGCCCCTCCCTCGTGCGCCCAAAGGGGCCTTCCCTATAGCTCCTCCCCTTGGGCGTCCAATGCATAGCCTGAAGGAAAAAATTTACAATAAAATTTACTCCATGCGTCCAAAGGGCATGCCCAAACCCAAAGGAAAAAAAAAAAAAAAAAAAAAAACTATATTAAAATTAAAAAATTTACATTACATAAAAATGAAAATTTAGATAACCTTGACAATGTTTGAATCTCCTCGGTGATCTTGAAAGCCCTTGTAAATTGCTCCAATGTCTATAATCGTTGTTTGCAAAAGTTGACAGTAGAAAACAAAACCGCGTTTATATGGCATAGATCAAGTTAAATTTTACCGCTTTATGAATGTGGGATTAAAAAAATTGATAAAAGAACAAAAAAAAACATTGCCAAAATAATTATAAAATAGACAAATTTATTATAAAAAAAAAACCTTCAAAGCACTATTAAATTGCTCCAAATTCAAACTTGAATAGTCGAAAAACAAAATAGTATATATAGCTAATATTTAGTTTAACGTTACTCGTTTTTTGAATGCAGGATTAAAAAAGTGTAATTAGCTTATGCATGATTACTAAATTTAAATAGGATGGCGTTAAATGAAATTTTACTAGTGCTATGCATGTGGTATTAAAAAATTAATGTAAATAACCAATATGTTATTACAAAGTTTATATAACATAGTTTACATGTGATTTAATTTGTATTATTACAAAGTTTTTATATGATAGAATATATTAATTTAACTGGTTTTATGAATGCGTTAGAAATGTGTGATTTATTTTTTCAGGGAAAATTTTGATTCACGAAAATTTTGTAGGGAAAATTTGGAGGGAATGTTTGGGAGGGAAACTTTCGTTCTTTTAGCTATAAGATTATTGGGGGTTGACAGTTGCACCATTCTACGTTTTGGTGAGGAGTGTGAGAAAATTTCATTCTCTTTTCTATTAAGATTGCATTATTATTCTAATTTTTAGTGAGAAGTCATGGACTCATCTAAATTAATCTCAATTTCTAAATATGTACATGAATATAATGGAAATTTTCCTTCAAGTGGGGATTTTAAAGGCATTGATGATGATTTTACTCTGAGTGAGGATTTTAATGGCAATAATTTGATGATGATGAAGATGAATACCTTACTCCAAGTGGGGATTTAAAATACACTAAGCAAGATGATGAATTTCAAGGCACCAATGATGATTTTCCTCCAAGCAATGATTTTCAAGTCACCAACGATGATTTTCCTCCAAGCGAGGATTTTCAAGGCACCAATGATGATTTTCCTCCAAGTGAGGATTTTGATGGGACTGATGATTTTGATGTGGATGAAGGCAACAATAATGGTGTATATGATTTTCCTCAAAGTGAGGATTTTCATGGCACAAATGATGATTTTCCTCCAAGCGAGGATTTTAATGGGACTGATAACGTTTCTCCTCCAAGCGAGGATTTTGATGGCATCGATCATGATTTTCCTCCAAGCAAGGATTTTAATGGGACAAATGATGATTTTGGTGAGGATGAAGGCACCAATAATGGTGAAGATGATTTTACTCCAAGCAAGGATTTGGATGGCACCAATGATGTTTTCCCTCCTAGCAAGTTTTTAATGGGACAAATGATGATTTTGGTGAGGATGAAGGCACCAATAATGGTGAAGATGATTTTCCTCCAAGCGAGGATTTTGATGGCATCGATAATGATTTTCCTCCAAGCGAGGATTTTAATGGGATAGATAATGATTTTGGTGAGGATGAACCCACCACTAATGAAGATACCAATAGTGTTGATGATGTTGATTTAACCTCAAGTGAAAAACTTGATAATGATGAGGATAATCATTCTTCTACTAAATTTGGTGATGAGAATCTTAGTGAGAGGGATGATATTCCTCATAGTGATGAGGACATTCATTCTAATGAGGATGATGTAATGGTACTTGAAACACAAAGGCAAATTCTACCAATGAGCAAGATTACGTGCGAGACTAGACCATGTTATATCAATCCAAATCATTCCCGTTATACAAGGTCTATGAAATATTTGCTCACAAATCCAAGTTCTATTACTAATTTGATTTCAAGTGAGTGTTTCCAAAAACATTGTTTGAAACAAATACACTACAATTATGCCTTGGAGAAAAAGCGAGCATATCTGTCAATGATCAAAAATATGCAAAATTCATATTTAGTGGGGTGCATGATTTCTACGAAGCCAGGTTATGATTATTGCATTGGACGTATTTTTCTTTGCAGAAGGGATTTCAAAAGAATTCACTCAATTGGTAATCTTCAACTATAAAGAATCTAGACACGGCTAGAAAAGGATCCTACATTTTATTCTAAAGAATACCATGCACGAGCTAGTGGGATGGTAACAAACATTGTAATTTCATGGATGCGTGACTTCTTTTCTAAGCATGGAGAGAGTATGCCAAATAGAGAAACCATACACATTCCAAATAATTTCTCCAGGAAGGAAATATACAACTTATATAAGGAAATTTTTCAAGATGCTAAAGGAAACAACAATTTCACCAAATATGCATATTTTACAAGACTATGGAAAATAGAGTTCAACAACGTCTGTATTCATAAGAGGTCAAGGATGGGGGTTTGCAGTATATTTGCTTCTCTTAAACAACGAAGGGATAAATTAGAAGGTATGGAACGAGGTACGTCTCTAAAAACTTTATTTTCTTCAATAAATATCAATTATGAAAGCTCATTAATGTTTTCTTTTTATCTTATTTGTAGATTATGTTATCAAAGAACTTCAAGCACATCATAGTCAATAATCGGTTGAATGACAAAAGTTAATACAAACATTGCAAGAAGTGTTATGATGATCCACATAAATATATGGGTTTGATAATTAATGGTATGGATCAGAGAAACAAATAAAACACTTTTGCCACATTTTGTTCATGTACCAAAGAATTTAAAGGGGGGAATTTACAACTCCAAATATTCATAATGATGAAAACATGACCATCACTATAATTCACCATGTGCTTACTCATTGGTCCGGTAATATTCCTCGGGTTCTATATATGCACTTGGACAACACCAGCTAAGAAAACAAAAATCAGATTGTGTTTGGTTATCTAAACATGCTTATTGAATTGGGAAATTTTCAGAAGGTTAAAGTTGGTTTACTTCTTGTTGGGCATACACATGACCATATTGATCAAATGTTTAGTCGTTTTGCAATGACATTGGGGAGGAAGAATGTTGGGAGCTTGCCATCATTGACTGAAATTATTAGAAAAACATATGGTCCAGATCCTGTTGTATTGACGTTGGAGGAAACTATTGACATGCACAGATTTATTATGGGATCGCATGGTGAAGAAAGTTGCATTGAAAAACTTAATGACATTAGATTCCAACATCAATTTCGTATAAAAAAGATTGATGGAAAAAAACTACTATGGGGTAAGAAGTACTCAACAAGTGCAGAATGGAGGCATACATCAAGTTTAGCATTTCTGAAATTCATCCCAATTCATCAAATTTATTCGGGGCTTGATTTTAAGGTTTTTGTAAACAACAATAAGGATTGTTTTGGTCCATGTCTATATTTTCAATCGCAAAAAAAAGTGGTTCTACTGGTAGCACCACTTTTTTATTCGGGGTTTTTTTGGGTGTTTTTTTATGCAAAAAATATGAGTTTTTATGGCTAGAGTTCGCGTTTTGAGTATAAAGTTATCGTCAAGTTGTATAACTTGTTTAAGAGACAGGTTGTAGTTGCATTGTCAACTATATACATTGAGTACATGGTAGCCACTCATGGAAGGAAGGAACTTAAATGGTTTCAAATATTGTATTTAGGTATTCTTTTTGTTTAGAAAGCAGTGTGAATAGGTTGTGACAAGTCAAGAGAAATTTTTCTGGCAAAGAACCATGTTTATCATTATAATACAAAGCATATTGTTGTACAATACCATTTTGTTAGACACATGGTTGAACATAACAAAGTATAGTTGGAGAAGGTTGATACCTTCAAAAATGTTGCATATTCATCGACAAATTATGTTCATTCTAAAAAGTACTCTTGGTGTCAAGAATCAAAGACTATTGCTACCCCTAGCAATTGATTACATGAATGCATTCCTCTATCCCCTTTTTTTCAAATAATACAACAAATGGGATAATGTTAGAAATCTATTGTACTATTTGTAGGTTCCTAGAGAAAATGGTTTGGGTTGTTATGAATCCCCTTGATTTTGGGGGTGATGAGGGTCTAGTGGGCCCACCTTTAGTGAGGGATCATGGGAAAAGTCCTTGCAATACAATTTTGGGTCCATTTTTGCAATGTTTTATTCTTTTTTGGCCAATGATTTTGACCCATTGTAAACTATTTTTTGGTTAAGGAATTAGGGTTGTAATCTTATCCAGGTTAATGAATTAGGTTTTTGGATGATATAAATATTGTATTGTAAATTGTGAATATATTACAATGAGATAGAGAGAGAAGAGACTCTCAATTAGGATGGTTTTCCTAGTTAAGGATTCCAAGGTAATTTTCCATGTACTATATGTGTGCATGTTGTTGTTATTTATCATGTTTTACATTATGTTGGTATTTATTTTCTTGCTATATGACCCTCTTCTATTGATATAAACATGTGTACTAGTTTTTCACCTTTCTATACCTCTAAGCGAGAGCCAAAAGATTGGAAGTCTAATAAGAGAAGGGTTCCATAACTTGGTCACTCATTTATTTATATCAATAACCATGATCACTTCATGTGACACTTTGTTCACCTACAAAAGATAAAAATATATTCCTTTTTCTTTTTTTTTTATAAAAAATGAGATCCCAATTTGGGTATAGGTTCATGGGCCATACAGGGGGGTAAGGAAAAATACCAAAATTTAGGTCAAGGTAGTGAGAAAAAAATCATTGTTCAACAAATCATTGATCATGAAATGGCATCAACAAGTAACTCACTGATAAATCACTAGTCATTGAAAAATGAATGTTTGACAAAGCAATGATTAACAAATGACTAGTTATTAATCTTTTTTCACATGTAGAATATTTACATATAGTTAGAAAACCTATGTTCTTGATTGTTTAATCATCCAATGTTTTTTGTTATTTAATGCAAGTCCCATCATCAGGGAGAAACCAAAATCATATATGTTTAAAGAGGTCAAATATGAAGGTGAATACAATCGGATATAAATAATAATTCATTATTATTTTAATAATTAATCTAAACCCTAGGCAATAGCCGACTTAAGTGATAAACCAAAGCCAAAACTAACCAAAGAAATGTGTTAAGATAAAATAATAAAAACCATTGCTAAAACCAAATATAAAAAAATGAAATTATGGTTATATTTTTCGTATGATTGGTTCCAAGTATTACTTAGTTTCCCTCTGTCATCGTTGTTTGAGGTATTGGTATGCTTTTCAATTTCAACTGCTTCCCTAATACAACACTTGATAAGGTGATCAACTTTGGTTCCTTCAATATAGATATTATGCATAGTGTTTAACAAGTCTTTGCAAGTGCTTACTTTTGGACATGATTATGGTTGATAGATGCACAATGTTCTTTTAACCTAGCTTGAACTGAGCATCTAGTTTACGTATTGTAAGCTCTCCCATAGGAACTAGGAATCGATCAAACTTCTTTCCTCTACAAAGGTGAATCTTTGGCATTATCTAGCATAGTCTCAAGGTACTAGGAGGGGAAAAAGAAACCTTAATATTATTTTTCGTTGGAAATTTTGTAAGTTTTTTAGTTGTTCCTTTGGTATAAGGCAGAGAGATTCTAGGGCCAACAATATGATTTTCATTTTTATTGTCATGTCTTCATCCGTGCCTTGTTTTGTGGATGCTTTTCTATGTAACAATTGTTCTTGAACACCTCAAGGATATAATTCATTTCTTGATCTAGGTTCTCTTCTTTGAAAACATTAATTGCTCAAGTTCCAAGAGCATTGATGAGACCAATATTATAAGCATGATTATGGTGGGATTTAGCATGTATATATATGTGTGTGTGTGTGTGTGTGTGTGTTTGCTCAAGTTCCAAGAGCATTGATGAGACCAATATTATAAGCATGATGATGGTGGGATTTAGCATGTATATATATATATATGTGTGTGTTTGTGTGTGTGTGTGTGTGTGTCCTTTTTTGGTAAACTTGATGGTATAAAAAACCATCATATTTCTTAGAATCCAAGACATCCAGAAAATGGTTAGTTTCCATTTCTAAAAAGGTAAACAAGGCATGGTTCGTGTCATTGTTACAATAAAAGAAAAGTAAAAAGATCTCGGCATTTAGATCATTGAATTCACTATCTCCAATTGTCACTTTTTGAGTGTAAAATAGGTTTATTGATCATTTCATCAAACGAATTTCACACACTTTCAACTAGCTTAAATTGGTTTGCGAGGTAAGCACATCCAACCCTTCTCGTTTTGTCATTGCATCAAAGTTTCAGTTTGGGTAAAATCTAATGGAGTGTGTTCTTTTCACACTAGTATTTATTGACCACTTTATTGAACAAGAAACCAATTCCTTTGGTTTTATGTAGATTTGAACCATGTACTTGACCTATCTATTAAGGATTGTTGTGGAAAAAACCCTAGGCCTTCATCTCTTATTTTCATTTCCCCTAATTCCAAGGAGATCCCTAGCCATTTACCCAATAATCCAATATGCATATTGTTAAGAGCATATTTTTCCCTCCCTAGGAGCCACGAATCCTACCAAACTGAATCTTCACCCTATGCAAAATCATATGATGACATTTTATGGCATGTTCTAGCTTGAACCATGTAGCCTTTTTCTTTATGCTAGAACCAAGACCATTCATTATTACTTAAAACCTACCTAGTTGACCTCCAGATATTTTGTTCAGACAAAATTTTCTCCATTGGTTTAACCCAAGGTTGAGGCACTTAGATGAAAACATCCATTAATATTTATGTCCAACATTGAACATGTTTTCATTATTATATATAATATTTGGAATTACAATATGCTCTTACTTTTCTCAAAATTAACATAGGAATTTATATCGTGATGTCCCTAGATTACTTTCATATCAACCCTATTGAAACCAAGAACTCATTTGGAGTATGATTTTCGATGGAGCCAAATCAAAGTTTGGGTTCTAGAGTAAGAGTCTTACTTCATAATCTAGATAATCTAGATGGAAAGGAAATTCCTTTTTCCTTTAAGCTCAAATTCTCAAACAATTGCAATGTGACATAATACAAATCACAAGTCCATGCTTTGCAATAGACTTTAAACTTATGAATCGAACACATGTTGGTCAATGGGGTCCTGAAATAGTGATAAATTGAGTGAAAGGGAAATATGTTATTCAAAACCCACATCTAAAATAATATATTGATTAAAACTAAAAAGCATATTAAGCATGTTTTGTCCTCTAACATACAAACTATATCTAACGATAAAAATCCTATACATATACTTTAGCTTTATTAGCTTCTATTTTTATAGTGATTTCATTCAACTTGTTGACTAGATTAAGTTAGATATTTTGCATCATCCATATGTACTAAATATTATAAACAAATTACATATTTTTTTGTCTGACAAGCAAATACCTCATGTCCTTCACAATTCTCATTTGTTTAATGATGAAATTAATGTGAGGGAACTTGGGGGAATCTAGTACAATTGAAAACAAAAATTTACCCACATGATTAGAAAATTTGATGTTTAGAGAAGATGGAACCCCCTACATGTACCTAGGTTGAATGATAAATCCAATAGAAAGTTGTAGGAAGTGATTCTCATAAATCTCAGACAAACAAGGATAAAAAAACATGTTCATATAGGGTGCAAGTTTTCTCTTGATGGAATCACTAAGTTTACTAAACCATTGAATGAGTTCACTATTGTCTTAACCTCGTCATATGACAATCTAAGATCCTATAGTCCTCAAGAAACAGTCCATGGTATACCTTTAAATGTTCACTATCAAACTTATAATAAAAGGCACATAAAATGGGAAAATTTATTGGACTTTCATTGATATCCATAACTCTTTTTAAGGTGATGGAAAATATGTCTTCCTTTAGTGCCATTAATAAAATATGCCTTTGCTATCTAGGAGTGGAGAGTGACACTATACATCGTTTCCCCACCATATCTTCAAATTATATTTGTGTCCAATTATTTAATATCTTCAAACGTTGTGAGGGGCGCATCCTCGACAATGACACCAAAAGGTTGGGTCAATTTTAAGATTCATAATAATATATTGAATATACTCATATAAATATACATCCATGTGTTTAATTTGGGAAGGAATACTTCCAATAACAATTATAATTCTTTAATTATTTAAAGGCGGGTTAAATATATTTTTTGTATGTTGTACGAAAAAATATAAAAACAAGCAAAAGATTGAACATACAAACATTACAACATTTACACTAACCTCACACACATATTTCATAAATACAAATGCTAAAAAATGAATCAAATACTTGCTGAAATCATTAAAGAAAAATCTTAGAAAGTAAAGGAAACCCAAAACATCACATTAAAAGGTTAAAAGGAAAGGGGGACTATATTATGTGACAATGGCGGCCTATCCAAGCACACCAATGCCAAGATAGTTTCATTCACACAAATGTTGCTTGAATTATAAATAAAAAAAATTGAACCTTTCCTTCTCAACCTTTTATGTTGGAAGTAGAGAGAGTTAAATAGTATAAAATGTTAAAATTCATGTTTGTTGCATTACAACCCTTGGGTTGATGCTTTTTTAATTAGACTTAAATCACTACAACTTAATCATAATTCAGCTTAAGAACTTAGTTAACTCCCTCCATACTTTTAGAGGAGTGTAGATGATAACAAACAATTATGAAATTGTCAAGTAATTAATGGTAGTTGTAATAGTGAAAACATTTATTAATAATATTAATAAAGATAAAATAATATAATATAATAATAATAAACCAATGATAATATCAACCTATAAAGGCTAATCATCAACTTCGAATCTCCCATGCTCCATGTTTTTATTTCAAAATTGTGTGGTGTTTTCTTTAGAGACTTTTTTGCAACCTTAAGGACTTCATGTTTTAGAGGCTTTATTCAAAGTCACATTTTTTGTTCCATGTTTTTATTTCAAAATTGTGTGGTGTTTTCTTTAGAGACTTTTTTACAACCTTAAGGACTTCATGTTTTAGAGGTTTTATTCAAAGTCACATTTTTAAAATTCAACAAGAATTGTAATTATGCTCTACCTCAAAACACTTCGTATATTAGTAGAGATTTTACATCAGTTTTTCCTTTATTAGCAATCGATATAACAACATGAAATTTTTATTGATAACAAAACTTAAAAATCTGGGAGCAATGATGTCTTCACAATAAACTAATTCAAGGCCACGAATTTCAACATAAGCATTATAATACTACTAATTAATAGGCGTAGACCATGCCCTTAGGAGTGTGGTGCTAATATCCTTGACACTTGTACCAATTCCCTTTTCCAACTTTATGGTGCGCCCCACCTCCACCCAAAAATAAGGTATTATTTGTTACACCACTTCAACAACTAAAAAACTCTATCATGATATTATTTTCTCCAATAACAATTAGTGGCGTTGTTTTGTACTAACAATTTGGAAATTCCAAGACCATTTATTTAAATATCAATAATTTCATCATTAAAACACATAAATGTTCTAGTTTTGTTGGAACAACTTCAAACTATAATGACTTACTTGTTCCTAATGAAAAACATATTTCTCATATATAAAAATGAAAATCCTAGAATAATTTATTTTTAAAAACAAGTTTCCAAAAAAGCTTCTTCATTGATTGCACATAATATTGGAAATTAATTGATGAAGCTTATTTCCCTTAATAGATTATTCTAGCAAAGGATGCTCTTTTACATGGAGGGGAAATATCTCTTACAACAACAATGCTTTCTACAACATGAAACAAATATAGATACAATTCCTTAAACATGACAACAAAAACAAAATTACATAGCTTAAAACTATGGAGGAATATATGCATATGATTTATAATTGAAAATAGGGGAAACCGCCGTCAACACTTATATTACTTGCTTTAAATAACAATACAAATCTTTCAATAAAAAAATAGATACTTGTATTCGTAAAGTGGCACAAAATATCGAGCCATTAATTCACTCCCTAGACATAGGAATCCAAAGATGTAGTCCAAGATGTAACAGGGGAAATATCTCAACATTAACAATGCCGCCACTAACCCATAGTAGCATAATTCGAGTATGAATACGGATACGAATACGATTCAATACGAAAAAAATTAGGTAATGAAAAAATCTAGTACGGATAAAATACGGAAATAGACTACTTATATATAATATTTTTTAATCGAGTATTAAAAAATATACAATAAATGTACATAGACATTTATATAATAAAATCAAATATATTTAAAAAACAAAAAAATATAATTTCAACAACTTGCCATATGGCAAGTGTGAGTGATGGCAACTAGTTATTAATAATTATTTTAATAAGAAAGTATAAATTGAATGGTATTTATGTTTTATAGTGTTTAAGTTTTTTATTTTATTTTTTAAATTGGTTTTCAAACTTTAATTTTCCATTACTAAGAATCCATATCCGTATTACACTTACACCGAATATTCGGTGAATTCGAATTTGTTCCAAATTTCCGTACGTGAAATACCAATACGACCGAATTATGCTACTATGCACTAACTTACAAGTATATCAACAACCATGGTAATACAACCAAACAAATAGTAGAGACGCCTTACATGCAATGAATATCTACTTACAAAATATAACACAACACATTTCTCAGCAAAACTCATCGATAAAGAGAAAGTGTGTCTTAAATTGTAGAAAACAACCTATGATATTGAGTGGAATATCCTATGCCCTATATGCTCACTATCGCAGCTTGACATTGTTCACCTAACAAAGTGTCGAGTCTTTTCCCCGGTGGATTATTGCACAACATATATGCAAACCAAAAGCCACACCCAACTTTATGCTAATGGTCAACAATGGATGCATAGTATGTGGGTAGAAAGGAACATGAGAAATAAAGAACAACAAAACATAGAACTCCTAAATTGTTTCAATTAAAAAAATCAAATATACAAAGGTTTGTTCAACAAAATGTTGAAATGATATCGAAATTGTGTAGGAAAGGTGGTAATCCTAAACCACCAACCTCTAGAGACATATGCAATTTAACAGGAAAGGATAACCATCCACTTGTCACATCACAAACCTTCCATCTCTCACATGTACTAAACCAATTAGCGTATCATACCCTTTATAATCATTATGTATTTTTCAAACTATCCCATAATGAAGCCTTTCCACTTGATCCTCCATTATAAAAGTAGGATCTCGCATAATACAAGATAACAAAGTATTAAAGTGAAAACCCCTATTTTTGTGTTTTTTTTGTAATTGCTACAAGCTTTCATACATTTACTAGTATTGTTAAGTTTGGCATATTTTTTTAAGGGAGTTTTCAAACTCTGATAACAGTTGTTGCGAGGTCACAATGGAGGATGGACCAAACAAACTAACCAAACCACCTTTATTAAAACCAAAAAATACATATTTATACATTGAGAATTATTTGGAAAGATCTAGATGTCTAGAAACATAATCAATTGCTTCTATGAGAATTTGTATCACAATAACTATGGCATTTACTATGCCAACTATTGAATATATATACATTGAGAATTATTTGGTTGGAAAGATCTAGATGTCTAGAAACATAATCAATTGCTTCTATGAGAATTTGTATCACAATAACTATGGCATTTACTATGCCAACTATTGAATATATATACATTGAGAATTATTTGGAAAGATCTAGATGTCTAGAAACATCAATCAATTGCTTCTATGAGAATCTGTATCACAATAACTATGGCATTTTCTATGCCAACTATTGAATATATGTACAATAATAAGTGGTGGGAGAAATTAATTTCCAACCCTCCTCCTTAATTTTGACCACTACATTACACAATTATAATTATAGATTTCAAAACAAAATATATTATATTGCCTGTTGGTCTAAGTCTTAGCTAGGATTACAAACACTTAATTTTTTTTTTCAAAAAACATGGTCTTCCTTAATTTTGACCACTACATTACACAACTACAATTACAGATTTCAAAACAAAATATACTATATTGCCTGCTGGTCTAAGTCTTAGCTAGGATTAAGAACGCTTAGTTTTTTTTTTTCAAAAAACATGTTCTTCTTGGAACTCAAACCTATTTGCCCCTTTTACATTTTTGTCGACGCCAAACATTTTACTATGAATAATTTGGCTTCTTCGTCTTGAATTTGCTTATCATCCTTGATATTTTTCTCAGGTTCCTTTGGCATTTTTCTTCCATCAACATCTTCAAAATTTTCAGTGGCCTGCTGTCAACTGTACTCATAATCTTTCGAGTGTAAAATGGCCTTCAATCTTTGATCTTCAACATCGGTTTTCAGATCCTTCAAATTATATACCGTGGGCACATTAGGATCCCACATGTTATCCTCAGTTGTCATACAGTCTTCAACATGTTCAGTGGTTTGATCAGGACTACACAACATGAGAATGATCTCAACGGGTTCTTCTTCCAAATTTTCTTCCTTAGAAACTTCCGTTTCAAAAATCATTTCAGCATTCATACTGTTGTTGCTTAGCCGTCTCAACATATCTTGATGATGCCCTTCATCAATGTTTTCAACCTTTGCAACTATGGTGAAGTTGTCATCGATAACACAATCGACATATTCAACTTTTTTGGGATTTTCAAGCCATTTAGCAATTAATTTCAAATCTGCTTCAGCTGCTCCATTAGCAGCCACAAATATAACATCTTAAATGCTACCATAATCAAACCTTTTTTCTGCCATTGCTTCTGCAGTCACCAAAACATCTTCTTGATTCTAAATGCCAAGCAGGCTTTGTCCTTCAAAGATCAATTCATTAATGAGCTTTTTCTCTGCCATCATTTGTAAGCATTCAACATAAGATAAGTGATCATCATCAACTTCAACTTCAAGTGGTTTAACATGCGCTTCAAAGATTCCATAGACTTCATGATCTCTATCAGCAATTTTCTCCAATGAATTCAATGAACCAATGTTTGTTTCATTGGTATATTCACCATTAGAGGCTGCTACGTTGGCAACTTCTTCATTGTTATCATCAACACTATACATTGTTGGATTCACCAAATCACAAACTACTTCATTTGCAGTTCTGCTACCATCATCTACATGTGACTAAGCACTGTGGGATTCACCTTCTTCATTCTGCACATGCTCTGTTTTGTTGACAGTCATCACAATCCTCATTTTCTTCAGCTATCCCTACTTTGGTAGATTCTATCTCAACATCAAGTTTTGTTGTTGCTACAGGTGATACAGTAGCCTCATCTTTTTCTTTAGCTTCAACATCATATACTTCCACTGGTATATCAACACAGTTGGATTCAGCAGTAACTTGCTTGGCTTTTGCTACTACTGTAAGCTTCTCTGTTGATTCTTCAATAGCTTGTGACACTGTTTGTTGTTGATCAATATCATTGCCCCTTACATCAAATTCCCTTTTCAAACTTTCCCAAGTTTCTTTAGCCATATTTGTTGTAGTAATTACATGGAAAATGTTATCATCTAGGGCTTGTTGGATGAGATACAGGGCTGATGCATCCTTTTCATAATCGTTAGGGTCATTAAATCCATTTACAACCCAATTTTTTAAATTTTTATAACGAAGAAACATTAGCATCCGAATATACCAAATTTCAAAATCCTTACCCGTAAAATGTGGGGGTGAGTCCAGCGCTAATTATTTTCGATTTGTTTTGTATCGATTTCTTGATTCATGGGCTCTTCAGCTACAGTTGAAACCTTATCATAAATATGAATCAAATACTTTGCCTCTACCCTTTTGTTCCTTCTTCTAACCCATTTAAGTCTTCTTTGATGACCCATATCTTCTTTCGATATGCATTATAAATACCTGGACATTTCTAAAGAAAAATACATGATCGAAAGCATGCATTCTTTCTAGGAATGATTCAATTTTATCCAAATTTTTCTAGGAACGATTCAATTTTAATCTAAATGCTCTGATCATCTACAAGGAAACAAGGTCACGTTGCATTGTGTTATGAAAATAAAAAAGTAGGCAACTATTTGGATGGTGTGCTTTGCAGAATTTTTTTGGGTTGGTACTGCCATTGGAATTGTGAGCTGCCCTCTTATGCATGTTATTTTAAACGACGTCTTAGTTTCTCAGAACATTTTTTGGTTTGTTTGTCCTAAACTGGATTAGGCTCTTTCAGATTTTGGACTTTGTGTCAGTTAAGGATGTGCATATTTAGGCATGTCAAAGTGCACTCGTCCGGCAGAAATTTAAGAGTCTCCTAAAATCAATTGCAACCTCGTCGAAGACCAAATCAATTCATTTACTCAGCGCGGACATGCAATGATTTTTTTTGTAAAGTTTGGCCTATGGCAGCATGTGAAATGAATTAAATTTCATATTTTACTCTTTGGGCATGTGAAAACAAAGAAATTTTTTCGCATTTAAAACAATTTTCCTGAGATGAAGGTTGGTCAAAGAATTTGAGTAAGGTAGAGAATACTAGTGATCAAATCCCTCCTTGCTCTGCATTTTAGTTTGGAAATTATTTCAAAGGGATTGTATTTCAGGTAAAAATGAAATGTGCCTTCAGGATTATACTCCTTTGAGGAGGGACATTCTCTTTCTTGAGAACATTTTTTGGAGGAACAACATCTTCTTTCTTTGCTCTTTTGCTCACACTCTGTGCCCAACCAAAACATTATGCAATCATTAGCTTATATATTGATTAGTGTAGAATATCATATTATTTTCATTATGAATGATTTTGATGAATAGTTACTCTATAAAAATTGCCACCACATAGATTATTTCTATGCAAGCCTCTCATAAATAACTTCATAATGAAGTTATGTCCCTACTTGGTTGGGAAATGCTAATAAAGGGATTAATGAGCAGGTTGATTCATTGCAGGCAACTAATATGAGATTATGCAGGCCCTGTTTCCTTGCTTCGTAAGGAGGTTGGTCCACTTAAACATGGTAATTCCCATCTTTTTTGACAACTATCAAAAGTAAGTAACTGTTCTGGTAGTGTGTGTTGCCATTTTGTCCAAAACCAAATTCATGAAGGCTAAATTGCGCTAGGAGATGACAATGATTGAATCTGTTGTTCCTTTTTCATTGTTATAGTTACTATGTCATCCATAGGAACCTGAGAATAGAAGGATATGTGGCCAAATTCAAAGTATTCAATATGACCCATGGAAACTGCCTTGTAGAATGGAGTTTCTAGGTCGATCCGTCAAAATACTATGAAGGTAAAGGTATGAGCATGTTTCACACTAACACAAGTCAAGGCACAATCTTCTACTCTCCAACGCTAAATATTCCATGCCCTCATATAACACATGAGATATGTTCAACACCAAGTATCAAAGGCGTGGAAGCAAATGCAGTGGCAAGAGTCAAGGTTGCATCTCTCTTACGGTTAGAAAGCTAGCACCTTGCCCGGATTTAAGCAGAATGAAATCCTATATACTCATAAACTAGATATGTAGGAGGGGTATAGGCTATTGATTAGGATTTTAATGAAGCACATCGAGCCAACTTATTAGAGTAGCCATTAATTCGTATATTGTTTATATGATGGTTTCTATCTCTACAGTGCATCCTTTATATTCTATATGGTTCCTAGATTGGACTTTCATGGCTACGAAATTAAGACAATGTTAAGTTCAGCCTTGTTAAATGAACATTCCAAGCTTAGCAATGCTTAATAGGTCGGGCAATCTGAATGACACACCTAAGGATAACGGCCATACAAGGCTTTTCCTTGACATCCCAATCCAGTATCGCAGTTGCTCCAACAAGCTGCTCTCTGTTGAATTATACGCTCATAAGTTCCTGTTATGTGGCCAGAACTCGAAGATTCTACCCCTCAAGCATTGTATTTTTGCTTAAGTCCAAGTTGTATGAAAGTGAAGTGATTAAGCTGAGGTGATTGCTCTTTAAACGCTGAAATATCATGCTGCTACATTGTTGGGTGCAGCATTGATTTGGCCTTCACCTATAAATCTACAATGAATCCATCGATTGGGGCCTTCAAACAGATCACTGGAGTGTGTCCAAATTAGGGACAAACAAAGTAGCTTTCTTTTCTGCCAGTGCTCGTATTTGGACCCAAGATAGAACGATTGTAAGAAGATTGTAACTTCTCTAGTTTCCAAACCCTACTAGGCTCATGGAAACGCAGCCTCGTGTATTTCCAAACCCGGTGCAACGTGTTCTTAATCCATGGAGGGCTTCCATGCATGCTATATTTTCTAATGAATACAACATAGGATTTATGTAAGGGATTTCAGTAAGCATCTGCGTGGCTTTGAGCAAGCAACCCACATAATACTTTGGGTTGTGTTCATATGCTGCATTGCATGGAATTTAATAATGCATTCCTTGGCATCCTCGTCAGAGCATGAGAAGGATAGTTGGTGTGGCGTGATTTTCCATTTAAAAATTATAAAAAGGTAATTCTACATTGTTGTTTGAAAGCTGTTTGACATTAATTACTCTATTGTAACTCATTATTATAAATATATTAAAGCTTTCCCAATGGATCTGATGTTACCTCTTTTTCTAAGAACAAGAGAGCATACACGTCCCTTTTATCGTGGGCATAAGCGTTCAATAATATGAGAGGTATAGGAGTTGATAGATATTGTTGCAAGTAGAGACACAGCCATGTGAAAAACAAATAATATAGCAAGAAGAGGATTCATTATTTTTCCACTCGACGTTGAGAAATTTATCATAGAAGGCATGGAAAAATGTGTTCCACCTAAGAAGTGACATCAGTACCAAGTCATTTGGATTTCAAAAATTCCACAATTAAGAATCAGAAATTCCTTTACTCTACTCATACTTTGCAATTAACGGTGTTCCTCACTGTTTTGAGCATGATTAAACCAACTCCTTAATGGTGTCTCTATTTTTTGTTATAGAGAACATGTGTTGTGATGAAGATAGTAAATCTAAATGATGTACTATCAACCAGATAGCCATTGCGATGGGCATTATCTTCCTTTTTTAAGTGAAGTAGTCACAAGGCATGCAAAATATTATTTTTTAATTAAAATTAAAATTATTTTTATTTAATTAAATTAAAAACATAATGATGATAATTAATTTAAAATGTTGAAAAAATATATATATTTTTAACCATACAAATTATTACAAAATTGAAGTTTCCAAAGATCTCATATATATATATATATATATATATATATATATATATGCGCATAAACTAAATTATTTGACTCCAATTAACTTAAAAATAACATTTACAAATTAATATTAATTATCATATAAGTATAACATGAGCATAAACTAAATTATTGAACTTATGAAGACATATAATTTATCAACTAATGCACATTTTGGGTGGGACATATTATGCGCTCTATTAGTATGGGGTTATTTTGTCACAACAAAAGCTTTATAATAGGGGATGGATTTGGGGTTACATGGGTTATCTTGTCAACATTATAAGGAATGGATTGGGGGTTGCATGTCTCGCTGGATGGTTTTTCTAGATATAGATATAACAACTAGATTAGTTTTTTCATTCTTATTAAGTAATGCTTCATATCATGAAATGTATTGTTAACAAGCAGGTACAATCATTATGCCTTGGCAAGTGCTCCCTACTCGCTCTCCCACTGACAAGTCACGTTTTCGCGGCTTCTTCTTTTACTAAATGTTAAATCGGTTAATATTGTTCTTAGCAAATAAAATTTATAGTAATTGCAATCCACCAGCCAATGCAAGTGCAATGTCGAGGACATTGCCACCTCATAGATATTGTTTAATACATAATGGATCCATTGATTAAAAAATTGTAATAAAAAAGGTCAAAAATAAACAAAGACTAGGAAGTAGCTAGTCCTTACCACTTGGTTCACTTAGTTTAGGGATAGTTAAATTGTAAAAATAAAAAATGTTGGAATAGCCTTATAGCTTATTCTTTAATTTCAATCATGGGAATGTCACTTGTGAAATGTCACTTGTGGTGCATTTGCATTTCATCATGTTTTGCCTTGAAAGATTTGAATAATGTTAAATAAGCTCCAACTTGGTGCCATGAATTCATTGGTCACCTTATATTGTAGGTGCTGAGTGTGCACCATCTATTTACTTCTTTAGCAATTGCATTCACAATTCATCTGATGAATAAAATAATGTTAAATAAGTTCCAATCATATTTAAAAATGGCATTTCTAGACACTTACATGGTCAGATTATAAGATGAATCACCATACAGTAGAAGGACAGACACTAACTCAAATCAATTTGGATTTTCATGAACATGACTGATAGTTGTGATCATCTCTCTAAAAAAGCATGGGGGGTTCACTAGCGAGGAAATATCGTATCACGTCCATTCATATTGGGGGTTTGAATACTCTTAAAAACCTCAAAAATATATCGCCCCATATTAAGGGGTCAAGGGGGGTTTTTAATTTGACATAGTAATATAAATATTGGGGGTTATTTTATTTGGGTGGGCCAAGGAATAACCCCCAAATCATGGGATGGGTTCATACCTCCAAATCGCGGGGCTCGATTCATACCCACTTAAAACTTAAGGAGCCTCCATTTTTATTTGATATTGCTTATGATCCTAAGTTTTGCATAAATATGATAATAATGCACCAATGATAATATCGATGGAAGTCTCTTTGGATTACTGCCCTTGATCAATCCTCATTTAATAGCTTATTTAGGCTTGGTTTGAATTGATGTTATATTGTTTTTCATCTTTATGTTAAGAGATGTAGCTAATTGGGAGTTCCGGATTTGAACAATTGCATTGTATTTTTTTAGGCATTTGAGTAAAAGATCTAACTCTTCATTTTCTAGGTCGGGGTTTAGCTTTATAATGAGATTCAATCAATCCTTTCTCCATGACAACCAAATAAAGTGAGATCGATCTTTCTTGGTTCACTGGAACAAAGAAAAGTTAGAGCAATTATTTTTGAATAATTATTTCTTTCAATTTTGTGTATTCTTCTTTAACATTTTCACATTTCCAGTTAGGAATAGTGGTTAGATTGAGTTATATTTGGCACATTCATAATTGTAATTTCAATTCTTATATGCAAGGCATCCATCTTAATATTGTATTGGAACTAACATGAACATAGGTTAAAATCTAAATCCTTATTTGCATACCTTATGTGTTATTGTTTGCATGAAATGGTATCATATAAGTATCACCATTTGTGTATCTTTATAACTATTACATGCTTGAAAACCTAACAATGGATATTTTTCCCTCTCCCGTAAAGATTAAAAGAAAACTAGATATAACCCAAGAAAAGGTAAATAAATGTTGTTAATTCCCTTGATTGCAAGAATAAATGTAGAGGAAGTGGAGGAAATTCATATATTGCATCTTGTGAATGACCCAAATCCAAGATATGCACATGATCATATGGTGTTATTGGAAAGTAAGAGGAAATTTTCTATGTTCATTTGGGTTCAAACATCAATGATGTTTGTTTTGATAGGAAGGTAGGGGAGTCCATCCATGACAGGGTTTCAATTTTTCATTTTTATGGAGTTTAATTTATTAAGCTTATTGAAAACATGAGCTCTCTATGGCTATACTTATATTTACATTATATAAAATAGATAGATTGGCAGGATGTGGTGTGAAACATATGCAATTCTCATCTTTTCTAAGCATTGCACTAACTATTCGACTATTAGCCTTTTACATTCTTTGTTATGTTGATCTCTCGACTGGGTTTCCTTTTACGCATTTTGCCTTCCCATTACTATTTCGTTGGGTCTTCCACTATCCAATGCTAGAAATTGATCAATCATCCCTGCAATCTTGGTGGGATCATTATTAGCATTATACTATTATTTTATTTAGCATCATGTTTCCTTATAGGGTGATTCCACGAAGGTGGTTCACCATTTTTGGCGGATAGAATGGAAAAAAATTGTTTTTCGGACCCTCGATCGAGGTATTTTAGAGCCCTCGATCGAGGTTTTAAAAGCTCGATCGAGGGTTTTAAAAGATCGATCGAGGGCTCTAAAATACCTTGATTGAGGGTTTTAAAAAACCTCAATTGAGGGTTTAAAAAAGACCTCGATCTAGCTTTTGAAAGGTTCGATCTAGCTTTTGAAAAGCTCGATCTAGCTTTTGAAAAGCTGATCGAGCTTTTGAAAAGCTCAATCTAGCTTTTGAAAAGCTGATCGAGCTTTTGAAAAGCTAGATCTAGCTTTTCAAAAACATAAAAGGCTCGTTTTACGCCCTCAATCGAGCAAATACCTCGATCGAGATGTTGTTAAACCCTTGATCAAGGTGTTGTTAAACCCTCAATCGAGGTATGTTAAAACCCTTGATCGAGGTATTTTAAAACCCTCGATCGAGCAAATAGCTCGATCGAGGGCTTAAAAAACAAGCCGAGAGCCCTTTTCACTGCAGAATGAAAGTTTTGTCTGCCTTCCACATAGATAAACCATGACATTAAATGTTCATTAATGAGCGGACTTGATACCATTGGATTCGTCAACGAATCCTCTATCCATATATATAAAATTTATGAATTTTTATCTTCATATGTCTTTTGTTTTTAAATTTCTACTAAAACTTGCCCTAAAAAACCCTGCCGACAACTTCGATTGAGCTCAAAGATAAATTCACAACATTCAAAATACACATCCAAAAAATTTGAAAAAATACTCAAGCCCTAGATAAACGCGTCCTCTTCAAAAGGGTATTTTTAGTTTTGCAAATTATGTAAACAATCAAAAGATTTCATGCACGAACACACATGTGTGCAAAATGCAACTGAAATATTCATTGGTTAGTTTCGAAAAATAATAATAAATATAATTTTTCGAGAAAAAATAAAAAAAAAAAAATATGTCAACCCTAGTGCATTCTATCTAGATCATGTTCACATATTTAATTTTTTAAAATTATTACTTTAACGTTAAATTATCGTGCACGAACACAAACTACTTGTTAAGTGCTCTTCAAATTTTTGAGTACACACGTTTCATTAAATGAAAATTCGACATGATAAATGACATTGGTATATTTCGAAAAAAATATCATTGGAAAGCCAACATAATTCTCTACATTTCGTTTTTCAACCGCATGTCAAAATTCATTTGGCAAATATGAGTTTCGAGGGCTTCAATTTAATACATGGATAAAATTTCCGTTTTTCACCGTCATATTTGGCCAAAAAGAGTTACCCATCTTCATGGAATCACCCTATACTAAGATGTTTTAGGGATCATGTTTGTTACAACTTGATAATATGATATATAGGGGGTATTAAAATTGGGTTGATAAAAATGGATACATACAATATCTGGTGAAACTAGGGTTTTCTTAATTGGAAAGGAATATTAGAGGGAGGTTCAACAATAAAATTTTAGGAGGAATTTTTCAATATTTAGTGAAATTAGGGATATTCTTTAATATCATGCGAACGATCGTGATATGTAACAAGTTCACTGAGTGAACCCCCCGTGTAAACAAGTAATACATTGAATTTATGAATACAAAAAAGTTGATAAAAATTAGAATATGATAAGACATTTATGTTTGTTTATTACATTAGTAAGTTTGCACAAGCGACAGTATGTTTTTGTTTTTTTCTCTGTGGAAAATTGAATATGAAGCTCTCAAGAATCCTTCAGAATTCTTTATCAATGGTGCAATTGCAATACAATATCTGAGACACATCTACTCCTATAAGATTCTATGCATGCTAAGTTTCTAACACACCAACTCACAAGTACTGTAGCTATTATTTGCTTAGTTATTACCATATACACATATAGCTATGTTGAACGTTTCCAATTATAGCACCTACTCTTGTAAACGACAATGCCATGTCTCTTCTGATTGTTGACCATTGTTTGGAGAGGGAACAAGATGGGGTATTCTGCAGTGGATCTTCATTGTAAAAACATGCCTAAGCTCTCCATTAGAGTGACAGAGACCATCTTTTAGGGAACTTGAGAAATGCTTATAAATGGAGTCTTGTTTATTGGATGCATGTAAGGAAATTTATTAAAAAATATAATTAAGAGAAAAATTGCTAAGGTTTAGAATTTATTTTCTAATTGTTTGCATTATAGGACATGATTTGGCAATCGCTATTAAGTGACCCCACCATTATCAGTCTTTTCCATCATCATTTAGATATGAGAGGTATTATCCATCAACATTTTAAAATAAATAATAAAGAAGGTTAGAAAGGTATTATCCAATGGGATGATAGATAAAACAGTTTGAGAAATAAATAAGATTAGAAAGGTATTATTCAATGGGATGAAGGATAAAACAGTTTTAGTAATTTTAAAATAATATATTTTTTAACTTAAAGTTAAACTTTAATAAATGGAAGAAATTTTTAGTCAAACTCATAATTAATGCTCGTTCAACAGTGTATGATTGTTGCTGTAGGGATAATTAAAAAGGTCATATTTATACAATACATTACATAAAATCACATTTTTATACAATAAATTCAAGCACAACAACCTTGAGGAAATCTAAATTGATAAGTCTCAATACATGATATTCTTTTTTTCAATGATGAAATTTGATGGGAAATCTAGCTCATTAATTTGTAAATAAAAGGGGATCCCATTAGTATACATCAATAATAAAATGTTCTCCATCGATCATGTTCTCCCTCTTGCTTAGAAATGTGTTTTTACTACTTCCCCGATTCCATGTTTTTTTAGCCATAACTATTGGAGTGGGTGCTTCCCCTTTCATTTTATTTAAATAAGGTAGCACTAGTAAACAACCTTCTCCACCAGGTTTTATTATCAATTTTGAAAGCTATCCATCTCAAGTTGAAAACTTGCATGCGCATATTTTGATGACCTTCCTTAATCTCTCTTTAACATCTCTCTACATCTTTGGGAAAACTGGTAGCCAATGAGGCTTATGTAATTACCCATAGTGATCATCTAAGATGTAATGCAAACAACAATCAACAAAACAAAAGAATTTTAGTATACTAGCTCTAACATAATCATCTTGTTAATAACAAGGATTGGCCTACTTGCACCTAAAATTGAAAATATTACTTCCAAATGCAAAAGGAGTTGGCTAAAAGTATTGTATTGAACACAATACTAAGTTTATCAAGCATGTAGAAATTGATTGTATTTGCACGACCCATATACATCTAACAAGGATAATCCAAATTCCTTTAACTATTTTAAAATTGTTTACTTGAAATTACAAAAGATGGACGTAGAACAATGCCCTTGGCATGCTAGATCTCTAAAAATTGATAACTATAATATAATAAAACATAATCAAACTAGGTTGAATTGCTACATTCCAACATACTAATTTATCTAATATGAAATTCTATACTTTTTTGGAATGATTTTAGATAGATTAACTTAGGGCACAAACATAACTATATATTAGACACACACTTGTTTCATGATTTGGAAGGTTCAAACCAACAGTGATGTGTAAAACAATTGAACTCAATGACCTAATACATGCTTCAAATAGATCTCTTTTATATGGGCCAAGTCCTTAATATTTGATTTACACGCACATGCATGAACTAGTCATCATGTATCCCAACATATTGTCTTTAGGCAGCTTGTGCTTTCTTAAGGAATTTATTGTGCCACGTCTATGTTCTTTACTTGGTGGTCAATGTTCTTCACTCTTCGATAAGCCCTTTAAGTCCACTAACTTTGTAACTCCAATCAACCCTTTAGCTTTATCTCTATATTTAGTGAGGTTGGAGGAGAATAAGAATGGGATCATAATATGTAGCATTGCTTACTTCTAAGAGAATAACCATATTTATGAGTTTTTGTGTTATTTATGATAAGTTGCATTCACCAAAATGCTTTTTGGTTCAAATAAGGCTACCTTATTTATGCACAAGACATCCATCAACACACAAAGTTATGTATGTTATGTATGGAAAGGAGTTATGTATGTTATGTATGGAAAAGTCACTTCAAACTGATCTCTTTTACAAGGAGGTGAAAAATGAAAGTTCATTATTTCACCTCATTTGTCCTTAACATTATGTTTATAAATCTTACAAGAATGAGTACTATATTTATATATCTTAAACTAAAATAAGGCAGCCTTAACTGATGTAAATTCGCATTGCCAAAGTTATACTATTTGAACACATGCAAATAATTGTTAAATCCTATCAAGCTTCTCCCAACTACACCAAGTTTAACAAAGTCCAGCGAAAACTTTATTAGAGTTCACTTTTCAGCCAAATTTTGGTATTCGAAGTTATCTTAAACCTATTTGATTTCAAGGCATCCTTCAAATAAAATAGTTCTGTTAACAAATTCTATGTAGGATAGTGTAGACTAAACTATTTACAATGTATTAACCAAAAAAAACATTGCTATGGAGAATGTTGTCATATGGGAAATATAAAAAAGGAGAATGTTATATGGGAAAATCATTATCACAAAGCTTTTGATGCAAGTATGCAACAAGGTTGCGTTGCAACGGATACCTGCCGACTTTGGATTGAAAGTGGCGTTGTAATGTATACTTTGGCGTTGTGCGAAATTGTACATTTGTTTTGTGAAATGCGAAAAACAAGGCAATTTCTTTGCAGTATGATTGTTCAAATTGGATTCGCTGAAAACATGGAGGGTGGAAACAGATAGGGCCGAAAATGGAATTGATGTTTCCTTATAACATCAAGCTTGTGCATTAAATTATATGCAAACCCTTTGAATTTGGTTATACCCTTGCATGGGCACCTCAAATCACTCACAAAGTCTTTGCATGGCTATTATACGAGTACTATACGGTACTTAACACTTGGCCTTCCTTCCAAATCTTGGGCGCAGGGTATTCCTGCTTCCCATTTCCAAGTGTTAATATCATCACATGCAAGTTGGAGATGTCGATCAAGAAAATTTGTTATTCATGGATTTGCGCACCACAAGATACGATTTAGCACAGTTTGGTGTCTATTAAAAATAAGTTCAAGCTAATTGTTAACACGAAGGAAGGTAAGTGCCATACATGGAGGATTTGAGGATTTGAGCAAGGTGTGAAGGCTAAATGTTGTCCGAGAAAACTGTTAAGTGAAGGCATCGTGGCTTGTATACGAAGGTGAAACCTGAGAGGTTGCAGGAATCGAAGATTGGACCAGTAGCAGGATCGAGCCACCATCGAACCCGAAATGTGGCCATACAAGTTGGAAACAACAAACACTGCATTAGAAGTAAGTTTTCAAGCTTAAGACAAAAGCTCCAATGCTATCTGTTTTTTATTGATTGAATGTATCTATGAGCCTTTGAAGGATCACTGTCACACTTATTCGAGCTTTGTAGAACCTGCATTGCTATGCCATCAATTATTTTCCCCGTCTTGTAGTAAATTTGCAGAGTTCTTGATAGGATTTTGCGAAATTTTCCAAGATTTTGTTTTCTTGAAAAAATCCGTTTTCTTTAAAGCCTGGCTAGTACCAGCGATTTCTGTCAGACTTGTGTGTTATTTGGAGAAAATTCAAGTTTCTTAAAAGTCTGCTTTGTGCCAGACAGTTCTATATATATTCGTGTGTCTTCATTGTATAAAAAGGAAAATTTTGAAATGGGTTTATACTATTATTTACAAGCCTTTTTAAAAGAAACAATTTTGATGAACGTATATATATTCTTAATTATAGGTATAATTGAATTTTTTTTGTCTGTTGTTTAATATTTTGATCCAAGCTTCCCCATGCCTTCTCTTATCTCTTCAGTCGTCTCGTCTCGTCTGGTCAATATATTCACGAGCTTTTGCTTTATCCCAAATATTGATCTTGTCCACTTTTTCCATCGCATTAGAACATAGCAATAGAGGGTCAGACAGTTGGTCTATGTAATGTATATTGATAATATGGAAGATCCGAATGTTTGCCAACTTTCATTGACTGTTTTGCCTAAGCCTATTTTGATTGTTAAAAACCAGCAGAGGAATCATACGGTGAAGTATAAATAACCTCTTCTCTCATGTAGTTGCATAGATGTATTATATTAGTCTATATTTGTATATGGACTCCTTCCGGAGCGAAGCTATGCGCATTATATTGTTGCTTGACTGAAGGAGGGAATCTCCCGAAGAGCATATCGCCGTTTTAAACATCTACTATAATCATCTCTACGCGCTTAACTTTAACCCCATTGTAATTGGTAATCTGCTGAATATGCAATCTGATTATAAAAGAGCTAGATATAGTAATACTCTAAGTTACAAACTAGTGATAGAATAAACCTCCTATACCTACGTGCATGAAACTCTAATCTGTGCTAAGTCATTTCTGTGCTCAGTTTCCAGTGTTTACGTACCCTCGAGCTTTTTAGTGCCAAGTTACCCAATTGTCCATGCCCCATAATACCATGCCCTATAATACATGGACCCATTGTACATGACCAGTCAACTTGTCAACTTGACTAATCAAATGGGATAGCTGCTGCACTGTGCTAATCGGCTCGGCTTTGATGCACTTGCCTTTGCTACTCGACTGGGCTGTTGCGCTATTCAACTTTATAAATCTAGGGAGGTAATCCATATAGTTGGTACTCCATCCCAAGTCGAAATGCTAGGTGTTTCAATTCACTCAATGCCAAGAATAAACGTTGCGGGCTAACTGGAGGTTGGCCGTGAAGCATTTCTAATACCGAGAATTCCAGTTTCAATTCACTCAATGCCAAGAATAAACGTTGCGGGCTAACTGGAGGTTGGCCGTGAGATAAGCGGTGGCCAGATGAAGCATCGACGGTAGGCATTTCTAATACCGAGAATTCCATTATTAAAGCAGGTAAACTTTAAAAGAGGTCTTTCTCATGCCATTATTAAAGCATGTAGATTTTAAAAGAGGCCTTTCTAATACTGAGAATGCCGCCGCCAGTGCGGCAATAAGACTATGAATCTCTCAGCCAATTGCATGTCATATAATTGTATTTTATTTTGAAAAATAAATAAAAAAAATATATTTCTAATGTAGAACTTAGGCTAATTGGAAAATAACTTTAGTCAACGGATGAACTAATATAGATTCAATGCATATCGATTACAATGATACACTGCCTTGGCAAGTATAACAAAGCACTTGTTTTTCATCTAAGATAATAAAAATAGGGTCGCAATAATATTCTTTCATTTAGATTTTATAAGGAATTTGCATAATATTTATAATATTAGAACTAAATACATTTTTTTATGCAACGAGACTCTAGGTAATGAATAATGAATCTCGACAAAGATTGCTATTTCTATTATTGCATCATTAATAATATAAAATAAGTATTTTTAGTTTTATGATTGTGTTTTATCATATTTTATATAGTATTTATATTATTAGTCCATGTCAAAGCATTGATTTTTGATTTGCAAGTCAATGTGCTTTAAATTAATATTAATCAAATTTTATGTTAGAATTCTTTATAAAGTTTTCCAATGTTTATAAAATACAATTTATTAAATTGATCTTCCTTAAGATTAAAAATAAAATTCAGAATTTATAAATTTTACTCACTTCATTTTTTTCATTCGTCAAAGAGGTTATCTATTGGACATAAATTCTTGAGAATGTGACTTAATTTTAAAAAAAAAAAAATTAGTAGGGAATTTTCTGAGTGTTAGGGAACTTTTCATGTCATTGTAAACTTGCTATGTTCTTATGATTTATCATTGCTTTCCCGATTTCTATATTCAACTTAACTTAGTTACTTCCTCAATTTTTATTTTTTGCACGGACTAACCATTGTGGCATATTCACTTGTTAGATATCCTTTGTTGCAAAGTTTAAAGGGTACCAATGGCATACAAATGCACATTTCCCTTACAACATGACAAGTGACAATGCCTAGTCAAAAATACAATATTAATGGATATAAGAAGTCAACAAACTCAAGAATGCATTTCTAATAAACCGAAAAGGTTAACATCAAAATTGAAATAAATATATCATGATTGATCAATTTCCATCATATATAGCAGTACCTAAATATGAGCTCAATCATGTACACATTTTATTCACGAATTGCTTCAATAATGCCTTAAAATCATATGCTTCAACTACATTCTGTGGCACCTGGTATTTATAAAAAAAAGGAGAAGGAAATAAAATAACCACTTAGCTATCAAAAGGTATGTCAGACATATTAGTGTACTAATTAATATATCAAATAAATAAAAGGTAAACAATGTACGTAATCAAGGTAATACTATATGCCACTTGGATAGGGTGTTGAACTTTGGTTGTCATTGAAGTCAACTAATTTCAAAGAGGATGTCAATTGATTCAATCTGATTCATTGATACCAATCGAAGTCAAAGTGGATACATCATTCCTATAGCAGGTTGAAGAAGTATATGGAAACCACTTTATATGCGCAAGATGATGATGGTGACAGATATGGATGTCAGTCTGAAGATATGTGTCCAAGGATGCATTGTGCATGATGAGTTTGAAGAAGTACTGAAGGAAGGTACATCATGAAGATCTAGTTCAAAGAAGCACATAAGTAATGTATCCTACTACATGTGGTACCTGCGCAGATATCAAGTCCACCAAGTCATACTCTTTTATGGTAACAGTCAAAGAACTGGTTGGACAAAGGTACATGTGCACAAGCAGCCAAGGAGTTGGTTAAGTAGAGATACAAGTGTGCAAACATGTTGAAACAAGACTCTGGAATGCGCAAGCATTACTTGGTCAGATATCGGGAGTGCGCAAAAAATAAAATGGTTGTACATCCTTGAAAGTGCGCAAGTCTTGTCAATCAGAAGATGCTTTCAGTTAGTAAAGGGTGCACAAGTTTCAACAAAGTGTGTAGTAGTTGAAGTGTGTTTAAGCGCAAATCCCACAAGCAGATGTTACAGTAGGTCTGGAAGTCCCACACATGATGATACAGAAGGGTCGAAGACCCACCAAGTAGAAGTTGGTTTATGTGTAGATTCTGCAAAGCATTAATACATCAAGTGTGCATTACTCACAAGGGATGGTATGAAAAAGGTCAAAGAATTATCAAGTTGAAGAGCAAGGATGCGCACATACCTCAAAGTAATGGTAAATCAAAGGTGCAAGTAGTACACCACTAAGGTGTAAGTCCCACTAAGTCGTGGACCATGGATGCGCAAGACCCACAAAGGATGTCACATCAATAGGACAAAAGTTGACATGTGGCACAAGGAGTTGGTGCTTCCTTCATTTTGGTGTCTATAAAACCAAAGAGTTGGTGCCTCCTTCCAGTTGGTGTTGGCAAACACAGGAAGTTGGTGCTTCCTTGAATGTATTATTTTTCCACTATAAAATAAGGATTCCATGGTTTTCTCGTGGTTGGGTTTCCACGTTAAAATCATGTGTCTTGTGTGTTCTTTGTCTTGGTGCATATATGGATGAATGATTTATTTACATTGGATGCATAACTAAAGACTAAATTTAAGTGAAGTTTAATCTGTTAAAGAAGGTAAAAACTATTGATAACTGCACTAATACTAATTCACCCCCCCCCCTCTCAGTATTAAATCGATTCCAACATAGGGTGTTGGGGATGTGATGTGATGCACTTGTCATACCACCAATTGGCAGCCATGACCACCACCCAATAGAAAAGGGTGGCATGTACCACATGAAATGGACATTATGGAGGAGGACAACACTCATCACATAGTTTGGGAGGAAGTTGGTTGGTATGCATCATTTGGATATGACATTCATCATATGTGTCTATTTCATGAAGGTTATGGATGTGAAGGTAAGATAAACAATTAGAGAAGTGAAGGGGATCAATACATGACACAATGCTAAGGAAATATATGCACAACCATGATGAAATCACTACATGATGAAATCATAGTAGCCTAATAAAGGCATGTTGTTGAGCTCAAACATATGGGGTTTTATAGCCATCTAGATCTATACCAACATATATCTAATGATTATTCACACATAAAACAATATTGATTCCCCCATTTCCCTCCATCTATGTAGTAGACACCATAACATAGCTAGTTGACAAGGAGTAGAGGAGAAATAGACAAAGTTTGAAAGAGATAGTGTAGGAGCACAAATGGATTATTTGTTGGACATGTGTTGTACTCTTTGTAGGTTCCCAAAGAAAATGGTATCCATGAGAGTGAACACCCCATCCACCTCAATTGGGGGGGACAGGGGGCCAATGCCTCCTTTGAAATAAATTTTTGGGTATGTTTAAATTAGTTTGGTTTGATATTTTTTAGTTCGTTAGCACATTATAAACTAATTTCAATTAAGGAATTAGGGTTGCAATTTGATATGGGTTAATGGATTATAATTTTTGATGCTATAGTATTGTATTGTAAACATAAAAGACAATACAATGTGATGGAGAGTGGAGAAACTCTCAGGTAGGCTAGTTTTTCCAATTTTGAGTTTCCAAAGTAAAATTGTGTGTGTTGTGTGTCTAGACCATTGTTAATTCTTGTTTTTTAGATTCTATTTGGTATAGATCTTTTTACACAAGTTGATCGAAATATTAATATGGTATTAGAGTGAGGTTATTGGATTCATAGGGATGCCTTTGTTGTTAGGTTTTAACTCATCCTGTGAATAACAAGGGTATATTGGGTCCACATTAAACCTGTTTTGGAGTGGGAGTTTTTTGTAGTGAATCTTGTGTAAAGAAATGATGAGTAATTCAAGAATAGAAATAGAGAAGTATAACGAATAGAAATTTGAGTTATGGAAGTTGAAGATGCAAGATCTTCTTGTAGAAACGGAATAGTGGATTGTTGTGGATCCATGTACAAAACCCATTGGTATGTTGAAATAAGATTGCAAAATGAGGAAAATAAAATTGAAAATGAGGGTTTGAATATGTCTATCGGATTCAATGTTATTGAACATCTCTAGAGAAGACAACGCAAAGAAGTTTTGGGATAAGTTGGAGAATTTGTATAAATCAAATTCCCTAGGAAACAAGTTATTTCTTCGAAATAATTTGTATCATCTTAGGATGGAATATGGTAACTCCATGGTGGATCATCTAAATGCCTTTAATCCCCTTGTAAGTCAACTTGTCTCTATTGATATTAATATGGAGGAAGAAGATAAGTGCATTACTATAACATCTCGATATTTTCATAAAATTTAAAAAAATTTAAATCACCATAAAAAGCTAATATTGTAAAATGCGGAAATAATAATAATCAATATTCAGCAATTAATAAAAGTGTCACTTGGTAGGAACAATTTAATGGTTGTGTCTTTTGTCTTTTAATGACGTCATGAAAATCAATTCATGATTATGTACTTTATTCGCATGCTGGAATGATTGAAAATTATGATGTATTGGAAAACATAATTCTTTTGACAAGTGATGACAGTTTAACTTTTCTGGATGATGATGAAAGGGGTCCCACGAGGTGCCCCGAGGCTTACTTAGCTACTCCGCTAAAGCATTGCACTCATCCTTCATGCGCAGATTCGCAGGTAAGAGATAGCGATAAAATTCAGAGTGTTTAATAATCATGATATAAATCAAAACTGCTTATGAATTTCAATGCTACAGGTATGGTCTCCTTTCAATTCTGTAAGATGAACCTGTCTATCTCAAGACTGTAGTTAACGTCTATTTTAGGGTGTGTTTGTTATGAACGTCTCCATTAATTGTAGGGTCATTCCATAAATGCCTTGCGGCTGTTAAAGTATTCTTTTATAAAATTGACGGTGACAGGTTGATGACAAGGGCGCATGGTCTTAAGTCATACTATGGAGAGAGTGATAAGTTGGTTTTAAATCTCTATTGCCTGGGTAGTTAAAATGGTGATGCCATAAGCCTTAATACCCTACCATGCAATGAATGCGATGGGTCCTTGGGTGGCAACCATACCCTAACGATGTGTTGATATAACTTATGGTGTGAACAAGCTTTATGAGCTCTACAATGATCCCTATGTTGAACTTTATAATAGACTTTATGTGATAGGCGGAGTCAATCCATGCCCTATGATGGCTCGCGACCTTGGTGGATATTCATATGCAATGAGTGTGTTTCGAAAATTGATTATATGGAATTGTATGAGACCTTAGTTATATGCCCCTGATGGACGTTATACCTTGTTAATATTTACATGTTAATGCTTTTAACGTTGATTCGTATGGATTGGCAGGTGGAATGATGGCCCTGTAAAATCCCTCGTACGAATCAAGGGTGTATTAAATGATTAGGTTTGTAATTAAATTACCTGGCCATCGTGTTAAGGATAGTGTTACGTGCACGTCTATGTGGATGTTACGGCGTGTGATAAGGTTTGGCAATTGCTGAGTTGTGACGGGCCTCCTGCCCTGGTGTCAACAGAAATGGCAACTCCATGGCTTGGGAGGTAGATGAGCAATTTAATGCTACTCCTGCCACCTTCCAACGTGGCTTGATGAGGATGGATCTCCGTCGTTGATCGTTGTGTATTGGGATGAGTTGAACCCTAGCGTAACTTATGGATTCTTGTAACGTCTCTTGTCATTGTTCGGTGGTAGGGTTTGGGAGGTGAGGCCAACCGGCCGAGAGGCACTTAGGGTTTGCTGGTTTTTCTAGCCCTCCCTCGGGATCGATCTTGGGACCGGTAGAAACCTTGGTCTGTGAGTAAATGTTATACGTGGAAGCCAAGTCTGGAAACGATTGTGTGGTAATCTACAGGTGGGATGAGTGCTTCAGTTGTGGCGTTGCAGTAGCTTGCAAGTCTGGGGTTTTTAATGAAGTTGTAAGTTTTTCAGGAGGTATCCCTCATTGTGGTCTTCGAACTGAGTGCTTCTCCTTCGCAGTGGATGGTCGCAGGCTTCGTCGACTCTCTGTCACGACTCAGGTATTGTAACGTTGCAAGGGTTTTCATATTATTCTTGTTGCATGCATTTCTTTCCCATGATCCGATGCTTAACTTATTGTATGGTTGATGGCAGGTAACCCTGGGCGAATGACAGGGTGCCGGAATAGTTGAAGGGGAAAAGAACTAAGCAAACCCACCGGTAATCTTCAGTGGTATCCCTCCTTAGTGGTTCTCCTGGAATCGAACTTTGATGAGCAGAGTTTTGGTAGCATGCCCTTCACGGCAGTGGCTTTGTCTCGCCTGCAACGTTTGGGGAAACGTTACTGTTTTAAGATTTAATGATAGTATAGATGATGTAAGGGTTTAAAATGTATGGCCGGCCATTCCTGGCTCGGCGAACTTGGTAGGGTCGAACCCTCGTGTTAGCAACGAGTCTTATAGCTTAAATGTTTATGTCTGTCGTTTTGGTACTTCTGGATTGATGAATGAAGAGATACGTTGACTGTAACTTGTTTTCGATATTTTTTGTGTGTATAAATAGCATGGGGTTTCGCCTGGAACATTCAGCAAAGGAAGGCGGCAACTGTAGGGTGTAACCACTGTTAAATTCAATGGGAACGATAATTAACTAAGGTTTAATGGCTATGTTTGGTGATTTGAACTTCTCACTTTTGTAACTGTGTCTAAAAGCCTGTTAAGATATTTAGGTTTTCATGTCTACGTATGGTGTTTCGATCTCTTCATTCTTGAACTCTGATCCAAGGAACGAAGGGCGTGTTTAAGTTGTTTAAGTTAATAGTGGCTATAAGCTGATAATAAAAGGGTGTTGGTTTTGTTTGAATACTACTGTGATAACGCTAAACCCTATCCTGTCGAGGTGAATGAAATATGCTTGTCTATAATGATGTTTTTTAAAATAACCAGAATAATAACTCTTGATTCTACCATGAGATTGTCTATGGTAATGAAACCTTGATTTGGTAGCTGTTAAATGTTATAAATAATGATGTAATGAGAGCATGTTGACCCCAGTTTGGGTGTAGAGATACTATAATTTAATCTGTCAATTCAATATTGCTATGTCTCTGCTTTTAATGACTTGGTATCTTGTGATGCAAATTCTATCACATGCAATTTGATAATACAGAAAACAAGGAACTGATAGTGCATTCGTCAGTGAATTTAATTGCTTATGAATATAACAGTTTTTCTATTTTAATTCTAACTATATATTCCTATATTCGTCCAATTTGGACCTCTGATGAAAGGATAAAATAACACAATAGCTTTCTTTCTTTCTGTACAAGATAGTACCGTGAAGACAATATTTTATATAAGATCAATCAGATTCTAAAAACAATAAGAAGATAGAAAAATGGGAATGTGGTTAAACATAATGCATGGTATTGTTTTCCTTTGAAATAATTAGTAAAGATCAGTAACCCTAGTTGTTAACATAATATTCACCTTCAGGTAAAAAAAAAAAAAAAAAAAAAAAAAAAAAAAACCTATTTTTGTGACTAGTTTCTGGTAGGTTATTCAGCATACAGAAAAAAAAAGAACCTATTTTTGTGACTAGTTTCTGGTAGGTTATTCAGCATACAGATTTGAACAGTAAAAAATATTGCATGCAAGGATCTAATCTAATCTACAGTTGCTAAAATATAAGATGCATGATAAACATAGGTCTGTGCATGGGTGGTCTTTGGTTTAGATACTTAGATGCATGCAAGGTTTCACTTTTAACTGGGCAGATTTAATTATACCTCTCTGTATTGGAGTACGATGCAACTCCACGCATGGGGAAAAATGTAGAGGAGTCATTTTATCAGTTCGGCAAATCTAACTTAATTAGGATCTAGCAATTTCTACTATTGATTATTAAATAACAATACTAAGCCATTTTCTGAGAGCATTCATATGATTTGAAAAAGAAAACACACAAGAATAGAACCTGAGTGTAATGGGAGGAACAAATCACTCAAGAAACCTATTCCACCCAACCTGCTCCCAAACAACCAAGATGTCTGCCTTAGGACCCCCGAGCCTATCCACTGATCCACCAGGAGGAAGAAGGTTCTGCAGCTTAGGACTTCTACTTGCAGCAACAAGAAAATTTATATATCCATCCTTACAGGCTTAGTAATCAATGGGACCAGCACCAGCACCTCTGGTCTGTCCTTTTCATAACATTTGCAGACTTATACTTGCACTCTCCACAGGCTCCCCTATTCGAATCTCTCAGCCATCACCTGATGAGCATGAGGAATGTTTTTGTAGAAAACATTGTAAGAGCTGCCTGCTCAATTCGAATTTCCCTTTATAGGCTGCCTAGGTCTTTTGTAATTAATTGGTCATTAGTGAGCTACCTGCTCACCTCCCTCCACCTGGAGGGGGAAATGCCACAAAATTAGGGGGAGTTGTCCCATACCAACAGCTAATGGTAGAGTGCAAATGCTGCCATCTGTCCCAATCCTTCCAGCAGCTTCCATTCCTCCTAGTGGGCCAGTGGATACTCTTGTAACAGCTTTCTTGAGTGTTTGTCTCCCATTTTCATTTATTAAATAATAATAATGAGTCGTTACATTCATTTTTGACCTACTTGGTCATAATTACAAACTTGTAATTATAATTTAACACAAAGTATTTTTTTTGCAAAAAGGATAATAGTAGAAAATAATTATTCTCAAAAATTGGGTAGGTGACAATTACCTTGTTATGTTCTTTGCTAGAGTCTTGGGATAACTAGGTTGTGGTAATTGGTAATACCACTCAATCTACATTAAAGTTTGAGGATGTAGTTGCATCCTTGTTATTAGAGGAAATGAGGAGAAAATCCATGGAGGGTGTGACCAAGGATGTTGTATCTATGAGAGGTCATCCTCAATAGAGTAAAGATAAGTCTTATGGGAGAATATTTAAGTCTAGAGGTATATCTAAATCTCCAAGACAATTTGCAATGAAATGCTAGAATTACGATAAAGTTGGGAATTATAAGAAAGATTTCATATCTAAGCATGTTGATAAAGGTAAGGGATTAGACGATGCCCCTTAAATAGAAAAAAAAAATATCTATCTAAGGAGGTGATGTTTACATGGAATCTATGGGTACACATGCAGATCATGAAATATGGTTTATCGAATTGGGTGCTTCATTTCATGACTCATCATAAGGAATGGTTTTGTGAATATGAGAAGTACAATGGAGATGATGTGTTCCTTGGATATGACTAGACAACAAAAAACATAGGATGTGGAAGGTTCAATTGACTACTAAAATATGGAAAGATTATAACTCTTCCCAAGGTTTTGCACATTCCATATCTAGCTAGAAACCCAATATCTGTAAGTAATATGGGTGATATAGGAGTGCATATTGTATTTGAAAAGGACACATGCAAGATTGTTCAAGTAGCAATGGTGTTAATGTAGGGAGTTTGGATTGGGACTTTGTACAAGTTGTTGGAAAGCACTTTTAATGATGGATGTAATAGTTCTGTTGTTCTCGAGGATACAAATGTCGAAGACATTTCCCCTGTTGTCCTGATGGAGAAGAAAATGCTATGGCATCAAAGAGTGGGACATATTAGAGAGAAGGGCCTTGAAGCATTACATAGTAAAGGTATGGTTGAAGGTATGTCCAATCTCTAATTAGATTTTGATTTTTGTGAACATTGCATATATGGTAAATATAATCGAGGGATATTCCCATTCTGTGCTACAAGAACAAAATGAATCTTGGAGTTAATAAATAGTGATATGCTTGGACCTATTCATGTTCCATTACTAGGTAAATCTATGTATTATGTTTCATTCATTGAGGAACACATGGGTCTATTTCCTCCATAATAAACATGAGGTTTTTGGAAAATTTAAAGAGTTTAAGGTTCTTGTGGAAAACCATATAGAGAATATAATAAAGGTTTTGATGATAGATAATGGTGGAAAGTTTTATGACCAACATAGATCCATCTTAAACCCAGATCTATTAAGCATTGAGAGGGATCCAATTTCTTGAGGTGTAATTTTTTTTTAATCTTAAACTTTTTACACATCAAGAAACAATTTACACCTCAAGAAATTGAATCACTCCCAGTGATTAATAGATCCTAGTTTAATATGGATCTATGTTGGTGCTAATTTTTTATCATGAAATGACATGATTTTTTTTAATTACTTTTTATTTTTTATAAGTTATGATTCGACATGGGAACGTTACATTATGTACATGACTAACGTGACAACATCTCCCCCATATTGGGTTTTAAGCACCTCGCTACTCTTGATGCAAAACAAGTTAGAGGAATTATGTAAGAAGTGTGGAATAGCAAGGAAAAAGACTACTCCATACACACATCAATAGAATGGAGTTGTAGAAAGAATGAATTGGATGTTGATGGAGAAGGAAATGAGTATGCTCAATGATAAAAGGTTATCATAGGAATGTTGGGAAGAGGTAGTGTATATTTCAAGTTACATGGGAAATCAATCACCTACATCAACATTGGTTTACAAAAATATACATGAGGATGTTGGTGCACATGCACACTCATTTTACATATATTTTGCTCCTCTAGGGGACAATATGAATCTGTTTTGATTATCTATGGGACAATAGCGATCCTACTAGAGTTATCCCTCTATTTTTAGGGCCAGGGGTGCGCTTGCATGGTCAAAAACACTTTCGAAGGGTCAAATCCATCCTTACTACCAATTAAACCCCCCTTTTTAGGTATTTTGTCACATCCCCTTCCATTAATCTGACATAAGGGAGGGAATGTGACTAAATCTGGGATTTCAAATTCTAGCCCATCATCATTTTTAAAAACTCATACAAATAAATTACGTGTGTGTAGATGCATAATACAAATAAACAACGGAAGTAAACTCTGCTACACATATCTAGCATGCAAGTTTCCAGCATAATTATAACAATCATCAATTAAATACATTGGATAATTAATACAAGAGAATACTTATCTTGATATGAAGTTGTCCCAAACAACTGGTTATGCAACTGCAACATTCCACCCAACCATAGGCCAGTTGTGCTCATCAATCTCTCAGTACAGCTGCCACCCTCGAGTTGGGCATGATTTACACAAGGAACAAGGAACAAAAAGTTCACACATAGACAAGTATATACCACATATCAGGCAAGCCAGTCCATAGATGGGTTTATCAGGTTGTCAAGGCAGTAGAAAGGAAGGAATTGCTAAGCTAGTGAGCTCAACCATAGATCTATCAGAACCTATACACGATTTAGCTAGCTTGGCACCCACAATACCTACACACCCAACACAAGGAAGTATCCCCTTCACTGCTCCATAGTCCCTCGGGACATACCTTCCCTTATAGTGCTCTTTAGGGTGTGCATAGAAAGGTAGCCAAAGCCCTATCATCTTTGGTGAGGTTACACCTTTCACTAGTTTTATCAAGCAAATAACCACTCCTTGTCTACTCTTGGTTCCTTACACACAAGCTCAATCCAAAACAAGGGATACATGTAACCCAATCCACAACAATCTCTCCCCACACACACAGTAGGGCATAAATGTTGAGTATGCAAAAACGTGTTAACTGTGGAGTTTACAAAAGACGGTTTTCATGAGTGGTCAAAATCATGGCCCCCCAAAAAACATATTTTTGAAAGGGAAAACAACCACTGAAAGCTGCAGATGGAAATCCCAATGGGTACACAGGAAACCGAGTAACCAAAATGAATATCAAAAACCCCCAAATCAATTTTCCTTCTTCCCCACTGTTCTACCACACCAAAAACGACTCTCTCAGCTAGATAAGGAAGGAAAACTTATTAAAAACGTGGAGGAAAATGCCCAGCAAGCCAAAACTGCATGAGAGAGAAATGCACATGCATGAATGATGGATTGAGAAGAAAATTCGTGGGTCTTTTCTTGCCCAAGAATCCAAACACGTTTTTCCAAAATGATAGCTTTCCCATACACGAAATTTGGACAACCATACTCTCCATTTCCCAAAACAATAACTACCTCAACCACCTCTTGGAAGAAATAAATGATTGGGTGCAAAAGTCAACATGGGTAGTTAATGGTTCATGGGTTCTCTCATTGACACTTGGATTGAAACTATTGGCTTCAAGGGTTTGAATATTTCCCTCCCTATTCCTTTCAAAAATCATGCCCCCATACTCTTGTTGCATTGCATAGCTAGATGTGGGTATTTTTATTAAAATACATTTACATCACATTTAAAATTTCCATCATGCCTTGCTAGCACGCAATCCACATGCATCGATTTTTAATTGCCGACACAAACGATAAATCAATGGCAATGCCTTGGCCTTGAGATCCTCACCATGATTTTATAATGATATTACATCATTTACATGTTAAATGTAACGGGGTCAAAATCGGGGTGTTATAGATTTGTGCACTTAAGTTAAGCATTTTGTGTTCAATTAACTTCCTAATGCACCCTAATTGGCTATTTTGACATACTTAACTACCTAATGCACCTTATTTGGTTGATTTGGGCCAATTACACTATAGTTTCACATGCATGTCTAGTTAAACATTGGTTGCTTATGCATGACAGTTGAGTTAACTACCTCATGAGGTAGTTCTAGGACCAATTTTGCTACACTTGCGTGACCTAGTTTACTTCCTAAGGAGGGTGCATTTGTATAATATTAGCACAAAAGTACCTTTCTTTATCAGCTATAGGCGTAGTTAATCCCTAACAACTCTTACATGTTCAACACAACTCCCTAAGGAGGGAACATTTGGCCATTTAAGGTGATTTCTCTTAAGTTTAACTAGCTTTTATGCTCGTGCACATAATTAAGCCTAATATTGGTCACCTATATATGTAATATTGCATATCATTGATTAAACACTTCCAGAAATCATTCATTCATGTACTCTCTTTGAGCATTCATTGGTTAATAAAGATTACATTGTTTGGATTATTACTTATATTCTTTTTTTTCTATGTATTGCTAACAATTTTATTGATTTATTCAGCTTCTAGATGCATTAGTTCAAAATCTCACACGGTATCAGAGCCTTGGTGATTATAAATAAGGTGTATATATTTTTTCAAGTTGTAGACACATATTAGAGTGCATTAACCAGGATGAATCGGTCTCGATAGATAGTCCTCACTCCATTCAACTATTGTGAATGGAATTCATGACATGTAGTTATCATCTTGCAAAGAAAATGTATGTATAGAATCACTGTGGGGATTGAGATAGAGCCAAATTCCATTATGGAAAAAGAAAAATGGTTTAACAGGATGGATGAAGCTTTTGGATCGATATGTCTCTTGATTTCTTTCAACATCCTATATCACGTCAATGCTACAAAATATCCTAATGAAGTTTGGACCTTGCTGGAAGGACTCTTTGGGAAGCAAGATGAGATGAGAGGACATCAACTGGATAATGAGCTCATTAGTTTGAGCCTGAGTGACTTTGATATTTTTCAATAATTCTTCACAAAATTCAAATCATTATTGCTACAGCTCAAGTTAAGTGGAATAGATAAGAAGGATGGGCAGTTGATCTCTCAATCCTATCCAAATTGAGTTCAGAATACTCAGTGCTTGTCTCTACTTTTCATGCTAAAAAATTGGCACTTGGAGATGCTTGGAAGAATCCTGCACTTGTTCAAATGGGTTTCCTAAATTCCTCAAAGTCCCATGCCCTTGTTGCAAACCAAGGATACAAGGAGTAGAATCAAAGATCTACTCAGGAGACCTCCTCCTCCAAATATTGGAACACCCAAAAGGATAAAATCATATGTACTTATTGCAAGAAACACAATCATGAAGAACATGAATCTATGAGGAAAGAGAATGATCAACTAAAACATCTTCTTTTGTAGGGAAATATCAAGATTTCTGACTACCTCAAGAAGGAATATGAAAATTTTGAAAATCCATGTGATGTATTGATCCAGGAATTTTTGCAAGAACTTTCTCAAACAAAAATCTTCGATGGAAGATCTTTTACTAACGATTGTTTTCATGTGAATGTGAGAAAATTATGATTATGACCATCTTTAAGTAAATCAACCAAGTGAGATCGCAACCAAAATCACACATTCAATTTTACACACATGTGATAACTGAGTTCACCAGACTATATTGGCTACGTCTCTAGGCTCGTGTGATCATCGAACTGCTTGCATTAATTCTCCCAGAATAGGGGTCGATTCTCTCGTTTACAAAGGGAGACGATGCAATATTAATCAAGTCTACAACTTGCCATCTCTCCTTTTAAAAGGGGAAACCATGCATTCTCAAGCAAGCCTACAACTTTCCATCTCTCCTTTACAAAGGGAAAATATGCATAAAAGTTGACTACATCACAAATGGATTTCACCTACAAGAAGTCTTTACTAACTATTCATTTCCTGGATTGCATAACAAGTGCCTTTGGAAGAACACATTATCTTGAATATCCTTCACTTTTGTTCTTCAGACCAAGAATTTCAAAGGCCAACACTTGTATTAATATGCAAATATGTCGTTGCTTCTTTTGCACAACAACTATCTTTGAAAGGCCACACTCCCCTTCAAGTCCTTCACCTTTTTTATTTGCAAAGAGAATGTTCAAAGACCAACAATTGCATCAATGTGCATGGTTGTAGTTGATGACCATAATACTACAGGATCTAAGCAAGTTCTTACTTGCCTCATTGTCCCAAAAGAGCTTATGAAACTTGGACAAGTTTACAAAGTTTCCAAATAGGATTTAGGAAAACAAAGCCTCTCACAAGAAGTGGCTACAAGGCCCATTACAACATGGCAACATTCATCTTCAAGTCACAATGAAACAATAAAAAATGCACTTAGTGGTAGACTCTATGGTCTCAAAACCACTACAACATATGTGCATATGGACAAGTAAAAAATGCCATTACAAGCACTTGGTGCAAGATGTTATTTTTTCTACTTTAATTCAATGTTAGCTAGGATCTTTAATAGCTAGGATCTTTAACTGAAAGAATAACAAGAACAACAAAACACAATAAACACAATAGTTTTCCTCGGGGAAACCATAAAGGAGAAAACCCTGCAACTTCCTCAAAGATAGTTTCGTCACTAATACAATATCAAGCCAAAAGTGGAAAACCCAAAATATGTCTTCTCCATCTTCTCTCTTTTCTCCACCAGCGAACTTGTCCTCTCTCCCTTGCTATGCGAACTTGTGAGTGAGTAGTGTATCCAAATGAGAGAGCAATGCTCTCTATTTATACTTTACTTTTAACTTGACCTTTTACCTAACTAGGCCGACCTCAACTAAAACTGATTGGGATGACTTCTCTAGGAAGACTCAATAAATCTATTACATTTGACTCTAGGGGATCTATCGTCCCGAATTACAATGGAGGTTTTACTTCAATGACTTTGCATGAGCAAATGTAATAATGACATCTCCGACCGGAGGGAGAACATCTCCATCGGAGGTACAAATAAAATACAATAACAATATCAATATAAAATACAATTGAATATCTTCTGAAGTTACATTTGCATCAACAGTCCCTCTTAACTAGGAAGGTATTCTCTCGCCACAATCATCATCACCCTGGAGACAATTGTGGACAACGTCATCATCGTTGGATCATATTCAATGCTAGAACATCATCATCAACACTGGATCATCATCGTCGTTGCTGCATCAATATTCATTATGTTGATCATTGATTAGTGATATCCCTTGAACCTATCCGCCATAGGAAGTTCTACAGAGCCACCCTTTTTCATGCTGGATGTAGGCCTAGACCTCATGTAGGTATTCATCATCTCCATGATCAATCCATCAAGTAGGTACATCCCAGGACCAATCATTACATTGCCACTACAATCACTTGCGTCTCCTACTATCGCCTCATTGTATCCATATCATCTCATCATCACACGGAGCACATCCCAAATGCACATCGCATGTCCCTCAACGGTCATCCTGTGTCTACCAGCATGGGAGGACAAGAGCACCCCAGGTGCATTACGTCCCAAAGACAACCTATGCCTTCCACCATGTGAGATCCTTCCTAGGGGCACACACAGAGTCTTATGACCGGTGGACCTCTAAACGTCTCCAGTATGGGAGGACAATCAGGAGCATCCCAGATGTATTACGTCCCAAGTACCACCTACGCCTACCACCATACGAGAACCAGCCCTAACATCTACCAACATGGGAGGACAATCAGGAGCATCCCAGATGCATTACGTCCCAAGAACCACCTACACCTACCACCATGTAAGAACGACTCTATCTTCTCCAGCATGGGAGTGCATCCCGGGGCACACCAAGTGCATTACGTCCCAATGGACAACCTACGTCTTCCACCATGCGAGAACCAATGCATCTGCGTCTTCCGGTCTCATCACTCCCTCTTAGGAGGAACCTCGATCTGGATAACACCAAGCTTCTCTCTGAAGTATTTGAACTTCACTCTGGCTAACTGCTTGGTCAACACATCGGCTATTTTCTAGTTTGTCGCTATATACTGGAGCTTCACTGCTCCTCTCTGCACCATATCCCTGATATAGTGGTACTTGATCTCAATGTGCTTCGACTTGTCATGGAACACCGGGTTCTCGGACAACTTCACACAACTCTAGTTGTCACAGAAGATACAAGTCGCCTCTAACTAGATATCAAACAAATCAGGCGGTAGCTTCCTAAGCCATACTGCCTCACAATTAGCCGAACACGCTGCAACATACTCTGCTTTGGATGTACTCAGTGTCGCACACAGTCCTGCTTCCTGCTAAACCAGGATATCATACCGGATCCCATACTGAAGCAGCATCCCGAAGTGTTATTCCTATCTGTGACACTTCCTGCCCAATCTGAATCAACATAACCCTACAAGTTAATCTTCTAATTCACCTCATACTTGAGCCCATAGTCAATTGTACCCTTTAGGTACCTCAATACATGCTTTGCAGCAATCAAGTGAACACGTCTCAGATCCGTCAGGAACTGGATCAGGGTGTTCATAACAAAGCATATGTCTGGTCTCGTGTTCGTCATGTACATCAATGAACCAATCATCTGACGATACATCATGGCATGAACTGACTCTGATGAAGCATCACACAGTAGCTTCAAGTTCAATGCCATGGGTGTGGCCATAGCCTTGCATTCCATCATTCTGAACCTCTTCAGAATATCCACTGCATACTTCCCTTGTCCAAGGAATATTCCATCCGCACTCTTCCACACCTCTATGCCTAAGAAGTAATATATCATACCCAAGTCCTTCATCTCAAACTCTGCAGCAAGCCTCCCCTTCACATCTGCAATGAGCTCATCCTCACCTGTCAAAAATAGGTCATCTACATATAACAGAAGTATCACTGGACTTCTAGTTTCAACCTTAAAGTAAAGGTTGGAATCCACTTTATTCTTAGTAAAGCTTAATCTCATCAAGAAACTATCCATCCTGTCGTACCACGTCTTGGGTGCCTGCTTCAATCCGTACAAGGCCTTCTTAAATTTGCACACATGAGTATTCTTGTCATGTGTCTCAAATCCTAGTGGTTTCTCCAGGTACACTTCCTCTTCAACTACACCATTCAAGAATTTTTTCTTGACGTCCATCTAGTGTACCTTCTATTTCATCACTGCAGCTGATGCAAGTATAGATCTGATGGAAGTGTATCTGGATACAGGTGCAAACGTCTCCTCATAATATATGCCTTCTTTCTGGGAGAAGCCACGTGCCACAAATCTTGCCTTGTGTTTCTCAATGCTATCATCTGCAACATGCTTGATCTTGTAGATCCACTTTGAAGTCACAACAGACTTCCCTTCTAGTCTCAGAACTATCTCCCAGACATCATTCTTCATAATCGTCTGGTACTCCTCGATCATGGCATCCTTCCATTCTTTATTCTCTATTTCTTCCTCATAGTTGGAAGGTTCTTTATCAATGATGTCACACAGCAAGGCTACATAACTGGAGTATGGTCTAGGTCTCTTGCTTTCTCTGTGCATCCCATCTGGAGCGCCATACTTCTCTGCATCTTGTATTGCCTCTTGTACCCATGTTGGTCTCCTCTTGTGGGAGTTATTCTCATGAGGTGGATCTACAGGTTCTTGTGGTTCTTCCATTTCGCGGTCTTCAAGGTCTTTTGGAACTGCTTCTTCCATCACTGAATCTCTAATCTTGGGAACTTCAGGTTCTTCAATCTCTTCGATAGGTATTTTTCTTGATTTGTTGTCTGTTGAGTCTTCATCAAATGTCACGTCTCTGTTGATGTCGATATTCTTGAATCCTGGGAAGTATATTCGGCAGGCCTTTGAAGTTTCGTTGTATCCTACGAATATTCCCTTCTTTCCTGAGGGATCTAGCTTCGCCCTTTTCTCCTTCAGGATATGTATGTACATTGGGCAGCCAAATATCCTGAGATGGTTGACTTCTAGTTTCTCACCGAAGAAAGCTTCTTCAGGATTCTAGTTATCTAGTACTCAGTGAGGAGTACAGTTCTGTACATACATCATTGTCCTCGCAACTTCTTCCCATAAATGCATCGGAAGATCTTGGTCATGTAGCATTGCTTTCATTGCTTCCATTATCGTTCTGTTCTTTCGTTCTACAATGCCATTCTGTTGAGGATTGTAGGGAGTGCTCAACTCCCTCTTAATCCCGGAATCTCTGCAAATATTCTTGAATTCTTCCGAGGTGAATTCTCCATCATTATCTGATCGGAGGGTCTTCATTTTCTTCTATGTGTGGTTCTCGACTAAGGATTTGAATTCCTTGAACTTACTAAATATCTCATCTTTACTTTTCAAGAAGTAAATCCAAGTCTTACAAGAAAAGTCATCTATAAATGAAACATAATAAACATACTCGCTAAGTGAGATGGATGGCATGGGACCGCATACATTGGAGTGGATCATCTCCAATATTCCTTTCGCTTTGCTTTCACTACTGGGAAACACCTTCTTTGCATTCTTTCCTTGTGCACATCCCTTGCAAATGCCTTCATGTTTGTTCTGGATTTCTGGAAGTCCTGAAATTGCTTTGCTTGCAATAGGTAGTGCTCTATAGTGCACATGTGCAAGCCTTCTATGCCATAGTTCACTTGGTTCCATGGATTCATGAACCAATGCTTGTTTAGGTTGGACCTTCAACTTGTACAAACCCCTCTTGCTCTCCAATCAGAGTTGCATCATCTATCATCTTTCTCTTTGGCCACATTAGGACTTGGCCATCTACAAATGTAACCCTCATTCCTTTAGCATCTAGTGTTTATATGGAGAGAAGGTTCTTCTTTAGTCCTGGAACATATAGCACATCTTTCATCTGCAAATATTTTCCCTAGTCTAGCTTGTAGGAAGCTTCTCCACTTCCTTTTATGGGGTATTGGTAATCATCCCCAAGTTTCACCTTATGAGGTGACTCATGCTTAGATAGATTGATGAATGATTGTTTGTATCCCATCATGTGCTTGGAAGCTCCACTATCTACAAGCCAATCATTGCTCCCATGTGTAACGGTGCATGCGAGTGTTGAGATCATGACATATTCTTCATCACTTGAAAAATCATCTCTTTCTTCTTCTCTGGTTCTTTTCCTTGCAGGTTCATTGTCTTCCGCGGTGTGAGCATGATGTCTCTTCTTGTTGGAGCCTTTGTTTCTGGGACAATCTCTAGAGTAGTGTCACTTTTCATCACATGCATAACATCTAATGTTGGTTAGATCTCTTTTGGGTCTTCGTTGTCTATCATAGTTCTCCCTCTTACTTTGATGGTGGTTCTCCCTCTTGTTATGATGATGGTGCTCCCTCTTGTTGTGGTTTATTCTAGTGTGAGTTGTGAGAGCTTGATCATCATTTGCTCCCATCTTCTCTTCTCGTGCCACAAGTCGAGCTTCTTCTTGTGTACATTCTTCCCATAGTCTGTTGAATGTAATCAACTTCTTCCTAGCACATATCCCTTGAATGAATGAGTCCCATGATCTTGGGAGACCATTCAAGGTGGTCATAACGATCTCTCCTTCTTCTACCTTTTCCTCAACTGCCTCAAGTTGCTCCTTGATCTGTGAGACCCTTGTGAAATAGGATTGCATGGTCTCTGAGTTCAGTGTCTTTATGTTCTTGAGTTGGTTCCTCAATGTCATCTTCTGATTGATGTTCTTCCCTTTGAATAGTCTTGTCAATGCATTGAACATCTCCTTGGGTGTCTTCAAGGATGACACATGTGGGATGAGATGATCCTTAATGGAGTCTACAATAATTCTCTTGGCCTTAACCAAGTTCTTCTTGTGGATAGCCTTAGCCTCATCTCCCTCTGGTGTTGGAACCTCTTCACTAACATATTTGTCTAAGTCATTTTCTTCAAGGACAAGGGCAATCCTATACTTCCATGCTCGGAAGTTATCAGCTCCCTCAAGATTATCTTCAAGCTTGGTGTGGTGAGACATATTGAATGAGTACCTCAAATGGAAATAGCAAAGATTTAGATCTTACCAATTTGATATGCCTAACCTGGTTTTGGAGCTGGCTAGCCTAGGGTTTGTTAGAGAAACCCTAATTTTCCAAAGTTGGAATTTTGAACTTCTGATTGGACGGGAAGATGCGCCTCCTCAAGGCGAGTTGTCCAATGTACTTACCTTTCCAAATTGGTGGAGGGAAGCCCCAAAATATTGATGCCCTAGTTTTCTCTCGGCACTAGTGTCTGGGTCAAAACTGAAAATTCTCAGAATTTGATTCTGCTTCGATAGAAAGATGTGCCCTCCTAGGACGAGTTAGCCTAGCCCTATTTTTCGGATGATTTGTGGAGAGAAGACCTCAAACTTGGAATCCCTACCTTCCCGTTGCTGCACAATGCCTTCTTTTCAGGTAAGCTCTGATACCATGTTAGTTTTTCTACTTTAATTCAATGTTAGCTAGGATCTTTAACTGAAAGAATAACAAGCACAACAAAACACAATAGACACAAAATTTTTCCTCAGGGAAACCATAAAGGATAAAACCCTGCAACTTCCTCAAAGATAGTTTCGTCACTAATACAATATCAAGCCAAGAGTGGAAAACCCAAAATATGTCTTCTACGGCTTCTCTCTTTTTTCCATCAGCGAACTTGTCCTCTCTCCCTTTCTATGTGAACTTGTGAGTGAGTAGTGTATCCAAATGAGAGAGCAATGCTCTCTATTTATACTTTACTTTTAACTTGACCTTTTACCTAACTAGGTCGGCCTCAACTAAAACTGGTTGGACCGACTTCTCTAGGAAGACTCAATAACCCTATTACATTTGACTCTAGGGGATCTATCGTCTCGAGACTTACAATGGAGGTTTTATCTCAATAAATTTGCATGACCAAATGTAATAATGACATCTCCGACCGGAGGTAAAACATCTTCGTCGGAGGTACAAATAAAATACAATTGAATATCTTCTGAAGTTACATTTACATCAACAGAAGACTCTATGGTTTTCAAAACCACCATACAATGTGCACATGACAATTCCCATGGATTGTCAAACATTATAAAAGGTTGTCAATAGTTCATATAAGAAAAATTATAATGTAAAGCCTATCATAAAACAAGGCATTCCATCCATAGGTAAGGGGCATGTTACAAAAAGGCTTCAATAGTTTAATATAAAACTATGATGTAAGCTAACATAATAAAGCACCATGGGTTTTGTTTAATAGTTTAGAACTATAATAATAATTCCCATATGAAAGGAATTCAAAGGGGTGCATAATGTCAAACTTTACCAAGTTTTGTGACCGAAGTAGTTTATTTATTCTACATTTTTCGATTTTACAGTGGGTTTTTATCAGAATCCGGTAATTGTTTTTTGGTAAAATCTAAATTTCTACATGTTTAAATTGTATTTTTGAATCCATAAATAGATTCAGCGCCCTCAAATACCCCCATGTCACCCAAATTATGCAATTTCTATAGCTAATATATGTGATTCTAAGATTTTTTAAAGATTTCCAATCAAAATACGAACAAAATTAGATGAAAAATATGCTCGGAAAAGGTTGAAAACATAGAATATTTAGACTACACCTTTTATGACCCATTCCATGGCATGCACTCTACCACTTTTATCCTCAAGTTTTTTTTTCATCCGAAAAAAGACATCCTTTTATTAAAGTAAAAAAGATGTGTCAAAATTACAATTGCCAAACCAGAGAGAAGTCGAGGAGACTTCTCTGAAACATAAACAAACCTTACCCAGTTCAAAATTACTACATCTCCTCTAATCAGTGCTCAAACGAGCTACTAGAGGAGAAAACTCAAGTGTCAAATATATATGAAGAAACAGACTACCGTCCTCTACACTGAGCAATGCTCCAAAAAACAAGGAAGTATTGCTACCCCCGAAAATAGCCAACTGAAGTGGAGAAAAAGTATAATCAGCAAAACAATGGAACCATGCAGAAAAAAGTTACAGTGAATCCAGGGCCAATGACCCATCCGAAACCAAAGTGTTACCTCAGAATTCTTTTAAACACGTATGTCCAGGAGACAAACCCAAAGCCAATTTTGATAATCTATCGGCCACGGTATTATGACAGCGATATATATGTTTAAAATCAAAACATGAGAAATCTGAAATCAGTGACCGAATCCTCATGCACCAGTGTTGCAGTGTTAGTGATCGCAGACGAGACTCTTCACCAGCCCAATCGATGATAACACGAGAGTCGCCAAGTATACAAATATCTTGAAGTTCAAGGTGCCTGGAAAAACATAATAAACCCCATAATGCCAGTAACATTGCTCTTGTGTTTGTACATGTGCCAGCCATAAACATCAAGTGATAAAAATGTCCAGTCGAGAGTTTAAGAACCAAGCTTGCACCACAAAACCACCTTGCGCTGCTCCATCGAAGAATCCAAGAGGATAAGTATAAAGACTCTCATCAAATGGATCCCAAGATTTATAAGTCTTTCTTTTCAATGATCCTCAAGTTGCTCCCATGGCTTCATATCTAGGCCCGATGGCACAATTCCATGACTTGTGTGGTGACCCCCTAGCACATTGGTGAAGGCGCTTAAATGGTGTAAGAGTGGTCGGGGGTCCAATTTTGTCGACCCTCTTTTCTTGACAACCAAGTCTAATGGTGGCATTAGTTTAAAGTACCACCAACCAAATATTTAATGTGGATTGGTTGTTTCAAACAATAACCAAATGTGGTCCTAGTTAAGACCACCGCTAACCATGGTATGTAACTGCTCCACCAAAGTTTCGGCATTTTGTGGTGAATGAGTTCAATGGCATATCGAAAGTTCGGCAGCCAACATAACCGTTGACCCAAAATAAGCCACCGCCAAACAAATATAACATATGACGGTTCCAAGGTATAACCATCGCTAAGTCATATAATGGGCATAATTGTCCACCACATCATCGCATGTGCCATATCAAATCTTCAGCCATATGATTTTCCATGGAACATGTGCTGGCATTTCATTCCACAATATCCTTTCAATAAATATAATATTATAATATGTCCGAGCATTATGACAGGAACATTGAGTAGTAGATTGGTGGATTCGTTGTGGTTGATATGCTAAGGTCGTGGGTTCATTGGCGCATTGGAAAAGGCGTTGGGTGCATGCTCAAGAGGCCTTGGGTTTTACTCATGTAGACTCCATAAATATTTGATAACACAAACAATACCCGATCAATGGGGATGCCACGTGAAGGCTCTTCATTGGTCTATATGTGCGACAAATGCCATGTGTCATGAAAAGATTCATCCAAGTCATCTCCCATTGGGATGCCAACTCACCACCTTCTATTCTGCCACATGAGGCTTGCCACGTTAGTACTATATAGGTCACGTGTCACCCTTCTAGTGGTGCCATGTGGCATCCTTTTTGGCCATTTTTTCACTATTTGCTGAAAACTTCAGGACTTGATATCTTGGTTGTTTGGAGTCCGTTTGAGGTGAAATGAACGTCACCGAAAAGTTCTCGTCAAGCCATTCACGTTGATGCCACTTTCATCAACATTGAAGAATTTTTAAGTTTTGAGTGATCCGAGATCCTCCTGGATCATGTATAACATGCACATGTTGCTATCTTTTCCTCACCATCATCTTCGTGGATTCTTGATTCAAGAGCTTTAAATAATATGGCTCATTAGAGGACATATTTCCTTCCTTGGAGACATGCAGTAGCCCTACCTGTTAAAGTTAGTGCAGCTGCAAGACCCATTCTCAAAGAGGATGGTACCCTAGTCAATTAACTAGGGTTCATGGTCAAGTTAACCAGACAGATTAGAGAGTAAGACACCAGAAGGTACCCTAGGGCCCCTAGTTGTCTCCTGGGGTTCTTGGTCGGGGACCAAGCAGGTTAAAGCCATGGCAAAGTCCCTAGCATGTGGCTAGGGCCCCTATTTGTCTCTAGGGTATTCTGGTATAGGACCAGACAGTTTCTTGGTCATGAGGACCAAGAAGATCCTACAGGTTGAGACTGAGACATCCTAGTCTAGGACCAGGCAGATTCTTGGTCACAAGGACCAAGTAGGTCCTGCAGGTGGTTGATTAACATTCAGTCTAGGACTAAAATCTCAGCCTGGGGTTGAGAGCCATTCCTTGAGAATGGAGGTTCTCAATTACCAAGATGATGATGTGTGATGTCCTCTTCTCCTAGGTCTTCGATGGGACTGGCCACCCCTTGATGGAGCCACTAGCATTTGACCTGAGGAGCAGTCTAGAGGACCACATGATCACATCATCACATCATCCAGTGTGGACCCTTCCTTATACGGTGATGATGAACTTTCAGGTTATATGGAACATTTGTACATTTGAGAGAGAGATGACTGGTTGTACCTACTGCACCTTTGGTTGATTTACTTTTGGTCCTTAAACCTTGTTAATTATTGGTCTTATGGTACCTTGTCTTTGACTTGTGGTTAATAGGGTCATTTACCCACCTTGAGTTATCTTTTTTATTTATACCACCTTTGATGTTTTTGGTCCTTTGGGAACTATGGTTGCTTGTCCACTTTGTGGTATACCCTTGGCTCTAGGGGATATGGCTCATGTACCCACACTTATCCTATGTTGGGTCATGTGTTGGTCCTTGTACCCTCACCTAACAAATTAAAAGACCCTAGTACCCACCTAAAGTCACCCTACTTATGTTTTATGTTTTATGTTATTAAATGTGACTTTATTATTTTTTACCCACCTAAAGTCCCCCTACTTATGTTTTATGTTTTATGTTATTAAATGTAACTTTATTATTTTTTACCCTAAAGGTTAGTACCCACCCAAGTCACTTTATTTTTTATTTTTTTTAATTGGTACTTTCCTAAATTGATGGAACCCTAACTTAAATAAATTTTGACCCTTCTAGAAGATCTTGATCCTATATATTGAAGACTTATCTTTGGAATTTAATCATCATTACATTAGCTCTGCTCCATGTGCTTGATGTCAAGGATATCACAGTTGCTCTTTCTAAGTTTGAAGGCCGCCCACCTGCTGATCAAGTTCAGATCTGTTTTTATGTTAGTTTTTTGTTTGATATGCATCCATGGTTTGATATACAATAATTTTTTATGACTTGTGATCTATTTGAATAAGGATGTGACAGTTGTGACTATAATGACTTAATCGAACCCTAGCTGAGTCCTTTCTGCCTTCGATATGATTAGTATCTCCTGCATTTGTACCTATTAAAGATGTCGTAGGCCTAGATCTGCTAGCCTGTGGTCTATTATTGTCTAGTTGTGATTCACTTGAGGTCCGATCTATGCCTAGAGGCCAGATATTGCATATTTTATGAAGGGAAGCCTGTTGTATTATTCGGTCAAGCTACTGTGGGTTGATTTGAGGAGGTCATGAGGCCTAGGGTCATACCTCATCTCTTTTTTGTGGAGGTCGTGAGGCCTAGGGTCAGACCTCATTTTTTTTTTGTGGAGGTAGTGAGGCCTAAGGATCAAACCCACTTGTTTTAGTGTTCAATCTACTTACTATGGAGTGGTTGTAACCCTCGGTGATTTGACCACATATGTTAAACTCTATTTCTTGCTGATTGTTTCACTACTGATATTTATCTTGACCAGATTGCTATGACTTTATGTTTGTGTTGATATTTTTTGTGTTGATTGAGATCACATTTTTTTTGTTATCACTTAGGGCTTGGAACCCCTTGTGCTTACACCTATTGAACATCAATTATTTGGGACTTTATTGTGATTTCCATTTTGTTTTTTCTGACTGTCATTGATCATCCTTGTTTGACTGAACTACAACGCTCTCATCTCTCTATCTATGGTTTGTACTAACCCTCTAGTAGGGTCTCTGGTTCCTAGTGATTGACTGGCCTATGAGAGGCACAATCCTTCTTTTTGAAAGTAAATATTATGAGTATAAAACATGAATAGTTCCACACTCCAGGTAAGTACCCTAACTTCTTTTTTCTTATTAATTAGAATTGTTATTGTTAATATTATATTGTTGGTTGCATGTTATTGAATATTAATTTAACATGATGACCTAATTGGTAGTGTTAAAGATGAAAAGCTGAAAGAGATGAAAATTATGTTTCAGTACTATCTACTACTATACTATTTCGTTTCAATACTAGTTTATTGAATGTTATTTTTGCATTAAAGTATGTTGATTTTTATTCTTCTACATTTAACCCTAACCCTAACCAAAATTTAACATGGTATTAGAGCTCAGATCTTGTAGCTAACCCTGTTTTGCAGGATAACATAATATACATAGATTGTAAGGTAAGGGTTTGTGTCCTAATCAACTTGACTACAGGTTTACAAGTGTACTTGGCAAGTTGATTATAAGGATTTGAGATGGCTTCTAACTCAATGAAGGCAGAAGATAGGCTTGAAGGAGCCTCAAACTTTAATTTTGGAGGAGAATGACTTGGATGAATTGATCACTGGGGTTGTGGAAGAGTCCACAACAATCCAAGGAAGAGCAACATTCAAGAAAAATCAAGCCAAATAAAAGAGAGTCATCTTTGACTCAGTTAAAGATAATTTGATGCATGTGATAGCTCCTCTAAGGACAACTAAGGAATGATTTGATGCCCTAGCAAATCTCTATGAGAAGAAAGCACCTACTCAGAAGAGGGTCTTGAAGAAGCAACTTCATTCATTGAATATGGAGGAGAAGGAATCAGTTGCTTCCTTCTTCTCAAAGATTACTCAGAAAAAAAGATCAACTCATGGCAGTTGGAGTTGAATTAGATGATGATGACATTGTGCAAACAGCAGTAGATGGTCTTCCTACATCTTGGGAGACATTTCTCGTAGCAGTGAATGGAAGAGAAACAAAACCAATATGTGATAGGTTGTGGCATGATTGTCTAGAAGAATAAGGCAGAATCAAGAGTAGATCTGGGCCTCCCGCTAAAAAGAATCATGCTCTTGCTTCCAAGACAAAGAAAGGAAGAAGCTTCCCTCAACACCAGAACAAAGGTAAGGGACCTCAAGGTAAGCACTTTCATAAGTCAAAAGTAAGATGTTATAAATGTAGCAAGCTTGGTCATTATGTAAACGATTGTAGAAATCCTCCTAACAGGGATTAGCATAAAGGGAAGTATCATGCTTCAGCTGCTACAAAAGAAGAAGAGCCTCAACAAAAGAAATCTAAGGCTAAGACCAAAGAAAAAGATCAAAGATATTTCTTCTTGATTTCAACATTCTCAGGATCCATCCCCAATTCATCAGACTCATGGTGGATTGACAGTGGGGCCACCGAGCATATGTCTAGATAGAAAAGAGCTCTTGTGGGTTACAAGGCCAAGAAGTTCAATGTGAAAGTGGAGATGGGAAACAAAAGTACCTTTGCAATAAAAGGAGTTGGTTCAACTACCTTAAGGCTTGATTCGGATACATTAATCCATGTTGAGGAAATTTTATATGTTCATGGTTTAAAGAGGAATGCTTTCTCAATGGAAATTTTAGAAGACAAGGGGTTATTTGTAGCCTTCTTAGAGAGAAAGGCACTGATATGGACTAAGGATGGAAATATGAGCTCAGCTATTGAGATTGGTGTCTGTGAGGGGGACCTTTACATGGTCTCCGGACATGTTGTTAAAGGTCTAATGAATAACCCCTGTCAAGTTTCAGAGATCAAGAGGGAGTCTTCCTGTGACTTAGACATGAGACTTCTCGGTCAAAGAAGTAGAGGGAGAATACCACGAAGCCTTAAGTTGATGTCATTGAGCAGACTATTGAGGGGTTCCAAGGGTGCTCCAGTGGGATCCATCTCACTAATTCAGGATCATCCACTGATGTGGAGATAGCCAAACTTTAGGTTTGGAAAGATACTATGACAGATAATATCAAGTTAATAATGGATAATGATATGTGGAAAGTGATTCTCAGAAAAAAGGGGAAGCCATTTGTAACTTCCAAGTGGATCTATAAGATCAATGTACATGTTGACTTTCATATCTCTTTGAATTTCTCAGAAAATCATGTATTCTATGATAGGTTGTTTCACCATGACAAGGACATGGTGCAGTTGTCAGCAGATGTGTTGACTAATCTCTGTCCTCGACAAGCTTAGTATCGCTAAGAATGCCTCTCTTGTTGAGAGGGAGTGTTAAATTTAGTGCAGTTGCGAGACCCATTCTCAAAGAGGATGGTACCATAGTCAGTTAACTAGTGTTCCTGGTCAAGTTAACCAGGCAGAGTAGAGAGTAAGACCCTAGAAGGTACCCTAGTGCCCCCAGCTGTCTCTTGGGTTTCTTGGTCAAGGACCAAGTAGGTTGAGGCCATGGCAAAGTCCCTATCATGTGTCTAGGGACCCTATTTGTCTCTAGGGTATTTTGGTCCGAGACCAGACAGTTTCTTGGTCACGAGGACCAAGTAGATACTGTAGGTTGAGACAGAGACATCATGTTCTAGGAACAGGGAGATTCTTGGTCACAAGGACCAAGTAGGTCCTGCAAGTGGTTGATTATAATTCAGTCTAGGACTGAAAGCTCGGCCTGGGGCTGAGAGCCATTCCTTGAGAATGGAGGTTCTTGTTCAGTTACCAAGATGATGATGTGTGATGTCCTATTCTCCTAGGTCTTCGAGATGGTTGAGTTAGATGGTCTTCTCAATGGACTGGCCACCCCTTGATAGAGCCACTAGCATTTGAACTTAGGAGCAGTATAGAGGACCACATGATCACATCATCAAATGTGGACCCTTCCTTATATGGTGATGATGAACTTTAAGGTTATATGGAACATTTGTACATTTGAGAGAGAGATGACTGGTTGTACCTTCTCCACCTTTGGTTGATTTACTTTTGGTCCTTACACCTTGTTGATTATTGGTCTAATGGGACCTTGTCTTTGAATTGTGGTTAATAGGTTCATTTACCCACCTTGAGTTATATTTTTGATTTGTACCACCTTTAATGTTTTTTGTCCTTTGGGTACTATGGTTGCTTGTCCACTTTGTGGTATACCCTTGGCCCTAGGGGCTATGGGTCATGTGTTGGTCCTTGTACCCTCACCTAACAAATTGAAAGACCCTAGTACCCACCTAAAGTCACCCTACTTATGTTTTATGTTATTAAATGTGAATTTATTATTTTTGACCCTAAAGGTTAGTACCCACCCAAGTCACGTTATTTTATATTTTATATTTTATATTTTTATTTTTTTGAAGTGGTACTTTCCTAAATTGATGGAACCCTAAACTTTGACCCTTCTAGAAGATCTTGATCCTATATATTGAAGAATTCTCCTTGGAATTGAGTCATCATTACATTAGCTCTACTCCTTCATGTGCTTGACGTCAAGGATATCATAGTTGTTGTTTATGAGTTTGAAGGCCGCCCACCTATTGATCAAGTTCGGATCTGTTTTTTATGTTAGTTTTTTGTTTGATATGAATTCAGGGTTTGATATATAATCATTTTTTTATGAATTGTGATATGTTTGAATAAGGATGTGATAGTTGTGATTATGTTGACTTAATCAAACCCTAATTTAGTCCTTTCTACCTTCGATCTGATTATTATCTATTTCATTTGTACATGTTAAAGAGGTCGTAATCCTAGATCTGCTAGCCTGTAGTCTATTCATGTCTAGATGTGATTCACTTGAGGTCCAAACTAATTCTTGGTGACTTGCTTGATTGGGTCGTGAATCCTAGAGGCCAGATCTTGCATATTTTATGAAGGTCGGCCAGTTGTATTATTCGGTCAAGCTACTGTGGTTTTATTTGAGGAGGCCGTGAGGCCTAGGGATAGACCTCATCTCTTTTTATGTGGAGGTCGTGAGGCCTAGGGTCAGACCTCATCCTTTTTTTGTGGAGGCAATGAGGCCTAAGGATCAAACCCGTCTGTTTTGGTGTTCAATCTACTTATTGTTGAGTGGTTGTAACCCTCGTTGATTTGACCACATATGTTAAAGTATGTGTCTTGTTGACTGTTTCATTTCTAAGATTTATCTTGACCAGATTCCTGTGAATTTATCTTTGTGTTGATTGAGATCACATTTTTTTGTTATCACTTAGGGCTTGGAACCCCTTGTGCTTACACCTATTGAACACCAATTATTTGGGACTTTATTGTGACTTCCATTGTGTTTTTTCTGACTGTAATTGATCATCCTCGTTTGAGTGAACAACAATCCTCTCATCTCTCTCTCTCTCTGGTTTGAACTAACCCTTCAGTAGGGTCTCTGGTTCCTAGTGATTCACTAGCCTCTAAGAGGCACAGTCCTTTTTTTTAAAGTAAATATTCTAAGTATAAAACAAGAATGGTTGCACACTCTAGGTAAGTACCCTAACTTGTTTTTTCTTATTAATTAGAATTGTTATTGTTAATTTTATATTGCTGGTTACATGTTAGTGAATATTACTTTAACACGGTGACCTAATTGGTAGTGTTAAAGATGAAAAGTTAAAAGAGATGAAAATTGTGTTTTAGTACTATCTACTGCTGTACTATTTCATTTCAGTACTAGTTTATTGAATGTAATTTTTGCATTAAAGTACATTGATTTTTATTCTTCTACATTTAAACCTAACCAAAATTTAACATTTCCATCTTGGGACATGCACGAGTTCAGATCATCCTTTCAATTGAGGAAGAATCTTATGTAGATCCAAATGAAGAATTTGTTGGCATTGATGAGAAAGTTGTTACTAATACAACAACCATGCCACTTTGGGCACAACAATTTTTCATGTAATAGGTAATCTAGTTGAAGATCCAATAGATACATGGTGGACCCACTCCCATTCTCAAAGTGGTCCTCATGTACTCACTATTACAGAGCTTTCGATGCCCATTCATATTACATGGTTAGTGTATGAGATCCATAGTGTTCTTAATAAGCTATAGGAAATCCATATTGGGATGCTACCATGAAAAAAGGAGCATCAATATTTGATGAAGAACCAACCTTGGAAGCCAGATCCCCTACCTCCCGGTGGAAACTTCAATGGTGCAAGTGGAAATATCAATCAAAGTTAGCAACGAATGGACATGAGAATGATTATGGCTGAAGATGAGTTCCTAAGTCCATAACCACTATCCTCTTTTTTGGGGCAAGTTTCCCATTGGGTTTTCCCTCTTTTCTCACTTGTGGGAGATTTTATTTTATTTACTTGGGTTTCTCACTTCCTTCTTTTCTAAACTAGTATGAAGTTGTTGAAAGGTCTATGTGCAATTGGAAAGCTCATTTGTAGATTTTTAATCTTGTAAATGTTTGAACCAAGATCAGTAACCATATACCTAGCATGTCCATGCATAAGCCATATATCTAGTAGAAGCATGGCAAGTAAATAACTAGCATTAGAATCTCTAATCTAGAGCAATGCAAGTAGGTAGGAGAACACCAAATAAATAATTAGGTTTAATATCTTATATATTTTCATATATCCGATAGGAGAATCTTATGTGAATGAATTGGGAGTGTAAGCTTGTAGGGGTGTTAGCTTTTTTATTACTCCAAAACTGTTTACACCATGCTTGAGGGTGCTCCATGTGATGTGGAGTGCATGGTGTGTTGACTACCCTTTATGGCATGTTAGTGAACATACACATTGGACATATCTTATTCATGGATTCTTCTACCTTGACTTCATGTTTATGTGGTGTGCTTCCTTGGGAGGTTGGAGATGTATGTGCCATGGTGATTCTCTTCATGGGGAATATATGAAGGACATAGTTTCTTGCATTGGATGAGGACCTACTTGGAGGATAAGAATTAGGCGTTTGTGAGGGCATTGAGCCCTAGGTAGCATGGGGTCACTTGTGTTCTTACATGGAGGTTTGTGATTGATTTGAGGACACTTCCACTACTACATTTTGGATCCCAATTCAACATTTGGATTGACATTTAGTGAAAATATATATTTTCAACGTCGAATTAGAGTTGAGTGGGGGGGGGGCAATCAACGAAAATTCAATTTAATGTTGCTTAAGCGACATTAGGGGAAAACTATAGCTTAAGCTATGCTCCATAACGTCACTTAAGTTACATTGAGTAATATTCCCCAATGACTCTTTAGTCTATCCTAGAAATCCGACATCATACTCTTACATGGTCTGTGTGATGATATTATTACACTGCACAGGGGTGGCAATGAATGGGATGATAAAGGCGACTTTCCCCCCTCCTTTTCTTCTACTAGGAGGCATAAAAAAAAGAAGTCATGTTCTTAGAACAATGTTTAGCTCAAAGGGAAACCCAAATAAAAAAAGGTTAAAGGAAAGCTTCTACTTTTGGATGACAATAGAAGAAGGAAAATTATTTGTCTGGGAATATGTATTACATGCCAACAATCTCATTGCATTGGTTTACCTTCTTCATTTTTGGGTTCTATTGTCCTTCATATGGGTATTTTGGGGCAACAATGAATGAGTTCAGAGAGTGGAAAACAATAATCATAGAAAAAGTGGGAATTGTTTTTATTGTTTGACTATATGCAATTCTTGTGAGTTTATAACAATATTGCAAATCAAAGTAGAAGTTGGATCAAAATCATGCAGAGGTTGTAGGTGGAGATCAGGTTTTAGGAAAAACCAACAATATGATCTTAGCATGGAAAGGATTGAACCCACAACAAAACTAAGGTGAGAAAGTTAGGAATTTATTTTAATGGAAAAGTATCTAAAGGGTTGTGCCCCCCATATATGATGTTGCTATTATTGTCGTCCTATAGAGTTAGAGGTGTCTTCTTCTTCTTTTTCTGCAACAACAAGGTGGAAGCAGTGCATCCCTCTAATTGGAAAGGTTCTAATGGTCATATTCCCACGGTAGGAGGTGACAATGCTTTGGTGAAGGAAGAGGGTGGAGTGCCTCTAAACAATAATTTGAAGAAGCCATCATCCGAGTATTTAAAGGAAACGATTGCGAATAGACACACAAGCCCAAACAAGAGCCATGTTACCAAAAATTGCAATGAGAATGGGGAGACCAATACTAACAACAAGAGAAAGGTATACTGGACTGATCCACATGGGTAGGAACTAACACAAATTAAATAATTTGAACGCATGTAGGCTCTTTCTGAGATTTTGTGCTTGTTCATCCCATGATTGCATGGTTGTTTATCGTGTGTATGTTCCCTGTGGTTCTCTAGATTTTTAAATATATAATTAATTGCAAGTTGCAACCATTATTTCATTTTTTATCCAAGGTAAGTTAGATTGCCAAAATTATTCACATAATTTATTCTCTATTTTTTCAAAAAGAAACAATTTGAACTTCAATTCTTTTACACACCCTCATTTGCCATTTCCTTGCTATTGGGTTTATAAAAATTATATATATTGGGTAAATTAGAAATTATATATATACACGCATGGACACATATATGGATATAAACATGCATATATTCAAATCTTAAAGTGTAAGTGTCAAGATACATCTCCCATGTTTCTTTTGGCAATCTACTTGTCAAAAACATATTTCCACTACCATTTTTTTCTAAAGAATTTTTTCCTAGGGGATGCTTCCCTAGAACTACCAGTACCTACTAGCACGAAACTAGCCAAATGCTTAGCAACATTGGTGACAACCTATTGAGCTAACCCATCGGGATAAAATGTTTGGACACATCTTGTCTCACCCTCGAGCAACTAGTGAGAGTGAGATTTTCGATACTTTGCCAACTCCAGTTGACCCATGAAGGGAAAACATGTCATAAGATGGATTTGAACCTTGTTGAGTAAGATAACAACTTCTTCCCTTAACCACCCAAGATAGACCTAATTGATGTTTTTGCTTCCAATTATTGAATAAAATACAAAATAAATGCATTTCCCATCTTTTTTTGGCAATCCACTTCTCAAAAATCATGTTTCCATTGTCAATTATTGAATATCATAGCAAAATAAATATAAAATTCAGGACAAGGAATTGAAATTAGCCTACATAATATTCATATATGTTTGTGATAATGGTGAAAGGGAATTGATTTTTGCAGCACATTTTAAACATTTATATGATCCATTTAAGATCATCCCTTACTGAAGGAAATAGGTGTGCATGGAGTTGGTTAGGTAACAACATTGTCAAAAACGTTAAGGTCTTTGTCAACCTCAGTTTACTATATTACAAGACCTATAAATGGAACTTTTAAAATTTCATTTTTGCTTTTATTTTGTGCTGCAGATATACATTGTCTACGACTACTTTTTGTCATCCCTTTGACAACGGTTTAGCTTTCTTCAATGAGTTGGATTAAACACAAGGGAATTTATTTGGTGATATATTTTGTTTGTGGACTGGTTTTGGGCAATTTAGCTCAGTTCCTCTTTTCATTTGACTTTCTTCATTTCCTACCTATTCCTAGGACCCGTGGCTTTGGGTAAATGGGTAACATTTATGATTCATGACAATGAAAAGGATTTACCCAATGAGAAAGTCTTGAGGATCACTATGTACCATTGTATGTACCACTGTAAAGTTATTTTCCCAAGTTACAAAGCATAACAAAAGCTCAATTTCAATTCATAACACGCATGGGGATGGAAATCAGATGTCCTCAACAAATCAATTTAAGTCTCCAGTTTATTGATTTAGTCGCTTTTTTCTTATGTTGTGTCACATTGAATTAATATAGACTATTCATGTATTAAGGCAGGGAACTTTTAATTCTTGTTGAAACTGAAAACTAGGATATTGTTGCGAAAATACATGGTCACAAGTTGGGTGTTGGTCAATGGTTTATTATAACCTATAAGTTAATTATCTGCCACACTTTATAGTATTATACCCATTTAGCTGACATTTAGTTAATTCCTCAACACATGGTAACAGTTCTAGGCTGATTTAACCTACCTACTTAGGAAAATATAAAACTGAAATCTCAATCAAAACTGCAATCTGATTTTTACTAGGAACCGAAAGTTGAAACACATCAAACTAAAGAAAATATCAACAAGCACACATGTATGAAACTCAAATCACATCAATGTTTATTAATCTTGAAAATAGGAATTACATTGAAAGATTAAAACTCTATCCTTCACCCATTGGTTCCTACTTTGAAAAATGAATTAACCAACCTTTACCTATGCCTTCTGTTTTATAGAATGAGAAGAAGAGTAGATACAATGAATCTAGACATATGCATTGTTGATGTTATAGCTATGTGAGGCATCCTCACAAGTTGGACCCAAATAAATAAGAAAATAATATTTATTATTATGCAAATAAAGGAAGTCGGGCCAGGCAGAAAGACAAGTCGGCCCCAGTGAAAAAGGTCAGCCACAAATTAAGTATAAATAAAGGTGACGCTTCATTCATTTCTCCCATCAAGTAAGTTCGCTCCACATCATCAAGGAAGTGTGCAAGAGAGAGAAGAAGGCATATATTTGGGTTTTCTATTTTTGGAGAGTCTTCTTCTTTGGTTTATCTTCATCTTGGATATTGTATCTGGATGTACTTTGTATCTTGAACTAATATCTCTATAAGAAGGTTGTTAGGTTTTCTCCCTTGTGGTTTCCCAGGATAAATTCTTTGTGTTCTTGTGTTTCCGTGCACGGTTGTTCTTTCAATAATCCTTATTTGTTCTATTGCAATTAAAGTTGAAAGAGATGAACATTATATTTTTATCTTAAAATATAACATGCACAAGTGCTTCAACTAGAGATGATCTAAGGAATGAAATCATGCATCCTCCTTGAGATCTATGCGGCCCTTAACCACTAGGCTACATGGACTTCACTAATATGGGATAGGTTGCATGCACATTACCTAATTAATGCATGCAAACTTAAATTAGAAACTTAATGCATGAAAATTCTAACTAAAGATAAATAGAAATAGAACTGCTAAATGTAAAGGGAATCTAAACTAGATCTAAACTAAGGATAGCACATGTATGCATGCACCCTCCATCTCTCTATGCATAAATGCTCTTATGCCCTCATTATTGGAGTACGGAATTGCAGAAGGGGGTCTGTAGGGAATTGTTGTACTACTATACAGAACTATGTTGTAGGAGGGTTGCCTCTTTGCTGCACAGACTTGTACACATCACTCCTACTTGTTTCTCCCATTAATGGAAATCTATCGTACACTTTCTGAGGTACTAAAAATCTAACACCAATTGCTTGGGAAAATTGTATAGTTGTTGATCATGTGGCATGTTAAGGGAAATGTTATCATTTTGTCCATTTTGAAGCATATTGGTTCAACACCATTCTTGGGGTGGAATTTTCTCTCTTGTGGTTATTTGTTGGAAGCAATGCCATTTTCTTTTAAAAACCAACTTCCCATATTGGTGTAGTATCATCAAGACTCTATGTCTCATGCTCCCAGGTTGAAATCATCAACAGGATAGTTGAATCAACAGGGCATGGGTCATGAGAGAACATGCTTATATGCTATAGTTAAGAGAGAAGTAAGTTCTACAATCAAACAAATATTCATGCTAAGTAGATATTTGATGAAAAGAAACACATGGTTGAAAATTGAGAGTTGTCATATGGTGAACTGTATTACCTCGTGAAAAATAATGAAAGGTTTGACATGTAGGCACATTTTTTGCGTGTGCTCTTTAGAGAAAATTCCAAGGGGTTCACTTATAATACTTGAGTTGTGAGCGTTCTTGCAACATATGTTGTTATATCAATGAAATTTGAATTTTGACTGCAGAATGCTCTACTTCATTATGTGTTGTGCAATATATTTGATAATTGGCATACTAAGTCTTCATTTCTTTCACAGGTTCTTGGATAAAATTCTAATGTATTTGCTTGGGTAAGGAATTGAAGGTATGATGATTGCACACAAAAGGATCCTTTCAATATAAAAGGTGAATGTAAGAATTGAGCTAAAATGGGAAACAACTGGGATCAACGTCCTTTAAAATGAAATTATTACTTTGAATATTGAGGAAAACCAAATGGCACTTAGTCAATGGGAATCAAAGGAGAATTTGGTTGCACATTTTCAAGGACACATTGACTAGGGATAACTATGTGAGAGGTACAATGTGAAAGGTTCTTGTTGCTTGATTATTAGGCTTTTACACCATGTGAGGCAAGGCCTTTACATATAAATAGGTGATATGCCCAAATATACATGGAATGGACTCACCGTTGGGAATATAATGCAATTGAGATGTACAAATTGTAAATGTGGGAGTCTGTGTGATACCATTCTTTGTATATTAAATAGATGAGATACTCAAATTTGGTAAGTAAAGAGATTACACAAAAATCTTGGATGGGAATGAAGCCATGTAAATAAAATTATATTCATTAAATATATGATTCCAAATTGCTTAAGCATTATAGGGATCATAAGGCATGAATGTGGCAACTATTACCACCCAAAATTGTCCCTTAGGTAACTAACCCCAAGGGATATCAAATGATTAGTAAAACAAAGTACTTATGTCACCAATACTCTCTCTCTCTCACCTCTAGACTAGTGCATTCTATTGTGAGGGGGGTCTCCTGAAAAACTTGGAAGTCTCATTCCTAAAAAAATTGCAATAAAACTACTTCAAATCTGCAATATAACTCACTGTTATGTGATCAAAGTTTTCAAATCTACGAGTAAACACTCCAAATACGGTGAAAAAATACTGGAATTTGAAGTATGCTTTGAAAGTTTGCAATTTTAACCTCTAACAACGAATAATATTTACAAATCTGCAAGGAATGCTTGTAGAGATGCGATTTCTAACCTTAAAAACAATGAATAAAATACTCTTTTTAAATCAAGATTTGACTGGTGCTTTTAATTCAATGTGTATGGAGAGAAATAAAAAGAGAAAGTTATAAATTCAAGTATAACTCAAATATTGTTAACTCAAAAACATTCATATTGAAGTCAAAAGAGATAAGAAACATTTACAAAATGGATTTCCATGCAAACAAGATATTGCAAATTGACCACCAACAGTGGGAGCTTCTTTATTCATAAAAGCTACAAGTACAAAGTCTGATGACCTTAGATTCACTCCAACAAGAACCCAAGGGGACATATATGCCACTACTCCAGTACTATTTCCTCACACCACTCAAGGGTACATTCACATGACCAATGTGAAAGAGGCAAAGTGAGTTCAATGACTTGTCATGAAAGGTACAAGAAAGTATGAAGTATAGAAGATAAGAAGGATAATCTACTCAATAATCACCAATAATTGTCTCAATGACCTCCTTCTCCTCTTATACTTTAGGGAAATTCTATAGGTAAAAGACTTTGAATAATAACCACAACCAAAATTAGGTGCTATGCAAGGTCAACTACTCATGACATCTCAAATCCCAAAGCATTCGAATAATGGGTGGTGTGATCCTCATCCATATGTGCAAGAGAAAACATGAATAGAGTGCATGGAATAGCCCCAAGTAGGGAGACATAGTTACCTAATATGAAACTCCGCGCATAAATATATAACTCTCTACCATAAATTCTCAAGAAAGGCACCTCTAGCAAGGTCAACATAACAAATATGAGACCCAAAAATAAACACACCAAGCACGACACACTTCTCTGGATACAATCAACATGTTATCCCTTGTTGTACTCTTTCACCAAGCTTAATCTACTACCTTGTAGATTCCTTCATCCTTGTTGGATCCATTTTCTATTTACTTCATCAACGTCTAATATTGTTCTTGCATCTTAGATGAGTATGGAGAGTTTAGGAAAACAATCATTTATTTATATTTATTTTTGTTTCTTGAGTTTTTACCAAGACAATTTGAGAATTGTAATCCAAGAGTGGAAGCTTGGGTATGATTCCCAATGGGAGCTTGGGCCTTGTGATATCTTGACTTCACATGCCAAAAGGCTTAAGCTGTATAAATGTATTGAGATATTTCCATCCTTGTGGAATTTTGAGAGGCCATCATGTGACTCCATAATCAATAAACTTTGGTGGCGGTAAAACTTGAAATCTTTTCTAGCCTTGGTGGTGCAGAGCGTTTAAATTTGGAACCAACAATTTGCTATAGAGTTGATACCTCTACCATTAGATTTCACAGCTACAAGCTTGTATTTTTGTCCCATAATTTAAATTGAATCCATGTGTGAGGAATTGATGGTTTTGCTATCTCAGAAACAAGAAACAAAAACAGAATGAAAAGGAAGACCTATTGGATTTGTCTTATTAAATCACCAAACTGAAATGTCCTCTTATACTCAGTCTAGAGGTCTTAGTCTCTCCTAGAACCACACGATGCACTTAGAAATCATGACTGCAACTCCCTTACTGCAAACTATGATTTGGTCCCAATCTACACAGTCCACCTCCAATGCTGCTCACTCTTTCTCGTATATTCTTGGAGTTACACCCTTTTTCAGTGCATGGAATCCAACCCCCTCTTCTTCCTACTCGCCTCCTTTAAACTAATGGAATCATCTCTTCATTTTTTTGGAGGACCAATAGTCGTGCCTTTTCCCCCTCCTCTCAATCTCCATTCATTTCCTCTTGAGAGATGGACAATTATGACAATTAAATTATTTAACTGTTTTCTATTCGACCTCCTTCCTCATGCGTATAATCCATGTTTGGCCATGTGGTTTTCACCAGCCACATAGATTCGCAACAAGATTTATGTGGCATCCGCAACATCCTCCACAACAATGGTTTTGCAACATGGATGTATGGAAACCTTATTCATCCTACAAATGAGTAACTCAAAATCAAAATGTTTTTGGTTGATGTTGATCACTTGAGACCAAAGATGCTCCTGCATCAAACACCCTTGGAAAGAAAAAATTTGAGCATCTTGCTTAAAAAATTTCAGAAAAATCCCCTTTGTTTATTTTTCCTCTTTTTCCACAACTTCTCTACAAACCCAACGGGGCTTACACTCTGCAAAAACTCATGCTCAACAAGGATCGTTGCCTTCAAAAATACATGCCCAACATGGCATACTTCCTCCCCATCCCCCCATTGTAATATGATTAGCAACACAAGTTATTCTTCCTCCACATTCTTCTCCTCAAATGCAACACTTCTGTTGGTACCATGACCATCATCCCTAAACATCTATTTTGCATGTCTTTAAAACTCATGGTGTCAATACCGTATGTAATGCCCATATTTTTGATTCGGCATATTTATTAGTTAGACACACCATACTTTATTTCTTATATATTCTGTTGAACTCAGCTCGACTGAGTAAACTATATTGGACCTCATTATATGATGTTACTCTGTCTTATGATTTCACCATGATTATGATGTTACTATGTTATGCAGTTATGATGTCATGATTATCATATGATTTCTTTATTTTACGATTACAGTATATGCTTATATGTTTTCATTGATGAAATGTGAAATATATGATTCGGTACGTGGATACCATCTTCTTATATGAATTATTGAAGTGTTATATGTCATACGCATCTATGATGAGCTAAAAGGGTTGCACGAAATAAAATGATTTTTGATAGCATGGATCAATTGGCGATCAATGGGAAATGTTTTCTATAAATTTGTATTTTGCAAAATACTAACCTACAGGACACAAGGGCTATGGGATAGCCAGTTACTTGATCTGATATATATTGGAAAGGAAAAACATGTTCATACAGCAAACCTTAGCAGCCAAAATGAGGATACGATAACACAAACTGATAATCCCGATAGAAGCAAAGTATGAGTTGATAAGGGCGTAGGCCCAGTATGTTGAGAGGGATGGATGTGTTTCCCACCCTATGTTTCCATGAGACCCGAGGTCGTGGGAGGGCCGTGCTGAGACACGCTCCCCATGTTGTTGTGATGACGATGGTCGGATGCCTGCTAGGGGAGGATAGGTCCGCTGTTCAGCCGACGCTATCGCTCTCAAGTTCTATGTGGTCAGATGGGTGAGTCCGACATCCACTGTTGTACTAGTAGAGGAAGGATAGGGAGGATGCTGGACGTAGGTTATGATGGGAGGTTTTTGGTTTGGGGAAGAAAGAAGTTGGGAGAACAGAAGGTTTGGAGAACAGAAAGGTTTTGAGAACAGAAGAAAACACTGCTCTCGGGATTATCAGATTGTGGGCTCGGGGGCTTGGAAATCCTTTGATTTCCAAGGGCCAGCAAGATAATAGCTGGTCGGTAGGGTGGACACTTCATTTTGGCTGCCTAAGAGGTTATACAACCTGCTACAACTTACGGTTAGCATCAGCATCAGGTAATTTCCGTTATTTGACTATTATGCTAAAACTTACTGTAAACATGCATAACTTGCTATTTACTGATTTACTGAGTTGTGAAACATATTCTTATGCTGGAACATGATTGTTGAAAAGGAAATATTGATATGTTTGTTTATTTTAAATTACGAATGTAAGGTTGGTAAAAACACGACAAAACACTAAATATCATTTAGACGCATAGTAGTTGTTAGAAATTTACTCCCATACACTTGATAAAGTTTAATAAGTAGAAAATTAACTCTGAAATTTTACTCAGTGCTCTGCTGTAAAAACCAGAGCACTACAGATGGTATCAGAGCCTTTGTTCACACTCTTGAACCTACAGGCCTATTCATGCTTCACCTAGAAAATCTACTTGATAGTTTACCTACTTGACCTCCAGCCATAGTAAGCTTCTGAGGTACACCTACAAAAGGACAATGAGAATAACATTAGAAAATGAAAGAATATATATATACCTATAATTATATTTTCATTCTTTTTGCTGCACACCCAAAAGACTAGTATGATTTGGCAATGGAAATTCTACGCTAATCTACCAAACATATGCAAATTTTCAGGGTTACAGATTTTAGTTTATTATTTAAATTATGATCTTCTTACAATATCCCTATTGATATCCAAGCTATAGACTGTACTTATTCGAACTCAGTCAATTTGAATGTGCATGTATATTCGACTTAAATATCTTATCAAATACAGAATTCCCCTACCATTTCCTCTAAGTGATAAACTAAAATTATTCACATGTTGTTCCATGTCTAATAGAATAGAATCTCTGTGTTACCTATTCTATTAAATGTGCACTAGGACTTGTTATATATAACCGGAGGATAAAATCCAGAAACTATCATCTATTCCTAAATTCATGGAATTCAAAAAAAAAAAACAAGGTACGTAACTTGCAAAACAAATGATTTTAAAATTTTGCAAGGATACATAATTTTAATCTAATTTAAAATTGTGCAGGTATATATATATATATATATACTTGGGAGTTACATATTTTCGGCTTACACCTGCAAGCCGCAACAAACAAAACAGTAAATATATATGTAATAAGTAAATAAAATAAATAAAAGCAAGCATTCAAGGGAATAGAATAAGAATTTTTTTTCTTTAAAGAGCTTAGTCAATGCATAAAGAAAAAAAAAAGAAAAAAATCCCCTACAAATCAATGGCTATACAAGTTATTACAAACCAAACTTATATTTGCGGCCAGCTGGAAATAGTAAGCCAATACAGTAAATAAACATCTCTTACTCGTATCAAGAAATATATAAATTACTTGAGACAGGAATAAAGTTTGAAATTAGTTTTCTCCGTTAAATAGAGATTTAGAGACAGTATCCAGAGATGGATTTACTTACCAAATCGGAAATAATGCGAACAGGACTAGCCACAGTGCAGTAGATGCTAACCTTGGAGGTGGCTGCCACGATTTATTTTGCAGCCCCTGCCAGCCATATGCGCCAGGCTTGCTTGGCTTCGACTTCATGTTAGGGTTGGTGCTGAAGCCGTGGGAAAGGCAGGAAACAGAGGTGGTGACATTAAAAGACTCGCATAAATTATTCTAAATGATATTTAGGCCCAGCCACGCTCAGCACCGAGAGCATTGCCAACCCATTGAAAAAAAAAAAAAAAACAACACAGAAAAACCTCATTGCCAACCCGTTGAAAAAAAAAAAAAAAAAACACAGAGAACACGCGAGAAAGAAAAACGACTCATGGCAACTTTCATAGATCTCAAAGGTATTTTTTTTCAAACCAAGGCAAATAACTTGGACCTGCGTTTAATTGCGGCGGCTGCTATGTGGGCTGCTACTCCTTCTGTAGGACACGCTGCGATTGATACGGGTTAAGCCCATACACTCAGCACCAAGAGTGTGACCAGTAGCCACGGATAGAGAGCGCCCACACTCACTACAACGGTCCAAGCGCCCAGACCAGGAAGTATTTCTCTCCTAATAGTTATAACAAGCCCAGCCCTAGCTCTGGACAGCTGAGGGCTTACCAAGTGGCTGAACAAGCAAGAATGGTAGTTTTGTCCTCTATATTTTCAGCTGCTGCCAATCGATCAAGTAAATCATTTACATCTTTAATCTTTAAGCCACCAGAAAACGTCCTTTGCCTTTGGTACAGAACCTCCACTGTGACTCTGGGAAAATTGCCCACGTTGGCACCCTTCTTTCATAGTACGATTGCCTCCAGCATCTCGCAGAATCCGACTCCTGGGCCCCTTGTTAATTAGATAACCGTGAACCAATTTCAATTTCATCATTATTCCCCTACAGTTGACAGGCCATGTCTGTGCGCATCTCCTGCTGTATCATGTTGGCAATATCCAGTAGATTGCTGAGCATAAAACGTGGGGGAGGCCCTTTGAATCCCTGCTTTTCAGAGCTCCATGGAGAGCCCATGGCGTCCATAAGTATTTGATGAAGAAACATAGCAGAAAAGGGGATATTCCAGCGATAAATAGTGTGAATAGCAGACCATTGATACCAACTCCCGAGACTCCGAAGACATCCATGAGGAAATGGGAATAGGGAAAAATAAATCCAGTCAGAGTTTAGGGGCTATGAACACAAAATAATGGTGAGTAGACGAATGTTTGTACTAGAATTTCTTCCGAATAGTGAGCGTCTTCGATCCATATACCTATTTTTAAGCAAATGGCTTTTCGTGGGACGAGCTTAACCCAAGTAAAGGCAGGGTATAACGGGGCTAGATTTACCGGGGTTATACTACCTCTGGGGACTACCGAAGCCCAGGGTTGTTACAGAGGGCTTCTTCGGAAGAATATCACGACTTTACAGAAGCCCAGGGTTTGTGAAGTAGAGATTATACCTGAAATCAGACGGAGCTTGAACCACTTTCCATGGCGGAGTTGCCGAGCCAGAAAGGAGAGGAAAAGGGAGTTCACGCGCGCGAGGGAGGTGGAGATTTGATATAAGGAAGATTGCCTTCAACTGGGGCTCCTCGCCGGAGTCCGCCTGGTAGCATGCACACCAGCGCGTGGCATGCATGCAGCCCGATCCGTCCCCGTGGGCTCCCTTGTGCCATTGGATAGGCAAATGGCGGAGGAGGTCTTGGGTGTGAGGAAGGGCAAGTGTGGCTAGGCTGGAAAAGGCGGATGGAGGTGCCGATTGTGGAAAGGGATAGGAGAAGGTGACGGTGGAGTGGGAGACACGAGGAGGTAGGTAGGGTGGACGCGCGTCGAAGTCCGCGTGAGATGTTATAATGTTTAAAAGAAAAAAAAATAATAATAAATGGTTTAAAACTTGAAAGAAATTGTTTAATGTTTCAAATTGTTTAATGTTTAAAATTATTTAAATTGTAAATTTTTATTGTTATAAAATTTAAATTTAATTAATTTTGAAAATTTAATTATTTAAAAGTTCAATTGTAGTTCTTTCAAAATTGATATTTATAATATATATATATTGCTAAAAGTATGGTACGGTGAGATATAATTGTAAATTTAATGCAATATATATATATAATAGTTTTTAGGTTGATTTAAAATTCATATAAATAAAAGTTAGATTATGATTAGAGTCTCTATGTTTAGGATTAACTTTAATTAAACCTAAAGTTGATTAGAGGATTCAGAATTTTAAGATAAATTAATGTTAATTAGGTTGTTTAGATTAAAGGGTAACATTTAAAGTTAACTAAAATAGAGATATTAAAAATTTTGCCGAGATTTCAACTCCTAGTCGAAGGGATGAAAGAGACCCGAAATCTCAAAAACAAGACACCATTAAGACCAGCATGACGAGCTGAACACCATGACATGATTGTTTAAATAAAAACGACTATAGATTTTCCTGCGCTAATCTTGACAATTTGTTATCTCATGATGCAAGTTATTGAATACCTACATTTTAGTTCCGCATATATTTGATTGAACAACTAAGGATATGATTTTATTTCAATAACTCAGGAACTATCATGGTAACAACACGCAGAGGTCGAGGTCGGGGTCAAGGTCGACCACCGTCACCACCACCTCCGCCACCGTCAACACCGCCACGACCAACCTCAACACCAGAAATGCAGATCATAATGAGGTCCTTGGAGGCTATTATGACCACGATGAACAGGCAGTCGGAAAGGGCCGTCGAGGTGGAAACCACTCAAGTGAGTCGAGAGAACTCTGAAAGGGCACATGGCCCAAGACTGGAACCGATTCAGGACATATCGAGGGAGTTGCAAAAGATAAAGGTTCCAGAGTTTTCAGGAGGACGACCTGGTAAGCATGCCGAAGCATGGCTGGAAGGCATGAAGAGATGCTTCGCATTGAATGAGTACACATCTAGTTCCAAGGCTAGGATGGCCGTCTTCCAGCTTAAAGGTGATGCTTTGAATTGGTGGTCAGATCTCGAGAAGCAGTTGCACCTTACTCCTCTTACAACTTCTTGGGAACTGTTCGAGGAAAGGTTCCACATGAAGTATTTGCCAAATTATTACAAGGAAGAACAGGCAGGTGCACTCCATGCCTTAGTACAGGGAGACAAGACGGTGGAGGAGTATGAATCTCGATTTATGGAACTGGTAAAATATGTTCCTTACCTTGATGCAGATGATTGTCAGGTAGAGCGTTTTGTGTATGGACTTAACTACAAGATTAGAGCTGCGGTGCGGATGTGGAAGCCAACTTCAGTTGCCATGGCAGTTGAGTATGCTCATTATGCAGCGGATATGTCAGATGGAAAAGGGGGTAGTAAGTTGACAGGAACCAATCAATATGTTTCAGGGAAGGCGTCACGTCCTTACTTCAGGGGAGGACAATCTAGACTTCCTCCTTATGGTAACAGGTTCACACCGAGGGGTAATACTTCAGTTAACTCAATCTCGCAGGCATCGTCCGCAACCCACCAAAGCCAGGGACGTACACAGGGAAGTTCCTATAGAGGAGCAAGGGGTTTTAGAGGAACCAGGGGAAGGAACTCATCTCAGAGGATTCCTCCGAGCAACATGCAAGCCCCTCCCAATCTCTCTTGTTGGGGATGCGTGTTAATATTTAATATGCTAAGACTAAAAATAGCAGAATTACATTCCATTTCACAATAATAGCATATACAGGATCACTGAAGAAACAACAAGCATAGCATAAACACAAGAGACACAGATTTATCCTGGGAAACCCTCATGGGGTAGAAAACCCAGTAAAGCTTCCTCAATATAGATGACCAACAATACACAAAGATGCAAACCAAAGATATGATCTCCTCCTCCACCATAGCAGACCTCTCCTCCACAAGTGCTCCTTTCTCAAGTGAGTGTATGTGTGTATAATGAGGAACACACCTCCTCTATTTATACACTTCTCTGATATGTATTTTACACAAGTACATGTAGGCTCGTATTTAACCATTAGGTTAAATACCCCATTATAACTGACTGGGCCGACCCCTTTAGGGTGGTCTAATAACCCTTTGACCCACATAACACATTTAGGGCCGACCCCCACTAGGGAAGTCTAATAACCCGAGTTACCACATTCCGACGGAGGAATAAACATCTCCGGATATATAATAAGATCTTCACGGAGGAATGAATCATCTCCGGAATAATAAAGTACAAATATAATATTCTTTGAAGTTACAATATCTCAACACTCCCCCTTAACGAGAAGGATATTATAACAGCATCTGCCCGAGCAAGGAGTCATCAACATCATACATGATACATCTTTAAATCATTGGAAGCTTTCTCAACATCATTAGTAACTCAAGCAGTTACTGGAACATCTTCAATACTGGAACATCGACATCTTCAGTATTGAGTCTTTATCTTCTGTAGCACTTGAATAGCTACAACAATATCATCATCTGGATCTTCACGATACACGATCATCAGCATCATCATCTCACGATCATCAGCATCGTCATCACACGATCATCAGCATCGTCATCACACGATCATCAGCATCGTCATCTCACGATCATCAACATCGTCATCACACGATCATCAGCATCGTCATCACACGATCATCAGCATCGTCATCACACGATCATCAGCATCGTCATCACACGATCATCAGCATCGTCATCTCACGATCATCAACATCGTCATCACACGATCATCAGCATCGTCATCACACGATCATCAGCATCGTCATCACACGATCATCAGCATCGTCATCACACGATCATCAGCATCGTCATCACACGATCATCAGCATCGTCATCACACGATCATCAGCATCGTCATCACATGATCATCAGCATCGTCATCTCACGATCATCAACATCGTCATCACACGATCATCAGCATCGTCATCAATACAGGTATCCATAACAATACAAGTATTCACATCATTAGTACAAGTATTCATGCCAATACAAGTATACATATCATCAATACAAGTATCCATACTGATACAAGTAACCACATCATCAATACAAGTATCCTACCGATACAAGTAATCACATCATCAATACAAGTATCCTACCGATACAAGTAACCACATCATCAATACAAGTATCCTACCGATACAAGTAACCACATCATCAATACAAGTATCCATACCGATACAAGTAACCACATCATCAATACAAGTATCCATACGATACAAATAACCACATTCATCAATACAAGTATCCTACCGATACAGGTAACCACATCATCAATACAAGTATCCTATCGATACAAGTAACCACATCAAAAATCACTTTCTCGGAGACCATACGTCTACGGATCAATTCAGGGACCTAAGTCCGGGGATGATACAATCCCCACTTCTCGGAGGCCACACATCTACGGATCAATTCAGGGACCGCAGTCCGGGGATGATACAATCCCCACTTCTCGGAGACCTCACGTCTACGGATCAATTCAGGGACCGCAGTCCGGGGATGATACAATCCCCACTTCTCAGAGACCTCACGTCTACGGATCAATTCAGGGACCGCAGTCCGGGGATGATACAATCCCCACTTCTCGGCATGGGGGGTTCACTAGCGAGGAAATATCGTATCACGTCCATTCATATTGGGGGTTTGAATACTCTTAAAAACCTCAAAAATATATCGCCCCATATTAAGGGGTCAAGGGGGGTTTTTAATTTGACATAGTAATATAAATATTGGGGGTTATTTTATTTGGGTGGGCCAAGGAATAACCCCCAAATCATGGGATGGGTTCATACCTCCAAATCGCGGGCTCGATTCATACCCACTTAAAACTTAAGGAGCCTCCATTTTTATTTGATATTGCTTATGATCCTAAGTTTTGCATAAATATGATAATAATGCACCAATGATAATATCGATGGAAGTCTCTTTGGATTACTGCCCTTGATCAATCCTCATTTAATAGATTATTTAGGCTTGGTTTGAATTGATGTTATATTGTTTTTCATCTTTATGTTAAGAGATGTAGCTAATTGGGAGTTCCGGATTTGAACAATTGCATTGTATTTTTTTAGGCATTTGAGTAAAAGATCTAACTCTTCATTTTCTAGGTCGGGGTTTAGCTTTATAATGAGATTCAATCAATCCTTTCTCCATGACAACCAAATAAAGTGAGATCGATCTTTCTTGGTTCACTGGAACAAAGAAAAGTTAGAGCAATTGTTTTTGAATAATTATTTCTTTCAATTTTGTGTATTCTTCTTTAACATTTTCACATTTCCAGTTAGGAATAGTGGTTAGATTGAGTTATATTTGGCACATTCATAATTGTAATTTCAATTCTTATATGCAAGGCATCCATCTTAATATTGTATTGGAACTAACATGAACATAGGTTAAAATCTAAATCCTTATTTGCATACCTTATGTGTTATTGTTTGCATGAAATGGTATCATATAAGTATCACCATTTGTGTATCTTTATAACTATTACATGCTTGAAACCTAACAATGGATATTTTTCCCTCTCCCGTAAAGATTAAAAGAAAACTAGATATAACCCAAGAAAAGGTAAATAAATGTTGTTAATTCCCTTGATTGCAAGAATAAATGTAGAGGAAGTGGAGGAAATTCATATATTGCATCTTGTGAATGACCCAAATCCAAGATATGCACATGATCATATGGTGTTATTGGAAAGTAAGAGGAAATTTTCTATGTTCATTTGGGTTCAAACATCAATGATGTTTGTTTTGATAGGAAGGTAGGGGAGTCCATCCATGACAGGGTTTCAATTTTTCATTTTTATGGAGTTTAATTTATTAAGCTTATTGAAAACATGAGCTCTCTATGGCTATACTTATATTTACATTATATAAAATAGATAGATTGGCAGGATGTGGTGTGAAACATATGCAATTCTCATCTTTTCTAAGCATTGCACTAACTATTCGACTATTAGCCTTTTACATTCTTTGTTATGTTGATCTCTCGACTGGGTTTCCTTTTACGCATTTTGCCTTCCCATTACTATTTCGTTGGGTCTTCCACTATCCAATGCTAGAAATTGATCAATCATCCCTGCAATCTTGGTGGGATCATTATTAGCATTATACTATTATTTTATTTAGCATCATGTTTCCTTATAGGGTGATTCCACGAAGGTGGTTCACCATTTTTGGCGGATAGAATGGAAAAAAATTGTTTTTCGGACCCTCGATCGAGGTATTTTAGAGCCCTCGATCGAGGTTTTAAAAGCTCGATCGAGGGTTTTAAAAGATCGATCGAGGGCTCTAAAATACCTTGATTGAGGGTTTTAAAAAACCTCAATTGAGGGTTTTAAAAAGACCTCGATCTAGCTTTTGAAAGGTTCGATCTAGCTTTTGAAAAGCTCGATCTAGCTTTTGAAAAGCTGATCGAGCTTTTGAAAAGCTCAATCTAGCTTTTGAAAAGCTGATTGAGCTTTTGAAAAGCTAGATCTAGCTTTTCAAAAACATAAAAGGCTCGTTTTACGCCCTCAATCGAGCAAATACCTCGATCGAGATGTTGTTAAACCCTTGATCAAGGTGTTGTTAAACCCTCAATCGAGGTATGTTAAAACCCTTGATCGAGGTATTTTAAAACCCTCGATCGAGCAAATAGCTCGATCGAGGGCTTAAAAAACAAGCCGAGAGCCCTTTTCACTGCAGAATGAAAGTTTTGTCTGCCTTCCACATAGATAAACCATGACATTAAATGTTCATTAATGAGCGGACTTGATACCATTGGATTCGTCAACGAATCCTCTATCCATATATATAAAATTTATGAATTTTTATCTTCATATGTCTTTTGTTTTTAAATTTCTACTAAAACTTGCCCTAAAAAACCCTGCCGACAACTTCGATTGAGCTCAAAGATAAATTCACAACATTCAAAATACACATCCAAAAAATTTGAAAAAATACTCAAGCCCTAGATAAACGCGTCCTCTTCAAAAGGGTATTTTTAGTTTTGCAAATTATGTAAACAATCAAAAGATTTCATGCACGAACACACATGTGTGCAAAATGCAACTGAAATATTCATTGGTTAGTTTCGAAAAATAATAATAAATATAATTTTTCGAGAAAAAATAAAAAAAAAAAAATATGTCAACCCTAGTGCATTCTATCTAGATCATGTTCACATATTTAATTTTTTAAAATTATTACTTTAACGTTAAATTATCGTGCACGAACACAAACTACTTGTTAATTGCTCTTCAAATTTTTGAGTACACACGTTTCATTAAATGAAAATTCGACATGATAAATGACATTGGTATATTTCGAAAAAAATATCATTGGAAAGCCAACATAATTCTCTACATTTCGTTTTTCAACCGCATGTCAAAATTCATTTGGCAAATATGAGTTTCGAGGGCTTCAATTTAATACATGGATAAAATTTCCGTTTTTCACCGTCATATTTGGCCAAAAAGAGTTACCCATCTTCATGGAATCACCCTATACTAAGATGTTTTAGGGATCATGTTTGTTACAACTTGATAATATGATATATAGGGGGTATTAAAATTGGGTTGATAAAAATGGATACATACAATATCTGGTGAAACTAGGGTTTTCTTAATTGGAAAGGAATATTAGAGGGAGGTTCAACAATAAAATTTTAGGAGGAATTTTTCAATATTTAGTGAAATTAGGGATATTCTTTAATATCATGCGAACGATCGTGATATGTAACAAGTTCACTGAGTGAACCCCCCGTGCTTCTCGGAGACCTCACGTCTACGGATCAATTCAGGGACCGCAGTCCGGGGATGATACAATCCCCACTTCTCGGAGACCTCACGTCTACGGATCAATTCAGGGACCGCAGTCCAGGGATGATACAATCCCAACTTCTCGGAGACCTCACGTCTACGGATCAATTCAGGGACCTAAGTCCGGGGATGATACAATCCCCACTTCTCGGAGACCTCACGTCTACGGCTCTCTTTAGGACTGAAAGTCCAGGGATGATCCAATCCCCTCAACTGTCCACTAAGGACTTCATTCTCGGAGACCTCACGTCTACGGCTCTCTTTAGGACTGAAAGTCCAGGGATGATCCAATCCCCTCAACTGTCCACTAAGGACTTCATTCTCGGAGACCTCACGTCTACGGCTCTCTTTAGGACTGAAAGTCCAGGGATGATCCAATCCCCTCAACTGTCCACTAAGGACTTCGTTCTCGAAGACCTCACATCTACGGCTCTCTTTAGGACTGAAAGTCCAGGGATGATCCAATCCCCTCAACTGTCCACTAAGGACTTTGTTCTCGGAGACCTCACGTCTACGGCTCTCTTTAGGACTGAAAGTCCAGGGATGATCCAATCCCCTCAACTGTCCACTAAGGACTTCATTCTCGGAGACCTCACGTCTACGGCTCTCTTTAGGACTGAAAGTCCAGGGATGATCCAATCCCCTCAACTGTCCACTAAGGACTTCATTCTCGGATACCTCATGTCTACGGCTCTCTTTAGGACTGAAAGTCCAGGGATGATCCAATCCCCTCAACTGTCCACTAAGGACTTTGTTCTCGGAGACCTCACGTCTACGGCTCTCTTTAGAACAAGTGTTCAAGGATGATACAATCCCCACATGTATTCTCATCAATACAAGTACAAGTATCCTCAACCATACAAGTACATTAATCAATACATGTGTCATCAAAAGTATGTATTCTTACCAATACATCTTATCATCAAAAACATGTATTCTCACCAATACATCTATCATCAAAAGCATGTATTCTTACTAATACATCTAACATCAAAAGCATGTATAAGTAAAACAAAGTATTCTAAGTATAAGAGTCCTAAATCTAAATATTTCTAAGTATCTAGGTGTAGAGAACAGGTTACCTCATCATCGACCTTGTTGTTCGATGAGACAATCTCATCATCAGTGACTATACTAATCCCCCTTTCGAGGAGGGTCCTTTTGAGCTACACCAAGCTTGTCTCGGAAGTATTCAAATTTCACTCGAGACAGAGGTTTGGTTGGTAACTTCTTCACTTGACGTAGAGGTTTGGTTAGTACAATGGTAACCTGTTACAAATTCAAACTTTAGTTCCTTCTGCATCATATCTTATTAGATCCCTATGTTCTTTGACTTATCATGGAACACTAGATTCTTTGTCATATTCATACAACTCTATTTGTCACATAGGATCACAGTTGGTTCTATCTCTAATTCAAACCAATCCTGAAGCCAAGCTTCTTCACAACTAGCAGAGCAAGCAGCCATATATTCTGCTTGTGCTGAGAGCCACACTAGACTGCTTCCAGCTAAACCACGAGATCATGGTTAATCCCAGACAATAACATCCTCTTGATGTGTTCTTCCTGTCTGATACACTTTCTTCCCAACCAGCATCTGATTAGCCATCTAAAGTCATGATCTCCAAGATAGCATAGATCAAAGTCTATCGTATCCTTTATGTACCTCATCACATGATTTGCAACTATCGGGTGAACACATCTAGTTTCCACTAGATACTGACTCAAGGTGTTCACAACAAAGCATATATCTAACCTAGTATATGTTAGATACATCAATGACCCAATAATTTGACTGTACAGAGTTATATCCACTAATTCTGATGAGTCATCTCCTAACAGCTTCAAGTTGGAATCCATAAGAGTGGCCATTCCAACATATCAAGTCTTCTCAATATTTCTTAGCATACTTTCTCTGGTTGAGAGAGATTCCTTCTGAGACTTTCCATACTTTTAGACCTAGAAAGTAATGCATCAATCTGAGATCTTTCAATTTCATTTCTACAGTTATCTATCTGTGCCATCTCTCATCAGATGGGTCTATTGATATGAGCCTCAACATCATTCGAACTCTGTGATGAGTTCCTTCGTGCATTCATGTCATATGTGTATAGAAGCCATATTCAACCTTGTAGCAAAGGTTGAGATCCATATCACCCATGGTGATCATTAAGCTCATCAATTGATTATCGATCCTGGGAACCATATAGAACCTGATTCACACTTCTTCTTTAATTACACCATTAAGAGAATGGTCTTATTTTATCCATTTGGAGCAAACATCTCATCATGATTCTCTTCCTCTTTCTAAGAGAATCTTCTAGCCATGAGCCTTCTATATTTTGTTTGATTTGTAAATCTTCTTGTTGAACATCCATTGCTTGTTCAGTGTTCATCATTCATCATGATCTTTCCTACAAATCAAAATTAGGTACATGATTAGTAATACTTCATAATCATCAAATCATATTGACATGATAACCTATTATGCATACAGATATTATTTACATAGTTATGCAACTATTTTGACCAATACTTTGGCACAACACTTTCCCATATCCTGTATGCATACAGTGGCTATCTAGATGCCTTCCATCTCTACCAGAACATACTATCGAGAGTGTGCACAACTCTCAGCATGTCAGCAAAGAGGTTTCATTCTAGACAAGCAACAATGGAATGTTTGTCCAACTTACCAATCATATGCATATTAGTAGTATACTGTTCAATGTTCTATAAATATTTACACTCACCATGATATATTATAGGAATACAAATATGCATACAACCTATTACAGGCAATATCATTTATTATTTCAAATAACAACTCAAATACTTATCTTTTATGTTTGTGTGGTTGCCTCCCGCTTGATCTTCTGTATGTCTTTTGAACTTCTATTCATTCTGTACCACTGTGCATGTTCAAGTGTCATCCTCATGATCTCATATACAAACATACACCCATTAGTATATTCTCAAAACATTCTAATTCTAAATAATCTTGAATATGTACAATCATGATTATTAGTATTCATAGTTTCAAGGAAGTCTTCTTTTACTCGTGCATATTCTTGTTTGATCTAGTTAGTTAAATCATCAACCAAGATAAGAGACATAATATGCATAAACCCTTGATTACTAACCAATCATACCAAGTATACTTACACAACGTAAGATTCTAACATGACATAGGAAAACATACCTGGATTAGTATACCTGCTTAGTTATGTACAACATACCTAAACAATCTCTTCAATGATTTAGAAATCCTGAGCTAGAACCTGCATGTCTCGTAGGTTAAACATAATATAACAAAGTCATACATACCTCGTGAGTCTTTGTCTTCATGTTGTCATGGTCATGGAACTTGATTTGTCTTTTGTGATGTACCTGTGTCTTGTTAGCAGACAACATCAACCTCACACAACACCATAATGCATAAGTACAATCATATAGCCCTAATCAATGAATGTCTTCGATCATTCACATGCATTCATATTGTTACTAGGGTGATAAGACAATTAATAACATAAATCAAGATTGTACTAATAAATAACATGAAGATAAACACATTATGAACTTAATCAAGAATCAGATTTCAAGACATACCTGAACCTCCTTAAGTCATACCTGTCGAGACTTCTTGTAGTCTTCTTATGTAAGGCCTTAGCCTCAACTCCCCCTGAAACTTGATCTGGAGCTTGATTAGGGTTTGCTAGAGAAACCCTAAAGATTCAAACTTTGAATTTCATACTTCTGAATGGATGAAAGAATATGTCTTGCTGAGCTGATCAAACTGGCATACTTCAATTTTGGAATCTCCAAAATTTGACCCCTCAAAATTGCCTTTGAAACTTCTGGATCTTCTGGACAGGATCCCGAACTAGGGTTTGATGAAGCCCACCCTTCTGCCCAAACAAAAGGTTCGATCCAAGGCTCTAAACTCTTATTTTTCTTAGGAGCTTCCAGCCGTGGTTACAGACTTCAAAAATTCCAACTTTTGCTGAAGCCCTAATTTTCCATCTTTTCGATCAAAATCCCGAACTGGGGTTTGATCAAGCCCGGTCTTCCACCCAACCAAAAAATTCGATCTTGGTCTCTAAATTTTGATTTTCCTGAGTAGCATTCAGCCATGGACTCTGATTCCAAAAATTCTAACTTTCTCCGAAACCCTAAATTCCGGAAGCCATGAATAAAGGTGTTCCAAAAATAATTCTGTTTTGACAGAAATATGCACCTGATTGTTTCTTCTATAAATCTGAAATTTTTGCTCCACAGGGTCTGAAACCTTTTTTCTGCAGTAGCATGACCTTTCATCTTTCCATCCTGATAGGTCTGACCTCAATTGGGTTTTCTGAGAGAAAGTTATGCCAAGTGTCGCAACGTGACCTGTTTATGGGATAAAACAGGAGAGCGAACTTGTACAGCATGCCACGTGTCACTGTTTGAACTTCGACCTCTGAAAACTTTTCTTGAGATAGCTCGACCTGTTATCTTTCCATCCTGACAGGTCTGACCTCAATTGGAATCTCTGAGAGAGAGTTATGCCAAGTGTCGCAACGTGACCTATTTATGGGATAAAATAGGAGAGCGCACTTGTACGGCATGCCACGTGTCACTGGTTCACCTTCGGCCTCTGAAAAAGTTTCCTGAGATAGTACAGTCTGTGTACTACCTGTCACTTTTTACGAAATTTCATTTGGATCTTCCTAGCCCAAGTTATGACCTTTTTCCTAAGGTCACCTGATTTTGACTTAGATCTGGAGATTTAAGCTTCGTCCTGTAACAATTTCAGATCCGAAAACTTCGCCAAAACGGATTTATAGCGAAAGTGCTACAATGACTGGTTTTTGCTATGTAAAACCCTAACCTTCAAATTGTCGTAAGTAAAGCAAGTGTCGTTAGTGCCATACCTTGTCTTCCTTCAGGTTAGCTCTGATACCATGTTAATATTTAATATGCTAAGACTGAAAATAGCAGAATTACATTCCATTTCACAATAATAGCATATACAGGATCACTGAAGAAACAAAAAGCATAGCATAAACACAAGAGACACAGATTTATCCTAGGAAACCCTCATGGGGTAGAAAACCCAGTAAAGCTTCCTCAATATAGATGACCAACAATACACAAAGATGCAAACCAAAGATATGATCTCCTCCTCCACCATAGCAGACCTCTCCTCCACAAGTGCTCCTTTCTCAAGTGAGTGTATGTGTGTATAATGAGGAACACACCTCCTCTATTTATACACTTCTCTGATATGTATTTTACACAAGTACATGTAGGCTCGTATTTAACCATTAGGTTAAATACCCCATTATAACTGACTGGGCCGACCCCTTTAGGGTGGTCTAATAACCCTTTGACCCACATAACACATTTAGGGCCGACCCCCACTAGGGAAGTCTAATAACCCGAGTTACCACATTCCGATGGAGGAATAAACATCTCCGGATATACAATAAGATCTTCACGGAGGAATGAATCATCTCCGGAATAATAAAGTACAAATATAATATTCTTTGAAGTTACAATATCTCAACAATGCGGAGGTCCTCATTTCCAGCGAGACTGTCCCAAGGGTCGGTCAAGCAGCAGGAACAGGGAAGGAAAGGCACCCATGGATAGTTCGGGTAACAGTCATCGGATTCATGCAGCGGTTCATAACCACCAAGCAGAACATCAGTCTACCGTAGTAGAATCCACTGGTAAAGTAAACAACATCAAACTTAAAATTTTGTTTGATCCAGGAGCAACTGATAGTTTTATTTCACCATTTGCATTAGATAAATGTGGGTTGGCAGCCTACGAGCACGAGGATTTCAAACTGGTTGAAATGGCTTCAGGAGCTAAGCAAACAGTAGGTCTTAAAGTGAGAAGTTGTGAGGTTGACTTAGGAGTGTGCACCACTAAGTTGGATGCTTATGTCACCAATTTGGGGACTTATGACCTCATTATTGGCATGGATTGGTTAGAAGACCATAGAGCTTTCATAGACTGCTATGCGAAGATGGTGTTGTGCCTCGATGACGAGGGAAGGACAATTCAAATCCAAGGCTTGAAGAGGAAGATATCCCTTCGTTTCATCTCTATGGTGAAATCTAAGAGGTGCCTAAGACAAGGATGCCAGTTGTTCGTTGTGGAGGCCGTGAGCGATAGTAAAGGACCTTCCTTGAATTCCTACCCATTACTTTCCGAGTTCAAGGATGTCTTCCCGAAGGAATTGCCAGGACTACCTCCAGAAAGAGAGCTCGATTTCACAATCGAACTAAAACCTGGTGCAGAACCTATCTCAAAAACTCCTTATAGAATGACAACTCCAGAGCTCCGTGAGTTACAGATCCAGTTAAAAGAATTGCTAGATTTGGGACTGATTAGACCTAGTATCTCACTGTGGGGAGCACCAGTGATCTTCGTTAAGAAGAAGGATGGATCTCTGCGACTGTGCATAGATTACAGAGATTTGAACAAGGCCACCGTGAAGAACAGGTATCCCATACCAAGAATTGATGACCTCTTTGATCAAATGAAAGGTGCGTCAGTCTTCTCAAAGATTGATTTACGATCAGGGTATCACCAGTTGAGGATCAAGGAAGGAGACATTCCTAAGACTGCCTTTCGAACTCGATTTGGGCATTACGAGTTTGTAGTGGTACCATTTGGTTTGACCAATGCTCCAGCTGTATTCATGAGCCTCATGAATGGTGCCTTCCGAAAATACTTGGACCACTTTGTTCAGGTATTCTTAGATGATATTCTTATCTATTCTAAAAATGAGAAGGAGCATGAGGAACACTTGCGGTTAGTCTTGACATGCCTGAGGGAACATAGACTTTATGGTAAATTATCAAAGTGTTCCTTCTTCCAAAAATAGATTCACTACTTGGGGCACATCATCTCAGGTGAAGGGATCTCTGTAGACCCAGAAAAGGTAAAGGCCATTGAAGATTGGTCAATTCCAAGGAATGCTCATGAGGTGCGCAGCTTCATGGGGTTAGCAGGCTATTACCGGAGGTTTGTGGAAGGATTTTCTAAAATTGCAAAACCTATTACCACCTTGCAACGCAAGGGAATCCGGTATGAATAGACCGATGAATGCGATGCCGCTTTTACAGAGTTAAAAAGATTGTTGACAAGTGCACCGATCTTGCGGGTACTAGACATGGATAAAGATTCCATGGTATGCACCGACGCCTCGAAGCAAGGACTAGGAGCGGTGTTGATGCAGGAAGGTGGGGTAATAGCTTATGCATCTCGAAAGTTGAAACCTCATGAGGAGCAGTATACCACGCATGATCTAGAATTGGCAGCAGTAATGTTGGCACTAAAATTATGGAGGCACTACCTAGTTGGTAGAAGCTTCACCCTTAAAACAGACCATCAGAGCTTGCAGTACATCTTTACCCAAAGGGATTTGAATTCTAGGCAAAGAAGATGGAGTGAGTTCATGAGTGAATATGACTTTGGTATCTCTTACATCAAAGGAAAGGAGAATGTGGTGGCAGACGCTCTAAGCCGAAGGCCGAGACTTTTCTCCTTAATTCCCTTGAAGGTTGACTTGAGGGAAAGGGTACTAGGACAACTATTGGGCGATAGTTGGTATCTAAAAGTAACCTCAGCTATTCAAAATGGAAAGGAACAGGAATTGAAGTATGATGGGTACCATCTTGAGGAAGATGGATTGTTGCGGTATCAGGGAAGGATGTATGTTCCTAAGGAAGGTGATATCAGGAAAACAATCCTTAGAGAGGCCCATAGATCACATTACTGTGCGCACCCAGGGGTGAAGAAGATGTATGCTGACATGAAGCAACTCTTCTTTTGGCCAGGTATGAAGATGGATGTAGTGGATTTTGTTTCGAAGTGCCTTGAGTGTCAACAAGTGAAGGCAGATCACCATCACCCGGCCGGTCTCCTACAACCGCATGATATCCCTATGACTAAATGGGAAGTCATTTCCATGGACTTCGTTGTAGGATTACCACTCACATCTCTGAGACATAATGCTATTTTGGTGGTAGTCGACAAACTGACCAAAAGTGCTCACTTCATTCCAGTCAGAGACACCTATGATGTGACAGATGTGGCAAGGGTATTCATAAATGAGATTGTACGTCTTCATGGAGTTCCTAAAAAGATAATCTCTGACAGAGACCCTAAGTTCACCTCCAGATTTTGGACAAGCATGCAGTCAGCATTAGGGACACAGTTGAACTTAAGCTCAGCTTATCACCCTGAGACAGATGGACAGACAGAGAGAGTGAATCAAGTGATGGAGGACATGCTTAGGATGTATGTTATGGATCAACAGACACAGTGGGAGAAATATCTTCCTTTAGTGGAGTTTGCATACAACAATAGTCATCATATCTCCATTGGTATGCCGCCATATCAGGCATTGTATGGGAGGCCGTGCAGGACACCACTCAGTTGGGACAGGTTAGAGGATCGAGTTTTAATTGGGCCTGAATTGATTCAGGAAATGGAGGAGCAAGTGTTACAGATTACGCAGCGGCTGAAGGAAGCACAGGATAGGCAAAAGAGTTACGCTGATGCACACAGATCGGATAGAACTTATGAAGTAGGGGATCGTGTATTTATTCGCATCAGACCAAATAAAAGTACCATTCGGTTTGGGAAGGGTACCAAGTTGTCACCTCGCTTTATAGGTCCATTTGAGATTCTTGAGAAAATCGGACCAGTTGCTTATCGTCTTGCGCTGCCACCCCACTTGCATAAAACTCATAATGTATTTCATGTTTCTGTATTACGACATTACATAGCTGATGAAACTCACAAAATTCATTGGAAGGAATTGCAGGTCTCGGACGAGGGAACCTTCAGGGTCGAACCATTACGTATACTTGATCGTAGGGTTCGACAGCTCCGTAGTCGCCATGTGGATCAGGTTAAGGTCCAATGGGACAAGTATAGCCCCGGGTCTGCTACTTGGGAGGACGCAGAGGCCATGCGTCGAGATTTTCCCTCACTATTTTGACCATAACTTCGGGACGAAGTTTCCCGAAGGGTGGGTGTATGTAATGCCCATATTTTTGATTCGGCATATTTATTAGTTAGACACACCATACTTTATTTCTTATATATTCTGTTGAACTCAGCTCGACTGAGTAAACTATATTGGACCTCATTATATGATGTTACTCTGTCTTATGATTTCACCATGATTATGATGTTACTATGTTATGCAGTTATGATGTCATGATTATCATATGATTTCTTTATTTTACGATTACAGTATATGCTTATATGTTTTCATTGATGAAATGTGAAATATATGATTCGGTACGTGGATACCATCTTCTTATATGAATTATTGAAGTGTTATATGTCATACGCATCTATGATGAGCTAAAAGGGTTGCACGAAATAAAATGATTTTTGATAGCATGGATCAATTGGCGATCAATGGGAAATGTTTTCTATAAATTTGTATTTTGCAAAATACTAACCTACAGGACACAAGGGCTATGGGATAGCCAGTTACTTGATCTGATATATATTGGAAAGGAAAAACATGTTCATACAGCAAACCTTAGCAGCCAAAATGAGGATACGATAACACAAACTGATAATCCCGATAGTAGCAAAGTATGAGTTGATAAGGGCGTAGGCCCAGTATGTTGAGAGGGATGGATGTGTTTCCCACCCTATGTTTCCATGAGACCCGAGGTCGTGGGAGGGCCGTGCTGAGACACGCTCCCCATGTTGTTGTGATGACGATGGTAGGATTCCTGCTAGGGGAGGATAGGTCCGTTGTTCAGCCGACGCTATCGCTCTCAAGTTCTATGTGGTCAGATCGGTGAGTCCGACATCCACTGTTGTACTAGTAGAGGAAGGATAGGGAGGATGCTGGACGTAGGTTATGATGGGAGGTTTTTGGTTTGGGGAAGAAAGAAGTTGGGAGAACAGAAGGTTTGGAGAACAGAAAGGTTTTGAGAACAGAAGAAAACACTGCTCTCGGGATTATCAGATTGTGGGCTCGGGGGCTTGGAAATCCTTTGATTTCCAAGGGCCAGCAAGATAATAGCTGGTCGGTAGGGTGGACACTTCATTTTGGCTGCCTAAGAGGTTATACAACCTGCTACAACTTACGGTTAGCATCAGCATCAGGTAATTTCCGTTATTTGACTATTATGCTAAAACTTACTGTAAACATGCATAACTTGCTATTTACTGATTTACTGAGTTGTGAAACATATTCTTATGCTGGAACATGATTGTTGAAAAGGAAATATTGATATGTTTGTTTATTTTAAATTACGAATGTAAGGTTGGTAAAAACACGACAGAACACTAAATATCATTTAGACGCATAGTAGTTGTTAGAAATTTACTCCCATACACTTGATAAAGTTTAATAAGTAGAAAATTAACTCTGAAATTTTACTCAGTGCTCTGCTGTAAAAACCAGAGCACTACACCGTACACCAACTCCAAATTAAAATCAGACTTCACAATAAAATTTGTTCCCAAATCTAACATTCCATTATGTTTCCCAACAACAAAAATATTCATTGCAAAGGATTCACCTTCCTTAACATCTTCATCAAATGTATCCTATGATTTAACTTCCGTTTGCATTTTAGGGACGTGCTCTACCCATTTCCTGGATTGCTTTGGTCACTTCCAAATGCACTTTGTTTCACATGAGGATCCACATTTTCCTCTTCTTCCTATAGGCCTTTATTTTTTTTAATATCATATTCTCTACCTTCATTTGCACGCTCCTTTATATTTTACATCATGTTATATATCACCTCATCAAAACATAAGGCCCACTTTGTCATCCAAGAAAATATTCACGAGAAATTTGTAGCCTTCCTTCCTGCTACACATCCTCCAATATGGAAACATACCTTTATCATGATCAGATTTATCTCACAGCTCATGTCATCAATCATATTCTCCACTTGCATGACATATCCTACCACGCTGGTAATAAGATGCACTTCCTTCATTTCCATGGATTCTTTGGAAACAATCCTCAAGGATTTAATATCCTTCACACATTGAATCTTCCAATCCATTGTAATACCTGCAAAACAACCAATTGCTAAAGTATTGGGTTTTGTAAATCCTTCCAAAATCATATCCTTCATGGTATCTTCAAGCATTATTTTTGAACCATACCTATCTTCCATATGTAGCACGATTTCAAATGTACTCTCATACCCCGCAATTTCATGATTTCTTCCAGCATTAGAATAATGTACCTCACCTCCAAATCAACTTGGAGACTTTCCCCATCACTTTCTGCAAGTAAAATATACCTTACCTACTATTTTCGTTCACTATCCCTCATTTATACAACCACTGCACAAAAATTATCTTGAATATGATATTCCTTAGCCACACCTTCTTCCAATACATTATTTGCCAACAATTTTTTATTATGTACAAATATCAGAAGAAAAATATCAACAATCTGTAAAAGACTTACCAATTCAATTTCAGAAATGTTCCTATGCTTCCTAGTTGTTGCTTGTTCCCTATTCACCCACACATGCATCTCCAACATGGTGTTCATGCTTCTCACACAAACTCTCACTCTAATGGAGAAACTCAAAATAAATACTAGTTGAGTTGTCCTTTTCTCAATTGTTCTTATGGAAAACTAATAACATGTTTCCTTAATAAATACATCCATAGCAAATCCACTCTGCTCTTCTATCTTCAACATAAATATTTTAATGAATTTCCATGTACACCCGAGATAAAACACACCTCTTCTTGCCATAACAAATCCTTCATACTTTCGGGTTGCTTCACTAGTTATGCTCATCCATAGGTTTTTATTATTAAAGAAATATGGAATTTCCCATTCATCAAGCCAATATGCTTCCATTTCCTTTGGAACAAACATCATTTTAGGACCACTTGAGTCAGTTCCCTATATTTTAGGATCCAACTCAGTGTTCCAGCTCAGTCCACCTGAGTTAGCTGACTCTTGTGGGGGGTTTATGCTTCGATTTCCATTGATTGTGGCCTCATGCACCATTTTCTGAGTGATTTGCATGACAAACTCATTAATGCACTCTCCTTGGTCAATTAACTGACTGTGTATTTAGTTAACTGAGTTTTGGTTCAATTGAGTTGAGTTTGGGTCTTCCGGAGCACTCCAGTAGTGACAATTCCTATGCTAGACAGACTGAGACTCGAATTATCTTAGGTGATTTGAATTCTCTCCATTGTAACATCATTGTTGACTATACTGATTATTGGATCATGTGACATTATTCTGTTCCTATCTGAGTTCTTATGCATAATTAATTGTCTACTCATTTTTACTGCAATTTTCACTGTAATTCATCTTTTCTGCTAATTTTTTCCCTATGAGGTATACTCAACTCCATGATCTGTTGTGATTTAGAATTTCACATGGTATCAGACCTCAGTGAGCATAGGTTGAGCAACTGCTTTCAGTAGTGCACCAGAAGCCTCTGGATTTTCACGGTAAATCCTTGTGCCATTGCATTGAATTCATTGTAGAAATCCTTTAAGGTTTATCCAAGTGTGAAGGATCCGAAAAAATGTGCCTATTGTCCTAAAGCAATGCTCAATAGTAGTCTATCTCCAAAAATTGATAGTTTTTTGCAGGATATTGAAAGTTTTTCAGTGCAACAGTAGCAGCAGTTCAGCTTGTATTCACTCCAGCAGTTCATATGGATAATTCGAATGCTCCTCTCTCTCCCAGGATCTTGACACCCATCAATTATCTTGATTGGAGGTCTGATACGCAGATGGTGTTGCGCAACAAGTCACTATACAGGGTAACAATGGGAAAGGAAGTTGAACCTCAAGCAACTGTTGAGAAGGCCAAGTATCTGAATAGATTGGATGAAGCATTTGGTTTCATGTGTATTCATATTTCCAGAGATCTACGCTTCCACCTCGATGGATTGAAGACTCCAAGAGAGGTTTGGTTGAAGTTGGAGACCCTCTTCGCAAAACAAAATGAGCTAAGGGGGCATATTCTGGAGAATGAGTTGATTTCTCTTCAACCCAGCAGTTTCGAAACTATCCATCAATTCATTTCCAAATTCAAATCTTTGGTCATGCAATGCAAGCAGTGTGGCATTGAGAAGAAGGATGAGTAGTTGGTGCTATCCATTCTAAGCAAGCTTGGTCCATAGTTCTCCATTTTTGTTTCTACATTCCATTCAGGGAGATTGGAAATCCCCAATTGGAAATTTCCCTCTCTAGATGCATTCACCAAATCTCTCATCCAAGAACAAGACAAACTGATTCAGATGGGCACTTTGCAAGCCTCCAAAAACCAGGCTCTTATGGTTGGGGAGTCATAAAGTGTGAATGCCAAAGGGAAGGAAAGGGTAAAGAGAAGAAGAAATTTGAGACCAAGTAGAATCCAAAGTCTAATCCATCGGAAGGATCCTCCAGCTCCAAGAAGGATAAGCAAAAGGGATTTGAGAAATCCAAGTGTTCCTATTGCAAGAAAGGAAACCGTCCATAAATTTCATGCATGAAGAAGAAGATAGATCAAATGACCAAAATTCTTGAACAACACAACATTTCCCTCCCAAAAGGCACAAGAGAGATTGATTGTGGAAGTGAATTCGATGGCCATGAGATATGCCATGCACTGAAGGCTGTATTTTCACAATCACAAGCCTTCCTCATAGATTCAAGAGCCTCCAACCACATGGTTGCCTCCAAAGAATCATTTTATTCTCTAGATCTCAAATATGGTCCTAGTATTCACATAGGAGATGATTCTTAGATCTCAATTGAAGGCAAGGGCACAATAAAATTAGAGCATGGAAAGTTAAAAAATGTTCTATTTGTGCCTTCTTTGTCAGCAAATTTGTTGTCTTTCTATCAAATGACTCACACAGGTTCACCGAAGAAAGTGGTCTTTGGTCCTAACACAATTGAGATTGCAGAGATCTCTATTTGGAATATTATAGCGAAAGGGGTTGCAAACCATGCCTCGGAGGAATATGAATTCTCTCACTTTTTGCCATACTCTCTACCTACTCCGTTGGAATCTGATGAAGATCAAAGTGATATCTCTTCTAATGAAGATGAGGATCAAGATCTTGATGTTGAGAATAAATTTCAAGCAGATACAAATCTAGATGCCCCCAATCCATGGCCAAGGTCAATATGGACTCACAAAGTCCTTGTAGCTTCTGGAAACATAGTTGGGGATCCATTTGACCATAGAACCACCAGATCTCAGTATCATGCAAAACTTGCACTATGTCATGCAAATCCACTTCTCTCAGAGAGGTGCTACATGATGGTGGGGTTTGATGCACAATCCCTTAAAGAGACTTTCAATGGGGGATCTACAAACAAGTACAAATCTTGGTTGGTTGACAAATGGTACTAAAAGGTTCATGATTTGGACTACAATGAGCCATTCGCTCCAGTAGCAAGAAGGGTTCCTGGAAGAATTATTTTGGAAAATACAGCTTCGACACAGTGGGAGGTACATTAGAGGAGCATATCTAGATCTAGCACCTGCATTTCTATCCTACATTTTTACAAAGGCTTTCACTCAAGAAATTTTTTTCCTTCTCTGATTAGTGTGAAGGTTATTTGAGTTCCCTACTGTTGTCCTATTTTTTTGGGGGGGGGGTTCCTGTAATGTCCCTTATTAGGAATTTTATTAAAATTGCAACTTTTCACTTTTTTTCCCTAGTTCGACCATTGACTAGTTTTGATCTCTAGGTCCCAAATTTGCCCCAAATGATCCCAAATCTTCTGAGAAGGTATATGAATGATATTAGAACATAAATATGTGTTTCAGGGATTCCTTTGTACCTTTAAAACACTTCTCCAAATACTCTTTCAATTCTGGTCAATGTAGGTAACTTTACTAGTGATTTCCCTTTGACTAGTATTGGTATCTAGCTCTCAAATTGACTCCAAATGCCTTCAAATCTTCAAGGAAGGTTTATGAATGATATTAGGAATTGAATATGATGTTTAGGGACAACATATGGCCACCAAAAGACCTCTTCAAACTCTCTTAAGATTCTGGACCAAGTATGTAATTTTACTAGTAATTTGGGGTTCAAATCCCCCTAAGGTAAGTACTGAAAATGGCTTCCCAAATGCCTCCAAACCCACTCAAATTTATGAACAGAGGTATGTAATGTGTTAAGTATGTTATAAAGGTCTCATATGCACCATTAATGTTTTATTACAACTGTTCTCACCCTCTCCCATTCAACCGCAAAAATCCCCAATTCGACCCTTGGGGAAATGACACTATTTCTTCTCCCAATGCAATTAAACTGAGTAAAAATGCTTCAAATGCTCAAGTACAGTACATGAAACTTGTATAAGATATCCATGGCAGTATATTTATCACAAATATATCAGAGAATCATCCATTCATTCTAAATCATCATCAATACATTGGCTCACAACAAGGTAGTGGGGAAATGGCATTGTTCTTCCATTAAAAATGAGATTTATACATTTCTACTTGGAATTTCGACCTGAAAATTTTTGGAGATGAAGAAAAGAGTATTTAATTCATATTAAAAAAGAAATGGGGCATTAGAATCTCCCCCAAAGAGTACAATAGCTCACCAAAACGGCCCTCCCTCAAGGATCAAGGATATGCCATCAAAATTGGAAATGGTTGAAGGAGCGAACTGCAATAGAAGAAACCATGAGCTGCCCTGTAGCTTACACCTACAAATAAAGACTCTATTAAAGCTCCAAATGAAAGGTCTAAATGGCCTTTCCAATTTCCAACTTGGATGGGAATCTTTCACCCTCGAAATTGGCTAAGGCAAGAAACTAGTCATCCACTAGCTCTCCCTCTTCACAAATGCAATTGCAAATTCTACAAATGATCAAAAGATTGTTTCATTCTTTGTTATTGACATTTATAAAGTTCTAATGGCCTCCATGGGTCGAATTCCTTCCAAGAGACTCATGCCAACTCAAGTTGGGAAGAGATTCCAAAGAACGCCACTTGTACAACAATTCCTAGTCTCCCACTTCCACCAAATCACATGTGGAAGCATCTTAGCTGCCCTAACACCCTTGAGCGCCCTCTTGGAGTCTATTTTTAGCCCTGACATGTCATATATGTCATATGTCATCCTTTAGGTCTGATTTGTGTCATAGGTGTCATAGCATCTTCATCATTGTTGTCATAGAGCTAGGGAATCTAGCCCAAGTGTCTCACTAGCTCCAAATTGCCTCTTCCTCTTCCATAGGAGTTACTCTTCCTCTATATTTCGACCTTGGATGAGTCATGCCATGAATAATACCTTTTGGAATCCCCCAAGTATGTTATCATTCACCTTGAATTTGAATTGGTGAGAGAATGATGCCAAATGTAGTGGGGAAATCTAGCCATATGTGGGTCCCACTTCCTCCATGTGTCTTCATGATGAAATGCCACTTTTATTTCAACTTGTATATATTTATTTAGCTCCTTTATTAAATATTTATGCCATTCTAATGTTCAAACATCATTTATTATCCCCATTATTCCAAATCCCAAAGCTTCCACCCCAAAACCTAGGAAGCTAGTAATTTTTCTCCTTAGCAATTATTTGACCTTTAGCATCAATTTGACAAACTCTAATGAATAGGGCCAATGTGATTAGGCCATCGTGACCCAATACCAAATTTGGGACATGACAAATCCTCCCTTTCCAATATTGCTTGTCCTCAAGCAATTTTAAACATGGGTGTTGAAGAACCTGCTTTCTATATAATTCTTTGAAGTTGCCATTGAATTGCCCAACCTTGAGTATTTGAGTTTCCATGAAGATTTTAGAGACGAACCACCATGTTTGCTGCTGCACTACTCTGATAAAAATCACTTTATTAAGTGGGGAAATCCATCTCCCATACTGCTTGTTTCCCCAAAAAATTTGAAACCAATGAGATAAAAATTATTCCAGGGTCCCATTGCTTGTATTGCACCCAAATAATTAAGAGTGCTCTCCAACCCACACCATTAGTTAAGAGGATTCCTGGATCCCATTTTCTTGTATGCATTCTTCCAAACATCATGATTACAAAATATATATCATCAAAGTACATAACTACATAATGAAAATGAATATCAAGGAGGTGCTTCATCAAAGAATCATGAAAGTGCTTATACCTCCAAGCAAGTAGACCACCGTTTTCCAAGTGCATACAAGCTTCAAGTGACAAATCAAATCTGCTCCAATGACATAGGTGAGTATCCCATGTCCTATAAATCTGCTCCAAAAGGATGTGATATGCATCAAAATATTCAGTCATGTATTCTTTCATCCAAGAAGTGAATGAAGAATTTCCACTAAAATCTGAACCAAATAATGAGCAAAAAAAACAAGGAGACTTCAAATGACTCAAAGAAGTCTCACCCATACATCGCTGAATGTGATTATCATAAAGATATAACAAAGTATGTCTCTTCCAACAAAAATGTTCTCCAATCATAAATCTATTCACCCAAGTGCTGGATGAAGTTCCTCAAACATCAAATTAATCAAGTGTTGAGCAAGAAAAACCATGAGTCTTCAAGTGACTCAAATGCATATCATAGGTGCATCCATGTAGATGTGCATCATCATAAAGTAACAAAGGATGCTGCTAAAAATGTGAATAAGAATGTGATCCAACCATATCATCATAAAATGTAAATCTAGGAGTTCCATACTCCTCATGTGGCACCATCAAAAAGAACCCTTTCACCCATACTTCATTGAGACTAATGTTGCAAAACATGGAATTGTAGGATGTAGGAGAATGAACCAAATCACCCAAATGTTCAAAAAGTACTGAAGTTTCATCATGGGAAGGATCCATATGGGTAGCATCATGCAGCTCCTTCAAAAGTGTAAACTCTTTGTCATAGTTTGGTTCCAATGTAGAGGAATCATGCTCTTCTTTAAAAATTGCATAACCTTCATCAAGAGACAATTCAAATTCCTCTTCCACCACATCAAGGGTTTGGATCTCTTCAAGTTCATCTTCAAACACATCAAGAACATTCAAATTTTCACATTTCTCATGATCCACCATGTCATGAGAATCCTCCAAACAATCTACCATTTGAAAATCTGAAACATAAGAGGAAAAACAAGTACCTTGCAACTTTTCAAGAAGTTGCTCATTTTGAATTGTGAGCTTATGATTATCCTCATTATTCTTCAAGTATGCATCATGTAACAATTCATCAAGCTCAAACAAATGGTTTCTATCAAAAAGCAAAGACATGAACTTACCTTTGATGTGGAGCATTGCTCTTTGAATCTTCTCCATGTCTTCAAGGAAGGATGTTTCCTCCAATGAAGTAGCTCTCCAACAAGAATTTGACACCAATGCTTGAGTGTCATGGAGAATGCTGAGGGACTCTTGGATCTTCTTTTCATTCATCTTTAAGGACCCTTCAAGAAAATGAGGCTCTTGCAAACAAACCTCCTCATCTTCTTCATTTTTGCTTGGACCAACTTCATGAAGCTCAAGTGGTGATGGGGAAGTTGATATTGGTTCTTCTTCAACTGCTACAAGGTATTCATTATCATGCTTAATGGAACTTGGGCTTGCAGCAACACTTTCAAAATTGATCTCTATGTCACCAACATAAAGGTGTGAGGACCCATCAGTAGGTACTCCTTCATAGTTTAAGCATCCATCAGTAGATGCTCTTTGGTTCATGTCTAAGCTAGAAGGTGTCTCGAAATGAGCTTTCATATTTTCAATAGAATCTTCTTCATGCTCTTGTGATGTCTCTTCATTTTTCTCCTTCAAGAAATATGATGCATTTTTCCCCTTATTTTCCTTAGGATCAGTATATTTGGAAGCTCTTCTTGAATAAATATCAAAAGCTCTCCTCAAGGAGGACATCATTTCAAATACACATATATGATACTCGCTCCAAGGGTTTTTACAAGAAGGGCATAAACCTTTCTTCACTAACTCCACATCTTCATTTTTGGGCCTATTTTCAAAAACATGTTCAGCATAGTACTCAAAAGACATGGCATTTTGTGTATTTTTGCTCGAAGCAAGATATTCTTGATATTTTTTATATTGTTGGGGCAAGGTTTTATATTTTTCTCTCCATCTTTGGAACTCGCTCATAGAATTATCCTTGGTTGGTGTGACAAATTCATATTCATCAGATCTAAAGTCATAAGAATAATCTTCATTTCTCTTGAAATTGTATGAAGTGTTGCATGATGGCACTTCTTCCTCATACCATTCACATTCTGCTTCATATTGCTCATAAGCATCTGCATATTCCTCATAAGAATTGTACTCATAGGATTCATCATAATAGTAAGACATGGCTTCCAATTATTCTTGAATGTATGTACCTAATACACAGGTGCAAGGACCATGCTCTGATACCACTGTAATGTCCCTTATTAGGAATTTTATTAAAATTGCAACTTTTCACTTTTTTTCCCTAGTTCGACCTTTGACTAGTTTTGATCTCTAGGTTCAAATTTGCCCCAAATGATCCCAAATCTTCTGAGAAGGTATATGAATGATATTAGAACATAAATATGTGTTTCAGAGATGCTTTTGTACCTTTAAAACACTTCTACAAATACTCTTTCAATTCTGGTCAATGTAGGTAACTTTACTAGTGATTTCCCTTTGACTAGTATTGGTCTCTAGGTCTCAAATTGACTCCAAATGCCTTCAAATCTTCAAGGAAGGTTTATGAATGATATTAGGAATTGAATATGATGTTCAGGGACAACATATGGCCACCAAAAGACCTCTTCAAACTCTCTTAAGATTATGGACCAAGTATGTAATTTTACTAGTAATTTGGGGTTCAAATCCCCCTGAGGTAAGTACTGAAAATGGCTTCCCAAATGCCTCCAAACCCACTCAAATTTATGAACAGAGGTATGTAATGTGTTAAGTATGTTATAAAGGTCTCATATGCACCATTAATGGTTTATTACAACTGTTCTCACCCTCTCCCATTCAACCGCAAAAATCCTCAATTCGACCCTTGGGGAAATGGCACTATTTCTTCTCCCAATGCAATTAAACTGAGTAAAAATGCTTCAAATGCTCAAGTACAGTACATGAAACTTGTATAAGATATCCATGGCAGTATATTTATCACAAATATATCATAGAATCATCCATTCATTCTAAATCATCATCAATACATTGGCTCACAACAAGGTAGTGGGGAAATGGCATTGTTCTTCCATTAAAAATGAGATTTATACATTTCTACTTGGAATTTCGACCTGAAACTTTTTGGAGATGAAGAACAGAGTATTTAATTCATATTAAAAAATAAATGGGGCATTAGAAGCTCCCCCAAAGAGTACAATAGCTCACCAAAAACACCCTCCCTCAAGGATCAAGAATATGCCATCAAAATTGGAAATGGTTGAAGGAGCGAGCTGCAATAGAAGAAACCATGAGCGGCCCTGTAGCTTACACCTGCAAATAAAGACTCTATTAAAGCTCCAAATGAAAGGTCTGAATGACCTTTCCAATTTCCAACTTGGATGGGAATCTTTCACCCTCGAAATTGGCTAAGGCAAGAAACTAGTCATCCACTAGCTCTCCCTCTTCACAAATGCAATTGCAAATTCTACAAATGATCAAAAGCTAGTTTCATTCTTTGTTATTGACATTTATAAAGTTCTAATGGCCTCCATGGGTCGAATTCCTTCCAAGAGACTCATGCCAAATCAAGTTGGGAAGAGATTCCAAAGAACGCCACTTGTACAACAATTCCTAGTCTCCCACTTCCACCAAATCACATGTGGAAGCATCTTAGCTGCCCTAACACCCTTGAGCGCCCTCTTGGAGTCTATTTTTAGCCCTGACATGTCATATATGTCATATGTCAGCCTTCAGGTCTGATTTGTGTCATAGGTGTCATAGCATCTTCATCATTGTTGTCATAGAGCTAGGGAATCTAGCCCAAGTGTCTCACTAGCTCCAAATTGCCTCTTCCTCTTCCATGGGAGTTACTCTTCCTCTATATTTCGACCTTGGATGAGTCATGCCATGAATAATACCTTTTGGAATCCCCCAAGTATGTTACCATTCACCTTGAATTTGAATTGGTGAGAGAATGATGCCAAATGTAGTGGGGAAATCTAGCCATATGTGGGTCCCACTTCCTCCATGTGTCTTCATGATGAAATGCCACTTTTATTTCAACTTGTATATATTTATTTAGCTCCTTTATTAAATATTTATGCCATTCTAATGTTCAAACATCATTTATTATCCCCATTATTCCAAATCCCAAAGCTTCCACCCCAAACCTAGGAAACTAGTAATTTTCCTCCTTGGCAATTATTTGACCTTTAGCATCAATTTGACAAACTCTAATGAATAGGGCCAATGTGATTAGGCCATTGTGACCCAATACCAAATTTGGGACATGACAAATCCTCCCTTCCCAATATTGCTTGTCCTCAAGCAATTTTAAACATGGGTATTGAAGAACCTGCTTTCTATATAATTCTTTGAAGTTGCCATTGAATTGCCCAACCTTGAGTATTTGAGTTTCCATGAAGATTTTAGAGAGGAACCACCATGCTTGCTGCTGCACTACTCTGATAAAAATCACTTTATTAAGTGGGGAAATCCATCTCCCATACTGCTTGTTTCCCCAAAAAATTTGAAACCAATGAGATAAAAATTATTCCAGGGTCCCATTGCTTGTATTGCACCCTAATAATTAAGAGTGCTCTCCAACCCACACCATTAGTTAAGAGGATTCCTAGATCCCATTTTCTTGTATGCATTCTTCCAAACATCATGAGTACAAAATATATATCATCAAAGTACATAACTACATAATGAAAATGAATATCAAGGAGGTGCTTCATCAAAGAATCATGAAAGTGCTTATACCTCCAAGCAAGTAGACCACCGTTTTCCAAGTGCATACAAGCTTCAAGTGACAAATCAAATATGCTCCAATGACATAGGTGAGTATCCATGTCCTATAAAGCTGCTCCAAAAGGATGTGATATGCATCAAAATATTCAGTCATGTATTCTTTCATCCAAGAAGTGAATGAAGAATCTCCACTAAAATCTGAACCAAATAATGAGCAGAAAAAACAAGGAGACTTCAAATGACTCAAAGAAGTCTCACCCATATATCCCTGAATGTGATCATCATAAAGATATAACAAAGTATGTATTTTCCAACAAAATTTTTCTCCAATCATAAATCTATTCACCCAAGTGCTAGATGAAGTTCCTCCAACATCAAATGAATCAAGTGTTGAGCAAGAAAAACCATGAGTCTTCAAGTGACTCAAATGCATATCATAGGTGCATCCATGTAGATGTGCATCATCATAAAGTAACAAAGGATGCTGGTGAAAATGTGAATAAGAATGTGATCCAACCATATCATCATAAAATGTAAATCTAGGAGTTCCATACTCCTCATGTGGCACCATCAAAAAGAACCCTTTCACCCATACTTCATTGAGACTAATGTTGCAAAACATGGAATTGTAGGATGTAGGAGAATGAACCAAATCACCCAAATGTCCAAAAAGTACTGAAGTTTCATCATGGGAAGGATCCATATGGGTAGTATCATGCAACTCCTTCAAAAGTGTAAACTCTTTGTCATAGTTTGGTTCCAATGTAGAGGAATCATGCTCTTCTTTAAAAATTGCATAACCTTCATCAAGAAACAATTCAAATTCCTCTTCCACCACATCAAGTGTTTGGATCTCTTCAAGTTCATCTTCAAACACATCAAGAACATTCAAATTTTCACATTTCTCATGATCCACCATGTCATGAGAATCCTCCAAACAATCTACCATTTGACAATCTGAAACATAAGAGGAAAAACAAGTACCTTGCAAATTTTCAAGAAGTTGCTCATTTTGAATTGTGAGCTTATGATTATCCTCATTATTCTTCAAGTATGCATCATGTAACAATTCATTAAGCTCAAACAAATGGTTTCTATCAAAAAGCAAAGACATGAAATTACCTTTGATGTGGCACATTGCTCTTTGAATCTTCTCCATGTCTTCAAGGAAGGATGTTTCCTCCAATGAAGTAGCTCTTCAACAAGAATTTGACACCAATGCTTGAGTGTCATGGAAAATGCTGAGGGACTCTTGGATCTTCTTTTCATTCATCTTTAAGGACCCTTCAAGAAAATGAGGCTCTTGCAAACAAACCTCCCCATCTTCTTCATTTTTGCTTGGACCAACTTCATGAAGCTCAAGTGGTGATGGGGAAGTTGATCTTGGTTCTTCTTCAACTGCTACAAGGTATTCATTATCATGCTTAATGGAACTTGGACTTGCAGCAATACTTTCAAAATTGATCTCTATGTCACCAACATAGAGGTGTGAGCACCCATCAGTAGGTACTCCTTCATAGTTTAAGCATCCATCAGTAGATGCTCTTTGGTTCATGTCTAAGCTAGAAGGTGTCTCGAAATGAGCTTCCATATTTTCAATAGAATCTTCTTCATGCTCTTGTGATGTCTCTTCATTTTTCTCCTTCAAGAAATATGATGCATTTTTTCCCTTGTTTTCCTTAGGATCACTATATTTGGAAGCTCTTCTTGAATAAATATCAAAAGCTCTACTCAAGGAGGACATCATTTCATGCACACATATATGATACTCGCTCCAAGAGTTTTTACAAGAAGGGCATAAACCTTTCTTCACTAACTCCACATCTTCATTTTTAGGCCTATTTTCAAAAACATGTTCAGCATAGTACTCAAAAGACATGGCATTTTGTGTATTTTTGCTCGAAGCAAGATATTCTTGATATTTTTTATATTGTTGGGGCAAGGTTTTATATTTTTCTCTCCATCTTTGGAACTCGCTCATAGAATTATCCTTGGTTGGTGTGACACACTCATATTCATCAGACCTAAAGTCATAAGAATAATATTCATTTCTCTTGAAATTGTATGAAGTGTTGCATGATGGCACCTCTTCCTCATACCATTCACATTCTGCTTCATATTGCTCATAAGCATCTGCATATTCCTCATAAGAATTGTACTCATACGATTCATCATAATAGTAAGACATGGCTGCCAATTATTCTTGAATGTATGTACCTAATACACAGGTGCAAGGACCATGCTTTGATACCACTGTAATGTCCCTTATTAGGAATTTTATTAAAATTGCAACTTTTCACTTTTTTTCCCTAGTTCGACCTTTGACTAGTTTTGATCTCTAGGTCCAAATTTGCCCCAAATGATCCCAAATCTTCTGAGAAGTTATATGAATGATATTAGAACATAAATATGTGTTTCAGGGATGCTTTTGTACCTTTAAAACACTTCTGCAAATACTCTTTCAATTCTGGTCAATGTAGGTAACTTTACTAGTGATTTCCCTTTGACTAGTATTGGTCTCTAGGTCTCAAATTGAATGCCTTCAAATCTTCAAGGAAGGTTTATGAATGATATTAGGAATTGAATATGATGTTCAGGGACAACATATGGCCACCAAAATACCTCTTCAAACTCTCTTAAGATTCTGGACCAAGTATGTAATTTTACTAGTAATTTGGGGTTCAAATCCCCCTAAGGTAAGTACTGAAAATGGCTTCCCAAATGCCTCCAAACCCACTCAAATTTATGAACAGAGGTATGTAATGTGTTAAGTATGTTATAAAGTTCTCATATGCACCATTAATGGTTTATTACAACTGTTCTCACCCTCTCCCATTCAACCGCAAAAATCCCCAATTCGACCCTTGGGGAAATGGCACTATTTCTTCTCCCAATGCAATTAAACTGAGTAAAAATGCTTCAAATGCTCAAGTACAGTACATGAAACTTGTATAAGATATCCATGGCAGTATATTTATCACAAATATATCAGAGAATCATCCATTCATTCTAAATCATCATCAATACATTGGCTCACAACAAGGTAGTGGGGAAATGACATTGTTCTTCCATTAAAAATGAGATTTATACATTTCTACTTGGAATTTCGACCTGAAACTTTTTGGAGATGAAGAACAGAGTATTTAATTCATATTAAAAAAGAAATGGGGCATTAGAAGCTCCCCCAAAGAGTACAATAGCTCACCAAAAACGCCCTCCCTCAAGGATCAAGAATATGCCATCAAAATTGGAAATGGTTGAAGGAGCGAGCTGCAATAGAAGAAACCATGAGCTGCCCTGTAGCTTACACCTGCAAATAAAGACTCTATTAAAGCTCCAAATGAAAATTCTGAATGGCCTTTCCAATTTCCAACTTGGATGGGAATCTTTCACCCTCGAAATTGGCTAAGGCAAGAAACTAGTCATCCACTAGCTCTCCCTCTTCACAAATGCAATTGCAAATTCTACAAATGATCAAAAGCTGGTTTTATTCTTTGTTATTGACATTTATAAAGTTCTAATGGCCTCCATAGGTCGAATTCCTTCCAAGAGACTCATGCCAACTCAAGTTGGGAAGAGATTCCAAAGAACGCCACTTGTACAACAATTCATAGTCTCCCACTTCCACCAAATCACATGTGGAAGCATCTTAGCTACCCTAACACCCTTGAGCACCCTCTTGGAGTCTATTTTTAGCCCTGACATGTCATATATGTCATATGTCAACCTTCAGGTCTGATTTGTGTCATAGGTGTCATAGCATCTTCATCATTGTTGTCATAGAGCTAGGGAATCTAGCCCAAGTGTCTCACTAGCTCCAAATTGCCTCTTCCTCTTCCATGGGAGTTACTCTTCCTCTATATTTCGACCTTGGATGAGTCATGCCATGAATAATACCTTTTGGAATCCCCCAAGTATGTTACCATTCACCTTGAATTTGAATTGGTGAGAGAATGATGCCAAATGTAGTGGGGAAATCTAGCCATATGTGGGTCCCACTTCCTCCATGTGTCTTCATGATGAAATGCCACTTTTATTTCAACTTGTATATATTTATTTAGCTCATTTATTAAGTATTTATGCCATTCTAATGTTCAAACATCATTTATTATCCCCATTATTCCAAATCCCAAAGCTTCCACCCCAAACCTAGGAAACTAGTAATTTTCCTCCTTGGCAATTATTTGACCTTTAGCATCAATTTGACAAACTCTAATGAATAGGGCCAATGTGATTAGGCCATTGTGACCCAATACCAAGTTTGGGACATGACAGTTCCCATGAGGTTTTCCGCATTTCCTTGGTTCATGGACAGTCATTTTACTTTCATCATTTATTTGATTGTATGGGTGACCTTTGGTATTAGTAACCAGAGCCCAAGATGCACAAGTTTGGATTAAGGGGGGGTGTTAGGATAATTAATACTCCATCATTGTCCTACCTAGCATTATTTCTATTTCCTAGTAGTTGATGATGTAATTTCCCCCCTAGTAGTGTGCATATGTCATCTAGGATCCACAAACCATGTAATGTGCTCCGCATGCATCATTTTAGGACCACTTGAGTCAGTTCCCTATATTTTAGGAGCCAACTCAGTGTTCCAATTCAATCCACCTGAGTTATGTGACTCTTGTGGGGGGTTTATGCTCTGATTTCCATTGATTGTGGCCTCATGCACCCTTTTCCGAGTTATTTGCATTACAAACTCACTAATGCGCTCTCCTTGGTTATTTAACTGACCGTGTCTTCAGTTAACTGAGTTTTGGTTCAAATGAGTTGAGTTTGGGTCTTCCGGAGCACTCCAGTGATGACAATTCCTATGCTAGACAGACTGACACTCAAATTATCCTAGGTGATTCGAATTCTCTCAATTGTAACATCATTGTTGACTATATTGATTATTGGATCATGTGATATTATTATGTTCCTACCTGAGTTCTCATGCATGATTAATCGTCTGCTCATTTTTACTGCAATTTTCACTGTAATTCATCTTTTCTTCTCATTCTTTCTTTGTGAGGTATACTTAGCTCCATGATTTGTTGTGATTTAGAATTTCACAGGGACCACCCATTCAACAATGCAAGCTAATGTTGCATTCTCTCCACTAAAATCAATGTTGTTACACCTATGCATAAATTACATATACTTTGGCCATTCATAACTTTTCCACCTTCTTTTCTTTCTGCTCCAGGCACTCTTCCTTTTTTCTCCTTGGACATTAACTTTCCCCATGGGTTTTCCTCTCAAGCTTACAAAACCCATCATCATGCGGAACATACATTCGTGTGAGCTTGACAGTTTCACAACCCTCTTCAATCTTTCACTTACCATCCTTGCTTCACATCCAACTTTGAACAAGTCTTTAAATGCAACATTCATTTTTTGTCCATCACATGTTATCAAATCAAACAATGCTACTTGGGACATATCTTCAACAACAAGCATTATGGTGCAACCATTTCTTTGGACAGTTTAGACTCCAAATCTGAACATGCTTTTGTCTTCATCATCTTCTCTGGCCTTCAATTGTTGCACGTTCCATTTCCTTGTTGCAATGGTATTCTTCAGCTTCTTCTAGGGTATTATTTATAGTATTGAATATGGTCACAACTCCCCTTCAAATTTGTGGATGGTTATTCGCTGCATCTTCCTGGAGTTCATCTTCCACATGGTTAATCTTCCCACTTTCCTCATGAACAATAATTCCCTCCTTACTATCGTCAACAAAGGATTTGTGGTTTTCTACAACACCATCATTATCATTTGGAATCCAATCCAAATTATCTTGCATACATTCTACCACAAATTCTTTCTCTATTTTCTCTTGGAATCCAACAAATTTAAACTCAACCTCTTCACCTGGGCACTCTTGGACAATCATTATCTCCTTGTCATCAGGATCTTTATGACCTTTAAGAATAACTTCCGTGGCATCCTCTTGTGGTTTTTCATACCTTCACGGATCTAAGATATTAGTTATCTCATTCCCATCTTCAATCCTTGTATCATCAACAACCTTATGACCTGTAAGGTCATACTCTTCATTTCTTCCTTTTACACCTGCAAAAATAGCAAAATCATTACATGATATAGGGACTTCTTGAGTTTATGATTGAACTCTAGTCTCCATGCCTCTTCATCCAATCTGTTCAACATCTATAGTACACATTCTTCCTCATTTTCTCTTCTTTGGGCCATCATACAATCACAAGTCCTCCATCTCTTCTTATATCATCCTCACCAATACCCAAACTTGGGTTTTCTTTGTCTTTCTTGACCTTTTACACCCTTGGAGGTCTCCCAGACAAATTTCCCTCATTCTTCAACGCAAACTGTAATATTTTCTGATTCCTTGACTCCTCTTGATCACCCGAAGCCAAATGCACAGGCTTCCTGCTAGGCTTTCTCTCCAAAGCATCTAGTCTTTCTTTCAAGAAATTTATCAAATACTTCTCCAGTCTTTTATCCTCTACCATCTTCTTCTTCTTAGGGGCTCTTTCTAGGATCCCATCCATGTCCATTAATTCTTTTAGTCTAGTCATTTCATCACCTCCATGTCTTCTTTTCTAACCCATCCTTGCAATTCCACTGTAATATCTTCTTCTTTTCTTCAATTTATCCCTTGCAGACTTCTACTATTTTTAAAACTTCCCCACAATCATTCTAATTTTCTTAATTCTCCCAATGTGTTGATTCTATATTTCCCTTAGCCCCTCTCGACTCCTCAGGTTGTTCCCTTCTGTGGTTGTATTTTCTCATGCTCGCCTTGTAGTCTTAAATCCATACTACCAATTATAAATCACCTTTCCAACACTATCTCCCACGAGCTCCACTTCCAACAATCACACTTGTTGAAACAACCTTCACTCAAGTCACATAACCACAATCTCTATAAGGAACAATTTCTCATGGAACCAATTCCACAGGAGCTAAATAGCTCTCTGATAACTAAGTAATTCTTCTTTGCTCGGAACTGAACCAACTTTGATATCACTTGGCGTAAAGCATTTAAATATGCAACCAACAATTTGCTATGGAGTCGATACCTCTGCCATAAGATTTCATAGCTACAAGTTAGTTGGTTTCTAGAGGGAGAAAAATGGAGGATAAGGAGTTGGTTCCCATTTCCTTGAATCAGTTTACTACATCTTGGAAACCTTTTCTCCATGGTGTTTGTGCTCATGAGAACTTACCTACTTATTATAAGCTATGGGATGACTTTGTGCAGGAAGAGATAAGGTTAAAATCATGTTTAGTGATGTAGAGGAAGTAGAATGCCTTCCTTCATTGGGAGGATGAGGAAGGGAAACAAGAAATGACACACGAAGGGAAAGAAACAAGATCCAAGCCAAGGTAAGAAGGATTTTAGTAACATGAAAGTTTTAGATGTCACCAAAAAAGGACATCATGATATCCTATGTCTAGAGAAGAAGAATGTTAATGCCAAGTAGTAGAAACATGTTTTATGGAGTGCATGTACTAAGGTAGTAGTAGGTAAGTTAACATCCTAGCTTGAGACCCCCTTCTCCATAGTCTATTGTTTATCTTCCAACACTGTTTCAAGTGTTGGATGGTATGCAGATAGGGGCATCAAGTTATATGACTTATTACATGAAAATTTTAGGTACGCTTTAAGAGAAAAATGGAGAAATAAGTGAGGAGCTGAGCAATGATTCTAATTAATTTATGAAAGGAGTGGGTTCCATTTCCTTTTGGATTCGATTAGGTGATTTTCTTTAGTTGAATGATGTTTTGTTTGTTCCCGGTTTGAATAAAACTCTTCTTTTTCAGTTTCTTGTATGGTATATTTCTAATGCATAGTTGTAGTTGAAGGATAGTAGTGCACTATTAGTGATTGTAGTCTAACAAGTCTGAGGACTTTGGATAGATATGTAAGAGATGGTGGCCTTTACAAGTTACTTATTGATCATATGGATCTTGTATGTGTTAGCGAGAAGATGGGTGATCGTTCTATTTTGGATGAGACACATGTAGAGCATGTATGGAGGGATTCCATGGAGATAAGTTCAAAACCTATTGTCCTTATTGATTCCACGGTTGGTGGGAGTGTTCAAGAGTACCATGCATGGTTGTTGGATTTTGTCAGGAAGAGGGAGTTGAGTTTGATGATATTATTGCTCCAATTACCATAGGAATATCTCAAAAGGAGGGATTTGAAAGTATTGAGAGTTCATCTTTAGTTGTTAGAGCTTTTGAAGTGCACGGGAACGATACCCATGTTTACGATTTGTTGGGGTCCCTATGTTGGTTGTTGTTTGCACTATGATATTTGTATATGTAATATCCCCCTTACTACTGATATGATTTTTATAATGTCTATTGTTGTATTTTAATGCTTATCTGGTTCAAACCTTTCGTCAAACAGTTTGCAACATGCTCTAATACCTCTGTTATAACCCTATCTAGTATGGTCTGATTTTTTTGTTGAGTTTTATTGTTGTTTGAATGGTGTGTTTCAGATCGCATGCATAGTAATATTTAACATTGAAGAATGCACACTCAATACATGTTTATTTGCATTTATTGCCAAAGGGAAATCCACACAAAACAAAAAATTGACAGTGAATAACTAACAGCTATAACAACAACTCATTACAGCCAATAAAATCAGATTTTAAATATAATTTTAGACTTTTAGGTTGTCGTCAGTTTGCTGCTCCAAATGGTGGTAAAAAACCCCTACAAAAGCCAAGTCCCAATGTGCCTTTATTTGATATAATACCCTGTGGGTGACATATGATATTTACAACTCCTTTCCAGTTGTAGTGACCTCATTGTAGTTCCCAAAACTGCTCAGTATGGCCACGTCCAACATACAATACACAAGGAAAGCGCCCAACATAATTATATCAATCCTTTCTTCCTCGGAATGGTAACTGAAATGAGGTACAACATTCATATTTCCTTTTGGAGCTTACCCACTTCTTTTTTTTACCTCCAAAAAAGAAGTGTGCCCTCCTTCTAATGGACCCATGATTTCCTTCAAATTGTTATGCTCTCTTCTAGACCAGATTTGGGTGCAATGGCTTGGTTTGTCTTCCTCACAACAATATTTTGACGGTGGCTGCAAGAATGAAGATGAGAATAAGCTCAACGACCCTCCTCAATAAGTGCGACCTCCACCAATAAATTGAAACTCTGCCAACCCTTCTCAAATTAGCAAAATGATGTAATTTTCCTTCTCAACAATGGAACACGGTGAAAGATCTGAGTGATCTTCCCATATCGATCAACTATGGTGGATAGTTTCACCACCAAACCCAATTTCTCTTAGGGTTTCTGTCCCAAGAGCCAAAAGCCACAAGAGCTCTCCAAATTCATTTTTCGAAAATAAGTCATGAATAATGAGAGAGTGAGCCCTTATCTCTTCTTTCTACCTTTTTTACCATTTTCCCCTCCATTAAACAATATAAAAGCGACTTTAATTTATCTTTAATATTTCATTCAAAGTCACTTTATTAACTTATTAAACCCTTTTATCTCCAAAAAGTGATTCATTCATTTCATTTTAAACATTTTTGGGCACTGGAAGTCACTTTTCATCATCCCAAAATTGAAGGCTTTTCCTCTCGATTCCAACGAGCTATAACACTGAGGTGACCCCTTAAATAATTCCATTAAAATAACACCCTTAGTGAAATTAATTAAATTATGCTCAATATTACTCTCAAATTATAGGAATGGTCAAAATGCACCGGAATCACAAATTGACTGCACAAGAGTGATCCCAATGATGAAACATGATAAACGGACCTGGATGGGTATCATATAGCCCCTCTAAACCCTTTGAGCTCACTGATAACATCAAATTACTCCTCTGATCAGGTTGACACAAACCCCAAAAGTCATTCCAATTGCAGAGCAAGAGAACCCAAAAATGGGGACATTATAGTCCTCCCTTCCCAAAGATTGCTTGTCCTCCAGCAATGCCATCACAACCTTACGATCAATAGGTTGAACCAAACTGAAAATGAGAATGATCCTAGGGTCCCAAACCAACCTGGAAGATGTGAAGCACCCTCTGCTGAAAGCACTGTCCTGCAAGGTACTAACACAAGAGGCCTCATGAATCCTATCGATAAGTAGAACAATCAGATACTCCAAAAATTCGGTCAACACCTTAGAGAATTGCTCTTCTAGGAAACCAATCCAATGCACCATAGGAGCGAACTCCTGAAAGTAAAAATTGGATCTTCCCTCTTTATCAGTAGCTGAAATTCCAAACCATGTAATCCCAGGGTTCCAAACTAGTCTAAAAAAGGAATCACCATGCTGGCGTTGTGCCACTCTGGTCACAATTGTCTTCCCATCGTGCTCAGGTTGCAATCTCTTCTCCTGGAACCCCAAAAAGTAATCATCATCAAAACCCAAACTAGAATATCCGCGAGGGATGAAATCTATATCATGAAAAGTATCTTGCCAAGATGCCACAATGAGGCCCACATTTGCAATCCCACTGTTTGATATGAACGTGGGAAACAAAAAATATAAACTTCTCATCCCCAAAGAATAATCCTTAGCATATCTCCTCATAGTATCCCAGAAGTGATGCCAATCAATCCCTAACCGGAAGCCAATACCAATAGTTACATCTCTAGAGTCATACATCCTGACAATGCCATCCAGATCATAGACTGATAACCCCTCACCAAAACCTAATCTCCAAGTGTCAACATGCCCATATAAAGCACACCAAATTATCCAATCGACTACAATTGTCACAGTAATATCTGTAGATATATCCATCAACATTTCAAAATGATTACAGTAACCATCACTCATACTAGTGGGAGTTAAAAATAATTGCTCTAACTCTGTAAATCCTCCCACAACTTGCTGCCAAAAAGCATGTAAGTACTCAAAGTCCATCTGCCCATAGATTGATGTTGCCATAATCAAAGTAGTAATGCTAGGGAAACATCTGTAATAAATCATTAGCCCTAAAAACATAGGAAATGTGAATGTGGGAATGATCAAAGGAACTCCTCCAATAACCAAATTACCTCTACTAATCAATACCAATTGAGAATTAATCCATTGTTGGGTTGGAGGTATTGACCAATCCATTTGCATGCTATCATTCAATGTCTTATGTAGGCTGATTAGAAAGCGGACAACGGTACCAACTCTGAAGCTTTGTCCACCACTCCAATTTTGAATCAACATTTCATCCCTAGTAACTGTACCTGGATCCCAAATCCTATGATTACCACCAAACATACTCGCACATAAAACCTCATGGTTGTTGCAACACATGATGATAGTCCTAATAAGTCTGAATGATGCCATCATCCTCACCAAGTTGTACTGCTTGTTTTGGGGGGCATTGAGGGCGCTAGGCTATAGAGGGACCAGGAGGGTGTCAGTGGTGAAAGAAATGTCATCATATTAATGAAGCGGGTGGGGGGTCATGTAACCCAGTGACCCACCCCTAGGAGCCCCGAACACGAACCTCAGGGCTTCAAGCCCTTTAATGAGGCAGTTAACAATGCCACTAAGCCATAGTACTCCAAGAGAAGGACCAAAGGGTATGGCCATAACCTCCACTCATAAAATGCTGGATAACACCCCTCTTGGCCAGAAAAAGATGACCCCCCTCTCCCTGGGGACACATCTGAAGGTGTGTTGGTATTGGTACCACGTAACACATAGAAAACATGAAATTGAAAGTGAATAACTAAGAACTATAGCAACAGTTCATTACAGCCAATAAAATCAGATTTTAAATATAATTTCAGACATGTAGTTTGTTTAGTTTGCTGCTCCAAATTGTGGTAAACAACCCCTCCAAAATCCAAGTCCCAATGTGCCTTTATTTGCATTTAATACCCTGTAGGTGACATATGATGTTTACAGCTCCTTTCCAGCTGTAGCAACCTCACTATAGTGCCTAGAACTACAGAGTATGACCACATCCAGCATACAGTACGTAAGGAATGCACCCAACATTTTTATATCAGTCCTTTCTTCCTCGGATAGGTAGCCAAAATGAGGTACAACGTTCAGATTTCCTTTGGGATCTCACCCACAGTGATTTCGGCCTCCAAAAAAGCAATGCGCCCTCCTTCTAATGGACCCATGATTTCCCTCAAATTGTTTTGCCCTCTTTTGGACCATATTTGGGTGCAATGGCTTGGTTTGTCCTCCTCACAACAGTATTTGGCAGTGGCTGCAAGAATGAAGATGATAATAAGCTCACTGCCCCTCCTCAACAAGTATGACCTTCACCAATAAGCTGAAACTCTTCTAACCCTTCTCGAATCAACAAAATGATGTGATTTTCCTTCTCAACAACGAAGCACGGTGAAAGCTCTGAGCATTACTTCCATATCAATCAGCTAGTGTGGATAGTTTCACCACCAAATCCAATCTCTCTTAGGATTTATGTCCCAAGAGCCAAAAGCAACAAGAGCTCTCCAAATCCCTTTTTCGAAAATAAGTCATGAATGATGAGAGTGAGCCCCTATCTCTTCTTTAAACCCTTTTTACCTTTTCCCCCTCCATTAAAGAATATAAAAGCGACTTTTTAATTTATCTTTAATATTTCCTCCAAAGTCACTTTATTAATTTATTAAACCCCTTTAGCTAAAAAAAGTGATTTATTTCATTTGAAAACATTTTTGGGCACTGAAAGCCACTTTTCATCATCCCAACATTTCAGGCTTTTCCTCCCGATTCCAACAAGCTATAACACTAAGGTGCCCCATTAAATAATTCCATTAAAATAACAACCTTAGTAAAATTAATTAAATTATGCTCAATATTACGGGAACGGTCGAAATGAATGGGAATCGCAATCTAACTATGTAGGAGTGATCCCAATGATGAAAGATGATAAACAGACATGGTCGGGTATCATATTACTCCTCTAATCCCTTTGATCTCACTAGTAACATAAAATTATCCCTTTGATCAGGATGACACAAACCCCAAAAGTCATCTCCAATTGTAGAGCAAGAGAACTTGAAAATGGGGACATTACAGTATATTAAGATGGATGAGACTTGTCCATATTTTTATCTTTGTGATTTTGATAGATTTGATCCACTTGGCTTGGTCTTGTATGGAGATGCGGTCATATTTTTAGGAAGTCTATGAAAACTCTTGACATGGTGCCAAAAGACTTTGGCCCGTGATGTTGACTTTAGGGATGTTGGAATTTGGTAGGTTGTTGTTGGTCCAAGGTTATAATTTATGTTCCTTTAGATTTACATGTGGTCAAGCCCATAGCAAAGGGGAGGTTTGAGATGTTGTGATAGTATCTAATTTTGTTGGATACAATGATACTTCTAAAGCTATCACAATGGATGACTGTGGTGAGCCAAGATGTGAAGTTTGATAAGGATGTCTGGTCCTCTAAATCATTGGTATAACCTTTAGGTATTGAAGAGAGTGAAAAGGTTGTTCTGGGATTTGATTTAGATGTAAAATAAGAGTTAGATCTAGGTATGGACAAGAAGATATTAAATAAGGATAAATCCTCACCCTCTACTCTAGCTTTCAGGAAGCCAAGATGGATTGCTTAGACATTCTAGGATGCACATGAGCATTATTTGATTTAGATGTAAAATAAGAGTTAGATCCAGGTATGGACAAGAAGATATTAAATAAGGATAATCCTCACCCTCTACTCTAGCTTGCAGGAAGCCAAGATGGATTGCTCAGACATTCTAGGATGCACATGAGCATGTAGTTACACCCAATATTCAATGAGGGTGAGCATACCTCCCAGGGGATATGCTAATAGTATTGCATCATCCACTTCCATTTGATTTGAGGAGGTAAGGTGTGATAGATGGAAGAGAATGATTTTTGGGGGACAATGCCTTTCTAGGAGCAGTGATTTTCAACATTACAATAGATTTAGATTTCTGGATGGTAGATTTAGTTGTAATGCAAAGGGAGAAGACTGGTGTTGGTGAAAAGTTGAAAACACTTTCCTTGTATAGAGGGAGTGTTAGATATTGGGGTCACTCCGAAATTATTTTCACCATACTTGAGGGTGCTTTACATGATGTGGAGTGCATTGTGTGTTGACTACCGTTAGTTGTACCTATTATTGCCTGAAAATGTAAGACTCATTTTTGCATTTTCGAAGGATTCTTCTTAGTCATGCAAAAGTGAAGATATGAGTATTAGGAGTTGTGTATGAGTTGTGAATGCTAACATAGTCTTGTTCATAAGGCTTGGGAGAGATGCAAATCTACATGTTTGTCTTTTTCATTCACATGTTATTGTGCTCACATCTTTTAAGGAATGTTTTATGGTTGAGTTCACAAATTTGAAGGAAATGTTGCACATGTGGTAGTAATTCACCTTTTTGGGTGCCTTCTACATATGATTATGGATTTTCTTACTTTGAATCATACTTTGAGGTATTTCACATAACCCAAGGCATAAGTTACATATTTGGAGGCATTTCACACCATTGAATCTTTTAGGAGAGTGCCATGTATTACATGAAGACAACTTGCATCTGTGTTGTTATCCCAAGGGAAGCGTGGAACCACATCTTGAGGAGTGCTTGATTGACTTGGTTATTTATTGTTAGTTTAATGGAAATCAGAGAAGGATTATATTCTTGAAGGGTGCATCAAGGGAGGAGGTTAAACTTGGCATGTACTTACAATAGTTCTTGCTTTTATGGGGAAGAGGAACACCCATTCAGGCATGTTGTTCTATGGGATCCTCAATGTAGGGGCACATATGTCCATGAGATCCACTTTGTAGGAGTTGGTTAGCAATGTCCACCATCCTTAGCAAATAACTTTTGATGCTCAGCAAAGAAATTATGCTTTCTTTCAGTGGACATGGCAGTGATTGCATAGTTAAAAGAATTATAACAAGAAAAAAGAAAGTGATGCACCATTTCTTCTTTATCTAGCATTTATCACCTCGAAGGTGTTTTCTAAACATGCCCAAGTCATTATTGTTCGGGTTTCACTGTCATTTGTGCATCAATTTAGAATATTTTTTTATTCCAAATCAACACTTTTATCTTAATTGTCTGAGTTTACTAGCTTTTTATAGTTATTACCCACACAAAATCTTGCACAAAGTAGGGACGTTCATATTTATTTTTCAAATAAAATATCTTAATATAAGACATAGAGTTTTCTGCAGTTGCTTGTCTATTGAGTGCATATTGTTTCCCCTGGCATCTCCAAACTATAATAACAAACCATAGGAATTTGAAATTTCCCTCTCTTTAGGGGGATACAAATGGATTAAGGGGCTTTTACAGTTCAACTTCTTGTAAAAGAGTCAAATTGGAGGATACTCTGGGTCACAAAGACCATCGTCACTTGTTATAGACATGGTCAGTAAAGACCTCCTGAGCTGAGGTGAGCTGAGGTCATGTTACAACTGGTGCCAACCTCCAAAGCCATCGAGAGAACATTAGTGGTGGGGAGTAATTTGAACCTCGAGTCTCACTCACTCAAAATCAAAGAAACGTTAAATAACAACTCAAACATTAAGACCCAAATCTTTGGCATTTTCTTGTCCATGGATTCCATGATCTTGGTCCTGTAGTACAAGCGATGCCTCCATTAAAGTACTTCATGCTAAGATCCATTATCCATAAAGCATGCTAAAAGACTAAAACTGGAAGATCCCATTTGTAGTTGATCCAAAAGCAGCTTAATCCTTAGCATCATTTTGACTGTTGACAAGTTGCACAAATGCCGAGAAGTGGGAAATTTCAAATATTTGTTTAATTGTTATCAAAACAAAAAGAACTCAAAGAGAGTTTTTGACAAAGAAAACCATTTGACCAATAAGACCTAATTAGAGTCTGAAGCAAGACCGATAAACACTAGTCAAAGAACAGCAAAAAACTTGCACAGTGAGAACAGAAGTCTTCAACCTCGAGAGCCCAAGGGGAATCGCCTAACAGAGGCAAACTAAACTTACACTATCTTTAACATGCAAGATAATGCAAACTGAATACATCTTCCTCAAATATCTTCTAGAGATTACATGAGAAAAGAATTAGTACTATACTTGCCACAAAATAGCATAAACATAAACTACTATTCCCTTGTTCAGATGCCCTGTCTAAGATTTTAGTAAAGCATAAGTAACAGCAAATATAATAAACCAGCACTGTCAAGTGATCAATTATGGGAAGACCAGAATTACTCTTCTTAAAGATTATCTATGCAAACATCAATAAAGATTATATTTGCCAAGGTGTGAGAAAAACTTTATTTAACATTTGGTGGTGGCTCATAATCTGGATCATCAGAGCTGTCTTCCTCTGGTAAATTATCAAGCCATGAAATGTAAGATTGGCCATGAAAACCTCCAACCTTCGATCTTTGCCCTGAAATTAAGATATACATCACCTACATGTGCAAAAAAACCCATCTACATATTTTTCATATATGATTTTTGGTAGAAATAAGACCAGATGAAATGGTACATACTTTGAAATATTAAAGCTCTTTTTACAATATTCCTAGCATGATGTTGTTGGCCAAGTTTGGTGTCCATTTCCAGTAGTTTGCATCTTTTATGATAGAGAGTACCTCGATTCCCATCCAGATTAGATTCTAATGTTTTCAGTTTCTCTTGTATTTCCAGTAGCATTTTATAATTCAGTCGTTCATAGTCTCTGCAAATCAAAATGCAGCTTCAGTACTCATTAGTTACTAATAACCAAGAAAAGAAAAGAAAATTATGAATTTTGCAGACCCAGAAAAGGCAAACCTGTATCTAATAAGAGAAAAGGCAAGATGAAAAATAGCAATGGATATGAATGTTGTTCTAACATAAAATGTCTTTGAAGCAATCCAGCCTTGTTGTGAAAGATCACTTCCTTTAAAGCGGGCAAGGAAGAACTCAATGGCAAATGATATGCAAAGTCCTGCATGCAACACCCATAGTTAGACTCCATTGCAAACAATAAACTTTGATTGCAAGTGAAAAGATATTGTTCACCTACCAAAGTACAGAACACATCTGACATTATTGGTTTGCTTTGTGCTCGTCAACATATAGAGCACACATGTCATAATCAAATAGAAGAAGATGGTCTTAATAGCCCGAGATTCAAGGAGAATGGCATTTTGCAGTGAAAACAACTTATCCAGAGCCATGAACATAGTGGCTTGCTTTGATTCAAATGCTTTCTGCAATAGAAGTCAACACATATATTCACATAGACACAATTGTTAACTTTATTCAACAATATACCTTTCTCAATATTTCTTTGCTTGCATTGAATTAAGGATGACTTATAAACAAGATTAGATAACACCTGAGCTGCCAAAATTGCAGAGGAGCTCTGTGCTAGGCGATTGTGAGTTGCTTGAAGCTCCTCTTGGTAAGTAGTGAATTCAAGCTGGTGTTGGTGAGCATTATCAGCCAGCTGTTGTACTGATAACCTACAGTTTTATAATTTTATCTAGAACTATTCATCAAAATCAAATTACACAATACATCAAAACCACAGACATTTTTAATTCATTATTCAGTCATTGATGAGAACAAAGTCCCACAAAACAGTCATAACACACAAAATCAGGTGTCCAAGTCCTCCATTTACTACAAGAGCTCTGGTAATAGATTATTGGATTCAAAACATATATGATATTTTGTATTTGTTGAGCTTTCATTGATATGAAAAATTTTAATCAACGTTTTCCATGTTTGATATAAATATATAAACTATTTGGCCTGCATCTATTTTTGAGCAAAAAGAGACTTGCAAGTGCCTAGACATAAAATCTCACCTGCTTTGTTCAAATGCTTCAGCTTGACTTTGTGTGAGAGTATCAAGGCCTTGCAAAGCAAGACTTTGGCCATCCAGTAACTGTTTCTGTTGCCCCAATGACGAAGTCACTACATTACCAATATCATCTGCTTTAGTTTGAAGATTGTCTAACTGAGATGACATAGTGCCAGCCACTTCAGTGATTTTCTGTTGAGTCTGTGAAGTTAATGTTTGAAGGAACCCTATGTCTTCTCCTAATCTTACATAAGACTTTTGAAGATCAGCCATACTAGTGTCCAAGGTCTTCTGCATATCAAACTGCTGTTCTTGTAACTTGGACTGAGTGCCAATTATCTGATGAGATTGCTCAAAAATGGCATTCGACTGATCTATAACATTTGTGATTTTATCTTCCACAACCTTTGACTTTTGAGCCATCAGTTCCGCTTGAGATTCAATAGAGTCTAGGGAATTATGGATTTCATTTGAGTGATCCAGCAGTGAATCTGACTGCTGTTCTATTTTATCCAATTTTTCCACTACCCAATGAGTAGATGACTTCAACTCATTCACAACCCTTTCTGTATCTTCCTTGAATGCATGGCTCCTGCACACATCAGTCTAAATGCTAAGCAACAATAACTAGGACAGATAGCAAGACAAACAATTTGATCTATAATACATCTTTTGCGTATCCATCTAATATTTCTATTTTTGGTATAGAAGGATAGCATAATGGGTATTAAAATGTTTACAGATGGGTTAAGCAGAGATTTACACAATGAATAACGAGGGAAGGCCTATTTATACCTGTATTTTATCTGTTTATGGGCCTGCCAAATAAATATGGTTATTGATCTGAAAAGAGCAGAGATAGGAACTGTTATCACATCCATAGTAGCCGGGCTACCATGATTGCAGATCAGTTTCCTGTATGTTTTTGAGCCAGTCCTTTACACATTTTTTATGAGACCAGCCTATGATGAGCAGCATTTTGATGATCACTCGCATATATTCAGTGGATCCAGAGTTTGCACAGTTACAGTCTCATGCCAGGACTGAGCCCCATGACCCCAGGTCGGTGACTGAGATAGCCATTCCTCTATCATCCAGAGCAGATCGATGACAGTGCCCATGTTATATTCAGATGCAGTGCTTCAGTATTATTCGGATAGTTCAGATCAGGGACTCAGGTGTATGATCCAACAGGTATATTTTGGTACATGTGGGTTTTTGATGTGCTCTTCCTCTTATCCAGGTAGTTTATGACTGGGTATATTATGATGGTTGTTGGCTCTATCTTATTTGCTGATTACTTATTGTTTAGAATAGAAGTGGTTGGTTACTATTAATAGGAGGTTCTTGAATATACTCGTCGGTCATACCCTTACTCCATGAAGTAATGGCTTGTCCATTCCCTTATTTTAGGGTCTTTGCTATCCATGGCACCATTAGTCATTTTCTACGTCCATCCGTTATCTTCAAGTGTTGGTTTTATCCCGACTCACAACTTAGCTAGTGATCTTGAGGACTTCCCCCACCTAGACCTCTGTGTTGGATAGATTCCCAGTTTGCATTGTGTCTCGGCTATGGAGTGTGTGATTTTAGTCACAGTGGTTGTTCTCCTCTAGTCCTCAAAACCAAGTATTCCTACAAATAGTGTTGCTAAACACTAGATCATCGGATCTTAAATGCTATATCTAAGGGATGCTTAGTTAGCAAAAGCAGTGTTGCTAAACACTAACCATGCATATCTATATTAGCTAGTCAGTGGCCAAGGGACGCGCACTCATCCACCAGGGTGGTCACTCCATTGCACATATGGATGGTGGTGGGAAATAGAGGTCACACCGAGTCATTATCTAAGGCCCGCCAGGCTATTCAGGGCACCTGCTCTTGGAGGCTGGCTAGTGAAAATCTATAAAGTGAAATAAATGTTAAATATTAAATGTGAAAGCTGACAAATATTAAATTGCTAAAAGGTTGTTTGTCTAGAATCTATTGGAAGCATTCTCATCACTCTACCCATTTGTGAGACACCACCATTCCTCGTGTTATTCTCTATCCAGTATATGTGTAGGTGGTCTCCCTGGTTCCTTCATCCGAGAGAATGCAGTGTTGAGGTTGTTGAGTCCTTTCCATATCCTAGCCTTTATTTTCCACCTTCACCCATGGTTAGCAAATTGTTCAAGTCAGTAAACGAGTATACACTTGAAAATCCCATTTTTAGTTGCTAGTTACTTTGATCTAGACTTATCTTATTTATATATTTACATGCTTACGCCAGTTAAACATCATTCTATGCTTTGGTCTAGCTACTGATATAATTGAAGGAGCATATCATAACCATTTGTACTTGCAGTAGCAGTTATTCATGGTCTGGTTCATTATTTTGATCATTCTTGACCTGGTCAAACCAGTTTGACCAAGTCAACCGCAGAGTCCAGGATGAGTTTGGGCAGATAGTGTTCTAGATGCATTATTCATGGCCCATATGTGTCCATTAGATGGTTCCATGCCTCAGATAACAGTTTCAGATGATGCTTTGATGGATTTTTATTGATTATTATTATTTACGGACCATTATTTTTATTATTTCGGGCATGGATGAGCTTACAGAGGTATCTTTTGATGGTCACATGGTGTATGAGTACTCATTCCTAGTGGATTTGAGGATTCTGAGCTCATTGGTGCACTCAGTTATTAGTTTCGGGAAATTACAGGTGATGATATGGTCAGATTACCACTTTTCTTTAGTTTGCCATACAGAAATGGCCTGTCCAACACTTGCATTGTGCTAGCACGTTCTCCTAGGGCACTACAGAGGGAGATAGGGGTCTATCCAGTCATTACTACCATTTTACCCCATCCCTAGACATTTTGGTACAATCAGATTTGTGTCCAGCACACTTGGCAGTGAGTTACAGGCATTTTTGTACTTTCAAAGGTGGTTTTCCGGCAGAGAAATTGCTCATTGAGGAAATCGATTTGGCTTAGTGGGGCAAGGAAATGGCATGAGATTGATCTGGGATACTTTGATGACGATGTCCACACTTTCTAGCACTTGTTTCGGCATCAGTGGGGTCCACACGTCTCGGTATTCGTCATTTTGGATATTTTATTGTGTCTTTGAGGGGGCCACGATTTGGTCATATGGTCACTTTATGATGTTATATTGTCATATTATTTGTCATTGTGCCATGGGGCCATGCTAGTGAAGGATATGTTACACCTCTTAGCCTCACCATGTGCTTATGTCATGTGTCTTAGTCACTTATCATGTGGTGTGTCCCCCTTGGACGTTTTAGTGAGTGCGCCCCCCTCTATTTGTGAGTTGATCAACGTATTATATTTCTGGCTCATCTTAGCCGTTGATTATTATTGTTATATCTTTTGATCTCCACCACTCATTTAAAAAGTGGTTAGGGTTTTGGTCTCTCTCATTCCTATTTAAGGAAGAGACCCACCTCATTGTAAAAGGGACTTTTGGCTCTAGGATTTTGGAATACAAAGAAATATCTTGGAGAATTCTTGTGATCTTGGGTTGAATGCTTGGCTATGGTGATTAAAACTACTTTTCCATTGCACTGAATGATCTTGGTAGCTATCTTGCATATTTTGTTCCACAAATTTTGATTTGCAAGTGAAGGAGGAAACTTGGGACAGGGGCGCATTGGTTGGGGAGACCCACCCTGCTACTTTTTGTCAAATCTTGGTTTACATAGGAAGTAATTTTGTCTTTGCACCAATTATTCTCTATCTTTTAATTCTAGATTGCATCTACCTTCATCTTTGTTTGTTGATTGAACTTTGGTTCCTTGGTTTTGCAGAGAGAGGAGGACGCACTTGTGGATTTGGGCAATTCGTTGGAGCAAGAGAAGTGACCAAGCTTTCATTTGATATTTGCGGGATTAATCCTCGCCATACCGGCATTCATATTCATCATCCAGGTACGCTCACAAGGTACGTATTTGGTTCCTTAGCTTACCCATCTGTCAATTTTATTCAAACCCTAACTTGCAAAATCTTATAAAAATTCCCTAGCTCTTTCAACTTGGAATTTGGGCGAATGATTTTTGGGTTTTTCACTTAAGGTTTAGCCCCAAGTGGATCCTCAAGGGCGTACCCTTGGGAGACTCCATCTACCCTAACCCCTAGGCACTAGTCTCTAGCTATTGCGCCCTCCTTGATTTTGCCCCTTTTCTCGGTTGTTTGAGTCTCATTTTTGGCTTGTGAGCTTAAACGCTGTCAAATCTATCATCAATCCCTACTAGGAAGCTCATATTCTTTCATATCTACTCCTTGGGACCACTTTTCCATCTTTTAAGTACACGTTTCCCAAGGCAGTTGATTTTGATCATTTACCCTAGCATCTTTTTCCTAGATTCATTCTTAATCTAGAGTTACTGTACTTGATCTACTTATCTCTCATATCTCATATCCCCTAAGCCTCTATAGTAACTCATTTCCTTAAATCTAGGGTTCATTACTTTTCACCATAGATCCCTCATTAAATATCTTGATCTAGTGATTGGTTTGGATCTCTCTCTCTCTGAGAGTAGATCAAGGTCTCCCCCTTTGTTATCCGGGGCTTGGATAGCAAAAAGAGAAGAGTGCCTCGGTTGGCATGACAACCAATCCACCTTGGGAATCGAGGCCCTTTTGGGTCACCTCTTTAGTTGCCTAGCACCTCTACCATCCTGGATAGGATCACCTTTAAGGGAAACTACAAGTTGTGTGATAACAGGAACAATAATGAAGAAAAATATATTTATCCCTTCATTTTATCACTAAATTTCTCTATTCAACAGATCAAATTTATTCTAATCCAAAATAATTAAGCATAGAAACATTGTGTTGTTCAATTCAGTGTCATTCTGCAAAACTGGGCAAAGAAGGTAAAATATTTGGCATAGTAGGATTGTGATCGAACTGATAATAATTTTACTAAAATTCCCTCACTGATGTTTTAACCTTGCCTTCTCATGTAGCTTTTTCTCCTGTAAAGAGCACCAAAGAGATTATTTCAATTTAGAGGAAGTGACAGACAAATGTATGGTAACTTGCCAGTCTACAAAGTCTGCTGATGTAACTCTTTCCATTCCTTATGTTTTTTCCATGATGTTTTGAGATTTTTTCAGCACATTCTCGATCATGTGATTGATTTGATGGCTAGGAACCTTTTTGTCTTTCCATATTGTTCTTTTCTAGGAAAATTTGTGCATTTTTTTCAGCATATTCTTGATCATGTGATTGACTTGATAACCAGGAACCTTTTTTGTTTTTCTATATTGTTCTTTGCTAGAAAAATCTGTGTATTAAATGCAAAAAGGTTGATCTTCCTGAACTGTGTGTGCAGACTTTGCAATCTTCCTGAACCTTATTTGTTGCATGTCAAATGGGAATAGTGTTTTCATATGGGTGTTCTATATATGCTATTTCCAAGTACACTGCTTCTGTGTAAGCTCGCTGCTCTAGTTTGGTATCTGTGTAAGCTTGGCCAACTTTCTGCTTGTGCACAGTTGAAGGAGTTAGCTGAGGCTCTGCCTCTAATTTTTTTTTTCATGTAACCTCCTTTCTACCTAAGGATAAAGCCTCTAGTATTGTATTGTTGTTTCATATGTAATATGAATTTTTATTTTGCAGAAAAATATTACAAATGCAAGTGAATTTTTTCAACATCCTCAAACCAACCAGCAAAAAACAACACCGCATTTGGTCATTCTTGACTTCACTCGAGCATCAAACTGATTCTTACATAGCCAAAGTACAGAACAATCATAATCATTCTGTTCTTTGAACACATATCTTGCATTTGAATGAATCTTAACTTCACTTGTTCATCAAAGTGGCATAATAATTTTGTTCTTTTAACACATTTATTACATTATAAAAACAAAATGGGGCATGCACTACTGGGGGAATCTAGGCAGCTCAAACAGGTTGCATACAGCAAAGTATCATAGGCAGGAATTTAAACCTTAGCTCCAGAAATAAGACCAAAGGTAGAGACTAGCCAAACACTTATTCACAACGGGAAACACTGTGGCTTCATGACTTTAGGACTTTTGAAAGCTAGTAATCCAAAATGAATCTGCAGATGGAAAGGATGCTGAACTGAGCCTCTCTTTTCCTCAACTGAGTTTACCTGAATGTTTTTGGGGATCCACCTCATAGCCAAAGGTTCAGACACTGTTGTATGCCAGCTACTGAATTTTCCACTGTAGCTAGATAGAATCAGATTGTATACACAATGTGATAGACACTTTGGAGGAAGTGGGATGCTAAGTTTCTCCATGATAAAGCCAAGACTCCTAAGCATAAAAGGTTTAAAATTTCCTTTAGTACAATGCATGAAATCTCATATCATCATACTAGGAAACCTGAAAAACCCACAGGAGAGTGCGTTCTTAACGATATAACAACACTCAGGTCCAAATACTGCAAGATACCAGCCCACTGTAGTTAATGTAGGATTTATAAAGTGTTTATATCATCACATTGATATGCAAATACATGCAATGAAATCTTAGAATGCTTGCAAATCATCTGGGTCCATGTGGATGTGCATGCTATTGGCTCAAATCCTCTTACATGTTTTTCCTCCAGTGTTTATTATTTTTTCTAGATTAATCTCTTCATATCAGAACATTTTGATTTCTCAACATGTTTTTACTCAAGCGTTTATAAATATTTGTAGATTAAAAATTTCCATATCATAATTTTTTTGAATTCTTAACATGGTATCAAAGATCTATTCTCTGTTCACACTGGTGGTATTAGAGCCAGCCAGTGGGAAGTTTACCACAAGGGAAAACTGCAGGTGGTACTTAGTTAAATAATTTTGTTTCAGAAAGGAAAACAACGCCGATAGGGGGTAAATATCAGAACATTTTGATTTCTTCTCATGTTTTTCCACCAGTGTTTATTGTTATTTCTAGATTAATCTTTCCATATCAGAACTTTTCGAATTCTTAACGTGTGGTATCAGAGCTTTATTCTCTGTTCACACTGGTGGTACCAGAGGTAGCCACTGGGAAGTTTACCAGAAGGCAACATTGCAGGTTGTACTTAGTTAAATAATTTTGTTTCAGACGGGAAAACAATGCAGATGTGAGATATATGCATATAGGGGTTGGTTAAACTCTTAGTATCTGATCAATGTGAAATGAAGCCTTCAACAAGGGATATGTCACTGTGGTTTATGGCAAGTTTGCATTTGAGAAGGCATCACAGTGAAAACAATCGCAAGTACAAACAGACCCACAAAGCTTACAGCCAGGTTACTGCCAGTCTGAGGGAGAAAGCTATCGAAATTGGAGTAGAGTATGGTTACATTATGATTAATACCCAAATGTTAAACACTGTCCACCTTCTAAAGAATAATAAAAAAACTCATATTACAGAACAACCAAAACAGAAATATGTACAGATGCTGAATGTCATGAATACTCAACTGCAAATGATGGCACATAGCATTTGAGTCAATGAAGAAGGCCAGGTACACTTTGTGGGTAGAATCATCTAATCCCTTGAGACAGTTGACGATAAGAGTTGAAGTGGGACACTCTGGAAGTGGGCGTCTGCCAGTTTCTCTCTGAAAGCAGTCAGTCATATACCATGCTAATCTTGATTTCTTCTCCTCATCATGCATAATATGTTTGCAGCTAGAAAATAATTGACTGTAAGCCTTCTGCCAACATGAATTGGACAATAACACTTTATCCTTCTCGGCCAGTCTATTCCTTGCATTCTCCACCAACTCCTTGCCCTTGATATTGTCGAGTGCCTCAATCTCAAACTCAGTACCATATGGATGTTCATATTGATATTGATATTCATCTGCAGTACTGCTTGTTCTCTTCCTTTCTAAGTTCTCATCATCATCGTAGTCTGAAGAAAAGAACCATCCCCATGAATGAGAACTGTAAAATCTTGAACACAGCAATATGATTAATATCAATATATGCAAGTTGATTCTTTGCCAAATCTTTTCCATTTTACTAGATGGGTTCAATTAACTGAAAGTCCAGAGGAAGAGGAAGGGATAGGCAATCCTTTTAATATTTTCTTTGACCATTTGCCAACTTTGCTTATTGAAATTCTCCGACTCAGTAAGCCTGCAGAGTGGCATCTTAATAGGTTCGCATGCATCTTACGAGTGCGTCCATCTTCACCCTTGATCTATGGGGGATTGAGAAAAAATAGTGTGACTTTATGGCCCGTCTCTGGCTGGCTCTTCTTCCCAGTCACCTCCTGCTCCGACCGGGAAGAGAGGTGCTCGACTATCTGCGCGCTTCCCAGGGCGAAGTGACTTTCCATTCTGTCTGCGCGATGGAAACCTACGAATACAACCTTCCAACACACCGAATAACTGTCTGGGCTTGTGCATCCAAAATTTAGCGTTAAAAATGAATTGGCGTTTCCTCTCTTTCTTTGGTTGTTTTTTCTAAACGGTTTTTCATACAAACTATAATGAATTTAAGCTGTTTCATTTTAATATTTTCCTAATTATTTTTTAAACAATAAACAAACTTTTAGAGGGGAAAATTATGGTTTGGGTCAATTTGCAAAAGCGTGGTTTTGGTTGGCCTTTTCAGTGTGTTTTTGTCGTGAGGGGATTACTCTATGGATGAGTATAGATCCATCTTAAACCCATATCTATCAAGCACTGAGAGGGATCCAATTTCTTGAGGTGTATTTCTTTTTTTAAATTTAAACTCAAGAAATTTGATCTCTTGATTGATAGATGCGGGTTTAAGTTTTAAGTTTTTATTTTATAAACTAACATCTATTTTTTAATTACTTTTTATAATATTTTATTTTAAGAACCAATATGGATTTTGTTTTTAAATACTTTCCATAATTTTTTATTTTATGAGCCAACATGAATTTTTTTAATTATTTTGTTACAAACATTACATCACGTTACAACATCTCCCCCATATTGGACTGCTGTAGAGCACCTCGTTTCACTTGGTGCAATCATTTATTTGTTGCTTGTTCTTTTTCATAAGAGATTTGGGTGGAAGTTAACAGTTTTTGTAAATTAATCTTTCTGGGTATATTTCCTCTTTTAATCACAACCTAAAATCTTGGACTCATTAGGAAGGTATTATGAGAAACTTGTTTTTTTTTGTGATTTGGAATATTTGGTGTAACATGAATATGATCATTTTCGAGAACAAAAGGCGAAATATTTATTTCATCGCCTCTAAGATCATTGGAGAGTTCAAAGATCATCCACATGTTAATACTGTATCAGGAAGCGTTATATTAATTTGCCAAACATTGGGCTCTTACACACTTTGCTAGATGGAAGGGCATCATTTCCTTACAAATATTGGGTGACTCACTGGCTATTATAGATTGGGTTGTTGGGTGATCTCGTCTCCAAGCACTGGCCCTAGAAGAGTGGAAAGGTAGAATCTAGGATCTCCAATTCTCTTTTCATTCACTACATTTCAAGCATATTTTTAGACAACTAAACCACATAACTAATTGATTTTCAAAGAGGGTGGTGGGAAATATAGAGGGTTTGACGTTTTTTTGAAGAATTCAGAAAAGCTCATGGATTGCTTTGGGCTCCTTCTAGGCTTATGGAGAGGCTTAACTTTTTGTCTTGATCTATCATATTTTTGTATGTGATGACATATTTTATTTACTTTTTGTTTTAATGGTTATAGGAGAAGATATGGTTTTTTTATCAACTATATCTTTAAAACAATTATGGGAACGTTTAATTTAAACTAAATGAAAGATCATAAACCTTTTTTTGGCTAGTTTATGTTATTGGAGATGGACATATATATTTCAGGTCACAAAACTCCTTCATAGGAAAGATTAAGTTTTGTCATGAACATAGATATTAATGTTGTCTTTGATTCACTACTCGTAAATATTAAGCAACTAGAGGTTTTTTTTTCTTGTTAAAAAAAAAAAGATAAAAATCCTTACTAAAAAAAGTCTTACTAAAACATTCAACAAAATATCCAAAGAATTAAAACACTCAAAAGTACTAAATTTTTTGAAATGATGAATTATAGCTAATTTCCATTAATTAAATGTTTGAAAAGCATTTGAAACTTACATGTTTTAATTTACTATGAAATAAATAACTTTTTACAAATATTTTAAAAATATTAATAAATTTAGTGCATGTTGAATGTAGTGTCCAATTCAATTAAGCCCTTTAGATGTAGTGTTTAAATCAATCAAGCTTCACTCATTGGAGGCTAATAAGAATGCTAAGAGTATGATAATAATCCAAAGTTTTGTGTTTTATTTGGCTCACAAAAATTGATGGCTCATCCCTATGGTGGCACCCTCAACATGATGTCATCAACCCTAACCCTTTATAGGGAGGTTTCACTTCAAATTCTAAGCAAGTTGGTGATGTTGAGACACATGCAATGTTTAGTGATGTGTTAATGTTGTGGCTACTATTTCTCATGGCTACCCTCTTTGCACAAAAATATGTATTTTTGAAAACAAATAGTGCTCTCCCTTCCCTATTCCTACTTTGAAGTTGCTTGTGGTTTTTTCAACCATTCTAGGGACCATTAGTTATGTTCCTCCCTTACCTACCATTCTCAAAGATTCACTAGAAGAAGATTGTTGTTGTTGCACAATATTATTTCATGATTCCTAAGTATTGTTCATGATTCCACTATGTGTATTCTTAATCTTAATTTTCATAGGGCACAACCAACTTTGAAGAAACTAATAATGTTTTGAATTATGAAGAAAACTCATTGTTGATAGAGGCAAAATATAAGACTTAAACAAAGAATTATTGGAAGAAGAGAAAATGAGATGAACTAGATGAGCATTGAAGAAGATGTTGCTAAATGCTTAACAACCAAGATGATAGTTGTGACTAGAATCGAGACTATTAAGAAAGAGAAGTAGAGGAGGATGATTGGAGAACACAATGGAAATTAATTAAAGAAATGGAGAAAGAGGCAAGCCAGGGAAAAAGAAAAATGGACAGAGTATGCTATTGTTTTATTTGAAACTAACTTACATAAAATTTTGAACATAGCCTAGATCAATAAGTTTGGAGTATTAAAAGAAGAAGCTAGAAATTATCTAGTTAGTAGATACAACAAAGGGACGATCTAGTTTCGAGTTGAAGTAATTAACATAGATGTCGACCTAATCCACTCATTCACGAGGTTGTAAAAAATGAGAATGTGAGTATTGCTAAAGGGAAACAACAAAGTCTCCAATGAACTAACGACAAACTGCACTAGAGATTTTGATGTTAGGATGAATTCAAAATGGGTCCAGGGAAAATCCATCCATGATTCCATCCAAATATGGGAATCCCTCATTGTATCATTATGTTTAACAGGTTCAAGTAGGAGCTTTGATATTCCTTTGTATGCTTTAGACTCGTTAAATCAGATTTTGGAAGATGAGAATGGCTATAATTGGTTTGAACATATATTGTAGCCAATTAACGTTAGTTGTGAAGAGTGGAATACAAATGACACCTCCATGTATTCAATCAAATCCCACTTAAGAATGTTCCAAAGGTCTCAATGTAGCATGTACCCTCCATACTCAAATAGAAAATACATAGTATTTTCAAGTTATTGGAGTATGAACATGGTACCAAACATGAAGAAATATTTATTGATCGGGATTGGAAATGAAAAATATGTGGTAGAGATGTTGAAAGGATAATGTCTAATTTATTCCATATTTAATGCTTGTTAGATACAATTAAGTTGTGGGATTCACAAGATACATGTGGGCTCACTAAGTTATAACATTATGTTGAAGAGCTGATAATTTATTAGGACTTGTCTTAATAATTGGAGAACAAAATTGATAACCCCCTAGGAAATAGTTGAATCAAAACCTAAATATACAAAAGCTACATAAATCTACATGATGTGGATACATGATATACAAAATCTACATAAATATTTTGAATGGGGAATCAATGTGTTATCATAACACACATCAATGCATTTGTATATATAAAGGCACTCAAGAACTACCTCCCATTTTTGAGTTTTGTTAAATACAAACATTGAAAAAATAAATTGCCACATGATGCATAAAAAACATATAAACGCCCCAATACTTATTATTAACTAAAACACATTGACGTGTTGTGTTACTAGGTGCACTAGGTGAATCGATGAAGTTCGGTCACAATTTTTTGCAAGCTAGTGCATGAAAACAAGCCACAAAAACTCTCAATCAAGGTGTTTCTCAAGCCCTGCATCAAGATATATTTTGGTATCCAATGGACCTTCAATCAAGGTATTCTTTGGTATCCAATGGACTCTCAATCAAGTTCTTGATGAAGGTTAAATAAACCCTTGATTGAGATCTAAACCTCAATTGAGCATTAATACCTTGAACGAGGTTTAGAGCTTGGTCAAGGTTCAAAGCTCAATTAAGGTTTTGTTTTTTTATAAAATAAACCAAAACATGTCATGAGGCCTTATTTCAATTCAATGCTAACATCGACCCCAAAAACCTCAATCTAGCTTCAAACCTTGATCCATATTTTTATCTAGCACCTCACTCCAATGTCTATACCAACCACACATGCACGATGGCATCTCCACCAAGAGGTAGGTGGTTTTTTCTAGCTTTAGAAATAATTTGTAAAATTTATACAATTAAATTTTAGGTTTTTGTTTAAAAATCAACCAATAGTACTTATGCTGCCAAAATTTTATTTTTTGGGTTTGAAATGATCAATTGACAACATTTATTCTACTTGTTTTATTTCCAGCAATGTATCAACAAGTAGAAATGTTGTCATTGTTTTTCCATCTTTTGGTAATGCACGTAGAATTGAAAACTATTTGTCAATATATGGTTAAAAATAAAACCATGTTGTTGTTTTTAAATTTGTTTAATTGGACATGATCAACCAGCAACATTTCCAATTTTATTTCCAACCATGTTCTTTCAAGTAGAAATCCTACTGAATTTTTTTCAATCTTCTAGTAACACACAAAGGATTAAAAATGAATAATTGATAAATCTAGTTGAAAAATAGCATGACCAATTACTATAACTCCCATGCTAATGAGCATATATGAAATTAAAGTGAAAGTGGACAACCTTGTTGGACATGTGTTGTTCTCTTTGTAGGTTTTTGGAGCAAAGGGGCTTTGAGGGTGGAGCCCTCGAAAGAAATTTTTTTGGTTTGTTTTTGGTCTGTTTTTAGCTTCAGCCCATAAGAAACTAATTCTAGTTAAGGAATTAGACTTGTAATCTTATCTAGATTAATGGATTAGGGTTTTGGATGATATAATATCGTATAGTAAACATTAAAGGTAATACATTGAGATAGAGAGTGGAGAGACTCTCAGGTAGGTTGGTTTTCCCAATTTTGGTTTCTAGGGTAAATCTCTATGTGTGAACCTTTGTTAGTTCTTTTGTTTTAGATTATGTTTAGTATTGATTTTCATACACATGTTTATTAAACTCTTCATATGGTATTAGAGTGAAGTTTTTGGCTTTAGTGGGACACATTTGTTGCTAGGGTTAGCTCATCATGTGAAGAGGAAGGGTATATTGGGTTTGCGATGAACTTATGTTGACGTGTGAGCTTTGTGCAATGAAACTTGTATAAAGAAATGACGAGCATTTCAAGAATAGAAATACAGAATTATAATGACCAAAGCTTCAAGTTATGGAAATTGTAGATGGAAGATCTTCTTGCAGATAGATAACAATAGATTGTTGTGGATCCAAGTAAAAAACTCACTACTATGTTGAAAGGATATTGGGGAAAGTTGGAGAGAAAAGAAATAAGCACAATTCAACTCTGCCTCTTAGATTTAGTGTTGTTGAATGTCACTGGAGAAGAAAATGCAAAGAAGTTGTCAGATAAGTTGGGGAATTTGTATCAGTCAAATTCCTTGGTAAACAAGTTATTTCTTCGAAAGAAATTGTAACATCTTAGGATGGAGGATGGTGACTATGTGACGAATCATCTAAATTCCTTTAATAGTCTGGTAAGTCAACTTCTCTTTGTTGATATTCAGAAGGATAGAGAAGATAAGTGTACTACTTTGTTATGTTCTTTGCCAAACTCTTGGGATAATATGGTTGTAGCAATTGGTAGTAGCACTCAATCCACATTAAAGTTTGAGGATGTAGTTGCATAATTTTTATTAGTGTAAATTATGAAAAAATCCATGGAGGGTGTGACCAAGGATGATTTATATGTGAGAGGTCATTCCCAAGAGAGGATAAATAAGTCTCCCGATGATAGATCTAGTTATCGAGGTAGATCTAAATCTCAAGGAAAATTTGCAAAGAAATGATGGAAATGCAACAAAGATGGGCATTATAAGAAATGTTGTAGATCTAAGAATGTTGATAATGGTAAGGGATTTGATGATGCTCCTTCCACATAAAATAAAACCTCCACAAAAGAAGGAGGTGAGTTTTACTTGACATCTATAGGTACACATGCAAATAATAATGTGTTTTTGATTGACTCGGGTGCTTCATTTCATGTCTTCTCACAGGCAGTGGTTTTATGAATATGAAAAGTAAAAAGCATTGGGTTAATCTTGACTCAGTTATAGAGTAATTATAATAACCTCAATTCATTCATTGATGGGTTTACCTTTGGTAGTTTACAAACCCATGGTATTAGCATGTGATGAATCCAATTTAAAGGCTTGAAGAACTCCATTGTAAAATGCCTCAAGTGTATAGGAGTATGATTTGAGAACACGATGTAAATTATTCAAAACACTAGGAAAGAGGCAAGCTAGGGAAAAAGAAAAATTGACAAAGGATGCCATTTTTTAATTTTAAGCTAGCTTACATGTAATTTTGAACATTCCCTAGATCTATAAATTTGGATGATTAAAATAAGAAGATTCAAATTATCTGGTTAGTAGATACCAAAAAGTGATAATCAAGTTGTTGAAGGAATTAACATAGATGTTGACCTAATCCACTCATTCATAAAGCTGTAAAAAATGAGAGTACAAGTATTTCCAAAGAGCAACACAAAAGTCTCCAATGAACTAATAGCAAGCTCCACTAGAGATTTTGTTGCAAGGATGAATTCAAAATGGGTCTAGACCAAAGCCATCAAGGATTCCATCCAAATATGGGTGTCCCTCATTGTATTATTATGTTTTACAAGTTCAAGTAGGAGGTTTACTATTCCTACTTATGCTTTAGACCCATTAGATCAGATTGTGGAAGATGAAAATGTTTATTATTGGTTTGAACATATAACATGTCCCATTAAATTTAATACTAAAGAGTGACAAGAAAATGGCACCACCTTTTTAATTTATATTGCATTCAACCAATCCCACCTAAGAGTGTCTCAAAGGTCTCAATGTAGTGCCCTCCATACTCAACTGGAAATAGTTAGTATTTTCAAGTTATTTGAGTATGAACATGGCACCAAACCTAAAGACATATTTATTTATTGGGTTTGGAAATTAAAAATAGATAGTACTTGATTGAAAATTTTGAGAGATGTCAGAAGGAGAATGTCTAATTTATCCCATATCCAATATTTGTTAGATATAACTAAGTTGAGGCATTAACAAGATACATGTGAGCTCACAAAGTTACAATATTATGTTAAAGAGATGAAAATTTATGAGTATTTGTCAAGGAAATTGGAGAACAAAATTGATATCCCTCCTCCTCAATTAATAGTTGAATTGAAACCTAAATAAACAACAAAAATCTTTCCAGGGAGAAACCTCATGGAAAACCCTATGAGTAAATGGGGTAAATCGTCATCCATGTTACAGAGCCTAAACCCGATGGGATCAAGTGATTCAAACCCATGACCTCCCAAAATTGGGGGGGGGTGATCTCACGTCTGGCTCATGATTGCTTGAGCTAACCCTCAATGCTTAAATATACAAAATCTACATAAATCTACATGATATAAAAAAGATACATAAAGATTTTGAATGAGGGAATTGGTATTATATTATAACACACATGTCAATGCATCTATTGATCCATATGGGTATTGGTGGCCACCCACCTATTCCATGATCTCAAGACAATTTTTCTAGTTTGGCAGTTTTTACGAATTTTCATGTCCAAAACTTCTAAGTGTTAGTTTTTTCAGAAATTTCAATATGATTTAGGATCTTAACTAAGAGAATAAAATGTACAGCATATCTACAACATATCTACAGCATATCAATCATGGACACAATAATGCAAGCACACAAGAGACACAGAGTTTCATCGGGGAAAACCAAGAAGGTGAAAAACCCTGTAACTTCCTCAGAGATAGATAGAGCAATGATACAACCCATAAGAGATATACTCCTAGAAGCAGCTTCTCCTCCTCCACTAGTGCACTACTCTCCAATGAGTGTAGTGTGAGAAAGTGAATGATCAAATAGAGTGCCTCCCACTCTCTATTTATACTTGACTTGACTTGCCTAATAACCTTTACTAGGTCGGCCTTAACTTAACCACATAACATAATACTGACAGGGCCGACCCCCAATAGGGTGGTCTAATAACCCTTTAACCCACATGACTTATACAGGGCTGACCCCATCAAGGTGGTCTAATAACCCATCAAGTATAAGTTACGACACTTACAATATAAATGATGACACTTCCGTATAGAGGAATAATAACATCTCTATAGGAATACAATATACATATATGTGAAATACATTCCGAAGTTACAGTTACATCAACACTCCCTCTTAACTAGGAAGGTATTTCTCAACATAGATCTGCTAGCACAAGTCTTCTTCTCTAGATCATTGTCATCGAATCATCGTCCTAGAATAATCGTCATCGTCACTTGCTGTTTCTACCTCAATCAATCTCCAATCTACTCGTCATAGGAAGTTCTATAGAGCCAACCCTTTTTCATGCTGGATGTAGGCCCACCACCTGTAGGTCTTCATCATCAGTGGCCATACTGTGTAACCTAGGACTGATTACGTGCGTCAACAAAACCTAGCACAGACTATAGGTTCTTTTACATGTTGACCTTCACAAAACCTACTCAGAGCATCCCAGGATGTTACGAGCACATCACTCTACCTGTCTGGATCTCGATAGAGCATCCCAGGCTATTACAAGCACACTGCTCTATCTGTCCGGATTTTAAAGGATCTTTTCTATGTGAACTTTCACAAAACCTACTCAGAGCATCCCAGGATGTTACGAGCACACCGCTCTACCTGTCTAGATTTTAAAGGGTCTTTCCTATGCTACCTGTACAAACTGTCCACGACCACAGAGTATCAACCTGATACTCAACATACATCATCCTGATGTATACATGATCAACCCGATCATCATCACTGCACCGCCCTGATGCATGTCATCTATAGCAACATCTTGAAGCTCGTCATCTGTGATCATCTTGATCATCATCATAGCATCATCCTAATGTATGTCATCTGGAGCAACATCTCGAAGCTCGTCATATGTGATCATCCTGATCATCATCATATCATCATCCTGATGCATATACATATACATGATCCAACTGATCATATCCAGCATCCAACATGATGCATATAAAAATATATCAAGCATCCAACATGATGCATATACAAATACATGATCCAACTGATGCATATACAGAGCAGTAACTGGAGCATCGTCCTGATGCTCATCATCCAGCGCTTACATCCACAGCCATGGGAAGGATCCTCCTCTCACCATGCTTGGAATGGCTCCTGCAAATGTGTCCATCACTTCTTCCTCCAAGTGTCGTCAATCTAAAGAACACCAACCCTCTCTCTAAAGTATCCAACTTCACTCTAGCTAGTGTTTTTGTCAACACATCTACAACCTGCTCATCCGTCGCAACATACAGGAGCTTCACTGCTCCTCTCTGCACCATATCCCTGATATAGTGATATTTGATCTCAATGTGCTTCGACCTGTCGTGGAACACCGGGTTCTCAGACAACTTAACACAACTCTGGTTGTCACAAAAGATACCAGTAGCCTCCAGCGGGAGATCAAATAACTCATACAGTAGCTTCCGGAGCCATAATGCCTCACAACTAGCCGAATAAGCTGCAACATACTCTGCCTTGGCTGTACTCAGTGCTACGTAGGACTGCTTCCTGCTAAACCAAGAGATCACACCCGATCCCATACTGAAGCAGCACCCATATGTGCTCTTCCTATCTGTAGCACTACCTGCCTAGTCTGAATCAACATAACCCTGTTGGTTAAACTTTTGATTCACATCATACTTGAGCCCATAATCAATTGTACCCTTCAGGTACCTCAGAATATGCTTTACAACAACCAGGTGAACACCTCTGGGATTCGTTAGGTACTGGCTCAATGTGTTCATCGCAAAGCAAATATCTAGTCTCATGTTCGTCAGGTACATCAAGGACCCAATCATCTGACGATACACAGTGACATCAACCGGATCAGATGAAGTATCACACATAAGCTTCAGGTTCGATGCCATAGGTGTGGCCATGGCCTTGTAGTCCATCATCCCGAACCTCTTCAGGATCTCTACTGCATACTTCCCTTGTCCAAGGAAGATTCCATCTGCACTCTGCCACACCTCCATGCCTAGGAAATAGTGCATCATCCCCAAGTTCTTCATCTCGAACTCAGTAGCAAGCTTCCTCTTCGTGTTGGAAATCAATCTATCCTCACCTGTAACAAATAGGTCATCCACATAAATGTAGTATCACTGGATTGCCTTCCTCAACCTTGTAGTAAAGGTTGGAATCTGCTTTACACTTGGTAAATCCCAAACTGGATAGAAAGCTGTCTATCCTACCATACCAAGTTCTAGGAGCTTGCTTTAAGCCATACAAGGCTTTCTTTAACCTGCACACATATGACTCTCTGTCATGTGTCTCAAAACTGAGTGGATTCTCCACATACACTTTCTCCTCGACTACACCATTCAAGAAAGTTGTCTTGACATCCATCTGGTGTATCTTCCATTTCATCACTACAGCCAGAGCAAGTACTGATCTAATGGAAGTGTATCTGGCTACAGGAGAAAAAGTCTCTTCATAATCAATCCCTTCTTTCTGGGAGAAGCCATGAGCTACAAACATTGCTTTATATTTCTTTATGCTACCATCTACAGCATGCTAGGTCTTATAGATCCGCTTGGAAGTCACGACAGACTTCCCTTCTGGTATGGGACCAAATCCCAACCATCATTCTTCATGATCGACGGATCATGGCATTCTTCCATTACTTCATCCCGAATCCTGGGAACTTCAATATCTTCAATAGATAGCTTTGTTACTGGAACACATGTTGTAGTCCTTCTTTTGTAGGTGATGGTATACAATATTTCCTACAAGACAAGTTAAATTGCATGATTAGAAACATCTCATAGTTTTCAGAACAATTTATTACACATAAAGAAATATGTCATACAGTCATGCAATTATTTTAGCCAATGCTTCAATACAACATTTATCCATATCCCGTAACTTTCTAGATGCCTTCCAATCTCTACCAGAACATTGTTAAGAGTGTGCACAACTCCCAACATATCAGCAAAGAGGTTTCATTCTAGATAAGTAGCAATGGAATGTTGTACAGTGCCATAGGGAACTTACCCATTACATGCGTATTAGTAGTATATTATTCATTAATGCAATTATTCTAATATGCATAATACACAACCTAAGTCTAGGAACATAAGTATATACATTATTGAACAGTATTATTTAAACAATCAAATATACAAGAAATGACAATTCAAATACTTATCTTTGTTTGTTTGTTGGGTGGACTCCCTCTCAATCTTTGTTTCCTTGCAGGAACTATTGGAGTGTGCTCCCTCTTGATCTTGCTTCCTGGATTACCTGTCTTTGAACTTATATCCATCATCGATCACTATGCATACTTACTAGTATCATCATTGTGTTATCCTCGAGGTCTCATACATACATTCATTAGTAAAACATTATGACTCTAAGTAATCTTAAACATGTATGGTCAAGACCATTTCATACACAGATAATTTATCACAATTCTTTTACTCGTGCATATTCCTGTTTGACCATATGACTTTTTTGGTTAGTCATATCATCAATCAAAGTAAGAAGCATAATATGCCTAAACCCATGATTATTCAAACCTATAACTTCATGAATAATCATTATCAATCATACCAAGTATACTTATATAAGAGATCCTATCACAAGGTAGGATTCTAACTTGATATAAGAAAAACATACCTAGATTAATATGTTAGATGGTTATGTCTAACATACCCGCATAATGTCTTCTTGTTCTCTTCAATGACTTGTGCTAGTAACCTGCATATCTCATAGGTTAACCATTATAGAACCAAGTTATACATACCTCGTAAGTAGATCTTCTATGTGATCCATGACAATGGATGAATCTTTGTCTTCATGTCACCATGGTCATATGTTCTTGAACTAGAACATGATTTGTCTTTCTTGATGTACCTTTCATGTTAGCAGACAACATCAACCTCATACAACACCACAATGCATTAGTACAATCATAAGTGTCAAAACCCTAATCAATGAATATCTTCTATCATGCATTCATATTTTTATTAAGGTCATACAACAAGTCTAAAATTAATCAAGATTCTACTAATCTTAATGAAGACAGACATAAACTTAATCATGAACAGATTTCGAAACATACCTATAAGTCATACCTGTCGAGTTTTCTTGTAATCTTCTTATGTAAAGCCTTAGCATCATCTCCCTCTGAAACTGGAACTTCTTAACTTATGCAAGTGACCAATCCATTCTCTTCTAGTATTAACCCAATCCACTTGATTTGCAGAAACTAGATTTGGAGCTGGATTAGGGTTTGTCAGGGAAACCCTAAAAATTCAAACTTTGAATTTCAAACTTCTGAAAGGATAGAAAGATGTGCCTTGATGAACCGATCAACCTGGTATACTCAGAATTTGAAAACTGCAAAGTTTCACCCCTCAAATTTGCTTTTGAATCTTCCGGATTCACTAGGAGGGCCCTGAATTAGGGTTTGAGTTTCCCGGAGCTTCACCCAACCAAATAGTTTGATCCAAATCTCTAAACTTTGATTTTTCCAAGGAGCTTCCAGCTATGGTCACAGATTTAAAAAATTCCCATTTTTGCAGAAGCCCTAACTTTTCACCTTTTCGATCAAAGTCCTGAACTAGGGTTTGATCAAGCCCGGCCTTCTTCCCAACCAAAAAATTCGATCTTGGTCTCTAAATTTTGATTTTGATGAGGAGCATCCAACTATGGTCTCCGATTACAAAAATTCCAACTTTCTCCGAAGCCCTAAATTCCCGGAGCCATGAATGAAGGTGCTCAAAATCCAATTATGTTTTGACAGAAGTATGCACTTGATTGTTTCTGGTGTAACTCTGAAATTTCAGATCTACAGGGTTTGAAAATTCTTCCTATCCTGACCTGTTATATTTCCAAACCCATAGGTCTGACCTCAAATGGATTCTCTGAGAGAGATTTATTCCACGTGTCGCAACGTGACCTGTTTATGGGATAAAATTGGAGAGCGAACTTGTACATAGTTCCACGTGTCACTAGTTCACTTTCGGCCTATGAACCTTCGGCCTGTGAAAGTACATTCCGTGCCCTACCTGTCACGTTTTACAAAATTTCATTTGGAGCTTCCTAGCCCAAGTTGTGACCTTTTTTCCTAGGTCACCTTTTTATGACTAAGATTTGGAAGAGGAAGAAACCCTAGATTGTACAAATCATAAAATACAAAGTATAATGAATTAGAAGTTGTACTTCGGACACAAGGTACATTGGGATCTTATATTCAACTTGTAAAAGTTTCAGATCCTGAAACTTCTCCAAAATGGATTTATAGTGAAAGTGCTACGATGACCGATTTTTGCTATATCAAGCCCTAGATTCGCAAGTGCAACACGTGTCATAAATGCCATACCATGCCTTCTTTCAGGCTAGCTCTGATACCATGTTAGTTTTTCATAAATTTGAATCTGATCTAGGATCTTAACTGAGAGAATAACATGTACATCATATCTACAATATATCTATAGCATATCAATCATGGACACAATAATGCAAGCACACAAGAGACACAGAGTTTCACCGGGGAAAACCAAGAAGGTGAAAAACCCCGCAACTTCCTCAGAGATAGATAGAGCAATGATACAACCCAAGCATAAGAGATATACTCCTAGCAGCAGCTTCTCCTCCTCCACTAGTGCGCCACTCTCCAATGAGTGTAAGTGTGAGAAAGTGAATGATGAAATAGAGTGCCTCCCGCACTCTATTTATACTTGACTTGACTTGCCTAATAAACTTTACTAGGTCAGCCTTAACTTAACCACATAACATAATGCTGACAGGGCCGACCCCAAATAGGGTGGTCTAATAACCCATCAAGTATAAGTTACGAAACTTACAATATAAATGATGACACTTCCGTATAGAGGAATAATAACATCTCTATAGGAATACAATATATATATATGTGAAATACATTCCGAAGTTACAATTACATCAACACTAAGGTCGTTTTGAGTCCCTAAACGACATATTTTGGTGACACCATAGTCTATTCATAGCCATATGCATGATTGGGCAGGAAAAATGTGTACTTCTCGACTAGACCTTTATAACAAGCTACCGAACACCCTAAATAGAGATCGTATGCAAAATTTATGCCCCTGAGAAGTTGACACCTCAACTAACCACCTCGGGACCCGCAAACCTTTTTACGAATCATCTCATAGGGTTAGGTTTTTGGATGTTAGGGTTTTCTCCCTTGTGATTATGATAAAAGGCCCTTCAACCTCCTTTGTAATCATCTTGTGATGAATGAGTGTAGCCACCACATCTCTTCTCAGAGATAAAGCTACCACCATTCCAACTACTTTATTTTACAATCTATTCTATTTTATTCAATTAGTAGAAATTGATGTTACTGTATCAATGTGTTTCCTGCATTATATATATGTATGTGGTTCTATATATTCTCTTTCGTTTCATTCTCACATAAATTTGGATTAGTGGTATTAGAGAAATCTGCTGTCTATTGTCTCTTAGTGCATGTCCCCAACGAGATCTAAATATCGAGAGTTGGGTCTTGAACTAGTCGAGATTGGGGAAAACCACCCTCGGCGTCCCAAACCACCTCCCATGGCCGAGGAAAAGAGAGATGGCGGAGTAGTATATCCTATCAAGTTGTTTCTCGATGAAGCCCTCGCGCGACAGAGGAACCAGATGATAGAAAAAAATTCCCAGACCCTCCGACGGATGCCAACAACAATGAATGGATCATGAAGTAGTCACTTCGGAAGAGCTACACCCTTCAAGGTACAAGTTAAATTTGATATTCCTTTATTTGAATTCCAAATCAATGTTGATGCCCTAGATAAATGGTTGAGTTTTCTAGAAGGGAATTTCTCTATCCATAATTTCTCCAACAGGGAAAAGATCACATTTTCCCTCCTTAAGGTTGTCCCCCATGTTAAAAATTGGTGGGAAACTTATTGTGAGAAAACATTAATAGAGGAATCTGAAATGTTTGAGACCAATCCACCTTGGGTCTCTTTTATATATTTCGCTAAAGAAAAAAATTACCTTGTCGGAAATTATGACGACTAGTACATGAGATGGACTACACTGCATCAAGAGAGGGACCAAACAGTGTCAGATTACACCAAAAACTTTCATAGCTTGCGCACAAAGATGGATATCAAAGACTCCAGCTAGCACTTGGTTCTAAAATATTGTAGTGGCATAAATTGGTACATATGAGCACAAATGGATTTCATGGACATCTCTTCATTGGGAGCTGCTTATCAGTATGTTGTCAAAACCGATCAAAAATTTCAGCGAAAGAACAAGCGAGAATTTGGACTTGCGAATCTGCTGCAGAATCAAGGCAAGGGAAACCCTGTATAAGGTAACAAAAAATAACTACATGACAACCATTCCCAACCACAAGCAAAGAAGGGTAACAAAAAGACAAAGAAGGACACCGGGAAGTGGTACGAATTCCAAAAAATCCCCTAACACAACACTGATGAATGTCACTCAAAGTAATCATTGGTGGATGAGATCAAAGATTCAAAATCAAATCATGGTTCTGATTCCGATTTAGAATTCGACATAATTGTCGCATACGAGAGGAAGTAGATCATTGATGAAAAAACCAGTGTCATTGTTTCTACCACACATATTCAACCAGAGGAACTAAAAGGGTCAGAGGTAGACAAGTCCCTCTTCCATTCATAGATATGGGTTAGAGGGAATCCACCTACATTTTTTTATTGACATCAAAAACCAAAAGAACCTAATCTCAGAAGAAGTCATTAAGAGAATGGAGCTACCGAAATCACCACACCTGTAGCTATACACCATCGGTTGGTTAAGCCAAGGATGAGGTATCTGTATCAGTCATCAATCTCATCTAACATATGGCATTAATCCTTTCAAAGATGAGTTACTATGTGGTGTGTCCCCACTTGAAGTCTGTGATGTTCTTTTAGGGTAGCCATATATGTAGAAGCGTCATGTTGTGTATGAGTCATGGCCTTATAGTGTCATTGTCACTTTGGGAGGACAACTCTATCAGATACTAGAGACAATTGCACATACCGTAGTATCTTTGACCTCAACCAAGCAATGCAGAAAGATAATATCCCACACTTGGAAATTTCCCCTCTTCACAATTTCCTTTGAAGGTGAACACCAGATCATAGAGACCTCCACAACCTCTGTGTAGGGTTCTTTTACTCAACATAAACAAGAAGAACACAAAGGCATTGTTTCCTTTCCTATTTGAGTACTTCTATAGTGCAAGGCCACACATTCAAGGTGCTCCTCCAGAAATAAGTCATCCACGACAGTTTAGACCAAGGATAATAAGGTAACCAAAATTGTTGAATAGGTCTAGTGCATCCATCAACAATAATTACAGTCCTCTCATGATGTCAAAGAAAGGAAACCTTTTCACCTCAGCAAATGCCTCACTAGGAGCTTAACTCATAACATAGTTTTCCATATGATAAGGGACTCAACGTAATGGATACTATTGATTCTTAAGGGAGGAGGTTTGATCTAGATGGGTATTGATGGCCACCCACCTATTCCACGTGCTCAAGCCAATTTTTCTAGTTTGGTAGTTTTTATAGATTGTCGTGTCCAAATTTTTTTAGCCCATTTTAAGGCCCTAAACGAATTTTTTTTGCAACTCCACATCCCAGTCATAGCCAAAGGAATACTATATGGGTGAAATGTGTACTTCTTAGCCAGAAATTCCAACAAACTAGCAAACACCCTAAACATAGATCGTATGCAAAAGTTATGCCCCTGAGAAGTTGACACCTCAATTAACCACCTTGAGACTCACAAACCTTTTTATAGATCATCTCCTAGGGTTAGGTTTTTGGATGTTATGGTTTTATCCCTCATGCTTATTATAAATATGCCCTTTGAAATCCTTTTGTAATCAACTTGTGATGAATGAGCATAGTTTCCTTATCTCTTCTCAGAGATAAACCTACCACCATTCTAGCTGCTTTATTTTACAGTGTGCTATTTTTATTCAATTAATAGAATTCGATTTTACTACATTGTGTTTCCTGCATTATATCTGTGTATGTGGTTCTATATATGCTCTTTCATTTCATTCTCACATAAATCCATATCAGTGGTATCAAAGCAATCTTCTCTTTGTTGTCTCTTAGTGCATGTCCCCAATGAGATCTAGATATTGAGAGTTGGGTCTTGAATTGGTCGAGATTGGGTAAAACCACCCTCGTTTTCCCAACCTGCCTCCCATGGATGAGAAAAAGAGAGATGATGAAGCAAGAGATCCTATCAAGTTGTTTCTCAAGGAAGCCCTTGCGCGACAGAGGAACGAAATGATGGAAAAATTTTCCCAGATCCTTCAACGGATGCCAGCAGCACCGGGGGGATCATCAAGCAATCTCTTCGGAGGAGCCACAGCCTTCAATATACAATTTAACTTTGATATTCCTTTATTAAAAGGTTAGATCGATGTTGATGCACTATATAAATGGTTGAGTATGATAGAAGGGTATTTCTTTGTCCAAAATTTATCTAATAGGGAAAATATCACCTTTGCACTCCTTAAGGCTATCCCCCATGTCAAAAATTGGTGGGAAACCTAATGTGAACAAACCTTAATAAAGGAGTCTGAAATGTTTGAGACCAATCCCCCTTGGGACTCTTTTATAGATGTCATTAAAAAACAATATTACCCCATGGGAAACTATGACGACCAATACATGAGATGGACCACATTGCGTCAAGAGAGGAACTAAATGGTGTTGGAGTACACCAAAAAAGTTCATACCTTGAACAAAAATCCGGGTATCAATGAATCCAAGCAGCACCTAGTTGTGAAATATTCCAGTGGCTTACATTGGTACATCCGAACGAAGATGGAATTCCTAGACATCTCTTCACTGGGAGCCGCTTATAGGTATGCTGTCAAAATCGAGCATAAATTTGAGCAAAAGAACATGCGAGAATTTGGATATGTGAATCTGCCACAGAAGCAAGGCAAGGGAAACCCTTGAAAGGGTAAGGACAACCAGTCCCAAACACAAGCAAATAAGGGTAACATAAAGACAAAGAAGGACACTGGGAAGTGCTGCAAGTTCCACAAAATCCCTTTGCACAACACTGATGAATGTCACTCAAAGAAATCATTGGTGGTTGAGATCAAAGATTCATAATTAGATCCTAGTTCCGATTCTGATTTAGAACCCAAAGTCACAGTCGCAAACCAGGGGAAGAATATCATTGATGCAGAACCCAATGTCATCGTTGCTACCACACAGATTCAACCTGAGGAACTAGAAGGGTCAAAGGCCGGTAAGTGCCTCTTCCACTCATTGATATGGGTGAAGGGAATCCCCCTACATTTTGTTGTTGATAGTGGCATCCAAAAGAACCTGATCTCAACAGACATCATCAAGAGATTAGAGCTATTGGAAACACCACACCTGCGACCATACACCATTGGTTGGTTAATCCAAGGATGATGTATCTGTGTCAATCATCAATGTCATCTACCATACAACATAAAGCCTTAAGACGAGGTATTGTGTGATGTGGCACCACTTGAAGTTTGTGATGTTATTTTAGGGCATCCATATATGTAGAATCATCGTGATGTGTATGAGTCACAACCTCATAGTGTCATTATCACTTTGGGAGGACAAATCTATTGGATACCATAGACAATTGCACCTACCGTAGTCTCTTTGACCTCAACCAAGTAGTGCAGAAAGATACAATGGGAAATTTTCCCTCTTCACAATTGCCTTTGAAGGTGAATACTAGATCACAGATACCTACACAACCTCTTCGCAAGGTTCCTCTAATCAACATAAGCAAGAAGAACACAAAGGCTTTGTTTCCATGCATGTCCAATGCAAGGCCATGCATTCAAGGTGATCCTACAGAAAGAAGTCATCCATGCCAGTTCATACCAAGGATATTAAGGTAACAAAAATTGTTGAACAGGTCCAGTGCATCCATCAACAACAATACAACCCTCTTAGGATGTTAAAGAAAGACAACCTTTTTCACATTGGCAAATGCCTCACCGGGAGCTCAACTCAGCACAGGGTTCGTTTTATGATAAGGGAATAAATGTAATGGATATCATTGATTATTAACGGGGAAGAATTGATCCATATGGGTATTGGTGGCCACCCACCTATTCCACGATCTCAAGACAATTTTTCCAGTTTGGCTGTTGTTATGGATTTTCGTGTCCAGAACTTCTGGGGTCGTTTTGAGACCCTAAACGATGTTTTTTGGTGACACCATAATCTAATAATAGCCAAAGGCATACTGAATGGGTGAAATGTTCACTTATTTTCTAGACCTTTCCAATAAGCTATTGAACGCACTAAACAAAGATCGTATGCAAAAGTTATGCCCCCTAGAAGTTAACACCTCAACTAACCAGCTCGAGACTTGCAAAATTTTTTATGGATCATCTCCCAGGATTAGGTTTTTGGATGATAGGGTTTTCTCCCTCATGATTATGATAAAAAGGCCCTTTGGCCTCCTTTTGTAATCAACTTGTGAAGAATGAGTATAGCCACCACATATCTTCTCAGAGATAAAGCTTCCACCATTCTAGCTTCTTTATTTTAAAGTTTGTTCTATTTTATTCAATTAATAGAATTTGATTTTAGTGTATCACTATGTTTCATGCATTATATCTATGTATGCGGTTCTATATATGCTCTTTCATTTCGTTCCCACATAAATCCGAATCATTTGTAAAGGAACTACAAATAACAATTCAAAAAATTGCCTCCTAGTTTTGAGCTTTGTAAAATACAAACATTGAAAAACATTTCCACATGATGCATATAAAACATATAAACACCCCAGTTTTTCTTCTTTTTTTTTGACAGAAATGGGTAAGGTTTTATACTAGCATAGATCCATCCTAAACACAGATCTATCAAGCATCGAGAGGCATCCAATTTCTTGAGGTGTTTTTTTAATGACTTTTTATTTGGTTTTAAATTTTAATTTTATGGGAGGATATGGATTTTTTTAATTATTTTTTATTTGGTTTTCATTTTTTATTTTATAAGTCGACACAAAAAATTTTAATTACTTTTTTTTTTTTGTACATAACATGATGGTATTATGTTACGTTATGTTACACATCTCCCCCATACTGGGTTGTAAGCACCTCGCTACTCTCGGTGCAACTAACATAGTTGTGAAAGGCCACATAGCCAAAATAATACATAGAATTTTGAGCACCAAAAATTGGTTTGTGGACTAAACAAATAGAAAAATTCTTCTACAACATATTGATAAAGTGTTGAGTACACTAAGTTCTTAGAAAACCTATAGCTATATTGATTTACATATTGGCCAAGTATTAATATGCAAGTGAAATAGATTAAAAGAAAATGTAGAAATATTAACCAAATAAATGGCCAATGTGGCCTTCCATAAATCGGTCCTCGTGAGCAAGTCCCTGGGTAGGTTGAGAATATGTTTGATGTTCCATAACTTCCATGGTAGTTTGTTTTACTGTTTGTTAGGAATAGGATCATGGATAAATAAAAAAATGTGGAAATAAACACATAAGAGAAGAATACAAGAGAAACACCAATATATGTGGTTCACCCAATATGGACTACATCCATGGAGATACAACCAATCCTTCCTTTATTTCATCTATAAAATGAAGGGATAAAACCTACAACACATCTATTTCAACCTCCTCTTCACTCTCTCACAATCTCTCCCACTCACCCTAGACATATATAATACAATTCCCTCATAAAAAAGAGGGTTTCATTCTAGGGAAAAAGGAACCAATGCAACTTCTACCCTTCTGATATATGACCTATTGATGAGCGGTCCAAATTGACTATTAAATTACAATATTTTAAAATTTTCAAAAAAATTCTCTTCAGGGGTACTACCCCTTATAAACCCCCACCATTTGGGACTCCAAAAATGTTGTTGCCTTAGCTCAAATCCCCTAGTGATAGTAGTAGGGGGGAAAGCCTCCCCCAACCCCCACACACCCCACGTCAAGAAATATGATACAAACACAACTGAAAATGATACCTTTGAATCAATAAGATAATCAAGCTCCACAACTAACATCATTTCTTCCTCCATGAGCTTAGAACCTGAAGAGATGACAAGTTGACCTATATAAGACTGATATCCATGGGAAAATCGAAGGATCATGTTATAGTTCATATCAATGTTACTGGAAAACTTGTCTACCTCCCCCTACTCCTTCACATTTTCCTCCATTTCTTCATGTTTTCCTTGTCTTTCCAAAAGATTGTTAAGGTAATCAATGAACTATTTCATTTCATCACACTGGTTATGAATTATTCTGAGAATTTTCTTAATCTTCCTAATTTCATCTTCCCTAATTGGGTCCATTTGAAATGGTGAGATTGGGATGGATTCAAAACAAAAGGGGCCATGATTTATAGACAAACAATCAACGAAGGGGAATATACGATAGGCTTTAGGGGTTGAACCAAAAGCACTAATAATTGAAATGTAAGACCACAATGGATCCATCACCTTGAATCCACTCACCAACTAAAATAGGACATTTCCAATTGAACGTCATTCCAAAATCACACCAGACAAAGAGGACTCTAGAACCTTACCTTATTCAGAAGTTAAAAGGCATCGTGGAGCAGCTTCTTGAAGCCAATGATTTGTCATGAGAAAAATTGAGTTCTCCTTTCCACCGAAACCATTCCACTCATAGAGAACCCACATAAAATTAATCCCACCTCGATCGATGAGGACATAGACTTAATCCATAAAAGAGAACATGCTTGGATCTAAATGTGAGGAGGAGAGGGATCTAGAAGCACGAGGAAGTGTTATGGATCTGTTGCGCTATTTACTGTTGAAGGGTCTCACCATCCTTCTCCCTTCTCAATGAATCCAAGTGTAATCAATCCCATTAATGTTAATATTGGATGTAGTTATGTAACTCAATTCCTTCGTAGCAGTAAATATTCCATACCTAGGGGAGCCACCTTTGATCAGGGGGTCTCCATTTTTTATGAAAACTTGAGTCCTATAAAGTGACACAACCACATGTGCTAATCAATTTGCATTAGAGATGTTAAATATCCAAATATGGAAGAAATGAACCTGAACAAAGGTTTGAAGATTTCACTTTATTCCATTAAAGATCCTACTTTGCAAGGCCCCTTCCTTGACTATTGTCAAGATTATTTGATGAATAAGCATGAGTCATCAAATATTAACAAATTTTCAATATGAAGGTCATTAATAAATTATGATCCTAAATATAAAGCATAGGATTCTACCTAGCTTTTGTGAGCCACACCTATTTCCCAAGAAAAGGACATTTCTAAGTTTCCATCGAGATTCAAGGGAACCCCTCCTACTCCTGCCACCCCTAACCAAGTGCTTATTATTAACTAAAATAGGATGCATTTTGTTACAAGGTGCAATAAATGAATCCAGGAATCTCAATCACGCTATTTGGAAAGACAACACATGAAAATAGTCTACAAAAACTCTCAATCATGGTATTTGTTGAGCCCTCAATTAAGTGCTTAAACAAGTCCTCCATTGAGATAGTTTTTGGTATCTAATGGTGTTATCCAAACTCACTAATGCTAATAGCCACCAACACCCCTCTTGCACAAAAAAATGTGAAAATATCCTTTAAAAACTCAATTTTTACTTGCATACGCGTGTTGTAAGCTATTAACAAGCATATATGCTAGTTACCCTTTAGCAACATATGCATATCTCTAAAATTTTGAAAAAAAAACATGTATGCTCACACATGTTTTTTAGGTGCTTGGAAGTAATTTCCAGTCCACATGGACTCGATTATGTTCATACCAACTCCCTAAACCACTACTCTAAACTTTAAAAGTAAGTTCTAAACTTGGAGGAGGGGATGATATACCATCTTTGTAATTACATACTGGAGGATTTGAATCAGAGTGCCCTAGGATTTTATAGTGTAATACCCCTCAAAATTCCCTTTGTACTGATTTTTTTCTCCCTTTAGTGAGTGTGGGTTATTGATTATCCATAATCAAACCCTTTGATTCCAAGATAGAGAAAGAGAGTATATAAATACCTATTGGTGGCACGGGAAAGGGGAATCTAGTCTAGTCACATAGGCACTGCACTAAAGACTTGGGTGATATTTTTCTTTTGTACTTGTCTCTTTATTTAAATATAAGATCACTTTGCTTTCCCTCCCCAAAAATACTTTTGTTCATTATGTGATTTTTTACATGTGATGTTTTGGGAATGAATTGATTCTAACTTGAGTAAATCAATTTGCTTAGTATATGATGAATTTTCATGACCACAACATATACTTGGTGTACAAACTAATTCATCATTTGTGCTCGATAACGCTTATATGGCAAGTAACTCTTTCATTAACCAGTCCACATGAAACACACGTAGAAGTTAGAATTATCTTGCTCAGACCAATTTGTCATTCTTGGTAATGCTAAATATCCCGGATTTGACCAAGCTCACCAATAATCTCGTCATGCGTATTCCAAGTTGTCCTCTTGTTCCAACAAAGTTTCCCTTTGACATTCCCAATTTTGAGGGAAAATATAGAGAAGGCCCATCTACTCACATAATGAGATTCTATATGTGGTGCTCATCAAACTATTTGATGGATGATATTATTAGGCCGAGACTCTTCCAGGGAACTTTGAATAGAGTTTTGACAAAGTGGTATATAGAAATTCCTAAAGCCTCATTTCAAAACTTTGATACCTTAGCTATGATAAACTAATTCCAGTTACATGTTTGCTATGAAACAATAATTGAGTTGCTAACATATTTCCGATGAGATAAGTCCATGCATATCTCCGATCACATTCATGAGTGGCTTAGGTGCCATTGTTTGATTAAAGATTAGATTCCTAATGAATTCCTACTAGATTAATCCATCAAGACTGTGAAACCTTATATTGCAAAATATATTGCGCTATTAGGAGTCATGAACGAAGAATAAACAATTATTAGGGCCGAGCAATTGGACCTGGTATATTCTTAGTCATATATGCTATACATTTTTTTCCTACAACACCTAGGGTAGAGAATAATCCAACCCGTGTCCAACCAAGGCTACACACCAATGGGGTGATTGGATTTGTAGAGAATTCCATAATTGCTCAAGTGATGACCCAAATGGAACATATGTCCTTAAATACCAATACACTAATAAATTCCCAAACCAACACTAGTGCTTCCATTCCTACCCAACCCTTGGATGTCCTGTTAGTATAGGTTACCAATCAGAAGGGGAACCAACAACTTAGGGGGAAAAAAGGGTAAAAACAAAAGGAATGGGAATAGAGGCAATAATGATAACAACAATAATGTTGGAGAGTGAAAAAAGGAAAAGAAGAAGGTCAAGTTTCCTTGAAAGCTTTGTAGCGAAGACCATCTTACTTACATACGCCCCAAGTTGGAGGCCTCCCAATGAATGTTGGCACAATAGGAGGCATCCAAGTAGCCTGTTGTTCTCACCAATCCATTTCCTCCTCAAAACCAACATCAACCCTACACCCTACAAGGGGGGAATTAGGGAGCCTCCTCTCAAGGGAGTAATACATCAAATGAAAATATTTATATGTGTGATCGAGAGGCCAATGTCTAGACTAGAGCCTATAATTATGAGGCCCCCAGGTCTAGATCAAAGTAAATAAGCTTCCACCTCTGAGATGCCAAACCATTTTCACATCGAAAATCCAACATGAGCCACACAAATCTATAACATCATCAAAGATATGGTGCAAGAACCTTGTGCAATGTCTATGTTAGAGGTACTTCAAATATACACCACGTAGCGAAAGGATTTATTGTTAATAATTAGCGATTTGGACCCCTTAGACTCTCAATTTAATAACATTTGAATTAGACAACTGGAAACCTAGTCTCCATCATTCTGCCACTTTCCAGATACAAGTGTCGAATATATTTTTAGGAGTGTAGTAGATGAAGGGACTTCTACTTGTGTTATGTCTTTATCATGTTTGCAGGCTATAGGCTCTCTTAAGATGAATATACCTTCATCGACCATGTTAAGAACATTTGATGGTCACTTATCCATGCTCGATGGAATCATCCCTAATATTTTGATAGATCTATGTGGAAAAACTATAGCCATAGAGGTAGAGGTCATTGATGCTCCATTGGATTACAACCTCCTCTTAGGGAACAATTGGACTTATGCCACGATGGCGATGGTGTCTTTGATATTTTAATTATTTGTTTTTATCATGAAGGAAAGATTGTTACTATAGACCAAGTGTCTTAATGTAAAATAGAGTCTATTCAAACAATAGGGCCCAATATCCCCTTGGTTAGCCATTCCACATGATACTATGAAAATATTGGAGTGGTAATGCACCCTACCCTCATGGGAACTCTTAATATTCCCCCACCCAACCCACATGAAACAATTGCCCCAATACATGTGATCTTATTGATCACCATTAATTCCATGGTGAGGGTATGCAACTTTAGGATCTCTTGTTTCAAAGATCCATAGATAGTGCCATACTCCTCTATTACCTCACATGAGACTGGGTATAGTAGGGATTTGTCTACAACTAAAATAGCTTATCAAGTTCTTCGATAAAAGACAACATAGAATGATCGTGATTCTACATCTGTCCGAGAAAGCGATCAATACAAGATTCCCATCTAGGCCATCAAATCCTCACCCAGTCGAGACGCCCTAAACATGGTCCTACCCTTTGATGAAGCAATTTTGGAAGCCATGTCTATGACAACGAGATCTTGGAAGGACATGCACCAACATGCATCTTTTTTTCCTACCATGAATGGATTGGGGATTGATGAAAATAAAATCATCAGATCTAGAATATGGACTGGTATGGTAACCCCCATTACAACACATGATGCATACGAAGAAGGGAACATAGTGGAAATATATAAAACCATGCCAATTGACATTGCTAAGAAACCCGATGTCCTTGAGAATGTATTCATAGGTGTAGATTGTTCCCCTGAGAAAGTTGATATTTACACTACACTATTTAAAGAGTATCACAACATCTTTTCTTAGTCCTATGAAGAAATGCTAGGAATCAATCCTAGTATTGTTGAACATGAGATTAATACATACCCCAATGCCAAAACTATTTGAAAAAAGATGCGATTGATTAATCCATGGAAGGATGTTGTTGTTAAAGAAGAGGTGGGAAAAATTCTTCATGCCGATTTATCTACACGGTGCCCCTAACTGAAAGGGTGTTTGGTACCTATTGATAAGAACAAGGAAATATCAAATTTTGTACTGATTTCAAGGACCTGAACCTGCTTGTCCAAAAGACAACTATCCTACCCCATTTATTGACCAAATTATCAATGAATGTGTGAGGAATGAATTTATATCATTCATCGATGGGTTTTCAAGTTATAACCATATTCATATCCACCATGAGGATCAACATAAAACCACATTTATATGTACTTGGGGTGCTTTCATGTATATAAAAATGTCATTCGGTCTAAAGAACATTGGAGCCAATTTCCAACTACCCATGTCATATTCATTCCATGAGATCGAAAGCATTTTCGAATCTTACTTGGATGAAGACAAAACTCAATCCGCAATGAGGGATGATAATCCAAATCACCTTAGGGTAGTTTTCGATAGATTCTACTACTACAGGATTTACTTGAATCCTCATAAGTGCATATTTTGTGTCATATCTGGGTGGTTGCTTGGTTTCATTCTGTCCAATCATGGGATTTTTGTAGATCGATTTAATGTTGAGGTGATATTTTACTATGCATCCCTCGCGTAACATTCGTCAATTGTAGAGCCTCCAAGGTAATTCTAATTTCTTGCATCACTTTATCGCTAACTATGCCGAAGTAACAAAATGATTCATACACCTTTTGAAGAAAGGGATCCCTTTCATTTGGGATGATCACACTCAATGAAAGTTTGACGCGTTGTAAGTAGCGTTAATATCTACCCCTCTACTAAGTCCTTCAGACTATAGTAAATATATTATACTTAGCAGCATATGATCAACCATTGGTATGGTTTTGGTTTAGAAGGATGAATTGCATTAGGAGCATGTCATTTACTATTTGATAAAGAACTGATTGGTCTCGAATTAAGGTACTCACATGTTGAAAAGATGGGGTTGGAAGATTTTCATGCTATCCAAAGACTTTGAAACTATATCCTCTGAGATGAACTAAAATAGTTGGAGATGTTAATCCATTTCAACCCATATTATCCCGGCGAATAATTAGAGGAAAATATAATAAATGGATTGTGATTATATAGTATTTTGATTTAGAAATTGTTACCTAAGTTGAAAAATTATTTGGCATTTGCTGAGATAATGTTGAAGCTTCCAAGAGAAGATGAAGAACCAATAAAAAAATAGTAGTTGCTTGATGAACATGTCTTACTTATCAACTCGAATGACCACTGGTATGGAAATATCCTGGTGTATCTCTAGAATCATAGGGTTCTATCTCGTTCTCTCATGAATGTCAATGGCACATTCATCACCATGAAAAGTATTATCTTATCATTAGTGACACTTTGTACTGCCAAGGGGTGGATTCGGTCCTTATAATATCTATAACTTACAAATAAGTCGAGAAGGTGTTTAATGATTTCCATGTTGGAGCATGTGGTGGTCATTTATTAGGTTTGGAAACAACCCAAAAGATATTGTGTGCAGGGTACTTTTGGCCTTCTATCTTTAAAGATTGTGTCAAAGCAGTGAAGAAGTGCCACCCATGTCAATTTTTCCCTAGGAAAAGGCATGCACTCCCAACTCCATTGTATCATATCATTGATGTTATGCCCTTCAAAAAATAGGGGGTTGGATCATAAAACATGTAATCCAACATAAAAAAGGTTATAAGTGTATTATTATGGTTGTGGACTACTTTAATATGTGGGATGAAGCCATGCCTACTTTTACTTGCGAGGGCAAAACAACTACGCACTTCATATTCAATCAGATCATTACTAGATTTGGTATTCCTCAAGATATTGTCACTAATAATGAAATCCATTTTCAAAATAAAATGATGAAAAAAATAGCATCCAATCTTGGATTTTGATAGGGTTACTCCTCACCTTACTACCCACAAGTGAATGGACAAGTAGATGTTGTGAACAAGTACTTGAAAACCATTTGCAATAGTTGACAATTAGTAGGAGAAAAAACAACTGGCATATTATAGTGTATCTGGCATTTTGGGCATACTGAAATTCAATCAAGACTGCCATACGGTTCACCTCATTATAGTTTGTACATGGATTTAAAGTTATATTGTCGATTGAATTCAAGATCACATTTCTCAAGCTAGCCATTGAGCTCCTACCTGACACTGTCCCTTTAGAAGAATGTTTATTGTACTTGGAACAATTAGATGTACATCGATGATACATGGATACTATATATGAGGTGCATAAAAAGCATGTCAAACTCAGTATGATAAGTCGGTTTGTCCTAGTGTCTTCTTTGAAGGATACATGGTACTCATTTATGGCCAAGACAATGATGCGTTCGGGTCAATGTGGCTGAGTCATTACATTGTGAGGCAATCCTATGAGTTAGGATATTTTGAAGGGAATATGTTGAATGTGCCTAGAAATAGGCTCTACCTTAAGAGGTATAATTCCTAGGAAATAACATCTAGGAAATTTCTTGGACTAGTTGTGTTATAGGTAGATAGATTTATTTTCCTTTATTAGTTTTTCTTTTTCTTTTAGTTTCTTCTCATAGTTCTTTGTGCTCAATTGACAAATGATGTTGGAAGAAGCTATATTTGTATCCTATGTTGGTGGTGCTAGTCAACACACTCAGAACCTCACCTCCACTGCTTGGGTGATATACTTGCCTACAATTCAACTAGTGAGTTCATGGGGATTATGCCTTGGTTCAACAACCAACAACATTATCAAATATAGTGTATAATCAAACTCTTGTTAGATGCCATTTCACATGAAATATAGAATTTGGTGGTCCACTTGGACTCTTAGTTGGGAGTGTCACAACTTAATGGCCTATATTGTATCCGTGATCCTACTCTCTTATGAATATTTTTATGGGTGTGAACTCTAAAATGGCATTTTGAATTTATTTCATACATTCATGTTCCGAGGAGACTCAACTTTATATTTGATGCATTAGCTAACTATGTATTAGATTGGAATTTCTCACATCAATAATCAAACATATAAATTACACAAGTGAGCAAACATGTTTGTACATTGAAAGTGGTCGAAAATTTTCATTAATCACCATAGTATAGGATTTACATCAAGTACTTCAAAAAGGAAAAAATCTGAAGCTATCAAGCTTCGGAGTCATATACAAAATAGGGCTCTAAGGCTTATGGATATACAAAATACAACAAGATAGAAATATGACCAATATCTAACTCTACATGCACATCTTGATACATGAACACTAGAGAGGCCACTCACCATAGAAGATGAACCCAAACACTCGAGACCCCCACCACCTACCTCTCCATCTGCTCTGGAAAGTCCTTTACTCGAGCCATAGGTACCTGGTAATTTAATCCCTTTAGGTTCCTCTTGAGGTTACCAAGAACTCTAGATGCTTCATCTTCTTCTCACTGCTCTGGATGCCCTTATCTGGTCCTCCTCCCTTATCGTGGCCCTGCAGGTCTAGTCGTACCTCGGTCTGTATCATAAAAATACTTTGTTAAAAAGATTCACACACACCAAAATATTATATATCTTTAAAAAAAAAAAATATTATACCTCTTAAAAACAATAAAAATTACATAACATCAAAAGGAAAAATTATTTACCTATGTTCCTCCAACGTGCATCTAGAGGGAGTGGCAACTCAGGCTCATTATGATAATCCATGTGCTCATATGGATAATCATAGATGAAAATCACCTGTGCTCACCTCTAGTAAAAAAACTCATCATTGAAGGCATGTAGAAATTTTCCTTCTCCAATCCTTATCATCATATCCCCTCACATGCTCATATGAGGCTCCCAGGGATCACTAGGGGTCATAATGGCATCGGGGCGCATAGCGGGGACTCTCTCCATGAAGAAATAGACCAAGAGAGACCCATATCCAAACATCTTGAGTCCACCTGTTCTACAACTAGTATTAATTACGATTTCATATTGGTCAATGAGAGGAACCTGCAACAATTAATTGATAAAATGCACAATATATGAGATCACATAATATTTTTATTGATCGCAGGGCACTTCGAGGGGGCAACCTCCTTTGAGAAATCTCAATACAAATAACTTCACGGTGCCTTCATTGGCCTCAACACACACTTATATACTAAGTCTATGCCCAATACTATGGGTCAATGCCATGGAACATATAATACTACGAGATGACTTACAAAGCATATGCGTCCAATACTATGGATCAATACCATGGGCTAATACAAACTATGGATCAAAAAATACTACGGGACGACTTACAAAGCATATGCGTCCAACAACAATATACTAACAAGGTAAAGAGAAGTGTTGACCCGGGTTCCTAGCATCCACTTTCCCTTAGAAAAATATTTGTCCTCAAAGGTTTAGATGTGGAAATTGATGCGGAATATGAAGGAGTGGTTCCCCTGTAGCATCCTTGGGTTGCATTCCGTACCACTGAATTAATACCTCTGTGATAGATTGAGAGAGAAGCTGACGCATTTTGAGTTTCAAGGAGGATTGCTTGGAAGGATAGAGATAAAGAAGAACCATATCTCCTGCTTGAAATGTGTGCTCAAAAGGATGATGATCGGCTTGTTGTTTCATTCGAATTATGGCCATGTGAAGATTGTCCTACAAAATGAGAAGAATCTGATTGCGGTTTTGAAGAACCGAGTCAATTGCCTGAACTGGGGAACTGCTGAGGGTGTATGGAATAAGAACTAGCGGTGCCTATCCATAGATTGCTTCATATGGTGTCATTTTAGATGTGGTATTGTATGTCATGTCCCAAATTTGGAATTGGGTCACAATGGCCTAATCACATTGGCCGTATTCATTAGAGTTTGTAAAATTGATGTTAAAGGTCAAATAATTGCCAAGGAGGAAAATTACTAGTTTCCTAGGTTTGGGGTGGAAGCTTTGGGATTTGGAATAATGGGGATAATAAATGATGTTTGAACATTAGAGTGGCATAAATATTTAATAAAGGATATAAATAAATATATACAAGTCAAAATCAAAGTGGCATTTGATCATGAAGACACATGGAGGAAGTGGGACCCACATATGGCTAGATTTCCCCACTACACTTGGCATCATTCTCTCACCAACTCGAATTCAAGGTGGATGGTAACATACTTGGGGGAGTCCAAAAGGTATTATTCATGGCATGACTCATCCAAGGTCAAAATATAGAGGAAGAGTAACTCCCATGGAAGAGGAAGAGGCAATTTGGAGTTAGTGAGACACTTGGGATATATTCCCTAGCTCTATGACAACAATGATGAAGATGCTATGACACCTATGACACAAATCAGACCTGAAGGCTGACATATGACATATATGACATGTCAGGGATAAAAATAGACTCCAAGAGGGCGCTCAAGGGTGTTAGGGCATCTAATATGCTTCCACATGTGATTTGGTGGAAGTGGGAAACTAGGAATTGTTGTACAAGTGGCGTTCCTTGGAATCTCTTCCCCACTTGATTTGGCATGAGTCTCTTGGAAGGAATTCGACCCATGGAGGACATTAGAACTTTATAAATGTCAATAACAAAGAATGAAACCATATTTTGATCATTTGTAGAATTTGCAATTGCATTTGTGAAGAGGGAGAGCTAGTGGATGACTGGTTGCTTGCCTTAGCCAATTTCGAGGGTGAAAGATTCCCATCCAAGTTGGCAATTGGAAAGGCCATTCATAACTTTCATTTGGAGATTTAATGGAGTCTTTATTTTCAGGTGTAAGATACAGGGCAGCTCATGGTTTCTTCTATTGCAGCTCACTCCTTCAACCATTTCCAGTTTTGATGGCATATTCTTGATCCTTGAGGGAGGGCGTTTTTGGTGAGCTATTGTACTCTTTGGGGGAGCTTCTAATGCCCCATTTATTTTTTAATATGAATTAAATACTCTGTTCTTCATCTCCAAAAAGTTTCAGGTCGAAATTCCAAGTAGAAATGTATAAATCTCAATTTTAATGAAAGGACAGTGCCATTTCCCCACTACCTTGTTGTGAATCAATGTAATGCTAATGATTTCGAATGAATGGATGATTATCTCATGAATTTGTGATTAATGGACTGACATGGATGTATTTTACAAGTTTCATGTACTGTACTTGAGCATTTGAAGTATTTTTACTCAGTTTAATTGCATTGGGAGAAGAAATAGTGCCATTTCCCCAAGGGTCGAATTGGTGATTTTTGTAGTTGAATGGGAGAGGGTTGGAACAGATATAATAATAAATTAATGGTGCACATGAGAGATTAATAAAATCCTTAATACATTCCCTACCTCTTTTCAGAAATTTGAGTGGTTTTGGAGGCATTTGGGAAGCCATTTTCAGTACTTACCCCAGGGGGATTTGAACCCCAAATTACTAGTAAAATTGCATACTTGGTCCAGAATCTTAAGAGAATTTGTAGAGGCCTTTTGGTGGCCATATGTCATCCCTGAACATTATATTCAATTCCTAATATCATTCATACACCTTCCTTGAATATTTGAAGGCATTTGGAGTCAATTTGAGACCTAGAGACCAATACTAGTCAAAGGGAAATCACTAGTAAAGTTACCTACATTGACCAGAATTGAAAGAGTATTTGAAGAAATATTTTAAAGGTCCAAAGGCATCCCCAAAACACATATTTATGTTATAATATAATTCATATACATTCTTAGAATATTTGGGATCATTTGGGGCAAATTTGGGACCTAGAGATCAAAACTAGTCAAAGGTCGAACTAGGGAAAAAAAGTGGAAAATTGCCATTTTAATAAAATTCCTAACAAGGGACATTACATTGTACCACCGGAGCACTTCAAGGAAATTCATAGAAATAGTTGTCCAAATTTGTGTAGGGATGGGCAAGGGTTCGAGAAGTCCCGAAAGGAGTGCCGTTCACCCTTGTTGACCTGGAAAGTATCACAGTCAACCACCATCTGTTGAATTGCCATTTTCAGTCCTTGCCAAAAGAAGTTACACTGTTCCCGATCATACGTTTTGAGGAACCAAGAGTGCCCTGTCGATGGAGAAGCATGGAGTTCATAGAAGACATAGCCCCGTTGAACATATTGCAACTAATTTAGAACAAGCAGAGAAATAGATGTAAGATAAACAGGGTCATCAAATGTGCGAGAAGGAGCATCCACCACCAGATTGTCCTTACCCTTCTTGTAAGTGATTGCATAGGCATAACCCATGAGTCGGATAACCCATTTCAGGTGTGCTGGGGAGGAGACCCATTGTTCTAGGAAATTTTCCAGACTTTGGCGAGCAGTCTTGATGCAGAAATAATTCCCTAATAGGTATGGCTTCCACTTCTGTACTGCAAGCAAAATAGCCATCATTTCCTTCTCAGATGTAGATGTGGTTAAATTTGTACCAGAAAGGTCTCTTGAAGGTGACAAGCCTACTGGTTCACCAAAGACACCTGCATATCTATCCAAGGAAGTAGTGGAGACCGTTGATGGGTGCATCTGAATGGAATGGAGCTGAGCGATGACACCATGTGAATTCTTCTTAAGGATCTTTTCCAAGCGATGTGAACTGATGATGCGGAGAGATTCTGGTTGTAAGCCCGTAAATTTGTGTTGTTTCCCATTGACTGAAAATTGCATCCAAAGTTCAGCAAAATCCCATAAGATGGGGCCAAGTGTGCGTAACCATTGAACGCCCAAAACCACATCACATCCGCCTAAGGATAATGAAAAAATGTCAGAGCGCAGGTTATAATCTTCTAGAGAGATACGCACATTGTGACACTTCCCCTTGCAAGGTAAGGTGCCCCCATTGGCAATAATGACTTCAAAGTTGGAGCAAGGATGGACAAAACAATCATCCTATTTGGTGATCCGATGGTCAATGAAATTATGAGTGCTATAAGAATCAATGAGTATTGTAAGAGGGATTTTCTTGAAGTAACCCCTGACCCACATTGTTTGTGGGGTGGTGACTCTGGCTAAAGCGTGGAGAGATGTCTCTGGGTGGTCATCCGGATACTGAGGGTCAATAGGGTGCTGCCGAATGTCGACCTGATCATCTAGTGTAGCTGGAGCTTCTGCACCAAGTTTCGAGGTAGGCATAGAATCCACATCGAAGAGATAGAGTTGTTGCTCAACACATATATGTCCTCAAGTGAGTTTATCATCACAATTATAACAAAGCCCTTTTTCTCTACATTCTCGCATCTCTGCTTCAGACAAATGCTTGATAGGAGTGGTGCGAGGAGCTGGTGTGATGGGAGGTCGTTGGGAAACCATATTTCTAAATGGAACAAAAGTGGATTTGGAGCGTTGTTGGGCTGTGATCTTGTCCTCCGCCAACTTAGCCAACCTTAGGACTTTCATCATTGTGTTGGGACGAAACATTTTAACCTCTGAGCAGATTTCATCCTTAAGACCACTGATAAAACAACTTCTGTAGAATTCATCAAACAATCCTTCTGTGTGATTGGCTAGTTTCTCAAATTCTGTCTGATACTCTCTCACAGTTCCAAATTGGCGAAGTTTAGTGAGTGCTCATGTGAAGTCATCAAAAGCAATAGGACCAAATCGTTGCAAAAGGAGTTGGCAAAAATCTGTCCATTTTGGCTCGTCATGAGCCTTGATGTACCAACGATACCATTGAAGGGCTTCCTGTTCCAAATGAAAGGATTAAAGTGAAACTTTTTGGACATCAAAAGTATTATGCAGACTGAAATATTGTTCTGCCTGGTATATCCATCCAATCGGATCATTACCATTGAAGTGAGGAAAATCAAGCTTCGACACATGAAAATTGCTGGAAGAAGAGAACCGAGTGTTCATGGCTGAATGCTGAAGATGGAGGCTAAGAAATTTTTCATCCAAATCTTGGAGTTTGGTTTTGAGGGTTGCAAGTTCTTCCGCCATGATTTGTGCTCCTCTACAAGTGACAACCATAACCAGGAGTTTTTTTTTTGGTGAATGGGTAGAAAAACACAAACAAGAGCTTATTTAGTAAAGGGAAATTTGGATTTGGGAAAAAATCTGATGGGTAATTGGGGTTTGACTAGGTTTTGGACACTTTCGAATGGATAGGGAAGCAGAAAATGAGGATTTCAGAAGCGGGGTGAAAGAATGGGAAAATTTGTCAGAGAGGGACAAAGAAGCATAAATAGGGAATGAACACGGTGGCAAAATTTGAAGGCAGTTGGGTGAAAATCGAAGAAGTTATGGCAAACCCTAAAAATAGACAAATGTGGGATTTCTGGTTTTGGGAAGTGGAATTTGGGATAGGGTCCTAAGGAATGAAATATGCAGAATGGGATTGCAGGGGTGTCAGTGAAGTTTCAGGGGAAACAGAGTTAAAACAAAGGAGATAAGGCGAAAAAATGGAGATATGGACCCCAAGTATGTTCGACTTCCTAATGGTTCAGGGGTTTCACTCGGCCACCAATGTTGTCTGACGGCTTGCATATTAGGGCAGTACCCCTCACTCCATGGATCAGGTAAAATTGATAACTGCTTTGCCACAAACGACAAATCTTGGTTTACCTCATAGGTGGGAACTAGTCAATCAGGTAGGGGTCATTGCCCTTTTCACTAGCAGGTCCTCTCAATGGGCCAGCTACTTCGGGGTTCCTATGGTACTCCTCACAATGAGTTTTAGGGCTTATGACCAAGTACTTCCCATAGTTAAGCGGATAGGGATTATTCCCATATCCGAACCTGCAATAGTTGCGAAATTTCTTTTTGGTAGAAATTCCACCCAACGAGCCCAAGAAAGTGCTCTGATACAAGATGAGAGGAACTTGCAACAATTAATTGATAAAATGCACATTATATGAGATCAAAGAATATTTTATTGATCGCAGGCCACTTTGAGGGGGAAACCTCCTTTGAGCAAGCTCAATACAAATAACTTCACGGTGTCTTCATTGGCCTCAACACACACTTATATACTAAGTCTATGCCCAATACTATGGGTCAATACCATGGAACATATAATACTACGGGATGACTTACAAAGCATATGCGTCCAATACTATGGATCAATACCATGGGCTAATACAAACTATGGATCAATAAATACTACGGGACGACTTACAAAGCATATGCGTCCAACAACAATATACTAACAAGGTAAAGAGAAGTGTTGACACAGGTTTCTAACAGTCAACAATATTGACTACCAATCATATATAGTTATCCAGATGCACTCAACTGCATAGTACATATACACCCATGAACCCAAGTGAGGCGAAGTTGAACCGACAATATTTGCAATAGTTAAAACAATGATTTTGAGACCAAGTTCAACAATATTCTCTATCGATACTTGTGTGCCAAATTTCTCCATGTCATCACTACAATAAGTATCGATGTAATCTTGTACTGAAAAGCCTCCTTGGGGCCTTCCCTTGAGGTTAATGATCTCACCTCGTCGAGATAAATTAGTAAGAAAATATATTTCCTCCAACTAAATGGTAAGGATGGATTCAACAATCACAAAATCCTCTTGATTAGGGTCCCAATATTGTATTAGCATGTTGAGCAGTTGGGGTTGACCCTACATGCTTTCACATATAATGAAATTTAACATTCTACATTGTCAAAGTGCACCTAATGTAACTTGATCCCCCATAACAAGTCTATCAACCAACTCATGATATCTCTCTCTCCATTGAATAGCTATTATGATCCTTGCAAGGTCAAATCTTGATGAGTTAGTACTTATTAAGTCTTTATTCAACACCCACATAGGTGTACGTGACCCAATTTTCAAATAGTGGCATATAGGGATTTGTACACATGAGTTCTAGCCCAATTAGGAACATACATATGCTACTCATGAGACTACGACTCGTGTATGCACAGAGACATATATTGGAAGGGTCACACGCATGGAAAAATTCTTCAAAATTTGAAATGAAAGCATGGAAATGAAAGAGGAGGGAGTTATAGAAAACTTGGTGGTGACGAATTTGGATTTCGACTGTTGAAGCTCCTTCAATTTGGACTTTAAGCTTTGAGGTAATTTGGTAAATTTTGGTAAGTTTTGTGGGGTGAAAAGTAATTTTGGTCAAAATGGCTCATTTTCACTTATTTTATAACGCAAATAATTTACTAAAAATTGCCTAAAAACTTTAGGTAGCATTCTTTCGGGAACTTTGACTAATGAAACTTCTTGTAGAATCACTTTTGAATTTGTCTAGGGTTGTGACATGCAAATAAATTTTTGGGATGACATTATTGCATATGGAATTTAAGGTAATGATGTCTTAAATTGGCATGTAACATAGGTTCATCCCATTGGTTCATATGCGCTATCAACTTTTGTCACATTATATGCCTTAGGATCCATACTGAATAAATTGTGAACTTAACCCTCCATAATGAAACATCATAATTTATGAGTTATATCCTACCTAAACATGGGTCCCTAGATAGGACCTATATTAGTCATTTGGTGCCCATTTTGAAGTTTTCTATTAGGCTTAGGAATCCCTTTTAGCCCCACCATGACCATGTTTTGAAGTAACATGATACCTTCTTCATCTCTTTCTAGGCATTCCCTATAGGGGCTCCCACAATTTTATTTCAATTGTGTTCCTGCATTGCATACTTCCACTTGCACTAATTGATTCTAATTCCCACTTCTATTTTCCATCCATTTCTCATCACTTATGCATTCTCATTGGCCACTAGCCTTTGCATTTATTGTAGCGTCTCCTTTAAACCAATGTCGAAGGAGACATGCCTTATGAGTGTCCACATCCTACACATCCCTTTGTTGCATTATTTTTCATATGTGTGCTTGGAACTTATTTGCATGCCATGCGACAATTGTCTCCTCCACTCTACTATTTTATTCTTTTTCAGGCTTCCTAATATGAAAAAGACAAAACATATCAAAAATTTATAAAAAGAGAGAGGAGGGAAACAATTTTGATGTTCTATGAATGTCCTAAGCAGCATAGTCATGTCTCCTTTGAATAAATCACTCACATTGTGTCTATCTTCAAAAACTGGGTTGTAGTTTTGGCCTTAGAATCCAAACCATGATTTGTGTCCAAAACTTCTTCAGTTGGTTACTCTTCCAACCACTATGGATAAATATTCATTGCCTCATGCATTGTTGACTTTATATCATTTTTATATCCATGGGTCCTCATTGCCGCTCAATTCACATTAGGTTCCATGTTATTGTTCAATGAAAGTTTAAACTCGAGTTGGCCATTCCTTATATTCCCTAACTTTGCATGTTGGCCTTCCCTATTGTCAAGTTGGTCTTAGTATCATCTCATCTAGTGTTTGAACTCGTGCTAGTGTAGAATGTCCCCATTGACTTCTCACTGGTGGCTCACTTCTTATTGATAAAGACACATTTCTATGAGAAGATGATCTATATTTTATAGTACCTTGGCCTTTCTTACATCATTGGTAGGATATCTTGTGCTCAGCAGATGACACCTCATCATTGGTCTCTGTCTGGCCAGTTTTCCATTATGTTTGACTACAATATATTTATTCACATTTTGGGATTCATGTTGTACCTTGGATTCCATTTTCATCATTGGTGTAAGTCCTTGCCTTTGTCTATGAATTCCATTATCGGTTGTTTCTCATATGGAATTTCTCATGTGCTATTCATAACTGGTGCATGCGAGAGGCGTATGCGGTGGTATGTTTCTGCAAAACTTTGTCCACGACATTTTAAAAAACAAATCATTTTCTTGATAGTTGCTCATGTTGGTTGATGGGGGATGCCTTAATTCCCCCCTTCCAATGGACCGCTTCCTATTGACATCAACTCATATTTCTATGGTAATGTGGTTTAGATACTTTTTAGTACCTTGGTATTTGTAGTAATTAGTGGTAGTTCCCTTTTTATTGGCAATGGGAATTCATCAATGTCCCTTGATTGATAGATTCTACAAGTGTTCGATGACAACTCCTTATTCACACTTCCTAGAATGTACTAAGTACCTTGACTCCCATTATCATTATCGGTGTGTTTCTTCGTGTTTGTTAATGGTAGACATCAATGATCGATAATCAAATAGTGTTCCCCATGTTTGAATTCAACTCATTTACTCTCATGGTAAGAACATGTACATATTAATGGTTTGGGATGGAAGACCTTGGGCTCTAGTAGCATTCTCATATTTTCTATCTCTTGAGTTGAACAAGACTATACCATACATCATATAACATTGGTATTACATGGAGAACTAGTTTTCACTTAGTTCTAATTGTTCTCCTACTAGATATTGAGACATAGATCCATTGTGCATCTCTTCATGGTTATGATCTACTTGTGACATGGATCTACCGTGTATCTTTTTAGTGATCATGATTCATCATTTTCATATATATATTTCATGGATCTATAGTGTATTTGAATTGGTGGAAATGTTATTTTGCATATGATCATGGGTATTCCTGCTCGAGGAAGATAATGTTATTGTCCTTGGTTTTTGGTTGCAGATAGCTTTCCTGATCCAGTTTTGGTGAAATCTACCTAGGTCCATTGATCAATATCCAAGTATATTTATAATGCATTTTGACCATCATATTTTCCTCTGAACTCATACATTAGGGGAATCTTTTATAACACTTCCAAAATCACTAATGCTAAAAATCCCTCTACACCCCTCTTGCACATCAAATGTGAAAAGATCCTTCAAAAAACTCAATTTTGACTTGCAAACATGTGTTTAATTTTCTGAATCCAAATATATTTTATGAAAACATTTAAAAATAAAACTAATCCTAACTTGATCAGGAGAAAATTTATAAAGGAGGCATATTAGATTCTAGAAATGAATACAAACAAACAAATATTGAAAAATAATTTATTAGTCTGTGTATTCGTACTTAATTATGCAATATTAATAAATAATTAATTGAACATTACATAATTTGAAATATAATTGTAACTGTGGAAGAATTGAGTTATGCATCATTGAATGAAAAGAAAATAATTCCCATTCATATTCAATAAAAACAAAACCATAAAAAATATTACACCAAAACATAGAATATTAGTCTTTATATTCTGGCCACAAGAATGTCTCCAAGAATCACATTGGTCTTCACTCCCCAATCAACACTGCCAATATTGTACATAGTATTTTGAAAAAGTGTCTCCCACCACCACCCCCTCTTTCATCCTCTTAGGATTTTTCTTTTAAATTCCAAGCTGAGGTAAATTCTAATAATTGTTTATAACTAAAAATATACAACTAAATTTTGGTTATACAAAAATTACAACAACAACAAAAAATTAATCTATTTTAATCCTTCCTTGAAAAATTTCTATAGTGCATGAATCTCAAAGACTCAATCCAACCTATTGGAATTCATTCTTTCCAACAACAACTCCATCATAAAGTTTCTCTACAACCTCTCTCTCTAAGTCCTTTTGGGATCTCTAACATATGCATCATATAAAGTGACCAATTTCATTGGCCTCAACAAGAAACTATCAATACCCCTTCATTTTCTTCAACAAGTTGACCGATTGATTCTTTACTTTCATCCCTATTGTGCTATACATTAGCAATCTTCAAATCTCCATGGTTCACTTAACTCAACACATCTAACGTAGGCATATCAAATTTATCAAGAATAGCACTAGCATTATTCCAAATCTTAAAATAAGATTAGTCAACAACATGAATAGTTTTAGTAATTTCTTCACAAGCAAATTTCCATGAATCCAATAATATTCAGGTTTTAGCTCTATCCCTTTAATCTATCCATGGGAGTGTTTCTAGAGCCCCTTTATATTGATTTTACCAATCCATGGTATCATCAAACTTACCCTATGAAATATTCCATTCATCCTCCTATAGTTCAACTTGATATGATAATTTGATCAATTGATCTTAATGTTGTTGCATCTCCTCCAATTGACTGAAGTATCCTTTCTATGCTTCCCTTAGTTCATTTTCCCAGAGTGATTTTTCTTTCACAATATTTATTATCAACTAGTTCTCTCCCTGGACACCAATGAATTTTTTCTATGGTCTTCCTTCAATTTTTTAATGCTATATTCATTTTCACATCTTAAAGATGTAATATGTTCTTCATGTTTCCTTGTCTACTAACTGATCTCTTCCCTGTGTTGGAATTTAGTTTCTACTAATTGCTCCTTAAGGAAATTTACTTGTTTTTATATTCGTCCATCAATGGATCAATATCACCAACTGTCATAGAATTAGCATTAGCCGTTTCCCCCAACAAAGAATTTGTGTTGATTGCAATTTCTTGGAGACCTTTATTGGCAATGTCCCACACTATCACATTTTCTAGGGTTCCTCCTACCTTCTATATTTTGGAGGGTATTTTGGAAACACTTCTACTAGTTTTACTAAAATAATAATCCCAAGTTATGCCATAGTATCATCAATTTACACAAGTTTTGTGGAAGAAGATACTCCTGTTAATATGGTGAGTGGGTTTCCAGGATTAGAAGGGCAGGTGAGCAGCGGGATTTACTTCGCTTCTTCAACCTCTGCTTCTACTTCCTTCTTCTTAATTTATTCTTATTCCTTTTGTTTTTCATCTTTAGCCTTTTTTTCCCTCTTCTACCTTTTGGGATTCTTGTTCTTCTTTTATTTTTTATTCAAGTTGATGTTGCCTTAATTTATCAACTCCAACTTTCTATTGTTATTTCATCCTAATTTCTTCTTCATCTCTCTGAGTTGATTTCTATCTCTTTCTTTCTTCTCCAGACTTTAATCTTTCATTCTCTTATCTCTTACGATTGTGCTTTGCCTCCTTCCTAGCCTCCTTGTCAACTTCATCTTTTTGAGATGTCTCAACATCTTATTTCTATTTTAACTTCTCCTCAACTTCTAGAAAATTTTTAATCAAAGGTGATATTTTATATTTTCCCACTTCCTTCTTGGTTGCATGATGTTTTGTTTTAGCATAAAAATTGCTTGTCTCTCTACCCTAGCCACATTATGAGAGGATACCTTAGATGAATGAAGTACTTCCTTCTAGTGATTGTCCTGAATTTGTCCCAATACTTTGTCACATCCCCAATGACCTCAATGGTATATCATGACAACGTGGGATATTTTATTCCGATATTTTCTTCCTTTCTACTTCTGATACCAAGACATTACTATCTAATACTGAGTTATTTTACTACGTAGATCCCCAATGGCCTCAATGGTATATCATGACAACGTGGGATATTTTATTCCGATATTTTCTTCCTTTCTACTTCTGATACCAAGACATTACTATCTAATACTGATTTATTTCACTACGTAGAAGACTACACCACATGGTCTCAATACACTAGCGTGGCTTTGCACGCATGATACTCTACTCCATATGCGATACTACACAAACTAATTTAACGTTGCACACTTCTGCACTTATCAATTCCTTTATTCCGTATCTATATTGTGTGTGCAAAACCATACCACCACATTATCTATTGTGCGACTATCTTTAACCACTATGCGACTACCACTACACATGCTAACCACCCTATGGCAACTCAACTTGCAATGCCAATTCACTAGATTCTCGCATAGTTAGTTCTATATGCATAGATGGAATTCTTATGTAAATCACACATTTATATGCAAGCATTTATAAGGAACATCATCACATATCCATTAAGTAGATATTTGAAATCAAATTACTTCTAGCTAAGCAATTCATATTCATAGTGATTATATACAACTTGCATCTCATAATTCATTCATATCGACATTCATACAATGGAAATGAATAAAAACAATGAAACATCACATAGCACTTATATTGAATGTACCTTCTCCAAGCAACTAATAGTGCAAGAGAAATGTTCCACCCAATTATAAGTACTATGTTTAGCATATAATCTTTCTATAAGAGGCCACCCCCACACTAAGCATGATTTGCCTAAGGAAAGGGGAACTATTGAAAACTCACTCACAATCAAATAGGTATAGGCCACAACCAAACTAGCCTTTATTGCATTAACAGGTTGTTCACAGTCACCAAGACTCAATCTCAAACCAATCCAACCTCAATTGGATTAACAACATTTTCTGGGTACTAGAGGGGAATTCTAACTAGTGACTCACCATAGAGTTATAAGAAGCTTGCGCAAACTTGGTTAGTTGGGGTCCACAATACCTGCCCCACACAACACCAAGAAGGCACCCTTTCATCGCTCAACGGTCCCTCAGGTGTTTCCTTCCTCCATGTGCTATTCTAATGTGTGCATAGAAAGACCACCCAACCCCTACTATTCCACCAGGAGGTCACAACCTTCACTAGTATCCTTAGTCAGTTTCGTGCTCTACACCTCTCTGGTACTCAACACCAACAATTGACTTCACGTAGACTCAATTAGTTTGGGGTCCACAATACCTTCCCCACACAGTACCACTCATGCACTATTCCAATGTGTGTGTAGAAATACCATCCAAACCCTGCTATTCCAACAGTAGGTTGCGCAACCGTTATTGGATTCCAATCCACTTGGTGCTAAACACTTTATTAACTTTCTAGGGATTACAACAATTCAAGGACAGACAATTAGATTTGATTTACCTCCAGACTATAGACACCTTGCCCAAACTTAGCTAGATTGGGGTCCACAATGCCTACCTCACACAACACCAGGAAGGTACCCCTTAACCACTCAATGGTCCCTAAGACCTCACATTCCTCTAGGCGCTATAGGTGCTATACCAATGTGTGTGTAGAAAGACCACCCAAACCTCGAATCATCTGCCTAAAGATTTTTACTTCTAAGGATTACCAATCTAAGTTGCACACAACCAATTGGATCAGGGAATAATCCATATGCTGTCCAACAGACCACACAAAATACAACAAGATTCACATGCGACTATAATCAAGCTTACTCAACAACGAGGAATTAAGAATTTCATGAGCACGACCGAGGATTCATGACACTTCACCACTTTGTTAGCCCAAATCAGACTTACTTGGAACATGCATTCAAAATGGTTCAGGGCACACCTACACATGCAAATGGATAGCTTGATACCACTTCACTGCTCAGAACAACAAGTGAACACACAACAACTCGCTCTCAATTTCCTCTTCATCTCTCAGCTAAGCACTCTATCACCATTCAGAATATGCTTTCTCTTAGATAATGGTTGACTCTTTCTCCACATATGAGAATGATAGATTGGTCGAAGGATGGATAAAATGAATTCCTCACAAGATAGGGTGAGGTATATACACCCATGAGGGATCGATTTACTTGACCAAGTAACTAATTTGTCGACTAACATATTCATTGAGAAGATCACTAACATACTTACTAACAAACTTATTGACGAGTTTGCTGCACCATCCCTCAACTGAGAAGTAATTTAAGGATGAATTCAAGTTGACTGGTTGCTTACAATGTAACGCCCCCTTCACCCAATCCAGCCAGCAGAGGGGACATTAACTAAAATGAGGCCTCAATATTTTGTCCCATAACCATTATTACGAATTGATAAAATATAAACTGCATATGCAAACATGGAAATAAAAACACACAGTAGAATAAATGCAATCCACACACACATCATGCAATTTACAGGCATACTTATCATATGAAAACAAATAAAAATCATTGCACATCAAATACATATGAATACTTATCTTTAAGCAAAGAATATCCAAACAACTGGCTTGAGATATTGTAACTTCTAAGAATATTATATTTGTACTTTATTATTCCGGAGATGTTTCATTCATCCGTGGAGACCCTATTGTATATCCGGAGATGTTTATTCCGTCGAGAGAATGTGGTAACTAGGGTTATTATATCTCCCATGTGGGGTCAGCCCCGAGTTAGCTGTTTAGGGGTTATTAGACTCTCTTAGGAGAGGTTGGCCTAGTTAGGGTGAAAAGTCAGTTAGAAGATGAGTATAAGTAGAGGAGGTGCGTTACTCACTTATCATTCATTCACTCACTTGTGTATTGCACATAGGAGAGAGAGGGATTTGCACAGGAGGAGAAGGATCTCTTGTTTGGGGACTACATCTTTGTATTGGTTGATTATCTATATTGAGGAAAGCTTTGTTGGGTTTTATACCCCATGAGGGTTTCCCAGGGTAAGTCTTTGTTTATCTTGTGATTGTGTTTCTTTCAATGATCTTGCTTGTCAATTTAGGCTAAACTTAACATGAAATCAGAGCTAGCCTGAATAGGACATCTTTCACAAGGTGAAAATACCTCTCTCTCCTCCTCCGGTCAAAATTAGGGTTTCTGCAAAAGTTGGAATTTTTGGATTCTGAGAGCATGGCTGGATGCTCCTCCTAAAAATCAAAATTTTGAGCCCTAGATCGAACTTTTTGATTGGGTAGAACCCCGAGCTTTGTAAAACCCTAGTTTGACTTTTGGACCAGAAAACTAGTTAACTAGAAAAACAACGCACCTGTGCACCACTAAATCAGAAAAAGTGCGAACCAGAAAACCAGAAATTCTATTGCAGATCCGAAAGTTGCTGATCAAATTTGAAGGGTGAAAAGTTGAAGTTTCCAGAAGTAGAGTTCACCAGTCATCTCAATTCAATCAAGCACATCTCCCGGTAAGTTTTATTCTATCTTTTGAGAAACTTCAATTTCTGTGACCTCCTGGATAAGATGGCTCCAAGCACTAAGCTTGAAGACAAGTTAGAGGTTATAGAGAATTTTCGGGCATGGAAATATAGGATTGGTCTCATTCTTGAAGAGAATGATCTTGCCCAATATATCAAAGATGAGGTTGCAGAACCTGCGGAAGATGAAGCCAATGAAAAGTATAAGAAGGACTTGATTAGGGCAAAGAGAATCATTTTTTATTCCATCAAGGACCACTTGATTCCCCAAGTGGCATCCAAGAAGACCCCAAAGGAAATGTATGATGCCCTAGGCAGAGTGTATGAAGGGAGGAACATCAACAGAAAGATGAATTTGAGAACTCAATTGAAGAATACCAAAATGAATAATGGAGAATCTATTCAAGATTATTTCACAAGGGTCTCCCAGTTCAAGGAACAACTAGAAGCCATTGGAGACACCCTTGATGAAGATGAACTAGTCATGACTGCACTCAATGGTCTCACTAGGCCTTGGGATTCATTCATCCAAACCATGTGTGCAAGAAAAGAAAGTATGAAGTTTGATGTGGTATGGGAGGATTGCATTCAAGAAGAGGCTAGGGTAGCCAATAGAGAATCCTTGCTCAAAGAAGATGACCAAGCTTTGGCCACTCATGCCAGAAGAAGAAGGAGTCATTTCAACTCCAAGAAGAATGGCCATAAGAGGTCTCATACTCCTCATAGATCTCAAAATAAAGAAGGAGTAAGTTCAGAAAGAGACCTCTCCTCAGCTAAATGTTACAATTGTCACAAACCAAGACACTTTGATAGAAATTGTCCTTCAAAGAAGAAGAATAATCTTCACAAAATACATCACGCACATCTAGCATAAGATGATAGTGAATAAGAAGAGGAAAGGCCCAAAAGGAAGAGACCTAAAATAGAAGAAGAAGATGCAGAAGAGTATCTTCTATTCTATGCACTCTCTGGGTCAGTAACACCTAGAGAAGATACATGGCTCATTGATAGTGGTGCTTCAAAGCACATGACAGGACAGAAGAAGACTCTCTCAAGTCTGGAAGAAAAGACCTCTCCTCAGAAGGTATCCTTGGGAGATGACTATCAATATCCCATCAAAGGAATTGGTGAAGCAAGCTACAAGCTTGAGTCTGGAACTCCACTAAAGATGAAGGAAATCCTATATGTACCGAGTTTGAAGAAGAACTTACTTTCTATCTCAACATTAGATAAGAAAGGTTATAGGGTTGCATCATAGATGGACAAGTACTCATGTGGTCCTAAGGAAAATCAATTCTATTGGTGAAGAGGAAGGAGGGCTATATAAACTCAAGGATCATCCAGAGGCTGCCCTTGTTCATGAGGCCACTAGCCCTAGTTAGCTATGGCATAGGAGGCTTGCTCACATTAACTACAAAGCATTACCTCATGTGAGCAAGGTAGTTATAGGACTACCATATTTGAATATTGATCATAAAGTCACATGTAAAGGATGTGCAAAAGGAAAGAATATCAAGAACCGATTTCCAAAGAGTGAGACAAAGACTAAAAGTACTTTAGAGTTGATCCATTCAGATGTATGTGGACCAATGCCCTTCACATCCTTAAGTGGATTTGAATATTACCTTACATTCATTGATGAATACTCAAGGAAGACTTGGATATATTTCCTAAAAGGAAAATATGAAGTCTTTGGGAAGTTCAAGGAATTCCAAGCCTTGATAGAAAATCACTCAGAAAAGAAGATCAAAATACTCAGGACAGATAATGGTGGAGAATACACTTCAAAGGATTTTGAAGTCTTTTGTAAAGAAGCTAGAATCAAGAGGGAACTAACCACTCCCTACAATCCTCAACAAAATGGTGATGTGGAAAGAAAGAATATAACCATTATGGAAGCAGTAAAGACAATGATACATGATCAAGACCTACCATTGTATCTATGGGCTGAAGCAGCCAGGACAACAGTCTATGTGCATAATAGAATATCTCATAGTGCTCTTGATTTCAAGACCCTAGAAGAAGTGTTCACAGGGAAGAAGCCTGAGGTAAGTCACCTCAAGATATTTGGATGCCCAGTATACATTCACATTCCAAAAGAAAAGAGAACCAAGCTGGATCCTTCTGGGAAGAAGGGAATATTTGTTGGATATTGTGAAGCATCCAAAGCATTCAGAATATACATCCCGGGATTCCATCATATGGAACTAAGTAGGGATGTGACATTTGATGAAGAGGCAGCTCTCAAGAGATCTACGAAGTGCCAGTATGAAGAAGTATATGAGGAAGATGCACCTTCCAGAATTACAGAAGCTGCACCCACCTCTGAAGAGACAACACCTGGAGACCATGACATGATGGAACCACAAGAACCCCCTGCCATAAACATATCAAGAAAGAGAAAGCCAGCATGGGAAAGAGACCGTTTTTCGGGATTTCTACCCTATAGTGAGGAGATGGACACTACCAACTGGGTGGGGTTGACAAGTAAACACATTGATTATACTGCATTTGGTTACTGCAAAAGAAAGAGATCGAGATTGAGAGAAATACCTATTTTCGACGGCTGGTCCTAGCTTTCACTTGGTCTCTCGCTTGGTCTCCTATTTGCTCTTCTACTCGACGAACCTCTAATAAAAAATATATCTCCCTTGGTGTATCTTGACCATATAACATATGATGAAACTATACAACAATTTAACATAAACTATAATCAAGAATTAAGCCAAATAGACATGCAATCCAATATATATCTGATTTGGGACAGGAAGGGTGTTTCGACCTTTTTATTGTCAAAGAAACATGCAATCAGTACAGTATACCTAACGTGTAGAGATCTTTCTACAACTGGATCTTGGGCTCCTGCTCTTCACTCTAACTTGGGACTTTCCTCCAGCGTAACAATGCTTAAAGCCTTTCTTCTAGCTTGGTCTATCTTCTGAACATTATGAGTGTAACCCCTCTCATGGATCCTCCTTGTATTTATGGGACAAGGTAGGCAGTTGGAATCGAGCGGTAGTTGGATTGGGAGGTTGAGGAAGTTGCAGAACCAACTTCAACTAATCCCAATTCGTCAAATTAATATATTTTTGATTTCGTCTTAATATGTGCGCGAGTTTCTCAAGGCATAGTAGCGCACATGACACAACTTTTGTGTTTTGAAACAAGCGCCATCAACTTTTTCAAGGTGTGCTCTAGTTTCCCTTAAGGAAAGTAGGGCATACTGGAAGGTGTGCGCTGGTTTACTAGCTAAGGAGTAGCGCACATGTCAAAAGATCAGGTAAATCAGGGAAATTCCCAACTGAAGAGGGTAAGTTCAGTCCATACATCATCCAGGGCAATCTTGCTCTTCAATCCATGTTGTCCTTTTGTGTGATCGACAACTTAATGTGATCACAGACGGAGAAGTGTAGATTTGACCTATAACAACCCCGTTGATTAGAGTATCTTGTGGGGAAGATGATGTAGTCGAGGTTGGTGTTGTTGTGACTATCGTTGATGTTATGGTAGTTGATATGGGTAGGGATGAGTGGATCATAATGGTACTTCTTGGGGGAACATATACGATGAATGGGATAGGGGTCATATTTATGGAGGAAGCAAGGGTCAATGAAGCAGTCGGGGCTACGGTGGTTGGTGCAGTGGATAAGGGGCTAGTCAGTGGGGTAAGGAGTGGATTAGATTAATAAATAAATGTTTTGACTTTGGTGTGCCAGGAAACTAATTTTATTGGTACTAATGTTTTATTGATGACCGTGGTGGTGGTAGGGATGATAGGGGGAACGATTGATGGTATAAGTGTAGGAATGGATGGTACAGGAGTTGATGGTGATGAAATTTTGATAAGTGATTTAATTAAGCGAAGTTTGATTGTTTGCTTAGAATATTTGGAAAATTATGAGGGAGGCAGGGTTGGAATGACCGACTAATCTGGTGGGACTATAGATTCAAGTATCAATAGAATTGTGGTTAATTGCCTCTGTTAGCACTCCAAGAAACCCTTTGTGGTTGTAGACCAAAGGTGCTTGGTAACTTAAGAAATTATAATAATCGAAGTGTGGATCAATGGGATAACTGAGAAGACTAAGCAGTGAGACAACATGCCATGCCTCTAAATAAGGCAGTGCTTCGAGAAATCAAATATCAGCTACTGTAAATAATCAAGGTATGAAGAAAGACATTCAAGATAACCAAATACAGAGCTGTAGGGTCATACAAGAATATAAAGAAGATCTAATTCCTCCATGAGCTGTATCAGAAGATGACAGTTCTGAACAACTGAATTGAATAGAATCAAATGTAGAATAATGGAAATTGTGGAAAGACTGATATCTAATGACCAAAGAAAACTGTGATTCATATAGCAAGAAAGTGTCAAGTACATAGCCCAAAATGTATCCAAACTTGAGCCTCCTCCTAATAGTCTTGGTTCTGTGGCTTTATAGCCTTTACTCTGCTAGTTCAGCGAACAAAACTGAGATCTGGGCGAAATTAGAGAAAATTGGCAAAAACAGGCTTTCGGCAGTTAACTCTTCTGCTGATTTCGTGCCTTAGCCGCCGGAAGTCAGACCTTTCGGCAGCTAATGAGCTCTGTGGGGCTCGCCTAAGCTGCCGAAAGCTGTAACCGTTTCAAAAATTTAAACCCAAAACGTTGCTTTCTGCTGATTTCGTGCCTTAGCCGCCGGAAGTCAGACCTTTCGGTAGTTAATGAGCTCTGTGGGGCTCGCCTAAGCTGCCGAAAGCTGTAACCGTTTCAAAAATTTAAACCCAAAACGTTGCTTTCTGCTGATTTCGTGCCTTAGCCGCCGGAAGTCAGACCTTTCGGTAGCTAATGAGCTCTGTGGGGCTCGCCTAAGCTGCCGAAACCTGTAGGATTCCTGAAAAAACTGCCTTTGGAAAAAATCGATTTTCTCAACCGTCCGATGTCCGTTTTGCACGTTCGAATAGTCTATTTTGATCTACAGATCATAAGCTATCCATTGGTGCTTCCAGATCTGAATTTGGAGTTCGGGAAGGCCGTCAAAATCTCCCCGCAAGATCACGCGATTTCAGCAGAAAATTCCTCTTGAGTTATGGTTCAACAATGAAAATACCTCACAGGGCAGCCAAGTGACAAATCATAGCTGAGCATTCGGGATTTATTTAATAACAGAGCATGTTGCAATAGACAGATGACATAATGACTGGAGATTTAGCCTAAGATTGTAGGGATGAAGCGTTCTATTTCAAACTGACTTTGTGGCTAAAATTTAGGAATGGAATCGAAACCACTTTCACAGACTCAGTTAACTGCCGAAAAGCTGGGATTTTTTGATATTGAAGGCCAAGACTCACAAAAATAAAAAATTTTACCCATTCTATCAACCAAAATGACGGTGGTCAATTTGGGAGATAACATCTGGCTCCTACTCGGGGATGGAATCCTCCCAGTGAGGTTCCAAGAATCCCAGAACCAAATGCCTTTCCTGGAGAAAACTCAAACAGAACTTTAAACTCTAGTGTTTCATTGGGCATGGAGTCATCTGGTTTCCTTTCGCGTTGGGCATGGATTCATCAAGCTGCCTTTGGCATTGGGCATGGAGTCATTAAGCCTGTGCCACTGTTCCCTCTGCAAACCTGCTGTAGTCTGCCTGTAGCCTGCCTTTATTCAACCAAGTTAACTATTATTTCTGCTGCAAACTGGAAGAAAGAAATGCTCGGGCAACGAGCTTATTTCCTACTCCTACACTAACCAGCTGTACCATTTGTTAAGTGAATGCTGATTTCCATAGTAGCCATCCAAGCAATTTCAAGACTGAAGAAACTTTATCTCTATCACTGCTCAACAACTGATATTTTCCATGAATCAACAGTAATAAGAGTTCTTTTAGGAAACCATACTTACCCGGAAACACTGGCAAGCTAAGGAAATCTGAAATCTCCAGGTTCTCTGAAAAGCATAGGTCCATGAAAGCTGCCACTGGATCCTTAGAAGGAAGATAAGTAACATGCTCCTCGAAAAACAGTTGCACATCTATGGCAGCCTCATGCTCAGCCATGATTGTTTCTCTACAAGAGGACTGATCATCTTCTTGTTTTCTCGAAATCAGTGATTGATCAATAAAGATGATAACTTCTTCCTCAGACAAATGTACACAAGATGGTGACAGAATAGGTTTTATATCATATGAGTTTGGATCAGCTGAAAATATGTAGTTACCTATATAATCATCAATTAACATAGGCGCTTCTTCATTTGCAAACTGGTCATAAACTTCATAGTCATACCTGTCTCTGGAATACTCTGCACATACTGAAGAAACTGATTCTGAATCTGAAATGTACTCACCCTTAGGCTGCTGGTCCAAATCTGTTTCATACCCACTGCTTTCATACTCGGAATCTGAAATGTCCTGACTATCTTCTTGCTCATATGTTTGCAGATTTTCAGAGTCAGCCTGCATTCTGATCCACCTGGATGCACGGATGTTCTCCTCTACCTTTTGTGCATCTTCAAACAACTGGGTTAATGATGAAGACTCCCTTTCCAGCAGAAGAAGGGCAAGTTCTGAATGAAGACACATAACATAATGTATCATAGCAGATGTTTCTGTAGGCCGGATCTCCAAAGGCATGTCATGATATATGCGGCTAAACTTTCGATTGAAAATATGCAAAGTTTGATTCTGCTCTCTCTTCAAAGCATAAAAGTCAGCAAGGTAAGAATCAAAAGATTTGTACTTGCCCCAATACTTCAAGAAAGCATTAGAGAACTCGGTCCAAGAGCCAATTGAATCAGCTTTCAGACTTTTAAACCATATAGCAGCATCTTTGATCAGAGACTTGGAGAAATATCTCATGACCACATCTTCATGGGTAAGCTGAAAACGATCAACAAAATCCAAGAAGGATTCCACGTGTTCCTCAGCTGAAGTTTGATTTTCTCCAGAAAACCAAGGGAGATATTCATAACAATCATTGGGATAAGGATGAAGAAGAAGGGGCAGCTTTAAAGGCTTAAACATCTTCATCCGGATCTTAACTTCAAAGGCTGTGGGCTGATCATGAGAGTTAACGGGTTCATGACAAGGTACAGAAATTATAACAAGAGGGGCTGAGATCTGTATAGGGTCTGAAACAATTTCTATACTTTCAAGGTCACATGGCTGATCAGATTCTAAAGGCAACGAAATACAGTGGTCATCTTTGTGAATGGGCTGAGGTAAAGCTACCGAATCTACATCTACAATGCAGGGCTGTAGGCTTTCCTCTTCTAAAGATGAATATATACAAGAAGGATGATGATTTTCTGAATATACAAAACAGAAAATAATTCTCTTTACACGCGAAGGGAAAAGAATGAAAGAGGTAATAAAGAACAACAACAGTTCATGAAGCAAAATAATGAACTGATACCTGGACTTTGATTTGAGCTTCTTCATATTTTATCAACAGGATCCTCCCCAGTGGAGTCTTTGAACGTGGAGTCGCCAGATAGATGTTTACAACCAATATAATGCTCAACCTTTGTCTATCATCAAAAGCTGAAACTATGTCGTCTCCCAGGGAAGCTTGCTTCACTCTCCGTTCCCCGGCAACGGCGCCAATTTGTTAGCACTCCAAGAAACCCTTTGTGGTTGTAGACCAAAGGTGCTTGGTAACTTAAGAAATTATAATAATCGAAGTGTGGATCAATGGGATAACTGAGAAGACTAAGCAGTGAGACAACATGCCATGCCTCTAAATAAGGCAGTGCTTCGAGAAATCAAATATCAGCTACAGTAAATAATCAAGGTATGAAGAAAGACATTCAAGATAACCAAATACAGAGCTGTAGGGTCATACAAGAATATAAAGAAGATCTAATTCCTCCATGAGCTGTATCAGAAGATGACAGTTCTGAACAACTGAATTGAATAGAATCAAATGTAGAATAATGGAAATTGTGGAAAGACTGATATCTAATGACCAAAGAAAACTGTGATTCATATAGCAAGAAAGTGTCAAGTACATAGCCCAAAATGTATCCAAACTTGAGCCTCCTCCTAATAGTCTTGGTTCTGTGGCTTTATAGCCTTTACTCTGCTAGTTCAGCGAACAAAACTGAGATCTGGGCGAAATTAGAGAAAATTGGCAAAAACAGGCTTTCGGCAGTTAACTCTTCTGCTGATTTCGTGCCTTAGCCGCCGGAAGTCAGACCTTTCGGCAGCTAATGAGCTCTGTGGGGCTCGCCTAAGCTGCCGAAAGCTGTAACCGTTTCAAAAATTTAAACCCAAAACGTTGCTTTCTGCTGATTTCGTGCCTTAGCCGCCGGAAGTCAGACCTTTCGGTAGCTAATGAGCTCTGTGGGGCTCGCCTAAGCTGCCGAAAGCTGTAACCGTTTCAAAAATTTAAACCCAAAACGTTTCTTTCTGCTGATTTCGTGCCTTAGCCGCTAGAAGTCAGACCTTTCGGTAGCTAATGAGCTCTGTGGGGCTCGCCTAAGCTGCCGAAACCTGTAGGATTCCTGAAAAAAATGCCTTTGGAAAAAATCGATTTTCTCAACCGTCCGATGTCCGTTTTGCACGTTCGAATAGTCGATTTTGATCTACAGATCATAAGCTATCCATTGGTACTTCCAGATCTGAATTTGGAGTTCGGAAAGGCCGTCAAAATTTCCCCGCAAGATCACACGATTTCAGCAGAAAATTCCTCTTGAGTTATGGTTCAACAATGAAAATACCTCACAGGGCAGCCAAGTGACAAATCATAGCTGAGCATTCGGGATTTATTTAATAACAGAGCATGTTGCAATAGACAGATGACATAATGACTGGAGATTTAGCCTGAGATTGTAGGGATGAAGCGTTCTAGTTCAAACTGACTTTGTGGCTAAAATTTAGGAATGGAATCGAAACCACTTTCACAGACTCAGTTAACTGCCGAAAAGCTGGGATTTTTTGATATTGAAGGCCAAGACTCACAAAAATAAAAAAATTTACCCATTCTATCAACCAAAATGACGGTGGTCAATTTGGGAGATAACAGCCTCAATCTAGGAATCATGTTGGATAAAGTGCTAAGGAGATGGGTAAATTCAGGGGTTAAGGATAGGTTTTATGGGTCTACTCTGGAAATCATAAGGTTTTATTATTTAAGACAAGTTAGGGAGGGAGGCGAGGATTCATCCAAAACATTCACTACATCCTCCTCATAAGATATCGATGTTTTTTTTTTTTTTGGAGTGGGAATCAATGACGTGGTGGCTACTTTTTAGGATACCGACAATGTTGGTATTCTTTGTTCATCGATTTTTTTTGGATCTTAAATTCCATGGTCAATTTATTTTTAGCTTCTTTAATCATAATGGCCTTATCTTGTTCTCAGATTCCTACTAAGTCTTCCTCGGATGTAGCTGACATCAACTGTTTTCTCTTCTTAGACTGTTGTCAAGTAGCTTTTACTTTAACATTTTGATGAGATTTGAGTATTTTCCCAACGACTTGGTCGAGCCTCTCCTTCATAAACGGCTCATTGAAGTTTGTATCAATCTATTATTTGATGAGAGGTTCTTCTTCATCATCTTCGGTCATTTCCCCAGTTGACTTGGCAGCTGGTTCTTTCCTTTGCCTAGACGATGAAACAATTTCTAGCGAATTATGTGACGGCTCATCATTTGGACCGAATGAAGTCATATATAATGAATTTTCATATTGATATTTGGTTTCAACATACAAAATGGGTTCTATAAACTCTAACTAGGAGGAATAAGCCAAATTTAGAAGTGGCAGCACAATATTTGACTGTCGAGATAGATCAACAAACAACTCTTATACAATTGGATAATACTCAAGTTGTTGGGGGGTTCCTCCTACATAATGTAAATACCACACCCTTCTATGGTCAAGGCTGAGCTAGACATGGGATGAATGGGGTAATCTATGATGGATGTTTTGTGGTACTCTCCATCTGTCGCACTTAGTCTTTACAACCTAGAACCAATTTTCCAACAATGGCTTAGCTTTTTTTGGTCCCGTTGTGATCTGTTAGGAAAAAAAATTATGAAGTTGTTCATGATTGGTTCTTTTGTGTTGGTGAAGACTGGTTCAATGGATGGAGATATCTTTTCCATCTCTATACAGATGAGTAGTGATGGAAACTAGATTGCTTGGTCGATTTCTTGAAATTTTTCACAATTGGTCCAGATTATTGCAGCGAGGTGGTTGGTCTAGTTCAAAATTTTGACATCATGAGAAATAACATTAATTGCTTATAACATATCGAGCTTCAATTTGGATAACCAAATAGAGCATGTTAAGAACTTCAAAATTATCATTGTTTTCCATTTGATAACTGCATAGGTGATTTTACTGATTATTAACCCTTTTGAGTTCTTGCCTTGTGATGTCCCTGTAAATTATTCGACTAGATATAGGGGCTTAGTCATGATAAGTAATGGCAGTCCTTTGCTTGGAAGACCGGTGATATGGAAAATGAGGAAGTTAGTTATTTCTATGGGTTCATCTAAGTAGATTTTTCCGTCATGGTATCGGCTCACTATAAATTTTCTATCAGGTCTTTGAGGTTTTTGTGGTTGGATAACAATGGTGCATTTAGATAATGTTAGATTTTTTATACAACAATTTTATTGGCTTAGTTGGTCCATATGCTATCCCTAATTCCCTATTCTTTCAACTCTATGTACTTTTTAGCCCAATTGCGTACCTCTGTTCTTGCTTTCTTAATTATGTGCAACGAATCTTGCATGGGTGGAATTGCTACTTCATGTTGTTGCGCCCTTGTATTTTACTTGGATGCCTTTTTCTTGGTGGATGTTGTGGATTTCTTGGGTGTCATTATTGGTTGCTGGTAATTGATGATTGAAAGATCTATATGGAATTTAATAGTTTTTGGGATATAATGCACTAGCTTCAACTTAGAATAGAAAATTTTCCAAGAGTCTTCTAGCACTAGAGTATTTATAGGTGTGGAAACTGATGATATTTTATTGTGAGTAGGTGAGTGCATTAACTGTGATCTTGGTGGGGGATAACTATTTTGCATGCTTGATGAAATTTTTTTGGAAGTTTTGTTTGCTGTCCAATTGGTTCACTTGATGGTCGGTGATCTCGATGATATTCTTGTTTATCCATCTCTTCTCAAATGATCTCGTCATTGCTTGATCTCAAGGGAGTTATATTCGTTGGTTTGGTTTCCTCTTTTCTCTTGGACATATCAGTCGTCTCCTTCTTGAATTATTTTTTCTTCCTATTGGTGTTAGGTGAAGGTTTGGTACTTCTCGGCTACTATGTTTTTGTGCTTTCCCACTCCGCCTCTTCTTCCTAGTTAACTATCATGTGCATTGCAACGCTTCTCACTTGCCACTGTCCATGTCCTAGTTCCCTTTTTATATGTGATCTATTCTAGGTTAGTAATATAAATATTTTTAAATGAATTAATTACTTATTCTAATTAACAAAATGAAAACATAGAGACATGACGATTAACTAGTGGTGATATGACCACTAGTCGACGTGGTGCCTCTTCATATTCAATATCGTTTTAGTCGATCCATGTTGACGATTTTTGCGAAGACTCGAACTTGAAGCATGTTTAGTCGAATAGATCCATTATGATTTAGTTATGCAACTATGTAGGGACCCATCCATGCTGTTCCCAACTTCTTTGGATTTCCTTTTATTGCTCTATCATATAGGAGCATGAAATCACTGATTGATATATCTTTATTCTTATATTTCTATCGTGTCAGGATTTGTGTTTCTATTTCTTAACTTCTTGATGATGACTAATGATTATCCTTTGTTATTCAAGTTCCTGTAACTCAAATACTCTGTCTTGCATAGCTTGTATAACATCCAAATGCAATACTTGCACAATTATAGGTGCTCGTTGTTTAAAGTGCAGTTGTACAACTATTTCCTATCCATAGACCATTTTAAATAGTGTATGTCATGTCGATCTCTTATACGTTGTTCTGTATTCCCACAAGATAATAAGGATTTTGTCATCCTAGCCATCCTTGTCGATATTGCAAATTTTAACTAATTCCTTTGTAAGTGTTTTCTTGAATTCTTCAATCACATTGTTTTACTGGGGGTGATACGTTGAACTCTTAAGGCGGTCAATCATAAATTATTGAAGTAATATGACTATAGTCTTATTGATAAAATGGGTTCCTCTATCGCTGATTAATGTGAAGGGGAATCCAAATCTTGTAAAAATGTTTTCATATATAAACTTTGTTGTAACTTCGATTGTGCATGCTTCAATTGGTTCTCCTTTGGCCCATTTAGTAACATATTCTACTGCAGTGATTATATAACGAGCACTTGTCTGACAGCCAGGTACCAGGAATGGTCCAATAAAGTTTACAACCCAAATATAAAATGTTAAGCTTGGGTTTACATATATTAATGGAATTTAATTTCTTCATAGAGGTTGACCCATTCACTGGAATTTATCACATTTACTAATATATGTTTTGCAGTTTATGTTTAATGTAAACCACCAATCCAAATTCTAGTATCTTCTTAATGGTTGTGTCAACTTAAAAATTCTCTCTAGTTGGTCCTGAATGGGTTTCGATGATAATAACATCTTTCTCTTGGCACACTGACAAACTATGTCATCATGTCCTAAATTATAGAGGAATCCATTTATTAGAGTATACGGTGTTGATTTCATGGCTAAAATTTTCTTTTTATTTTCAGATGATTAGAGTATACGATGTTGATTTCATGGCTAAAATTTTCATTTTATTTTCTAACGTTCCTTCTGGGGTGTGACCTTGTAAGAATTTGTAATTTCCCCATTTTGGTAGTACGATGGTTCACCACTAACCCATTCAATTCCCATGGGTTCTATTGGAAAATTAAATTAATTAATAAGGGAGTTAATTTTTGCCATAGTTACTTTATGTAATTAAATAAATCATGAAAGGGTGATGGACCACAAATGTGTGATATTTAATACTTCTAATAATTATTTATGAGTTATAAATGATCTAGGTGGCTCAAGAGGGTGCATAGGAAGAGGATAAGGCATATGAGTTGTCTCCCTCAGGAAAATATGGAAAGAAAGAAGCTAAAAGTAGTAAAAGCAGGAAAAGCAACAGAAAATCAAGAAGGCACGAGTTTCCAGTTTTTTGAAGATAAGGCTCAAGAAGGAATAGTAAAAGAAGGAAAGATAGAAAGAGGGCATAGGAAATATACAAATCATAATTTTATCCAGTGAGGTATAAATCATGGATACAAGTGGGTCCTATGCAAGATCAACTTACCAAAGAAGCATCCAACTCATCTATGGTTCGAATTTCCAGGAAGGCAATCTCTAGAAGGAAGGAAAAATCCAGCAGAGATTAATAAAAGGAGGATGAGCACTCCATTTCACATATTTTGGTAATTTTTTATTGTGATCCTTTTTATCTTGAAGAGCTCTGTTCTTTTCATAGCTTGGGTGATTTGCCCCTTGCTAGCATTAGGATATGTGCCCCTTTGCAACTAGTAACTAGTCTCATAGGAGATATTTTTAGTTGGTGAAGAGGAAAGGAATATATAGTACTTTTTCATAGAGATTCATGAATCATATACAATATTTTTTCATTATGTTATTCATACATTACATGTATGGTTCTATTTCAAGTTGGAGTGAGTGACAATAGCAATTAGTTTTCAGCTAGTGTGGGCTTGGTGATGCGTGGTGCACTTGTGTGAGGTGGTGGCTATTCCAGTGCCTCCATTTGGATATTAGTGACTTGAATCAAGTCGTGGACACACTTCATAATTTTTTTTTTCCAGTTATGAAGTTGAATTCCCTCCAGGAGGATTGAAAAGTGCAAGTAAAGATCTCATGTATTGAGCCACATTGGCCTTCTCCTTCTCTACAAAACTCTGTGCTTTCTAATATTACATTATTTTGTATTTTTATTCTTAAAAATCAGCCATATTGATCTACCTACACTCCATTATACATAAATGATAAAAATCAGTGTGCCTCTCATAATCATTTTCTCAATTTCCAGTGTTAAACCTCCTCATGTCGCCAATTAATAGTGATAATTGAATGGTCTCAAGTTTGGCAATAATAAATTATCATAAGTGATACAAATAATTAGTATATGTGTGTCTACAGTCAATATACATGTATTTATATCCAAAAAAATCCTCACACTATAATATTACGAGCCTCAAGTTCCATTAGGAATTTCTTGGAAACATGCAATTTCCTCTTCTTGTGAACCGAAATTGTGCATAGTCAAGAATTTCCAATCCTGTAGTGATCTTGAGTCAAGTATCCAAATATGAAGTTTATATGTCCTTGATGTAGTCAATTTTCTTCCAGTATTGCACTAGAATCCATCGAGTTTCCGCATAATTCCTGGGGATTGACATTGCCTCTGGTCCTTTGTGCCTATCCTAGGTGTTGCACTTGGAAAATGTGCAAACTGTTGAAGCAAGCACTTGAGTAAACCTTGCCAAAATTATATGTGTGGTTATGAAGTGATTTAGTGTTTTAGGTTTCCATATGAATTTATGTTGACATATTTGAAAAGGTCCATTAGTGTTGGGAAAGTCATCTTTCCCTTCACTGTTCCAACACTAGTTGAGAAACTCACTCTCTAAAGGTTCTGCTCAAAATTGTTGTTCTTAACACTTGAAAAAGTTAGTATATTGGACATTGACATAAATCAGGATGTGTTAGGACCCATCCCCTACTTCATATCATAAATTTGGAAGGGTTTGATTCCATTTGGAACGAGTTGGAAACATGCAGTTTTTAGCCTCCAAAAGCTAGAAATTGCACCTAGTTTCAATTCTTTTGATTTGGTTCTAGATTGTGGAGATAATATATCCTAATGCTAGATTGGGAATATATCTTAAAGCTAGATTGGCGATATCACAAAATTGAGCAAATATTTATGATAACTCATTTGGTACAAATTTGACTCTGAAGTGGTGGGTATCAGGTAATTTATCCTCTAAGCTAAGAAATTCTTCATTGGTTTCTATTTGTGACAGATGGTCGGGTTTGACATTAGATTTCCTAGGTCAGACTATAATATTGAATTCAAAATCTTGGAATAATAAGATCCATTAGCATATTCATCCATGATGCAATGGTTTATTAACTAATTATTTTAGGGCCTGGTGGTTTGTAAAAGACATAAAAGGGTTATCCAATAAATAGAGACGATACTTTTGGAGAGCAAAAATCATACCTAACCCTTTTCTTTCAATCGTTGAAGAATTTCGATTGGCTTTGTTTAATTTTTTACTAGCATATGTCTTGGGGCAGTTTATCCCATTGTTACCAGGATGGGTTAGTATTTCACCAACTAAAATACCTAACCTGTCGATGTGGACATGGAACTTATTGGACCGGTTTGGAAATATGAGGATCGGAGCTTTGACCAATATTCATTTAAGCAACTCATGACCAATCTTCATTTAAGCAACTCAAATGATTTGCACTTTTGGTGTACATACAAATTCAACATCTATCTTGAACAACTCTTCCAAGTGGAATGTCATGTCTGATTAGTGTCGAATGAATTTTATGTAGTATCATATATGTCCCAACAATATTTTGACTTTCTTGGGATTCACTGGTGGATTTAAGTCGAGGATGACTTTAATTTTTTCCAGGTTCTAATTTGATTCCTTATTTGAAAACAACATGTCCCAAAAGTATTTCAATGGGAGTGGCAAAAATACACTTATTTATATTTAATGAAACTTGAATTTATCGACACCTTTCCATCATCAGTTGTAGCTACTATACATGGCCTTTTAACATGGTATATATGGTCCAGTCGTTGTTGGTGTCCATTTTGTCACTATTTTTTATCATCAAATCTACTCTGAGTGGCATCATTTTCATTATTTTTGCTATGATAAGTTATTCTTTCTGCCATTCAGACCATCAAACAGACCAGGTATGCATATATTCATTTATCATATGAATTTTGGTCAAATCTTGCCATATTATGATTTATTAATGTTTAAAGTTACATTTCTAGACATGCGTGGCATTTATTTTTTGCTCTGCAGGATGTGGTCTTCAAACGAACCTTCATTTAGACTCATTTTCACGCCAAAGACGCCCGCAGCGTTTAGCCCATCATCCAGCCCTTCGTTCAGTCCGCAGAATCATCGGTTGGCATATTCCTGGCCATTAAAGACATAAACGAACACATGGGTTCGGTTAGCTACGTGGTGGTTATGGTTGATGAGCTATTGTTCTAGAAGATTCGCCTTCCTTCCTGCCGAGCTCAAAAACACACTCTTCGCCCACGTCAACACTCCAGACGCCGATTTTCCTGCTCGTTCAGCCTGGTATCACACACACTTGTTCACTCCAATGTTCTAGAGGAGCCCGTTCACCCATGCTCAGTCCACCAACACACTTCTCAGCCCACGTCAAAGGAAGATCAACATTGTAGCAACCTCGTGAAACTTGGTAGATGACCTCTGTGCTGTCACACATCACCCAGCAGCCGTTTTGCAGTCATAAAAACCTCTATTTTTAGAGAGGCCGACTCTGTCGACCTTCTCTCCCATTGTAAATGTACAAATAGCTGCTTTTTATAGAGACATGAGGATCAACAGATCATCAGTTTAGAAGATAGCTTATAGAATTTACAGCAGATAGCAGACGTTTTTGTAATTTTCACCAGTTAATGGAAGTTCCAGTTCGCAGTTGTTAGTGACTAAGTCAATTTAGTTTCCATCTCTGATTTCTGGGAAGGGCCCCTCATCAACCGAAGGTTTTGTTTATGTTTTTCTGTAATTTCTTTTCTACAAATAGCTAGTTCATTTTCCAGTGTGTAATTAATTTTGTTTTCCTGTACATGTCATTTTCTTATGTTTCTGTAATTTATATTGTGCTGCTAACTTAGTCTGTGTTTTCAAAATTGATAAATGGTCGACCAAGCATAGTGTTTACAGTTTGCTTCCAGTTTTTCATGATTAGATAGAGTTTAGTTAAAAGTTGTTTCAAGTTCTGTTATAGATAAAATTAGTTCCATTAGCTTATTTTCTGTAGTTGTAGGTTAATTCTCTCTTTCACCTCAGTCTTGCTTTAGCATATAATAGAAATAGTTCACCTCTTAGATAGTGATTATAATAGATTGCTTCCTATTATCGTAGCTTCTCAACAGTCTTCTCATTGATTTCTTTGCACTGTAGGATCATCTGCATTCGCCAGATGATGTTAAGATCATCAAAACTACCTCTTTCCTTAGTTTAATTCATTTTCTTCCATCCGGACTGTCATTCGGACAGTCATCCGGATCGTCATTTGGACTTTCATTCTTTCTGCACTGTTTTATGCTTATTTTGAATTCAGTTTTTCAAGTTTTCGAATTGTAATCCTTCTCTCTTCTAATTAGCATTCTTAACCATAATTAGGCCTTTGCTTTATATTCTATAAGAGTTTTAATTCAATTTTGTGATTTAGTTTCCACCTTATTTTCCTTAACTTCGTTTTAACTGTCTTTCGAGTTATGTCTTTTATAATCGATTTACTAATATGTTGTTGTTTCATAATTTATCAATTTTATTCTTAGTATAGTTTATTACATGTTCTTAAGATTTAGTTCAGATTAGAGTTAATAATTTCATTTTCCAAGTTATCTGAATTTCGATAGTTTCTTTGTTAAGCACAGGATCAGTTTCTCGTCCGCTCAAATAATGAAGATGTTCATGAAATAGAATTTGGATCAGAAGTAAATATCTTTATCAAGTTTTCTACTTGCTTCTATATAACATATATTTATCAAGTTTTCTACTTGCTTCCAAATTGAATCCAGAAATAAATATCTTTATTAAGTTTTCTACTTGCTTCTAGATTTCATCAGTTTTATATCATTTTGCTTATGGATAGAAGATAGATCATAAAATTGGACTCTTTGTAGTTTACATCTCTTTATTGAAATTAGGTTAGATTTACTTCTATTTTGTTTTGATGTTACATTTGAAAGTCATTACGACTCATTCACTCCATTTCCTATCACATTTGACATACAACACCAAGGAGAATGGAATTAGAATTAGATGCTTTAGTATATTTTTGAAGTATTAATTGAATGCATAAGTAGTTATTGAATTCATTAATAGTTTGTAGTCTTGCTTTCAATTTACTTAGCTTTCTGTTTATGTAATTTACTATTAAATTAAGTCATTTCATAGATAGGTCTTTGATTTCATTTTACAGTTGTTTCTAATTCCTAGATTAGAATCTAAAGAATTGATTAAATAGTTTGATCTTTAATCAGTAATTTCCATTGTTTAATCAAAGAGTAGAGTAGTATGATTTGATACTATTCTGATCTGTTGGTTTAATTTAGTTTAGTTAGTTCATTTGTTATCTTTTTTCTGAAGTTTGACTCAGTTTTTCATTTTGAAAGATCTTTCGATCTTTTCTTTATTTTAAAAATTTCTAAGGTCAGAAAAATCGAAACTTAGGTGCCATTCTACCTTAGCATATACTGTGCCTCAACTCTAAGATTACCAACCCTGGTCGATAATTAAATATTTAGGTGTTTTCTTTAAGACAGCTCACACACCTCAACATTTTGGCGCGGTTGTAGATAGATAGGTAGAATTCAGTTGTAGATAGATAGGTAGAATTTAGTCGTAGATAAATAGGACCTTCTCTTAAAAACTTAAGGATAGGTTTGAATTATCTTCTTTTGAAATTTAGAGATAGGCTGGTGGCGGGTGAGCGGTAAGACGAGAGGTAAGAACATGTGCATATGTTATAACAGGCATCCCCAAAACCCAGCAGTAGTAGTGATGCAGTTAGAATTTGTTTCAGTTATAGTTTGTTTTCCATGAATAGGTCTAGATACTCGCAAGGTAGATTTATTAAAACTAAAATTCCCACTAAAATTCCTACTAACCTATACGGGGGGCGTTCCAACCCAACTACTAACTCAACAGAAAGGTATCGGAAGATACCTAAAGGGGACAGTCCCACTTGGAAAGCAAAGGGAATCCTTTCTGGAAATCAATTAGGAGAAACCATAGGGACATCAGAAAAATATGTTCATAAAGAAATTCCACAGGAACCTCAAGCTCATATTGAGATTGAACATAGAGAAGAGGAAACTCCAAAGGATAAAAATTCAAAACCTTCCAACCCTCCATTAGTCCAAAAACCCAAAGACACTACTTTTTCAATAGTAAGTGGTCCAAACTTAGTAGATTTTGTCGATCCTTCACAAGTAGACGCTCTTTTTGAGAATTCTGTGAACATCGTCATCTCACAGATTGATACAACAACAATAGGGCCTTCAAAACTAAATACCCACGTAGCTGGTAATTCTCCTCCTAAAAAGAAGAATACTCTTCTTGAAATAGAATGTTGGGACATCCCATATTCACCAAGAAAGGATCCACCTAGGTATTCTCTCTTTGGAAATCGAATCTTCATGGAGGATGAAAATGAAGATCGTGTCCGACAAGATGAAGGAGAGGGAGAGGTTAGGACCAAAGGTACTTTTGGATTCCGTGTCTTAGACACTATACAAGATGTAACTATGAAAAATATCCCTCCCTCCTCACTACCAACCTTCTATGGGAAGAGTAGTGAGGATCCAGATACATTCTTATTCGAGTTTGACATTTTGTGTAGGAGTTATAATTACCTACAAGATGGCCAAAAACTAAAACTCTTTCCTGCCACATTGAAATATTCTGCTCTTCAATGGTTTATGGGATTAAGAGAGTCTAGTATTAGAACTTGGGAAGACATGCATAATGCATTCCTATGGAAATATCAGGATTACTGTAGACCTAAGGACTCTCGCAATGATATCTTTAAAATTCAACAACTTGAAGATGAGAGCCCAGAAGACTATCTTGAGAGATTTAACTATGTGTTACATAAATATAAATATAGTGATATTCGGAAAGATGCAGTAAGAACACTCTTCCTCAAGGGAATCTCAGAAGAATTCTTAGAGAACCTTAATCTCATGGCAGCAGGAGATATTTCTCATCAGCCTTTTGCACATATTTGTGAACTATGTAGGAATTAATCTAGGAGCAGAGGGAAAGGTGGAAGACATTTTCGAGAACCTTATGCTAGGAACCCGAAAGGGGCTACATCTAGTCCTGGTGGAGTTACAAGGGTAGATTTGGGAAACCTATTGGAAAATTTCAAAACAAATATCTTAGGAGCCATGGGTTCTCAACTAGATGCACTACAAGCTAAAAAGGGGAAATATTAAGAGCATGCAACAATGAGTGTTTTTTGTCCTAGTTGTATAACTAAACATCCTCAACGAGAATGTCCATTGAATAATGTTTCAGTTTGTCACCTTTGTACAGAAGAACATCCAACTGATAATTGTCCATCATTGTCAGGGTTGCAAGCTATGTATAAGAGTGGAAACTTTGGTGAAACATCTAGGAGGCCTTGGAAACCTAGATATCAACCATCATATCAAGATCCATAAAAAATTCCACCCTATTACTATCCTTACCAACCCCCTCAACAATGGAATACTTCAGGTTGGAAGAATTGGCCTCCGCAGTACCCTCCTCAGAATACCCAACAACAACAATGGCCACATGGGTGGAGAGGACAAGCTTATGCTCAACCACCTCCTCCTATGCCTAACTATCCTTACCCACCTAATATTCAACAACCTTTTCCCAGGTTTACACCTCCTTCACTACCCCCTATCCCAAATCAACCTCACCATTTCCAGAACATGAATCCCCCAAGACCCACAATATTACTTGCACAACTGATACCGAATCCTAACAAGAAACCAACCCAAGCTCTCAATAGAATTGGGTTGTTACCTCTTCCATCATATGCCATTTTGACTGCACCAATACACGAGATTCAACTGCGGTCTGGAAGAGTTCTGCAATACCAACCCAAATCATCAGTTGTTATCCAAGAAGAAAACGAAGAAGAAAACATACCTACCGAAGTTTTGAATGATGCCATTTTTGAATATTTGGTTATTCCTAAATCTTCAACACACAACCATCCACATAAAGAAGTAATTCCAAGGGAAAAATCACCTCCATATCCGGAGCATCTAGTAATAGAAAAACCTATAACTTATCTAGAGTATGATATCATTAACGAATTGAAAAATATTTGTATTAAGATCCCTTTGTTACAAGCCATTAAGGATATCCCAATCTATAGTAAAGTAATAAAGGAACTCTGTATTAAAAGACCAGGGAGAAAGCAAAAAGACCCTCTGAAGATTCATGTAATAGGAGAAATTTCAGATTGCATAGCAAACCAACCTAGAATCCCAAAGTATTCAAACCCAGGGAACCCTGTGGTGACTGTTATCATCAATAACACTGCCATAGGAAACACACTTATTGATCTAGGAGCTGCTATCAACCTGATGACTACCACAACTTTAGAAACTCTCAATTTAGGACACTCCCTCTGCCCTACCCCAACGATGCTAGAATTAGCAGATCGCACTATGGTTCAACCTACCGGGATATTAGATGACATCACTGTATCAATATCTTCATGGGAATATCCCGTGGAATTCATGGTCATAGAGTCAAAAGACCCTTCCAAAGGTCACCCCATTATTTTAGGAAGACCTTGGTTGGCTACTGCCAATGCATTTATAAGATCTAGGGATGGAGAGATGATTATATCTGATGGGTTATCTACAAGAAAACTAGCTTTATACCCACCAGCTCAACTAGTAATTGAAAACCTGTTTTGGTTAGATTGTCCTTTTGGAGATGAGAACTTGGAAGAACTTTCCCTTATTAGTAATTTCTCTCGGGCACTTCAAGAGAAAAATACCGAGAATGTGTTGAACCAATTTATCTCTTCCACAACATGTGTAGACTTTCCTCAGTCTTTCTCCCAACTTGACCAAATATTTGGAGATGAAATCCAAGAAAGCATGAGCCTTTCAACATTTACGAGTACACCCTGTGTCTTCGCAATTGAAGAACACCTAGGATCCTATACCATACCTTGTGAGGTTAGTACTGACAAATTTCTACATATAAATGCAGGTTTAGATGAGAGTCAACAAAAACAATTACTAAAAGTTCTCAAGAATCAAACTGGAGCATTTGCATGGGAATATACCGATATGAAAGGTATACACCCAAATACATGTATCCACCATATTTACACAGACTCGAACATACCTCCTGCTAGGCAGCCCCATAGAAGAATGAATCCAACCCTAAAGGATATAGTAAAGGATGAATTACAAAAACTCCTTAACGCTGGTTTCATTTACCCAATTTCCAATAGTAAATGGATGTCTCCTCTGGTGGTAGTTCCAAAGAAAGTCACAGGGAAATGGCACATCTATGTTGAATTTCGAGAACTGAACAAGGCCACTCTTAAGGACTACTTCCCATTTACTTTCATCGATCAGGTGTTAGACACCTTATCAGGGAAACAATATTTTTCATTCCTTGATGGGTATAGCGGATACAATCAAATACTAATAGCACCTGAGGATCAAGACAAGACAACCTTTACTTATTCTTGGGGGACATATTCCTATCGAGTATTACCGTTTGGCCTATGTAATGCACCTGCTACTTTCCAATGGGCAGTTCTAGGAATCTTTGCCGACCTTATACACGATTGTGTAGAAGTTTATATGGATGCTTTTACAGTTTATGGTAATACCTTCCAAGAAGCCCTTGATAACCTCGAAACAATTCTTATTCGGTGCCAATAAACGAACTTAGCTCTTAGTCATGAAAAATGTAAGATGCTACTAACCAAGGGCATAGTTTTGGGACATCATGTCTCTCGTCAAGGTATCAAGGTGGATCCCGCCAAGATAGAAATAATTGTTAATCTTCCTCCTCCAAAAACTCCGAAGGAAGTAAGAAGTTTTCTTGGCCATGCAAGCTATTATAGACATTTCATTGAAAATTTCACCAAAATAGCCACACCTATGTTCAAACTACTCATGAAAGACACAGAATTCCAATGGACTGAACCGTGTCAACATGCCTTCGAAAGTCTGAAGGAAAAGCTATCAGTGGCACCAATACTTAGGGGCCCAAATTGGTCCCTTCCTTTCCATATATCCACTGATGCCTCCGACATAGCTATAGGGGCAATCTTAGGTCAAAAAGAGGGACATACATCACATGCCATTTACTTTGCTAGTAAAAATTTGACTCCTGTAGAATCGAAATACACTGTTACTGAAAAAGAGTTTCTAGCAGTAGTTTATGCCATCAACAAGTTTCATCATTATATCACAGGATATGAGATTTTTATACACACTGACCACTCTGCCATCAGGTTTTTAATGAATAAGCCTATCACCAAAGGCAGAGTAACTCGGTGGCTTATTTTGTTACAAGAATTTAACATCACCATTGTTGATCATCCCAGTCGAGAGAATGTGGTAGCTGATTTTTTCCCTCGAATTCAAACTGACAATAATGCTAGTCCTGTCGATGATAGCTTCCCAGATGAACATTTGTTCGCTATGTCTGTTCGAAACCCATGGTTTGTAGACAGAGCCAATTATTTAGCAATTGGAAAGCTACCAAACCATCTCTCCCCACCCGAGAAACGTAGGATCATAGTTCAAAGCTCTAATTATTCTTGGGTATATAATGATCTCTTTTGTGCTGGGCCTGATCTTATTATTAGACGATGTGTATGAGAGGATGAGATGGTAGAGATCCTTCATGCATGTCATGGTGGACCTTGTGGTGGGCATTTTTCTGATAAGAGAACATCATACAAAGTGTTGCACTCTAGGTATTATTGGCCAATCATTTTCAAAGATGCTGCCAAGTATGTCAAGGGATGTGACAGTTTCCAAAGAATGGGTAGACCTGCACCATACGATGAGATGCCTTTACAACCCCAAGTTATGACTGAGCCTTTTGAAAAATGGGATCTATATTTCGTTGGGCCAATTTCCCCTATGTCTCGCAAGAAGAAGTACATTCTAGTCTGTACAGATTATGTCACCAAATGGGTAGAATCCAAAGCTTTATTCCAAGCCACAGAGAAATCTGTGGTAGAATTCATATATGAAGAAATCTTCACTCAATTTGGTGTACCTAGGGAAATTGTAACCGATCAAGGATCTCAATTTACCTCCAAATTAATGAAAGAGCTTACTGACAAATATGGTATTAGACATTGTAAATCTTCACCATATCACCCGCAAGCCAATGGTTAGGTCGAATCCACCAACAAAGTATTAGAAGCAATCCTGACTAAGACCATTCAATTACACCACAAGGATTGGGAAGATAGGATCCTAGAATCCTTGTGCGATTACATAATAACATGGAGGAACACCATCGGCCACACACCTTATGAACTCGTTTATGGTAAACAAGTTCTTCTACCTATTGAATTTCAAGTCAAAACCGTATGGCTGCATAATTAGGGATGAATCTAGAAGAAGCACAAAGACAATGAATCCTGCAAATAAATGAATTAGACAAGATTAGGCAAGATGCTATTCAATGCACAATCTTAATACAAAACCAACACAAAAAGTGGCATGATAGATACATTAAACAAAAACAATTCAAAACTGGAGACTAGGCATTACTTTTCGATTCAAAGTACAAAAACTTTAAAGGTAAATTAACTACTCGTTGGCTGGGTCTGTCACGTCCCCATTTTGACCCCCTTTGTAAATGATGTAAATATTGTAATTTAATCATGGTGAGAAGCTCAAGGCCAAGGCCCCACCATTGATTTAGCGTTTCATGTATCGGCAATTAAAATAGATGCCTATGGTTCTTGTGCGAGATGGGCACAATGTATATAAGACATCATGTAAATACGAATTTTAATGAAAAATACCCACAACTAGCTATGCAATGCAACAAAAGAGATGGGGCATGGTTCTACAAGGAATAGGGAGGGAAATTATTCAAACCCTTGAGCCAATAGCATTAATCCATGTGTCAATGGGGAAACCCATAAACCACCAACTACCCATTTTGTCTCATGTACCCAATCATTTAATTTTTTCCAAGAAATTGGTTAAGGCAGTTAATGCCTAGGGAATGAAAGAGTATGGGCAAGCCATTTTCGTGCATGGGCAAGCCATCAACTTGGAAAATCGTGTTTTTGCTTGGGGGGCAAGAAACCACCCACGAAATGGTGCCCAAAGCCATGGGGAATGGGCAGTCTTCATTCATTCATGCAGGTAGAGAAGGCTGGGAGTTACAGTCACGTTTTTGAGCAAAAACGCAGGGTTCTCCCTGCCCAAAAACCCGTTTTTGGTTTTGGATAGTAGCTGGGAAGGAGGAGGTGCGATTTGGGACTGTAGGGAGTTCGTTTTGTCCCCGATTTGCCATGGGCGTTTTTCCTAAAAACGTTTTCTGCTACCTGGGGTTTTTCTCCAAACCTCCATTGCTCGTTTTTAACCTTCCCACGTTTTTCTGAAGCCTAGGGGATCATTTTCCTGCCTATCACTGTAAAAACGTTTTGTCTTGACCCATAATGGTGTTCTGCTGTTATGTGCATCCTCGTTTTTGGTTTGAACCTGGGAATTGAAGTTTGGAGTGGTAGTGGATAGAAGTGGCTTGATAAACCTAGTGGGGAAGGCAACCTCTCAAGAAGATCAAGAGGGCTTGGATACTTTTCTATGCACACCCTGAGAGCACTAGAAAGGGAGGTATGGCTTGAGGGGCTGTGTGGCAGTGAAGAGAATACTTCCTTGTGTTGGGTGTGTAGGCATTGTGAGTGCCAAGCTGAATAGATCTGGGAGGGACATCCTCAGCTCTGTGGTTGAGCATACTAGCTTAGCAATTCTTCCCTGCCATGTCCTAGCAGCCTGATAAACCCAATTGTAGATTGGATTGGCTCATCTTGGTGTATGCTTGGCTATGTGTGAGTCTGTTGTTCCCTGATTCCTTGTAGAGATCATGCCCAGCTCGGGGGTGGCAGTGGTGCTGAGAGATTGAGGAGCACACTGGCCTACGGTTGGGTGGAACGTTGCAGTTGCATAGCCAGTTGCGTGGGACTACTTTTGTATAAGATAAGTATCCTCTTGTGTTAAATTGCAATTACTTATTTGATGAACATCTTAAATGTATGATGGATGTGAAATTCTTAATATTCCGCTGTGATTTTCTTAAAAACCATACATCTCCATCTATCTCTGTTATATTATGTTCATGCTTATGATTGAATGTTTCATAGGGCTAGACGCCCAGTTTAATATCACATCTGTTATGCATTTGTGTATGTATATATTTTTATTCATTTGAATTTGAATGCTTGGTTAATGAATGGATATGGGGGCTAGATGCCCGGTTTAACCGTCACGATCCTCCCCATCTAGCTGGTTGGATGGGAGGGGACGTGACAGAATGGTATCAGAGCTGCGTTGCAGCATTGGGCCTCTATGGGCCAAATCTGATAGCAATTATAAAATTTTCTTAAGTCTGTTTTGGAAATTTTTGTTTTAAGACTGTTTTGAAAATTTTGTGTTTTAAAGCCGTTTCGGGAAGTCGTTCCGAAATTTCGGAAAGGTCTCGCGAACCTTCCCGCAATTGCGGAAGAGTTCGGCGAACCTTCCCGAAATTGCGGAAGGATTCCGCGAACCTTCCCGAAATTGCGGAAGAATTCAGCCAATGGCTCCGAAACAGCGGAGAAAAATGTTTTTAAGTGGAAAAAAAATTTTAAGTGTCGGAATTTTTTCGGAAAGAATTCTCTTCCGAAATTGCGGAAGGAATTCTCTTCCGAAATTTCGGAAGGATTCCGCGAATCGTTCCAAAACGCGGAAGAGTTCGGCGAGTTGTTCCGAAGTTGCGGAAGACTTCGGCGAATCGTTCCGCAACTGCGGAAGACTTCGCCGAATCGTTCCGCAACTGCGGAAGACTTCGGCGAATCGTTCCGCAACTGCGGAAGACTTCGCCGAATCATTCCGAAAAATCACCCGAAATCGGGGAAGCATTCCGGCGGAAGCATTCCGCGAACGGCTCCGGTACTGCGGAAGCCTTCGCCGAATGGCTCCGCAATTGCGGGAGCATTCGCCGAATGGCTCCGCAACTGCGGAAGCCTTCTCCGAATGGCTCCGCTCGGAAAATCGCCCCGCCATTGCGGAAGCGTTCAGCGAACTGCTCCGCAATTGCGGAAGCGTTCAGCGAACTGCTCCGCAATTGCGGAAGCCGTCGCCGAACCGCCCCGCAGTTGCGGCAACCTTCAGCCAAACGCCCCGCCCATTGCGGGAGCAATTATTGAACCGCCCGTCGCGGCCGGATTTTGCGAACTGCCCGTTGCGGCAGGATTCAGCGAATCGCCCGATGAGGCGTGATTCGTAAAAAAAAAAAAAAAAAAAAAAAAAAAAAAAAAAAAAAAAAAAAAAAACGAGGGCGCTGCCCTCGACCCGCCCTGCTGTGGCGAGCCACAAGGGGGCAAGCCCCCTTGACCCCCTTTTTCTTTTCCCCTCATAGTTCGTTGTTGTGATTTGACGAATTGTCAAGTATGGAATTTTTCCCACATGCATGAAGTAATTGTGAATTCTAAGAATGTAATGCAGCTAACAATTGTGTTGATGAACACATTTCAGAGAGCCACAGTTACAGCAGGATAACACTCTAGTTAATACAATGGAAAAATTTTGGATCTTGGTTGGGCCAAGAAAATGAACATCATGAATGATGCACAGGATCCCTATGAGCCTGAGACAGATGCCATGGGGGAGAACATACAGGTTGAGAATGCTGAAACAGAATCTAATGGGAGAAGAAATCAAGAGACCCCTCCAGATGTTGCAGCCACCATGAGAAGTCTAAGGGTGGAATTGCAAAGTTGTAGAGAAGATAATGAAAGGATGATTAAAGCTCAGGAAGAACAAAATCAGTTGAATGCAGCTATGCTACAGAGTCTGACAGACATCCAAAGGCAAATAAACTCTGGGCATCAGATATCAAATCCAGAAAGGGGTGGGAGTAGCTCTAGAAGGAATTCCCGCAAGAGGGCCAGTAGCCCAAGAAGAATTTCTACAGACATCACATATAGTCCAGAAATCTCTTCTAATGAATCATCTGACTCTGAAGAATCCATTGAGGGTTCAAGCTCTTCGTTGTCTCACATGAGTAAGAGAAAGAAGCACCACAAGAACAATTCACATGGGGAATTTAAGAAGGCAAAACCTCCTACCTTTGACGGAGAGGTAAAATCTGGTCAAGAAGCTGAAGCTTGGATTCTTGGGATGAGGAAATACTTCCAAGTCCAAGACTACTCGGGAAATATGAAGGCAAGGGTAGCCATCTTCAACTTGAACGGAAGAGCATCTATCTGGTGGGAACACACCAGGCAGGTGAAGAGGATCAATGAACGGAAGATTGTGTGGAAGCAGTTCAAGAAATACTTCAAGCAGAAGTACCTCTCTGATAGGTACTATGATGATAAGATCAAAGAGTTCCATGAGCTGAGATTGGGACAATCGACCATGGAGGAATATGCAAACAAGTTCTTGGAGCTACTGAGGTATGTCAAGTATATTCGAGATGATAAGGTAAAAATTCAGCGTTTCCTAAGTGGACTTCCCCAGTCATATAAAGACAGAATTGAGTTTGATGAACCTCGAACTCTAGAGGAGGCCATAAGAAAGGCCAAGTATTGCTTTGATCAAAATAGAAGCAAACCAGAATTCCATAAGGCGTGGAAGGATAAGAAAAATGAAAAGTTTGATCAAAGGAAGAAGGGGTTCAAGCCTCCTCAATTCAGGAATCAGCAAAGGCAGCCATCACAGGTTGTGACTAAGCCAACCAGGACGATGAGAGACAAGCCGAGAGATCCAAAAGAGCCAAGAGAACCACTTCAATGTTGGGGTTGTGGAGGAGACCACATGCTTAGGAACTGTCCACATCGGAATGGGAATGCAAATCAAGTTCACAACATCCAAGGAGCTGGAACTGTGGGTCAAGTGGCGAGGACAATCCCTAGAATCTATGCAGCAGTGGACGACCGCCAAGCAGATCATCAGTCAACTGTGGTTGAGGTTGAAGGTAAGATTGCTAAGCAATCTGTTTCTATTTTGATTGATCCTGGATCTACTCACAGTTATGTCACTCCTAGAATTGTTGAGATGTGTGCTTTCAAGAAATTAAAGCATAGTAAATCTTGGTTAGTTCAACTAGCCACTGGAACCAAGAGAAAAGTTAGCGAAATAGTAGAGAAATGTCCATTAGAGATGGATGGGCTATTCACTTATGCAGATCTGAATATTTTGCCACTTGGTTCCTATGATATTCTCATTGGAATGGATTGGTTAGAAGCACACAGGGTTAAACTTGACTGCTACAATAAGACATTTGAATGCATGGACGAAGAAGGAAACTCGAGGGTTGTGAAGGGCATTCCAAAGGTGACTTCTGTTAGACAGATTTCAGCCATGCAGCTGAAGAAGTTCTGTAGGAAGGGATGTCAATTGTATGCAGCCCACATTTTAGAGGCAGCAGAGAATGAGACTCTGAAACTGGAGGACTATCGTGTATTGCAAGAATTCAGGGATGTTTTTCCAAATGAGATTCCAGGACTTCCTCCAAAGAGAGACATTGACTTTACAATTGAACTTGTGCCAGGAGCGGCACCAGTGTCTAAGACACCGTACAGGATGAGTACACCGGAATTGCTAGAATTGAAGATGCAATTGCAAGAGTTGCTGGAAAAGAAATATATTAGGCCAAGCGTATCCCCGTGGGGAGCACCCGTTCTATTTGTGAAAAAGAAAGATGGAACACTCAGGTTATGTATCGACTACAGGCAGTTGAACAAAGTCACTGTGAAGAACAAATACCCATTGCCCCGAATTGATGACCTTTTTGATCAAATGAGAGGAGCAAAGGTATTTTCAAAGATTGACTTGAGGTCTGGTTACCATCAGGTAAGAATCAAAGAAGAAGATATTCATAAGACAGCCTTTAGAACGAGGTATGGACACTATGAGTTTGTAGTGGTACCATTCGGTCTCACAAATGCACCAGCTACATTCATGTGTCTCATGAATAATGTTTTTAGCAAGTATTTGGACAAGTTTGTTCTTGTATTCCTAGACGACATTCTCATCTATTCTAAGAATGAAGAAGAACACGAAGAACATTTGAGAATGACAATGCAATTACTAAGGGAGCATAAGTTGTATGCCAAGTTGAGCAAATGTGACTTTTATAAAGATAAAATTCATTATTTGGGTCACATCATCTCCGACGAAGGAATATCTGTAGACCCTGAGAAGATTGAAGCCATTATGAATTGGCCAACTCCAAGGAATGTGACTGATGTGAGATCGTTTATGGGCCTTGCTGGTTACTACAGGAGGTTTATCGAAGGATTCTCCAAGGTTGCTAACCCGATCACTTCTTTGCAAAAGAAGGGGATAAAGTTTGAATGGTCACCAAGATGTGAGGAAAGTTTTCAACGGTTGAAGAATCTTCTTACAAGTGCACCTATTTTGAAGATTGCAGATCCGGAAAAAGACTTTGTGGTGTGTACCGATGCATGCAATCAAGGACTTGGAGGAGTTCTTATGCAAGACAACCACGTGATATGCTATGAGTCAAGAAAGTTGAAGGAGCATGAGAAGAACTATGCTACTCATGATATAGAGCTTGCAGCCATAGTACATGCCTTGAAGATGTGGAGGCATTACTTAATGGGAAGAAAATTCGAGTTAAGGACAGACCATTGTGGTCTGAAGTACTTGTTTGATCAGCCAATGTTAAATGCTAGGCAAGCCAGATGGTTGGAATTTTTGTGTGAATTTGATTTTGAGATCAAACACATAAAAGGGAAAGAAAACAAGGTGGCTGATGCGCTCAGCAGGAAGGTACATGAAATGTATGTGGCAGCACTTAGTACTTGCCAACCAGATTTGAAGCAGCAGATTGTTAACCATATGGTTGAGGATGAAGTGTATGAGCAGATAAAGGACAAATTGCAGCAGCAAGACCTTGGCAAGAAGAATGAAGGCTATCACTTGGAAGAAGGCGGACTTCTTACTTATAAGAATAGAGTCTATATTCTGAATGCGGCAGATTTAAGGAGAATGGTTATGGATGAGATCCATAAAGCTCCATACTCTGGTCACCCAGGATATCAGAAAACAATTGCTACAGCAAGAAAATATTATTTCTGGCCAGGCATGAAGAAGGATGTAGCGGAATACATCTCTAAGTGCATGGAGTGTCAGCAGGTGAAGGTTGAACACCAACACCCAGCAGGTTTATTGCACCCAGTGCCAATTCCAGAATGGAAATGGGAAATAATTTCCATGGATTTTATTACAGGATTTCCAATGACTAAGAAACAACATGATTCCATCATGGTTGTGGTGGACAAGTTAACCAAGGCAGCACATTTTATACCGGTTAAGTCCACACATAAAGCCGATGCCATAGCAGATATTTTCATGAAGGAAATTTTCAGATTACATGGGTTGCCTAAGGCAATAATTTCTGACAGGGATACCAAGTTCACTTCCAATTTTTGGAAAGGTCTCTTTGCAGATTTGGGTACACAGTTGAACTTTAGCACCGCGTACCATCCTCAAACAGACGGGCAAACAGAAAGAGTAAATCAGGTGCTTGAAGACATGCTTCGCATGTATGTAATGGACAAGCCATCCAAGTGGGAGGATTATCTACACCTGGTGGAGTTTGCATATAATAATGGGCATCAAGAATCATTGGGAATGAGTCCGTATGAGGCTTTATACGGCAGAAGGTGCAGGACACCAGTGACTTGGGACAATCCAGTGAACCGAATTGTACTTGGGCCAGAATTGCTTAAGGAAATGGAACAAGAGGTTGCAAAGATCCGGCAAAATTTGAAAGCAGCCCAGGATAGACACAAAAGCTATGCAGATAAACATAGAATGCATAGGGAATTCAATGTTGGGGATCATGTGTATCTTAGAGTAAGATCAAGAAAGAGTTCCTTGAAGCTTGGGAGCTGTGCCAAGCTATCACCTAGATATTGTGGGCCATTTGAAGTGCTTGAAAGAATAGGGCCAGTTGCATATAGACTTGCATTGCCTGCTAGCACTAAAGCTCATAATGTTTTTCATGTCTCTTTGCTTAAGAAATATGTACATGATCCTAACCATGTGATTAATTGGGATGTGATCCAGGTGGAACCCGAGGGAGAATTCCAAACCGATCCATTGCGCATCCTAGACAAGAAAGTAACATTGCTCCGGAACCGAGCCATCGGACAGGTAAAGGTGCAATGGAAGCACTACGGTCCCGATGAGGCTACATGGGAGCTGGAGGATGCCATGAGGGTGGCATATCCATTTTTGTTCAATTTTGATGAGCACTGAGGACAGTGCTAATGTAAGGGGAGGGGTATGTCACGTCCCCATTTTGACCCCCTTTGTAAATGATGTAAATATTGTAATTTAATCATGGTGAGAAGCTCAAGGCCAAGGCCCCACCATTGATTTAGCGTTTCATGTATCGGCAATTAAAATAGATGCCTATGGTTCTTGTGCGAGATGGGCACAATGTATATAAGACATCATGTAAATACGAATTTTAATGAAAAATACCCACAACTAGCTATGCAATGCAACAAAAGAGATGGGTCATGGTTCTACAAGGAATAGGGAGGGAAATTATTCAAACCCTTGAGCCAATAGCATTAATCCATGTGTCAATGGGGAAACCCATAAACCACCAACTACCCATTTTGTCTCATGTACCCAATCATTTAATTTTTTCCAAGAAATTGGTTAAGGCAGTTAATGCCTAGGGAATGAAAGAGTATGGGCAAGCCATTTTCGTGCATGGGCAAGCCATCAACTTGGAAAATCGTGTTTTTGCTTGGGGGGCAAGAAACCACCCACGAAATGGTGCCCAAAGCCATGGGGAATGGGCAATCTTCATTCATTCATGCAGGTAGAGAAGGCTGGGAGTTACAGTCACGTTTTTGAGCAAAAACGCAGGGTTCTCCCTGCCCAAAAACCCGTTTTTGGTTTTGGATAGTAGCTGGGAAGGAGGGGGTGCGATTTGGGACTGTAGGGAGTTCGTTTTGTCCCCGATTTGCCATGGGCGTTTTTCCTAAAAACGTTTTCTGCTACTTGGGGTTTTTCTCCAAACCTCCATTGCTCGTTTTTAACCTTCCCACGTTTTTCTGAAGCCTAGGGGATCATTTTCCTGCCTATCACTGTAAAAACGTTTTGTCTTGACCCATAATGGTGTTCTGCTGTTATGTGCATCCTCGTTTTTGGTTTGAACCTGGGAATTGAAGTTTGGAGTGGTAGTGGATAGAAGTGGCTTGATAAACCTAGTGGGGAAGGCAACCTCTCAAGAAGATCAAGAGGGCTTGGATACTTTTCTATGCACACCCTGAGAGCACTAGAAAGGGAGGTATGGCTTGAGGGACTGTGTGGCAGTGAAGAGAATACTTCCTTGTGTTGGGTGTGTAGGCATTGTGAGTGCCAAGCTGAATAGATCTGGGAGGGACATCCTCAGCTCTGTGGTTGAGCATACTAGCTTAGCAATTCTTCCCTGCCATGTCCTAGCAGCCTGATAAACCCAATTGCAGATTGGATTGGCTCATCTTGGTGTATGCTTGGCTATGTGTGAGTCTGTTGTTCCCTGATTCCTTGTAGAGATCATGCCCAGCTCGGGGGTGGCAGTGGTGCTGAGAGATTGAGGAGCACACTGGCCTACGGTTGGGTGGAACGTTGCAGTTGCATAGCCAGTTGCGTGGGACTACTTTTGTATAAGATAAGTATCCTCTTGTGTTAAATTGCAATTACTTATTTGATGAACATCTTAAATGTATGATGGATGTGAAATTCTTAATATTCCGCTGTGATTTTCTTAAAAACCATACATCTCCATCTATCTCTGTTATATTATGTTCATGCTTATGATTGAATGTTTCATAGGGCTAGACGCCCAGTTTAATATCACATCTGTTATGCATTTGTGTATGTATATATTTTTATTCATTTGAATTTGAATGCTTGGTTAATGAATGGATATGGGGGCTAGATGCCCGGTTTAACCGTCACGATCCTCCCCATCTAGCTGGTTGGATGGGAGGGGACGTGACAGGGTCCATATGAAACTGTTACAGCTTTTGATCATGGATCCGTTAAAATTAAGACAATTGATGATTCACAAATTTCTTTTTTTGTAAACGGACATAGACTTAGACTTTATCATCAACCAATATCTAAACAATATTTTGTGCAGAATGCCTTACAGCAATAGGAAATGGAGCTGGCAAAAGAGGAAGTCATTCCTCCTTCTCCTAGTTCTTGAATAATTCTGGGTTATCTTCCTTTGTATATATGTAAATATGTTTTTATTTTTCAATAATAAAGAGTCATTTCTAACAACTGATTGCATTCTTTACAAGAAATTCATTTTTATGACCAGCTTATAAATTTTTTTAAATTAAAACAGGAAGGCTCTTTTCCCTTTTCCTAAACTTCATACATATGTTTTTGTTTTGAATAAAATAGAATAATCTAACAAGTGGTTTTGCAGCATAATTACAAGTACTCTATATTTATGATCAGTTCATGCAATGTTATCTGAAAAGGGAATTGCTCTAAAATAAATACTTATAGTTCTCCTTCTTTTTCGATTATTATTTGAAAATTTATAAAGCATTCTTGATATCATTTTTAACCACTTTCTTTTATGATTCTGTATATGATATTTGATTCAAACATGTACATTTCTGATTTATCATCAGAACAATTGCTTAAGATCCACTTTAATTACTATCATCTTCAAAAAGCTCTATCTTACACCTGTCGATTACTAACTCATCCTAGACTCATTATCAAAACTTGTCTCTTAAGCACTTTAAAAGGTAGCTGTTATAGGTCAAATCTGCACTTCTCCGTCCGTGATCACCTTGAGCTGTCGATCACACAAAAGGACAACTTGGATTGAAGAGCAGGATGACCTTGGATGATACCTTGACCTGACTTACCCCTCTGCAAGCTAGCAAAACCCTGAAAAACCTCATGTTTTGAGCTATGCGCTACTCTACTTCAGCATACTAGCGCTCATGCCTTACTCCACAGGCTCAATAGTAGTGCACATCTCCTGCTGTGCGCTACTCCACTTCAGTAAACTAGCGCACACCCTCAAAAAAGTTGCAAACGTTGGTTGTTAAACACTGAAGTTGCATACTGTGCGCTACTCCACTGTGAAAAACTCGCACACACCTTAAAATATGATCAAAAATATATTAATTTGACGAATTGGGATTAGTTGCAGTTGGTTCTGCAACTTCCCCAACTTCCATTACAACCACCTCTCGATCTAAACTGCCTTCCTTGTCCTATAAATACAAGGAAGATTGAGGAGAGGGGTTAGACATTGTTGTGACTCTCATTCACAAGAAGAGAAATTTGTATGAAGGGTTGTTATGCTGGAAGATTTCAAGTCAGAGAAGAGCAAGAGCCCAGAATCCGGTTGCACAAGCATGCTGCATTGATCAGGTATAACTTGTAATCATTATATGCTTTTGACAATAAAGGTTGAAACATTCCTTCCTGTCCCAAATATAATGCCTAATGGATTGTGTATTTATTTGGTTAAATGCTTGATTGTTCTTGATGTTTGAATTGCATTTCAATTTCATCATCTTTATATCAGTCAAGATACGATGAGGAAGGTATCTTTATGTTGCAGGTCTATTGAAGTGGAAGATCAAGTTGAATATTGAGCGCGAGATCGATTAAAGCTAGGATCAAACGTCAGCAATAAGGTACGTCTTCAAGATCTTTGATCTATTTCCATTTATAGATGTTTCTGTAGCGTAATCATTGTGTTTACCTATCTCCCCCTAAGTTGATAGTGTCCCTTTCCTCACTATAGGGTGAATTTTCTAAACAACAAATTGGCGACTCCACTGGGGAGCCGGTTGTTTTTCTGCTCTAGGAAACCCATTTTCTTGTCTTTCCAGTACTTTTTGATCCCTTTAATCCTCTGAGGGATCTTGTAGGTCATCCCTACCTGCTGTCTTTTGTTTGACTTAACCTTTTACACCTCTGCAAAGCTTGATTTCTGACCTTTCCTGACATGTGCGCTACTCTACTGTACATACAGTAGCACATACCTGAGATTGTGCGCTAGTTTATCTACTCCACAGTGGCGCACACCTTCCAGAGTGGACTAGTTTGCCTACTACACAGTAGAGCACATTCCTGTAGCTCTCTGTTTGATGTAAGGTTTGGTTTTCCACCTGTTTTGGTTTGGTTTCTAACTTTGTTATTGGCCTTCTTAACTGGTCTTTGAGGTCTATAATCCATCTTTGAGTCTCTTTAGCCTCTTTTGAGTCCCTTAGGTCATCTTTTGGTCACTTGATTACTTTTGAAGTGTCTTGTTCATTTGTGACTCTTTTTGGAGACCGTGCATTGTTCCTTGGTGAACATAGCTGCTCGTCCATACCCTAGTAGTGTGTTGTAGGTATACAAACCTTTGTGTTTAGCATTTGTTGTTTATTGCGACACTTGTATGCTCTTTGGGTGTCTTGTCCTTTGATTTAGGGTTTTGACCCATTTTTGGAGCCTTCGGGGTGTCTTCCAAAGCTTTTTGAGTCCTAACATTTTTTGACCTCGCTGTCATTTCCAGTATTAAGTGAGTTTGAAGTACTTTAGTTTGCTTCACCTTTGAGCCTTTGTGTTAGTAAGGTTGTCTTTAGTTCGCTTTCCTACCTACTACTTGGCTTAGTGTTCTTGTTTAGGGTTTGGTGCTTTGGAGCATTCTTCTAAGTTTGATTTCCGGTTATAAGCATCTATCATCCTTGTTTTCTCCCCACTTTGCTTCCAAGTTCAAGAGCTTTTTCCTTTGAAAAAACTTGTAGGACAAGTCTTTGTCGGATCATTGATTCGATTGTTGTGAACTTTAGAGTCATTTTGCCATACTTGCACATCTTTTGTAGGTCTTACTTGCTTTCGCTTTCAAGTTCTTTTTCGTTCATATATAACAGAAAAAGCAAAATAAGTTTGGTAGCTTAGAGTAGTGAGGCTTATAATCTTTGCAGAGTAGCATAGTTTACTTTGTTCAGAATTTGAAAAGAAAACAAAAAGAAATCTTTGTTTAGGTTTGCTTACTCTTCATTTTGGAAAGAATATAAAACGAAAAAAAAAAAGAGTCTTTTTGTTGTTGAAAGTTGTTTCATTTCATGCACTTTACTTTCTGTTGAAACCACACCACACAATGCACTGCCCCACTGAGTAAAAAGTAACCTTAAAAAGAATCTTAATAAAATCAATTAGAAACGATTTTCTTTCTAGGGATACACGACACCAACTAGTCTAGGCTAGAGTTTCGAGCTTAAAACACCTTAAACTGCTCGAAGCTTGTTTCATTACTCAAAAATCGTAGTGCGACTGTCATATAGGTAAACCCATCTGTATCAAATATTCTTGGGAAACTCTACTAAAACCAGAGCTAAGAACGAGGCCGTGGAAGATCGGATTTGGTGAGGATATCCCCTCACTTTCCCTTCAACCATAAACCAGGGTCGATTCACGTACGGGGGTCCATCTGGACTTCGGGCTTTGCTACCCTGCCCACGCGTTTTGATCAGGCTGAAGACTGTCCCCCCAGGATATTTCATACTTATGGTAGCCTTAGTATCATACCTATAGGATCATACACAGGTGACAGAAGGGGATTATAGCCACGGTACCTACGACAGACGTGGGAGGAAATCCCTTGCAAGTCTTTGGGAGGGCAGTTGGGTGATTCCAGCGCTTGCACCCTTAGTCATTGTATTGTGGACCCTGGGTAACTGTTCTTCTTCCTTCGTTGATCTGTTTTGGGCCCTCATCATCCCAGACTCTTCTCCGGAAGGCATCTTGTTTGCCTGGTTTGCATACTTAGGATTTTTTTAGTGGAATGTTGTTTTCCCCCTAGTCTTAGTGGCCACTAGGTTTTTGCTTAGTTTTATTTTTATATATAATCGTGGAAGACCAACACCTTCATAGGTCTCGAAGGTTGCAAAACCTTCTCCCACTTAGAGTGGAACCACTACTGCCACCCAGATGACAGAGGACAGACTCCAGTGGTCCTTTTGAAACTACTGGTGAAATAGAGATTCCTGAGGAACCACAACCTGGGACTCCAGATCAACAAGCTTTTAATATAGTAGAGATTGAGGATCTCACTTCTGGTGAGTTTAATACTCCTTTTAATCCTCCTCTGACTGATTTTAACGTTCTAATTATGATACTTGTTGGTTTCTAGCAACTTGATTATAGTGCATATTTGTTCACACCTGGGCATATTATGACTAATCCAAGAGGCGAACAGGGAGTTCCACAGACTCCCACAATAGGTATGAACACAAATACTATAAATCCGACCTCCACTGTTATACCGAGTTCGACTCAGTCAATCGCTATTTCAACTCCGTCCTTCAATTTTAATACTGGTACGTTAGGCATGCTGAGCTCAACAGCTTTGACATCCGCCTCTACTCCTACTTTTAGACCCAGTAATACAGTGAATGTCGGTCCACCTCCTGCAACTCAACAGTCATACCATATACGTAGTACTTGGATTTCCACTCCCAATGTAGGGTCGAATTCTTTTGCAACTATGCCTGTCATGAGTACCATGACTGCGCTCTCCACCTCGACTACCCCTGGTTTTAACACCTTTGCAGGTTACAACATGAATCAAAATAATGTACCTGCGGGAAACACCCCTTTTTCTCTATTTACGGGAGGAGAGGGTAACATCCTTAATCAACAATATGGCGGGGCTAACACCCAGCCTCAGTGGACGAACGTTCAGAGTACTAACCCACTTTCATTTGGATGGGGGAATTTCAATAACACTTTCACAAAACAACAGATGGTTGGGGGAAACCCCTACCAGTAGATAGCTGGGGGCAACCCCTACCACCAGATGACTGGGGGAAACCCCAACCAACAGCTCATGGGTTAGACTATGGGTGGTTCCCCCTTTATGACCCCATCTTATCAAATGCCATCTTATAGACCTCGTTTACCATTTCTGGCAACTCTGAATTTGCCAGATATTTCCAAGTTAACGAATGATCCGTTGTACCATAACGCGATGTGGCCACCAGTTCCTACTAAGTTACCTTCGGACATTCCGAAATTCGAAGGAAAAACTGGTGAGGACCCTAGTGATCATGTCACCACTTTCCATTTATGGTTTTCTTTGAACTCGTTGAACGAATATTCCGTTAGGTTGAGACTTTTCCAAAGAACCTTAACCGGTGCTACGGTCAAATGGTACATTGAGTTACCCGTAGCTACGTTTTTTAATTTTCGGGATGTCGCGACAGTTTTTCTGAACCACTTCCAGCTTCCTATTCGGTACGATGCCGGGATAGATCTTTTTTCTACATTTAGACAGAATAAGGCCACTCACTTATCTGATCACATTCAGGAGTGGCAAAGACGGAAGAGGCTCATTAAAGCCAATATACCTCCATAATTTCTTCTTGAGTGGTATCTGAAATCACTCCTTCCTTACATTTCTAAGGAAGTAGCTACTTCTTGATTGTCCTCAGAGGAAGAAGCCATTTTACGGACCCAGCAGCTAGACCTTGTCTATGCACAGTCTGGGCTACTTTATGAGATTATACCAGACGTACCGCAATCAAACACTGATCTTGGCAGACCTAAATCTGGACCACATGCTAACGGCATAGTGGGTTCAATGGATTATGCAGCTTTCGAAGCATTGACTAAGCACGTTTATGCCTTATCCGTCAAACAATCGACTGTAGAAGCGACCTCCGTCACAACCTCTCCTTCTACTTCTAAATCTGTAAACCAGGTTCAGAACAATCAAAAGGGCCCTCGGCAGCCCAACAACAAAAAGAAGGGCAAGAAAGGAGAGGGGAACGAGAAAAAGCCCAAGAACAAAGAGAATTCCGAGGAGGCTAACAAAGAAAAAAGAAGGTTAAGTTCCCTTGTAAGCTTTGCAAGCAGGATCACCTCACTCACCAATTCCCTCTACTCAAAGAAGCCCAGAAGCTGCTTCAAGAAAAGAAACCTGGCGTACTTAAAGATCCATTTCCTAAGGGGCAGGGTTAAGCTTCTGGCACCTCCAAAGCTGGGGGCACTACTCATGCTTCAGTTGATCAAAATTTCATTAATATGGTTAGCACGGATGCACTTTTGCAAACGCGAGCAAGAAATTATACCCCGGATGTGCAGAACAATGATAAAAAGATTCCTGAATCTTCCATTCCTCTCCACATTCCAGTGGATTCGTTGCCCAAGATCCCGAAAGGTGTCTTGAAACGAGCCTCGCATGATCCCAATGCTCAGGCTGCTTCCAACTACAATGTGGTTGAAGATCTAGCCCAGACCCCTTGTGCTATGCCCACCTTAGAAGTTTTGCAAAGTTGTCCGTTACAATGAAACACACTTCTAGCAACGATTGGAAGTATGGAATCATCCAACATGACTACATGCTTTGATATGTCTGATATCAAATATCGATTTCCGTACCATGTTGCCCTACAGATAGAAGTGGTTCATGGTCCTATGACCATTAGACGGGCTGTCGTAGACGAGGGCGCGTCGACGTGCGTGATGTCCATTTCTTGCTGGAAAGCTTTAGGATCTCCCAAGTTAGCCCCCTCTAACACACTGCTTACTGCCTTCGATGGTAGGACCTTCCGTCCACACGGAGTTCTACCATCGTTTGAAATTACACTTTCCGATAAGACAGTTGCTGTAGATATTGAAGTTCTGGATGCTCTGCTTGATTACAACATGTTGTTAGGCAGGAGCTGGACATATGCCATGCGATCCATTGCATCGGCAGTTTTTCGAGTTGTTATGTTCCCCCACGAAGGCAAGATCGTCACGGTCGATCAACTTTCGTTCTCTCGGCAAAACAACCAGACTCCATCGGATTCCACTATTCCTTTAGTTGATCAATCTTCCCCAGTAAGCGAGAGTTTAGGAGCAGGGCTTTACGGGTCATTAATAGGCACTTTTGACCTTCCCTCTCCTGTTCTTTTCATGCGTTCTGATGTAGTTACTTCTATTGAAACTTTCACGATTGGTCTTAGGACTGATCCGTGGATCCTTCCTACTGTATCAGAACCTTCAGTGCATTTAACCATTGCAGAGATAGCATACATGGAAGCACAACATGCTGCAATGGAACATATCGTGACTCCGCCAATCTCTGCTGAGTCAGATATGGACTATGCTCCTGCATGGTCATTGAATTCTACCCACTCTTTTGACTGTTTAGACATAGTTTTACCTTCTGATGAAGCCATGATGGGCTTGGACCATCCATAGGAGCATATGCATCACACGTCTTACCTGCTTCCAAATCTAGACAGGATAGAGAGAGGAGAATTCTCTATGAGACCCTGTGGATTTGTTGATTTGTCATCTTTTCCTTCTACTTCAAGAGCCGTTTACGCTGAAGGGAATATGGCTAATATATCGAGAACCATCCCAATTAACATTTCTACCAAACCCTGGGTCGTGGAAAACATTTTTATTGGAGCAGACTCTTCTCCAGAAGAGATCGCTCTGTATACCAAGCTTTTTAAAGAATTCCGCGACATTTTTGCCTAGTCTTATGAGGATATGCCAGGCATCAATCCAGCCATCGTTGAGCATGTCATCACAACATACCCTAATGCAAAACCTGTGAGACAAAAGCTCCATCCTGTGAATCCTCGAAAAGCGGCCACCATTAAGGCGGAAGTTGAAAAATTGCTTAGAGCCGGATTTATCTACCCGATTGATATGACAGAATGGGTTTCAAATCCTATTCCGGTTGATAAGAAGCAAGGTACCATACGAGCCTGTACCGATTTTCGGGACTTGAATAAAGCTTGTCCGAAGGATAACTATCCCACACCATTTATCGACCAGATCATAGATGCCTGTGCGGGACACGAGATGTTTTCTTTCATGGATGGATTTTCGAGATATAACCAAATTCAAATCAAACCCGAAGATAAAAAAAAAAAAACTTTCATTTCCCCATGGGGAACCCTTGCTTATCGGAAGATGCCGTTTGGCTTAAAGAATGTTGGAGCTACCTTCCAGCGAGCTATGAATTTTGCTTTTCACGATATCAAGCACATAGTTGAACCTTACTTGGATGACCTCCCGGCGTAATCTCGAAAGAGACGGGATCATCCAGCTCATTTGAGACTTGTGTTTGAACGATGCAGACAATATAAGATTCGATTGAATCCTAAAAAGTGTGTATTCTGTGTCAAATTGGGACGTTTGCTCGGTTTTATTGTATCCAGTCGTGGTATAATGGTCGACCCGTTAAAAGTTGAGGCGATTGTAAATCTGCCTCCTCCTCGCATCTTGCGACAACTCCAAAGTCTGCAAGGCATGTCTAACTTCTTGGGACACTTTATCATAAACTATGCTAAGATTACGAAATTTTTTATGAGACTAATTAAATAAGATACCTACTTCTTGTGGGATGAGGTTGCTTAAGCATCATTTGAGGCCTTGAAAAAGGCACTACTTTCAGCCCCCTTGTCGAGCCCGCCGGATTATGCAAAAGATTTTCTCTTATATCTAGCGGTGTCCGTTTACACAATTGGCATAGTATTAGTTCAGGAGGATGACACGTTCCAAGAACATGCTGTTTAATATCTCTCTCGTGCATTGATAGCTCCTGAGATTAAATATTCGCATATTGAGAAGTTAGCACTAGATGCGGTCTATGTGGTACAGAGGCTTCGTCACTACATCCTTTTACGAACAACTACTATGATAGCAGAAGTCAATCCTTTTCATTATGTTCTCACTCGACGCATCATCGGTGGGAAGTACAATAAATGGATTGTAATCTTACAAGAGTTTGATTTGGTCTTTCAATCGGCTAAGTCAAAGAAATCACTAGTGTTCGTTGAGTTAATCTCAAAGTTTCCGAGTGACTTAGAGCATGTCAAGGAAGAATCATTATTCCCGTATGAACATATCTTCCTTATTGCTTCCTCTGACCCATGGTATGGGGATATTTTAGTATATCTCCGGACTTTGAGGTGTCCTACCACTTTTTCTAGAGAAGAAAGACGCAAACTGAAAAGTCATGCGAAAAACTATCTCATCATCTCTGATACTTTGTATTGACGTGGGATAGATTCCATCTTACGACGTTGTTTGACTTTAGAAGAAGTAGAATCAGTATTGAATGATACCCATAGTGGAGCCTGCGGGGGTCATCTTTCTGGGTTGGCAACAACCCAGAAAATACTGCATGCCGGGTATTTTTGGCCCACAATCTTTAAAGATTGTGTGGAAGCTGTGAAACACTGCCGTCCGTGTCAGTTTTTCACTAGCAAAATGAGAGCACATCCAGCTCCTCTTCATCCTGTGATTATAGTAGGTCCCTTCACAAAATGGCGGGTTGATTATATGACTTGCAATCTAGTTTTGCCTGGAGGACATCATTATATCATCGTTGCCGTCGACTACTTCACCAAGTGGACCGAGGCAATGCCTACTGTTACGGCAGATGGAGAAACTGCCGCTTATTTTGTATTCAATCAAATTATTGCAAAGTTCGGCATACCCAAAGAAATTGTGATTGATCACGGTAGTCATTTTCAGAATAACATGATGACTGATTTGTACACGATGTTAGGTTTTCGGCAAGAACATTCGTCTTCATATTATCCACAGGTGAATGGACAAGTCAAAGCAATTAACAAAACTTTAAAGGTAATTCTGCAAAGAACTGTTAATGCCAGTCGAAATAACTGGCACATCATGCTATACCCTGCTCTTTGGGCTTACTGAGCGAATGTAAAGACTGCTACCGGGTTCTCTCCCTTCCAGCTTGTGCATGGGATAGAAGCAGTTGTTCCGATTGAATGCGAGATTCCTTTGTTAAAACTGGTTGTTCAATTACTACCGGATACTTCAGCACTGGAAGAACGCTTGTTGCATTTAGAGCATCTAGATGAGCAGCAATGCGACGCGCTCACAACAAACGAAGCTCATAAGAAACGAGTCAAAGGACAATATGACAAGTCTGTCAGACCTAGGGTGTTCCTTGAAGGAGATCTTGTTCTACTTTGGGATCAGGACAAGGAACCTCTAGGACCTGGCAAGTTCAAGTCCATGTGGCTCGGGCCTTACATAATTTCTAAAGTACTGAAGAAGGGCATTTACGAGCTAGTAGACTACGAGGGTAATAAGATTCCTAAGCCTAGAAATGGGCTCTACTTGAAGAAGTACTACGCTTAGGCAGTTGTGCTTTGTCTTGTAACATAGCTGTATATTTTGTAGAGCTAGTTTTTGCTTGTGCTTGTTAGTTAACCTTATGTGTGTCTTCATTGCATGTATCAGATGTCGACTGAACATTTATTAGGATTTACTGATGGCACCAGTCGCCATACCCGATAGTTGGCTTCAGCAGCTTGGGTCATTTACTCACCGGCTGGACAACTATTCTCTTCGGGGGGGTTTGTTTGGGTCCCACTACGAACAATGTAGCTGAGTACAGTGCAGTTATAGAACTTCTACGAGATGCTCTTATTCATGGCATTTCACATTTGGAGGTAAGACTTGATTCGCAACTAGTTGTATTTTAGTTAACGGGTGTTTACCAAATTAGAGATCCTGTTTTGCTACAACAATTTTTGTGAGTTACATTATTGGAAAGACAGTTTGATTCCATTATATATCAACACATTCCAAGAAATTTAAATGCATTAACTGATTCTTTTGCAAATTATGTTTTAGATTGGCATTTGTATCATACATTTCCATAAATAGCATTTCACACATAAAGTTAAACACACACACATGTACATAACCGATACTGTATATATATCCGATACTGTATCAAAAAATATAATATGAGTTTTGGATCACAAGTCATGTCATAAAGTACAAAACTGGGCTCAGTGGCCTAAAAAATATACATAAAATATCCATCTCCTATGGAGAAGGAGGGGCCTCATTGGCATCTACTGCCTCTCGATAACATATGACCAACCTAGCTATCTTCCACAACACCCTAAGCCATGCTAGGGGCACCCCAACTACATCTTCCTGCATATCAATAACTATCCACTCCATGCGGCATGCAGGAACATCATGAGTCAACCGACTCACTTTCCGCTATATGGTCCCTAACATAGCATCAGCTGCACCCACATCTGTTGACCTCACGAAGATAGTAGGATGTCCCTCGGGACGAACAGGTACAATATCTGCATTCGACACTTTTTTAGTACTTCAAAACTCATCATAAAAATCATATAATTGAAAATTTGAAAAAATTAAATAATTTTCAAAAGGGTGAATCCACGAATGTGCTTCACCATTTTTGGCGGATCGCGAGGGGAAAAATCATTTTTCGGACCCTCGATCGAGCTAATTTAAATCCCTCGATCGAGGTTTTATACACTTGATCGAGGGTTTAAAAATACCTCGATCGAGGGCTTTAACATACCTCGATCGAAGGTTTGTTCGATCTGTCAGGAAAAAAACAAAACAGGGTCCTGGCGGTTGTGCGGTGGGTCGATAAACCCTCGATCAAGCAAACCCTCGATCAAGGGTCAAACCCTCGATCGAGGGCTTGCTCGATTGAGGGAATGCGACATAGAAAGAAAAAAAAAAACAGGGCCCGGCCGGCCTGGCTAGCCCTGTTTTCGTGCAGTGCGAGACAAAGACAGACGAAGACAGAGCGACCGGGGACCTCGACCGAGCACCTGCCCAATGCCACCTCCCCACAACAATGCTATCATGTCATCTATTCCACCAGGTGGGTAGAAATCTCCCATTTGTTTTGTGATTTAAAAAAATATATATTTCATATTTTATGTATAAATTTGTATTTTTTTTATCAAATCTAGGTTTAATTTGGTTTTCTAGCAATGGTTAAGATGTAGGCATTGAAACTAAACCGCCATTGAAACCGAAAACCGCCATTGAAACCGAAAACCGCCATTGAAACCAAATTTATCGAAAAAAAAAACCATTTGATTTAACTAAAACAAAAACCTATTTCAAACCAAAACAAAAACCCATTTCAAACCAAAACAAAAACGCATTTCAAACCAAAACAAAAACCAAATTTGAAATAGATTTAGGGTTTTACATATTTGTCAGTTATTTGTTTAAATTATTTAATTTATTTTGTTTTTATATCAATCGATAGCATTTCACCCCATAAATGCTACCGGTTTTATTTTAAAATGTGATTTTACAAGCAGAAATGCTGCCCGTTTTTTTTCAATCCTCCGAGAACGCTAAGAGGATTGAAAAAAAAAAACCATTTGAACCTAAAACAGAAAACCATTTTAAAACAAAAACCAAAACTATTTTAAATTTGAAATACTTTTAGGATTTTAAATTTATTTTGCATTTATTTGTTTTAAAATTATTTGGTATGTGAATTTGCAAGCAGAAATGCTGCCAATTTTTTTTCAATCCTCCTAGAACGCCAAAAAGATTGAAAAAAAATCATATATTAATATTAATATTATAATATAAAAAATTAAAAAATGAATATTAATAATATATATTTAATCATATATTATTTATTAATTTTTACTTAATTTATTTAAAAAAATAATATTTAATATTAATATAAAAAAAGGAAACCTAAAACTTAAATATCAAAAAAAATATCTTTCAACTTTGAAAAAATCCATTAAAATTACATATAAACCTATGAATTAATTATATATCTTCTTCTTTGATTTGAGAAATATCAAACTTCAAAACTAAAACAATGACAACCTTATCAACATTTGATAATGAAACCAAAAACTTACCTCAGAATAAATGTTTTTTAAAACATAAATTCTTCCCAAAACATAATCTATAAAAAAAGTTCATTTAGTAAAAGATTGCCCCACTATGTTTCCCACAACACCTTCTCTATGAGAAAACAAAACCTTATTAATTTGAAGTGTCGTTGACATTCTCCAACGTTTGTCGATTTGTTTTATGTCTCACGTAGTTTATGGGCAATATTTTATGCATCTTGATGTGTAATGATCACATGTGCTCTCCATAACAAACAATTAAATATAAGGTTTCCACTAATGGAGACACTATTTTGTGTGTTCAATTTTAGCAATAGTGGCCTTTCATGAAGAAAGTTGCTTTGCATACAACGCAATACAAACATTTTCACATGAGTGCCTATTTTGTTTCTTCATTTTTAGCAATGATGAAGCATAAAGAAATCTTATGCCATTACCATTATAATATTGTTTTCTAAAATCAAATAAATTTATCCTCAAAGTTGAGGACAAGAGATAGAGTACATGTAATTATGATTTGGCTAGTATTTATTATTTTATATTGTTTAGTGGGCATGCACAGTACAATATGCCATAAGGTTGTTGCATAGAGCCATTTAAAATTTCAACAATGTCAAAACATGGGTAATTTGATTTGTTATTGGCTAGTATTTATTATTTTATTTAGTTTAGTGGGCATGTATGGTCCACTATGACATAAGGTTGCATAGAGCCATTTAAAATTTCAACAATGTCAAAACATAGATGATTTGATTTGTCATTTTTATTTTATAGCAACATTGTTATACGAATTAGAGAACACACTTTAGAGCACATTGTAAAGTTCATGGTTAATGTCTAGATGAAGTAGGTATGAAAGCTACATGGGTGGAGTTATAATAGTATATATAGTTTGCCTGAGGGATTTCCTTTTCAATTCTTCGATGAAAAATGTTTGGATGTCACTAATCAAGAAACCTTCATATGTTGAAATGTCTTTGTATTTAATACTTAGCTTGAGGATTTCTCAACAAATTATCTTTGATGTAGGTACGAGACCAAAGGTTACCAATAATTATTGTAATTTTAATTTGAAAGATAAAATAATTATTGTAATTTCAATTTAAAAGATAAATAGACTAAATTACACCAAATCAATTATCATATTAAATTCATAAAAAGGACACATATCAACAATGTCTACTGTATTTATTCAATATCAATGACCAAAGCTCAGAAGCCTTATTACAATCTCAAATATGAATCATATGATTTTGGGGCTTCTCCTACACCTTATCCTACTTCTATAGAAAAAAAATGGCATTCTTCATTCATTGGTTTACAATTTATCTAGGATGGAGATTGGTTGGAAGGTCAACCACATGTTACTTCCATTTTAGAACTCCAACTAATGAAGGCATTCACAAAACCATGATTCTCCTTGGAATTTTATCCAATCAAATCTTTTAATAAATGGTTGTGACTTTTTTGACATGGTCGAAGGTTGAATGAAAATGTCATAGTTGCAACATTGGGATCACATATCTCAATTATCTCTCATTCATGACTTTCTATTTCCTTCCAAACTCTTAACATGAGGACAATGTTTAGTGTATTGTTCCTTCATTGTATCATTAACTCCATAAAGCAATGCAAAGGGATAGGGTGGGAGTATCTCTCATATTTCTTTGAGGGATCAATGCTCTACTCTTTATGTTATCGCATGGATCCACATTTTTATTGTTAGTTTAGATTATTAATTCACTCCCCAATAACTACACCAACATATTATGCTCAATAACTACACCAACAAAAGTTTGATGTGTGTGTGCGCTAGTTTAGGATGGAGCTATTTCAATTATGTAGAAATAGATCCAATATACAATGTATGATTGTGTTGGTAATTACAATCTTTTATGGTATTAGAGCCATGCTCTAGGTGGAGCACATTGTTATCTAATCATGCTTCGAAATTGAAACCTTCAATGCACATCAAAACCCATTTTTCCCTTCATAGAAAGGCACAACAACCTTATCCTTTCAAAAAAATTAATTTTTCATCAAGCCTATCCATAATGAAATTGAAATTTTTTGTATAACTTTGCAATTGAAGGGTTGCTCCAATTTTTTCCAATCAAATTTTTAAATGAATCGAAAGCGAAAAAGATAGAAGCCCAACTAGGTTTTCCACAAATTGCATTATTTTATGAAAATTGATTTGTATCGAACACATAATATTAATGAAATTTTCATACATTAATGTGTATATTGAAATGTGAAATTTGGAATAGAATTTGAAATTTGAATTTGAAATTGAAATGTGAAATTTGGAATAGAATTTGAAATTGAAATGAGAAAATTTGAAATTGAAATGTGAAATTTGGAATAGAATTTGAAAGAAAATTAGAATTAGAAATTGAAATGTGATGCAGATAGTCCTGAAGAGAGAGATTCGGTGCTTCGTGCTCCACAAAGCACGAGAGGATCTGACGTCGCCCGACAGGGCGGCCATCGGCAACGCTCCCGTTCACCGAGGAGTGATTCCAGGACGAGGTCGGCTGCCACTGGTGGCGGCAGCAGGAGAGATAGTGTGTCGGTTCATCCTGACGACATACATGTGGATCCCCAGGAGGAGGATGTGCAACAAGACACGAGTGCATCAGGTGCGTATTTTTTGTTAGCACATTTTCAGTAAATTTTTAGTATATAATGCATTGAATTTTAGCTGCAACTTATAATATATATTTTTAGTAACATTTGTGTTTTGGTCGCAGGTGCCCCATCAGGGGGATCATATGATGACGAGGTTGCACAGATCACTCTCACTGACATCATTTCCCAGCGAGAGTGGTTGAGCTCATGTGTGAGCACTTTGAGGGAGGATTCTCCCACATGATGATCTTTGTCGATGATGTTATCATCAATTGATGAGATGTTGACCCTCTACAGGAGGGTAGGACATCTCAGTGACATTTGGCGACATTCATGCTAGAGGAGGAGAGATGGTGTCATTGGGATCCACAAATGGGAGGATGTCAAAGTCGCCATAAGAGGGCATGACATCAAGGGTGCTTTATTTGACATCCCTCCTGACCATGCCCCCGGTCAACTGCTTAGACTCAGGGAGTTTAAGTTGGAGGTCGCTGCACCACATATATATGATAGATTCGTGGGAGCGTGGGGCATGTTCCCCCACCATGACCAGGTCCCATTGTACTTTGCAAAACATGTTTATGCAGAGTTTGTTTTGGACATGCACCCGGATTACACTAGCACAGGGTCCCAGTTCTATGGTGCTGGTAGGGGATGCTCCTACCAACGTCCTGGAGCTCAGAGAGACCCTGTCTTCGTGCCACCCACTCCGAGGTTGATACCGTTTCCAGAAAGGGCAGTTATCAGGTCGGGGGATGTGGCACAATCATCCCAGCTTGCTGCAGAGGCTAGATATGACCTTGCAGACTCATTGTTCACTGCCTTGGGCAATGTTTTTGTTGCTGCGCATGGAGAGGCATCTAGACCACCCCATCCACCTGCAGAGCCAGAGATAGGGCATGTCTCTAGTGACATGCTCAGGAGTTTCGATCGCGATACCCTACTGTGGTATGATGAGTCAGCGCGAGATGCATACTTTCAGTTATATCGTAGATGCGTCGCTACACGACAGGTATACTTTTGTACAATTATGTATAAATGTTCTTCATGTTACATCATATCAATGTCGCAAGTTGAATGGTCAATAATACTTATGGGAGTTGTATTCTATTGATCCATGCAAGGGACCCCATTCATGGATCAACTCTTTGCTAGTGAGCCATCTATTGGTCCGCCAGTCGGGTAAGTTATAATTTATGTTCCAATTTAATTTGTGTTTGAATATTATTTCTCAGTTTAAATAATTTGTGTTTTATTTCTTAATTTTCGAGATTTATGTTGTAGATCTTAACTTCAAATGAATTTCAAATTGTACAGGGCAATGGAAAGGTGATAGATCCTGATTATGGACATGAGGACCACGAAGGTTCTGACAAGCCGGGTCTAGAGACACATGTGGGTTTTAATTTATGTTCCAATTCATGTTATTTAGTCACATTTAGTAATTGATTTTTGTACTTTATGTTTCAATTTTTTACGGATAGCTTTTAAATTATGTTAAATTTAGTTTTAATTTTTAATAAATCTAACTTATTACATGTAATGGCATATTACATAGGCATCGCAACAGGCAGGTGTCAATGCTGCCATGGATTTCACACATAGTTGGGATGTACCTCGAGTACATTATCCTGATGAAGGGCCATCTACTCGTATTCCTACCCAGATCCCGAATATCACTATTGACACGGCGGATATGGCACAATTCCTTGAGGGTTTAGAGTCTCAGAGACAACAACGGGTTGCTGCACAGGAGGGCAGTCAGAGGGACGATGACAGGCCTCATGGGGGTAGTGGCCGATTAGTTGATGATCTATACATTTCCATGTTTTCGATATTTTCATATTTTATATATTTTCATGTTTTGGATGATCTATATATACGTTATCATGTTTTGGATATGGATTCATATCATTTATACATGGACTTTGGATATGGACTTTTGGATATTTTGTATATTTTATCATATTGATGTTTTCATGTGTATTTTGTATATGATTTGAAATCGATTGTTTTTTATATTAGATCTGGACATAGTTATTACAGTTGCAAATTTATGTTTTGTCGTTTTAAATGCAAATTTAATGTGTAGTTACAATTTAGTTCAATTTAAAATGCAAATTTCGACTACATTAGAGAACATCTTCCAAAATTTAGAATTGAAAACATACATTACGTTTTAAAATTGAAATTACAATTCCAATTCAATTACAATGTTAAATTTCCAATTTAATGTGTAATTTCAATTCCAATTCAATTGCAATTTAAAAGCTTGTTTTCTACTACATTACAATTGCAAAAATGAAATCAACATGTAAAATTAGAATACATTTGAAATTAATAATTGAAATTTTGATTACATTATGTTGTCTACACATTACAATTCAATTACAATTTACACATTCCAATTCAATTACAATTTAAAATTAAAATCTCAAATTTAATGTGTAATTTCAATTGAGAATACAATGTGTTGTTCCAATTTACAAGTTCAATTTCAATAACATTACAATTGCATTTGAAATAAAAATTTTAAATTATGATACAATGTACAATCTAAAATTTAAATTTTACAATTTTACATTGTATATAGATGTATTTTAAATTCTCAATTTTGTATTTGAAATCAAAATTTAAAATTAGAATACATTTGAAATTGAAAATTGAAATTGACATTTTGCATTATGTTGTCTACACATTACAATTCACTTACAGTTTTCACATTCCAATTCAATTACATGGAAAATTTAATGTGTAATTTCAATTGAAAATTCATTGTGTTGTTGTATATAAGAATGTTTTTTTCCATTGAGAGTGTGAAATATCCCTTGAGACAAAATTATATAATTACGAGTTATATAGTATGTAGGTAATCTTTGTGTTATTTTCTTTTAAGTGTGTGCTCTAATCTAAAGTCATAAATGTATGGTTTGTTTTTTTGGCAATGGGCATAACCACCTAGTTAATATAAGAAATGGAAATATGTTGAAAGCAGATGCTTGTACAACTATGGTAGAAACTATGTTTGTACAACTATTTCATATGATTTATGTACACCTATTTATGATTTGTAGTAGATGCATGTACTATGCTTGTATGTTGAATGTTCACATCAACATGTACAAAATAACTTTTTATTGAATGCAAGTATGTAAAGTTAATGATTATTCTTGCAAATTCCTTTTGTAAATTACCTCAAGGCTATATATTATGTGACCAAGTACTCTTAAATATAACATGCTTTAGTGCAAAACTTATTATACTCTCAAATATAATATGATTTACTACAAAAACTTTCAATTATTCTGATAGTTATCCAAAGTTAATTAATGAGTTTTTTCCTCCGTACAATTGATTTCATATAATTAAAATATTTTAAAACTTGATTATTATAATAATTATTTATGATTAGACATAACTTATTGTTAGCATTCTAGCCTCTTATGTATAATTTGGATAAGAACAAAAACTTAATTGTAATGATAAGCATTCAAGTTAATTAATAATGTTTGAAAGTAAACATTCAAATTAAGTAATAATATTATAAAATAAAAATTATTTTATTCAATTGATATTTCTTTTAAATTTTATTATAATGATAACTATTTCAAATTAATTAATAAATTGTTTTTTTAATGCTTTTATAAATAATTGGTTCAAGAGGACTAATGGAACTTGCGTCTCGAGGCAATATGTTGGGAGAAAACAGAACATCTTTACTTCATAAAATGAAATGTAAATAAAATGTGGAAGATGGATCAACATCCTCATGAGATTAGATGATGTTGTGAGTTATTATTTAAATGAATATTGAGTGTGAACATTCTATTGGAGGTGGATATTGGTTTTGGCCTTTGCATTCATATAGGTAATTATAGAGACAAATTTCAAAGAATATGTAAGAGATGGAAATAGAGGTTAGTAGATTACAAGCTATCTCTTTATATGTTAAAGGCATGACAATTTTCAAATAATAAAGTCAAGTTAATATGGAAATATTATTATCTTTGTTTATTATTCAATACATGTTTCTTCCTAAACATAGACATATCTAATTAGTATCATCTCTTTTTATTATTCAATACATATTTTTTTGTAAACATGGACATGTCTAACAAGTACCATGTAACATTGATAACTTATTTTTTCACATAAATAACCACCATTTGTGAATAGTGAGGAAGATGAACAAATTATAGAACTTTATTATATTTTTTGAGTGTCTATAACAAATGAAGTCAAGAATTATGTGAATTATAACAAGGGTCAAGCAAAGGGATTTTCAACCACCAAATCACCATAACTAAATGTCACCCACGAATGTAAAAATTCTACTAGCAAGGTCAATCTAATTATTAATCAATTGCTTTGGAAGTAAATCAAATTGAATGAGTGTTTTGGTGCCCTTCATTTCCCTTAGTAAGAAAAATTAAAAAATATGGATTGATTGCGGTCACGTCACAAAAATATAGTTAAGGAAGAGTCACATATATACCACACATGGGTATGTATGAGACCTCTGGTTGAAGCTTCAATGATAGATTATGAACAATCAAGGGAAACACAATAGTCCTAAATAGCAAAAATTCTAGGTTATCAATACAAGAATGTGTGGTCCAAACAATAATTATAATGCCCAAAATTTTCTAAATTCATATATTAAAGAATGTTGCACAAAATGGTAATCATTGTACAATTCAAAATTTAAATTTTACCATTCCACATTGTATAGATGTATTTTAAATTCTCAATTACATTACAATTGTATTTGAAATCAAAATCTAAAATTAGAACATGTACATGTTCAAGTGTATTCACATTGGAGCACCATGACCCAAATTTCACAAAAGCCTCCCATCTGGTATTTGTATTCTTGACATTAAAGCATCTACAAAAATACATTTATAAAACAACCTCCACAAAAATCTCCAAAAAAATATTACACAAGACAACATGAAAACTATGCCAATGATGCAAGTGGCATGTAACTCATTCATCTGGCCAATGGGTTATAGGAATGCAAGTCTCCATAATACGATCATGGTCAGCTTCTATCATCTTCCATCTCTTTGGATCACCTCTCTTCACCTTGATTTCTGTTAGAGGTATCCGAGTTGCAACCACCAAATGACTGTATTGACATGATATATATCCAGGCATAAAATCTCTGTAAATAATGTGAGCACCTTGTTTTTTCACTTTTTCAAAAAAGTGTCCCATTAGAACCATGTCTCCAACCTGGTATGTGAAGTCCCCATCTTGGTAGGGTCGCACCAATCTACTATTTATTTGCTTGCACCGCATCAAATAGCATGTAACATTTTCTTGGTTGTGGAGGGGTGCAATGACAATGAATACATCACCTACAAGATACATTACAAATATTATTCAAATTTCCTACATGCAAATTTCTACAAAATTTGTATATGTGTAAGATATAATGAACTAATTAACTTAATGAAGACTCTTGTACCTTCCCTAACCATATCAGAAACTCGATCATAATCTAATGAGACCATTGCCTCTTCAGTGTGCATCTCTTGCCATGTTGGAATTGGATGTGGGCCCTTTGGATTAAGAGATACATATTTCCATGGTTTGACATATAAATCATTTTCACAGTGATCAAGCTCGCATCCATTTGCATCAATGCAAAAATCGCAAAAGCATGCATACTTCCTCATTTCAATGGAAAATATGTACCCCATATCTTTACTTCGAACATAATGCAATTCCCTCGTACAAGGGATGGTTTCACAATACCATGGCATGGATCTATTAACATCTCCAAGGGCAACATCCCAGAAGAACCTGCATGGAATTTAGTTTTTCATATGTAAATTCCTATCGAGTACATGTGTTCTTTTGGAAATGTTGATATTGAATGTTATTAGCTTATTAATTGAGTTTGGAGTTTATTACCTGCACACCGGCCTTACTTGTTCGCGACCCTGATGTCCCAAATGACGTGTGCACCAATCAACTACTTCAGTGGAGCATTTGAGTCGGGTTGCACCATGACTCATCTGGTACCTCCGAAGTGCTCGTTTCACACATGCACCTGTGCCATCATGTTCACCCTTCCCATGCCCTGTCTCAAAAAAGCTCCAGGTGTGTCAGATTCTTGTATGTTTGTGCAGGCGACTCAACCAATAAAATGAGCATGCTGACTTGAATTGGCCTGCACACCCTTCTGACCAAATCCAGTGTTCAGTAAATGATACGTCTCTTTGCTTGAATGAATCATAAATCAACCCAAAGCAGTGTTGAACGAACAATGCGTCATGCTCACGATCATCACTAACATAAAAATGTTACTCCTTGATCACTTCATGTGACTGGGGAGTGCTATCCCTACCATCAATGTTTTCCTGAGCATGTATGTACAATACATGTACGAAGATAGACACCTGGTCGGAGTGATAGTACTCACTCTGTATCTCTCTCTGAGGAGCAAAGGTGTAGTTCTCCGCAAAGTCTACCACTGATAAGATTGTACCCGGCTCAAATACCTCATGGGAATGTTTGAATTCTTAAGCTTGCCACCTGGACCTATGGGAGTGCTTTATGTATTTATAAATCTGACTTTGAAACTTCTCCATAAAATCTGAAACAAGAATCTCATCATTGAGCAAGTCGATCCTCTTGGATGGCACAGATGAAGAAGGTGTTGGATTCATGGTGACGTACTCATACCTCTTCCACCTAACGGTGATATCTGACAATCCATGGTGTGTTGGATCGATAAGAAAGTTCCTATGGAACAATGTCAAATCACTGCATTCATGGCATTTTCTCCCACCTACACACCTCTTATTGAAAAACACGTGTTCAGGATTCCTGTTGCATAGTATCATACAAATAAAATCTCGCACTGTGTGAGGAGCTAGTACACCGTTCCAGTGCCTTTTGCAAAAATCCAGAAATGTGTCATAGTATAGTTGAAATTCAACATGGTACCGACAACAACAAGTGTCAGGAATCGTATTTGGCCTAATATACCACGGTTTCAATTTGTTGAACATGCTAAATGATATTTGAACACTAGGATTGGTTTCTTGGAATTCCTCGTAAAGTGCAACTCCCATCATCTCCATCACATGCTTACAGTGCTCCTGATAAATGCCTCTGGATAAACGTTGTTACAGGACATGCTTTCGATCTGGAATAGCATGAGAATGACTATCCCAAAACTCTATCACCTTCTCTCTAATGCCTGCTGCCATCCTATCTTGATAGGGTTCCCTACAAATAAGAGCCCAACAAGCAGCTTCATCACTTTCATCTATCTGGACCCTGAATTTAGTATATTTGAGCAATGTTCTTTTTGAAACATTGAGCAATGATGCCATTGTTGATACCATTCGATTTCTTGAGGTGCCTTTTGCCATAGCAGCCATTGTAATTGCCTTACGAGCAGCTCGAGTATCATTGTTTCTTGATTTTCCAAATGAAGATAATGCAGTTCTTACATTTTATATTGCATTCTCGCATGTCTTTTTTGTTTTAACATATTGAAAACCCAACAACTTTGTGGCACGTTTCAATTTTTTGTGTTTTATCAATCCATGTAGGATTTGAACTTGTGCCATCGTTGAATGTTGTTCAAAATATGACTTGATTATGTTATTGACATGATCTCTAACTCTCCGACTAGGGATCGAGTTCCCAATCTCTTCTTGTGCAGAAACAACTGCACAATCTTTTAGAAAATTTCCACCCCTTCCAACCCCACTGCAACTCCCAATTATATTTTCAATGTGAGAGGGAAAGGTGTCATGTGATGGATGATCAGGATCATGAGGGGGCACAAGGTCATGTGATTCTTGATCACCATGATGTGATGTCTGACCATAATCTCTCCCTGCATAACATGTAAATTAACAAACTAAAAATTGGTTACTTGATAATTGTACATTGAACTTTAAAATTGCTAGTAACTTGAAATTTGATGTGGAAATTGAAAAATTGAAAATTGCATGTGAATTAAATTTTCCAACTAATACATTTAGCTGGAGAATTGTTCTAAGTAAAAATCGAAATTGCTAGTAACTTGAAATTTGAAATTGCTCTTGAGTAACTTGAAATTGCTAGTAACTTGAAATTTGAAATTGCTCAAATGATACGAACTGTTACACCAAAACACTGAGGTGTTAGTGAAATGGCGCGGAAGTGATCGACAACAGTTCAACTGAAAATAGATATGGACCCCAGGTATGTTCGATTTCCTAAAAGTTTAGGTGTTTCACTCGGACACCAATGTTGTCTGACGGCTTGCCTATTGGGGCAGTACCCCTCACTCCACGGCTCAGGTAAAACTAATAACCGCTTGGCCACAAACGACAGCTCTTGGTTTACCTCATGGGGAAAAACTAGTCAATCAGGTAGGGGTCGTTGCCCTTTTCGCTGGCAGGTCCTCTCAATGCGCCAGCTACTCTGGGGTTCCTGTGGTACTCCTCACAATGAGTTTTAGGGCTTATTCCCAAGTACTTCCCACAGTTAAGCGGACAGGGATTATTCCCAGATCCGAACTTGCAACAGATGCTTGTAATTGCTAACTTAATTAAACTTAAGAATTGTTCTAGAAGTAAAGTTTGAAATTCCTAGTAAAATTTGAAATTGCTTGTAACTTGAAATTGGTAGTAACTTGTACATTTAAATTTAAAATTGATAGTAACTTGAAAATCAACTATATATATTTAAGTCAAGATAATTATTAATAACTTGATAAAAATTATTATGGGCATACAAATTAATATCATTTACAATCATCACATTATATAATTGTGGGCAAATTTTCTTTATGCAATTTATGTCCATTTTACTTTTACATTACAAGAAAAATGTTATTTTAACTTTATGGTATAATTTATAAATACATAAATATTTAAAATACAAGTTGCAAAACACCATGCAAAGAATAAATGATTACAACACTTCTACCCTAGAATTTCAAGGACAACATCATGCATCCCATGTTGTATATACATGAAATAAAAATTTAAGATTGATTTTCTACCCATGATAGCATACCTATTATACTCTAAATGTGGGGAAAAAAACATTGATTTAGAGATGAATACGATATTTAATTAAAAACATTACATAGTGATATGATTGAGGAGAAATTCATAATTTTTTATGCAAACTAACATTTTCATTAGTTGATGATTTTTCAATTTCAACAATAGACAATTAAATCGAAATTGTAATTTTGTCATAAATTGCAATTTAATGATTTTTTATCAATAATGCTTTCACATATCAATGCAAGGTTGCAAACATTGCAAATTTAATTATTTCCAATTTGTCCTAACAAAATATATGATTCTAATCATTAATCTTATCATGGTGATATGTCATGTTAAATACAAGTTGTACATTTAACTTTAAAATTGTTAGTAACTTGAAATTTGTTGTACATGTAAATTAACAAATTGAAAATTGCTAGCGACTTGAGAAAAATGTACAAGTATTGAAAATACATTAAAACAAAAAAATTGTTTGTACAACTTAATTTCAAAACAACTAAATATGTACATGCAACTTGAAATTGTACATTTAGCTTGATAATTACTAGTAAAGTTTGAAAATCAAGTATATATATTTAACTCAAGATAAGTATTAATAAATTGATAAAATTTATTGTGGGCGTAAAATTAATATCATTTATAATCATCACATTACATAATTGTGGGCAAATTTTCTTTATGCAATTTATGTCCATTTTACTTAAATACATTACAAGAAAAATGTTATTTTAACTTTATGGTATAAAATAAACAAATAAATATTTAAAATACAGGTTGCAAATCACCAAAAAGAATAAATGATTACAACACTTCTACCCTAGAATTTCAATAGCTGATGATTTTACAATTTCAACAATAAACAACTATGGAAATTGTAATTTTTATCATAAGTTGCAAATTAAGGATTTTTTTTATCAATAATGTTTCACATATCAATGCAAGGTTGCAAACATTGCAAATAATTATTTCTAATTTGTCCTAACAAAACATATGATTCTAATCATTAATCTTATCATGGTGATATGTCATGTTATATGTAAATAAAAGTACATGTGATTGATGAAATTTTTTTAATGTAAACATTATAATTAAATAACTCTTTGAACATTCATTTGTATTCAAATATTCATTACTATGAAAATATTGCCAACCACCATAACTATGAAAATATTCATTCATTTGTTTTCAAATTGAATAAATTCTAACTAATACATAACTGTCACAACATGTTCATTTCAAAATATTCATTCATTTGTTTTGAAATTGAATTTTCTAACAAAACAAGAATTGAAGTTATATTTAACTTGAAATTGTTAGTAACTTAAAAAATTGCAATTAGTTAAATATGTACAATTTAACTTGAAAATAATGTCCAAGTGTACATTTAATTTGAAAATTATTCTAATAACATTGAAAATTGTTAGTAAAGTTTATAAATTTGAAAATAGTAAATATGTACATACATTTTAACTTGAAAATATAATTTACTTGTGTACAAATTTCATTTGAAAATTGTTGGACAATAAAATTGAAATTTGTTAGCAACTTTGAAATAATTTGAAAATTGTTAAAGCAACTTTGAAGCATAATTTGAAAATTGTTAGCAACTTTGAAATAATTTGAAAATATTTGAAAATATGTTCATATCTTAACATGAAAGTAGAATCTAAATTTACATGTTTCATTTCATTTGAAAATTGTTCTAATTTAACATTTGTTTAAAGCCACTTGAAAATTGTTCATTTAACATAAAAATTGTTGCAAACTTTAAAATTTAAATAACAAATTGATGAAATAAATAAGAATATCATTACAAATAAATATGAAACAAATTAAATTATGAAATTAGTTAAATTTATTGAAAAATTGTTACTAATTTTGTAAATTATGTAGCATGATATTTAAATTATGATAGCATGTAATTCAATAATTTACCTTGGTTGTGCTCCATTGGAATTTGTTGCACCAAATGTGCATCTTCTTCTTCTCTCAACATTGCTCTTTGTTGTCTCATTCGTTCTCTACTCTTCTCATGTTCTTCATTGGCATTTTGTTGTCTAGCATGTTTTCTTTGTCTTTTTCTTTTATTCCCCATCAATCTACAATGAAAACAAACAATTTTTTTTCAAAATGTTATAACAAACAACAATATGTTAGTATGAAATCTTCAAATATGCCTACAAAGAAATCATACATGAATCAATTTACAATGAAAATAAACAATTTTTTTTTCAAATTGTTATAACAAACAACAAAATGTTAGTAGAAAATCTTGAATTATGCCTACAAAGAAATCTTACAAGTCTAATGAGATCTAATTTAGCAATATGAAAATTATAAATCTCTAATTCAACAAGCTCGAATTGACAAAGCTCTAATGGAGAAAAAAATAGCAATGAGGTAAATTGTTGTTTGTGAATTCTTGTTTGCTGGTTATATAGATGTTCGTTCATGTTTTTACAAGGGAAGGGTAGTTGACAACATTAATTGTTGCCAACTCCTTTCGCGGTTTCGCCCCGATGTTTATAGATTTTTTTTACACACAGAAACCCTCGATCGAGCCATTTTGACAGACCCTCGATCGAGCAATACCTCAATCGAGGGTTTAAACATACCTCGATCGAGGTGTTGTTAAACCCCCGATCGAGGGTTTGTTAAGCCCTCGATCAAGGTATTTAAAAAAGCTCGATCGAGCAAATAGCTCGATCGAGGGCTTAAAAACAGGTCGATAGCCCTTTTCCTGTAGAATGGTTTTTTTGTCTGCCTTCAACAGAGTTAAACCAAGTCATTAAATGCTCATTAATGAGCAGGCTTGATACAATTGGATTCGTCAATGAATCCTCTATCCAGATAGATAAAATTTATGAATTTTTATTTTCATATGTGTTTTGTTTTGAAATTTCTACTAAAAGTTGCTCTAAAAAACCATGCAAACAACTTCGATTGAGCTCAAAGATAAATCCACAAAATTCAAAATACACATCCAAAAAATTTGAAAAAATACACAAGCCCTAGATAAACGCGTCATCTTCAAAAGGGTATTTTTATTTTTCAAATTGTGTAAAAAATTAAAAGATTTGGTGCACGAACACACATGTGTGCAAAATGCGACTGAAATATTCATTGGTCATTTTAGAAAAATAATAATAAATATATTTTTTCGAGAAAAATTAAAAGAAAAATATGTAAGCCCTAGTGCATTCTGTCTAGATCATGTTCACATATTTCATTTTTTTAAATTATTACTTTAACATTAAATTATCGTGCACGAACACAAACTACTTGTTAATTGCTCTTCAAATTTTTAAGTACACACGTTTGATTAAATGAAAATTCGACACGATAAATGACATTGGAATATTTTGAAAAACATATCATTGAAAAGCCAACATAATTCTCTACATTTTGTTTCTCAACCACATGTCAAAATTCCTTTGGAAAATATGAGTTTCAATGGCTTCAATTTGATACATGGATAAAATTTCCGTTTTTCACCGTCATATTTGGCCAAAAAGAGTTACCCATCTTCATGGAATCACCCAAAACAAAAGCATGCCTATATCTCCCCAGGCACCACCTGGAGGAAGTACCAACTCTGGATCATGGAAGAAGTCTAATCCAGCATACAGAAACTGCTCGAATGCCGGCACCTGTCTCTCCCACCACCCCCAGAAATCATCAGCATGATAGCAAAAGTGACTTTCACCACCACCCTAGTGGAGAAAAATGTCACCCCAATGGCCCAATATCGACTCACGAGGATTGGCCGGAGGTAGAGGCATGCCCAAGCTAAGAGCAGGTACCCTCTCAAAGAAGAAGGTACATAAAATGCTTCCGTATCCAAAGTTCTTCATACTCCCGGACTTACAACCTGTGAGTTGAAGCTTCATATTTTCCAATAAACTAGTGCACCAATCGTACACATGACCTTGCAAGCATTTGACACCGATATGCATGGAATGCCTCGAGGCTAAGTGTTGTGTGGCACTTCCTGACATTTGGTTTAACATACTCACAATAACCTTTAGAGGGAGGCTTTCAATGGTAGAAATTAGGATTTGACTTCCTGATTTCTCGGCTCCCGCCGCACAATATGCATTCAAATATTCTTGCACCGACATGGCACCCACATTGCGAGAAGATCCTTTCAAACTTACCTCATCTCCCCTCCTAGAGAGTCTGGTAATGAAGTATATGTCATCGACAGTAAGGTCCAGGGTTTGTCCCCGGATATCAAATGCATTGGCATCTACATCCCAATATTGAATGAGTCATGTTCACAGTTCGATAAAACTTTAACAAACCACATCTTCGAAGTGCATGGAGAGTGGCCGGGTCTTGCATTGCTACCCTATCCATCTCCTCATGTTCTCTCTCCCTCCAAACAAGCACCATCCTGCCACAAAAAGGTTAATTTTTAGAGTCTCGACATTTTTTTCTTCATCTTCAGGGGTGTGCGCTACTCTATTGCCACACAGTCACGCATGGGCGCTACTGTGCATAGGAAATAGTAGCGCATACCTTCAGTATGCCCTACTTTGCCTATTGCAGAGTAGCACACACACTTTGCACGCTTTGAGCATGGCCTTAAAGTTGATTTTGTGGAAATGCAAGTTAAGATGAAATTAACTTACTTGGTGGAGGCAAAATGTCGATTGGTTACTTGAGTTGATCACCACGAAGGATTGAAATCCAAGGGTTTGCTCCCAATTTTTTCCCTACAATGCCAAAATGAAATTTGAGTTTTTTAATTTTGAAATTACATATATGAGTTTGATTTTAAATTTTTACCCACTTTGGTAAAATCTCTATAGTTTCAAATTCTATCAAATTGTGCTATTTAATCAATGAATAGCTACATATGGTACTAAGGTAATTTTCAACTAATGGTTCTCAAATTTTCACTAAAATTTTGTAGTATCAATCCTTTAAGACTAAATTTCTTGATGATAGACCTTTTCAACTAGCTCATGGTTAAAATTACATATCATTTAAGATTTTTTGTCGCGATTACTAACATGTTTGTTGAAGTCCTAGTTTTGGCAGATCATGAGTCATGATCCTAGAAGCTGTCATTTAAGTCATTTTAAGCTCTTGTTTGGACTATTGAAACCTAAACAAGATTGCCGAACAAACTTGTCCTCTTCAAGCTAGTTAAAGGGACTGAAGGCTCATCCACTTAGGTATAGAATTACCCCTTTTTCGGGCCTTGGTGGATCATTTACGGAAAAGATATACTCTAGGTATACTCTTATATACGCTAGAAGAGTTCTTCTTCCATTGTTTTACACTTTTTCGAGGGAGGAGACTAACTTTATGAAAAAGGACCTTTTGGAGTCTTCTTTAGGGTTTTCAGGCTCTCTAAACATGAAAACACCGGCGAGCATTAACCTACTTGGGCTCGATATTAAAATCCACGAGTAGGTGTATAGAGGATTGTTTAAGTTTTTCAGACTCTATAAACAGGAAAACACCGACGAGCATTAACTTACTTGGGCTCGATATTAAAATCCACGAGTAGGTGTATGGAGTTATTGTTTAAGTTTTTCAAACTCCTTAAAATTGAAAACATCGGCGAGCAAGAACAGATCTCGGCTCGATACTAAAATCCAGAGATCAGTAATATAGAGTAATCTTCTATCTCTTCTTCGAACTCTGTAAACAATGAAGAAGGTCCTGAGTATTCTTCCCATAGGCTCGTTAAACTTTTTACATGGTTGGATCTACTGAGTTTTCATTCTTTCTTGGACTCATTCAAATAACAAGAAAGGTATTCTTTTATCTAAAAAGAATAAGGGATAAGAAGGATGTATCATATCTTCAGTTTCAGAGGCAATTCAGTCAGTCCTATCCTTGAACACAGCACCTACTTGAGTCTATCATGTCGGTTGGGTTTAGTTTTTGACCTTAGGGTGAACCTGATCTCCGAGTTGTGTACTCCCCTGATTGGTTATTCTTCCAACCATATGGATTGCCTGCTAATGTCTCCTACGTTACAGGTTTATATCATTTTCCCCATTATGTTGAAAACTACCTAAGTCACTTTGTGTCTTGCTTACTGTTCAAGGATATAGCCTGTGTCGGCCATTCTGCAGTTTACCTTGATCTCATGTGTCGGCCATCCTAGTGTCAGTCTTGTTACATATATTACTCCATATCAGCTCATACCAGTTGAGTGTCCCTCGTGTTGGATGATGGAGGATGCCTCAAGGCCTCCCTTCCAACGGACTTCTTCCCATCGGCATCAACTCATTTTTCTCTGGGATTGAAGTTTAGAGTTTCGGTTAGTGCCTTGGAGATTGCAGTCACCAGTGGCAATTTTCCTTGTTGGTGAATGATGAGAATATATCAATGTCTCTTATTTGACAGGATCCTCAAGTGTCCGACTCCAAGTCCACTTATTCACACTTGTTGGATCGTAATAGGTACCTTGGGCCCCATCATCATTATCGGTGGAAGCCCTCGCGTTTGTTAACAGTATACATCAAGGACTGGTAATCAAACGATACCCCCCATGTTCGACTATCATCTCATCTATTCACATGGTTAGGGTTTGTACCTTGGGTTGTTTTGGATGAAGACCTTGGGATGTTGATGACATCACTTCATTATTTTATCACCCAAGCTACGCAAGACTGAGCCTCACTTATTTACGGCTCTCCATGAGACATAGATCTAGTTTGTTGTTATGGCTATGATCTCTCAATTTGACATGGATCCACGTTTGTATTCCAAGTGGCCATGCTATATATACATCTCCTAGTTATGTATTGGAGATCCTATTGTATCACACTATACATCTATATGATGTCAAGATTGTAATTGCTTGCTGAACTTGATCTATGTTTCAGGTGTTTCTGTGACTTGGTTCTGCAGTTTCTTGCTCCTCCTCTGACTTGGAATTATAATGTATTTCGGCCATCGTTTCCCTCTGACCTCACACATTAGGGAGCATTTGTTATAGGTCAAATCTGCACTTCTCCGTCCGTGATCACCTTAAGCTGTCGATCACACAAAAGGACAACTTGGATTGAAGAGCAGGATGACCTTGGATGATACCTTGACCTGACTTACCCTTTTGCAAGCTAGAAAAACCCTGAAAAACCTCATGTTTTGAGCTGTGCGCTACTCTACTTCAGCATACTAGCGCTCATGCCCTACTCCACAGGCTCAATAATAGCGCACATCTCTTGTTGTGCGCTACTCCACTTCAGTAAACTAGCGCACACCCTCAAAAAAGTTGCAAACGTTGGTTGTTAAACAGTGAAGTTGCATACTGTGCGCTACTCCACTGTGAAAAACTCACGCACACCTTAAAATATGATAAAAATATATATCAATTTGATGAATTGGGATTAGTTGCAGTTGGTTCTACAACTTCCCCAACTTCCATTACAACCACCTCTCGATCTAAACTGCCTTCCTTGTCCTATAAATACAAGGAAGATTGAGGAGAGGGGTTAGACATTGTTGTGACTCTCATTCACAAGAAGAGAAATTTGTATGAAGGGTTGTTATGCTGGAAGATTTCAAGTTAGAGAAGAGCAGGATCCCAGAATCCGGTTGCACAAGCATGTTGCATTGATCAGGTATAACTTGTAATCATTATATGCTTTTGACAATAAAGGTTGAAACATTCCTTCCTGTCCCAAATATAATGCCTAATGGATTGTGTATTTATTTGGTTAAATGCTTGATTGTTCTTGATGTTTGAATTGCATTTCAATTTCATCATCTTTATATCAGTCAAGATACGCTGAGGAAGGTATCTTTATGTTGCAGGTCTCTGGAAGTGGAAGATCAAGTTGAAGATTGAGCGCGAGATCGAGCAAAGCTAGGATCAAATGTCAGCAATAAGGTATGTCTTCAAGATCTTTGATCTATTTCCATTTATAGATGTTTCTGTAGCATAATCATTGTGTTTACCTATCTCCCCCTAAGTTGATAGTGTCCCTTTCCTCACTATAGGGTGAATTTCCCGAACAACAGTAGCCCAAAAGTGAGTGATATTTTCTATTTTGTGGGGAACATTATTGACCTTTTATGAAGAAGATAGACTTAGAGGTCAGAGAATAGCTTTAGATTATTATCTTTTGACATGATCTATAATTTGGGCCATTATAAATAAAGTTACTCATAAGTTTCATGCTCAAATTTGAATTATGTGTTTAACAGGCTTAACACACTCTAGTGCCAACCAACTTCCTTATTAAAAATATCATTATATGAAGCAAACCCGCCGGGGTACTGAACAGGCTCGCTGGCAGCGGGTCCATGCTAAGTAAAATCTCAAACAAGGAAGCTCAGTAAATGCGAGTAAACCCATCGGGGTAATGAACAGGCTCGCTGGTAGTGGGGCTATGCTTTCATGGTACCAAGATAAATCCGTCGGGGTACTGAACAGGCCTGTTGGCAGTGGGGAAATATCGGGTAAAAGAGGTTTGGTTAACGCTTTGCTATTCACATGGATCATAAAAACCTGAGTATACAAACACATGTTTAGGCCAATTATTTATACTGTCATTAGAGAATGGCTGTAAGTTGGACTTGGACCCTGTCATCTAATTCAAACAATACCTAGGGTATGATTATCCTAGAAATGGGACCCATAACTATAGTTAATCTCACCAACTCTACGGTGAACCTTATCTATATTCTTTGGATGACATGAAATCTTTACAATGAGTCATGGATGACTAGTTTTCCTATGGCATTTCACATCAATTGTATTATCATTCTTCGTATGGTCTTCTTAAGCACTGTTGTATTCTTTTTTACAAATGTACATATCTGAATCATCTACATATATTGGTTAATATTTCATTTTCTTATGAGAATTAACACAACATTTTTTAGATTATTGCCTGAATCATGCATTAAAAGTATTTGAATATTAATCAATTTTTCTTTGATGGCTTGAGGACACGCCATATTTTTGGTTTGTGGGGAGGATCAGAACTGTTTTTACTTTCTGAATATTTATATTTATTTATCTTTGATAAAATGATAGGTATTATCAGGAATAATGCAAAATAGCAGAAGAAGGGTTGTCCTAATCAATGACAAATAAAGAGGAACGCAACTGAAAGATCCAGAAAAGCAAAGTTTACAACATCTTTTGTGCACTAACAGTATCAGAAATTCCCTGCAAAATCAAGTTCAGTCAGCATTAGCAAGCAAATCTTGTACAGACAAAAGTCTGTACGAAGGGTTGAATGACGAGTCGAATGTCGATCCGAATGAGGTGACGAATGAGGCAAATGTATAACGATATGAATGAAGTGCCGAATGAAACCATAGCTTATAATGGCTTTATTAAACATGCCAAGGTGGCCAAAATTGAATATTTGATAAATCTAATTGGCTAATTATGTTAGGAATCAATCAAATGTCCATTCCGCACGTGGTATCATTCCCTTATCTATCTCGCCTCCATTAAACGAATGGATTATGCATCATTTCGAATCATTGCATGACTGCCATATGGTTTTAATTGTCCTATTGTACGACTTGTCATCATATGAATCAAGTTATCATGATTTCCCACGTATAATCTACGTTTATAATTTCATTTCGAGAAGTATATTCAACCTGTCCAAAGCTCAGATTTGGACATGGTTGAAAATATCATGGCCACACATATTCTTTGACTCACGCATTTCTATGTTGGCGCTCAATTCAAGATATTTGAATGACAGGTGTGATCTCTTAAGCATGCATCTAGTTCATCGTTCAAGCATTCAAACGGACTTCAATTTAAACTGATGACTATGTGAATTTCGCTCCATTCTTTTTTTTCATCTTCTCTGTTAAGCTGTGTCTCCTGCATATTTTGCATCCCCTGTACCTATCCGCATCCCCCATCCTCTATCAGCAATGACAAACTGTCACAAACCTAGAAGTTACCAGGATTTACTTTGCATCCCCGAGTTCAAAGAGTGTCATGAGGTATTTCTTCGAGCCTGGTGGGGTCTGTTTCTCCACCGTTTCCAAGGCTATGACCACAAAATTTCACTGTTGTTCGCCAAAGGATTTGATGGCACGACGGCTAAATTTGGACATCTCACTTTTTCTGTGATGGAAGAATCTATCGCATTAGCCACGAAGCTCCCTAGGGAAGGAGCCTGTTGGCATACACATCTCCTCCTTCCACGGAAGGCTCACGAGTTTTCTTTGAAGGCCGAATATCAACATGTCGCTGGAACAAAAGGATTCCATCGGGAGTGTGTCAAGCCGGAATACCTAGATCCCTTGACTGTCATCATCCATCTGATCACTTGTGAGGGTAAGTTTACTGTTTTTAAAGTCTTCCATTTTAGATTGCTAGCACATTTTGTTAACAATTAGACCCTCAATTTCCCATTCTACTTCCTGAAACGTTTAGAGAAAATGTCAAGTCAGGTCAGGAAGAATACTGTTAATCCTTCTGGTAGTTTGTACCATCATTGTCTTATTAAAATATTGATCATTCACCAGCTAGAAAAGAAAGGGAAAACCTGAGATCATTTTGTTTTTGAAATACTAAACCCTCATTTGATCGAGAAGCCTATTGCCAAATCCTCTGCTTCTCAAAAACACCATTGTTTCCAAGCCTATATTAGTGAGCCTACCCAAGCCTCTACACAAACAGAGTAGGAAACCAAGCGTGTGCGATTTGATGAGAATCCCTCAGGAGATGTAAACCTTGTCCATTCATCGTCCTCTCCCGAGCTTACCCTTGGTGACCCTACTTCAGAACCTCCACTCTTTTCAGTACCCACTAAATCCACGAGAACAAATCGTGACCAGTTCGTCGACCAGTCTGTCATCCAGACTTCTATTCATCCATCTCGTTCAAACAACCAATCAGATGACCATACCTTTGAGACACCTCTCCTCACATTAGCCAATGTATTTGCTCAATTGTATGAAGCTCCTGCTGCTGAAAGTTCCCCTGCACACACCAAAGACAGAGTTCTTGAAGAACATACGGTTGATCTTGAGACATCTTCAAGAAATTTGAGTCCTCAAAAGGACCTGGAACATTGCATAGAACAACCCATTTTGAACCAGCAAGAAGTGGATAGATTAACTCAAGTAATAGCACGGTTGACAGACCAGAATCAAAATTATGTGGAAACAATCTCTGAGCTTCAAGAAGAAAACAAGGCACTATGCACACAGGTAAGAAGCATTGAGTGCTTGGTCAATGCCAGAGCAGCATCCCATACTACTCTCCGGATGAAGTATGACACCTTGAAGGACCAATTTAGGAAGCTCCAGAAACTTAAAGCTAAAACCACTTCCTTCTCCAAGTTGGAGGCAGTTGTTGCCGTAGCTTAGCCTTCTTCTTGAACTTTTCTGTTTTGCTCAGTGGGACCTAGCATATCTCCGGTTTGGGGGAATGTTGGTGTCCATTTTGTCACTATTTTTTATCATCAAATCTACTTTGAGTGGCGTCATTTTCATTATTTTTTCTATGATAAGTTATTCTTTCCTCCATTTAGACCATCAAACACACCAGGTATGCATATATTCATTTATCATATGAATTTTGGTCAAATCTCGCCATATTATGATTTATTAATGTTTAAAGTGACATTTCCAGACATGCATGGCATTTAGTTTTTGTTCTATAGGATGCGGGCTTCAAACGAACCTTCATTCAGACTCGTTTTCACGCCAAAGATGCCCGCATTGTTTAGCCCGTCGTCCAGCCCTTCGTCTACTCCACGGAATCATCGGTTGGCATATTCCTGGCCATTAAAGACAAAACGGACACAGGGTTCGGTTAGCTACGTGGTGGTTATGGTTGACGAGCTCTTGTTCTGGAAGATTCGCCTTCTTGCCTGCCGAGCTCGACAGCACACTCTTCACCCACGTCGGCACTCCAGACTCCGATATTCCTATTCGTTCAGCTTGGTATCACGCACGCTTGTTCCCGCCAATGTTCTAGAGGAGCCCGTTCACCCACGCTCAGTCCGCCAACACACTTCTCATCCCACATCAAAGGAAGATCAATGTTGCAGCAACCCCGTGAAGGAACCGACCCCGTGAAACTTAGTAGACGACCTCTGCGCTGTCATACATCACCCAGCAATTGTTTTGCAGTCATAAAAACCTCTACTTTTAGAGAGGTTGACTCTGTCGACCTTCTCTCCCACTGTAAATGTATAAATAGCTGCTTTTTATAGAGACACGAGGATCAACAGATCATCAGTTTAGCAGATAGCTTGTAGAATTTACAGAAGATAGCAGACGTTTTTGTAATTTTCACTAGTTAATGGAAGTTCCAGTTCACAGCTATTAGTGACTAAGTCAATTTAGTTTCCATCTTTGATTGCTGGGAAGGGCCCCTCATCAACCGGAAGTTTTGTTTATGTTTTTATGTAATTTCTTTTCTGCAAATAGCTAGTTTAGTTTCCAGTGTGTGTAATTAATTTTGTTTTCTTGTACATGTCATTTTCTTATGTTTCTGTAATTTATATTATGCTCCTAACTTAGTCTGTGTTTCCAAAATTGATAAATGGTCAACCAAGCATAGTGTTTACAGTTTGCTTCCAGTTTTTCATGATTAGATAGAGTTTAGTTAGAAGTTGTTTCAAGTTTTGTTATAGTTAAAATTAGTTCCATTAGCTTCTGTTCTGTAGCTATAGGTTAAGTCTCTCTCTCACCTCAGTCTTTCTTTAGCATATAATAGAAATAGTTCACCTCTTAGATAGTGATTAGAATAGATTGCTTCCTATTATCGTAGCTTCTCAATAGTATTCTCACTGATTTCTTTGCACTGTAGGTTCATCTGCATTCCCCAGCTGACGTTAAGATCATCAAAACTACCTCTTTCCTTAGTTTAATTCATTTTCTTCCATCCGGACTGTCATTCAGACTATCATTCAGACAGTCATCCGGATCATCATTCAAACTTTCATTCTTTCTGCACTGTTTTATGCTTATTTTGAATTCAGTTTTTCAAGTTTTCAAATTGTAATCCTTCTCTCTTCTAATTAGAATTCTTAACCATAATTAGGCCTTTGCTTTATATTCTATAAGAGTTTTAATTCAGTTTGTCATTTAGTTTCCACCTTATTTTCCTTAACTTCGTTTTAACTGTCTTTCGAGTTATGTGTTTTATAATTGATTTACTAATATGTTGTTTTTTCAGAATTTATCAGTTTTATTCTTAGTATAGTTTATTACGTGTTCTTAAAATTTAGTTCATATTAGAGTTAATAATTTCATTCTCCAAGTTATCTGAACTTCGATAGTTTCTTTGTTAAGCACAGGATCAGTTTCTCATCCACTCAAATAATGAAGATGTTCATGAAATAGAATTTGGATCAGAACTAAATATCTTTATCAAGTTTTCTACTTGCTTCTATATAACATATCTTTATCAAGTTTTCTACTTGCTTCCAAATTGAATCCATAAATAAATATCTTTATTAAGTTTTCTACTTGCTTCTAGATTTCATCAGTTTTATATCATTTTTCTTATGGATAGAAGATAGATCATAATGTTTAAGGTTAACTGTAATTAGACTCTTTGTAGTTTAAATCTCTTTATTGAAATTAGGTTATATTTACTTCTATTTTGTTTTGCTATTACATTTGAAAGTCATTACGACTCATTCACTCTCGTTTCTATCACATTTGACATACAACATCAAGGAGAATGGAATTAAAATTAGATTCTTTAGTATAGTTTTGAAGTATTAACTGAATGCATAATTAGTTATTGAATTCATTAATAGTTTGTAGTCTTTCTTTAAAAATACTTAGCTTTCTGTTTATGTAATTTACTATTAAATTAAGTCATTTCATAGATAGGTCTTTGATTTCATTTTACAGTTGTTTCTAATTCCTAGATTAGAATTTGAAGAATTGATTAAATAGTTTGATCTTTAATCAGTAATTTCCATTGTTTAATCATAGAGTAGAGTAGTATGATTTGATACTATTATGATCTGTTGGTTTAATTTAGTTTAGTTAGTTCATTTGTTATCTTTTTCTGAAGTTTGACTTGGTTTTTCATTTTGAAAGATCTTTCGATATTTTCTTTATTTTAAACATTTCTAAGGTCTGACAAACCAAAACTTAGGTGCCATTCTACCTTAGCATATACTGTGCCTCAACTCTAAGATTACCAACCCTAGTCGATAATTAAATATTTAGGTGTTTTCTTTAAGACAACTCACACACCTCAACAGTCGACAAAATACATAGCCATGGTTTTTTAAATAGATTCCTAGAAACCTTTCATGACTATTCTAGAAAAAAACTATTGGCACATTTTCAATCCGAATGGCATAAATTTATACGCAAATGACCCAAATTTGCACACAAATGTAGTCTTGTGCTGATATTATTTTTCTATAGGTACTTGATTATATCCTAAAAACTCATCTGTGAAGGAATAACATCCGTTTCAGGCTACTTTAATTATTTCATTTGCAAAGGGAATTAGGAACAAATCCGTGAGAGTTACTTTATTTAGTCCCTTGAATTTGAAACAACCGAAGTATTTTCGGATCTGTGTTTCTTCAGATGGAAAACCATAGGGATATCCCACTCTGACTGATCCAATGGATATATAATTACAATGGCTAGCATATTTTCAATTTCCTTCTTTACTATATCTTTGTATTTATGAGATAATCTATATGGTCGCTTCTTAATAGGCTTTGCATATGGCATAATGTCGATCTTCATTTTTCCCATTTCCTATACCAATACCTTTAAATCATTGTAATCTCTAGCAAATATGTCTTGGTATTCTTTGAGAAGATTTTCTATTTCTTCCATTTGCTTCGACTAGTAATCAACTATTTATTCCATTTTAGGTTTTTTGCTGATTGAGATATCCACTTCATTTGTTTTTATTTCTGCATCCTTCCACTTAGGAGATTTTGATTCATCAATCTATCGCTCACCTTCTTTAAATTATGTAAATGATGGGAGAAAATATATGAGTTCACTGTGGTATTCTTTATTTTTAGTAGAAACTTTTAGGATTGATTTAAGTCGATGGACTATACTAGGATGATCTTTCTTCCATCTAAAGCTTTTTCCTGGGGTATTATTATTTTCCAAGTCCACTTGAGTTGATAAATGAGCCTTATGCTTTTGGTTGTTCGTGATTATATTAAAAGTTGAAATTGGTCGAAGAGTAGGTTAGTGTTGAGTACACTAACTGGTATTTCTGTTGGTTTGATAAACTGTTGAATTTCTTGTACAACTTCCTTCAGACACTCTTCCATAGGAGTGAATGGGAAATATTTAATGAAATTTTCCTTTAGGGATTGCCAACTAAATGTTTCTAATCATGCTTCTTTTATTTTGTACCATTTATCGGGAAAATCGTCTAAGGTGCTTGGGAACATATGTGGCCATACTCGTTCGTCTCGGTAGACACTACAAGAAAAAAGGCCTACATTGACGGTCATGCTTACGAAAGACCTTAAACGGTCATCACAAAAGTCACTAATGGTGACAGACTATGGGAAAATGTCGCTATAGGTGCTTTTGGTGTCAGTTCTTTAAATCCCTTCAGCAAATCCCTTTTTTGCGACAATCATGCTTGTGATGGGACTTTAAAGGTTGTCGATGGAGTCACTTATGGTGACGGGATTTGAAAAATCATCGCCATAAGTGATTTTGGTAACAAGTCTTTAAATCCCATTAAAAAATCCCTTTTGGTGACAGTCATGCCTATGACGCACCTTAAATAGTCATCACCAATGTCACTTATGGTGACGGGCTATGAAGAAATGTTGACATAAGTACTTTTGGTGACAGTTTTTTAAATGTTGTCACCAAATCCCCTTTTATTAGTCACCCATATTTTTGTGCCATGGTAGAATGTGAAATGAGAGTAGTATTGTGGAGAAAATTTTTGGCAGTAGGATACTTATGAAATTAGTGTTAGACAATGTTGTATCCTCCTATGCCTTACTGTTGATTGATTGGAAACAACTTTAATTTTTGGATGATAGTAAAAGGGGTGTCTCAACTACTCATGCTCTTGTGGATGGGTTTTCTTTTCAGTTGCAAATGATATTAGGAAAAGGATTTTTTGAGACTGATTTTGGATGTATGCCATAGACTATCGCAATCAATAAGTATTATGCACCACATCATGAAAAATATATGAAGAAGATAAATAAATACATGAAGACCAACAATGGCAGAAAAGACATACTCGATAATAATTAATGAGCAATTAAGCTATCTTCAATATGCACACAGATGTACATATATAATACAAAAAACACCATAGTTGTCATGCAACTGAATAACAGTTAGGTAAACTAACGAACTATGATTAGAGTTTTTAACATCCCCCTTAATCATAAGTTTATTAGTGCCTAAAAAAATGCCACTACTTGAAAATCAACAAAGTATCAAGTGAAGTCAGAGATTAGAAAATTAAAGAAGGTTTGCTACAAATGGATAAAAATCTCTTTGAAACAAAAATCTAGCAGAAGTAGTAAGAATTATACTAATTTGCATGGTTTCTAGTTGACCATAAACTAATGGTTTTAATTTGAACATAAAAATATCCAAGAGGTTGCATGGTTTCAATTTGACTATAAAATAATGGTTTTAATTTAACCATAAAACTATCCAAGAGCTCAAAATATATGAAGAGGTGGTTTTAGGATGACCACTAACCAGGAGGTGGTTTTAGGATGACCACTAACCAACCAAAACATAGGTGGTTTTATGATTACCACAAACCAACCAAAATAGAGGTGGTTTTAGGATTAACACAAACCAAGCAAGCAAAGAGCTTAAAAACCCAAAAAGAACAGCTGCAAATCCTGATGATGCTCTCTGTAAACTAGCATAATCTTGTTTTTCTACCAAATTGGTGGTTTAAATCTTACCACATATCATATCAACTAGAAACATGAATGAATTCTGTTTATAAAAAAATATATACCAAGAACCATGAAAATATGGTTTAAAGATTACCAAAAAATTTCAACAAAACAAGTAGACTCTCACATGTTCTCACAAGTAGACCAATAATGGCAGAAAATGCATACTCGATAATCATTAACAAGCAATTAATTTATCTTCAATATGCACATAGATGTACATATATAATACAAAAAAGACCATAAATGTCATGTAATTAAATAACAATTAGGTAAACTAACGAACTATGATTAGAGTTTTTAACAATAATATGCATACAAGCAAGAAATATCTGTGCATAATGTAGAAAATCAATTGACTAAAGAATCTTGCATTTTCCATGTGCTTAACGTGGTTAAAACGTGGATAGATTTGATTCATACACCGATGGAATTGTTATATTTCCTATAGGGAGGAACCACAAACCAAGTCACTTGTGTTATTATAAGTAAGAGCAACATTATATTATATCATAAGAAAAAGTACATAATAGAGTCCGAGGGCCTAGACAAAGGCCATCTGGTGACTGACACCTTGAAATGTCAAGAGAGATGGATACAAATACGTTTTACAAAAAGAAGGCCTCTGAGCCTGGACACAAAACTAGTAGTCTAATACATAATCAACTACTGAAGTATGGCTTGTACCAAGACAAAAACTAAGATAGAACAGACATAGACTGAAACATAAAATAAATAAAACTAAGTATTTTGACACCCTAGTTCCTATTAAGTGGAAACTCTATCCTGCACAGTGATTGTGCCATGATTGAAAATGACCATCCGAGGTGAACCAATGCTGTGAATAGAGAGGATATAGAGAATAGTAGAGTTTTTTTTATCCATTAATTCCAATCTGTAAGTGACATATTCCATGTGGCGATGATGTTCAAAGTGAATATCACATAAGGCATGAACCAAAGGAAAATTATCCTCAGAATTCAAATGCAGAGCCTCAGAGCAGCGAGAACATGAGGGATTCTTACCCGAATTCGAAGAAGGAGGTGTAGTATCAGGATGATACAGAGGCGGTGGCAAGCTGTTTCCATATCTAGGAAAATTTCCCAGATAATCAAACCATTCCACCAAACACAACCATTCATTCTTCTTATGGTCATCCTGAGATGCTTTATCACCTGCACCAAGATCCATGTCCCCCAATGAGGACCATTCACTCGAGATAGAAGAAAAGGGAGGATAATCTGGAGCAATTCAGGCACGAGGACGACCACCATGCCCATGACGAGAATGTCCTCTAAGTCTTAGAGTAGGAACGCTTCAAAACTAGAGCCTAACAAACTTCAACTCTACATATACCACAACAATGCACTGATCAAGATGCTGACTAGGGTTCCATCAAGAAATAGGTGTCCCATGCCATAATTGCATTGAAAAAATCCTAGCTAGAGTACACCAAAAACCATATGAAAAGATCTGTTGTAGATGAGAAATCACCCCCACCCTATGTGAAATTAAATCCATCCACCATGAGCTAGTGTAGAATCGTGGGGAAGGACAACCCATTAAACCACCAGAGCAAGTGATGTGACTGAGCACATGCACATTCCAATGAAATCTAATTAAACTAGATATGGGATGAATTAAATACACACGCCCTTCCATGCTAACCCTGTTCCACATGGTGTTCAGCATTTGTCGCTTATCACCCCATGCATCCAAGGAGTCCTTATAAATATATATCACCCCAAAAACCATACCCAAATTGGAGTATGCATGGGTATCATGCCAAGGAATGGTTTTATGAATAGGAATCATTGTTAGTATGCAAAGCATAAGATGAGATTCATGTATCCCCACATTACATATGGGAGCAATTGGATTTGAATACTACACAAAGTTTTTCATAAATAGATTTAGAGGTTGATTTTTTTTTTCACATTTCACTAAGAACAAAATTCATAGAGTCATTTTGAGAACAATGATCTACATAATTCAAAGTTCAAATATGACATTGGGTTTCTTTGTGCTCTTGAATTTTTTGCAATATAAATCCTACTTTTACAGATCACATAGGTACCAAATCAATTTGTGCCACCTTAAAATGGGGTTGCTAAAGTGACACCTTTGGCCCATGGACTTGGAAGTATGGATTTATCAAAATCCACTAGATGCCAACACATGTACGACCTTGATGCATTTTATGGGCGTCATCACTAGGAGGGCAGATTCGGGTCATCCGGATTGATTTGGCTAGTGATTGCAGCCATCAGTGTGGAAAGAAGCATGAAGTACACACCGTAGAAGGAATGTTGTGCGGATGGAAGAGATTAACGCCGGCATATATCATGGTCGACGGAGTCTAGAAGAAAATCTTTGGATGAGCCATGGGGAAATGGAGGATAGACGGCTCAAATCATTTGGGGTTCTAATCGCAGTCGTTCACGTAGGGATGAATTTTTGCATGGATACAAAGGGTTTATGGCGGGAAAACGACCTAGATATTCCCCCAACTTAGATCGCACTCGTCATAATGGAGAGGGTAATCGGCACGCCTATTGGAATATTTGACATGGGTGACAGACTGGCTAAAAGGGTGATTGACATCTCATGTAGACTTCATGAGCATTAAGGAAATCCTTCAAATCAATTATGAATGTAGCCTCGCTTTTGTGTCCTTTCCATCTTTTGGCTGCATGCAATCGTAATTACCTTTTAAGCTTATTTATGATTGCTAATTAATTACAGGTCTTATCAGATTTGGTAACTGAGATTTCAAATCACTTATTTTATGGTTGGAAATTAAATACAGGTCTTACCAGATTTGGTAACCGAGCTTTTAAATCCATCGAGACTTCATGGCTGAGTGCATAATTAGTCATGTGCATTGCCTCTGTGCTGGTGTTCTCTTCATTTGTCAGTGATTCTACAATTCTCCCCATCTCCCAAAACCTTCTAGAATTAATTAATTAAAATATTAAATATGCCATGTTCAAATTTTTTAATTGTTTACTCTATGATAAGTTTTCAAATTATGAAGATTTGTATATTCACTGAGTTCTTTGAGAACTTTTTTAAACAATCCTTCTATTGTGATGTTTAATCATTCTCACTAGCCATACCAACGTAGAACAACACAAATTGATATCATTTATATCCAATTTAGATTTAATACACATAAGAACAACACAAATTGATACCATTTAAATCCAATTTAGATTTAATACACATAACATTAGCACTTAAATTTTTCAATATAAAATAGTTGCATGCATCTTTGACAAGTGGAGGTATAATTGATTCAAAGTAATCTGACATATGTTTTTCAATTCTACTATCATACTCTTATCCATTTGAAGACATAAGCATCAATTCATGTATTGAATCATTCATCATCTCCATATGCCCATAACTAGACTACATTCACCCTTGCCGAGTCTTGCATTTTATGCAATATATTTATTTCTGAAGATGAAAATAGGACTCAAATTTTGGCCTTTTTCTCAAGACTCCAATGGAAAATATTCAAATATTGCATAAATGACTTGACATATTCATGAAACATCATTTTAAAAACAATTGGTAAAATAGATAGTGCTTCATCCACATGAGAAATAAGTGATTTTTTCCTATTTAATATTTTTTTATATAATAATGCACTTATTAATAAGAATAACTAATAGGTATTAATTAAACATTTGATTTCACACATGTTGAATGTTGTGTAGGGAATAACAACAAGGGCATATATGACCCTCCTAAAAACAAAAACAAAAACATAATAGATGTAAATGATATTGAATTGTTATTTAATTCATCTTGAACTGTTTTAGAAGTTAAGAGAGGGGTAAAATATTTTATAATACTATGAGAGATATAGTGAAATAATGTATAGTAGTTATTTTCACTTATAGAACAAAAATCAATCTAATAAATCCAATAACCAAGTTATATTTAAACTATAATTATTGTTTCTAAAGCAATGGGTGGTAAGACTTATAAGACTTGCAATAGAAAAAATGTGCAATAACAAGAAAGAAACATTTAGAAAGTATTATCGATAAACATATTCTCTATAATATGCATATACTAATCCAAAAACTGTGAAATTAATATTTTTTCTATATTTAGTTCATATAAATTTATTTGATTTTATTATGCATTTTTTTCTAGGAAGATTAAGAAAATTAAAGACACCGAATGGGATGACATCTTAAACATGGAAGTAGGGATGTAAAAGAAAGGGAGAAATGAGATAGTCAAATAACTAAGAATAATTGAATCATGAGAAAGTACATTCCAATAACAATGCGCACCAATCATATGTAATCATTGTTTTTTTATATGTGTAATCAAAGAGTTTTATTGCATGATGTACTTATTTTCAATTATTTTGTTGTTGTAGAAAAGAAAACAAACTGGAGCTTATTTAACACATAATATTGGAAGATGGGGAAAAGAAGGGTTCATCACAAAATTTGTGAGAAGTAATTACCTTTTGCTTAACATTTCATCTTTATTTTTATTTTTATATTTGAAATAATTTACAATCATCCATGGATGCTTTCTACTAGGTGCTAATGTACAAAGAAGAGTCATCTAAACATTTGATTGACATTGGATTAGGTATAGGTTGTGAGAATATGTTAGAATATCAAGAGTTATGTTGTTTATATACTCTATTTTATAAATAATGGAACAACAAGAAACTTTTAAATATATATATATATATATGGTATATAAAACTCATAGGGAATAACGTGTGGAGTGGAGCCTTCAGAAAATATGTTGAGATGGCATGGAACATGTCTTCGAAAGAATGTATATTTTATATGATATAGTCAATGCACTTATAAATTTATGCAGTCATGTATATTATAATGTAAATGAATATATATTCGTTACACTTTATTTATGTGTTTGTGGATGGAACATGAAGAAGAGGAATAAAATCAAGTTAATCAACAAAATATTCAAAGTAATTTAAGTACACTATTCCTTGCAAGTGATGAAGATATGAGGCATGCAAGCAACTCAAGCAATGACAAAAATTTGAGTAATGAATGATGATTGATATAAATGCATGTTATAAATTTTATATTTTGTAATGTTTGTATAGAAAAATTAAAAACTTTTTTTAACATGGATATATTGTCCCAATTGGTATGACATTGAGTTACCAACAATTGTAGCAATTATCTATTTACAATTTTGTTTATCGTATAGCTTTATGTCCTCCCAATTTGTATGATGAAGGATCTCCTATTCTTATATAATAGAATGAGTTTCTTATTATATTGCAGTGTACATTGTTATAAAACACAATGTGGTCAATTAAATATAAGGATGTTTTACATTATTACAATGAACATAGATGTAATTAGTTGATGTTTTGTTAAAATGATACAATACATAATGTAATGGTTACATTCAAACAAAGTAATTAAAACATAAAAATAAATACTATAAAAATTGTTTAATTTTCTAATCAATAATTGAAATTTTATTTTAAAAAACAAGAATCTCCATTTACATATCTACACAAATATTAAATAACATATAGGGAAGCTTTGCATTGAAACATACATATGCATTGTTTCATTTGTATATCATGTTACATCTATACATGTTTATGCATCAATACATTTAAATCATTGTTACACACCAATTTGTGTTAAGATTCTTATACATCAATTAAGGAAAATTTTAGGGGCAAAATTTAGCCCATGGGTAATTTTCAAGGTTTTTTTTTTCCAAAAACATACTTGTCATTTTTCATTTTTTTTTCTAATATAATTCACCCAAAACCCATAAGATTGGAATTTTTTACTCTAAAAATCACCAAAATTGTCCAAAAACTATATAAAACCCTTAAATAGTTTAATATTTTTTTTTAAATATTGTTATGGTTGGAAATTTAATAATCAGTAAAATTCGCCAAAGTTTCTACATTTTTTTAAAAATTATAGATCCTTAAAACTCTCCCTGACATCAATGCAAGTTAAGGTTTTTATACACTAACGTATTATAATTATTGTTACACATTGGTATATTTTATTTAAATAAACACATTGATCTATGTTCAATATATAAGCATATGTTCAATATATAAGCATTAGTATGCACAATATTGTAGTATAGACTAATGTGCATCATATATGAATTGCATATGCTAATAATTACGATAAGAGCATCAATAATTATGATAAGAGCATCAAGTATTCTAAGTACAACATTAACATTATTCGCTTCAATGATAACACTATTGTTTCCCTTAGTGTTACCAATATCATTTTTGTTTTTTTACCTTCACCAAAATTTCATGGTATACAAGAATATATACACATTGGTGGTTAACCATACATAGAGCACCTATTATTTATATTATTTATAATATTATACTCAGGGGTGCATATTAAATAAGGTGCACATTAGTGCACCTTATATTAGCAAGTGAACAAGTTAAAAAAATGTTTGCAAAAACCTGTCTACCCATAACTTCTATTTGTAATTAACATCCACAAAAATTTATGCAAAAAACTCTATAATTATGGATTTTTATTTGATGATTTTGTCTAATCTTATAATGCTAAAAACCTTTTCTATTGTTTTCCTTTTTAGTATAGGAAACCTTTGGAAGGAACAATGGCATGATTTAGAGAATCAAACAAAAGAACTACATAATATACCTTATATGGAATTCCAAAAGAAACTCGAACAAATATTGGATTGAACCGGTCCATTGGAATGAGTATCATGGCTATAGCCACCTTAGATGTAACTATTTGTAACCTCCATAGTTACTTTATTATGTAATGACTATATATATCCCATCTCACCATTGTGGTAGTACCGTCATGGTAGGTAAGGGGAAGTGAGGGTTAACGTTACAACTAATATTGACTAATAGAGGTTGAAATTATACACTCGAGTAAGAATCTAACCATGACAAGGGTGCCCCTAATGGGAAAATGAAAGGGATTGGTGCTAGACTGATATCAAATCTAAATGAAAATGAGAGATCATTATATAAAGTGTAATTGATTAAAATGGATATTTGATAAATAATTGGATTAAACCATATTAATTTATGGTGGGGTAAGACATGCTATCTCAAATCAATGATCACAGTTGGGAAAAAATGAGGGAAGTCCAAAACTTGAAAAGTTACCAGAAATGATGAGAATTATGACCAAAGGTCTTGCATAGGGAACAAGGGTGATTAATACATAATGATGGGTAGTGTAACCATGCAGGTTACTGTGTGGGAGGGGGAGGAGTGCCCTAATTCAATGACATGGGTAGGGTGGAGACACATAAAGTGGGTGGAGGAGATGATGCAACTTTGAGAGTGTAGGGAAATGGTTGTGAGATGACCATGGACATCACAAAGAGCATAAGAGAGTGAAATCCATGAGTGAGCATTGGGAAGGTAGGGTGAGGGTGAAATTCATGTGTGAGCATTGGGAAGGTAGGGTGAGGATTATGGACAAAGGTGTCATCAATGTTCTTATTGATGCCTCAAACTTTCTTGCTTCAAACTTTCTCTTATAAGTGAGGTTTAGATGAAATAGTTGGTGTGTTTGGTGACTCAGGGGAACTAAATGATCATGCACCTAGATGTGAGATAACATAGAAGTGGAAGTTAATAGGTGGTGTAGTGATGAAATGCCTAGAAGTGAGATAAGATAAAAGTCTGAGTTAATAGTTGTTGTAGTGGAAAGTTAATGGTACATGGAGGAAAGATACCAAAACGTATCCCTAGAGTTAACCCAAGAAGAGAAAGGGTGGCCATTATGGGGGTTTCAACTACTCTGGGTTGTGGAAATAGAAAGGGAATCTGTGACATGAGACTCCTTGCCAATTGGATATATATATATTTTCTTTGTAGGAAAGGGATTGCTAGTGGATGGATGGGATTAGCCTAATGATGGTCAGGAAGGAAAGAGAATGAGGGGTTCTTTGGTCAATAAGCATGTATTTGGGGGTGGGAAATGTAAGTGGTTCTGCTAATGAAACACGATGTAGCTCATTAGAGGATGCAATGGTACACAAGGGAGATGATGCTATGTGAGTGATTTGTGTGGGTGTGCCATGATGTGCCTGAAGTAAAGAGGAATATTTGAAAATATTAAGGCCCATCTTGGTGTAAGATGGAAAATTATATGTAGCTACAATGGTGGGAAACATATATCAAGGTTGGTGGATGGCCTGCGCTCATAATATGTAAGTTGCTATAGAGTGATGATAATTCTATCATATAAAAACATCATGGTGTAGAAGATTGAAAATTCCACTACCTTCATGGCATATATTTATCTATATGAAAAGATATGGTTGTAACTAACCATAGCATCAACAACTTCTATATCTAGTATAAGGAAAACACCAATTGACATAGGTTTTCATGGAAACATTTGTACATTTTTTTAGTGCAGATTTCTTTTGGAAGTTGGTTTCCATAGATTTTATTAGATGCTTGTTTGGGTGTGCTTATACCACATATCTACACACTATTGCACTTCAATATAACATGCATTAGTTAACACATGTTTCACAACTTCTATATCTAGTATAAGGAAAACACCAATTGACATAGGTTTTCATGAAAACATTTGTACATTTTTTTAGTGCAGATTTCTTTTGGAAGTTGGTTTCCATAGATTTTATTAGATGCTTGTTTGGGTGTGCTTATACCACATATCTACACACTATTGCACTTCAATATAACATGCATTAGTTAACACATGTTTCACAAACAATGATGTAGATCAAAATATTTTATAAAAAAAATCCATCATTTGTGTAAACAACTTTTGTCATGCACCGGTTCTATTAAATTGCATCAATGTGTACCATGTCATTCCCACCGAATTACGATAAAACATTTTATAAAATACATTAAGAGGTTAAAATATTTTAAGAAAATAAAATATGGGTCAGTGTTTAATACAGAGGTCGATGCATGCCATAGAACTAAATGCACTGCTGCATAACATTTTCTTTCGCACCAAGGTGGGATAAAATAAATTTTAATATATCATCCATTTAAAAAAAACATCATTTCAATGCATGGTATATATTTCCACCTCATTAGTGCATACGTCTAATACCTAGCATATTGTTGTGCATACAAATAATTAAAAATATCAATGTACTAGATACTTGCAAACACACTTATGCATTAGGTCATGGTGCACCACTGTAAGGTAAATAAATAAATAAAAATACATTTCTAGCATCTAGGAAATGCTTTACACTAGTACAAACATGATGCTAACTATTCCATATGACTACCCCATTGTATAGTGCTATTGAATTGCTTGATTTCTCAATTCCTTCACTTTCACATGACTACCCCATTGTATAGTGCTATTGAATTGCTTGATTTCTCGATTCCTTCACTTTCGCGGTGGACTTGTGTTCACTTTGGAAATTTTCAAATGGTATAAAATTTTTCATTTTTTCTCTATTTAAAAACCATGTTTCCTCAATGGACGAGATATCGGGTAAATTGTTTTTTATCTTAATTTACATTTTGAGAAAATTAAAATTTAAACTTTGGCTTTAGTTTGATTGTTTCATTAGAAGTAAATGATTTTAAAAAGTTAACATTGAATTTTTATGCATAATCTATAAGTTAATCAAAATCCTTATAAAATTAAAAGAGGTGCACGCCTTAAGCAATTTTTTATTATATAATTTGGAGATAGGTGGAATTTTTTAATAATATAATTTGTCTACCCTAAACATGATCCTTGCCCACGTTTGCTCAAATTTCCTTGGATATTTTCTACCTTAAAGAAAGATTATATCTGCTATTTATAAAAAGAAAGATATAAATACATTTGTTCAGAAAGTTATATTTCATCATAGAGAGACACAAAAAATTACCCCTTGATCTAAGAAGCATGACCTCCATCTTGCGGTAAAAATCCCTTAAGAAGATTACATACATCCTATATTTAATATCAACCCTTCACATAAAAAAGAATAAAACCTAAAAAGATTAATTAGAAGCATTACAAATCACAACTCCATTTAAAAACTCATTATAACAACACATGCCTTCCTCTAGGATGATAGATTCCTTAGAAATTTTATCTGTCGGAGATTTGTACTCATGATAGACATGCTTGAGCTGAAGATCTTCCAAATATTCGTGCAGTGCCCGGATCCTCGTCTACTATCAAATCAAATGAAAAACATTCAAACCAGATATGCCAGCCACCCAATCAACAATAATCTTAAAGTCACCAACAACCATTAAGTGAACAATGCCTTTTTTAGAAGAAAAATGTAGAAGCCCCCAAAGAGCAAGGAGTTGTGCACAAGTATTAGTTCCTATTCCTCCACCTAGTCTAATTTGATAAATGTGGCTATCATCTATCATTAATATCATCCCAGCTCCACATATAAATGTTCTGGACCCTGAAAGACCCTGATGCAGGGGCATTCAGGCCCAAGAGAAATAGTCAGGCATGACCGACGAAAGGCACCGAGATGACAGTCAACAACCTCTAGGATAAATGGCGATAGTCAACAGGAGTTAGTTGAGTCATAAGGTTTTTCAACTGACTGTGGTCAATGGTCGACAATCAGACAACGTAACGAAATGGTCAAAGGTGGTATCGACCAGAGGGAGAAAGTAGTCAGGAGTCGACAGTGACCGACGGAGATAGTTGAAGACCTGGAAGAATAGTTGACAGTAGACAGTTGATGAGGAATGTTCGAGTGCGTAAGAGGAAGGAGCTAACCAAGTCATGGTTGAGGTGAGAATCAATCGAGCACTGGTTAGTGAGAAGTGGAGCAGTCGACGGGGGAAAGGGTCGACATAGTATGGTGATGACTGAGTTGAAGTCAAGCTTGGTATTAGCTACAGTTGGACAAGAAAGAAGTTAAGTCCAGTCGCTCGGAAAAATGAGACTGAAGGAAAGGTGATGGAAGCTAAAGTCATAGTAGAAGTGTCGAAAAGAGGATCGACGTAGTTGGCTGAGTGAAAGCCGACCAGTCAGAGTATAGTTTGTTCGACGAAATATCGACTGATCATAGGAGGACGAGTCAGAGTGGTTGACGATAGGTCGGGCCAACATGCGAAGGGATAGTCGGAGTAGAGCGACTGGAATCTGAAGCCAGGTAAGTTGGTAGATTGGACCGACAGAAGAAGGATGATTACTGACAACCACTGGTGAGAGAAGACTGGCAATTGAGACCAGGAAATCGAGCAAGAAGTTGTCGAAGCATGGTTGATAGAAGCGGAAGTCGATGGAGTTGAAAGTCAACAAAAGGGTCGAAAAGCGACATCGACGGAAAGCAACAAAAGCCAAGTGTGGAGGATGTGGAGGACGAAAGCCGTGGAAACTAAGTGAAGTTGACAAGTTAAGTCGAGGACCAAAGAAGTAGAGAATGGTCGATGTATCGAAGTGAGAACCAATCAAAGTGGATAGTGATAAGACCGACAACTGCAGCAAAGTCAAGAGGCACAGAGGTTGAGAGGTGCATATGTCGAGGAAACATACCCACAGCCATTGTGGGTAGTTGAGGAGGTTATTGACAACTAAGAAGGTGAATGGGATCAAGCCATATGTCACCATAGGAGAAGGTTGTGCAGGCACGTTCAAGGGGCATTGACAACTGAAGTTTGCAGGATCAGTGATAGTTTGGTGGATAGAGTAAGGATGCCTTGGGGAAGCTAGGAAGGGTGGACCTCGGGAACGATGACAAAGTAGAGTAGAAGACCGGTGCGAAGGTTCAGTAGAGGGGAGCGATGACCGATGATAGAGGATCGATCGCACACACAGTGGAATATCACATAGGAGAGGATCGCAGAGAGAGCGAGATTGAACATACAGAGCAGAGATTGATTCTATGTATTGTAACAGGATGAGGCTGACTTGTTTATTAGTTTAAATGTAATTTTGTAAATGATTCAAGTAATATAAGCCAACTTCTTGGCATTTCTAGTTTACATCTTGTGTTTTGTGAACTTGCGTGTGTAAGATGTGGGATTGTGTTAAGCAAGAGGGTCCGACTAACCCGCACTTGTGTCAAGTGGTATTAGAGCAGAAGAATACTAAGAGCGGGAAGAGCCTGCGTATGCGTGAACATCTCCAGCTATAGTTGGGTAGAGTTGTGCACATGTGGTGGAATTACAGTCGGACACGGTGAGCAAATCCAACTGTGGTTGGGTAGAGTTGAAAGACGACACAGAGAACTCAGTTGCGATTGGGGGAAGTCACTACTCCAGCTGCGGTTCGGTAGAGTTGCAGAAGGAGGAATAAACCAACAATAGAATGCTTGGTGGAATACCTGCAAGAGAGGAGAAAAAAATTGATTGAAATCTGGGAGGCCAGAAATCAAAACAAATCTCTGCTCGAGCTCGTAGAAGGAAGTAGTTCCAGTAGACAATTTGTTTAGAACTGTCGAAGAAGGGAAGAAGAGAGACAAACTCGGTCGAGGGGTCCAGAAGAAGGCCGCACATCGCAAGGGTGTAGAAGTTCCAAGGTCAAGTGTTATGGAGAAAAATTCCTATGGCTCAGGGTAGACCACAATAGACAGCTGACTACCAAAAAATAACTCAATTCCCAATGTAATGTTATTATACTGAAAATGCTAAGATATGGAGAATAAAACCAACCTTCAACCGGATGTTCGGGGTAGATCCCTGTTGAGCTTTCAATCTCTACACTTGAACCTGCAGATTAGTCTCAACAACAAATACAAGCAAGTGCATATAATATGTGAAAGATATTAGCATAATCAATAACATGATCCATGATATCACAAGCAAATGTAACCCAGTGTAATTTAAACAATATTCACAACATCAATTGGACGAGAAAATGAGTATTTCCATTAATTAATAACAAGAAGTACATAATACGACCTCTTGCCAGCAACCAATCTGAACCAAGAATTGGGTCTCTCCACTTGTGCCTCCACCACTTCAATCCCCCATGCAATGGAAAACTCAAACTATGAAAGGAGTTTGGTAGGTGAACATAAGGAGTTCACAACAACAAGGATCAATGAGTGTAGACTCAAGTAACGGCAAAAATACACCAGAGTTATCTTGCTCTCTCTTTCTCCTCCCTTCCATACACCATAAGAGCTCAATATATAGCCTTCCAAAGGTAAGTGAAAGGTTGAATCGAATCGTTTCGGGGTATATGGAGGGCCAAGGGTCACCCTAAGACCGCTTTTTGGGAGTAAAAAGTGACTTTTCTATTGTTTTTACCATGTAACTCGATGTACGCGGGCTAATTAAGTGCATCCTGCGTGTACGCTGGCTATAATGGGACAACAAGCGTATAGGAAGAAAAATAGGGAAACTTGGTTCCTGAAGGGAAAATACTGTGTCTAAGTCAATAAAATGGATCCTGAAGGCCAATCAATGTTGATGCTCACAAGGTGGAAAATTACACTGTAACATCAAGGGAGCAGATGACCTTGACAAGGATATGTGATACACTAAGAGAGATAGTGATCAAAGTGGAAGCGCTGGAGGCTACAAAAGGCATTGAAGAGCCTTCCAGCCTAGACAATCTGATGAAGACCCTGATGATAGGGAAGTGAATCCTCTTGGTCGAAGAGATAGACAAGGTTCGACAACGGATAGAGCGAATACTGAAAGTGCTAAGTGGAGCACCATTCGATGGGTGCAGAGAGGAGTCTGCAAAAGAAGAGGATTACAGTTAGGACCCGACATGAGAGGGTGGTATTGTAGAATGCTCCCCAGAAGAGGGAAGGATGCTAGAAGATGTCCCTAAGAGGACCCATCCAGAAGATAAAACAGATGCCAAATAAATGGTCGAGTTATTGTGACCAGAGGTGAAGATAGGGAATTCGGGTGAGGACTCCCATGAACAATGGGCTAACTCGATAGAGGAAATGGTTGATAAAGAGGAAGACAGTGAAGCAATCACTGCAGAAGTCCTTGGAGAATACCTCCGGGATGCTTTCGGCAAGGAGGATAGTTGAACTAATAATATTGTTGGTGAAGTAGAGGAGAAGTCAGGCGAGAATAGTGCCGATGAGATGGAAGTGAAATTGGATAAAAGGACTACCGACAAAGGAACGATTCTAGTCGAAGAAGCGATCGACGAGGTGAAGGAGAATGATTACCTTCATGTAAGAAGGTATAAAACATAAGACAAAACTGCCGACGAACTTGTTGATGTGAATACTGATGTGATTGAGGCAGAAAGCGACTGAAAAGTTTCTACTGACATGGGAAAAGATGGTGGAGCAACCACTGTGGGGAAAAGCAAGATGAAGGAGAATCTGTCAGCGAGCCTCATAGAGGCAAAGATTTCGACTGACAAGTTGTAGGAGTACCTATGCAAGTACACAGAGAAGTGGGTTGGCAAGAATGCCATGAAGAACCCAGATGAGGAAGTAGCCAACATGGATGGGAATCGATGTCCATGGTCGAAGGAGGAGGGATAGCAAGTCATAGACGGACTTACAGTGGAAGGTGATTCCGTGATGACAGTAGTAATTCTGCTGCATATTGAAAAAAAATTGTAGTTGGGATGTAAGCCATCAAGTTTGAGTCGACGGGTGAAGTGGGAAGAAAAACTAGAGAGAAAGTTGGGGCAGTCGAGGAGGTGTTGACAAGGTTTCTAAGGAGAAGCAACACCTCAAACAAATCTACTCTAGGAATGAGTCTGTTGAACAAGTTGTCACGCTAGACAAAATTGACCGCAAGGATCGGACATAACCGACAAGTTCTGGAACGGTCGGACATAAGTTCGACGAAGGCAAGGAGATGAAGGATGAGTGCCGAGTTGAGGGACATCCATAGTATTGGAACTAGACATGGATTTCTAGTGGAGAAGATAGTTGGATGGAACAAATGTTGGAGTGGGGCTATGTGCTTCATCAAGATTGGAGATAGGAGTGAATGCCGCCAATTTTGGAGAAGGAATGATACCATGGTCGAGGCCACGAGGAAGACTCTGAGAAAGGAAAAATGGACGAAAGATGAAGTGGTTGGACCAACTTGTATTTGGTACCAAGTATGGCATCAACGTCGATGAAAGTGGAGAAGGCTGAAAACTAGATGGAAGATCAGAACCGAGGACGTAGTTCTTTTCATACCCCGGGAGTCTGATGTAGGGGCATCCAGGCCCAAGAGAAATAGTCGGGCATGACCGAAAAAAGGTGCCCAGAGGAAATTTGACAACCTCTAGGATAAAGAGCGATAGTCAATAGGAGTTAGTTGATTCATAAGGTTTTTTAACCGACTATGGTTGATGGTTGACAATCAGACAATGTAACAAAATGGTCGAAGGTGGTATCAACCAGAGGGAGAAAGTAGTCAGGGGTCGACAGTGACCGATGGAGATAGCTAAAGACCAGGAAGAATAGTTGACAGTAGACGATCGATGAGGAATGTTCGTGTGCATAAGAGGAAGGAGATGACCAAGTCATGGCTGAGGTGAGAATTAGTTGAGCATTGGTCAGGGAGGAGTGGAGCAGCCAACGGGAGAAAGGGGCCGACATAGTATGGCGACGACTGAGTTGCATTCAAGGTCAGTATTAGCTACAGTTGGACAAGAAATAAGTGAAGTCTAGTCGTTGGGCCAAATGCGACTAAAGGAAAGGCGATAGAAGCTGAAGTCGCAGTAGAAGTGTTGAAAAGAGGATCGACGTAGTTGGCTGAGTGCAAGCCGACCGGTCATAGTATAGTTTGGTCGACGGAATACCGATTGATCATAGGAGGACAAGTCGAAGTGGTTGATGACAAGTCGGGCCAACATGCGAAGGGATAGTTAGAGTAGAGCGACTAGAAGCTGAAGAAAGGTAAGTTGGTAGATTGGACCGACAGAAGAAGGCTGATTACCGAAAAAAACTGGTGCAAGAAGACTAGCAGTCGAGACCAGGAAGTCGAGCAAGAAGCTGTCTAAGCATGGTCGACATAAGTGGAAGTCGACGGAGTCAAAAGTCGACAAAAGGGTCGAAAAGCGACATCGACAGAAAGTGACAAAATCCAAGCGTGGAGGACGGGGAGGACAACATCCATGGAAACTAAGTGAAGTCGACAAGTTAATTCGAGGGCCAATGAAGTAGAGAATGGTCGACGTATCGAAGTGCATACCAATCAAAGTGGATAGTGATAAGACCGACAATTGTAGCAAAGTTAAGAGGCAAAGAGGTCGAGAGGTGCAGAAGTCAAGGAAACATACCTACAACCATTGTGGGTAGTTGAGGAGGTTAATGGCAGTTAAGAAGGTTGTTGGGATCAAACCAGATGTCACCACATGAGAAAGTTGTGCAGGAACCTTCAGGGGGCACTAACAAATACAGGTCTGCAGGATCAATTATAGTTCGGCGGATAGAGTAAGGATGCCTCGGGGAATCCAGGAAGGGTGGACCTAGGGAACGATGACAGAGCAGAGTAGAAGACCGGTGTGAAGGTTTAGTAGAGGGGAGCGATGATCGATGATAGAGGATCGATCACACACACAATGGAAGATCACATAGGAGAAGATTGCAGAGAGAGTGAGATCGAACAGATAGAGAAAATATTGCTTCTGTGTATTGTAACAGGTTGAGGCCGACTTGTTTATTAGTTTACATGAAATTTTGTAAATGATTCAAGTAATATAATCCAACTTCTTGGCATTTCCAGTTCACATCTTGTGTTTTATGAACCTATGTGTGAAAACTTTTGGATTCTATTAAGCAAGAGGGTCCGATCAACCCACACTTGCATCAGACCCCATCAAAATAGCTAATAGGGAAAACACGATTGAAATATGGGGGATGAAAATACCTTTTTTTGATATACCAATATCTACCTAAATTTCTGCAAAGGCTCCCAATACTGCTTGGACCACTAGAGAGACACTCTTCTTAACTCCATAAAAAAGAATTATGTTCCTACATAACAACAATTTCCAACAACACTAACTAGGAAGTTCTTTAAAAGAGATATTATAATGTGTATTTAGCCAATTATCCCAACTAGATTGATAAGAATTAGAAATCGAGTGCCTAGAAAACTTCAAAACTGTAGCACTGCTTTAAGCTTTGCCCAAACTTGTTTAGTAAAAACGTAGTGAAAAAATAAATCGTTTACTATCTCTGCGTCACTCAAGCATAAAATGTAGGATCTTGACCTCCCCTTTTTAGGTAATTATCCCAAGTAAGGATTTTATTTACAAGAGAGAGACAAATAGAAAGTTTTTTCTTGAGTGGACAATCCCATTTCCAGAAAAGAGAAGTCCACCACCTATTCTCATTTACATGATTTTTTATAATTATAGATTCATAAGCAAGTTTGGTTGTCACATGCCCATTGCTTGAATTTCAACTCAATACCAACAAATCCTCCTCATAATTCGAAAGAATAAGTCCATAGTGATTCAAGCCTCTAGTATAAAGGTTTCATTCATCTACCATAGGAGCCACTAGACCAAGATCTGAAGTAGGCAACCATCTATGCCCATTACCAACCTAAACCAAGTAACACAAACCTTGGTTCTCTAAAAACTCTACTAAAGGATCAAATAACTTGTAAGAGTTTTCTCCTCCCACCCAAGGATTGAAAATAAAAATTAATATACTAATTGATTTTCAAATAGTTTTAATAAATGAAAGATAATGTATGGAGGTGATATTAATGCAATGCCACACTTTTCATTATTAACATTAATTAAATATAATAATATAACAATATAATATTATATATGTGACACACGTCCACATGAGTAATGGGACTGCTAATAGTGGGACTCAGGGATCAAATTTCAAGCCGTCATAGCCTTTCAAAGGGCTCCTATCCCGTCAGTAAAGTGGCAGTTAAAAATTGGCCATCATTAAAAATGATGTTTTTTATTTTTTTCAATTTAAAAAAAAGTGGAGCATTTAATTAAAAATGCCATTAAAAGGGGCGGGGTTAAAATTTCCCATCAAGTTTTCAACCTCATACGGTATACCTATAGGCTATACTAGGTGGCATCGTGACTGTGGGCAGTAGTGAGTACCGTGGCATCCTGGAAAGTACCAAATTTGGAGAATCATATGGTTAATGGTTCCACTTATGGTTCAAGTGCAATCGTGCAATTTTGCAACATGGTTCAACTAGAACGAATCAGATGGTTCCCAATTCCCATTTCCCAACTTCCCGTTCAACTGGTTGAGTAACACAATGGAGAGATCAATGTTCATTTACAACATTAAATTCTTCACGTCATATTAAATACCATATTATCAATACCAAATACCAACTTTACCAAATTGTATTGAATTATAATTTGTTATCGCTGCCATAGCCCATAGGCTCACGTTATGGCATCGCCGCATAAATTCAAAGGCTATTCAATTCAACCTTGCTCCACTCTAATCTAAGTTGTCTTGATCAAGCTCAAGAGAGGCAAATATAATAACTAAAAATTTGAAAAATGCGGGAGTGCAGAGGAAGGCAATTTTAATCCTACTAATCTCATGTGAATGCACTTCCGCTTGAATATGGGTCTCTCCTAACGCTTGCTCACACTCTGTCTCGAATTTGTCCACATTATGGCGCTCCCATGTTTAATGGCCTGTGATTTCATTTCAGCTGTGTGCACGCTATGCAATGAATGCAACTCAAATTATATCAAATCATATCAAATACGAGCAACGTCTTCCATAATGCAAGCTAATCCTAAGTTTTCTCCTCCTTAAAATACACATCTCTGCATAAGCCTGAATTTCTCGGCATAATATTAGTGAAGGGTTGATTTTCTCTCCAACTGTTGTGCATCAACGAATTAGAATGAAATGTGGATTTGAATGCCAACAGACTAAGGAAAACTAGGTTTCAGATATCTTTTCAAGTGGATAATTGATATGAGATAGTCATCAATAATTTTCATGGAAGGCTATTGGACAGATAACTTAAAAAACTAAGCGGAGGGCGTCGGAGCTCTACCCGGTGTATGAGAAACCCACTATGCAATCTCAAGCTATAAGGGCATGAACTTAAGGTATGGTCATTTGGGTTTTTGATATTTTGTTAAGGTATGGTCATTTGGGTTTTTATATTTTGTTGAATGACAAATTTTTTTGTTTGAAAATGAGTATAGAATCAATATACTATTAGAGTAAGTGAATCAATATATTAGGAATTAGGACAACTTCTTAACTTGTGTTGGTGATTATCATGTTTGATTTCAGTTGGTTTAAGTCTTTGAATCTACTCTTAGTCATTTACTAGCTGCTAGTTGTGCTTTTCTTTATCAAGTTTCTGTGGTGTCATGGGGTTTGGGGTTTGAATTTTATGTAGTGTCATGGGGTTTTAGTCAATTTGAGATGGGGTTCAACCTGTAGATTAATGTGTTAAAATAAGGATTAAGTGCTTTTTAATGGACTGTAATGTTCATTAGTAAATGTAAGTTCTTTAATGGACTGTAATGTTCATTAGTAAATGTCCGTAATAGAAAAATCTAGAAGCAACAATAAATGTAAATGAGGTAGTTGGTGTAGAGATATGTCGACATAACAAAAGTAATTTGCTCCTACAAAATTGAAGCCATGGAGCTTATAATTTCTATCTTTGATCAATGTTTCTATATTCATTGTTTGTTGTCTTCAATCTCTATTTTTTTATTTATTTTATCATGGTATTAGAACAAGTGTAATCTTAACTCCCTCCCTCCCTGGCCTCCAAAGTTCATAGTTCACTCTCAATTTTCAAAGATGAATATTGAAATTTGGATCATTTAGTGTTGTTGTCCTGTAACCTATAGGATGTAACCCTGTAACATGTGGCTTCACTCTCAAAAGTCATAAAGTGGGAAATTCTCTGAATCTTCCATGAAAGCGTTGTTGCACTAAATTGGGAGGAGGAGTGGAACTCAGGTATGTACCTACACGCTGAAATGGCATTGAATTCCTCAAGGAATCGAGTCTCTTTGCATCCCTTCAACGCCTAAAGATTAAAATTTAAATAAACTAGTGGAAAACCACACTTACCTTCCAATACATTCTTTCTATAGAGATTTCTCTTCATTTTATCAACGATCCTAGCTTGGCCATCAATTCCTCACACAGAGTGTTGCGGTCTTTGCACAGTAGATTCGTTTGGTTCCATGCGAACTTCCAAGTAAAATTTCCACAAAAGAGACCACATAATTATTAGCTTGACCATGCCTTGGTTAATAATTTATCTAGGATATTCCACAACAAATGGAATCTATCAATATTGCTCAGCGCAGAGCAATTATCCCACAAGCCATGCTCCAATTAATCCAACAAAATTCGGTCCAGTATTTAAACACACAAGGTTTATTAAATCATAGTTGGACCAATTTTGGACTCCATCAACTCCTTCAAAATTGCACCAAAAAGCTCAAATGATAGAATTTTAAATCAAGCTAACAGAGCACAATCTATTTTCTCCATCCCTTCGTGTAAATCGTATTTTAACATACCCCAAACTCAACTAAAGAAAACATAGTATATAATCCTTCCCAAATAATACAAGTGAATTTGAATCAAGACACGTCGAATTCAAACCTTAATGGACATTCCAAAACCCCCAGGAAGGAATTTCAACTTCCTGTGATCAATTATCACTGGAAAGACCAACCAGTCATCGAATCCTCTCATACATCAATTTCTAAGTAGAACACTTCTGGTTCATCTTTCATCTTTGAACCGAGACATTCATCACTTTATAATTACAACCAGTGGTTTCATAATAACAATGGAGCCATGTAAATGTACTTACTATCCATCAAATTCAAATATACATTAAGCTTTCCTGATATACAATGTGGGCATGTTCAACCCTTCTTTCATTCTCACTCCACACTTCACACTTTACCCTTACGCCTTTCCTAGGTTGTTTCTACTCTACCTTCTATCCTCTATGTCCAAATCTATCTTTTAATGGCCAACTCCCCCTTCCAAGATGCCCCAGGATTACAATTATAGAGAAACATAACTGTTTCAAGCACACTAAAACAAACCCCTAGATTATTGCGACTAATTTCCAAAATAGAATTTCACCTTTATCTATTTCATTACTCATTATTTGGATAATCATAAATCCCTCTAATGTTTCCTTTCAGAAAAATGTAATTGCATTTGACAAACTAATTCTCATCCTACTCAACTTCCTAGACTATGATTTGTCTAGTTCTAGAAGACATATAATATCTCGATTTCAGAAATTACAATTTATTTACACAAAAAAATATGAATTCTTCTCAAAAGTTAAGACCCCTTCTTTGGAGCTTTGTCTTCGAAAGGCTGAATGTCTTGAAATCTCCAATGCTCCTGCATCACTTTTCCCTTGGAAGTTGAATCTCTTCATCAACTTTAATTGTAGTTTCTTTAATTATAGTTTCGAATACAATGCAAATATAGTATTTGAAGCATGGAAATTCATATTTGAATAACTGGGATTTTTGAAATGATGACTGGGAGTGCATAGTTTTGGGAAGTCTCACTTTGTTAAATCACAAAAACAATATTTTTGCCATTATGTTAATTGTAAAACCTCACTTTGTTAAATCACAAAACTAGTATTTTTGGCATTATGCTGGCTGTAGTTACACTAGTTGTAGTTGTAACAATTTTGTGTGATTGATTTTTTAGTGCCTTAAATTTAATTGAAATGCAATATTTTTTTAGTACTTTTTTTTTATGAAGTGTGCAATCAATTTAATATTTTCATTTGAAATGTTAGATTTTTGTAATCGATTCATCGTCGAAGGGAAGCATGAATATATAACCTTCAATATGAAATTAATACCAGCCCTTCAAATTTGATCCCTACGGTGTTAGCCCCTAGCAATTACTTTACTTATGTTCTCACGAGCCGACTCATGATGGAGTCCTCTCGCATTCGCTCAACAATGTACCTAGATGGGACTAAAATTAATGGTGAGGGAATTTCAAGGAGGTAGAATTATGTTACAGCTCAGGACAGTAAGGGAACTTTAATTATCGCACAAGGTCAGTCCTGTGGTAATCATGACATTTTTTGTTGGGAGTTTAAGAAGAGGAATATAAATAGTATAAATAAAAAAGTGGGCAACATATGCACATTTTTCTATATATATTATATTATAATACATATAATAATGTATATGAATAGTCATCTCTTACTAAAACATTATATATAATATAATATGGATTACTTAAAATATACAATATAATATAATATAGTTTTAAACATAATATAATTATAATATATTAATGGATTAAATAATGATATAATATAATATATTAATAGATAATAATATGATATATTAATTAATATATGATATATTAATTTTTCTTAATGGTATTTAATTTTCTTTCCTTATTTTAAGTGAAAACACTATTTCGAACTTAATTTTCATAAATTGATTTTAATATAAAATATATATTTATAATAGTTTTATATAGTTTTAATATAAAAATAAAATAATATATATAATATATTAAAAAATGATATACATAACATTATTTTATTAATTTATTAATAAATTTTCTCTTGTATTTGATATTTAAAATACAAAAATTCCACCCATGTTTCTATAACACTTATCTTACCATGTGTAGTTTGGTTCTCTTCCATATCACATTATGAAAGGATGCTTCTATACATCATAAGTGCACGGATTGATACATAGTTAACATGTCAAATTTCTCATACACTAATAAATATATATACGCCCCAACAACGGTGCTATAATTAAGTGTAGGTACATTGCACATCCTTTAAAAGAATTTTGTATAACCATGGTGTGCACATAAATAAATTAGTTGCACTAAGACCCAAGCGGATAGCGCGATTCTTCAAAACCCCCCGTTGCCAAGGTCCCTCTGTCATGAAGTCGTGGGTTCGACCCACCATGTTCATCGTTATGCCCCGGAAACCTGACTGCCGAGGTGAGACCCCTTTGGACACTATCATTATGTGCACTATTTTTTTTTTTTTTTTCCTTGGAAAAAGTCCGTAATTTTATTTCAAAAAGATGATCAAAATTACATTCTGCACATGTAGTAGAATCACAAGGATTCCTACATTTTCACATATTTCTGTCTCACATAAGCATAAACAACATCTGCTGAACAAAAAAAAACCCAAATGAAACGTTGCCACAAGAAGATGAACAAAATCTTAAACAGCAAAGAGAAACCCAAAGAAAGCGTTGCCACAAGAAGAAGAAACGAAATCTTGATCAGCAGGTGAAACCGGTTTCAGATCTGGGTGCTCGACGTAGGGAGCCAAGAGTCGTCGCCACCATCGAGGTTTGCAGCCGCCGTCGAAGGTTTGCACCGCCATCAAAGAGCAGGTAGCAGCCGCCGTCGTAGGTATGCAGCCGCCGTCGAAGAGCTGTGTAGACTAGCCTCAAGGCTGGAACCCGCCGGCCTCCAAGAACCCGCCGCCCTCCAAGAACCCGCCGTCAAAGAGCAGTGTAGATAGCCGCAAGGTAGGAACCCGCTGGCCTCCAAGAACCTGCCGCCCTCCAAGAACCCGCCGTCGAAGAGCAGTGTAGATAGCCGCAAGGCAGGAACCCGCCGGCCTCCAAGAAGGCCATCCTTAGCAAGACGGCTTCGTCCCTCCACCGAAAGCCTGGAGCAGACCACCACCGCAAGCCAAGAATCGAAACCCAAAGATCCAGACGCCTCCACTGAAATCATCCACCGGCCTCCAAGCCCGAAGCAGCATTAACCTCAGCAGACGGCTCCATCAGTGCCAGCGAAGATCCGTCAAAGCAAACCCGCGTCAGAGGAAGCAGGAGATCCATGTCTGTGTACAGAGCAGCAGACGCAAAGACCTCCCAAGCCGGCGAAATACAACCCGCATGCAGCCTCCGGTGAATAAGCCAAAACAGACCCTGCGTCTAATCAGGAGCAGGCCGCCCTAGCCACTGCCGAGAACCAAAATCCCCGAGAAGCCTCCTCCGGAGGACGCCGCCCTTCAGAAATCCTGCAAGACACAGCAAACAGAAGAGGAGGGGCAGCTGGGCCAAGCCCTGGCCGCCCTAGCTAAACAAGGTAAACGACTCTCAAAACCAGAGTAGCTCTGGCGCTCCCATCATTATGTGCACTATTATTAAGGTGTACTTGAGAGTTAATTCTTACGCGTAGTCTAAAATTTCTATGATTTCAAATGGTTCCGACACGATTTTTTCGATAAAAATGTTTAAAAATCCTAGTTACAACTCTCAAACTCTGAAATTTTGGGTGCCTTAGGGGTTTTAGATAGTGTTGAATCTATTTCTACCATCAAAATCACCATTAAAACACAATTAAATTTAGATTATGCAAAATAAATAAAAATGTTGGATTCCAGTAAAAATCCCCAATCCAACCAAAATCATGGAATTTTTAGACAACTCCTAATTCTTATAATTAAAAATTTTCCGCTCTCTTTAGTGTGTCAATAAATGTACCACAATGATGTGCCACTTAACTTACAAAATTCTAACATTGCACAGGTAAATTTCCTATCTTATTCAATGTGAATGAATAGTGACACATCACTCACCCTTGGTAATAAAGAGCATCAAATTTGAATTCCATATTTAATTAATCATATCATTATTTTATGAAATTTTTAATCTTAGATTTATATATATTTTTAGTAAAGTTTTTAATTTGAATTAAGCACAAGCACATGGGCGAGTTATGTGAACTTTGAAGCACATAAGGGAATTTATTAATATATATTTGTGTTTTAAATGATTCAATATGTGAAATCGAATTTCATTATGTATGATCATATGTTTTCTATAGATATGATTCAATGGTTCATAATTTTTTTTCAACTTAAATGCTTCAATGCTTCATAAATTTCTTTCAACTCAATTGCATTGTGGGTTAGAGTTGAAGTTGCATGTAATCATGCAACATTTTATATGGAAAATTATAAATATTACGTAAACATAATATAACATGAAATTTAATATACTACAATTAGTTTTTCATTCCAAAAATATAAGTCATAAGTCTATTAGGATTCCACCATATCATAGTAATTTTGCTTAAACATATCAAATTTCAATTAACTTACAAATCATTGGTTAGTGCATCATGCTAGATATGAATTGCTCAACATGTGCCAAAGTTATCTTTATTATTTATATTGAGTTGGGTTTATATTATGACTAGCATAAATTGCACCATAAACTTACTTAGCACTTCACCTAAGTTACAAAGTTGTTTAATTTTATCATGCATTGCAAAATATAATATGAGCTTTATGTATCATTCAACCTAGACAAAATATGATTGAAAACATTGACCATGAAAAAATATGTCAAATAACAATTAATATAATTCAACCATAGTTCCACTCCCAACAATTTTCATAAATCTTCTATTAATATCCAATTACAATTAATAGTTGGTGTCCTTCATCCACATTCCATTACTTTGAATACTTTTAATAAAACACTTTCTTCAATATCTTTTATTTCTATTATATTCAATTATCTCGAATCTTTATAATATATTTAAATAGTAACATACAATTAATAGTTGGTGTCCTTCATCCACATTCCACTATTTTGAATACATTTAATAAAACACTTTCTTCAATATCTTTTATTCTATTATGCTCAACTGTCTTATAATATATTTAAGTAATAACACACAATTAAACCTCTATGTTTTTGTAAATTAAAAATTTCATTCCATCTTATAACTCCTTATACATTTTTTCTCCGCCGATTTTCTTTGTTATAAAAGTTCTTTCCTGCTCTCGGCGCCGACATAAGTTGCCATTTTTTCGAGTCAGGCGAGATATTCTTGTTATAGCAGTTTTTTTTTCTGCTATCGGCGCCGGCATAAGCTGCCATTTTCTCGACTCAGGCGAGAATCTAAACCTAAAATTTCGTGACACTCTTTATATCAGAGCAATTAAACCAACAATAATTTTAGAGGATCACATAACACAAGTGGGTTTCGTAATTGTTCCGTCATACAGCGTGTTCCTTGGAAGCTGGGTCGTTCGAATATGGGCCGAAGAAGAGAGCTGGTAAGCCTGTTATAATATTGTATCGTAAGCAACTTTACTGTATTTGCATTTTAATTTCTGAAATCCAAATGATATAGTAATTTGATATCTGACGACGATCCTTCTGTAACCGTCTGGCTTACATTTTCAGCTTGCAACGAGCTTCACTATTTGATATCTAAGAATGTATTTGTCTTGGTTGGAGCTGATGCCCCCATACTACCAAAATTTTGGAAGCAAAACAACCGTTACGAGGTAAGCTAGAATTTTCCATCCAGGAAGCTATGAATATGAGTCTTTTTTTTAAGTTTATATGTTATCTTCTAGTTAAACATGTTGTCTACTATCTATGCATAAACTACCAGTTATCCATTATTCATACATCAATTACCAGTTATACATGGATTAGTTATAAGTTATTGTTGATATTCTTTTTTTTTTAATTGTTTATTTAGAATTTGAAACTAAACCCTAAAAAGTACACTTATCTCATCCTCTTACAATTTAGAAAAAACATACTAATTAATCCATCCAAATTCTAAAAAAATAAATTTTTATACTAATAATGAATTATATGATACTTAGATATATTAAAGAGTTGTTACATTGAGTTGACCGCACGACTTAACTGATTAAAAGTAAAGAAATCTCAACCATCTTCAACGTTTAACTCTCTTTTTTGGCTTTTGTGCTACTCTGATTCCCTGTATTGTTTCTTATGATCTTAAGTCTCGACCATCTTCTACTTTTAACTCTCTTTTTTGGCTTTTGTGTTACTCTGATTCCCTGTATTGTTCCTTATGATCTTAAATCTCAGCCATCTTCTACTTTTAACTCTCTTTTTTGTCTATTGTGTTACTCTGATTCCCTGTATTGTTCCTTATGATCTTAAATCTCAAACATCTTCTACTTTTAACTCTCTTTTTTGGGTTTTGTGTTACTCTGATTCCCTGTTATTGTTCCTTATGATCTTAAATCTCAACCATCTTCAACTTTTAACTCTCTTTTTTCGCTTTTGTGTTACTCTGATTCCCTGTATTGTTCCTTATGATCTTATGCATGGACTCTCTATGATACGAATCTATTATTGAAATTCAACTCATAATTCATAATGAGATTGCTTTTTCAGGGATAATCATGCCTTTCATTCATTCAGTAGAATACCATTGCTTAGCTTTCAAAACATTTTGCCTCTAACTAGGGATTTGATATATCCAACTTCGTAATCAAGTTATTTCTTTCCATAATAATAATTTTTTAAATAGACAACTAATTATATCCAATTGTGCAAGGAGGCTATCTCATTTCCAAGCGAAAGTTTTTAAAATAGACAACTAATTATGTCCTATTTTGAAAGGAGGCTATCTCTTTTCTGAGCGAAAGTCCTCAATCAAAACTTTGCAAAATAGTAAGTAAATGGAGAAGTACTAAGCTTAATGAATGGATTTCATTTGCACAAAGGCATTCTAGTCTTTGTTCTTGGTATTTATACAAAGTGTGTTGATATTTATACAAAGTGTAATGAACGAGTTATAGTTGGACATGCCATATTAATTAGCCAAATCTCTGGTCTTTTATATCAAAAGATTGTTATTATCTTAGGGGATAAGGACAAGGTTCATTTTCACCATGTTTTGATATTTTGTTTAAATTATTTTGGAATATTTTTTTATAATATTATAAAATTATCTTAAAACAAACTTAGATTATTCATGCATATGTTAGTTTAAGTTTTTGTTTACTTCATCATTTTTAGAGAGATTGAGGTTATAGCCTTAAATAAGGACTATTTTTTGAGACCATATTTGCATCTTATCATAGTCACATTATTTTCATCAGTAACAATATATTGAGTGGGTTTAATAGTTAAAATGTCTTTACACCTTGGAGATCACATGATCAAATTTAGATGGGAGATGGATATGTATATTTCTATAGACTAAACAATCACATCACTACATAGAGGGGGTCCTTTCTCTCAAAAAGGTATCATACATCAATTTGGTATTTGGATAGGTTGTGATTGTAAATTAGACGATTATTATTATTATTATTATTAAAATTGTATTCTATGCTAATTTAAACATTAAAGGGGATGATTGTAATGTTTATGTACCTATTTCATTTCTCTTACCACATCGTTTCCCCAATATTAAGGGGAATTTCCTTGTTTGTGTCCTAACGTCTATCTCAATGGATGGTATTAGTGTTATGTTCACTAATATTATCTTGGTGGCATAACCCTTTAAGAGGAAACTTGTGGTTCTAGTGGATTCTGTTTAGACAGACTAAGTGGATGGTCTATAGTCACATGGGTGTTAGTCATAGGGTGTTCACCTTTTTTATCAATATCTTATTGTGTTCATTCATAAAGGGAGTTTTTCAAATTGTGAAAAATAAGGTCAATATATTGTAGATATTGGGAGGGATGTAGGGTATGGGGGTTTATATGTATTAGGGGGATGTAGGGTATGGAGGCTTTATAGTTATTAAGGGGGTATAAAAAGGGGTATCTAGTAAAAATAAGGTTTTTTAATTGGAACTATGTATTGGGAGGGGGGGAACAAAAGGATTTTGGGGGGTATAAAAAGGGGTATCTAGTAAAAAGGGGGGTTATTAGGGGGGTATAAAAAGGGGTATCTAGTAAAAATAAGGTTTTTTAATTGGAACTATGTATTGGGAGGGGGGGAACAAAAGGATTTTGGTGGGTATTTATAAATATCTAATGAAATTAGGGGTATTCTTTAATATCCCACAAATGCACATGTTATGGCATAGTTTCATTGAGAGAAGACCCTGTGTTGTTAGTGGGGGGCACTAGGGATGCCACACCTAGGGTTAGGGGCCATGTCTAAATCTATTCTAAGTCCTATATATTAGAGGTATAAACCTAATTTATATCATTCAGACAATTGATCATTTGATATTATCAATCTAGCTTTATGGCAGTGATGTCCTTGCATGTCAAACTTATGCATTATGTGTTTGTCTTTAATTACATGGTTATTATAATGAGGTAGGCTTATTATTAAGAAGTTGTTGTTTATTCCCCAACACCAACATGTACATGTGTGCTTCACCAAGGATCTATCCATATGGAGGCCTCACACTTTTATTTTTGTCTAATGACTTGTCTCAGTATACGTTAACACTCATAGGTTTAAGCCTTAGCAACTTGGATGAGGGATGTTACTCACATGGCATTGTGCATGTTCAAATATAAAGTAGACTTAGGTATAAAACATCTTTAACAATTACTGAACATGTCTCCCTTTTACTATATAAATCATCTCTTCTTTGGCTCAATGCATGCCATTTATGTAGCTTTTATGAATACAACCACACTTCAAGAATATGGATCCTAACTCTAGATGATTAATATATTGCATGTTTTGGTGACACAATCCCCATCATGCGTTTCCTATCATGGTTGCTCATCCTTAGTAATTATTTCCTCAATCACATTATCTAATCACTCCCTATTGCTAGAATTAAAATTTCTTAATACCTCAACAAGAATTTTGTATTTGTCCCATACCAATTCTTGGTTATTCTTTAAGGTACCACTTTCAATCGTCTATATGTTATTCTCTTTCATAGACAAAATTATTGCTTTAAATGAAATTTTAATTGTACATACCTATATCATACTTGGTTATCCTACACATATAGATTCTACCCATCACCTAAGGTATTAGTGCTCTCTCCTCTCTACATTAAGCTATGTTGTTAATATAACTCTATTGGGGTATATTTATATTTATGAATGTGGATACAACCTACTTTTATTTCCTAGTGTACATTAATGGCATAAGACACACCTTTAATAGATCCACAATGCTAGTTGTTATCACACAAACTAGCACCCCTAATAGTGCAAGGTCGTCACTAGGGTTTAACTAAGGGGAAATCTAGAAGTGTTGACACTATCACCTTAGAAACAAATTCTCTCACTTTAGTGTTTGGATAAAGACCCAATAGTAGGGGGGATTCTCTAATCACAACTAAGGTCCGAAGGTATGCTCTAAGGGAATGTGTTTTGAACTATGCAATCTTAAGTATTAGTTCATAGACAAATGCTTCAAAACTGACTTGAAATATTGATTACAAATTTAGATTTGGATTATTATGAATGCAAGGTTGATTTAGGGTTTTAGTGTAAATCCTTTAATGTTAGTTTTAACCCTTAATTTCCAAATTTGAAATGTGAAATGCTTGTTTTTATTAAATTGTAAAATTAACTAGTAAAGATGTTTATAACAAAAAAATATCCTAGCCTATCATATTATATAAACAGATGCCAAAAAATGTCTTAGGAATGATACAAGCAACTAGATTAAGATATAAAACTTAAACAAAACTTTAGTTTCTATTATGGCCTATCAACTTGATTTGTATTTGATGCTTCTTATATTGATATAAAATTGCATATTAGTTCTAGATATCATTATGGTAAGGAGAATTAGTATTTCAATGAGTTAATTACCACCCCAAAAGTGTACCATACTTGAAACCTATGTAATTTACTGTCACAAAAATTCTCCTATGATGTGAGTTAGACGAGGAAATATGATTTATGGAAGAAAAAAAATCCATGGACAATTAAATGAATGAATATGGATGCAATATAGGCTAAGAATGAACCAAACAACAAGTTCTAGATGTAACAATTAGATAAACCCTCTAGCTATTAATAGGAGTTATCAACTTGTATGTTGTTCAAGTATATTTGGGTTGATTTAAATATGCCAAAATCCATATTTAAATTCATGATGGAGAGCATAAGATAAATACTTAAATTATTTCTCAAAACAATCTCAAACTCAAAACTAAAATTGATTTAGCATTTACTATAGCAGATTTGCTAAAGAATAAAAAATTCAATCCAGGAAACAAAGTTCTGCTACAACCAAATTATTTGTCTCTAAAGATGCTTGAAGGAGGGGTAATGGAGGCCAAAATAGGGGTAGATCTAGGGTCAAATTTTGCTTGATCATTTATGGAATAAAGATCAATGAAATAACTCCTAAAACATGCTTGAAATTCTGTCCTAACTACAAATTCCTTAGGGATATGATAGCAAGCTAAATACTCATAAAAATCGAACAAGGAAAAATAAAAAGGATTAAGAGATGAAACAATGGACGCTAATTTCATGTATTTTGGAAACAAGAGAAATCCCATATCTACTAAAACAAAAATTAAAAGGGTTTAAAATTGAATTTTTTTTGGTTAAAAAACTAGGACTAGTGCCTAGCATTGAAGTTGGGAAAATGGGGTCAATCAAGGCTAGTAATGAGGGTTTAACAAACATCAAATATAGATAGGGATTGAGTGCCAATCCTATCAAATATTTGAAGTCTATATCTATCCTAGGATTTGAAAGGGAAAATGCCTAGGTGGTATTTTCATACTAATTTGGGTATAATGTTAATCATGCTTGGAATTCTAGGGAATACAATCAAGAACTGAAAAATACACCACCTATTCAACCATAAAAATAACAAACATTAACATATAAGGTAAGAGAAGATTACTTGTAATTATCCCAAGCTTGAAAACAATTGTTGATCCCATCAATAAACCATAGAGCATGTAAATTCTCCTCAATATAGTGCTAGCATCAAATCTATAAGCATTCACCATAATATCTAAACAAAAATTAAAGAGAGAAAGAGTTCTCCACAAGATTCTAACAAGTTTTACAAGGATATGAGGGTCTCTTATATAGGAATAGAGACTAGCTAACTTCTCAATAGAAAATGAATAAAATCATCCTCATGATATAGTTAAAATACCAAAACCCTAAGTACATTCCCAAGAGAAGGGAGGTGCACCACTTAAATAGGTGGAATAATACATGAAATATACAATAGGATCTCATTAAGGAATAACACTCCCATAGATCTAGTCAAAATCATAAATGATGGGTCCAAAACCAAAGGTTTTGACCGAAAAAATACTCCCAAGTGAAATAAACTCAACTAAATGTATGAGAAAGTGTGCATGTCACCCTCCATCTAAATGTTTGCAAGCATGTTGAAGGATCCTAAATAAAACGGTGGCATGTATGAGAACAATGGCTCTCGCAGTGTGACATCCCATCAAAAACCATCATAAATGTGCAAAAGACTCCTCTTTAATTCGAGAGATCGATTAATAAACATGTGCCATGCATTCCTAAGTGTCCAAGTGGATCAAACCCTAGAATGATCCATAAAAAATGCAACTAACTTCCAATAAATTTGGCACGTGTGGAAGGTTGTGTGAGGTGTCCCATACAAAGGAGACTAAAATATCACAGCTACTTAACTTGTGGCTGGTGAACACCGAAATATCACAAGTTAAGTGCCATGAACAAGTTATATGTTACTTGTTCTTCATGCTTAGTTGTAATCACCTATTGTCTATGCCTCAACTACCTGTTACCTTCTTTAGTTAATGTTAAATTTATCCAGATGTCACTACTCACTCTGGAAACCCTGAGATCTCAATGAATTTGAGTCTCTATAATCCAAATAAACAATAAAGACTTATAACAAAAAGTACTACCATATTTCTTAACACTTTAACTAATTAAACAACAATCACATAGATGAACTCACAATATACCCTGGAAATCCCAATGGAGAAAACCAACTATGATGGGGGCTTTCTTCTTTCTCGATCCTAGAGAAAAATAAGAAGAGGATAGATACAATCAAAAACTCAGAAGATGTAACTGAACCTTATGGGTAGAACCATAGATCTACAGCAACTGCTACTACTTCTCTTGGGAAGTGCGCCCTCTCTAAATGTTCATATATAGATATCTCTGGAGGTATGATTCAACTGATCTCAAGATGTAGTCCCACCCCTAAATCTCCCTTTCCCTGATTAGCTCTAACAATGTAGATCTGATGCAATCTTCCTTAGAGAATGCGACCCCTCTGTATGGAAGTACGCCCCTCTCTTAGTGAAGTCGCCCTTTCTCTATCTACTGATATCTCTCTATACATATGCTATCGTTTCTCTCAGTAGTGACAGATCTGTGCCTTTGATCAAGTGAGGACTGATCCAACTCATATCTCCTCACTCTCCCTCTCTGTAGATGTGCCTCCCTCTCTCTGAAAGTCACCCTCTCTGCATGCACAAGTCACTTCCCTCTCAAACTGGTCTCTCTCTGATAAGTATGCTGAGTAACCTCCATCGGTGACCTCCTAACTCCTTATAATAAATCTCTGTCCTATTAGGGTTTCCAAAACCCTAAAGTGAGTGCATGCAAAAATCTCACTTTTGCATGCTTTTTAATTAACAACTGTGCATGCATGAGGAAAATCACCCCGAAAGGTCTGCATGCATCCACTGCTGGATTCATGCCACTAGGTAGAGTGCATCTCACCCTCTACCACATCATGATGCCTATAATGCAAATGTACCTCCATGGAAGGAATCTAAATCATGGAGGACAACTTTCCTAGTTAACTTTTCAACAATTAAATGGGTTGTTTGTCAGTACTTGTTATACATGCATGAGCTATGAGTTATCCATGCATCAACTATCAATTATTTTATATATTTATTATATATATAATTGTTTATTTTGAATTTTGAACAACAACCATAAAATCAATCTGGACAGTACACTTGTCCCATCCTCCTTCAATCTAAGGAAAACATAGATGGTAGTCCACCCCAAATTCTAAGATATTAACACCTATCAGTGTAATAATGTCATTGATGGGGGAAAATATGTAATAACCTCTCCAATATTTTTTCCAAAAGTTAATAATTGGTCAACAAACTTTCCAACTCAACCACACTTTCTAGAAGTGTCATCAATATCTGATAAACAAGGGATGAAACCATCTCAATGTGCTCTAGGAACTCACATGTGCCTCCCAATATGTGGAGGACTACACTCCTCAAATGTGGCCTATTCATCATCAATACGACTCAATCCACGTGTTAGACCATGTAAAATATCTAGGGCACTATCTCTAGATGGTCCAAGCAATGTATCACTATGAGAATATTATAAAATACATAGAAAATACACATGAAAAGGTTAGCAAGTGCACTTTTCTAATAACTCAATGAATTTTTAATTTTTATATTAATCGTAGACTCCCCATGGTGTGACCATAATTAATCCTTTATAACATGTTAGACCTATAATACAAGGTGCATTTCCTAGGTTTTTAATAGAGGTGAGTGTGTTGGAGTGAATGTGGTATTGGGGAAAATTTGTTCATGAATTAGCCATCATAGAAATGTGAATGAGAATTAGGTCTACCCCTTATATTTCAAGATCTAGTGGTTAATGATTTTTCTTCCAAATGTGTACTTTAGATTTTATTTTGATAACATGGGACATAGGGGACCTAACTTATTATCAAGGGGACATTGCTCACATATACACCCATTTTTATAATTTATTTGCATCAACCTTAAAGTTTCTTTGAATGTTTACTTTGACTTAAAAATTCATATATGGGAATCGTATAGAGACCTTGGAACATAACATATGATAATTCAATTACAAGAGGGGACTTGATGGAAATGTGTGGAAAGGCTAGTGGAATGACATGGCATGGAAAATGGCTCGATAAAATTTATGAAATGACATGAAATGAATGCTACGCCTACTTAAATCCCTAGAAATACAGCCTATCTCATAAGGTGACACACTTATCTAAGGGACGATTATAACCACACCATGTTACATATTTATCTAGAAAACAACAATTTAAAGTACGTGAAATACTAAAGCGAAACATTAGTGACCCCCCTCATGGTCATGTCCCATATCGAAGAAGGCATTCCCCATGTGTTAGAAAGTATAGCATATGTCATAACATTGGCATCAACTGGAAAGTTAACATCAATATTTGGCACATGAAGTGGTGATTTGAGAAAGATGGAAGTGTCTCTACAAAAATATCCATGGGAAAACCATAGATCTCATATATGTAACTGATAGGTGAGATCAAAATCACAAGGCATCGATCGTCAAGTCACCCCCACATATCAGGGGGTGACACTAGTTATAACTTCCCTTTTTTGTTGGCTTGACAATTTATAATGGTTTCATAAGTCTAATTGGTTTCATGTAGGTTCATCGCCAATCTTCAAGATAACCTTTATTGCACTAAAACTACAGAGGTGCATCTACAACCTGGTAAGATAGAGATGTTGTCATGTTTGTCACATGAGTAATGCTTAGATCATCATATGTTTCCTTCGAAAAAATATAACACTTGTAGCAAATAATAATAGTAATGTTATATATTAGTGAATTTAGATATAAACATAAATAAAAATATATATCTATATATGAAAGAGTGAGATTGATATTACACAATACACCTAATATAAAAACATCTATATATGGAGATAAAAAGAGAGATAGTATTTCTATTTATGTTTTGCATTAAGATAATATTTCTATTTATTCTAATATATGAAATGCCCTAAGGGGGATTCCTAAGGAATTCCTTCATGGTAAAAATTAATAATGAACTATCATCCAGAGAGCTTATATGTAAATAAATAAAACAAACCAATTATAATTTATGATATTATACGCACGGACACTCGTAGACACCTGAGGTAAGCCTCTACCTCCCCGACAATGAAGCCAAAAAGGTTGGAAAAGAGAACAGGAGTAGAGATAAAGAATAAATGTCAAACCAAGGTAGTCCTCTACCTTCTCCGGGAACGACGCCAAAAATGTTATCACGTAACTTTTAGTTATCCCAAAAGGTGATCCTATCCAGGATGGTAGAGGTGTTGGACAACTAAAGAGGTGACCTAAGAGAGATTCGATTCTCAAGGATAAATTGTTGTCACGTTAATCGAGGCACTATTCACTTTAGATCAAGCAAATGCAAGACCAAGGGGAGACCCTAGATAGCTAATGAAGGCTAGCGAACCTACTCTAGACACTCTAGGGAAATGTGAAGATGAAGAGAGAGAGAGATAGAGAGTAAGTAGATCTAGATCTAGGGAAGACAAGTGACAAATGGAGTTAGGGCTTGGTTGAGGAGGCTTATGAAAGGGATAAATGCTCAACCATGAAATGAATATGCTCGACCCAAGTTAGATTTGATCCACAAATAAAAGATGATCTATGAACAACATATAAAAGAAAATAAATCAATGGACGGATCACAATTGAAAAACTCCCTTCAATATGAAAACGTCATTCCGAAGAGAAGATGGGGAAGCCCACAATCATCCCTCTAAGAAATTCATACCCCTACACAAGATGAATTCAGCCTCCCTCTGTAGATGTTGAAACCACCAGTAAATAAATTATATGTATAAAAGAAAATATTTACAGTCATGTACGAGAACATTCATCAAATCATGAGAAGTAGATCTGCAAAATTATATTTTATTCCAAGAGTTCAAGAGCCCAAAGGTCCCTTTACAATGAGGGGGTCTCTTCCTTAAATATAAATGAGAGAGACCAAAACCCTAACCTCTTTATGAATGAGTGGTGGATATAAAAAGATAAAATAATAACAATCGACGGCTAAGATGAGCCGAAGCAACAATACATGGATCAACTCACTAAAGAGAGGGGTGCACACTCACTAAGTGGCCTTAGGGGTCGCACCCCATGACAAATGACTAGTGACAAGTGTAGCAAGCAGATGGTGGGGCTAAGAGGTATTAATGTCCTTCACTAGCATCACCCCATGGCACAATGATAAAATATATGACTCAATAACATCTCAAAGTGACCAAGTGACCAAATCGTGGCCCCCTCAATAACAAAATAATAACCCAAAGAGTGTGTGGACCCCATGGAATGTTGTAAACTGTGTCGGAAGGTGTGGGATATATCATGAATGACCTCTAAAAAAAATCCTTCCAATTCCTTGCCTCATTTTCCCAAATCGATTTCCTCAATGACCATTTTATTCTATTTTTTATCCTTGGAAAATCACTTGTAAATCAATAAAATGACTGTAGCTCTCTGTCTGGTGATCCGAGCACAAATCTGATTACACCAAAGTCTCTGGGGGTATGGTAATATGGTAATAAAAAGTGTTGGACCCCATACTCCCTCCGTAGCGCCCTATGAGGACCAAATAAATATTCATCTATGCTGTCGGGCCATTTTATAATGGCAAATCTGCAACAAAGTGACAATCTGAGTGAAATATCGTCCGGAAGTGCCTATAACTGAAATATGAGTGTACCAGTGAATCAGAAGGTCCAAATGAACTAGAGATGAGTACTCATACATCCTATGGCTACCTGAATAATCATCTGTAGTCTCAACCATGCCCAGACAGATAAAAATAATGGTCTGTAAATAATATTAACTATAAAAATCCATCAAACCATCAAGTGAAACCTGTGTCTGCTACATGGAACCATCAAATGGGAATCAAAGGACCATAAATCGTCAACCTCGAACATCACTGGTCCAAATCATCTCAGATCCTATGTTTGACTTGGTCAAACTGACCAGGTCAAGACCGATCAAAATATGACCCAGGCTTGAAATTCCTGATGCTGCAAGTGAAAATGGATAAGGCATGCTCTTTTAATAATTCTAATAGCAAGACTTAAGGTATTAAGCATCATTTCACTAGCGGCTAAACAATAATCACATCAAATATAAGTTTAAAATAATCAATTATTCAAAACATAACCTCAAGAATATACTCATTTCATAGACGTGACCATTTTTCTAGCAAAGGGTGAGGGTGAAAAATGAAAATCTAGAATAAGGGGATGACTTTACTGACTCAACATTGTGATACTTTGGATAAGGGAAAATGAATATACACTTAAGCATATGTTGGATAATAAACACACAGGGAATGGCAGTGTCTCACAAATGGAATGAGTTGTTTAGAGAGGTGCTTATTCAACCTTTGTAAATGTCTACAACTCACATCCAAGCTGAATCCACCTCCATGAGGATATTTTCTAGAACCGTCGTAACAAGGTGCATAGCTAACCGTAACTTGAGTTTCTAGGGGACACTTAGAATTAGTTGTCCCTTACTCCATCTCACATCCCAACCCGTAGGCTCCGTGAGGTATTAATCATTACATTTAATCATGGCCATTAATATTTGGATTTAGCATACATTTAACCACTGCTTTTTAGGCCTTTAGGACCCTTTGGATTTTGCATGTGCTAAGAATCACAACTAATTGCAAATTTTATCCAGTGTGCTTTAACATTTCAATTTCCATATCCCTTTTTCATTGTGCTGAGAAGCACAACTTTAATTTTTTTTCATGGGATTGCACAAAATATAAGATAATAGTTTCCATATGCATGTAATGATGGTAGTACAATTTGCTTCAGGTTTAGCCAACACAACTCAGGAAACTAGGGGGATTATCCACAATCAGGACCAAACATCGGGGGTAACCGACCAGAGAGGTCAAGGCATCAAATCCAACTCACCTAAGCTCAGGAACCAAAACCAGTGGGTTCTCCTAACCTAGAAGGATCAAGGATTCGGTAAGTTCTGTTTCCAGCTCAAATTCGAGACACAAACTAATAGGGATGTTATCCAACACAGAGGAAAAAGTGGGGAGGTCCTCCATATCACTGGCTGAGGTGTAATTCAAGGTGAAAACCAAATATGGGAGAGAACGAATGGATGTGGAAAATGAAAGGTGATGCCAATGCTAGCAAGCCATAAATGGTGGGAATGACTATGTCCATACTACTAAGAGGGTAAAACCAATGAGTATAAACAAGAGCTTCTAATCCTGATTAATTAGATTATTTAGATAATCATTAAACAACCATGTCCATATCACATATATATATACCTCCAGATCATGACCACTATATACCAATTCAAGCTACTAATATGAGCAAAAGAGAAAAGCAATCATAACCAATGCACAACCAATAGTCACTGGAAACACTACTATTGTAAAAAATATGGGCACTACACTACTCTGTATGGAACAAAAGTGGTCACCTTGGTCATCAAATATGAGGTCATGAGGCTTAGTCTTGGCATAAGGTTCATCATGTCTGATATGGGGTTACTTTGATATGTGAGTGATCATCAAAAGTACTGCTCATCATAAACCGATCTCATCAAAATTGTGTAAAGACCCAGTTAAAAAATATACAAGGAATTGCTCTGCAATCATGGTATCTCGGCTATTATGGATGTGATAACAGGTACATGTTCCCATTATTTAGTGCATAATGCTAAGTGTTCATAAGGACTAGTTAATCCATTATGATTTTCTATATTATAATATATTCCTTCTCCAAATACGACTTCTAACAACTTTATGCACTATAACCAACCCTATATCTTCTCCTTATGGGTATCCCACCACCTAGTCAGAGTAGCTTTCATTCCTACATCTAGAGCTAATATTCTTTGTTGCTCAGACACCTTGATTTCAAAATCAGAGATGAAAACATCTATTTGGGAAACCCTTCATAAGTAGGTAGATCACATACCTTTTTCCAACCTAATGAAGTGATTTTGTAACATGGGAACACCTCCTCATGGACACTTCATGTAGCCTGTTCTACCAATTTTCTAATGCTTCCCCTAAGTTTGATGAGAACGAAATGATGCTTCACCAACTCAAGGTACCATCTTCTGTCAGATTTACATAATCATCCATTTTCAAAGTCATTTTATAAATATTTTCTAATCCTTCAACATTGTATTCCATGCAAACAGGTTCAACATACCTTGGATCCTCTAGATAATCCAAAGGCGCGACAACTATGATATTCTCTCCTTCCAATGTCATCAACCATTTCTTTATATTTATGATAGTCTGGTTTTCAATTGCCTAGTCGATTCCAAACAATGCAGGGTATGGGTTGGTATCATCCACTATCTCTATAACTTCGAAATCAATGTAACTTCGTAGTCCATATACTTCAACATGGACACCCACCATTCTCCTGAACATTATTACTTCATATTGATTGGATAATCTTAAATGGACTGGTGACCATACCAATTTGGGTTTTCCCATAGCTTCCCATGCCTGCCTAGTAATGACATTCACATCTGACCCAAGATCTAGAATAATAAAATCCATGTCTAAGTCCCCAACCTGTGCACTAAGTCACATTCTCTTCCCATTCTTACCTTCTTTCGCAAATTATTCAGAGCCCTATCCCGAGGGGTTTCTTTTTATATTTCATCAATTAAAATTTGCAACTCCCTTAAGGCATTTTCATCTTTAACTATGTCTAGACAATTTTTTAGAAAAAATTTCAGTGCACTTACCTTTCTCGTACTTCGTTTTGGAGCTATCTGGAAAAATCATGGTGGCATATCATATACAAGAACTTCGTCAAAGACAGGTGGTGGTGAATATGTCGATGGTCCCCTGTGTGTCATAGTAAATTATTTCCTTGCATCCACAAAAGTTTGTTTTACCTTCTAGACATCGAATGGTACTGTTCGTTGCATGGATGGCTTGATTCTAGAATCACATTGATTTCCTTGTAGACCTTTATTATCCCCTGTCAAAACTCCTCCTCTTATAACAACAACGACAATCGACTGCTCCTTTCTGGGCCCTATTTATATCTTCTAAACATTCTGGTTCTGGTTTTGATTTCTTTTTGCTTTCCATTTTCTATAAGTTGTGGGAAATATTCAATAGTGTGATCCAATGCCCTACAATAGGTACATATTGATCTTGGGTTTGGATAGTCTCTAGAAAAATGTCTTGGTTGTCCATAGTTGTAACAAATTACCTTTCCTCTACCTCAACCAAATCCTCCTCATATTCATCCCCATAAGCCACCCCTCTGTTGATTAAACTACGCAATACTCCCTTCACCTTGTTCCTCACCTTTCATTCTATAAGCACATGTTATTCGTTCCGTGAGTAGCTGATATGCTTGACAATATTTTTCATCATGACTGTCTGATCTACAAAATTTACAGAACAAGTTTTGTGGAGTACTTACAATTTTCCGCAGCAGGTAGCATTCCTCTGGTCAATTTCCCCTGATTTGACATATCCTACACCAGACCCCAACACCATGATTCAGCAGGTTAGGAGCTCTGACATCTATATAGTCCTAGATTGTTATACATTGGTCCTTAGAATGGCCCTCCTCTTTACACATGGTACACCAAATTTTTTCTCTTTTGTCTTTTCCTTTCTTGATATCTTGAGATTGTAATGATAAGTTTTCCAGCTGCGACTGGATTTGAGCCATACTCGCTCCATTTTCTCCAACAAGTGATGCTTCTAGTTTCATAGCTAGTTCAAGAGCCTTAGTCTACGATGCATTTTTTTGTTGCATTAGTGGTACTCAGATATGTGGAAACAAAGTGGCTATAAACCATTCCTTATGTTGAACATCCATCATTTGAAATCTAACACGAGCCATCAGTGTTTTGAACCTCTAGTCGAATTCCCAAATAGACTCAGTTGTTAACTGCTTGATCTCTTTGAGTTCAATAATACACTACGATTAAGCTTTTGGCTTCTTGGATATATCCTTTAATGCATCCCTAATCTCTTCTAAGGTATTTTATGGTTGTCCAATAGGTACTTTGGCAAACTTCATGAACCAATCTAAAGCACAACCTCTAAAAGTCATAATTAGTTGCACTCTTTTTACATTGTCATCCTACACTTGCTTGATAGTGCATATATCATCACACAAAAACCAATGTTGTTATGGATCCTCTGACCCATTCCCATGAAAAAATTGTAACTTCGTATCATCCCCGACCATCCTGCTTCCAAGGGGTACTAACTAACTTAGAACTAAAGAACCAACATTTGGAATTGTGCTACTAGTTGAAGTATTGTCTTGAATACCACTACTATTACCTGCTTGTATAGAATTATAAGAACTGGTATCTCTTAACTCAGTTACTGAAGATACTGTTATCACACAACGTGTAGTTGTCCCAAAAGGCGATCCTATCCAGGATGGTAGAGGCGTTGGACAACTAAAGAGGTGACCCAATAGATGCCACGATTCCCAATGAATTGGTTGTCACACTAACCGACGCACTCTTCACTTTATATCTAGCCTAAGCAAGACCAAGGGGGAGACCCTAGCTAACCAATGAAGGATATCGAACCTACTCAATACCTCCTAGGGAAATGTGAAGATGAAATAGGAGAATATCAAGAGTAAATGGATCTAGATCTAGGATGGATAACTGGACCCAAGGAGTCAGGGCTTGGTTAAATAGGATTATAGAATGGAAAAATGTTCAGCCAAGGAAATATTAAGCCACTTATAGGTTTAGATTAGTATATCTAGATAGATCTAATGCCAAATAGAAAGATCCAAGTGGGGCCCACCCTTAAAATGTGGAAAATGGTAAAATTGAGGTCCACAAGGTGGAGATCAAGGTGAAATGGCACTAGATGGGTTTCTACTCAATGGATTTATGGATTTGATGAGGAACAGGCAATACCCACGTGATGGATCTAGAAAAATCCCACCTACCCAACAAGTGCGACCTCCCTTGGAGAGGCCCAATGCCTTAGATTACAAGGTAAATGAAGTTGGATTCCCACCAAACTTTAGATCCAAGGTTGATTAATTATTATTGAAGTGGGTTTTAATTATTAAGCTTAAGCAATCGCTAGATCTCACCGGATCTTAAAAAATAAAAAATGAGGGTTTTGAGATATGAGGGTTTGACGTGACCAATGGGTGAAACACATGAAAATGGATACATACCTTGTAGATCTTACCTCAAATGCTTGTGCCTACCTTATACATCGATGATCCTTGCATTTAGTTACAATTCCAAGCTATATCCAAGTGATTCCAAGAAAATTGTCCAAGTCCAAGGAGGAAAAACGTCATACTTCACTTGCAAAACAAACTACAAAATGTGAGATTTGATCCATAGATAAGCAATATATAAGCATGGCATATCAAAAGAAGTAAATAAATGGACAATGCACAATTGAAAAACTCCCTTCAAGATCAAAACATCTTTCCTAAGGGGGATGTGAGAAACCCCTACAATCTTCCCTCCAATCAATTCGCACCCCCGCAACAGTTCAAATCGACCTCCTTTTGTAGCTGTTGAAATCACTTGTAGACAACTTAGATGTGTAAATAAAAATATGTATAATCATGTACAAGAGAATCCAACAAAGCATGAGAAGCAGATATGCAAAAATAGTATTTATTCCAGTATTTCTAGATCCCAAAGGTGCCTTTACAATAGGGGCCTCTTCCTTAAATAGGAGGAGAGAGACCAAAACCCTAAACACTTTATGAACGAGTGGTTGAGATCAAAATATAAATACAATGCAATCAACATCTAAGATGATCCGGTACAATATAACATGGATCCACTCACGTGAGGGGGTGCACACTCACTAAAAGAAGTCCTAGGGGGGGTGCGCACCACATCAAAGAGACTAAGACAAGTGTGTACCACATAAGATGACAAGGACAAGTGACTAGGAGCACATGGTGGGACTAGGATTATTTATTATCATTCACTATGATCACCCCATGGCACAATGATATAACATATGGCTCAAAAACATTTCCAAGTGACTAAATGATCAAATCGTGGCCCCCTCAACTGAGAGAAGAATGCATCAAATAACAACTCAGAGAGTGTGTGGAACCCACTGAATGTTGCAAGATGAACTGGAAGGAGTGGGATACATCACATATGAACTCTGAACAAACCTCATGCCAAAACCTTGCCTCAATAGCCCAAATCGATTTCCTCAATGACCTTTTTATCCCATTTTTATCCCACCTGAAAACAACCAAAATGCCTTTAAATCATTGTCTGGTGGTTGGGCACAAAATATGATTGTACCATCATGTCTGGAGAGGGGGTAATATGGTAATAACAAGTGGCTAGACCACCCCTCTCCTTTGTAGATCCATAGGAAAACAAGCAAGATCAATGCAACTGCTGGACATGACATTTCTGCATGGCAAAACTGGCCATAAGTGGAAATATGCCTCTAACATTATTGAGAGTGCCTGAAATTGAAAAATGAGTGTCTAAATGGACTCAAAAGGTCCAAATCTACTAGATATGGGTACCCATACACCCTATGGTAACCTGTAAGATCATCTGTAGCCTCAGCCATACCCGAACAATAATAAAATAAATTATTTGAGAATAATAATAACCATAAAAAGGTGCATCAATCATCATCTGAAACCTGTGTCCACTGTATTGATTCATCAAAGGTGTATAAAAATACCATATATCATCATCATACATCATCACTGGTACAACTCATCATGGATCCCAAGGTTGACCTAGTCAAACTAGGTTTGACCAGGTCAAGACTGATCAAAATATGACCTAAGCTAGAAAATCCTGCTGCTGCAAGTGCAAATGGTTAAGACATGCTATTTTAATCATTCCCATAGCAATACTTAAAGTATTAAGCATCATTTCACTGGCAATTAATAGATAATAACATAAAATATAAATTCAAATATTCATTTACTTACAGAAGAGCCTTAAGGATATACTCATTTTGTAGACATGATCAATTTGATAGCAAAGGGAGAAGGTGAAGAATGCAAGGCTAGGACAAGGGGATGACTAAGATGACTCAACACTACGATACTTTGGATAAGGGAAAAGGGAATACACACTTAAGCATATGTCAGATAATAAACACACAGGGAATGGCAGTGTCTCACAAATGGAATAAGTTGTTTAGAGGAGTGCTTGTTCAATCTTGGAAAATGTTTACAAATCCCATCATTACATTTCATTTCCTTGGCCAACAGTCTTTGGATTTAGCATATATTTAACCATTTTTTTCTTTAGGCCTATATGACCCTTTTGCGGATTTCACATGTGCTTAGAAGCACACATACTAAAGCTTTCATCCAGGGTGATTTTAGTTTCCAATTCATTTCATTTCATAACCCTTTTTGGGATTTTTAATGTGCTTAGAAGCACAACTACTAAAGCTTTCATACAGGGTGTTTATTCATTTAAGTTTCCATAAATTATGGTAGTATAATTTGCTTCAAGTTTTAGCCAACACAACTTAGGAAACTAGGGAAACTCTCTAAAATCAAGACCAAACATCGAGGAAAACGACTAGAGTGATCAAGGTATCAAATCCAACTCACCAAAGGGTAATTTATGTTGCCAAATCAGAGCTGAGACACAAACTAACAGGGATGCTATCCAACACAGAGGCAAAAGTGGGGAAGTCCTCCATATCACAGGTTGAGGTGTAAGTCAAGGTAAAATACAAAAGTGGGAAATATAATGGATGGATTGGGAAAGTGAAAGTGATTCCTAAGCTAGCAATCCATAAAAGGTGGGAATGATCATGTCCACACTCCTAAGAGGGTAAAACCAACGAGTATAAAACAAGAGCTTCTAAGTGTAAGTGATACAACCATTTAGATAATCAATAACAACCACACTCATTTTATATAGATATACTTCCAGATCATGATTACTATATACTAAGTCAAGCTATCAAAATGACCAAAAGAGCAAGATAATAAAACCAATGCACATCATATACCTGCTGGGCCATATACATGTATCTACTATATGGATCACCTGTAACCAATGAAACACTGTTGTTGATACTCTAGGCACTACACTGCTATGTATGGGATAAAAGGTCATCTCAGTCATCAAATCCGAGGTCAAGAGGCTCATTCATGGAATAAGGTCTACTTCTCATTTCACTGCAGTGTTCACTGTAATTCATCTTTTATGCTAATTCTTTCTCTGTGAGGTAATCCCCGGCTCTATGATTTGTTGTGAATTTCACACATATTATCTACACTTGGCAGAGTTTGCATATAACAATGGGAATAAAAAATCATTAATAATGAGTCCATTTGAATCTTTGTATGGCAAAAGGTGTAAGACACAAGTGAGTTGGGACAATCCAGTGAACAAAATTGTGCTTAGGCCATAAATGCTCAAGGAAATGAAACAAGAGGTTGCAAATATTAGGAAAAATTTGAAGGCAACCCAATATAGAAAGAAAATTTATGAACATAAGAATAGAGTGCATAGGGAATTTAATGTTGGGGATCATGTTTACCTCTGAATGAGGACAAGGAAGAGTTCTTGAAGCTGGAAGTTGTTCCAAGATACCACCAATATATTTTGGGCCAGTTGAAGTGCTTGAGAGAATAAGGTCAGTTGCATATAGAATTGCATTTCTTTTTAACACTAAAGCTCATAATTATTTCATGTTTATTTGCTTAAGAAATATGTACATGATCCTAACCATGTGATTGAATGGGATGTAATCCATGTGGAAATCAAGTTATATTTCCAAACAGATCCCTTATCCATTCTCGAAAATAAAGTAACATTGATTTGGAACCAAGACATCATAGAGGTAAAGGTGCAATGGAATCACTTTGGCCCCAATGAGGCTACATGAGAGTTGGATTATTCCATGAGAGAGTCATATCCATTTTTGTACTAATTTTGACGAAACACCAAAGACAATGTTATTCCAAGGGGGGGAGGGAGAGACTATAATACCCCTATCTTTGTCCCTTGGAATTTATTAAATCAAATTATGAAAATGATGTAGATATGTTAGTATGGATTTCTAGTGTAGAGATCAAGGACAAGGCCTGACTAGTGAATATGACTAGGCATGTATAATGTAAATATTTCCATGTGGTTTGCTTGTGTTTATGAATCAAAATCTATGTAAATATTATGTTGAAAATAATACAATGATCCAACATGGTTATGTAAAGATCACTAGAGGGAGTATGATTCCACTAGAGGGGAAGAAGAAAGGAGGGTAATATGGGAGATTAAATCCTCTATTTCCAAGTGACAACCTTAGGACTCATCAATTTGCTTCCATGTTCCTTAAATGAGACAATTACTTCATTTTGAATTATTAAATCCAATCATTGAATGCATATGTGACGTTGTTCGGAAAAGTCTTCTCAGGTAGTTATGGAAGAATGGGATGAATATACTTCTATGACAAATGTAAGAGTCCTTTATTCTATGGTTAGAAGTAATTTCAATTGTATTTTTGACATCCATTCATCTCCTTTGGGGTCTATCACTCATTCTCCTTGCAAAACTTTTACACTACATAAATATTTTCATATTGTTCTCTCCATTACCAATGACTAGACTGTGAACATAACCATAACTTAGAATTGTGAAGGAAAAATTGCAAGCATTAGAGGGAATAGGATGGTTGTAGGTGAGCATAGAGGCTAAGAAAGATATGAATCTTTACCCATTGTGTATTTTCTAATCTTCAATGCTTGAGAATCCATGAATTGATGTAATAAGAGGTTCTCCAAGAGCATACAACATGTTAGAATCTTTTTGCACACACTAATAAGTTCTTTAAGGGTTGGATTCCTTGATAGAACTGTGTATCAGTGAAGGGAATCCCTTCCTTGTGTTGTCTAAGGAAGTAGAAGAGTGTGCCATGGATGGGATGTCTAATTGACATTTCTATAATTGCTCAATGGTGAGAAGTTTGGATAAGCATGAGAAAAAATGGTTTTTTGGATATAAGAGAGAGAGAGAGAGAGAGGCGTGTCGGTTCTTCATTAGCATTTGTGGTCTCATAACTTGGCTTGGGGGTAATATCAACAATTGATACCTATGGCTTGAGGGTAATATCAACAATTGATACCTATGGCTTGGTGGAAAATCATTCTTACACAACTAGTTGTTTGGATATTTTTTGTTAAAATATAAGTAATCTCTTTGTCTATGAATGTGAAATGAATTTATTTACTTCATGTGATAAGTATGCTTGTTTATGCATGATGTGTGTGTGTGTAAAGTTATTTTTATATTTTTTTTTCTTACATTCATTCACTTCACATGTATTTCTTAGTTATGATTTCGAATAATGGCCCATAGGACAAAATTTATAAGCATGGAATTTTTTAATTATTGGAATACCCAGTTAATGGAGCAGATAATAAAGGACCAACATAAGCCAATAGATATAAGTGTGATATGCCATTTCATTAATATGATATAGACATAAATACAAGAAGTATGACTCTCGATGACTCTTCTTATTCATTGTGACTCTTCGTTTTCTTTTTTCACATGAATAGAAGTTAATAATACAAAATACCATAACCCTAACAAATTAGGTTTCCAATGACCCCCCCCCACCTAATATGAAGGGGTGTATGTGATTCTAAGCAGAGAGTTGAAAATTGTAAGTGGACAACTGCCAAACGTTCAACATTTCCTATTTGAAAATATTATCATTTTCCAAATAATTTATCTAGAAGCTAGTGTCTTCTTCTAATAGAAGGTAAATTATAAAATTGTTCGTTTTTGGATGACCACAAACCAAATTTCTAGTAGAAGTTGACGTCTTCTGCAAAATAGTGGTTTAAGGATGACCACAAACTCTGGAACCTGGCACTAACTCTAGTTTTGGCTCAACATTTCCCTATGGAACTTGGCTCTAACTCATGTTTTGGCTCAGTGGTTCCCTGTGGAAAATGGTGGCTTAGGATGACTACAAACATATGTCTAGCAAAAGTTGTAAGTCTTCTACTAAATGGTAGTTTAAGGAAGACCATAAACCAAATCATGATTTATTGAACATGGCTCTAAATTTGGCTATGGATACAGATCTAACTCTGGCTAGCTGGCTCTATCTCAAGGATTTGGTTGATATCATAAGTTATGACTACGAGGCTAGATCTAGAGTCAGGTTCACTTATTCCCACTCAATTGATAGGACTTCAAAATTGAAATCCCGACTATCAATCAATCCATCTGCAAAAAAAAATCCTGAAAATGAGTGATGTCAAAATCATCAAAACTATTTCCTAAATCCAAAGTCCATCATCATCCTAAATAAGGTAGACTTCAAAAATTGAAGTATGGCAATCATCACTATGTTCCCCCCTGTCAACTAAAAGAGGAGAATTATGGGACCAAAAAATCGATTCTCAATCATTAAATATACTCCCCATGAAGGTGGAAAAGGGTAATCACGTTATTTTTGAGTGTATTCTAAATACTTGATCTGCAACTCAAAGGACAACCTCAAGTGGGTCCTGATCTTTCTCTAAAATCAACAAGTCAAAAACACTCAAAACCATCCACTATAGAAACCACTCCTTGTAAACATGGTTGAACCTATGTGTGCACCCTTTGAAAAGATCACCTTAATAACTTGGCTTCCAAAATCCAATGCCACGTCCCTAAACATTCAAAATGTATCTATTTCCTATGATCCTTCTTTCTCTTTTGGCACCTTTTATACAGGTGATTGGTCTTCCCACAAAAAATACATGGGTGAAGATAAAAACAAGTTAACTCATGATGGCCAACTCAATGATAATTTCGACATTGTACATGTTTATTTTTCAACTGAGTATCATCAATTGCATCATCATCACTCTGATCATTCTTAGCTGTATCACCATCATGTACATGTTCCTTACTATTACCCTCAAGTTTTTTCTTTTGATCAATATCATATAAAAATACTCCACTCATGAATATGATTGGTTTTATATAATCGGTAACATGGAAAAATTGATCATGATCATTTTCATATCCTAAGCCATATATATTTAGTTTTAAGAGAAGCTCTTCCCAAGGTTTAATAGTCTTACTTGCGTCCCAAAAATTATCAATATGTTTATCTGTCATGATGTCATTATATCACTTTTCAGTGACTTCATCTTCAATTTTCTTAAGTTCCTTATTTATCTTAGAGTATTCATATGTTATCTTGGTGTCTTAATGCAATGCATCTTCATCAAATTCCCTGATTTGATTTAGAATGGGAATATGCTTGATGCCATATTTTTCACTGTTGAAAATAGGTAATCTGAAATTAGAATGTCGATCTTATAGGATACTCAATTCATTAGATAAATACCTATTTTGAGTTTTGAACATATCAACTTCCTTGTGCATGACTTGTAAGTAGGTAATAACTATACTAAGATTTTCTTATTCATAGAAGTTGTAGATCCCAAAGTTGCGTTGAGCAATGTTAGTGTAGCAGATGAAAGAGTTCTTCAATTCTATCCATTTAAAGAATGAAGTATACCTAAAATGGTTTCTTGTAACTCCACCCTTTAATAATCAAACTCAACAAAAAGAAATACTAGACTCAGAAGATGAAGGGGCATCAAATACAACCGAGAATGTACTCATTTACAAATTTGCTTCAATATGATTTTCTTTAGTTTTGACACCTACAAAATAAATATTGCATGTATCAAAATACAATTACATTTACAAGAAATACTATTTGCAAGTTATAATAAATGTTGAAATTGAATTTGACTTGAATGTGTTGCCGATGCTTTAAGTAATTTGATTTGCAAGTTGGATGATGCTTCAATGTGATTGAATTCCATAGGATGCTTTGATTATGAACGTTGTTGTGATGCCAAGCTAGAGGATGAGCTATATTTGCTTCATGATCACATAATCTATCTTGCACAACTAAGCTTGGATGAAAACATTCTCAAGTGATGGCCACAACCCTCAAACAATGTCAAAACCATGAAATATCACTGAAATCTAACTTATCCAAATTCTGGATAGTTCTCTTTGACAATAGAGACAAGAGATTGCATCTTTATTGGAAAAATCACTTCAAGATCTACTCAAACTACAAACTACATATAACTCAAATTGCAAAATCCACTCAACCAATATGGTCAACAATATTTACTCAACAACCAAGAAACCTCATCTTTTTGAAACAGTTAACGAATTGTTATTCCTTGCAAATTATTTATCAAAATAGTATCTTTGATCAAAGGAAGGACAAATATTAACCATTACTTTATTCTAGAATTAAATTGTCAACAACCACAACCTATGCAGTAGGTATCTATGTTGACCAAAGGAGTACTGGACTTCTTTCTCCTTCTCATGCTAGAATTTTTCCTCTAACTCTATGTGTGCTATGTCTCTTATTTATTATTGGTTAATGATGAGTAATGAGTAACTGCAATGCCCATATTGAATAAATCATGAAGGAAAATAAACAAGAAGATGGAAGCATACTTGCAGAGAAATTAACATCCAATCCAACACCCTAATTGAAAGGCATGTAATTAAAAGTAGACCAATATTACAACGACAAGTAGACAAGTGCACAACATGGTTGAAATATTGCATTCCCATATGGCTTAGAGTCTATGCTGAAGTGTCATATTACACATGGATGTTACAAGCACCACAAATAGAGTGTAGTTGAGGCACATCTAGCCCACTTCACACCACCAAAACTTGAGCACATGAAATCTTGGAAAAATGAAATGGGTAGGCATAATATGAGATATAAAATATTTCATAGATGGGTGAAACAGATAATGAAAAAATTCAAAATCCATCAATTGGTGGAAATCAACTGATGTGTGTGATGTCTCAAAATTGAGGATGGTTGGAAAACACAACATTCATAAATTTGTATTAATTACATGAAGAAAGCATCCCAAGAAAGGAAAACACATGCAACTGAGTGTAACAAGTTAGCAAAGAAAGAGAATAAATGCAGGAGAAGAGTTATGGGAGTTATCAAACACCATATAAAACTCTATAAATCTCTTCAAAGTAAGTGCAATAAGAATTCATGGACACAAGTGAGGAAACATTGAATGGGTTGTTCACCAGGGTGAAATATCAAATATCCCAATGCATTTAAAAAAATCTCATATAGAATAGAAACTTATCAATTTTTTTTGAAGAAAACATGGAAATGTTTGATATCCATGGGGGTGGAGATCCTCTAGAATGGAGATGATACGATGACTAATCATGCAATAGCACTGAGTTAGTTTTTTGTAGTGGTAGGTTAAACTATATAGAAGTAACTCTAAAGGTAGCATGGGTAACACAAAGGTGGTGTATAAAGAGGTAACACACTAGGGTTTTGATTCAATTTTGGTGTTAATTATTATAGTGAAATAACACATAGATATAGACTGATCATCCATAGTAGGGTTAGGATTTACAGATTTAGTGCACAAACATATCAAAGGAGACAATAATATGTAGTTCTAACTCACTCAGTCAAAATGAATGGTTGGAGTATCCTTAAGGAAATCATGGAATTATAAAAAAATGAGGGATCTGATACCACTAATGGAATTCCTAGGTAATGGTGTGGATAAGCAAGGACCAGCATAGACCAATGGAGATAAGTGTGAGATGCCATTCCATTATGACACATATAAATACATGAAGTATGACCCTTGGTTTCATATTCCAACTAGTCTCTTGGACTCTCGATGAATCTTCATATTCGTTGTGACTCTTCATATTATTTTTTCACATGAATAGTAGTAAATAATACAAAATACCAAAACCCTTACTACAATTATTACCTACTTACAAGTCATGCATAGTAAAGTTGATATGTTCAAAACTCAAAACATGTCATTATCTAATGAATTGATTCAACTCCTTCAACATCAACATTTTGATTATGGATTACTTATTGTCAATAGTGAAAAAGAGGGAATCAAGCATATTCTCATTCTAAATCAAATCAGGGAAATTGATGAAGATGCACTACATGAGGACACTAGGATAACAAATGAAGACCCTAAGGTAAATAAATAACTTAACAAAACTGAAGATGAAGTCATTGAAAAGTTAGATAATGACATCATAATAGATAAATATAAGGACTAATTTTAAGATGCAACTAAGATTGTTAGACCTTGGGAAGATCTTCTCTTAAAAATAAATCAATATGGCTAAGGGTATGAAAAGGATCATGATAAACTTTTTAATATCATAATCAATATATCATCGATTAGGATATTAAAAATGTTATCATGATCCTTTTCATACCCTAAGACATATCAAATTCTTTTTAAGAGAAGATCTTCCCAAGGTCTAAAAATATTACCTGCATCTATCAATTAGGATATGAAAAAGGTTATCATGATCATTTTCATATCCTAATCCATATAAATTTATTTGTAAGAGGATCTCTTCCCAATATCTAGCAATCTTAGTTGCATCCTAAAACTCGTCCTTATATTTATCTGTCATGATGTCATTATCTGGATTTTCAATGACTTCATCTTCAATTTTGTTAAGTTCCTTATTTACCTTAGGGTTTTCATCTGTTGTCTTAGTATTTTCATGGAGTGCATCTTCATCACATTCCCCGATTTGATTCAAAACAAGGATATGCTTGATGCCCTCTTTTTCACTATTGATAATATGTAATCCAAAATCAAAATGTCGTTGTCATAGGGGACTCGATTAATTAGATAATGACCTATTTTGAGTTTTGAACATATCAACTTTCCTATACATGACTTGCAAGCATGTAATAACTGTAGTAAGAGTTCTCTTATTCATACAAATTATCAATCCTGAAATTGTGTTGAGCCCTGATAGCCTGGCTTGGGGGTGATATCAACAATTGGTACCTATGGTTGGGTGGAAATTTTCTCTTACAAAACCAATTATTTGGATATACTCCATTAAAATATAAGTATTCTATTTTTCTATGAATGTGAAATGAATGCATTTACTTCTTGCAATAAATATGCTTATTTATGCATGATGTGTTTGTGGATATAGTGTTGGAATATTAACCAATACTAAGAGAGGGAGTGAATCAGTATTGGCCACTTTTTACCATTTTAAACTTTAATATCATATGTAAAAATTAATCATTAACAATAACATTCATCATCACATAAACCATACACGATACACAAGAGATTTTACGTGGAAACCCAAATGCAAGAAACCATAGAATGCTTTTCTTATATAATATAAAGATTGCATTCAATTGATTTACCAACTCCAACTAGAAGTAGGATACAACCTACTTGTTTTATCAAGTCCAACTAAAAGGAGGCTACAACCCCCTTGTTTTACCATAGGCTCCAACCTGGAAGGAGGCTACAACCCCTTGCCCTGGCCCCATCATGCCACCCTAATATTAATAAGAGAATTAAACTATCACTGTCATTGTATCTGTCAACCTATACTTGTATCACTGTCTCTGTCAACCTGTACGCATATCAATGTCTTTGTCAACTTGTATCACTATCTCTGTTAACCTGTACCTATATCAATGTCCTTGTCCCTGTCTCTATGTCAACTTGTATCATGCCTCAAATCTATCTTTCTAAGAATTCCCCAAAACAATCATCCATCGATTTCATTTGCATCTTCAAACTTTTACATCATAGACATTTCCAAACCCTAGTATATTCCAAGATAATCACCATGATATATGCCACAATCATCACCATAATCACCATAACATATCTATGCAATATCACCAAACAAAAGGATCTAACACATACACAAGATCCATACCATTTTCAAGACAATAAGATGGGCCCTAGTCCATGAGAGGCATGTGTCATCATAAGAGAATCCCATAAGAAATAACCATACCTTTACAAGATGAAGAAATAAGAAATAAAACTTTCACCAAAATAAACCCTAGGTCATCTCATCACATATCCCTTCCAATAATATTTCCAACGAGCCAAGAAGTTCATAATTATGATATCATATGAGAAAGTTATGCCAATTTTACAAATCTTCACCAAAGAACAAAAATGATCCCAAAACTTTCCACACTAGCTCCTCCACAAAAATTCGTACTCTTTTCTCCAAGAGTTGCACAATTTAGAAGAGAGATGATGAACTGATAAGTTTCAACTCCTATTTATACCCTCCAAGATTCCTTTAGTTTGCTTTAGGGCTGATGTTTCACTTATCCTTAAATTTATGATCTCCATATTTTAAGGGTTACTTGAATGGGTCAATACCCCACTTCAAGGATTCATCATGGAACTTTAAATCGCCTTCATGATCACTTCATATCTTCACCAAAGGGGCTTTGGGGACTATCCTCATCATACTTAGTGGACACATCATTATTCCTTTCAGGTTTTCTTTCCTCTTTATGTGGACCCATTGTCAATACTTTAGGGTTATGTGGACCCATCATCAATATTTTGGGGAATTCTTCATACTTCACACCAATATTTATTTGGACCAAATTTAGGGGATCTTTAGTTCCTTCTTCATCATGGGTCATGTGACCGCAACATCATGGTCATGTGGAACCAACACCATTATTCTAGTGGTTTTTTCACCTTTCTCACCAACATTGCTTAGGGGAAACCTTGGGGACTTCTTTAGCGTTTTGCCCCATATGTGTACAACCCAAAGTGTCTTCCTATGAGGACCATGCTTAAATCTACGCCATAAGGGGATGACTTTGGAGTTATATACAGTAGGAATTTGACATCAATGACAACCTTATTCAACAATCTCCCCATTTGTCATTGATGGAAACCATCATACTCCCCCTAGGACATTTCCCTGTTTAACATAAATAAAAAAGGGTAACTCACCCTATCAATATCCCTTTTCTTTAGGGTTGCTCCCCTTGAACTAATGCTTCTTTGATGGTGCTCAATAGTATTTCACCTTTCTTTTCTGTCTTCTTATTCTTCTCTTCCTTGTTATTGTCCTTAGATATTTTTTGCATGGTTTCAATACTCTTTCTCTCTACTTTATTTAGGATGTATACATTATTAGGCCTTCATGTAGTTGTCACAACCAATCTTAAAAAATTTCTCTAATTTTACATCTTCAGGATTCAAATGTGAGATTGTATCCATAATCACACATTTTTCTAACATTGAGGAGATTATGCTTCAAATATTCAACAAGTAAAACATTTTTTTCTTTTATATTTTAATTTCCAAGACTCACTACACCTCTCCCAAGTATCTTGACATAGGAGTCATTTCCAAAAGCAACACTACCACTATTTCTTTTGTTTAAGCTGATTTGTTCTGGTCCCCAGTCATGTGTTGAGCACCTATTGTCTATGTACCACTCATTTTCTTTTTCCTCAACAAGCAAATCTAGTCCACAATCTTTCTTGCATGAATTCTTTTCTTTTCCCATATTGTAGTCGGTTCCTCTTTCCTTATGATGGGAGCATCTTTCTGTAATCATCTGCCTTGTGACAAATATTATTGCATTTGTAGCATACAATGTTTTTATCCATCAGTGGATCAAATGGATTATAATTTCTGTTAACAATGCCATGAACATTTCCAGATATAAAAAGGGTATTATAAAATAATATAGCACCTCACTTCATTACATTCCAGTGTGATTTAAAAGAAAAAGCACACTTGAAGGGAAATATATTACAATTTATATTGTTTCTATGGAATATAAAAAGTATATCAATGTTGAATTTATTAATAAGTTAGTGATTCTTGAGTCAAATATAGTTGAAATGCTAGACATTTTGTATACGATTCCATATGAAATAAGTGATTCACAATTGAACATTGGAGGGTATACTTTCATATAACAATTCATTGTTAGGTCCTTGTGGAAAGACGATGGTGACATAATTATGGGTTCACCCTAGATGAAATATTGGGATCTTGGGAGCTTTCATTTTAAACCTGAAGAATAAGTTCTTGACATTGTCATATAATCTGAAGCAGAAGATAACTTTGCAGGATGGTACAATGAAGTCGATAGCACCCTCATCAGAATACCTTGCAGATATATCAAATATGATCCTTTAGGATGATCAAAAGTTAATACAAAATATGGGAAAATAATTTGGAAATGTTGTTACTAAAAAAGACGAAAAAATTTCTTGCCTAAAAGATCATAGTCAAAAATAAAATTGTACAAATACAAAATTTAAAGGATAAGATGTAACACAATCATAAGTTATAATATGTGAATCAATATCTTAAGATGAAAATAATAGAGAAGGATGAAGAAAATTCTTCCCTAAAGAACCTTGATAAAAAAATTGTTTGCACAAATCAAAAGATTGAAGGAGGAGAAGTTAGAGAATCAAAAAATTAAATTTGAAAACGTAAATAATGATGATAAAAATTTTCACCTTAGGAAGCATAATCAAGATTTACTTACACAAATTAAGAAAATTAAGAATGATAAGAATCCACTACAAGAAAATATAGTACAACTTACCCACAAGGAATCAAGGGTAGACAATGAAAAAATGGTTGACCCAATTATAATAGAGGATCCATCAAATGTTAAAAATTGAAATGTCAGGAAAAATGAACAAATATAGATCCAATCAATGTCAAAATTAAAAAAAGATGTTGATATTGAAATAACGTCGACCAATAAATCGTAAAAATATTCAAAAGACAAATGTTCCATGAATTATAATATTTAAAATTCAAGGATTCCTTATTGTTATCCAAATCACAAGGATTTCGATGACCAATAACAAAATCAACATGAGTATAGACAACCATATTCATACATATAAGAGAATCATAATTTCAAAGAAGGACATAATCAACACAATGTTTTGAAGTATAATATAAGAAGTTTTGTGCAGATAACTATTCCAAACAAAATCAAGATAAAATTCTATGAGAAGATGTTACTATGTTGAAGAGAATCTCATGTGTAAATCTTCTTAGTTTCCAAGTTACAAAGGTCATCACAATGCCATGTTGTATAAAGTTGAATTAGGGGATCAGATCCTCTTACAATTCACTAGTTATGTTTAACACTTCAAAGCTCATATCATCTCGTGTCACCAACTTCAAGAATAAAGAATTATGACAAAGCATTGCATGTTAGAATGTGGATATAGTTCTTTCTACAAATGCTTTGAGGACAAAGAATTTTTAAAGGGGGGAGACTTGTAATATACCTAGGGTGTACCACTATGTAATAAGTAACTCATATGTAATAGTAGTTATTAGGAAATTATCATTAATGTATTAATAATGATAAGTCATGCATTTTCTAAAGGACATGATTTACCACTCTCTATTGGTATTTATATACACATTCATTGTCTTCAAGTAATCATTATGGAATATATGAATAATAAATAATATATCATTTAGAAGATATATGGATTTTCCCTTATTAAGATGGATGATGAAGTGAAGCAACCTATTGGGTTGGCTTCACAATGCTACATGTCTAAATTTTTTGTGTTGATTTTGAATTTTTTTATTAGAAACATTATAGCCCATGTTATTTATAATGCTATAGGTGGCACTCAATTGGAAGCTAGCAAGATTCATATATGATTTTTTTACCTAGAACACATGTTTGATACTAGTTTTTGGACCAGTCAAAACCCTAACTTCCATATACTATAACTACGAGCTTATAGCAAGCCATGACCTGGAATTTTTATAAAAGGTACTTAGAATTATCTTCTAAAGATTGTAAAAGTTTATTTTTTGATACTTCTTAGAAATTTTTTTATAATGAAAAGGACTTTGATACCAAATGTTAAGGACCAAATTCCTCAAAAAAACATAAAAATAGAAAGAATAAGTAACTCTGCACCTAGAGAAAGAAATAAAGAGAATGAATAAAATCATCTTTGAGGGAGAAACCTCCTTTTACAATATATCAATTGCACAATATGAAATAATCTCTAAAACTAGGTCTTCTTGGTATATACATGAGACAAAGTGTACAATTAAAATTAAAGGGTTTAGGTGACAAACAAGGACAATACTAATATAAAAGTAGAAATGCAATAACTTTATATTTAGGGCTTAACATGTTATGTATGAGATAATATCAAAATCAATGTTTGATTTTTCATTGTAACAAGTCATGCTTGCTACAATACAATTCATCCAACATATCTCATGCAATCATACTCATGTATATTTATGTTTTCTCTTGAGTATTCTAAGGGGCCTATGCCAACTACCCCTTATTATTATATTATTTCCTCTAACCATCTAGGGGGTGTATTTATTATCAACCAACTACCAAGTTGTCGTATTCCATGATTGTGGCCACATTGCATACATTAACCCCTTGGGTATGTCCCTATGTACCCCATACTATTATCATTGGGTACATTACAACTACTAGAATGGAAATAATCAAAGAAAGGATAAAACCATTTACCATATGAAATCCACCCAAGAAAATCAAACGCCGGATTGAAGACATAGAGGTTGATGTTGAGTAGGTTTCAATGTAAAAAATGTCTCGAGTCAACTTCCTAGGTTCACCCAGTGTAAGGGACCAATTAGACCTTCCTCCATTAAAATGGTAAACCCTTCAATTGTGGTTGGATTTCCATTAGCTCTCTAAACTTATATGTTATGGTACTACTTGTTTTATTAGTTCTCATGATTTTAAATTAAATGAATCTATGTATGCAAAATTAAAATGAAACTATGTTATCCTATATAATCCTATTTATCTTTCTTGTTTAACTTTCTTAGATCATAGAACTATAGAGAACCAATTTAACATGTATTACAAGTAAGGTGCAAAGAGAAGGGAGAACAATCCAACAACTATTTTCAATACCAAACCTCAAGGAAAACTCTAAGTGACCAGATATCCTAAGAATCATTGTGAGAGAACCCATTCCACATCAAAATGTTTAACATAAAACAAAGGCATACATGCAAAGAGTAAGGAGAATATACCACCATCTACCAACTTCACAAAACTTGAAGCTTGCTATGAAAATTGAGTATAGCCTACAATTCATTGAGAGTTACATCCAACTTGTTAGAAAATCATATAACAAGTAAGCATAAACATAATGAGTAAGAGAAAGTCTAAAAGCCACAACATACATCCCTACAAGAACCAAGTCCACAACCATCCATCGCTTGTAAGAGTATGAGAATACAAGATAACATTGCCACTCTACTGAACATATGAATATAATTGATAATTCCATACGAGGGACCCTTTGCAAGAGTGAAAATATGTCCTTTATAAAAATTCCTAAATACTCTTAGTTTTCTACCTACTTAACTCTTGACCTTCAACATTCTTGGCTTTTGGTCTTCCTAAACGAGTCTCAAAATTCATATCCTACTTGGACAACCTACTTGACAAACTTTGTTCTCATTCCAAATAGCATGACATGGACATATTTACAATAAAAATAACTAAAAAATACATCCTCCACCCATGTTCACTTTCATTAATTTATCTTCTAGTGGTAAACTTGACAATGCCTTGGCCACTAGTTTAACTCATACAACACAAATGGTGGGATGCACATCATAGGTCTCCTTTCATCTCGATTTGAAACTTGTACATGCTTGGAGATCATAATTCTTTTTTAGTTTTCTAGGATGGACATGGTTTGGTGTTTATTCCCATCTTTGGTTGTTCCAAGTTTTCCATTGATGTCTTCTCCACAATTTCTATATGTGTTCCTCTACCTTGCCCATAAAATCTACAATTTTCCTTGATTGTGAGGGATTCAAACGAGTGATATAAATATGCACTAGGAAATATTTAATCCATGAGTTCGAATGCTTCTCATCTAGTGAGCTCTCCATTTCTTCTTATTTTGACGAATCACATGTTTTGTTGTTTAATTTTATCCAATCAATCATTTCACGTTCTTATTTAGCCTCATACCGAGGCATTTTTCATGAAACCTAGTTTTCAACTTAGAATAAGTTAGAATCAATTGTTTAATTATGACAAGAAAACTCATCAAACATATGTGAAAATTCTTTACAAAAAGATTATAGGTTTCTGTATGTATAGGAAAAAATCAACTTCCATAAAATGTACAAAATAGAGAGTGCTTAAACAATTTTACTTTGAATGGTTAAAATTTTGTGAACATGCAAGACATTGAATTGATAATGAACCCTTTGTGAATTAGACTTCTTTAAACCAATTCAAACCAATAATGGTCTTTTCACACAAGGTATCTTTTTTCATGCTTGTTTGCTCGATTCTCCTTGACTTACGGGAGTGGTCTGTGGTCTGAGAAACCATGACCTAGGGGCATCTAAGCCGTCAAAATCACCTGGGGATCGCACCCGGCCTGGACCGCACCAACATCAACTTGAATGGGTTTCTTGGTGTCTCCTCCCAACTAAGTCACCCCTAAGGGGAATTGAACTCAGGTCGCCTTGCTGATGAAACCCACACCTTAACTGAGTGAGCTAGCAGGAATTGACCATGCTTGTTTTCTATTATTTGCATATAAAATTTGCATTTAATGCAAAAGTGACGTTAATCATTTATGGTAATCTTTATAATATTTGGCATTCAACTAATGGTGAGAGTGAAAACATGAGTATTCATTTATGTGAAAATTTGTTTTCTAATTATTTTCCTTTCAAATTCAAGAGATTAATAATTTAACATAAGTAAGCTTGAAGCATTCTTCTTCTTGTAGGTTTCTTTGTCTGTATTTGCATTGAATTTCTAGTACTTGGAAGGCAAAGAAAAACTTCAATTTAATTCTTCTATGTATTAAAAAAATGAAATATAAGATTAAGCTATCAAATGCAAGGAACAACATCTACAAAGGATTTGCAACAATGAAAAATTCATAAAGTGATTGTTCAGGCACCAAATTCATCCATGATCTATGGAACTGTTTTAGGAATCCAAGATATCAATTTATGAGTTGAAAAATTAAATGCAAATGAAAATAGTAAGAGAAGAATGTTTTAAAGCAACAAGGTTTGCAAACCTCTTCTTGCTTTTTTTCATATGCATAAAAAAATATTTATTTTCACTTTGACACTATCAATGGAATCAAAACATGTTCCCTTAAATTGATTTTTTATGTGTTGAAGAAATCTCTAGGCACGAACGGATTTGTGTTTTGGCTCCATGGATGAAAACACACTACAAGAACGATTTATCAATATCTCTTTCACACGCAAGGATGTAAGTTTCCATTAAAATATTTAAACATTTCTCCACCATCAAAACTTTACAAATTAATTTCAAGGGAGAGTACTATGCTCCTTGTGGTCTCTCGCATAATGTAGCTCTTGAAGATGGATAAATCAATTGTTTTATGGATTTCATGGCTCTAGACATGCTTAGATTTGTAAAACACAATGGAAATTAGAGAAAGTAAACAATAATGAGAAAAAACAAGAAATCGTATTATTATAAGGCTTAGACATGCTTAGATTTGTAAAACACAATGGAAATTAGAGAAAGTAAACAATAATGTGAAAAGCCAAGAAATCGTATTATTATAAGGCTTTGAAGGGATTTTGGCTTAATCCTTATGACTATAGGACTTTTGAACAAAGCTATAATGCCATGTTGTATTCATATACTTGGTGATGAAAATAAATAAGCAGTTTTAAAAGTAATAATTATAAGTAATAATAATGATAAATGTAATAAATAATATTAAAATAATAAGTTAACTAATTTATTATAAGAGAAAATGTAAAAAATAAAGAAAATTCCTAAATTAAATAAAAGGGAAAATACTAAATAAAGCATATTATGTTAACTAAATGTGATATGATTAAATATACGAGTAATTATTAGATGGCAAGTGGAAGCTATGCATAAAAAATTTCCATGAATGGATGCGAATAATAATTATTTAAGTGAGGTTGAGGAGATGGTGAAGACATCTTTGGATTATAATGTTTTGACCCTCAAGGGTTTGTATTAGGAGTTTCATCTCCTAAAGGGAGAGGAACAATAGTTGGATTTCATTTATTGATTGAGGGCTTGATGTCCCTTAGTTGGATCGACTAAGATAATTAGTTAGGAGGAGATTCACCCCCCACAATTTGTTGTCCACATAGTTGTAGATGGCGAGAGAAAGAAGCTGTAGCATCATTGTTTCGTCCTTGACAAATTGTAATTGGGTTACTTGTGAGTATCTCAAATATGTCGTCTATTTTGCTTGTTAAATTATAGAAATAAATTATTTTTAAGTGTTTTAATATTCAATGTATCCATATAGTGATCCAATGTTCTACATGTTGATGTGTTTTTGTTAAAGTATTTTTAAGAATAATATTTTACATATGGTAATAGTTTAAAACCAGGTTCTAAACCTAAAGACCGATAAGTTAATTTTTTTTCTTTTTACGTAAATTAAAGTAAAATGTAGATTGATTGAAATAGAGGTGAATAAATAAATTCTATAATGATTCAAAATCAATTATTAGTTTAATAGGTCAATGGTCATCTCGTTATTGAAGGGATACAAGATTTACATAGGCTCTTGCATATATAGTGTAATACATTCAGTGTATTTATGTGTTATTGAATTATTATAAAACATTAATAAATCTATTTTATTCGAAAGTTATCTTCCAAGTGGTATCAGCGCAGTTCGATCATCCACTCAAGTAGTTCCAATCATATTGAATCTATTCATGCTGCACGAGAAACTTAAATTATGATGTCTATGACACTTGATAAGTTTTTTGAAGGAATATTTATTAATAAAATATATATTTTACTAATTAATATTCATTCGAAAAACTTATCAAGTGCCATTGACATTGTTATTTAAATACCCCACACAACTTGAATAACTTCAATGGTGATTAGAATTACTTTAGTGGATGATCGAACTGCTTTGATACCACTTGGAAGATAACTTTCCAGTAAAATATATTTATTAATGTTTTATAATTTGGTGATGTATTTATACTGAATAGATTGCAATATATATGTAAGAGATTACGTAAGGATTACAACCCTTCAATATGAAACGAGATGAACATTGACCTAATAAAATAATAATTAATAACTAATAAATGGCTTAGACTCATTACAAATTCCAACAAAATAAAAGTGCCTTTAATTGAATATTCTACCTGAAGTCTACCTTTCTTCGACAGATATTTTGGGGACTCGACCTTTATTATTTTGTGGAGCATGTACCTTCCAAAGTAGAAATATCTATAGTATCGTTGGATTTAAGCCGATGTCCATAATTTTATAAACACTTTTATGAAGAAATCACCTTGGTTTCATCGAACATCAATCTCATATGATCAATTTCTATGTGTCCTATCCGCCCGATATTAGTTTCATTGTAAGTAAGACTTGACTTGGAATATGTTCAATAGAAGGGATTGAGAATATTATCAGCAGAGGATTTCCTAAACCAGGGGATCAAAGTGGGTAATAGCACTAGTCTCCTCTTGTCCTCAATGATATGATCACAATTTTAGATCTCAATTTAGGTTTGTTATGATGTCGTGGGGTCTATATTCTTAAATATTCTCTGTAGCTTGCAATCATAGGAACCCTTGGTATATTCAAGTACCGTACATGATTTTACGACTCTTCCAAATATCAAGGATTTGTTTATTATGTAAAAGGATACCATTAGAAGGATCCAAGTTCGATCCTTGTGGATCTCAAGATGGAAGATCGTTTATAATGTCGACCAAATTCGAAACCAAGAGTAACAAGGTAAAGGTACTGAAATTTTATACGAAAAGGCCATGGATCCTTGCCAGTATTCACAGTAGGGTTATTTAGTTATGGTATTATCAGATGGGAACACTCAGAGACAGATTAAGAAACATGATGGGTCGGTTCGAGGAGTAGATTTCTAGAATTCTTAGCCATGTTTGTGTCTAGAGGTAAGTGAATTGGCTTTGATATTTCTTGCATGTTTTGTGTTCTATGTGAACAATTCTCAACCCAACAAGCTAAGATGTAAACTACACAAGCTTCTAACAATTTTTATATTTCTGGTTTTATTTATTTGTTTGATGTATGCTAACCATGTAGCTATTCTCAACTCACCATAAAAATGGAGACTCTTTCTTATATTTTTGTTTTCAATGGAACCTATGTAGATTTCTAACAATCTCTCTAAGTTGAGGTTCAATCTATCTGAGTTTCTTGTTGGCTTTTCCGTGTGTGGATTGATAGCACTTAAACCAATGCAATTGTTTAAAGATCCATAGATACATACAAACATGAGTTGAAATGGAAAAATATTGATTGTAAAGCTATGGGATAACAAACTTGTATACAAAATCCAAGAAATATCAACTATCAATACTATTATGTGCATTTTACCTCATAGATGACGACTCTAACGTTGGTTATGGGTCATTTTAGGCAAGTTCACTTGTTCACCAACGTCCTTAGAGTGATAGAGTTTATATGAAATCACTTGGGAATTTTATATATATTATAGGTGGACTAGCTACTATTCATGGATCATACAATGAAATACAAGAAAATACCATTGATTTGTAAAGAGTTTTTATGAGAATTATAAATCATTAAATCCATGACATACATTTTCCAGTAATGTAGAAAAAACTAATCACCAAATGGCCAATAATTCTTCAATTGTAATGCCCCTCCCCGGAGCTAGCTAAATTTAATATACACTAATCAAAAAATAGATCTTCAACTGAATCTAAGAACATTTATTTTTAGTTTCTTTTATCACATGCAACAAATAACAGATCTATAAAGTCGTTTTATATTACCAACAGATCTAAACTTTCAACATTAAAATTAATCCAATTTCATTCAATGCATAATTCTTAATGGAAAACAATAATCATATAATACTTGAAAAATCGCTAGTTGTTGAAGGCTGAGGATGAAGTCGAAGGTTGGTGTTGCTTCCAAATCCACTGCAAGATTACTCTTCAATATTTTCAATCTATATTGATTTGTTGGTTTCCTCCCTACCATACCGTAGAGTACTCTCCTTCCTTTGGGACCCCCAAGCTGCAACAAGGCTGACGATGCTCTGCTAGCCAATAAACTATGATACCAGACTTTCCCCTGAGGGGGATCCCAACCCCACTTATATCATAGTGAACCACTACCAGACCCTCCAATAGTCACCTAGATAGGAGCCATAGCCCAAGTTGCCTCCAAAATTCTTTTGCAAGGAAACAATATCTCAAGCTCCTTTCTCCTTTCTTTTATAGCAACCAACCTACTTTATTTTCTCGCCCCTTTTTATTTTATTATTATTTATAATTTTTATCTTATCATTATTATTATTATTATAATTTCTAATGTTAATCTTGTTGTTGATGTTGTTGATGTTGTTGTTGTTGTCGTTGTTATTATTATTATTTTCTTATTATTACTTGCTTGATTAATTCATTTTTAGTTTATATTTTATTAATTCTTGTTTCCCTTGCCCAATTATGAATTAATTAGTCCTCACATTTTCATCACTAGTAGGGATACTAAGGCGCCATACTTCCCGCATGTCCTTTATATATTCTCTCAGGTGGGGATATGGTACGGCGGTTGAGATGTCATTTACTCAATCCATCTACCCTGTTGAGGGACTAGTGGTTCCTAGGGAATAAGATCGAGTCCTTATTGCATGCCCCCCAACCATATAGCTTGTGAGTGACCGTACTATGGCCTACCCTCACGGAAACACACACTTTATGAGTTGGAGCCTCTCTTTCTCTAATCTTACTCATCGCGTTGAAATTGGCTAGACTTAACTTGTATCAGGTTTATCCATGTCCCCTGATGTGGATCGATTGGAAATCAAATCCAACACCTGCACGTAAACACCAAGCACATCAAATCTTATAAAATAAGATTTTAAATTAAACATGAATAATAGCTTGGCATCACCTGTCAATGTATCCGACTTATTCCAATTCCATGCACATCACGTGCATCAAATATTTTTCCAAGATTTCCACATAATCACATGTATATACTAGGTTGTCAATACCTATTATTGATTTGTGAGTCATTCCAAGTCCAAGGCATATCGACGCCTATTTACGTCACATCTGCTCTACATGTCACACCCACAACTCATTAGAATACATGATATATATAAGCATAAACATTAATCAACATTTTCACATTGCACATTCACTCAATTCTATCGAATCATGATAAAATCATATAACATCTTAACCATCATAATGTAGACATATAAAATTTGATCAACATCAAATCATATCATGGTCATATGAGTTGTATATCTATATAAACATCATAGCATAATCATTAGTGAAATCATAGCATGATTATCAATGAGATCATAACATATCCCTCACAACATAATCATATGGACTCATCACCAATGACACACAAATATCACATAGTCTAAGCCACACATACCCAGGTCATTCATGACCAAATGCCTTTAAATAATAGTCATAATGGAATTAATAGCCTATAACAAAAATGGGGCACTAAATACGCCCCCACTTCAGGAAAGTTTGTCTCGAAGTTCTAGAATAAGTAAGGAAACTCTACATTTATCACTGATACATCATCCCAGGGTGATCCCGGGTCACATAATTGGGACTATAAATATCCCATCGAAGCTTGACCAAATCGACTAATCAACACCGAATATGTCGAGTTTGTCGCTCCAAAATATGAATCGACTCAGCCACTAAGGCTCCCTCATCTGATATCTACAAATTACTCAAGTCGACAACTTGGTATGGATATGGAATATAATGTCGGATAGAATAACATGACATATGTGATGCATTGAACTCAGTAATGATGGCAAAGTGATACAGTAAGAAAATCGGTCCCAATCACTTATTGATCTCAAATGGTCCCTCAAACTGTGGTGAAAATTTGACCTACTTTCCAAATTGAGAGAACTCTTCTATGGCTTCACCCACAAGAACACTCTTTCTCTAAACTCATTGTTCTTTTCCATCCGATGTGCATCGACATAACTTTTAGGTCTGTCTTTGGGCTCTTTCAGCCATGTCCAGATGGATTGCATCTACTCATACATCTCCTAGATCATATCTGGACCCACAAATTGTAACCCATGTCATGAGCCTAGCTACACTAGGGCATTACACACTCTCCCTCTTCAGGAAAATTCATCCCAAAGTTAACATAAAACACTAATCATCCATCATGTGCGTTTTATGTACTAATGCAGTATCATCAAAATCATTTATACTCTAGGTCCATGCCAGTATATTTATTCATCTAGTTATTCTCATCATCGATATGTTTCTTAAGTGTTAGACCTTAGCGACTTAGATGAACATATGAAATTTGACCACATAGTCATTTCGTCAGTACCATCATGCCCTAATCAAGGAGCTCATCACATCTTAACCTTATTTGATCATCATTTCCATTGTCATATGACCCCTTCGACAGACTTTCCAAGTAACATCTTGTGTGGTTGGTCATATTCTTATCATGTCTTGTCATGAGGATGAGTCACCTTTTCATTTAGGCTTCACCATGTCATGTGGTTATCATCATTATGTTCACTTTGTCATGCTGATCATCTCCATACTTCGTTAAAAAAGAATCGTCTTCATATGACCCCTTCAACACTCATTCAAAGTTTCAGCATGTATCATTGCATCATGTCCACTAAGAAAATGCAAACTTTCCATCATTGGAACATTCGCCAAATGCATCAGTTGACGTCGTTCTCACTATGTCTAATCCTGTGAAGTGGAAGATTCCCCCCTTTTGCATGTAGAATTTCACAATCTATAACCTGCTTACTTTAGTTTCCTTTGGATAGGCCATCTTGATTTAATTATTAATTCAATCTTAAATGATGACATAAAATTGCAAAAAAAAAATTGATCTCCTTTCAATGCTTAATAAATCCCAAGTTAAAATGGTACGGTATTTCTATACTTTCCCCCTCTCTCAAACCATAATGTTCCAATAAGCTTTTTCGAATCTTTATAACTAATTCACTTCCCACTCCTTGATCTTGAACTTCTCAAACCAAAATCTCATATAAAATCACTCCTTCACGCTCCATTTTAAAATTCTGTGAATTTCTTATTAAACATCAATTTTCCCAAGCCTCGGACGTCATCTTTCGATTTGACATGCACACTCTTAATCATACACGTATCCACAAAATGATAGAAGGATAATATTCAACCTTGCCAAAATATCAATTGTGTCAAGTTCACAATTCGAAACATAACATGATGTCTAGTTAACTTCCTCAGCAATTCGTTCCACGCTACTATAAAACACAAGGGTTTTTTTTGTTTTTGCATGATCTCGGTAAACATATAATATGCATTAAGTCATATATTCCTTTTTTCAAAAGTGCGACCTTATAATAATAGTATATTCATACATAAACATGGTGATATTATGATCATATATTATTTCCAGTAGCCAATAGAATTGAACAAATAAGGACACTTATGCATATAAACATACTCAAATAATAAGACAGTAAAGTGAGATTACTTAACACGTCTATTTAAGCATCATTCTTATATATATCCGTCACAAGGATTCCTCATAATACTAAACCTCCAACAAGCGTCATGTTCTAACAATAGCATGCTTTGTAAAACATAATGATCTATATCATTATTTATAGGAAAATTTCTTGTAGCATTATTGACAACTTTGATAATATCATTAGAACTCAAGGATTTATTTTTATTTTTACAATATCAGTTCCCAAATGTTATATGGAATAACAGGGTGTTCTTAATCAAGTTCCCAAATGTTATATGGAATAACATGGTGTTCTTAATCAAGTTCGATACATAACAATAGTATTCAAAGAGACCCTATCTATTACAAATACCCAATGCATAAATAATATTATGAGAGCTCTATGCTCTTGCAAATAATTCAACACAAAAGAATATTTAAAGAGTTCTATGCTCTTGTAAATAAAATCAATAGTAAAGAGTACCCAAGGAACCTCGACACTTATACTAAATTGCAATAGCACAAGAGTATTCATGTTTTATAACAAGCTATGATTCATGTTTTATTTGAAAAATTATATTTTATAAGATTTGATGCACATGGTGTTTACGTGCAAGTGTCATATGCAATTACCATTCAATCCACATTAGGGGATGGTGCTGAACCTGATACAAGTTGTCTAACCAATGTCCACATGATGAGTTTTTCTAGAGCAAGAGAGGCTCCAAATCATCATATCCGTGTTGTTGTGAGGGTCATCCGTAGTACGGTCACTCACGAGGTATCATTACTGGGGGGCACACAATAAGGACTCGGCCTTATTCCCCATGAACCACTGGTCCCTCAAGAAGGTAGACTGGTTGAGTTAACGACCTCTCAACCGTCGTACCATATCCCCACCCGAGGTAATATCTGAAGGACATGTGGAAAGTATGGTGCCTCGATATCCTTAGTCGCGATGAAAATGCGACAACTAACTAATTCATAATTGGGAAAGGGAAACAGGAATTAATAAAATATAAACTAAAAATGAATTAATCAAGCAAGTAATAATAACAATCTAATAATAATAATAATAATAATAAACAAAGTTAATGAATCTAATAATAATAACAACAAGATAAACATCAAAAATAAAAATAAAATATTAATATTAATAACAACAACAAGATAAACATTAGAAATAATAATAATAATAAGATAAGGTAAACATTGGAAATAATAATAAAATAAAATAAAAAGGGGCAGGAAAATAAAGCAGGCCGGTTGCTATAAAAGAAAGGAGGAAGGAGCTTGAGATATCTCTTCCGAGCAAAAATAATTTTGGAGGCAGCTTGGGCTGTGGCTCCTGTCTAGTTGACTATTGGAGGGTGTGGTAGTGGTTCACTATGATATGTGGGCTTGGGAACCCCCTTAGCAAAAAGTCTGGTATCATATTTTATTGGCTAGCAGAGTATCGTCAGCCCCGTTGCAGCTCAGGGGTCCCAGAGGAAGAAGAGTACTCCAGGGTATGGTAGGGAGGAAACCGATGGATCAATATGGATTGGAAATATTGAAGAATTAATCTTGTGGTGGATACGGCAGCAACATCAACCTTCCACTTCATCCTCAACCTTCAACAACTAGCAATTTTTTAGGTATTTTATGATTATTGTTTCCATTATGAATTATGTATTGAATGAAATTGGATTAATTTTAATGTTGAAATTTTAGATCTATTGGTAATATTTTATAGATCTGTTATTTTGGTATGTGATAAAAGAAAATAAAAATAAATATTGCTAGATTCAATTTCAGATATGTTTTATGATTAGAGTATATTAGATAAGCTAGCCCCGGGGAGGGGCGCTACAGAGGATTCCATTTCCCATCTCTTCATCCATTGTTTGTTCATAGTCATGGTTTGGTTGGAATTCTTCAAGCGAGTGGGTATGAACTGTAAGTTGGAGGGTGACTCCATTAATACTACTTGAAGATCTTGGTGCGATAGATCAGAACTTAATATGATCAAAGCCCTGCCTTTAATGGTTTGTTGGGGTATCTGGATTGCTCGAAATGAGGCCATATTCTAGGATAAACCATCAATATCGAACATTATTGTAGTGTTACATGTAATTTTCATCATCATCATGGTGGATAATGTACCTTTACCCTTTCCATAATCCTTGAAGAATATGCAAAATCATGCTAAGAAGATGAAAATCATAAGGAAATTCCCCCTGAAACCATAGTTTGAGAGAGTGTCGCAGGTTTCTCTCTAACAACATGCAACAATATATGTTTTCATAGATCGTATCACTACAGGATGCGACAGTGTCTCATGTTTCCTTTGTACAGGGTGCAACACTATATTTATGAAGGGAAAAAGAGAAAGTTCGAGGAGCTTCTATAACCAATTCCTCATGGATAGTCATCCCCTCCCATTTGGGTGGATCTCAGCCAAATTTTTTAGTCTTTTGGATCCTTTCCTATCTTTATCCCCTTATCCTATCATCTCCCAACTATCCATTTCAACTTATAAATACAAGCCCAATCCCATGGAATAGAGCATGTGGAATCCATGATTTGAATCAAAATACTGGAGAAATTATGATAGTTCCATAATGTTGTGGGCATTCCTTGATATTCATTCTTTTGGAGCAAAGAAAGCAAGTTGAGGAAAAAGGCGCCTTTTGGAGGAATTCTACAACACCAAGTCTATCAATTGTATCTCTCTCTCTTATTATTTATTAATACAGTAAATGCATTTCTTTTCCCCAAATAACGTGTTCATAGTTTTTGTTGCACTCTTCGTTGGTTGTATGCATAAGTTCTATGTAATTGCATTTGTATATTTGATTCTCTTATCTTGAGAAGGTGTTCTACTAAGATTGCATTGGAGTTGAAGATATAAGACTAAAGCAAGGACAACCTTCATATCATAGGTTAGCCTCCAATCCAATTACATTCATGTTTTGAGAACTTAGAGAAAGAAGTGTGTTTCTATCCGTTTTGTTCTAGTTTAAACCATCTAAACTAGGGAGGTCAATTTGTGTCCACACTTAACGACTTATCCATCAACAAAATTGGTGACTCCACTAGGGAGAGAACATAGGATTTGTTTGAATTTTGTCTCTTTTTATATCTTGTTTATTTTGCGTTGTTTCTGTGTGATGTTGACTGTTAGAGTCACTGGGTGATCTATATCAACTCTCAAACCTTAAATATTTTTAGTTGTGTCGAAATCCTTGCCTTTTTGGAGCTTTGATTTCACCTGTCGCAATTCCCTATTGAATGCAGTGTGACACTGTCGCACCTGGGATTTGGTATACCTACGCCATCATTGGAGATTGTCGCACTGTGTTGGCTTGCAAACCGTGACACTGTGTGAAATTTGGAATTTTTTGCTACGGTTTTCTACTCAGAGCTTGGATGGTTTGTTTCTTGGCTTTATTTCTACCCTTTACGGTGATTGTTCAATCTGGAACTACTTTTGGCTATTGATTCACGTGTTTTGGTTTCAAATCATTTAGTGATTGGGGTTTTCTTTTTCACTAGACGTTTCTTGCATTAAATATGATTTGGATTAGTCGGCTTGATTGCTTGCGTGCTTGTTTTCTGTGTCTTCTTTTCTTTTTGAACTCTTCTAAGTGTCATTTGATTCTTTCATTTTAATTGAAAGCAAAAAAAAGAATTTTTTAGGATCTTTTGTGCAACTCAAAGTTCTTGGAAAAAGAAGAAAACAAAAAGGGTTTGCATTCTACTTTTTGAGTTTAGTTTTTGGTGTGATTGAAAGCATTGAAAAATAAAAAGTGATTGCATTGTAGTTAGTGGCTGGGGAATTTTTTAGCTTGCATTTTGAAAAAAAAAATCCCCCTTCATGGCCATGAATCATGTATTCTATAGTCCCTTTGAATCATATATCAAATCATCTTTTGCATTCAAAGAGTGACTCATGTTTCTTGCATTGGGTATATGCATTTGGGAAAGAAAAATACTCTCTTCTTTATCATGGCTAGCATTAATTGAAAACAAAAACTTTTCATTTCATTTTTAGTGCATGGTTTAGAGTTGAGTGAAAAAACCGTCTAGTCCACTTCCGCTTACCTTATTGAGTAACAAATAACCATTAAAAGGAACAAGGACATAATCTAAAATCAATTAGACCTTTTTCTTTCATAGAAAACAAACAAGTCTAGGATTTTAGGGCCTTGATAGTAGGGTGGAGAGTTAACTCTTCAAGGCTGTTGAAATGAGAACATAGGATACTAACAAGAGTGGTGAAATCCATTACTAACATCCGACATGGTTGGGAAATCTCTTCTCACACAAGAGTAAAAAACGAGGTCAATCTAGGTGAACAGTTGAGATATCCGCTTTTCCGTTCATTTAGTGGGGCTTGTTATTAGTCAGATTGGCACTTCTCCATCTGTGATGACACTCATTGTCGATCACACAAAAGGACCTTATGGATGAAGAGACTCATTGAATATAGATGCATTTGATCTGAACCTTACAATATCATCTCCAATTCATCTTTTTTTGTGAATTTTTTTAAGACTTAACCGTGACTCTCACAACTGTCAACTCGTGGGTCACCCACCAGAGCTCCATTGACAACCTGCATTTTTTCCTAAATAGTTGCACCCGCTAGTTTTTTGACACAAGACTTACGAGTTACTCGCTTGTTTTCAAGGGATATACCTACGAGTATCTCTTAAAATCATGAAACAAATATTAAAAATCGAATTAGAGATAGTTATGGTAGTTACCCTAACTACCATAACTTCCCTAACCATTTACCTTTAGACCTATCTTCTCATATCTTGCTATAAATACAAGGATAAGGCTTTAGGGAAAATAAGAGAACCATTTGTATAAGGAAATGTTGGAGAAATATCCATTGAAGGAAGAGGAGCAAGGATCCCAGGATCAAGTTTCAACAGTGCAGGTTACAGATCAGGTATAGCTTGTTACCATTGATGATAATAATGCAAAATATTTTCTTTCCCATAAGATAAGTTGCCTATTTTGTGAATCTAATCCTTTGAATCAAGTCATATATTCTTTATATATGAGTTTCAAACTAGGTTATTCATGTTTATATAGTCAAAATATTTGAGGAAGGTGTCTTGTTTTTGCAGGTTTCTCATCTGGGGTTGTGGATCAAAGGCAGAAAGGTTAAAGCTTGGATCAAACTTCAGATATCCAAGGTATGTTCTTTTGGCTTATAACCCTATATTTTATTGATTAAAGAAATAATTTATGCTATACTTGTTTATCTATTAGATTATGTACCTTCTTACCAGTGCACTGATGATCTCTTTGAACTTCCCAATCATAGGTTAAATTACCGAACAACAAAATCTACGACTCTGCTGGGGAGTTCTTTCCATTTATCTGGGAGTCCTGGGGTAGTTTTTCTTCAGTTAGATTAGTCCTTTAGTTCTCTGGAAGAGTTTACAAGGTGTTTTAACCCTTGCTTAAGACTCAGACTTGGTCCTTCTCATAGATTTTCTTCTTTTTTTTATTTTTTTTAAGCAGACCCACAAGCTGTCAATAGATACAGTCACGAGTTTCCCTCATACCCGTGAGTTTCCTATGTTGCACCCGCGAGTCACCCGCAAGATGTTGTACTTATAGTCGCAGGTATTTCTGTAGGATTTGATTTCCTCCTAGGGTTTAAACTTTGGGTCTCTTATTTGATTTTGGAAGAATATATATGCTTGTAGTTGGGTCATTTTGACCTGTTAGTGGGATGTGATTGAGTCTTTTTGCTCTTTTATGAGATTTTGTTTGGTTTTCATTTGCTTGTTGAGGGTGTGCCTAGGTCTTTCGAGTTCAAAGTTTTTTTGGTTGGAACTTGGAATGTTTTATTATGATCACTGACGTGATAGAGAACTGTTTGATGTCTTGAAAAATATCTTTGTTTTCTTCTTTGAGTTGGTTGGTTTCAATAGTGTCTTTTTTCCAAAGTTAGTTACTTCTTTACTTTGATTGAAGAAACTTTTTGAACTAGTTATTTTCAGACTTCATTGAGGGTAGTGTTCTATCTCTTATAGGTTTAGGTACATATAGTCTACACTTGCATCCTAGAGTGTGCTTTTCTTGTTCATAGATAGTTGTTATTTCTCTTATTTAAAAGAAAATTGCAAAAGAACAAGTACTTTTCCCTTAGCAAGAGCATTGTTTTTCAAAATAGATATTAGTTGCATAAACTATTTTTTTGGAAAAATAAAATAAATTTTCAAGTTTATTTTAGGTTTACTTTGCAAACTTTTTTATTTTGAAAGATATAAGCGAAAAAGAAAAGAAGTGAAGGAATTTGCATTTTTTATTACACACTTTAATTTTCAGTCATAACCACCTTACACACACTCACTCCTTTTGAGTAAACAACAACCCTAAAAAGAACATGAAAGTTAAAATTGAATAGTAACTTTTTTTTCTAGGGAACATAAACCAACTAGCTTAGGCTGGGGTTTTGGACTAGCTTGTTTAACTATCCAAATCCATTTAAACTCAAATCGTAGTGGACTGTCACTAGGTATATCCACCTCTGTGGAAGGTGCATAGGGAACCTCCACTCACACCGGAGTTAAGCACAAGGTCGTGTGAGATTGATTAATTGGAGATACCCCTCCAGTTTTTAATCGAACATCTACCAGAATCAATACGTGTATGGGGATCCACTAGTACCTTTTGGTGCTTTTTGATTTCAGGCTTAGTTACCCTTCCCATGCGTGTTGGTTCGACCTGCGAATGTCCCACCAGACTCTTTCTACATTGTTGGTAGCCTTAGTATCCAGACCGTAGGGCTCTACACGAGTGATAGTGAAAGGATATTTTCACTTCACCTAGGACAGATTCAGGTGGAAATCCTCTTCATCTTTTTGGGAAGGTGGTTGGTTGATTCCAACACTTGGATCCATCGTGTATGTACCATGGACCCCGGATAACTGTTCTTCATCACTTCACTGGTCTGTTCTATTGGATTACATAGAATATTTTTATTGTAGCTGTGGAGGACTAGCCTCCTCATAGGTCAATAAGGTTGAGAAACATTCATCCACTCACTATGGAGCCTCCACCACAACCTCAATAACGTAGAACAAATTCAAGTGGTTCTTTTGAACCAACTAGTACAACTGAACCACCTAGGAAACCGCAACTCATTACTCAAACATCATCAGTCCCACAGACCATCAAGGTTGAATATTTTCCAACAAAAGACTTTGCAAGACACTTTAACCCTCATTTAACTGGACCTGATGATCCATTTATAGAAAGAGTTGTTTCCTTAGGATTACCCAAGTTAAGTGTATATAGGTTTACTTCTGGACTTAGCATGTACAATGTAGTGGATGGATCAGGATTTCCACACACTCCCACATCGGCTATCAGGTCGGGATCCCCCCCCCCACGTATAAACACTCTGATACCTAGTTAGTTGTAGATGTATTATGCTCCGAGTACCTCTTTGAATTTCAATACAAGATCCTTAGGGTTGTCTAGGACTCAGATTGCATCAACGTCTATACCTTTTCGATCAGCTATTGGTTCATCCAATGTCCCTTTTATTAGGATACCTACGGTATCATTTACTTATTCCCCATTCCTTCAACAGTTCCAAGTTAACCGTAGTTCAACTCCTTTTACTCAAGGATTCCCTTGCAATGGAGGGCACATTTCTCCTTCAACACCATTTATAGGCTCGATGCATATCCCTTCTATTGCACAATTTCTGAGTTCTAATCCCTTTAAAATATTTAATTTACAAACCTAAAATGTTCAAACTTCTAACATGCCTATAGGGAGTATTCCTTTCTCACTTTTTGGTGGAGGAGGAAGTAACACTTATACTCATACTATGTTTGGAAGTACTTATACTCAGCCACAATAGACCGGGACACAAGGGAGCAATCCACTGGCTTATTGATGGATCAATTTCCAAAACTCATTTTCATCACAACCGATGGCTGGGGGAAACCACAACCAACCTTATGGGGGTCATGGTTCAGGTGCTTCTCCTTACCAGATTCCTCAAACTCACATGCCATCGGCAAGGCCTCACTTACCCTTTTTGGCAATGCTGAATTTTCCCAATATTTACAAGTTAGTGAATGACCCAGTGCACCATAAACCTACCTGGCCTCCAGTACCAACCAAACTCCCTTCAGACAATCATAAGTTTGAAGGAAAAAAATAGTGAAGACCCAGGGGACCATGTCACAACATTTCATCTATGGTGTTCCTCTAACTTGCTGAATGATGACTCAATTCAGTTGAGGCTCTTTCAAAGAAACCTGACCAGTGTTGCAGACAAATGATATATCAAGTTACCAGTCGCGACTTATCACAACTTTTACGATTTGGCAACAGTTTTTCTGAACCATTTCCAACTTCTCGTCCGGTATGATGCCGACACATACCTTCTATCCACATTTAGACAAAATAACACCACCCATATATCTGATCACATTCAGGAGTGAAGAAGATGGAAGCGGCTCATTAAAGCCGAGATTCCCCCGGAGTTTCTATAGGAGTGGTTTTAGAAATCATTGTTACCCTACATATCCAAAGATGTCTCGAATTCTGTGGTTACCTTTGAAGAGGAAGCCATTTTAAGGACCCAACAACTAGACTTGATTTATGCTGAGTCTAGGATCCTTTATGAAATTATTCCAGATGCACCTAGGTCAAACATTGATCCTTGTAAACCTAAACTCGGACCACATGTCGATGGCATCGTAGGTTCAACTGATTCATATTCCTTAGAAGCTTTGACTAAACAAGTCCATGAAATTTCGATAAAGCATTATGCAGCAGAAGCAACTATGGTTGCGTTCCCCCCTCCTCAAACAAAAAATGTACACAATGTGCAGTCAACTCAAAAGGGTCCTCGGTAAGCCAATGGTAAGAAAAAGGGAAAGAAGGGGGAATGAAACCAACACAATCCCAAAACCACAGAGAATGTCAAGGAGGGAAAAAGAGAAAATAAGAAGGTGAAGTTTCCTTGCAAACTTTGTAAATAAGATCATCTGACTCATCAATGTCCTCTGATTGATGAATCCCAGAAGCTATTAAACCAAAAGAAACTAGTTGTCCTGGAGGATCCTTTTCCCAAAGGAAAAAACCCAGCTTCTGGAAGATCTAATATTGGGGGCACTCATCGTGCCACACATGCTGATCAATCCTATATAAATATGGTTAACTCACATGCTTTACTACAAACGAGAGCCAAGAATTATACCTCGGATTTGCCACATAAAGACAAAGAAATCCCTGATGTTTTTCAGTAATCTAACCTATGATTGGGAAGTTCAAAGAGATCATCAACATACTTGTAAGAAGGTACATAATATAATTGATAAGCCAGTATAACATAAAGTATTTATTTAATCAAGAAAATCTAGGGTTATAAGCCAAAAGGACATACCTTGGACATTTGAAGTTTGAACCAGGCTTTAAGCTTCCAGCCTCTAATCCACAATCCCAGATGAGAAACCTGCAAAAACAAGACACCTTCCTCAAAGCTTTTGACTATATAAAAATGATTAACCTAGCTTGAAACTCATATATAAAGAAAATATGACTTGATTCAAAGGATTAGATTCACAAAATAGACAAATTATCTTATGGGAAAGAAAATATTTTGCATTATTATTATCAATGGTAACAAGCTATACCTTATTTGTAACCTGCACTATTGAAACTTGATCGTGGGATACTTGCTCCTCTTCCTTCAATGCATATTTCTCCAACATTTCCTTATACAAATGGTTCTCCCCTTTCCCTAAATCCTTCTCCTTGTATTTATAGCAAGATTTGAGAAGATAAGTCAAAAGGTAAATGGTTAGGGAAGTTAGGTTAACTACCATAACTATTCTTTAATTCGATCTTTAATATATATTTTCATGATTTTAAGAGATACTCATGGGTATATCACATGAGAACAAGTGAGTTACTCATGAGTATTTTTTCAAACAACTAGAGGGTGCAACTTTTTAGGAAAAACTACGGATGGTCAATGGAGCTTCGATAGGTGACCTGCGAGTTGACAGATGTGAGATTCGCGGTTAAGTCTTAAAAATTATTCTCAAAAATATATGAACTGGAGATGATATTGTAAGGTTCATATCAAATGCATCTATAGTCAATGAGGCTCTTGCATCTATAAGGTCCTTTTGTGTGATCGGCAATGTAGTGTGGTCACGAACGAAGAAGTGCCAATCCGACTAATAATAGATGCCCCCTAATGTATGAGGTCAGAAGGGTAATGATGGCCGAAATGTTTTACAAAATAAAGAAGTGGAGGAGCGTGAGAGCCACAGGAACAAAGTGTCAAAAATTACCTCAGACAAAACAAGGCCAACGATCAATTACAATCTTGACATAAGGAGATGTTCAGAATGATAGAACATGATCTCCAATACATAAGAAGATGTATATAGCATGGACACTGAGATACAAGCATGGATCCATGTCAAAAGGAGATCTTAGACATAACAACAAACTGGATCTATGTCTCATGAGGAGCTAATATAAGTAAGGCTCGGTCTTGCACATCTTGGGCAATAACAAAGAAGTTGTATCATAGGCCCAAGGTCTTCAAACAAACCATCGATGAAAGTACAAATCCTAATCCATGTGAATAAAGGAGTTGAATTCGAACATCTAGGATTTCGTTTGATTATCGGTGAATGATGAAAACTGGTAACAAACGCGAGGACACCCACCAATAATGAAAATGGGGTCCAAGGTACTTAGTACATTCTTACTAGTGTGAATAAGGGGTCTTGAAGTCGAACACTTGAAGAATCTGTCGATTAAGGGACATTGATGTATTCCCATAATTCAACAACGAGATGATTTTCCACTAATGACTGCAAATCTCAAGGTACTATCTGAGAACTCTAAGTCTACTTTCTAGAGAAAAATGTGTTGATGTCGATAGGAAGAGACTTGTGAGAAGAAAGGAATTAAGGTATCATACATCATCTCACATAAGGAACACTGCGAGATTGAGTTGAAACAAGAATAAGATAAGGGATGGCCAACATGAGGGTCAAAATGAACTGCAGAGTGGCCGACATGAGGGGTCGAGATGAACTGCAGAGTGGCTGACACAAGGATAATCCTTGAACATTGAGAACCATAGGAAAGTAACTTAGGAATCTTTGGACATACATGAAAAATTATATAAGTTTTCCATGTAGGAGACATAACAAACTCTCCACATGATCGGAAGAGTAACCAATCGAAGGACTACACAACTCTGGAATCAGGTTAAATCCTAAAGCCAAAACTAAGACCCATTGACTTTAACAGAAGTGCTATGTTCAAGGAAGGATTAGACTTGCTGCCATATGATGAATGAATGATGAAGATTCTCTTTCCATTCTCTTTTTAGATGTCTTTTCATTTTAAACGAGCATGAAAAGATTAAAAGGAAGCTCGATAGTGTCTTTCTTGTTAAATTTTAATGAGTCCAAGAAAGTAAATTAAAAAATCTTTCTTCATTTTCAACAAGCTCGAAGAAGAGAGAGAAGAATGCTTGATACATGTCCAACCGTGTGTAATTTAACGAGTCCATGGGAGGGGAACTCAATAATTTCTTCATTTTTAACGAGTTTGAAGAATAGATAGACTAGTACTCGATAGGTTACTGATCCGTGGATTTTAATATCGAGCCCAGATCTGTTCATGCTCGCCGGTGTTTTCATTTGTAAGGAGTCTGAAAAACTTAAACAAGAAATCCATACACCTACTCGTGGATTTCAATATTGATCCCAATTTGGTATGTGCTTGTAATGCCCGCCTCAACACTTATGATTGATTTGATTATTTTAGACCTATGATTGATCAGACTATTTTGAGACCGACGATTGAATTGACTATTGAGGGCACTGGTTTGAAGTGACCCGGAATTATAAAAACTTAGACCATGAATGATTGCTTTAAATTTTATAGGTGAAATGAAAATGGTTAGATAAATGATGATTGATGAATATACTCGACTGAGTGAGAAAATGAAAAATGATGTATGCTTGATTGACAGAGATATAATGTTAAAATGATGAATGTTTAGTAGACTCGACTAACTCAGATACTGAAAAGAATGATACAAATGTTTTATAGTGCAATGCTACTAATATGCGTTTGAGTGTGTGTAATGGCAGGTAAGACGATTTACTGACTGACCCACAATGGAATTATAGGGGTCGTAAGAACATGAAATAATACTTAGGGGTACGACGACTGACTGTCGACCCTGAATTAGCAATTCACGCACGGGTGAAGCCGTTTCAGCTCACCCAGGGAAGCGTATGCCCTTCGGGCAAGGCCATAATGATTTGGTCGCGTACGATGAATTGAGGGGCGCACAACAAGGAGAGCCTTATCCCTCAACATCCCTTAGTCTCCAAGGAGCGTAGTTGAGAGATCGCGGTAATGGTTCCCGGTCGCTACACAACACCCCCCATAAGAAGGAAGAAATGAAACTGTCGGAAGGGCCCGCCGAAGAGGCACCTGGACAAGAGAAAGATAATTGTTATTTAAAATAAAGAAATCAAAAACTCATCGAAAAATAAATTCAGATGACTTTAAATTAAGAAGACAAATACCAAAAAACTTTATTCATTATTCTTTTGTTTGAAAATAAAACTTTTTAGTTTAGTCTAAACTATTTTATTTATCTACTCTATTGAAGGAATAGAATAAGAACTAAACTAGAAATTCCTATGAAAGTTTTCTTAGATTTGAATAGTAATAGGAGTTAACTTCAAGTGAGAATACTCTAGTAAAAGATAAAAAAGAACTAAAGAGAATATATATATTAGATGTTATTTTAATAAAAGAAACATTTGTCTTTTATAAATTCATTATCGATTAAATAAAAATAACAAATCCTTTTATTTTTATTTTACTAAAAAGGTTTTTAGTAAACTATTTGAGAAACAAAAAAGGAGTAGAACTCTCCTACACTTAACTCCCACTGATTTAGGGAATTAGGTGCACATTGAAAACATTGAGACACATGTATTTGAGAATAATGGAAATTAAAATATTAAATTAAATTAAATATGTGCATGGACAGACACATGGCACACAGGCTTTTGCTATATAATGAGGGAGGAGAAGGAGAGAAAGACATCTCTTGCTCCCTAATGCTGGATGGTCATCATAATCTCGGATTATGTTATGATGCTTGGAGTTGGGATTAGCTGGAACGGGGATTGGGAGATCCTTACGGGAAGCTCACGAGTGTGTTATTATGACCCCATTAGCTCAGGGGTTCGGGGTGAAGGAGAGTGACCTCGATACGGTAGGGAGGTCAACCGAGGGGCTGTCGGTAACTTCGTCAAGTGGATCGACTGAAGCACGGGTTCAGCTGCAACTCAATCAGACATTCGACCTTGAATTGGACGATCTAAACCAAGTTCAACAATTGTTTTTCTTTTTTTTCTTTGTGTATATGAAGTTATTATTTGGATTCTTTTAAAAGAAAATATAGTGATCTAAAAACCGATTTAGTTGCTATAGATATGTAACTCTGTTGCAATTATATTTTTCTATTACTGGTGAAGGCATGAGAATTTAGATCAGGGTTATTAAGTTATACTTTAAAAAACAAACTCTGTCTATTTTATAAATTCGATTCCAGATCTATTGAGAAACCAATTCGTTATGAACTCTGCCTATTTTATGAATTCGATTCCAGATCTATTTGAGAAACTGATTCATGCTAAATTTGTAAACTCTATCTATTTTACGAATTCGATTCCAGATCTATTGAGAAACCAATTCGTTCTGAACTCTATCTATTTTATGAATTCGATTCCATATCTATTGAGAAGCCGATTCATTCTAAATTTGTAAACTCTGTATATTCTTATGATAACGATTCCAGATCTAGGTGAAGAAACCGATACATTCTGAATATTTTTTTGTAAATTCTGAACTCGTCATTTCTCTCATACATATGAATTAACCTAGATAATGGGTATGTACAGCTTTGCTTATATAATAGAATCAATTTGATATAACAGAAGTTTAAACTTAGTTCCAATTATTTATTCTCTTCCATTTTACCCTTAAAGATCTAGGAGAGAGCCTTGATTTGTAGTTTGGTGAAAATCTTGTATATCTGATCTCTAACGAACCCTCGATTATTAAATCAAGTCGTAATTTAACTCTGTAGAAGGTTCTTGTTAATTCAAATCAAGAATGCTACCAGAATACGCCATTGTGAGCTATAGTAACCATATACTTTTCCTGTGTGTCGAAAGTCATTCAGTGATCCCCGGGTTTCACATTAGGAAGAAATCGCCTCTCTGTGTAAACTCTACGATCCCAGAACTCAATCAAGTTAAATGAAATTGCCCTTCCTTTTCTTATCTTCGATTTCCCCTACCGAAAGTATCCAAGACTATGGGGAAAATTTCATTTCCAGAATTCGGATTGGACCTTTCTGCACATTATTTGGAATACCCTTTTTAAACTTGTATTGGAATCCAATTCAAAATCGGTGTCTAGACTTTTGTTTCTCAGTGTACCCTTTAGAAATTTTAGTAGGCTTCATTCTGAATTCCGTAAATTAAATAAGACTCTGTTCCTGGAGATTTTACAGAATGTTGTTTCAGGTTGAAAAACTCTTCATAAAAATCCCTATTCATAAAGACTCTCGGTATCTCTATTTCAACTAAGAATGGAGACTCCTGTTTTGTGTTGTGAATTTGCCACGAATCATCTACTTGTCATTATTTCATGTTGGGTCTCTTACCAACTCATTGGTTTCACCAATTGATCCTTAAAAGGGCTGTATCATCCAAGACATGTAGTCATGATACTCTTCAAGAAAATCTCTCTCTGCGTTTACTTTTATTAAAGACTCTGAGTTTTATTTTCTTGTAATTCACTAAATATTCCTTTCCCGTAATTAAAACCTGACTAGAGTTAGCATGGTGTTGTCTTTGAATACGAGATCTCAATAACTGAGCGCTGACAGAGGATGGAGGTCCAGGAATTTATGTTGCAACGGATAAAAATCCATGCCTTCAACCCTCACTACGATTTGATACAAAACGATAGGGATTGAAATGCCATATTTTATTTCAGGTTAATTATTTCATGCTAGGACTGAAATGTATTATGGAACTTATGTTAATCATTTCGTAATAGGATTGAATCTTAATAGTTTAATTCATGTCGATTATTTTATAATAGAACTAAAAAGCACTATTTAATTTATAATAGGATTGAAATGCCATATTTTATTTCATGTTAATTATTTCATGCTAGAACTGAAATGTATTATGGAACTTATGTTAATAATTTCGTAATAGGATTCAATCTAATAGTTTAATTCATGTCGATTATTTTATAATAGAACTGAAAAGCACTATTTAATTTATAATAGGATTGAAATGCCATATTTTATTTCATGTTAATTATTTCATGCTAGAACTGAAATGTATTATGGAACTTATGTTAATCATTTCGTAATAGGATTCAATCTCAATACTTTAATTCATGTCGATTGTTTTATAATAGAACTGAAAAGCACTATTTAAATTATAATAGGATTGGAATTCGATATTTTAATTCATGTTAATTATTTTCATTATAGTATTGAAGTGCAGTATTGGATTATGTTAATCATTTCATAATAGGATTGAATCACAATGTTTTAATTCATTTTAATTACTTCATAGTAGAAATGAAATGCATTATTGAATTCATGCTAATCATTTCGGAATAGAATTGATTCACACTATTGAATTTATGATAATCGTTTCGCAATAGCATTGAAATATATTATTGAATTTATGTAATTTACTTATTGCTTAATATGATTGAAATATGATAGTTGAATCTAATTATTCCTACCTATTAATTATAGTACATAGAATTAGAATGAAATCATTGCATTTGACGTAACGTGTTGAATTTACATCAATTTCACATTCAATAGAATCGAAATAAACTAAAGGAATTTAAATGAATTGTGGTCTTATGTCAATTCACGTTTATAGAATTGGGATGAAATTATATGTTTGAAAAGTGATGTTAGTATTTAAGTCAAGTTGCTTTTATGGGAATAATTGAAATACAATGTTTAATTAGTTACACTCTACTTACTCTTGTAAATATTATGGTGTATTCTTGACTTAGATAAAATTAGGGTTACATTTACATCCTATGTGCTCAAAGGTTGGAACAAAAGAGTTATTATATATTAACAATGTGTTTGTGGTTAGGAATTAACTCATAGTTGAAAATCCTTTTGTTTAGAATTTCAGATGTACAAAAAAAAATAAAAATTACTCAATGTGAAGTAGCTTACAGTGCTTGCCGGTGTTTTCATATTTAACGAGTCTGAAAAACTTAAACAAGAACTCCATAAGGTACTTTTCGTAAAGTTAGCCTCTTCGACCAAAAAAGTGTAAAAGTACACGAGAGAGGACTCTTCTAGTTAACCTTTTTTGTAAATAATCCACTAAGATCCATAAAAGGGATAAACTTATACCTAAGTGGATGTCTATTCAAGTCCTTTAATGAGTCTGAACAAGACAAGTATACTCAAGAATCTTGTCAATTTTAAGGAGCTCAACAAGAGCATGAAGAAACTTCATAGGGATGGGAAGTTCATATGAGTAAAAAAATTATGCAGGATGAGTGACAAGTTCCCAAAGTGGCAAGAAACAACATGGGCACCAGTATAACATAGTTTCCTATCTAGGGTGACCCATTTTAAGGAAGTTCCTAACCATGGAAGAACAACGACAATGGAGGGTAAAATGGGGGTTAAAATCGCAGTCCATGGTGAAAAAGGGAGGTCCTCCTAGGGCATAAAAATGATGAGGTATAGATGCAATGCAATGATCTAATCGACATGCAATGGGAATCCAAACCTTTTATAGAACACCAGTGTTGACACATTTGTGAAAAAAATGCCTTATTGGTCCTTTACCTAGTCAAAATAACTTCATTAGTCATTTTAGATTAAGAAAAATAACAAAAAGGGGTTTGAAACTATATAAAGTGGGTAAAAAATCAAAATATTTTCTATAAATAGCAACAAAACAAAAAATGACCCATATTTACCATTTTACCCTTTGGAGAAGAGGAAAAAATATACAACTCTGCGCGTTGCATACGATCAATCTGGGGGACCATTTCTCATTCCCCTGCTTGCAGGTAGCAATCAACCTTGTGCTTTGCATTTTTAATAGTTTTTTAAAGATTTTTAATGGTGTTTTGGAGTGTAATATTTTATTTAAAATTTTGATTTTGCGTACCCACGGGTAGGCTCTATTGAAGTCATGGGTACGCAAAATAGCCGCGGGTGGAGTGATCTCCACTCACAGGTAAGTGCGACTGTGCTAAATGGAGACCCGCGGGTGGCACAGAAATGGTTAAAAAACTCCAAACTAATGAAAAATTAATAGATGCAATGAAAATATGGTGCTCACTTGGAGAGAAAGAGAACATGAGGCAAAGGATAGAATAGAAATGGGGGACCCAGTGACCCTAAATGTATTGAGACGGTGTGGACTTCTCAAGTTTTTCCACACATCAAATATGAGGGCACAAACGAGTTTACTCCAAATTTTGGTGCAACTTTGGGATCCCGATCAGGGAGTGTTTATTCTCTAATGGGAGACCATATATATCATAGTGGATGATATATATTTTATCACTGGATTGTCCCGACGAGGAGAGGTGGTGAACCTCAAGGGCACATTTGGAGGTGTTGGAGCCTTATCTGTGCAAGATTACATCAACACTTACTGCATAGATGGTACAAAGAAGAGTGGTAGTCAAGTGCCAATTGGATCTTGAGATGGTGCGAAGGGAGGTGGTACGGTCATTGGCCATTATGGGACTCCGGGATTCACCATTTGGTAGGAAAGCTTGAATTTGTATAGGGCCATGATCCCCATTTTGTATATTATTTTGATGAGCTTATGGTAGGCGGTTTGTATTTGAAATATACCCCATAAGGATGTTTTGTATATTCCCTCAGAGGGCCATTTTTTGTACATGACACTCATTTTTTGACGATATATATATATATACCATTTTTGTGGCATATGCTTATGTGTCTCTTTGTGTATGTTATGTACGCATGTGTGGTTTATGTTGCCTCTATGTTGATGTGATGTATATGTAGTAGTAGACACTAGCATATATGTTTTAACACTGTTATCAACTTAGGACTTATGATGATGATATACATGTATGCATAGCAGTAGGTGTGACACATAGATATATATGTATGTTTTGTGGGGTGTGCAGGACTATGGAGTTGAGTTATGTATCAGGTGCTAATTCAAAACTTCATTTGCGATGGAGTTTGTGGCTACATTGGCGTTTCTTGCTATATGTGTGAAAGTAATGGTTTCAAACTATCAAATCAGAAGGCGCACACACATAAAATTTCAGAAGAAGAGTGGGTTGAGGACACAAAATACGTTATTTAACTATGAGACGACTAGCTGTGAGAAGAGGTGGAATTGTAGATGGTCAGTGCTAAGGTGTAAGGCATTGCTTAATAGACCTATGAAGACATCATATTTGGCTTGGTTATTCATAAGTGCCCCCAAGAAAACTCATCCAATGTGATGGAGTGCATGGGAGGGGGAGTAGATAACCCAGGAAATTGATGCTAGGTTCTTGGACCATTGAATTGCACCGTCTGCGTAGCCAATGCAAATGTCTATTTGAGAGGTCATGTGCAAAGTGAGGAGATAGGATTATTCTCAGACTTAAACAAAGGGCTGGATAAAAAAGAAAGTAAAATTTTGACACAAATAATAATAGTGACATAAGATGTTGGATGTCTTTTTCTTGTGTGTTTTGGGGCTATTAAATGTCAGTATCTCATGAGGTACTAGTTGTTAATACCACATATGGGAGGTTTCCTGATTATTTAACCTACGGATCCCTGGGGTATTTTTAATTAGTTGGGAATGCTTACAGGTGATTTGTGTCTTCGTTAGAAGTGGTCCTTGCGGGGTTGCATGAATGAGGGAAAGTTGACCTTGCAGTCTCATTAGTTTGAGGTGAGCTTCTCGTTCGACGTGCAAAATGGGACACTTGAATGAGAAGTGAGATGTCTTGCCACAAGACCGATAGGGTTGTGGTACTCGAGCGCGGAAGTGTACTTGTACTTACAGGGAGTTGACTTGATCCATCATGCAAGCGATGGTGCTATTAATAAGCATATGTGTGGAATTCCACAGGAAGAGCATTCATCATGCGGTGTGGTTGACGTAAGATTAGGATGTCGAGGATATTTCAGTGGTATAGGATCCACCCCGATGCTTGCTACTTGGGTAGCATGTGTGGGAGGTGCGATTGACGGTGTCGTTGATGTGGTGACCACATTAATATATGCTGCTCCTTGTGTTGAGGAGGGAGGTTCCCGAGTCATAACTTGAGTGAGACGAATGGTTGGAATTAAGGCATCCCAAAATCTAGGGAGATCGGGGAAATGGTGTGTGTAGTGTCCATACTGAGAACACATCTCACATGTCTGATTTGTACATAGTGCTTTGGACATATATGTGAGCAAGGGAGATGTGCCTCCTTTTACCGTTGGTGGAGCATGGGTTATAATAACTGGAGTGTTAAGCAAATGTCTTAGCTCTGGAAAAGTGGGACACAAGTTGGTCGCATGGCCTTGTTTCCCATAAAGAGACCATGGCGGTGTGACTCTTTGGGTGGGAGTATTGGTCATAAATGGGGATTTTTATCATTGTTGGTTGATGCCCCCTGCTTTAGGTTTAGCGACTTCTGACAAATCGAATGCGGGGTTTGGTAAGAGGGTACCTTTTGTTAAAGAAATGTAATTGCGGAAGATATTCTAAATGTACTTGTCTATTGTATTATTGTATTCCTCCTTCGGGAGATTTCATTGATGTAATTGATAATGTAAGAGTCATTGAGAGAGTCAATGTAAACCCTAATTGTTAGGTCGGCCTAGGATAACTAGAAAAGAATATTTTATTGTAAAGTATACAGGTCGGCCCAGTTAGTTAAGTTAGAACCGACCTAATTAGTAAAATTTCAATTCAATTGTAAAGTATAAATATGGGATTGATTTGCTCATTTGCAACACTCATCTCACTCACTCAAGTTCACATAGGAGAGAGAGAGAAGTTCGCACAAGTGAAGGAGAGAAGTTGTTTTGTATTGGGGTTTTATCTTGTACTTGGTGAATTCTATATTGGGGAAGTTTTGTCGAGGTTTTCTCCCTTGTGGTTTCCCTGGGAGAAATATTGTGTTCTTTGTGTTTGATGTGCTTGTATTTATTTTAGTGATTAGATTTTTTAATTTTATAATGCTAAACAAGTGAAAAACTAGCATGGTATTAGAGAAGGCCCGAAAGAAAACATTGTGCAGCCTCCACAACTACAAGAACTAGGGATTCTTATTATGGGAGCTCTATCCACAGATCAGCTGAAAAGAGGGTGCATCTAACTCGCCTCACTAGGGTGCATATTTATGTCGAAGCATAATTCAATTCTGAGAGTTTTCATTTTTGGGTCCCCCACTACAGCTCAAAGAAATAGGGCATCAAGTTTTTGGAACATTTGCTCACAGGAATTAAGAAAATGAGTACTTTTCTCAACTCGCCTTGAGGAGGCACATCTTTTCATCCAATTAGTTTTCCAAAATCCAAAAGTTGAAAAATTAGGGTTTCTCTGTAAAACCCTAGGTCAAGGAAGAAGCAGTTTTCAAAAGGACAACTTTTATTGGTAAGTCCTACATCTATTCCATTTCCATTTGAGGTTCTCATTTTATCAAAATGACAAGCAATACCAAGATTGATGAGAAGCTTGAAGGAGGTGAGAACTTCAGGGCATGGAAATATAGAGTCATGCTCATTCTTGAAGAACATGACCTAGAAGGGTTTATAAAAGAGAGACTTACAAAACCAAAAGGAGATGAGGCCAAAGTAAGACACAAGAAGAATATGGTCAAGGAAAAGAGGATCATAGTTGATTATATCAAAGATCACTTGATCCCTCAAGTATAATCAAAGAAGAACCCAAAAGAAATGTTCGATGCCTTGACCAACCTATTTGAAGGAAAGAATATCGATAGGAATATGACCTTGGGAAATCAACTCAAGGGTGTGAAGATCCAAAAGTCTGAGACTATGCACTCATACTTCTCCAAAGTGTCCCTGATCAAAGAACAATTAGAAGCTATTGGAGACATGGTAGAGGATGTTGAAGTAGTGATGGCCACACTGAATGGTCTTCCTAGAGATTGGGAACCCTTTGTTCATGGCAAATGTGCTAGAAAGAAATTAATCCAGTTCAGACAACTATGAGAAAAGTGTGTGCAGGAGGAAGAGAGAATAGCAGTAAGAGAGGAGAAATTGAATGACAATGAAGATCAAGCGTTGGAAACTCATGCCAAAGGTGGAAGGAAAAGAAAGAATGATGTATGTACCCGTGACCACTCTCCAAGAAGATCTCATAAATATCAAAGGGGCAAGAGATTCAAGAAATACCTATACTCAATTGAATGTTACTCTTGTCACAAGACAAAACATATTGCAAGATTTTGTCCATTCAAATATGGAAAACCTAAGAAGCAAAAGAAAAGATTTCATGCTCATGAAACAGAATATAGTGAATATGATGACGAATTCAAAACCAAAGAAGATGAAGACTCCAGTGAAGAATATGTACTAATCTTAGCCCTCACTGGTTTAGTATCCCATGGAAGTGATACTTGGATAGAGGATAGTGGAGACTAAAAACACATGACAGGATACAAGGAATCTCTTTCACATCTCATGCAGAAAGATTCTCCACACAAAGTAAATCTTGGAGATGACTACCAATATCCTATCAAAGGAATGGGAGAGGCTACTTACAAATTAGACTATGGAAATTCCATGAACATGAAAGAAGTACTATATGTACCAGGTTTGAAAAAGAACCTTCTTTCTATTTCAGCATTAGATAAGAAAGGTCTTAGAATTGCATTTGTAGATGGTGAAGTTCTTATGTGGTCAAAGGGGAAGACTATCAATGATGAAATTGTCATTGGAGTAGAAAAAGGATGACTCTATAAAATTAAGGGTCATGCAGATTCATCACTGATGACTAGTACAATGGGCTCCCGTGAACTATGGCATAGAAGACTAGCTCATGTACATTACAAGGCCTTACCAATAGTGAGTAAGGTAGTGACTGGACTACCAGAAATCCAAGTTGATCATGAAGGAGTGTGAAAAGGATGTACATAAGGAAAAAGTACGAAGAATCCATTTCCAAGCAGTGAAAACAAATCTAAAGGCTTCTTGGAAATTATTCATTCCGACATTTGTGGACCTATGTATACCACTTCATTAAGCGGGTATGTTTATTATGCTTATTTTATTGATGATTACTCCCGCAAAACATGTATTTACTTTATAAAGAATAAGAATGAAGTTTTTGAAAAGTTTAAAGAGTTTAAGGCTCTTGTAGAAAACCTCTCTGAAAAGAAGATCAAGATACTAAGGACAAATAATGGAGGGGAATACACTTCAAGTGATTTCAAATATTTATGTAAACAAGCAGGGATCAAGAGGGAGCTTACCATTCCCTATAATCCACAACAAAATGGTGTAGCTGAAAAGAAGAACAGAACTATCAGTAAAGGAGTGAAGGCCATGATCCATGATCAACACCTACCCATGCATCTATGGGTTGAAGCAGCTAGAACCACAGTCTATATACATAATAGAATCTCTCACAATGCTCTTGGAAACAAGACCCCAGAAGAGATGTTTACCGATACAAAGCCTGAATTCAATCATCTAAATATATTTGGATGTAATACCCCATTTTGACCTTATGGTATATTGGCTTTTAATGTAAATATTGTGTACATGCGATGTATGTTTTCCTAGCATGGAGATCAAGGCCAATGCCACGCTAGTGTATGATTGGATTTTATTTAGAAATCAAAGTATTTGATATTTTAATACCCATGTGCTATTAAGCCAGAAAATATTGTAAATTGATGTAAATATTAATATTGCAATAAAATACCAAAACTAGCTATGGAAGCAACTAATGAGAAGGGGCCATGTGTATTCCATTAGGGAGTGGTAAGGGGGATGTGGGATTGAACCATAGGCTGTCAAATGTCATTTTGTGAACCCATTTGACTTTCCTTGCTGACATCTAATTCTGTGTAAGAAAGTTGTTGAAGAAATCAGTCCATGGCTTCAATGGAGCATGGGCAGCCCAGAAATTCGTATGGCAGGTATGGGATCTATTTCCTTGACCCACAAGTCACTCTACCTCATGGGAATTCATTCTTTCTCGCTCCCATTCCATTGTGGAACATCTAAGCTTTGGTTTTCATCCATTACACATGCCCAGCAGTGAGAAAAACTAGAAATCACAACTGTGAATGAACCCACGTTTTGAAGTGCCATAAACACCCAGAATTTGGTATTGACAGTAAAATCCAATGGGGGGTCCATATATATGAACCTTGGGGCGAAATTGAGAGTATTAGATACCCCGGAATCCATTGGAAAACCCAGTTTTTATAGCCCAGAAATCCAATGACGGGATTGATTTATTTGGTTACTGAATTGTGAAAATCCAAGCGTAAATGATAGAACAGAGGTTGGGATTGCTTGATAAACCCAGTGAAGACTTGAATCTCAAGGAATTAACAGATAGAACTTTCTATTCCCACCCTGAAGAGAACTGGAGGGAAGGGACGCCTGAGGGATTGTGCAGCAGAGAAGGGGACCTTCCTTGTGTTGGGTGTGGTAGGCATTGTGGGTGCCATGACTGTTTGAGTTTAGTTGAGATGTCTGTAGCTCTGTGGTTGAGCTCACTAGATTAGGATCCTCCTCATTTGTCTCTTGCATGCTTGATAAACCCAACCGTGTGTTGGATTAGCATGACTGTGTGTGTGAGATCATCGCTGTGAGTGAGACTGTCTAGTTCCTCCTTACTAGATACACAACCCAGCTCGGGGGTGGTCTCTCAGCTGAAAGAATACAGGTTGGATAGAGATCTATGGTTGGGTGGAATGTTTCTCTAACATAGCCACTTGTTGGACATTTTCATCTTAAAGATAAGTATTCTCTGTGGTTTAAATTATATTCATTATGAGCTCTGTAATGTTTAATTTGATGATTGTTATTGGTATGCTGAATGCATGATGTAGTTGTGTGTGGATAATGTTTATTTCCATTGTGTTTATATTGAGTATGAATCTGCACACAAAAGTTTTTGTTTATTATGAATTTTCTTAGTAATGTATGGGGCTGAGTTACACAAATAAGCCCAGAATGTTAGTCATGTTTCCTCCCTTGCATCAAATCGACGGGAGGGGACGTGACATTGGATGTCCAGTATTTATTCACATTCCAAAATAAAAGAGATCGAAGTTGGAGCCTTCAGGAAAGAAGGGAATATTTGTGGGTTACAGTGAGTAATCAAAGGCTTACCGTATCTACATCCTAGGATTCCGCCAGATTGAGCTTAGCAGGGATGTTACATTTGATGAAGACACAGCTTTCAACAAGTATAAGAAGACTCATGAGGACGAAGAGGAGCATGAAGAACCTAGAATTGCATAAAAAAATAATGTACCAGACAAAAATATTGAAGAGGAACCTATTCCATAGGATCATGACATGGCATAACCTCAGAGACTTGAGGAGACACCTCATGAGGAGAATCACGAAAGAGAAGACCAGCGTGGGAACGATAATTAATACAAGATGTAGGAATATATGGTTCCCCAAAAGGAACCAGTAGAGAAATCAAAATACCAAGGCCATATTCCAGTTATGTAGCCTTGATATGTAACCTTGTTGAAGAAGAACCTACATGTTTTGAAGATGCAGTAAAGAAGAAGGATTAGTTGGATGCCATGAATGAAGAATACCAATCCATCATCAAGAATGATGTTTGGCATGTGGTACGAAGATTGAAGGATAAATCAATTGTATCGTCAAAATGGATCTTCAAAACAAAACACTCAACAGACGGAAGCATTGAAAAGTACAAGGAAAGGTTTATAGCTCGGGGGTTCTCTCAGAAGGAAGGAATTGATTATGAAGAGACCTTTGCTCTTGTGTCCAGATATACCTCAATTAGAACCATCCTTTTCTTAGTAGCTAAGATGAAATGGAAGCTCCATCAGATGGATGTAAATATAGCTTTCCTGAATGGAAAAATAGAATAAGAGGTATACATCGAGCAACGAAAAGGATTTGAGACAGATGACAGGAAAACATATGTATGTAAACTGATAGAGATGCCAATCCTTGTAGGATGAAGATCAGTACTTTCCGAATGATAGAGATGCCAGTCCTTGTAGGCTGAAGATTAGTACTTGCCGACTGATAGAGATACCAGTCCTTGTAGGATGAATATTACTACTTTCTGATTGATAGAGATGCTAGTCCTTATAGGCTGGAGATTAGTACTTGCCGATTGATAGAGATGCCAATCCTTGTAGGCTGAAGATCAATACTTTCTGACTGATAGAGATGCCAGTCCTTATAGGATGAAGATCAGTACTTTCCGACTGATACAGATTCCAGTCCTTGTAGGATGAAGATCAATACTTGCCGACTGATAGAGATGCCAGTCCTTGCAGACTGAAGATCAGTACTTGTCGACTGATAGTGTTCCAGTACTTGTTTACTGATGGTGATTGTTGTTCCAGTACTTGTTTGTTGATGGTTATTGTTGTTTCAGTACTTGGTTACTGACAGTTTTTGTTGGTGTTGTTCCAGTATTTACTTACTGATGACTGTTGTTCCATTACTTGCCGACTGATGATTGATGTTGTTCCAGTGTTCGTACACTAATGATGATGCTGATGGTGATATTCCAACAGACAATGATGATGATGCTAATGGTGATATTCCAAAATATCATGATGATGTTGTTGATGGTAATATTCTAGCATACGATGATGATGACGCTGATGGTGATATTCCAGCAGACGATGATTTTACAAAAAATTTCTATGACATATAGAGATTCACAAGTTAGTTGGACAACTGTTGATGTTGATGATGTTTCCCGCAGATTACCTCTCTAGTTAAGAGGGAGTGTTAAAGAAATGTAACTGCAGAAGATATTCTAAATGTACTTGTCTATTGTATTATTGTATTCATCCTTCGGGAGATTTCATTAATGTAATTGATAATGTAAGAGTCATTGAGAGAGTCAATGTAAACCCTAACTGTTAGGTCGACCTAGAATAACTAGAAAATAATATTTTATTGTAAAGTATATAGGTCGGCCCAGTTAGTTAAGTTAGATCCGACCTAATTAGTAAAAGGTCAAGTCAATTGTAAAGTATAAATAAGGGATTGAGTTGCTCATTTGCAACACTCATCTCACTCACTCAAGTTCACATAGGAGAGAGATAAGTTCGCACAAGTGAAGGAGAGAAGATGTTTTTTCTTGGGGTTTTATCTTGTACTTGGTGAATTCTATATTGAGGAAGTTGTGTTGGGGTTTTCTCCCTTGTGGTTTCCCTGAGAGAAATATTGTGTTCTTTGTGTTTTTTGTGCTTGTATTTATTTTAGTGATTAGATTGTTTAATGTTATAAAGATAAACAAGTGAAAAACTAACACCTTTCAACTTCGGATTCCTGGTGCTCCCATTAGCGGTTTTATTGACGACCAATTGTGGTTTAGTCGCGGATATCATAAGTTGGTTTGTTTTAATGGACGATGTTACTGGCCTTGTGGGCATAGTAGCCGAAACAGGGACAAACTCATAATGAGCTACTGGTTTTCTATCCATCTCTAGGTAGGGTGGTGTAAGGTACCTTACCGAAATACCCAAAGTGAGCCTAGTTAGAGTTAATTGAGCCGTAACCGACGTCCCTTGTACACCTGTGGGAGGGTACAAGAATGGGATTTGGAATATTGGGGGGAATGATGGACTCAAATTTTTTTCAATTCCATGGCTCAACGACGGTGTTGATTATGGTGTTGAAGTGGAGGTAGATCCATTTTTAGAGGTGAAAATTGTGCACATTAGGCCAGCGGTCGCTGTCGGGATCTTTAGTGGTGGTCCCGAATATACTCCTAATAATTTGGATTCCTTATACATACCATGGGAAATGTCAACATACGTTTGATCGGTGTCGAGGACAATTTACAGGACATTGTCAGGATTGCTGGTGGAGTTGGGATCATAGTAGTTAATCTAGTCGAGGTGACGACCTTCCCATTTAAGGGAAACATCATGATACATAAGACCAAGGAGGTGACTTCCTTCATGGCATACATATAAATATGCCCCAAGAGGATGTTGTAGTCTAGGTCTGCATTGACTACTTTGATATCAATCATGACCATCTTTCCCCCCATCTCGATGGGGACATTTTGGTACAATCCTCTTGGTTGGTATGGTCTCCCATTACGTGCACGAAAAGTGATAGATGAGGGGACCAGATCAAGTGACCCTAAACGTGTCCATACTTTCGAGGACATTATGCAAGTGGTTACACCCTCATCGATGATACAACGATGAATCATAATTTTCTTTATTGTGTCTGGGACTTGAAATGCGATTGATGAGAGTAGTCGCGGTTCACCTTTGTCAAGATCAAAGGTCATGAGACGTGAGTCGAAAGGATCAACGACACTGAGTGCATTGAGTAATTCCTTTCACTGGGTTGGGCATGACTATAGCACTTCTAACATGGACATGGTTGCAGGTGATTGAGCTAAGTCATACACAATACTATAATTATGGTTGGATTTCATGTGGGGGTTATTACGGGTATGCCGAAGTGGAACCTTGGGAATCCGTGGGATTTGTTCAAAACTGGGGAATGGTACTTGGAGAGGTCCCCCTGAGGAGATAGGAGCATCTTTCACTTGGGGAGTTTCAGGCCTATCATAACCCTTGTCTTGAGTCTGAAGATTTATATCCAACATGTATATATTTTGGAAAGAGCCATCGCCTGGGGGGCAAGAATATTGTTGTTGTGTAACAACCCCTTGGTTTGCAAAGGGTTGTTGTAACATGATGGTTTAGGGTTGGGGAGGGTTCGTATCCTGAGGGGGATTTTTCACTATCTTCTTCTTGGCTTCCACTAACTGTTGGAAAACATGGACCAGAGAGCATTGATGAATGTAATGACCATAATCACCGCAAATGGAGCAACAATAATTGGTCCTCAGGTTAGCATTCTTCCCTTGTTTGGGGGGATTGTTAGTCCTTGTACTTTGATTAGTTGCATTCTGGATTTTTTGGGGAGGGGGGTTTCCCCCTTTCCTCGGCTACTGGTTTTGCTTGTTCTTCCCTTTCTTCTTTTCGTGAGTTTGAGGATTCTGGGCATTTGCGGTGTTCAATTGCTAAAATTGTTGACCTTGTTGAACATAACAAGGTTGAACCAAGTTGAACCCCATGTGAGGTGAAGGTTAATGACCATTCGGGCATGGGAATGGGTAAACGGGTTATGTCCCGGGGTGGGATAAATGCAGTTTGCATTGCATAAGAGGTGGAAATTGGAACGACTTGTGTCATTGGCGGTGTAAGAACCGTTGTTGTTTGGCTAATGTTTGGGTAGGTAGGACTATAGGGTCCATACTGTAATTGACCAACTAGTGGGGTTGGTACCGGTGTAGGGGGTACCGACGAAGGTGGCATAGATGGGTATTGTGGAGCCATGTTAAATGGTTCCGAAGGGGTAGGAGGAACCTTTCCTAAATGGGAAATGGACTCAATAATCCCATCCGCCAAATGTGACGAGCCTATAGGTGTGTAGGATCCAACGACTGATGCTGAGGGGCATTAGGAAGGATGGTGTAAAGGTATCCATATTATGCATATATGAGATCGAAATGCTAGGATTTCATAATTTCCTCTTCCTCGCTTTGTGGCATGGAGGTGGAGACATATTTAGCTATGGTTGGTTAGAGTGATTTGATAAACCAATCCAACAAAAATGGTGGTTGTATTTCTATTTTACACAGTGTGTGGCGCCTACACCACTCATGGATGTGGTTCGCGATGTGGGTGGATGTATTTTTCTGAAACTCTATGAGAATTTTGATACCACAGTCATGTCAAATCGAAAGCTAGAATTAAGTGAGAAATGTAGTGGCCAATGTCGTAAAGGTGGCATGGGTCACTCTCGGTAGGTTTACATACTGTTTGGATGTCGTTCCAATGAGGGTACGTTGAAAGCAGAAAATCCTCATAGGATCATCTACTATGTTGTTAGGTGAACACCATAAGTGGAAATATATGACAGTTGGCGAGATCGTCCCCTTGCTTTCCTTCGAATTTGGGAATGTTGGAGGGAAGTTTATCTGGCATAGATGGCCATGCTGCATCATGTGCAATGGGGTGATTGATTAGTTTTTCCAAATCAAGTAGATTTAAATTAGCCATGAATGGTAAGCTACGGGTAATTGGTATTTCCATTGTATGTGGGGTGTGATTTCCATTAGGGGGGACCCAGGTGGTGTGGAAACAACAAGTGACCTCCTACGAGAGAGGACAAATCAAATGGAACCGAAGGATATTCGAGGGGAGAAGCTAGTGGGGTACCTCTTCCAAGGGGGGGATATGAAAATGTATCTCTATTCTCTCCTAGGGGAGAAAATGAAGGTGATCCTCTTCTGATGGGGGAAGAAGTGGTGTAATTAATAGCTTCTTTGAGGGGATAAAATCCACCTAGAAAGGCTCGGCCTTTCCCAAATGATCCTATCAATGTGGCTTGGGAGCAGCCCTGGCTAGAGTACCTTCCGCGTGAACCATGGGGATAAGGTGTAAAAACGCCCCTCGAGAGAGGGGATAGGCCTTGCAGTAATCAAGGTTGTCTCAGGATGTTTTTTTGTTCTTCAATGGTGAAGGATTTGTGTCAAATGGGATTGATGGTGGAATTAAACACAATTGAACAAATGCAAAAATATGCCAACCACAACATATGCAAATATGGTGCAATAAGTGAGTGATATGTGCAAAGTCGGTTTTAGTGCATGCGTTACCACATGTAGGATTTTTTAATTGTGAGTTAGTGATCTTGAAGTTAAAAAGAAAATAAATGTAAATTCCCTAAAAATACCTAATGTCCTTCCTCTCAAATGTAACTGGGCCTCCCAAAAGCACAACTAGTGGTGATGATGGTATCCATGCACCAATTGACTAGTGGAGGTAACAAAGAGCTAGTTATACCGGAAATGGGGCCAATGTTCCAGTCAAGATGACTTGGAAATACCTCCCAATGGAAATAGATAGCTTCAAGAGTCCATTGAACTCACAATTGCTCCTTGGAAATGTCCTGAGTTTGGCCACTAAGATACCTTGCGTCAAGTGTGGATCAGTGGTTTGGCTTGCACGGTATAGTTCCGTCTCCCTACAACAAGCTGAGTGGCTTGTAGGGGAGAGAAGGGAAGCTATACCTCGGATTTCACTTCCATATTCATGGCACACTTGTGATCCGGGTTTTCTTTTAACACTTGCTTATAGTAGGATTTTTTTAATACCCCATGAGTCAACAATGCTATGTTTCAAAATATTGCTAATGAAACTAGATTGGTGGGCATTAATCGATTCCTAGCCCACTCAATCCTACCTAACTAAAATGTTATTTTGTGACCTCCTGTGGGGGATTTTAGTTGATTGGAAAATTACAAGGTTGATTTTAATGGGTTTGAAATTTCACATAGGGAGTGTAAGGGAGGTATTTCACAATCCCTACCTTTATGATTAACCAAGCTCAAAAGAGGTGCGAGGTGAATAACATATTAGGAACATAAGAGTTTCTAGGTCTCTTAGTGTGTGCTAGTGGTGCAAACACATGTGATGAAAGAAAATTGATTGTCATAAAATTAAATAGAAGAGTATATAAAGTAAATGCAAAAGTAGATGTACTTTTAACTCTAAACGATGATCAAGGTGCTTTGCAAATCAAAATGATAACTAATTGAAAAGTGTGAAATGGAGGTATTTCACGCTTCTCACTCTTTTCTGATTCACCAAGTTGACAAGAAGTACGAGGTGAAGAGTATACTTCAGGGGACAAGAGTCTTTAGTTCCTTGCTTGTGTGTAAAAATTGGATTCTACACTAACTTAAACCCTAAAAACATGTCAATTGTGCATAAACAAGAATGGTTTTGAATACTAGTGACAACAATGAGGACCATTTAATGCCTCGAGGTTGGTTACCTAGGTAAGTTTCAAGAGATATGAACTCTTTACTCCCTAATATTGGTCTAGGTGAACTAATTACTAAAAAAAACTAAGTAATTATTGCAAATTAACTTAATTTTGGTTCATTAGTGAGCAACAGTGGAGTTGCAAGACTGTAATATGTAGATAAAAAACAAATAAAAATACTATAGCGCGACCAAACAATACTCTGAGATGCGGGTAGAGTGGATAAATACAAAATCGATTGGATGATAGCACAAGTATAACACAGAACAGGTACGTGGGTCAACCTACAGGAGGTCGCGCGGGTCATGAACTAATTACCTGCACTAGTAGCACAACTGTTGAAGGCATTTCCACACTAGTAGCGCGGTCGAGAGCCAAGGATCCGCGCTACTATGTAAAAATTAATTGTGGCCAACTAAGGGCCAAATTCTGGAGCAACAAGTAGTAGACTGTTGATGTATTTGTAACTTCGGAATGTATTTCATATATGTATATTGTATTCCTATATAGATGTTATTATTCCTCTATACGGAAGTGTCGTCATTTATATTGTAAGTGTCGTAACTTATACTTGTTGGGTTATTAGACCACCTTGATGGGGTCGGCCCTGTATAAGTCATGTGGGTTAAAGGGTTATTAGACCACCCTATTGGGGGTCGGCCCTGTCAGCATTATGTTAAGTGGTTAAGTTGAGGCCGACCTAGTAAGGTTATTAGGCAAGTCAAGTCAAGTATAAATAGAGTGCGGGAGGCACTCTATTTGATCATTCACTTTCTCACATATACACTCATTGGAGAGTGGCGCACTAGTGGAGGAGGAGAAGCTGCTGCTAGGAGACTATCTCTTATGCTTGGGTTTTGTATCATTGTTCTATCTATCTCTGAGGAAGTTATTGGGTTTTTTCACCTTCTTGGTTTTCCCCAAGGAAACTCTGTGTGTCTATTGTCTCATGTGATTGCTTGTTTTGATTGATATGCTTGATATGTTGTACATGTTATTCTCTCAGTAAAGATCCTAGAGTATGTTGAATTAATGCTCAAAAATTAACATGGTATCAGAGCTAACCTGAGAAGAAGACACTATGCAGTTGCGGAAGCTAGGGATTCTTGTTTTTTGGGTTTCTCTCCGCAGATCTAGAAAGGCAGGAGGCTAGATTGACTCTCCTCAGCAAGGCGCATCTTTCTGTCCAATTAGAATTCAATTCTAAGCACTTTCAGTTTTGGCACTAAAAATTAGGGTTTCCACAAAAAGTGGAATTTCTGAAATCTGAGGCCATGGCTGGATGCTCCTCAAAAAAAGAGAAGTTTAGAGCTTTGGATCGAACTTTTTGGTTGGGTGAAGCTCCGAGAAAATCAAACCCTAGTTTGGGGTCCTCTCGAGTGAAGCCAAAAATTAGGGTTTTTGCAAAAGTTGGAAATTCTGAAATCTGAGACCATGGCTAGAAGCTCCTCTGAAAAATCGAAGTTTAGAGACCAAGATTGAACTTTTTGGATGGATGAAGCTTCGAGAAAATCAAACCCTAATTTAGGGTCCTCCCTAGTGAATCCAGAAGTTTGAAAAGCAAATTTGAGGGGTGAAACTTTGTAGTTTTCAAATTCTAAGTATACCAGCTTGATCAGCTCATCAAGGCGCATCTTTCTATCCTTTAAGAAGTTTGAAATTCAAATTTTGAATTTTTAGGGTTTCCCTAACAAACCCTAATCCAGCTCCAAATCCAGATTTCTACAAATCAAGTGGTAAGACCTAAATCTTTTCTATTTCATTTGAAGTACTCTTTAAGATGTCTCACCACACCAAGCTTGAGGATAAGCTTGAAAGGGCTTATAACTTCCGAGCATGGAAGTATAGGATTGGGTTAATTCTAGAAGAGAGTGAGTTGGACACCTACATAAGTGAAGGGGTTCTTGTCCCAGATGGAGAAGATACTAAGGCCTTACACAAGAAGAACTTGGTCAAGGCTAAGAGGATCATTGCTAATTCTATCAAAGACCATCTCATGCCACATGTGTCATCTCTGAAGACACCTAAGGAGATGTTTGATTCCTTGACCAAGCTATTTGAAGGGAAGAATATAAATCGGAAGATGACCTTGAGGAATCAATTGAAGAATATCAAGATCCAGAATGCGGAGACCATGCAGTCTTATTTCTCAAGGGTCTCCCAGATAAAAGAACAACTTGAAGTTGTGGGAGAAGATATAGAGAATGGAGAAGTTGTAATGACCACTCTTAATGGCCTTCCTAGAGCATAGGATTCCTTCATCCAAGGAATTTGTGCTAGGAAGAATCTTATCTCATTCAGTAGTTTGTTAGAAGAATGCTCTCATGAAGAAGCTCGGATTGTAGCTCGAGAAGAAAAGATGGGGAATGAAGATCAAGCTCTCACAACACATTCCAAGAAGAGGACACTTTTCCTCAGATTCTCCTAAGAACAAAAGGAACAACAACAACTACTACTACAAGCAATATGACAGGTATGACTTACAGGTATGTTTTGAAATCTGTTCATGATTAAGTTTATAATATGATTGTCCTCATGTTATTGAGTTTAGTAACAATCTTGTTTAATTTTAGACTTGTCTTATCACCCTAGTAAAAGTATGAATGCATGATAGAAGACATTCATTGATTAAGGTTATGACATTTATGATTGTATTATGATTGTACTAATGCACTATGGTGTTGTATGATGATAATGTTATCCACTAACATGAAAGGTACAAATCAAGTTCTAGATCAAGACCATGGTGACATGAAGACAAAGACTCATCCATTGTCATGGATCACATGGAAGCTCTACTTACGAGGTATGTATATTTTGGTTCTACAATGGTTAACTTATGAGTTATGCAGGTCATTGAAGAAAACAAGAAAACATTGCTAGACATAACTAGCAAATATGATAACCAGGTATGTTTTTCCTACATCAAGTTAGAATCCTACCGTGTGTTAGGATCTTATACCTTTGTATGATTGATAATGATTATTTATGAAGTTAGAAATTTAAGAAATCAAGGGTTTATACATATTATGTCTCTTACCTTGATTGATGATATGACTAACCAAAAGAGTTCTATGGTAAAATATAAATATGCATGAGTAAGAGAAGTCTTCTCTGAAACCTTGAATACTAATGCTTATTATCTGTGTTTGAAATGATCATGACTATACATGTTTAATATTATTGTGTTTTGATAGTATTGAGATTATACTAATGAATGTATGATTATGTATGAGATCTCAAGGATAGCACAATGATGATACTAGTAAGCATGCATAGTGATCAAGGATGGATATCAGTTCAAGGACAGGTAATCCAGGAAGCAAATATCAAGAGGGAGCACACTCCAGTAGTTCCTACAAGGAAGCAAAGATTGAGAGGGAGTCCACCCAACAAACAAACAAACATAAGTATTTGAATTGTCATTTCTTGTATATTTGATTGTTTAAATAATACTGTTCAAATATGTATATACTTATGTTCCTAGACTTAGGTTGTGTATTATGCATATTAGAATAATTGCATTAATGAACAGTATACTACTAATATGCATGTAATGGGTAAGTGGCCTATGGCACTGTACAACATTCCATTGCTACTTATCTAGAATGAAACCTCTTTGCTGACATGTTGGGAGTTGTGCACACTCTTAACAATGTTTTGGTAAATATTGGAAGGCATCTAGAAAGTTACGGGATATGGATAAATGTTCTATTAAATCATTGGCTAAAATAATTGCATGACTGTATGACATATTTCTTTATGTGTAATAATTTGTTCTAAAAACTATGAGATGTTTCTAATCATGCAATTTAACTTGTCTTGTAGGAAAGATCGTATACCATCACCTACAAAAGAAGGACTACAACATATACTCCAGCAACAAAGCTATCTATTGAAGAATCTGAAGTTCCCAGGATCTAGGATGAAGTAATGATCGAAGAATACCAGTCAATCATGAAGAATGATGTTTGGGATGTGATCCCAAGACCTGAAGGGAAGTTTGTTGTGACTTCCAAGTGGATCTATAAGATTAAGCATGCTGCAGTTGGTAGCATAGAAAAATACAAAGCGAGATTTGTAGCTCGTGGCTTCTCCCAGAAAGAGGGAATAGACTATGAAGAGACTTTTGCTCCTGTATCCAGATACACTTCCATCAGAACAGTACTTGCTCTGGCTGAAGTGATGAAATGGAAGATACACCAAATAGATGTCAAGATGGCCTTCTTGAAAGGTGTAGTCGAGGAGGAAGTGTATGTGAAGCAACCACTTGGTTTTGAGACACATGACAGAGAGTCATATGTGTGTAGGTTGAAGAAAGCCTTGTATGGCTTGAAGCAAGCTCCTAGGACTTGGTATGGTAGGATAGACAACTTTCTATCCAGTTTGGGCTTTACCAAGAGTAACGCAGATTCCAACCTTTGCTACAAGGTTGAGGAAGGAAATCCTGTGATACTCTTATTGAATGTGGATGAGTTGTTTGTAACAGGAGAGGATAGATTGACTGCCGACACGAAGAGGAAGCTTGCTGCCGAGTTTGAGATGAAGGACTTGGGGAAGATGCACTATTTTCTAGGCATGGAGGTGTGGCAGAGTGCAGATGAGATATTCCTTGGACAAGGGAAGTATGCAGTAGAGATCCTGAAGAGGTTCGGGATGATGGACTGCAAGGCCATGGCCACACCCATGGCCTCGAACCTGAAGCTTCTGTGTGATGCTTCGTCTGATCCGGTTGATGACATGGTGTATCGTCAGATGATTGGGTCCTTGATGTACCTGACGAACACTAGACTAGATATTTGCTTTGCCGTGAACACATTGATCCATTTCCTAACGGATCTGAGAAGTGTTCACATGGTTGCTGTAAAGCATATTCTGAGGTACCTGAAGGGTACGGTTGATTATGGGATCAAGTATGATGCGAATCAAAAGTTTAACCTAGAGGGTTATGTTGATTCAGATTGGGCAAGCAGTACTGCAGATAGAAAGAGCACTTCGGGGTGCTGCTTCAGTATGGGATCAAGTGTGATCTCTTGGTTTAGCAGGAAGCAGCCCTGTGTAGCACTGAGTACAACTGAAGCAGAGTATGTTGCAGCTTGTTCCGCTAGTTGTGAGGCAGTATGGCTGAGGAAGCTACTGTCAGAGTTATTTGATCTCCCGTTGGATGCTACTGGTATCTTTTGTGATAACCAAAGTTGTGTGAAGCTATCTCAGAACCCCGTGTTTCATGACAGGTCGAAGCACATTGAGATCAAATATCATTATATCAGGGATATGGTGTAGAGAGGAGCAGTGAAGCTCCTGTATGTTGCGACGGATGAGCAGGTTGCAGATGTGTTGATGAAACCACTAGCCAGAGTGAAGTTTGAGTACTTCAGAGAGAGGCTTGGTGTTCTTCAGATTGAAGATACTTCGAGGAAGAAGTGATGGGACACATTTGCAAGAGCCATTCTAAGCATGGTGAGAGGAGGATCCTTCCCATGGATATGGATGTAAGCGTTGTGTGATGAGCATCAGGATGATGCTCCAGTTACTGCTTTGTATATGCATCAATTGGATGCTTTGATCAGTTTGATCATGTATTTGTATATGCATCATGTTGGATGCTTGATATGATCGGTTGGATCATGCATTTGTATATGCATCATGTTGGATGCTTGATATGATCAGGTGGATCATGTATTTATGTATGTATCAGGTGGATCATGTATGATGATATGTATTAGGTAGATACTTGGTATGCATCGGGTGGATGCATTGTATGATCATGGATGATGAGTATCAGGATGATACTCTGGATGATATGCATCAGGATGACACTATGATGATGATCAGGATGATCATATGTGATGATATGTATCAGGTAGATACATTACATAATCAGTTGGATTATGTAAGTTCCGAAGACACATATGCACATAGGCTTTTCAGACAGGGTGTAGATGTGTTCTCCCATGGTCGTGATATAATTGTCGAGCTTTTTCGACAAAGGTGTAGATGTGTTCTCCCAAGGTCATGATGTAATTGCTGAGCCATTCTTTACAAGGTGTAGATGTGTTCTCCCACGGTAAAGATGTAAGGGCTGAAGCCATTCTTCACAAGGTGTAGATGTGTTCTCCCACGGTGAAGATGTAAGGGCTGGGGCCATTCGAGCATGGTTGAAGTTTGTCTTCCCATGGCTGCGATATAAGTGTTGTGCCATTCCTAGCATGGTTGAAGTGTGTCTTCCCATGGCTATGGATATAAGTGCGGTGCCATTCTCGCATGGTTGAAGTGTGTCTTCCCATGTCGCATATATAAGTGATGAGCCATTCACGGATGGTTGAAGTGTGTCTTCCCATGTCGGTGAGTGTAAGTGCTGTGTGATGTGCATCTAGGTTGTGCTTCGTGAACAATGTTATGATCAGTATGATCGTGAGTATCAGGATCATACTATGTGGCCGTGGATAGGTTGTGCAGTGACATGTAAAAGGATCCAAGGAGATCCGATAGGTTGAACTGTGTGCTCGTAATCAGTCCTGGGATGCTCTTGCGAGGTTTTGTTGACGCACGTAATAAGTCCTAAGGATTCCACAGTATGGCCACTGATGATGAAGACCTACAGGTGGTGGGCCTACATCCAGCATGAAAAAGGGATGGCTCTGTAGAACTTCCTATGATGAGTAGATCAGAGATTGATTGAAATAGCAGCAGCTGTGACGATGACAATGATTCGATGACGATGATCCAATGACGATGATCCAGAGAAGAAGACTTGTGCTAGTAGATTTGTGTCGAGAAATACCTTCCTAGTTAAGAGGGAGTGTTGATGTATTTGTAACTTCGGAATGTATTTCATATATGTATATTGTATTCCTATAGAAATGTTATTATTCCTCTATATGGAAGTGTCGTCATTTATATTGTAAGTGTCGTAACTTATACTTGATGGTTCATTAGACCACCTTGATGGGGTCATCCTTGTATAAGTCATGTGGGTTAAAGGGTTATTAGACCACCCTATTGGGGTCCAGCCCTGTCGGCATTATGTTAAGTGGTTAAGTTGAGGCCGACCTAGTAAGGTTATTAGGAAAGTCAAGTCAAGTATAAATAGAGTGCGGGAGGCACTCTATTTGATCATTCACTTTCTCACATATACACTCATTAGAGAGTGGTGCACTAGTGGAGGAGGAGAAGCTGCTGCTAGGAGACTATCTCTTATGCTTGGGTTTTGTATCATTGCTCTATCTATCTCTAAGGAAGTTAATGGGTTTTTTCACCTTCTTGGTTTTCCCCAAGGAAACTCTGTGTGTCTATTGTCTCATGTGATTGCTTGTTGTGATTGATATGCTTGATATGTTGTACATGTTATTCTCTCAGTAAAGATCCCAGAGTATGTTGAATTAATGCTCAAAAATTAACATAGACCTGATCTCCTGCAAATGGTAAACACCCAAAATTAATTACTTAGCATAAAACAACCTAGTTTAATAAGAAATGAACAAAAATAAGTGGAGTTTCCATTAGGACTATTGTGGAAAAAATTGCACAAGTGTGCACTCTTCCACTTGGTAATGGGCTAGGCCTTGTAGGCTACAGCAAGGCCTCGATACTTGGAGCCCCTGTGTGGTATGGTTTCTTGTCCTCCAAGTGATCCTGCAATATATTTTTAGTGGAATTCACATAAAACAAATAAATATGGATAAAATGCAAAATAAAAAGAGATGGGAGGATAATGCAAACTCCAACAACAATCAAAGGTATGCCAAACCACCTTGTATTTCCCAATGGTCAAGATGTACAACACCTAGGAGTTGTGGGATTCAAGGGAAGCGCAACAATCTCCCTTAGGAAGGCCTTTTTTGTCCAAACTATATGCTAAGTAAATGGTGGAACAATGGAGAGGAACTCCTGCACCTTGAAGGAAGGTGGAAAGGGAGCGTGGGAATGCCTACAATGATAGAAGAGGTGGGATATTAGGAAGCTCAAACACAAATCCAGTAGCATAACCGTACTCTTGATTTCTCTCTACAAAATGCATGCCAATGGATTCCTTTTAATAGGCCAAGAGGTGGCCAGCAAACAACTAGATCCAAATGTGAACTCATCTACTCCATAAACTGGTTCCAATGTACACCAAGGGGGCTAGTTAATGCCACCAAGTGTGTGAGGACACGAATTTGGATCCTTGGAGATGACAGAGCCTTCAATGCACCGCGGGAAGTAGGTGTCCCACCGTTTTGACAATAGCGTGACTATCAAAGGATTAGATGGTCGGGTATCGCGTGGGCATTGTATTAATAACCTGCACTACAACATGGTTCAACAATATCTTAGCCACGCGACCCCTTTTTTCAACTGGTTTTTGGCACTTCTGGAATCGTGATGTCTTTTAGATTATTTGAGGATGCATTTCATGAATTGCATTATTATGTTGATGACGCCTTATTGCAAGATTTGTCAAAATTCCCCATGTGTGCTAGATTTAGACGTTAACAAAACCCATATATGAAACTAGTTTCTTAAAATTATGCATATAAAGTTTCAAATATTGATCTAAATAATGTCACCCTCTTTTTTCCTTCAAAAATATGCAAAAAGAAAAATAAATTCTTCCACTCTTTTTGTTAGGAACCCATGTTAACCCTTCTCTTTACTTTGTTAGTATATTGTTGTTGGACGCATATACTTTGTAAGTCATCCCGTAGTATTATATTTTGATCCATAGTTTGTATTAGCCCATAGTATTGATCCATAGTATTGGACGCATATGCTTTGTAAGTGGTCCCTTAGTATTATGTGTTCCATGGTATTGACCTATAGTATTGTTGCATAGACTAGTATATAAGTTTGTGTTGAGGCCAATGACGGCACCGTGAAGTTATTTGTATTGATCTTGATCAAAGGAGGTTGCCCCCTCGAAGTGGCCCGCGATCAATAAAATATTCTATGATCTAATATATCGTGCATTTTATCAGTTAATTGTTGCAGGTTCCTCACATCTGGAATCAGAGCACTTTCTTGGGCTCATTGGGTGGAATTTCTGCCAAATTTTTTTTCGCATTTGTATTTGTTCCTATCAATTGCAGGTTCGGATCCAGGAATAATCCCTATCTGCTTAACTATGGGAAGTGCTTGGGCATAAACCCTAAAACTCATTGCGAGGAATACCATAGGAACCCCAAAGTAGCTGGCCCATTGAGAGGACCTATCAGCAAAAAGGGCAATGACCCCTACCTGATTGACTAGTTCCCACCTGTGAGGTAAACCAAGGGTTGTCGTTTGTGGCAAAGAGGTTATCGATTTTACCTGAACCGTGGAGTGAGGGGTACTTCCCCAATACGCAATTTGTCAGACAATATTGGTGGCCGAGTGAATCCCCTGAACCATTAGGAAGACGAACATACCTGGGGTCCATATCTATTGCTAGCTGATAAATCACATATTACATTTGTCCAGAGCTATTGCAGATCAATTCCGAACCATTTCATATCCATTCTAAAATCCCTTTCAGATCCATCCGTTTTAGATCCATTCTGAACCGTTTCAGATCCATTTTGAAAGCCGTTTCAGATCCAACCATTTTAGATCCATCCTGATCCATTTCAGATCCCTCCATTTTAGATCCATTCCGAAAGCCGTTCAGATCCATTCTAAAAAAAAAAAAACTAACAACAACTTCACTGACACCTCTGCAACCCCATTTTGCATATTTCATTCCTAAGGGCCTTATCCCAAATTCCACTTGCCGAAGCCCTAAATCCAACATTTGTCTATTTTTATTGTTTGCCATAACTTCTTCGATTTTCACCCAATTGCCTTCAAAATTTTCCGCAATGTTCATCTCCTATTTCTGCTTCTTTATCCCTCTATGAAAAATTTTCTCATTATTTCACCCCGCTTCTAAAATCCTCATTTTTTGCTTCCCTGTCCATCAGAAAGTGTCCAAAACCTAGTCAAACCCTAATTACCCATCAGAGTTTTTCCCAAATCCAAATTTTCCTTTACTAAAGAAGCTTTTGTTTTTGTTTTTCTACCCATTCACAAAAAAAAACCCTGGTTATGGTTGTCACCCGTGCAGGAGCACAAATCATGGATGAAGAACTTACAACCCTCAAAACCAAACTGCAAGATCTAGATGAAAAAATTCTCAGCCTACATCTTCAACATTCAGCCATGAACAATAAACGACAGCCAAAATCTTCTGCAGCCATTGGGTTCTCTTCTTCTAGCAATTTTTGTGGGTCGAAGCTTGATTTTCCTCGCTTCAATGGTACTAATTCGACTGGATGGATATACAAGGGAAGAACAATATTTCAATCTGCATAATACTTTTGATGTCCACAAAGTTCCACTTGCATCCTTTCATTTGGAACAAGAATCTGATCAATGGCACCGTTGGTACATCAAAGCTCATGACGAGCCAAACTGGATAGATTTTTTCCAACTCCTTTTGCAACGATTTGGTCCTAGTGCTTTTGATGACTTCATAGGAGTACTCACTAAACTTGTAGTGCCCCTAGACGGTTGTAGACCTTAAGGGCACCTGTCGAGTGACCCGGCCAAACAACTTCGATAAAGTGGTCTCATGAGCCTTGATATGACTTAATTGAATGAGAAAAACCTGAAGATGTGAATGACGACAATAATTGATAAATGAATTAATGAACTAAATGACATATGTGGAGTTGGATAGTTGATTTAATTGAATAATTGCATGTTGCTTAATGATTAGATTTCATTGTGAAAAATTTGTTATGTGTACATGAATATGATGCTTAACGAATAGTTGTATGAGTGATTATGTGATGAGAATGAAGAAAGTAAAGATTGACGAGATGCATTTATGATTAGATGAATGAATAATGTTATGAGTAAAATATAAATGCTTAATGAAATAACAGATTGATGAATCAAATTATGATAATTGAGGACAGTACTACTAATATATTATTGTGAGAAATGTGTGTAGCAACAGGTGAAACGGTTCACCGACGGACACACAAAGGAATTGAAGGGTCGTAGAATACGGATAAATCACACACGGGAAGAGCAACGATGATGTCGACTTTCGACGGAATACCACGCATGAGAAGATAAGCACTAATCCACTTGCTTAAGAGGAAAGCGCGAGGGCGTACGAGATGGACCATGATGGACTTGGTCACGTACGAGTTGGGGGGTGCGCAGTGAGAATGGACTCACTCCTCAGTGCCATTAGTCCCTAATAGCGTGTAGACGGAGGATAGAAGGTAACGGCTCCTGAAATCCTTACATGAAGTTCCCGCAAGTCAAAACGAAAGGATGGTGGCAGAAGGGCTTGATGATGCGGTACCCTTCCGAGAACGAAAAGAGTGGACGCAAGGACCCGACGATGTGGTACCTTGCCAAGAAATGGAAACGATTGATGAATGGACCCAATGGAGTGGTGCCATGTCGGGGAAATGAATTAAGGAACGGGGAGGCCCAATGGCGTGGCACTGGGATCCTAGTAAAAACGATTGTTAACTTAATGGCCTAAAAACGTATAAATTGCACCTAAAGCATTTACTTAGGAAAATGCATTTTTAGTACTTTTAACATTAGAAATTGTTATTCATGCATTTGCACATAAAAGAATATTTTGGCATTTAAAATATTAGAAATGGTTATTTATGCATTTGCACATGAAAGAATATTTTTGAGTATTTAAAAATATTTATTTAGGAGCAAAATGGAATCCTAGGCATGGACACCTAGTCAACTCCACCTACACCACAAATCTAGGAGTTAAGTGAAATATCTTGGGGACAAACATGAGAAAACTTAGAAATGTTGGTGCATCTCCTAGAGAAACTGACACATGGATGGGTGAGTATTATTAAATTATAAATTTAATAAAATATATATTTATGCATGAAGCGACATGTGTCGCAGCGAATTTTCCTTTAAAAGGAAGGCATTGGGAATTGGTAAAGGACCCAGATCCTAGATGGCTATTGTAATCTTGGATTAGTTTATGGCTTGCTACTATTGAGGGTTTGGCTGGAAATTTTGGTGGGGGGGAATCCCAAGATGAGTTTCTTGATTATTGTGTGTGATATCTACGACCCAAAGCTCAGGGGTGGCCATGTGACTAAAAGCATGAGCCTATGGTTGGGTGGCGAAGCTAACGGTTGCTTCGCCTATGGTTCAAACAAGCTTTGTTGGATGGATCCTACAGAATACGCAGACGGTAGTGGACAAGATGGATCGGTTGAGAGTTCGTGAGTACCCTACAAGAGGGGTCCCTACAAAACTTCTCCAAATTGGCACTGTGAGAGAGTATCAAACCGAATTCGAGAAACTGGCCAATCACACAAAAGGATTATCTGATTAATTCTATAGGAGTTGTTTTATCAATGGTCTCAAGGATGAAATATGCTAAGAGGTTAAAATGTTCTGTCCCAACACAATGATGGAAGTCTTAGGGTTGGCTATGTTGGCAGAGGACAAGATCACATCCCAACAATGCTCCAACTCCACTTTTGTTCCATTTAGAAATATGGTTTCCCAAAGACCTCCCATCACACCAGCTCCTCGACCAACTCCTATCAAGCATTTGTCTGAAGCAGAGATGCGAGCACGTAGAGAAAAAGGGCTTTGTTATAATTGTGATGATAAATTCACTCGGGGACATAGATGTATTGAGAAAAAGCTCTATCTCTTGGATAGAGATTCTCTTCCTTCCTCTGAACTTAGTGAAGAAGCTCTAGATACAATAGATGATCAGGTCGACATTCAACAGCCGCCTATTGACTCCCCGTCTCAGGACGACCACCCAGAGATATATCTACATGCTTTAGCTAGAGTCACCACCCCACAAACAATGCGGGTCAAGGGTTACTTCAAGAAGCTCCCTCTTACAATACTCATTGATTCTGGTAGCACTCATAACTTCATTGACCCTCGGATCGCCAAACAGGCTGATTGTTTTGTCCATCCTTGCTCCAACTTTGAAGTCATGATTGCCAATTGGGGCACCTTACCTTGCAAGGGGAAGTGTCGCAATGTGCATATCTCTATGGAATATTATAACCTATGCTCTGACATGTTTTCCTTGGCATTAGGCAAATGTGATGTGGTCTTGGGCGCTCAATGGTTACGTACACTTGGCCCCATCTTATGGGATTTTGCTCAACTTTGGATGCCGTTTTCAGTCAATGGGAAAAACACACATTTACGGGCTTACAACCAGGGTCTCTCCGCCTCATCAGTTCACATCTACTATAAAAGATCCTTAAAAATAATTCACATGGTGTCATCACTCAGCTCCATTCCATTCAAATGCACCCATCAACAGTCTCCACTACTCCTTTGGATCTACAACACATTTTGGATAGATATGCAAGTGTCTTTGCTGAACCAGGTAGATTGTCGCCTTCAAGAGACCTTTCAGGTACGAATTTAGCCGCCTCTACATCTAAGAAGGAAATGATGGTTATTTTGCATGCAGTATAGAAGTGGCAGCCATACCTATTAGGGAATTATTTCTGCATCAAGACTACTCACCAAGTCTGCAATATTTCCTGGAACAACAAGTCTCCTCCCCGGCACAAATGAAATGGGTTAGCCAACTCATGGGTTATGCCTATGAAATCACTTACACAAAGGGTAAGGACAATCTGGTGGCACATTCTCTTTCTCGCACATTTGATGACCACATTTCTCTTTCATATATTTCTATGCATGTTCCAAATTGGTTGCAATCTATTTAACGGGGCTATTTCAATGACTCCTCCTTATCTCAACTCATCCAATGATTGTCCAACAACCCTTCTACTGTACCGCATTACTCTTGGGTTGGTACTTCCCTAAGATACAAGGGTCATCTCGTGATTCCCCAGAGCACAGATCTTCAACAGGATGTCTTCTTTGACCTCCATGCTTCTCCATTGGCAGGGCACTCTGGGTTCCTCAAAACGTATGAGCAGGCACAACGTAAATCCTTTTGGCAGGGAATGAAAAGGACAAATCAACAGATGATGGATGAATGTGATACTTTCCATCTCCTTTCGGGATTGCTCGAACCCTTGCCCATCCATACAAGGATTTGGACATATATTTCTATGGATTTCATTGAAGGGCTCCCTAAATCTGGAGGGAAGACTGAAATTACCAATAAATGTTTGGAAACTTATCTTCATTACTTCACCTCCGAACAACAACCTCAGTGGGTGAAGTGGCTCCCTCTCGTTGAATGCTGGTACAATTCTGCATCTAAAATGGCTCCATATGAAGCAATCTATGGTCAGACACCACCATTTACTCTTCAATACACCCTCAGCAGTACACTAGTTCATGCAATTGAAACGGTTCTTCGAAACTGCGATCATATTCTTCGCATTTTGCAGGACAATCTTCACATGGCAAGAATTCGAATGAAACAACAATCCGATCAACACCCTTGTAAGAGCACTTTTCAAGCAGTTGATATGGTTTTTCTTCATCTACAACCTTCCAAGCAATCCTCCCTCACACTCAAATGGAATCTGCTTCTCTCTCAATCTATCATAGAGATATTAATTTAGTGGCATGGAATGCAACCAGAGGATGCTACATGGGCACCACTCCTTGAGATTCAGCATTAATTTCCACATCTAAAGCTTTGAGGACAAATATTTTTCTAAGGGAGAGGGGATGTTAGGAACCCATGTCAACCCTTCTCTTTACTTTGTTAGTATATTGTTGTTGGACGCATATGCTTTGTAAGTTGTCTCGTAGTATTATATGTTGACCCATAGTTTGTATTAGCCCACAGTATTGATCCATAGTATTGGACGCATATGCTTTGTAAGTCGTCCCATAGTCTTATATGTTCCATGGTGTTGACCCATAGTATTGCCGCATAGACTAGTATATAAGTTTGTGTTGAGGCCAATGAATGCACCGTGAAGTTATCCGTATTGAGCTTGCTCAAAAGAGGTTTCCCCCTTGAAGTGGCCCGCGTTCAATAAAAATATTATGTGATCTAATATATCGTGCATTTTATAAATTGATTGTTGTAGGTTCCTCACATTTTTTCACAAGAAAGAGATTTGATGCATCTTATTGCCATTATTAACCCATAAAATGAATCACAAATTATATGGAACACTTAAAATTCATAAATAAACACTTGGACTTTATAAATAACACCAAATACATCCACATAATAATGCACACAAGAATATAGAGATAACCCTTAAGGTAGGCTAACAACAACAAATAATCCTTATGAAAGGAACCACTCCACAAGCAATGATTGCTACAAAAGAATTCATCCAATATATTAAATACAATAATACGCATTTATATTTATTCTTTTTCATGATTATTCCTAGGGGTTTATGCCAACTACCCCCTTATTATTATATTATTTTCTCTAACTACCTAGTGGGCCTATTTATTACCCATCATCTACAAAGTGGGATTATTCCATAACTATTAAAACATTACATCCATAACCATTTCAACATTATATATATAATTCCCTTGGGTACCTCCTTAGGAACCCCATATTATACTCCCTTGGTACGTTAAAAGGGGTAAGGAAGAGTTTTAGCTCAATCAAAATTTCCTTCATATATTTGAGATCATATTTGCTCGCCATATTTTCTTTGAATGTTTGAAATTGTTTCTTAGTTACCATATTCATATTGTCCACCTTTCCTGGCACTATATTTTCAAGGTTCACTACTATTTGCTAAGCTAGGACAACCCAAGTTCCACCACTTCATGTTTTTTTTGTGTAATAAACGAGCCTTCAAGAGGTTTAGTGATTGTAGAATGTTTTCTACCAACTCTTTCCATGTGAAACCAATAACATTTACTAGAGTTCATCACTTTCTTAATTATTTATTGTTAATATATGGCACATTTTCAATCACCATAAATAAATATTCCAACTAGAATTTATGCAAATTTCAAGTTAATACACATTTAAAATCCCTAGTTTCTAGACTATCTTGTTGGACAAACCTTCTCCTAAAGTATCTCTAAAAATTCAGTTTCTAAGTCTGAAATTTTGGTCTATAGTAGCCTAATATGTATTCTCTATAATGCCACATGTTTGACCAATTATGATGTGCTAAGAGTAAGTTATTGTAACTTTCCCAAAACTTGTTCTTTTTCATGTCCCTTTCAGGAGAGTGAATTTGTATGGCTTGTGAAATGAACCCAACAAATATCCACCATAGGAAAGAAAATAGATAATAATCCATATAGGATAGTAATAAAAGAATATATATGTGACTAAATGATAGAATATATATTACTATGACATGTGATGGTATTCTTTATATGCAGTGACTGGTCCCTATGGATGAGTGGACATGTCCTAATTTAGTTAAGACATGTTCCTTCATTAATTATTGTTATTAGCATTAATCAATATTCATTATATATATATATATATATATATATATATATATATTACATTTCCTATACCTTTCAAATGATTTTCCATCAAAGCATACAAAAATTATGTCTTGGTTCTGGCATGCAATGTCTTCTCAGGAGTCTTCATTTTTAAGCTTGTCATGGTATATGATACAAGATGAAGTGATATTCTAAGTGTTGAGTAGAACTATCAAGTTGTGAAAGGGTTTTCCTGCCATAATTCAACCTTTTGTGGAACTAAACATTTATAGGATTCTTGGAAATAACCTATTATATTGCAATTTCCAAGATGACTTCTACCTTGAGACCGAATTGTATTGGTATGAGTATTCTTTGGAATATAAGTCAACTTCTCTTGTAGATATTGATATACCAATTGGTTAAGTAGTCAACTCTTATGATTAGGATGCCGATAAGGTTTCCTAATAACCTTATCCCTCTTCATATTTGTAAATATTTCTTGGTTCACATTTTGTAGTATGTTTTCCTTGTACACTTGTGTTGCTTTATTGATTTTTTTATTAGTAGAGATACTTGTAATTTCCATTATTTGTATTTCAACATTTGACGATATCCCTACTTCAACTAAATTAATCATTGTTCCTTTGTTGACTATTGTTCTTTGTTGACACATGGATCTAACTTTGGTTGTGTTTTTGTTTCATGCTTCAACTTCTTGATTTCTGTAAGCAAGCTTATGCTTCCTTAAACAAAAACGTACTTCACCATTTATTGCATTGTCAATTTTAGGTTTTTTATTCTTTAACTTCGCATCCTTAAACTTTTTTATTTTGTTCAAGCAATTTTTTATTAAAAGATTCTTCTAAGAATAATTTTCTTCATCCTTCTCTATTAATTTTGTCTAGATTCATCTGTTCTAAATTCTAATGGCACTGCATCTTATCCTTTGAATTTTTTATTTGCAAAATAAATTTTTGATTATGATCTTTTAGGTGAGAAATTTCCTCATCTTTATTAGTGAAAACCTTGACAAATTCACTTCCCATCTTTTGTATTGACTTTTGATCATCTTGAATGATCACCTTTGATATATATTTAAGGTCTTTTTATGAGGGTGCTACTAACATCATTGTAACATCCCGTAAAGTTATCTTCTTCTTCTTATAGGAAAATGTCAATAAATTTTTCTTCATGTTTAAAATGAAAGTCCCCAATGTTTCCATGTAGGGGTTACCAATAATTATGTCATTGTCACTTGCCCGCAAGGATGCAACCTTGAATTGTGCTTTGAAAGTATAATGGCAATTCTTAATTGTATATCTATTATTTCATATTGTTTATTATCCTAGATGTCCAATGTTTCTATTATATTTGATTTGGGAATTGATAAATGATTAATGAATTTAGCATTGATATAATTTTATGTTCAACAATAGAAATGGAAATAGTAACATATTTACATTCAAGTGTCCATTTTATTCTAAATAATATTGGAATATGACGAAGTGAGGTGCTTTAAAATCTTCCTCTTTTCACCACTATACTCCATTTTATTTTCTTCGACAAAGGTGTTTTTTTTCCATTGATATGTGGCCAAAGTGTTTTTCCAATAGAATTTTTTTGGGATTGGTGGCTTACTCCACAAAATTTACAATAGTGTTTGTGGTCCATCTTATTGATAAAATATTTGATGGAAAAAATTTCTAGGCTCGTGGCCAAATTTTTTGATAGATTATTTTTAAAAAAGGGCTTATAGTCATATACATAACAACAACAAAGATGCATGCATAGAGGTTGTCATAATTTAAATCACTACTAGATGTTTTCCCACCACTAATCCATGACGAAGTAACAATTTCATCTAATCCACCATAAAAAAAAAATTATTTAATCCACCATAAAAAAAAATTATTGATCTATGAACCATGTCTATAGTCTTAGCAATTAATGCCTTCAAAATCAAGTAATCCAAGAAATAATTGGTGATCTAAAACATGTAAAAGATCACAAGAAGTCAGTGTTGTAAATCCAAAAAAATATTTTGAGATACAAGTTATTAAGTTGTGAAATACTATCATTGAAGAATTTTTTGTAAGGTATCACACCAAAATTTGAGGACCGGTTGTGTCATAATGAAGGATGTATTCCCATGGTCAAATCGAGTGGGAAGGAGAAGAGGTTTTTGATAATAAAAAAATTACTACATTTAGAGGGATTGAGATATAGGATCTCACCAAAGAAGATATCAAAGACTAGACCACGAGTAAGTGGTTGGCCTACCAAATTGAGAATGTGAAATAGTTGTTGACATGTGTCATAGAGTACACATTAATTAGCTTGCTTTCAACAATTTCATTTTAAAGTCGTATGACCATGTTTGTCTTCTTTAACTTAAGAATCTTCATTATTGATATGGTTAACTACCATTGAGAATAAGCATGATAAATAATTAAAAAATCCTCAATAATTAAACTATTGGTTATTAAGATTATTAGCGATGAAAAATAATAAAAGAGGTTTATAAAAAAAACTTTGTGTTAGGAGTGGAAGTATTGAAGAAGATTTAAAAATAAAATAAAATCAAACACCATAATAAAGGAAGCATTTTATTATCAATTATTATTATATAAGGTTACTTTGAGTTAGTGGGTATGCACATTATATAAGGTCACAATATATTATTCCCAGGAGAAGGTTATTACACCTTACTAAAATTCATTTGTGTTTAAATTAGAGTAAAAAAAATCACATACATAGAGTATTAGGGCACTTCGATTTTTCAATGGATATAAAGGTGTGTTTTTAATTGCAAAGTTTATATCAAAATTCAAAATACATAAAGGTATTTAATGTTATAAGAAGAATTTATCAAATCTAAAAGTATTGGGCACTTCGATTTTTTTAAGGGATATAAAGGTATTTTTTAATTCTAAAATTTTAAATCAAAATTCAAAATGCATAAACATATTTAAAGTTATAGGAATTAATTTTTCAAGTTTAAAAGTATTCATTGAAGTAAATTTATAAAAAGTATTTTAAATAATATTTAACTTCGAAGTGAAGCTATTAAAAGGTATTATAAAATACTATTTGTGTTTGAATCAAATATTTATAGAGAGAGTTATAAATGAATATATTTAATGGTTAATGACATGCATTTCTTCTTAGGATGTTATAGGTTCAAATATGGAGTGGGGTAGGGTATGTACACCTCTATAGACTTTAGCAGTTACATCGCTACACAAAGAAGGGTACTTGTCTTACAAACAAGGGAATCCCATACACCAAATTGGTGTCTGACTTGGTCATAACATTAAAAAAAGATTATTATTTATCATTATATATAAAATGGTATTCTAAAATAATATAACACCTAAGCTCAAATCAAAAGTTTATAAAGGGAGTATATTACAAAAAGTGTTAAAGTCTTAAGTATTAAAGTATATCAAGGGAGATATATTGTTTTGTAATCATAGTTTTTGACAAAAAATTTTGATGAAAATAAAATGGAGTTTAGTGGTGAAAAAAAAGAGATTTCATAGCACCTCACTTTATTACATTCCAGTGTTATTTAAAATAAAAAACACACTTGAAGAGAAATATATTACTATCTATATTGTTTCTATCGAATATAAAATGTATATCAATGTTGAATTTATTGATAAGTGTTTCTTGAGTCAAATATAGTTGAAATGCGAGACCTTTTGTATAAGATGCAGTATGAAATAAGTGATTTACAAATGAACATTGGAGAGTATACTTTCCTATAACATTTCATTGTTATATCCTTGTGGAAAGACCATGGTGACTCATAACTATGGATTCACCCTAGATGAAAATATTGGGATCTTTCATTTTAAACATGAAGAATAAGTTCTTGACATTCTCATATAATCTGAAGCAGAAGATAACTTTGCAGGGTGTTACAATGAAGATGATAGCACCCTCATCATAATACCTTAAAGATATATCAAATATGATCCCTTAGCATGATCAAAAGTCAATACAAAATATGGGAAAATAATTTGACAAGGTTGTTACTAATAAAGACGAAGAAATTTCTTGCCTAAAATATCATAGTCAAAAATAAAATTGTGCAAATACCACAGTTAAAGGATAATATGAAACACAATCATAAGTCAGAATAGGTGAATCAATATCTTAAAATGAAAATAATAGAGAAGGATGAAGACAATTCTTCCCTAAAGAAGCTTGATAAAGAATTGCTTGCACAAATCAAAAGATTGAAGGAGCAGAAGTTAACGAATTAGAAAATTAAATTTGACAACGTAAACAATGATGATAAACTTTTTCACCTTAGGAAGCATAATCAAGATTTACTTACACAAATTAAGAAAATTAATAAAGATAAGAATTCACTACAAGAAAATCTTGTACAACTTACCAACAAGGAATTAAGGGTCAACAATGAAACAATGGTTGACCCAATTGCAATAGAGGATCCATAAAATGTTAGAAATTCAAATGTCAGGAAAAATGAACAAATACAAATCCAATCAATTTCAAAATTCAAAAATATGTTGATATTGAAACAACATCGACCAATAAATCATAAAAAGATTCAAAAGACAAATGTTCCACGAATTAAGATTTGAAATTCAAGGATGCCTTATTGTTATCCAAATCAAGAGGGTTTCCATGACCAACAACAAAATCAACATGAGTAAAGAAAACCATATTCATACATGCAGTGCCCCTAGACTGTTGTAGACCTTGAGGGCCCTTGTTGAGTGACCCGACTGAATAAAAACTTCAATAAAATAACTCTTTAATTTTATATTAAGTATATGCTTGACGACAAAAGATGAATGAATTAATGAATTGTATGGCTTTTGTGAAAGTGGATCATTATCTAAGTGAATAATTGCATGTTGCTTAATGATTAGCTATGATTATGAAAAATGTGTTATGTGTACATGAATATGATGCTTAACGATTAGTTGTATGATGAAGTATGAGTCATGAGAAAAGGAAATGCATGTTGACGAAAGTGACTAACCGACTAATGAAATATATGATATTATGAGAAAACTATAGCTTCTTAATGATTATCTGTTTAGGAAAGAGATTATGAGAACAGGGCTATTAATGTTTGCTTTTGAGCATGTGTGTAGCTGTAGTGCCCCTAGACTACTATAGATCTTGAGGGCACCTGTTGAGTGACCCGACTAATTGAAACATTAATAAAATGACCCTTTGATTTTATATTGAGTATGTTCATGACTACGATTGATTGTGAATCTATAAAATGATGATATATGTGTATCTGGATAGTTGAAGTAAATCAATGATTACATGTTGTTTAATGACTAACCTTGATTATGAAAAATGTACACGCGAATGATGCTTAACGACTAGCTTTATGATTGATTATGTGATGAGAATGAAGAAAGTAAATATTGACGAAATGCATTTCTGATTAGATGAATGAGTAATGTTATGAGTAAACTATAAATGCTTAACGAAGTAGCATATTTAGGAATCGAATTATGATAATTGAGGATAATACTACTAATATATGTTTGTGAGAAATGTGTGTAGCGGCATGTGAAACGGTTCACCGAAGGACACACTAAGGAATTAAAGGGTCGTAGAGTACGAATAAATCACACAAGGAAGAACGACGACGGTGTCAACTTCATACGAAATCCCACGATCGAGTTCAAAAGCCCTTATCTACTTACTCGGGGACGCGTGAAGTCGTACGTAGTGGACCATGACGGAGTTGGTCGCGTACGAGTTGGGGGCGCGTAGTAAGAACAGACTTACTCCTCAGCGCCATTAGCCCCTAATAGTGTGTAGACAGAGGATAGAAGGTAACGGTTCATGAAATCCGTACATGAAATTCCCGCAAGTCAAAATGAAAGGATATCGGTAGAAGGGCCGGATGATGCGGTACCCTGACGAGAACGGAAAGAGTGGACGCAAGGACCCGACGATGAGGTACCTTGCCGAGAAATGGAAACGACAGATGACTGGACTCGACGGAGTAGTGCCATGTCGGGGAAATGAAGTTAAGGAACGGGGAGGCCCAACGGCGCGACACCAGGATCCTAGTAAAAATGATTCTTAAACTTAATTGCATAAAAACGTATAAATCGCACCTAGAACAATTACTTAAAAAAAATGCATTTTAGTACTTTAAAACAATAGAAATTAGTACTTGCACATAAAAGAATATTTTAGAATTTAAAACAATATTAATGGTTATTTATGCATTTGCACATAAAAAGATAATTTGGCATTTAAATAATAGCAATTGTTATTTATGCATTTGCACATAAAAAAATATTTTGAGTATTTAAAATAATATAAATCTTTATTTAGGAGCTAAATAGAATCCCAAGCATAGACATCTAGTCAACTCCACTTCATGAAGGCTTCATTGGAAGGCAATATAATATCACGTTCATTCATATTGCAGTATTAAATATTTATGAAAACCTGAAAATTATATTGCTTATATATTAAGGGGCAAAGGTTTTTTTTTATTTAATGTAACAATACAAAAATACTTTGGGGTCTTTTTTATATGGGTGGGATGACAAATATCCGCCAAATGGAGATGGCGGGATCACGGTCGGATGAGAAATCGGGTTGAGGCAAGGCTTGAGCTTACTAGTACGAAGGGAAATCGTGTCTTGAGGCATGCTTGAGGCCAGGGGTTTCATGGTGAAGTGGGTTTTGAGTTGATCATAGTTGAGAGACAGTGGTCATTGACAGCCAATTGTTACCAATAGCACTCATTCAGTTGTTACCAATAGCCTTGGAAGGCTCTAAGCCTGTAGGGCCTGTTGTAGGCCCTCGATAGGCCTTGGGGGCTTGAATACCCAACCACTCGTGCCTATTACAAGCCTTGGGAGGTTTAGTCAGCCTCCTAGAGCTTGTTACAGGCCCTGGGGGCTTGGATAACTAACCCACAACAAGCATAGTCAGCGATTGGGGAACTACAACATGCAATCTAAATGTTGTACTATGTGCATTGGCTCTAATGACATACAAGCAATGGTCTCCTATATCTTCATTAGACCATTAGATGTTACAAATCATAATGATATGTGGTTGAGTAATTGCATTGTGGGTGAAGTAATGTGCATCCACAATATATATCGAAAGAAGCAAGGTGCATTGTAGAATGCATGTGGGGTCATAAGAGGGGTATCATATGAATATACTAGGTAGAAATATAAAGGGGTATACAAAATGTTAATGAAAAAATTGATACATACAATATCTAGTGAAAATAGGGGTTTTTTTAAATTGGGAAAGCATATTGGGAGGGGGTTAAAAAAACAATTTTAGAAGGTATTTTCCAATCTTTAGTGAAATTAGGGGTATTGTTTTATATGCCACGGACGAACGTGCTATGATAGTGGTTTATTGAGTGAAGCCCCTGTGCTCCACTTACACCACAAACTTAGGACTTAGGTGAAACATCTTGGGGACAAACATGAGCAAACTTAGGAATGTTGGTGCGTCTCTTAGAAAAACTGACACATGGATGGGTGAGTTTTATTTAATTAGAAATTTAATCAAATAAATATTATTGCATGGAGCAACATGTCTCGCAAGGGATTTTCCTACTTAAGGAAGGCCTTGCGAAGGGAGAAGGGACCCAGCTATTGGATGGTTATTGTAATAGCGAAAGATTGAGTGGCTTGCTGCTATTGGGGTTTGGCTACAAATTCTTGTGGGGGGGAACCCATGGAGGAGTTTCTTGGAGTGTGTGTGTGAGCTCTACGACCCGAATTGCTCAGGGGTTCGGGAGGAAGGAGAGTACTCCTGGAAAGGTTGGGAGGCTAACCAAGGTGTTCGTCGGTGGATTGTTAAAGGCAAGAAGATTAGATCGAAGCGACATTGAACTTCGGCACTTTCATCGGCGGCAAGGATCCTCCATCCGGACAGATAATTCTGTTTATATAAATTCCTTTCTGTTGAGCTATTCAATATTCGAATTGTAAGAATTTATTTCAGTTTATTTATTGTAGAATGATTTTGTATCAATAATGTATGAATTGTATCAGTTTGTTTGTTGGACGAGTTAGTGATCAAGACTGTATGAAAATATATAGTATTGGATTAAGAACAGCCCTGAATGTATAGATCAAATGAGATATCTATTTCAAATAATATCGTTGATACTAAGATCTGTAAACTAGGGAAACTACAGATATATTTTAGGTGGAAAATACAGTAGCATTAGATCTTTTATATACGCTAAACTGTAACTCAATTAATACCGATTCCTGTCTTATTTGGGCATTTACGTGTCGGTTCTAATATTCTAAGAAGTATCTTTTTGTAATCGTGGGATTAATTAGTTCCATCACCAGCGTTTAGTGAGGTGAATTGATCTCGGTTTCCAGCTCAAGATCTAAACTACATCTTGTCTTTGCGTTATATCATTTAATTAAGTGGAGTCACTATATATAATTATTTTCGTATGCATACATCCTCCTTTTTATTACTAATTTAATTGATGTATTTACGCCGAAGAAGTTTGGCATATAATTCACTAGATGGATTAAGTTATGTAAATTTTATTCACTCTTTTAAGCAGATCAATAATGCGCCCTAAAGATAGAATAGGCCATTAATTATATGTTCAGATAATTCGACTTTGTAACTCGAAGTATAACCCATATTGTATCAAGAAGATGAGTAACATGGTTTATGGAATTATTAACTTTTATGATTTTATATGTTTCCTTTTGTGCAAGGATATTATAATATGTAATAGAATAAATGAGCCCTCACATGTAGGCAGTGTCACATAGGTAATAGTCAATGTTTATATTCATATTGAGCTTTAGTGCATGCATTGGAATTGATTTAAATCGCTAAGAGTAAACATGATAGTCTCGAATTGATGTTGGCATTCTATCTCTTTATTCACTTACATTTGCATGTTATTTAATTGACTTACACCTAGTAGTTATGTATTTTAGAATTAAACCATTATACATATAACTCAGGGGTATGTTACATTAAATCGGTTTATATAAGGCAAGAAGTATTTTTTTATCATTATCTTAGGTTCATTACCTAGGATTTAGATTCTTGCTCTTTGTAAATAATGGAGAAATGGATGGATATATATAGATAATCTTAAGTGATAATTATCTTCGCGCAATAATGAATTTAATTGTAATTAAGATAATTTGAAAAGAATAAATTGTAATTGTTAATATACCGACTTTCTATTCAACAAAATTTAAATGGAAGATTATAATTATTATCTATTTATACCTAAATAATATATTTATATGATGTATTCATTAATCATAAGTTCCATACAATCATGGTTAGGTTCAAGATTATAATTATGGTTTAGATTCTAGTATAACTCAATTTTAATTTCAGGGATTTATACATTAATTGCTTTTATATTTAGAGTTCCTTGATACGTTGTAGTGGACTGATAAATTAAAGTGTTGTATTAAATGTTGAAAGATTCTTGAAAAAACAAAATCGTCCTCTTAGTGACAGGATCGCTACAGTAGCGACAGGTGAAACGGTTCACCGACGGACACACAAAGGAAATAAAGGGTAGTAGAGTACGAATAAATCACACACGAAAGAACGGCGACGGTGTCAACTTCCTGCGGAATTCCACACACGAGTAGAGAAGCACTTTTCCGCTTACGCTAGGGAAGCATGAGGTCGTGCGAAGTAGACCATGACGGAGTTGCTCACGTACGAGTTGGGGCACGCGTAGTAAGAACGGACTTACTCCTCACCGCCATTAGTCTCCAATAGCGTGTAGATGAAGGATTGAAGGTAACAGATCCTAAATCCCTACATGAAGTTCCCGCAAATCAAATGCAATGAAAGGATATGGACGAAAGGACCCGATGAGGTGGTACCTTGTCGATAAACGGAAATGACGGACGAAAGGAACTGACTATGTGGTACCTTGTCGATGAATGGAAATGACAGATGAATGGACCCGACAGTGTGGTACCATATTGACAAAAGAGCATAAAGGACAGATGGACCCAATGGTGCGGTACCTAGGTCCTAGAGGGAAATAATTGATGAACATTATGCATAAAAAACTTATAAATTCCATTTAGGCCATTTGCACATGAAATGCATTTTTGGTAATTAAAATAATAGAAAATATTATTTTAGGAGCAAATGGAATACTAAGCTTTAGCATTTAGTTAACACCACTTGCACCCACAAAAATAGAAATTAGATTGAACATCAAGGAGACAAACTAGAGTAAATCTAGGAAAGTCGGTACACACTCTCAGAAAATTTGACACATGAATAGGTGAGCTAAATTACATTTGAATAATTAAAAATTAGGCATTTTTGCATGAAGCGACTAAGTCGCAATGAATTTTCCTATTTAAAGAAGGATTGAGGAAATGGAAAGGAACCCTATGGCTGGATGGTTATCGTAATTTTTGGTAAGACGTCATTGCTATTACTTAGTCCATGAAGTGTTAGACAATGCATTTATTATTGTACATAGTTTGGTTAAAACGCTATTGTTAATGTAAGTAATATTGCATAAAGTTTTAGTTCAAGAAGAGATAAATATGTAGATATATTCATTATATCGATAAATAGCCATGAAGTGAAGAATATCCTATTCCAACATTAGTTCAAGGAATGATAGATAACGTATATGTTATTGAATCTATTTTGTATAGAAAGCTAAAAATTTATGCATGTGACATGGTATCATTTTAGTCAAAAAGGGTATTCTAGTGAATGTGTCATTGCCTTGTTTATAGTTAGAAAATGGAAACTTAAATGTATTTATTGTTGTATAAATTTTGGCTAGGAAGTATATTAATGTAAGTGACATCAAATTCAGCTTAGGAGTTATAGATAATATAGATATCATCGCATCAATAGTTGTTAAAAAGTTTAAGTTAATATAAGCAACATGGTATCAAAATTAGTCAAGAAGTGAATGTTAGTGTAAGAGTCACTAAAGTGAAGAAGAGATTTTCAAAATTTAATTTTATATTTCATGATATAATGACTTGGATTAGGTGAAAAGATAATACATTATCATATTTCATAAGTCATATTATATTTCATATTCCATAATGTGATGACATGAATTGAATGAAATATAAAGCATTTGAGGTAGCAAGAAGTAGAATAATTAATAACATATTGTAAATATTTTGTGGCATGGTGAGAAAAGTTTAAATGTATGATTATGTTTTGTAATATATTTATGAGATGATAAGAGCTAACGGGAAGAGATTGTAAAAAAAAATTTTATATTTCAGGATGTAATAACTTGAATTAGACGAAAGGATAACACATTATTATATTTTATAATTTTGTCAATGGGATAACTCAAAAAAAAAGAAAAAAAACTCTGCCTCTCTAACCATTGAGCCTTACAATACATATAATAGAATCATAATGTCAAAGAAGGACATAATCAACACAATGTTTTCAAGTATAACATAAGAATTTTTGTGCAGATAACTATTCCAAAACAAAATCAAGATAAAAACCTATGAGAAGATGCTACTATGTTGAAGAGAAGTTCATGAGTAAATGTTCTTAGTTTCCAAGTTAAAAAGGTCATCACAATGCCATGTTGTAGAAAGTTGAGTTAGGAGGTCAGACCCTCTTACAATCCAATAGTTATGTTTAACACTTCAAAGCTCATATCATTTCGTGTCACCAACTTCAAGAATAAAGAAATGACAAAGCATTGCATGCTAGAATGTGGGTATAGTTCTTTCTACAAATGCTTTAAGAAAAAATAAATTTTAAAGGGGGGGGGGACTTGTAATATACCTAGGGTGTATCACTATATAATAAATAACTCTTATGTAATATTAGTCATTAGGAAATTATCATTAATGTATTAATAATGATAAGTCATGCATTTTCCAAAGGAAATGATTTATCACTCTCTATTGGTATTTATATACACATTCATTGTACTCAAGTAATCATTATGTAATATATGAATAATAAATAATATATCATTTAGAAGATATATGGATTTGTCCTTATTATGATGGATGATGAAGTGAAGCAACCTATTGGGTTGGATTCACCATGCTACATGTAGGGACCCCCGTTTGTGGGGTCATCCCTAAAACTAAACTGAAACACATTCATAATAATATAAAACAGATTCGAACATATCAATGATAGAAAACTAAATTACGCAAAACTAAATTTTACCTTTATCAAATACAAGTGGAATCTTATACCTTGCATTCATCGGTCGATCTCACTGTCGAAGGAGTAGTCATCGTCAACCGATCCAGCTTGTCTCTTGCCGTCTGCTTCACCCGTTAAATCCCTCCAACAAAATCTCGTTTAACCATAGGTGAAGCAATCATTAGCTTCGCCACCCAACCGTAGGCTTATGCAATCACTCGCATAGCCACCCCCGAGCTTCAGGGTCGTAGAGCTCACACACAAAAACTAGAGATCCAAATTTGAGCTCCCCCCCACCAAAATCTTTGGCCAAACTCCAATAGAAGCAAATCAATGACTTACACTCATTACGATAACCATCCAGCCATAGGGTCCCCCTTTCCCCTTCCTCGTGCCTTCCTTAAATAGGAAAATTCACTGCAACACATGTCACTTAATGCAAAAATGCCTAATTTATAATTATTCAAATATAATTTAGCTCACCCAGCCATGTTTCAGATTTCTTAAAAGAGTGCACCTACCTTTTGTAGATTTACTCAAGACTGTCCCCCTTGATGTTCAATCTAGTTTCTATTTTTGTGGGTGCAAGTGGGGTTGACTAAATGCTAGAGTTTAGTATAACATTTGCTCCTAAAACAATATTCTCCATTATTTTAGTTACTAAAATACATTTCATGTACAAATGGCCTAAATGCAATTTTCATGTTTATGCATAATTTTCATCAATTGTTTTCGTCTAGGGTCTAGGTACCACATCGTCGGGTCCATCTGTCCCTCATTTTATTTTTGTCAACATGATACCACACCGTCGATTCCATTCGTCCATCATTTCCTTTTATCGATAAGGTACCACATCGTTGGGTCCTTTCGTCCATAATTTCCATTTATCAACAAGGTACCACATCATTGGGTCCTTTTGTCGATACTTCTTCGTTGCATCTGATTTGCGGGAACTTCGTTTAGGGATTTAGGATTTGTTACCTTCAATCCTCCATCTACACTCTATTGGAGACTAATGGCGTCGAGGAGTAAGTCCATTCTTACTACGTGCCCCCCAACCTCGTACGTGACCAACTCCTTCATGGTCCACTTCGCACGACTTCACGCTTCCCCGAGTAAGCAGATAGGTGCTTTTAAACTCATGCATGGAATTTCGTAGTAATTCGACACTGTTGTCGTTCTTCTGTGTGTGATTTAGCCGTACTCTATGGCCCTTATATTTCCTTTGTGTTTCAGTTGGTGAACCGTTTCACCTATCTCTACACACATGCTCAAAGCACACATTAATAGCTCTGTTCTCATTTATCGTAATTCATTTCATGATGTACAAATTGTTAAGCATCCATAATTTACCCATAATATCATATGTTTTGTCAGTTTGCTAATCATTCAACCAACATGCACTTATTTCACTCACATCATATATTTCATAACACAACTAATCATTAAGAAAGCATACATTTATTCATCAATTCCAAATAAAGTATCCAAATCCACAAATTACCATTTAATCCATTGTTTTCATTCATCAAATTTGTCATCATGCACATCTTCAGGTTTTTCTCAATCGTTAAGACATATTGAGACTCAAAAGACCACTTTATCAAAGTTTGTTCGGCCGAGTCACTCGAAAAGTGCCCTTAAAGTCCACAATCATTTTAGGGGCATTACATACACCCCTTATTATCTAGAACTTCGTCCCGAAGTTAATTTTTGTTCTCGTAGTTTCGATGCTAGGCTTTAATTTAATTTTATATTTCCATATTCTTGTCATTTGCTTCTATATTTTTCAACAATCATAAATCATTAGTTTTTTGTTTCATTCAACATGGTTCCAATACACCCTTAGGAACTAAATCGTAATTTTGTGTAATGCAACTCCAATATCCTCATAATTTTCAGTTCCAACTTAGATTTTCTATACCTCCTAGTAATCTACGAAGGTTTACGATGTCCAAATTATCTACAAGCTACATTGCATCAATAGCCACCCAATAGTTTATCAAATCATCATTCAACATAAAAAAATCCAAGCAAGGATTCAAATCTATTTGGTTATCCTCCCTCCAAGACGAGAAGGTAAACATCATAAAATATTCGGTAATATATAATCACGGTTTTAACAAATCAGGAGAGACCCTCAAATAGTCCAAAAACCAAATTCCATAAGACTACTTCCAAATACCTCTAAATGTTTTAATAATGTTGGTTCTCAATAAGATAGGGTTCGAGTCGTCGAAATTTAGTGACTTAGTCAAACACATTGACATTTAACACTTAGTCCTTTCATTAGTAACATCATGCCCAAGTCAATGAGCTTATCCCATCCTTACCTCATTTAATCATTTCCGTTGTCATAGGACTACTTCGACAGACACATCAAGTTGTACTATGTGTGTTTTCTCAACTATATAGAGTTCCATCTCAGGCTAGTCGTGTTTTCATCAAGGGTTGACTATGTCCTCAGGTTAGCTACATTACGTTCAGTTCATTGTGTTGATCGTCTCCATACTTCTCTTTACTAAAATCGTCTTCATTTGGCCCTTTCGATGGATTTTCCTCGTTAAGAATTCTCTATTCATCATGTCATGCTCACGTCAATTGTACTTTTTCTTTTCTTTTAATAACATTATCATGCTAAAAATTTAGTTTCGTTCGGCTCTGCTCCTCATGTTAGTAACATTGATATCTTGTTTTCCAATTTCTAAGTTCGTTTCACCCACTCGACAATCTGTCAAAGTCTTGTTAATAAGAGCGTCTCGATGCTTTGTCAGTTATAATTGATTGATTTTCTGTCATTCACCAAATCTATCCGTCCACTCGATTTCTCATCATGGTCATGCGGGAAAAGTTTAAACTATCCCTGGCCTATATGAAACACAACTATATATACGGTATACGATTATATATATATATAGATAGATAGATATAGATATAGATATAGATATAATTCATTTTCATAAATTATTTGTAAACATCTCAAATGCAACTTGAGAGGCCAATGCCTCTAGTAAATGTTCTAAGTTCAAATTTATTTATTCAATGCAAATAGTTAAACTAAATTCTACAATTCCAATTCTAATATATATGTAAGACATTTCTGCTAAATGTTCTAAGCTCAATTTACTCCTCTTCTTCTTCTTCTTTCCACATAAGTACACATAATTGTATGAAGGTTTTATTCATTTTATTAGTTCTCATCTCTAATTTATTGACGCAAATTCCGACACATATCGATATATTATATTTCTTATATGATTAAATACATCATTACCTTTATTCATTCTAACCTCCCTGAAATGTTTGAAACCTATTCATCCGTCCAAAATTACACTTATTTTCCCAAGATTTTTAACACCGTATGGTGTAGGAAAGTAGTGATCTTTTACAAAAAGGTACAACCGGTACAAACCCCTCTGAACATTGGAGGAAGGTATATCTTGGTGTTCCAAATTAGCTTCAAAGATTTTATTCATAGCACAGATGAGACTGACCTCTCAAACACTAGCAAAAGTGCATGCACGCACTTCGAGTAAGGTTAACCCCTACGTAATAACATCTATGCCTTCTTTTAATAATTAAGAACAAAGTAAGTTAAACCCTCAGCGTACAATAATGCTTACTTCCACCCTTTGGTTGGAGAAGTACGATAATGCTTACTTCCACCCTTTGGTTGGTACACGCAATGTATTTATGAATGCTTCATGTAATTTCATTTTTTGTAAGAAAACAAGCGTATTTGTGTTTTCCTTTTGCACCAAGACTAAATTCAGTCGGAAGAATCCCTTTTACTTGAACCTATTTCATATTCCCTTTTGGTATTCGATTTTCAGAATACTATTCCAAAAATAACAAAACTCCACAGTGATCCATGTAAAAATAAAAACATAATTGCACAAAAGCTTTTAGATTATACAATATAAACAAAGCCGTCTATTTAGGTGGAAATTTACAACTCCATAGAAACATATTAATTTTCCAGAATACGATTCTACAAGTAGCAAACTTCTCAGCGATCTATTTAAAAATAAATTATATAATTCTGCAAAAACAATTAGATTCCAAAATACGATTCCATAAGTAGTAAAATCCACATAAAACTTTGGATCTCCCAGCGATCTACTTAAATTAACCATTTATAATTTTACAGAATCAATCCCAATTTCCAGAAAGTTATTCCATTTTGTAAATTCAAAAGCATAAATTTTAAATATATAACTACACAGAAACATTCGAGTTCACGGCATAAATCACAGCGATAAATTTAACAATTTATAACTTCACAGAATGGATTCAATTTCCAGAATACTATTTCATAACCGATTTCCAGTTAGTATTCTAAGTCAAGGATTAGCAATAGAAAATTTCTAAATTGAAATAAGGAAACTACATTTGAGGTAGGTATTGATCTAATGATCCGCTACCACTACTTAAGGTTACACAAAGCTTTCAAAGTTCCAGCTCGTTTTAACCAATGGATCGAAATTTACACAGTCATTCCATCTAGCAAATGAATCATAGATTGACAATTGAAATGAAAACCTAAATAATATGATTATGAGTCGGGTTCGCTCAAGGCTCTGATACCAAATGTAGCGACCCCCATCTGTGGGGTCATCCCTAAAACTAAACCGAAACACATTCATAATAATATAAAACAGATTCGAACATATCAATGATAGAAAACTAAATTACACAAAGCTAAATTTTACCTTTAGAAAATACAAGTGGAATCTTATACATGTCATTCTTCGGTCGATCCCACTGTCAAAGGAGTGGTCGTCGTCTACCGATCCATTTGTCTCTTTCCGTATGCTTCACCCGTTAAATCCCTCCAGAAAAAGCTCGTTTTACCATAGGCGAAACAATCGTTAGCTTCACCACCCAACCGTAGGCTTATGCAATCAGTCGCATAGCCACCCCTGAGCTTCAGGGTCATAGAGCTCACACACAAAAACTAGAGATCCAGAAGTGGGCTTCCCCCCCACCAAAATCTCTGGCCAAACTCCAATAGAAACAAATCAATGACTTACAATCATTGCGATAACCATCCAGCCATAGGGTCCCCCTTTCCCCATCCTCATGTCTTCCTTAAATAATAAAATTCACTGCGACACATGTCGCTTCATGCAAAAATGCCTAATTTGTAATTATTCAAATATAATTTAGCTCACCCAAATATGTGTCAGATTTCTTAAGAGAGTGCACCTACCTTCCTAGATTTACTCAAGTTTGTCCTCCTTGATGTTCAATCTAGTTTATATTTTTGTGGGTGCAAGTGGGATTGACTAAATGCTAGAGTTTAGTATACCATTTGCTCCTAAAACAATATTCTCCATTATTTTAATTACTAAAATACATTTCATGTGCAAATGGCCTAAATGCAATTTACATGTTTATGCATAATTTTCATCAATTGTTTTTGTCTAGGGTCTAGGTACCACATCATCGGGTCCATCCGTCCCTCATTTTCTTTTTGTCAACATGGTACCACACTGTCGGGTCCATTCGTCCATCATTTCCGTTTATCGATAAAGTACCACATCGTTGGGTCCTTTCATCCATCATTTCCATTTATCGACAAGGTACCACATCGTTGGGTCCTTTTGTTGATACTTCTTCGTTGCATCTGATTTTCAGGAACTTCGTGTAGGGATTTAGGATCAGTTACCTTCAATCCTCTGTATACACTCTATTAGAGACTAATGGCATTGAGGAGTAAGTCCGGTCTTACTACGCACCTCCCAACCTCGTACATGACCAAATCCGTCATGGTCCATTTCGCACGACTTCACGCTTCCCCGAGTAAGCAGATAGGTGATTTTCAAATCGTGCGTGGAATTCCATAGGAAGTCGATATCGTCGTTGTTCTTCAGTGTCTGATTTATCCATACTCTACGGCCCTTATATTTCCTTTGTGAGTCAGTTGGTGGACCGTTTCACTAGTCGCTACACACATGCTGAAAGCACACATTAATAGCTATATTCTCATTTATCGTAATTCATTTCATGATCTACAAATCGTTAAGCAACCATAATTTACCCATAAAATCATACGTTTCATCGGTCTGCTAATCGTTCATCCAACATGCATTTATTTCACTCACATGATATATTTCATAACACAACTAATCATTAAGCAAGCATACATTTATTCATCAATCCCAGGTAAAGTATTCAAATCCACAAATTGCCATTTAATCCATTGTTTTCATTCATCAAATTTGTTGTCATGCACATCTTCAGGTGTTTCTCAATCGTTAAGACATATTGAGATTCAAAATACCACTTTATCAAAGTTTGTTCGGCAAGGTCACTCAACTGGTGCCCTTAAAGTCCACAGTCATTCTAGGGGCATTACACTACATGTCTAAATTTGTTGTGTTGATTTTGAAATTTTTACTAGAAATATTATAGTCCATGTTATTTATAATGCAATAGGTGGTACTCAATTGGTAGCAAACAAGATTCATATATAAGAGTTTTACCTAGAACACATGTTTGATACTAGTTTTTGGACTAGTCAAAACTGTAACTTCCATATACTATAACTACGAGCTTATAGCAAACTAAGTCCTGGAAATTTTATAAAAGGTACTTAGAATTATCTTCTAAAGCTTGTAAAAGTTTCATTTTTGTAGACTTCTTAGAAAAAAATTTATAGTGAAAAGGACTCTGATACCAAATGTTAAGGACCAAATTCCTCAAAAAAACATAAAAAGAGAAAGAATAAGTAACTCTACACCTCAAGGAATAAATAAAGAGAATGAATAAAATCATCTTTGAGGGAGAAACCTCCTTTTACAATATATAAATTGCACAATATGAAATAATCTCTAAAACTAGGTCTTCTTGGTATATAAATGAGACAAAGAGTACAATTAAAATTAAAGGGTTTAGGTGACCAATAAGGACAACACTAATATAAAAGTAGAAATGTAATAACTTTATATTTAGGGCTTAACATGTTATGTATGAGATAATAAAAAAATCAATGTTTGATTTTTCATTGTAACAAGTCATGCTTGTTGCAATACAATTCATCCAACATATCTCATGCAATGATACTCGTGTATATTTATGTTTTCTCATGAGTATTCTAAGGGGTCTATGATAACTATCCATTATTATTATATTACTTCCCCTAACCATCTAGGGGGAGTATTTATTACCCACCAAATATCAAGTTGGAATATTCCATGATTGTGGCCACATCACATACATTAACCCCTTGGTTATGTCCCTATGCACCGGATATTATTATCCCTAGGTACATTACAACTACTAGAATGGAAAAAATCAAAGAAAGGATAAAACCATTTACATTATAAAATACACCCAAGAAAATCAAACACTAGATTGAAGACATAGAGGCTGAGGTTGAGTAGGTTTCAATGTAAGAAAATGTATCGAGTCAACTTCCTAGGTTCACCCAGTGTAAGGGCCCAATTAGACATTCCTCCATTAAAATTGTGAACCCTTCAATTGTGGTTGGAATTCCATTAGTTCTGTAAACCTATATGTTATGGTCCTACTTGTTTTATTAGTTCTCGTGATTTTAAATGAAATGAATCTATGTATGCAAAAGTAAAACGAAACTATGATATCCTATATAATCCTATTTATGTTTCTTGTTTTAACATTCTTAGCTCAACTAACTATAGAGAACCGATTTAACATGTATTACAATGAAGGTGCAAAGAGAATGGAGAACAATCCAACAACTATTTTCAATACCAAACCTCAAGGAAAACTCTAAGTGACCAGATATCCTAAGAATCATTGAGAGAGAACCCATTCCACATCAAAATGTTGAACATAAAACAAAGGCATACATGCAAAGAGTAAGGATAATATTCCACCATATACCAACTTCACAAAACTTGAGCTCGCTATGAAAATTGAGTATATCCTACACGTCATTGAGAGTTATATCCAACTTGTTAGAAAATCATATGATAAGTAAGCATAAACATAATGAGTAAGAGAATAGTCTAAAAGCCACAAGATACATCCCTACAAGAACCAAGTCCAAAACCGTCCATCGCTTGTAAGAGTATGAGAAGAAAATATTATTTTTCACTTTACTGAACATATGAATATAACTTGTAATTCCATATGAGGGACCCTTTGCAAGAGTGAAAATATGTTCTTTATAAAAATTCCTAAATACTCTTAGTTTTCTACCTACTTAACCCTTGCCCTTCAACATTCTTGGCTTTTGGTCTTCCTAAATGAGTTTCAACATTCCTATCCTACTTGGACAATCTACTTGACAAAATTTGTCCTCATTCCAAATAGGATGACATGGAAAAATTTATAATAAAAATAAATAAAAAATACATCCTCCATCCATGTGCACTTTCATTAATTTATCTTCTAGTGTTGAACTTGACAATGCCTTGGCCACTAGTTTAACTCATACAACACAATTGGTGGGATGTACATCATAGGTCTCCTTTCATCTCGATTTGAAACTTGTACATGCTTGGAGATCATAATTATTTGTTAGTTTTCTTGGATGGACATGGTTTGGTAATTCTTCCCCTCTTTGGTTGTTCAAAGTTTTCCATTGATGTCTTCTACGCAATTTGTATATGTCTTCCTCTACCTTGTCCTTAAAATCTACAATTTTCCTTAAGTGTGAGGCCTTCAAACAAGTGATATACATATGCAATAGGAAATATTTAATCCATGAGTTCGAATGCTTCCATATAGTGAGATCTCCATTTCTTCTTATTTTATTGAATCCCATGTTTTGTGGTTTAATTTTATCTAATCAATCCTTTCACGTTCTTATGTCGCCTCTTACCAAGGCATTTTTCATGAAACTTGGTTTTCAACTTAGAATAAGTTAGAATCAATTGTTTAATTATGACAAGAAAACTCATCAAACATATGCGAGAATTCTTTACAAAAAGATTATAAGTTTCTTTATGTATAGGGAAAAATCAACTTCCATAAAATGTACAAAATGGAGAGTGTTGAAACAAGCTTACTTTGAATGGTTAAAATTATGTGAACATGCAAGACATTGTTTCATGCCCCTAGACGGTTGTAGACCTTGAGGGCACTTGTTGAGTGACCCAACTAATTGAAACTTCCACAAGATAACCCTTTGAGTATATATTTCGGAATAATTGAAGAACAACTGAGTATGTACGTGACGACAACTGATGAATAAAAATAATGAATTGTATGACAGTTATGAAAGTGAATAATTATCTAATCTGAAAAATAACATGTTGTGTATTGACTAGTTGTATGATGAATTATGTGATGTAAACGAAAGAAATACGTGTGACGTAATGCCTTACTAATTAACAAGATATTATGATTAAACTGTAATTGCTTAACGATTAGCGTGTATAAAATGATTATGATGAATGAGGACATGACTATTAATATGTGTTTTTGAGAATGTGTGTAGTGACAGGTGAAACGGTTCACCGACGGACACACAAAGTAAATAAAGGGTTGTAGAGTACGAATAAATCACACACAGAAGGACGACGACTGTGTCGACTTCCAATGGAGCCCACGATCGATTTCAAAATCCCTTATCCGCTTACTCGGGTCGTGTGAAGTCGTGCGAAGTGGACCATGATGGAGTTGGTCATGTACGAGTTGGGGGGCACGCAGTAAGAACGGACTTACTCCTCGACGCCATTAGTCCCCAATAGCGTGTAGACGGAGGATTGAAGGTAACGGATCCTAAATCCCTACATGAAGTTCCCGCAAGTCAAATGAAAATATATCGACAGAAGGACCCAACGCTGTGGTACCTTGCTAAGAAATGGATACAATGGATGAATGGACCCATCGGAGTGGTACCATGATGAAAGATGAGCATAAATGACAGATTGGCCCAACAATGTGGCACCTAGGTCCTAGAAATGATTAATTGGTAAACTTTTTGCATAAAAAGAAAAACCATATAAATTGCATTTAGAACACTTGCTCATAAAAATACAATTTAGTATTAAAAATATTAGAAATAATTATTTTTAGGCATTTGCACATGAAAATACTTTTTAGTATTTAAAATAATAGAAATAATTATACTAGGAGCAAAAATGGAATCCTAGGCTAGAGATTTTAGCTAACACCACATGCACCCACAAAATAGGATTTAGAGTGAGCATCTTAGAGACAAACTTGAGTAAATTTAGGAAAGTAGGTGCATTCTTCTAGAAAACTTGACAGTTGGATTTGTGAGATAAATTACTTTTTGAATATTAAGAAATTGGGTATTTTGCATGAAGCGACATGTGTCGCATGTGATTTTCCTATATAAGGAAGGCCTTGGGAATGGGTAAAGGACCCATGGTTTGGATGGTTATCGTAATCTTGGAAAAGTGTGTGACTTACTGCTATTGGGGTTTGGCTAGAAATTCTTGTTGGGGGGAAACCCATTTAGGAGTTTCTCGAATTGTGTGTGTGAGCTCTACGACCCGGAATCTCGGGGGTGGCCATGCAACTGAAAGCATGAGCTTATGGTTGGGTGGCGAAGCTAACAGTTGCTTCGCCTATGGTTAATCGAGCTTTACGGGAGGGATCCTACGGAAGACGCGAACGATAATGCACAAACTGGATCGAATTAACAACAACTTCTCCTTCGACAACGGTCACGACCTGCAGTCGACAGGTTATGGTTTTTTCTACATTTGCTATGTTATTCCGTTAATTTATTTTATTTCTCTAGTAATTATGGTATCTAATCTGTTTTGTATTAAGTTGTTGAGTTTCAGGTTCAGTTCGTAAGGACCCTACAAGACATACATTTGGTATCAAAGCCGGTCGAGCCTTGAGGGCACCAGACTCATATTGTCAGTGACCGACTCATATTATTTAGTGGTTCGTCGGTGACCGTGGTGAACGACAGCGGGATTGGAGCTGCGATTTTTGCGAGAGTACACCTACGACCGGAGCAGCTACTCCTACAGGTTCTTATTTGTTTAAATTATTTTTACATCTAGTTCTATCACATTTATAGACTATAGATCTTGGACTTCAAGAAAGGATTTGAGTATGTTCGTTGTATGCTTGAAATTTCATAACAAATTCTTATATATCTATATTATTCCGTAGAAAGATCAGAAATTAAAAAAGGGATTAAATTTCTGTAAAATATATATATTTGAGAAATTTTTGTTTACTTCTGTATGTTACTTAGAGAAAAATGAAGTTTTCTATTTCTGTAAGATACTATCTTTCTGAGAAATTTGGTTTACTTCTGTTCACTACTTTAAAAAAATAAAAATAAAAATTCATTCAGGGGTATAACTCTCTGTCAAATAAATTGCTGGGATAATCGTGCTCACTTTATAAACTGAAGTATACATCGTTGGGTTCATTGAGTGACCCAACTGATTGAAACTTCCACAAGATAACCCTTTGAGTATATATTTCGGAATAATTGAAGAACAACTGAGTATGTATGTGACGACAACTAATGAATAAAAATAATGAATTGTATGACAGTTATGAAAGTGAATAATTATCTAATCTGAAAAATAACATGTTGTATATTGACTAGTTGTATGATGAATTATGTGATGTCAACGAAAGAAATACGTGTGACGTAATGCCTTACTAATTAAAAAGATATTATGAGTAAACTGTAATTGCTTAACGATTAGCGTGTATAAAATGATTATGATGAATGAGGACATGACTATTAATATGTGTTTTTGAGAATGTGTGTAGCGACAGGTGAAACGGTTCACCGACGGACACACAAATTAAATAAAGGGTTGTAGAGTACGAATAAATCACACACGGAAGGACGACGACGGTGTCGACTTCCAACGGATCCCACGGCCGATTTCAAAAGCCCTTATCCGCTTACTTGGGTCGTGTGAAGTCGTGCGAAGTGGACCATGACGGAGTTGGTCATGTACGAGTTGGGGGGCACGCAATAAGAACGGACTTACTCCTCAACGCCATTAGTCCCCAATAGCGTGTAGACAGAGGATTGAAGGTAACGGATCCTAAATCCCTACATGAAGTTCCCGCAAGTCAAATGAAAATATATCGGCAGAAGGACCCAACGATGTGCTACCTTACCAAGAAACGGAAAGGATGGACGCAAGGACCCGACGATGTGGTACCTTGCCAAGAAACGGAAAGGATGGACGCAAGGACCCGACGATGTGGTACCTTGCCAAGAAATGGATACAAGGGATGAATGGACCCATCGGAGTGGTACCATGACGAAAGATGAGCATAAATGACAGATGGGCCCAACGATGTGGCACCTAGGTCCTAGAAAGGATTAATTGGTAAACTTTTTGCATAAAAAGAAAAACCATATAAATTGCATTTAGAACACTTGCTCATAAAAATACAATTTAGTATTAAAAATATTAGAAATAATTATTTTTAGGCATTTGCACATGAAAATACTTTTTAGTATTTAAAATAATAGAAATAATTATACTAGGAGCAAAAATGGAATCCTAGGATAGATATTTTAGCTAACACCACATGCACCCACAAAATAGGATTTAGAGTGAGCATCTTAGAGACAAACTTGAGTAAATTTAGGAAAGTAGGTGCATTCTTCTAGAAAACTTGACACTTGGATTTGTGAAATAAATTACTTTTTGAATATTAAGAAATTGGGTATTTTGCATGAAGCAACATGTGTCGCATGTGATTTTCCTATATAAGGAAGGCCTTGGGAATGGGTAAAGGACCCATGGTTTGGATGATTATCGTAATCTTGGAAAAGTGTGTGACTTACTGCTATTGGGGTTTGGCTAGAAATTCTTGTTGGGGGGGAACCCATTTAGGAGTTTCTTGAATTGTGTGTGTGAGCTCTACGACCCGGAATCTCGGGGGTGGCCATGTGACTGAAAGCATGAGCTTATGGTTGGGTGGAGAAGCTAACAGTTGCTTCGCCTATGGTTAATTGAGCTTTACTGGAGGGATCCTACGGAAGACGCGAACGACAATGCACAAGTTGGATCGGATTAACAACAACTTCTCCTTCGACAACGGTCACAACCTACAGTCGACAGGTTATGGTTTTTTCTACATTTGCTAAGTTATTCCGTTAATTTATTTTATTTCTCTAGTAATTATGGTATCTAATTTGTTTTGTATTAAGTTGTTGAGTTTCAGGTTCAGTTCGTAAGGACCCTACAAGACGTACATTTGGTATCAGAGCCGGTCGAGCCTTGAGGGCACCAGACTCATATTATTTAGTGGTTCGTCGATGACCGACTCATATTATTTAGTGGTTCGTCGGTGACCGTGGTGAACAGCAGCGGGATTGGAGCTGCGATTTTTGCGAGAGTACACCTACGACCGGAGCAGCTACTCCTACAGGTTCTTATTTGTTTAAATTATTTTTACATCTAGTTCTGTCACATTTATAGACTATAGATCTTGGACTTCAAGAAAGGATTTGAGTATGTTCGTTGTATGCTTGAAATTTCATAACAAATTCTTATATATCTGTCTTATTCCGAGAAAGATCAGAAATTAAAAAAGGGATTAAATTTCTATCAAATATATATATTTGAGAAATTTTAGTTTACTTCTGTATGTTACTTAGAGAAAAATGAAGTTTTCTATTTCTGTAAGATACTATATTTCTGAGAAATTTGGTTTACTTCTGTTCACTACTTAAAAAAAAAAAAAAAAATTCATTCAGGGGTATAACTCTCTGTCAAATAAATTGCTGGGATAATCGTGCTCACTTTATAAACTGAAGTATACTCGTGCTCACTTTAAAAACTGAAGTATATTGTTTATTTAAGAGAAGTTAAAACATGTAATAAATGCACTAAGCGTTGACTGTAATTACATACCCTCTTAGCTAAGAAGTGATGATCCAAATCCATCACTCTATTCTTTGTGTCCTCACCATGACCCCTGTAGGATTCGCTTCCGTAGAGAAGAAGAGGTTACCTCTACCCAAAAGGATGGTATTATTGTTCCTTTGTAACTGTACAGATTAGACAGGAATATCTTCCCATTTGATTTCATGTTTGTTCTTTTTCCAATAGTTTCAATAAAGTGGATCAGAAACAAACTCCCTATATCCACCGGCTTATTAAGTAGGAGAGTTAATTGAACACATATAGTTAGTAAAATTTGTTTTGATTAGTTTTTGCAAATCCAGGGAATTACTACAGAGCTATAAGTAAATTGTTTATAACTGTGAGTTTATCTTTCTGTGTAAATTATGCATTTTAGAGTAGATCCGATCGTTGGTATCATTGCATCAATTTTCCTGAGCGCAATCGCTATAAAACCTCTGTACCCTTGCTTAGAGAAGAGAAAAGAGAATTTCTAACCTTCAAAACTACTGTATACTGGGAACCATCTGGAGGTTCATTCTCACTTCTACGCTCTCCTTTACCAGGTATTGAAATCACTCATGTCCCGCCGGCGAAGGTCTTTTATCTCTATATTCTTTACCCTTGTCAAGATCGGCTGGAGCTATTAATTTAGTTTTCATATCTATGTAATCGAATGGATCTGTTTATCGTTTACATTTGGGTATTGTAGTTATGCATTGCTTTCTGTATTGGTTGACAGAAATATTTTTACCTTTGAATTTGCTACCGTATTAGAGATCGGTCTAGTTATCAATTTAGTCTCTACATTTATGCGGATCAGTTTGATCTATTCATTGTTCTATTGGGGGCCTTCCATTTTGTATTGCCTCCGGTAATTGTTAACCCTAGACTGAAACATGTCTAGTGCATTAGATTATTACGCCGAGTGCATGTTCTATCAGATCGCTAGATCATAGGTGCTTCTAACCTTCGACCCCGTGCAGCATTACCGAAAAGGATTGACTTACAGTCAATCTCTTCTCTTCCTTGCTAATAATTAGTTTCTGATTATTTGGTAATTCCGAAACTGGGAACGAGAATATCTGAGTTTAAAACTTAAATTGAAGGCCGATATAAAAACTATATCGCAGACCTTAAAACCATAAAAATTCTTCGTGATAAAATTTAAATGATGACTGAAAGATTGACGTCATTTTAACAATGATTTGGGGATAGTAATAATCTCTGTAAAGGAGCTCCAGTCCTTACTTTTTCAAAATGATATTAAGGAAGCATTAATGTTAGGCGTAGAAACCTTAATTACAGAACGCTTCATCTTCAACTATAAATATATGATATGTTCATTTAATAAAAGTTTAATAGCATAGATTGTGTTTATGAAAACATAAAGATTACCAAATTTAAAAGCGAAAGCTTGGATGCATAAGTACTTGAGTACTTGTTTAAAATCAAGGGAATGCAACATTATATTCTAAACTATTAGAAAGTATAAATAACATATGTAATGCATACCATGGAATGGAAATTATACATGTGATAAGTAAGAAGGTTCATCCTTATAAGTTATAAGTATAAATAACATATGTAAGGCATACCATGGAATTGTAATTATACTTGTGATAAGTAAGAAGGTTCATCCTTATAAGTTATGCGCTTTTTATAAGTTCTTTTATGTTATTGGGAAAGTACCAGAATCATATATGTGTAGAAACATAGGAAAATTATTTTAGGTAGACCTTAGTTACGGAACGCTTCGTCTTCAACTATAAATATATGATATGTTCATTTAATAAAAGTTTAATAGCATAGATTGTGTTTATGAAAACATAAAGATTACTAAATTTAAAAGCGACAGCTTGGATGCATAAGTACTTGAGTACTTGTTTAAAATCAAGGGAATGCAACATTATATTCTAATCTAAACTATTAGAAAGTATAAATAACATATGTAATGCATACCATGGAATGGAAATTATACATGTGATAAGTAAGAAGGTTCATCCTTATAAGTTATAAGTATAAATAACATATGTAAGGCATACCATGGAATTGTAATTATACATGTGATAAGTAAGAAGGTTCATCGTTATAAGTCATGCGCTTTTTATAAGTTCTTTTATGTTATTGGGAAAATACCAGAATCATATATATGTAGAAACATAGGAAAATTATTTTAGGTAAACCTTAGTTACGGAATGCTTCATCTTCAACTATAAATATATGATATGTTCATTTAATAAAAGTTTAATAGCATAGATTGTGTTTATGAAAACATAAAGATTACTAAATTTAAAAGCAACAGCTTGAGTACTTGTTTAAAATCAAGGAAATGAAACGCTATATTCTAAACTATTAGAAAGTATAAATAACATATGTAATGCATACCATGGAATGGAAATTATACATTTGATAAGTAAGAAGGTTCATCCTTATAAGTTATGCGCTTTTTATAAGTTTTTTTATGTTTATACATTTGATAAGTAAGAAGGTTCATCCTTATAAGTTATGCGCTTTTTATAAGTTCTTTTATGTTATTGGGAAAATACCAGAATCATATATATGTAGAAACATAGGAAAATTATTTTAGGTAGATTCTCATGCTATAATTTTGGGTAAGATTGTATGTTCATGATTTATGGAAGGAGCAAAAATGTGTAGGGTAGTATTATTAAAATAATATAAATAAATAAAAAACTATTGACCTTGTACCGTTTGGCAAGAAGTGTATTACATTTATTATGATTGAAATCCTAAAACCTTTAGTGAATATTGTATACACTTCATACGCTTAAACCATTATCAGTGGATATTCTATAGTGTAGATTTCACTTTTTGCATAGAATAAGGTGAGGCTGAATTATCGATATATGGTACATGGTGAAAATTAATTGAAATAATAAATTATAAATACAATGATATGGGTGATAAGTGCTTTATTTTAATAATTTTATTTATGATAAATTTGTAAGAGTAGACAATGGTTAAGGATGAGATTCTTTGGGTAAGAATGTAGAATATATATATATATATATATATATATATATATATATATATATATATCAAATAACTTGATATATAATGTATAGAAGACATTAATTAGGTAAATTGAACTTCCTAGTTATATTGAATGGATAGATTAAATTGTTGAATGAGATGAAGGTTATATGTGTATTAATGTGTTGTTGGAAAGAAATCCTATATAAATAGGTAATTATAAAATGTTGGAAATAGTAATCCTTACTTTTAATATAGTTCTTAATGATGGTAGAATGTAAGAAATTAAATATATGTATCTTAGGTAAATTGTTTTGACTATGAATACTATAATTATAATAAGACTATGATCATAACAAGAGGATTTACTTTTAGTAATAACCACATCTGCATAAGACAACTAATGATTTAACTACAAAGACAAATAATGTGGTATAAATTTAGATGGAAATGAATATTTTATTCCATGCTTGAAATAAGGTCATTATAATCAACACACAAGGGTTATTAGAGTAAAGATTATAATCACTATAATAGGATTATAGTATGTATTTCCCCAAATTATATAAACTATATTCGAATTATCTTTTAAAATTGTTAGGGAATATGTATTTCAAGGGATGCAAGTGAGTGAATGGGGAAGGTCTAAATAGTTTGATCATCATAAATAAATAATGACACTAATTTTCCAACATGACAATGTTAATCACTTATATTATGAAACGAGAACTTTAGACTATGAACGAGAACTCTAGACATAAAAAGGATGTTTTTTGCAAAAAAAACACCAAAAACACCTCCAGAATAGAAAAGTGTTGATACCAGTATACACGTTTTTTTTTCAAGGTAAAAAATAGAGCCATGGCCTAAACATCCCATACTTTCATTTACAAAAACTTTAAAATCAACCCCTAAATTGGAAAATGTTTTTTTTCTTCAAGAGATAAATTACAATTTTTTTTAAACTTGTATATTAAACAAACAAACAAAAATTCATAAATAATTTCACCACTCTAACCATATAAAAACAAAGAAATTATGATGCGATTCATAACGAAATAATATATTAGACCATACAAGAACAAATGATTCATATAAATATTCAAAAACTCATTTAGAGTTTCAATTACAAACATCATACTAATAAAAAACATCTAAAAGCTACCCCAACCCCTAAACTTTAAACTATATATTAAAAATTTAGTTTAGGATGATAAATAAATTCATGGCATTGATAAGTCGCTACTTTGATTTTTTTTAAACTCCAATCCAATCTCCAAACTACTTCTCCGCTAGGCTTTGAGTTGACAAAGAAATTTCCACAGTTAAAAAGACTAACACCCCGTGAGAACAAAGCAAGGTTTTCAACGTTAGAATTTAAACTTAGCTTCATGGTCTTTGAAATGAAATGAGCTGCCTATTGTTAAAGCCATATATTATTACTTAATTTCAATAATATTACCTAGGTCTAAATTTTTTTATAAAATACTATGTTATGAAACTTTATAATAATACTAGGTCTAAATAATAATATTTGAGTTGACTAATAACAATAAACAATTTTATGAAACTTTTTTGAGTTGCCTAGGTCTAATGTAATATAGCCACATGTTTTTTAGTGTGATTCTTTAGCATGTTTTTGTACATTAGTTATTCAATAGTCACCATTCTATATTATGCATAGGTGATCCAATAATCCTTGAATATTCTTAGTATTCATGACACTTCATCATTGTCATATCATCTAAATAGTCCATGATCCCTATTTAAACATTAATATGGAGAATCATTTTCCGTTGTTGGTTAATGACAAAGAGAAGTGTATTGGATGAGATATAGTCTTTCTTTCTTAAGTAGTAATACAAATTTTATGTTGCTCCATGGATGTTTCCCTATTTGATGGTTTTACCATGTAAAACTTAGTGTCTTGAGCTTTGATATATATGATTTATTTCTAGGTGGCATTCATTCTTCAATTTCTCATGTGTGATTTCTCTACATTAGACACAAGCATAATCAAAGTTTCATTAAATAATTATAGGGAGAAGTTGACATCAAGTGGAGGATCATCCTAATCATTGATATTTGGCCCCTAACCTATACCAATAAACTATGCTTTCACAACTATCAAGTCTCATCCATCATCACCCAATTTAAAGTTTTCTTGATATCATTATTGTAAGTGGAAATACAGTAAAATTAACGCTATGTTACATAAGAGGAGGAGGGAAATCATGTATCCTTTCCCTCCACTCCCTAATAACCCTACCATCACAATTACATGGTTAGCTTGAATATCTATATGCATTGTGTGAGCAAATAAAATATGGCTATGGAAGTAAAACGTGTCTCAAACCATGAAAAACAGCTTACATGTTCCTTGGTATTAAATAAAACTTCATTCTACTTCATTCATATGTAAAGAAAAGATTCAACACAAATCATTTTCCATGAAGAATGAAATTATAAGCCTAAGGTAATTTGTCTCCTAGAAGAGTCACTCTCTTAGAAATAGACATGGATAAAGGCCAACTACAAAATTACTCGACCTAATTCTAAGTAAGATTGGCAAGGGGATACAACCAAAAAATGTGTTTTAGTGTTCTAAGCCAACCACATTGTGGGAAAAAAGGCCTATTAACTGCTAAGTGAGTAAGTTTCTTGTGAGCAAGTAGGAATCCCATTACTAAATTTCACATAATAAAAATGCTTTTAGGGCCTGACATTGGTTTCCATGTGAAGTGACGCATGAAAAATCATGTATTTAATTTAGACTCAAGCTTCTAAAGTTTATTCAAACAATTATACAATGTTAACTTTGAACAAAACCATGTACACTAGTAAATAGGGTTATATTTGGTAAATCTCTTAATATGATTCCATTTCCAATCCTCCCATTAAAATTGATGCACTAATAATCCTAGTTGGATCATAAGTGAGTCAAAAATCAAATTTTAAACTTTGGCTTGAATAATCTTATGATATTTCTTAATTTAAACATGATTTTTTAAACCTAACACCAACATGGATCTATCTTAAACCTAGAAGGTAAATGTTTCTCAAACCATAAAAAACATCTTACATGTTCCTTATTATTAAATAAAACTTCATTCTACTTCATTTACATATGAGAAGAAAGAATTCAACACAAATCAGTTTGCATTTTCTAAGCATAAGGTAATTTGTCTCCTATAAGAAATAGATGTGGATAAATCCCAAGTACAAATCGTTTTCCATTTTATAAGCCAAAGGTAATTTGTCTTCCAAGGTAACTTGTCTTCTAGGAGTGTCACTCTATAAGAAATAGATGTGGATAAAGGCCAACCACAAAATGACTCAACCTAATTCTAAGTAGAATTGGTAGGAAAACAAAACCAAGGAAGGTGTTTTAGTATTCTAAGCCAACCACATTGTGGGAAACAAGGTATTTGAACTACTAAGTAAGTTTCTTCTCAATGGGTGGGACTCCCATTATCAAATGCTATACAATAAAAGTGTGTTTAGGGCCCAACATTAGTTTCCATATGAACGGAAGAATGAATAACCATGTTTTTAGTTTAGACTTAAGCTTTTAAAGCTTATTCAAACAATTATACAATGTTGACTTTTAACAAAACCATTTATACTCGTAAGTAGGGTTACATTTGAAAAATATCTTAATATTACTATGTTTCCAATCCTCCAATTAAACTCATTGCAATAATAGGCCTAGTATGATTACAAGTGAGTTAATAATCAAATTTTGAATGTTAGCAGCTTGAATAATTTTATGATTTTTCTCAACATGAAATTGATCTTATACACCTAACACAATCATAATCATAATTTTAAGATTTTTCTCAATATGAAATTGATCTTATACACCTAACACAATCATAAATCCATGTTAAATTTGGATCTACTAAACCCATGGTGGCACGAAGATTTGGAATCAAACTTTTGAAACTTCATTAATGATACAATCAGTGCACCCGTGAAACAACACGTTCCGTGTTTGGTTATGATGTAGAGAACCTATCCACCAAATATAAGTTTTAAAGTTGTCGATACAATATCGTTTCCCTTCATCCTCCTCATTCCACCCATCCCTTCCTCCTCCTCCCCCTCCCTTCTCCCTCCTCCCCATCCTCCCTTCTCCGTCCACCTCTTCCCACATCAAGTGAGCGGAGCTCCGCCAAAGGGACGCCCCTCACGAGCGGCACGATGCTCAACATCGCACCGCTCGTGAGGGGAGGCCCTTTGGCGCCCAAGTGGCGGAGCTCTATGAGCATCGCGCCGCTCATGAGGGGCGTCCCTTTGGTACCCAAGTGGCTGAGCTCCACTCACTTGATGTGGGAAGAGGTGGACAGAGAAGGGAGGATGGGGAGGAGGGAGAAGGGAGGGGGAGGAGGAGGAAGGGATGGGTGGCAGGAGGAGGACTAAGCGATGGGAGGAGGAGGAAGGGGGAGGGAGCAACGGGAGGAGGGGATGAGATGAGTTTATTTTCTAAAGAAGATCCCCATATAACATTTATAAAAATCGAACTTGTCAAATATATAGCGTAATAATATCCAAAATAGAAAACGTATAGTCCCCTCGTCCGAAGGCACCTTTCAAAATGGGATGAGGATGGGGATGAACTAAATATTCCTTCAGGATGTATGCATTAAACGTATTCTGAACACCGAAACTCTCTTCTAAACTTTGGATATAAGCCAATCTCAGTCTTTCTTCCTATAATTATCGGGATTGATGATAAAGCCAAGGTACGTTAAGCCAAGATGTATATCAGTCTAGTTGCACGGGGAAATTTAACCAATGTGTCTCTCCTATTCTTCCTCCATCAGACTGGGATCTGTAGAATTTAGCGGATTGGCCGCACCGAACTTGGGTGTGTTTTGGGTTGGATCATGAGCCATAAATTTCCTGAACTAACGTTACCTGCAAATAGTCTGAAAATGCTTCATTACCACGACGGGATTCTGTAAATTCTCGGCATTCCAGATTAGTTAAACTAAACATGAGAAGCTCCGACAGGCCATTGGAACCATTGGCAGAAGCACTCCATGACCTAAATTTCTCTTCAAATTCAGCAATTAATGGATAACAGGAATTGCAAGGACTGAGGACCGCACAGCGCCAAGATCAGTGATTTCTTCACTCACTTGGGTGCCAAAGGATTTTCAAAATGGGATGAGGATGGGGATGAACTAAATATTCCTTCAGGATGTATGCATTAAACGTATTCTGAACACGGAAACTCTCTTCTAAACTTTGGATATAAGCCAATCTCAGTCTTTCTTCCTATAATTATCGGGTTTGATGATAAAGCCAAGGTACGTTAAGCCAAGATGTATATCAGTCTGGTTGCATGGGGAAATTTAACCAACGTGTCTCTCCTCTTCTTCCTCCATCAGACTGGGATCTGTAGAATTTAGCGGATTGGACGCACCGAACTTGGGTGTGTTTTGGGCTGGATCATGAGCCATAAATTTCCTGAACTAACGTTACCTGCAAATAGTCTGAAAATGATTCATTACCACGACGGGATTCTATAAATTCTCGGCATTCCAGATCAATTAAACTAAACATGAGAAGCTCCGACAGGCCATTGGAACCATTGGTAGAAGCACTCCATGACCTAAATTTCTCTTCAAATTCAACAATTAATGGATAACAGGAACTGCAAGGACTGAGGGCCGCACAGCGCCAAGATCAGTGATTTCTCCACTCACTTGGGTGCCAAAGGCCTTTCAAAATGGGATGAGGATGGGGATGAACTAAATATTCCTTCAGGATGTATGTATTAAACGTATTCTGAACACCGAAACTCTCTTCTAAACTTTGGATATAAGCCAATCCCAGTCTTTCTTCCTATAATTATCGGGTTTGATGATAAATCCAAGGCACGTTAAGCCAAGATGTATATTAGTCTGGTTGCACGGGGAAATTTAACCAACGTGTCTCTCCTCTTCTTCCTCCAGCAGACTGGGATCTGTAGAATTTAGCGGATTGGTTGCACCGAACTTGGGTGTGTTTTGGGCTGGATCATGAGCCATAAATTTCCTGAACTAACGTTACCTGCAAACAGTCTGAAAATGCTTCATTACCACGACGGGATTCTGTAAATTCTCGGCATTCCAGATCAGTTAAACTAAACATGAGAAGCTCTGACAGGCCATTGGAACCATTGGTAGAAGCACTCCACGACCTAAATTTCTCTTCAAATTCAGCAATTAATGGATAACAGGAACTGTAAGGACTGAGGGCCGCACAGCGCCAAGATCAGCGATTTCTCCGCTCACTTGGGTGCCAAAGGGCCGCCCGGGACGGGCGGCCCTTTGGCACCCAAGTGAGCAGAGCAATCGCTAATCGTGGAGATGTGCAGCCCTCAGTCCTTGCAATTCCTGTTATCCATTAATTACTGAATTTGAAGAGAAATTTAGGTCGTGGAGTGCTTCTGCCAATGGTTCCAATGGCATGTCAGAGCTTCTGTTTAGTATAACTGATCTAGGATGCCGAGAATTTACAGAATCCCGTCGTGGTAATGAAGCATCTTTCGGACTATTTGCAGGTAACATTAGTTCAAAAAGTTCATAGCTCGAAGTTGGTTAGTCTTCAGCATAACTGCATCTTCTCACGTATTCGAGTAAACAACATTGCGTTAACAATCCTATTTCGATGTCACATATTAAATTCAGGTTGCTATAACCAAAGCTCGACAGTTTCTCCATGACGCATATCAAGATTTGTAACTCACCTTTAGTTTGGCTATGAATGTTTTGAATCACTTCTCGAAGTCGGGGACTAACACAAAAATTTAACAGACTTTGCATGCATGTCTTACTCGATGCATGCAGGCGGAAGAGGGAAAGAGCATGTCTTAAGGCGATAGGTCAACCCGTTTCAAGTCAAGCAAGTATGGGAAAGGAAAGAACTCAGAATAGATAGATATGTTCTTGGAATCGCCCATCCTCCTCGCTTGCTATTGTGGAGGTGAAGTAAGCACCGGGTCAAGTTCTATCTATTTTATAAAGCTGCGCAAATAAAGAATAAGAGTAAAAAAAATCCCAACTTACTTTTTGCAAGCATGCGGCACGGGTGACAGACCCCACATGAAGGGATGCTCTATCGTAGTGATCAAATTGGCAAAATTATGGATCTCATTATATCTTTTAGATGTCTAGCATTTATCATTGTTGTTATGTATTCGGTTATGGCATTTTATTTATATTTATTTACATTGAAGTGTGAAATAAAAATACTATTAACACAACTACTTTGTAGCTAATTAAAGTCAATAAAATTAAGATATATATATAATTCTTTATTTTTCTCACGAAATTTTAAAAAATAAAAATTATAAGAATCTTATGCATACAGTGTAAAGTTAGTTATCCATCGGTAAAGTAAGCTACCCTTCATAATTGAGGGATCGCCATAGGAATCCTCGGAGAGACCATCAATTAGAGAAAACATATCCATACTTATAAATTTTGAAGCAATCGCCCATCGATGGATTGATCTACACATTGATACTAAAAATGTTCCAACAGATTGAATTCAAGTTCACGTTGCTTAAAACGTGATAGATATATTCTTGCTATAGGGGCAAGGGATGAGGATGTTAGCAACTTCGATCTATAAAAAATTTGGTCAGTCATGGAAGAAATTTTGCTCAAATGATTTTGGGTGATAGAATTTAAGTTTTTATTAAGGATTTGTAAGCCATTACAAGGCGTGAATATATGAAAGTTTAATTCGTGACAACTAGGCAATTACAATACTAACAAAAATCCAAATGTTTAAAAGCTTTAACCATAAAGCACTCAATCACACACACTCTCATGGCTTCTTTGGAATGAATTCTTTTGCGTCCTTTCAAACGAGGTAAATCAAGGAGATCAATTTTTTTTTCATCGAGTACAAGGATTCATATTTTTTTTTTCCTGGAAAGTACAAGGATTCATATATGTAACAAAGGTGGTTTGTTAGTTAGGGTTGTTGGGACATATTTTAATACCTTTCATTTAGCCTTTTGCTTTTGTCAAAACCTTACTGAACTATGTCCTTTCCAGAAGTTTCACTAGTGGCAGGGAAGCAAGATATAGCTAGAGAAATAAGTTCTCCATTTGTTCATAAGACATTATTGGTTACATATGAGCATATTGATTTAGCTATGTAGCCACCATAGGAGGGTCTCCAATCAATAGTTATACCGCATATATAGTTTAACTTGTTCCTTTTAATAAGTAGTTTAATCTTACTAATTAGATGTAGTGCAACTGGGAATAATCCGCAGATGATGATCCACACATATATCAATATTGAAATACATGTCAAAATATTCAAAGGCCACAATAGGTCATCCCATCTCATATTGGAATCCAATCATCTCATACCATTAAATATCATATCTATTAAGTAATGATAAAACTAAACCAAATCAAGGTTTATATCACATTAGCTAATGGTGTATTTGTCAATCAACTCATCATTCTTATCATAAAAATGACTTTAGATTAAAAAAAAACACATTAGTTAATAAACTAAAATTAGAAGAGGGAACTACACCTTTCAACACTTCATTCATCTCAATTATTCTTTACAACCCTCAAGTTTATTCCTTCAACATACATCTATGAATTTTATCCCTTGAACATTGCTAATAAGAGGGATCATAAAATTAAGAAAATCCACAAATGCTTCATATCTTATATTTTCTAAATTGTATGTAAAGCTAGTTACCTCATTCAATTAATTGAAGCTTAATGTACTTTAGTGGGGTCAAAAATTATTATTAGGCATTTGCATTTGAAAATAAATTGGTAAAAGTTATCAATGGTAGTCCCTATGGTAGTGCTTCTAGTATGAGTATTACTAATGAAAGTATTAAAAGAGATTTAGTTATATATTATGGCAGTGCTTCTAGTAGAGTAGTACTAATGAAAGTATTAAAAGAGATTTAGTTATATATTCTCATATTCAGGTTAACTATTAGAGCATAATGGTCATCTCTTCATTGGCATAGGAAACATTAAGGAGGAAATAGATAGGTATAATCTATGTATGTAGTTCTCGACCAAGTGGGAGGAAAAACAATCTTTAAGTAGAATGCATAATTATAACCAACTTAACTATTATTAGCTTTCAATACATTGTCTGTATTGGTGGTGGTTCAGCCTTTAAAGAATAAATATAGAGAAGATAATCAAATTAGCAATATGGTGATCATTAATTTTACATATATGAAGTTTAAGGAAAATACAAATAAGAGGAAACTGAAGTACTAGATGGATTTTATAAGCCATATCAAAGGAATAAGCAATTGTGGAAAGGAAAAAGATATAGGCCTAATGAGGGATGTTTAGAAAGGAGCACTTTGGGGATCTTGCAGACATAGAAGACCAAATGGAAGAGGACATTGATGTCCCTGAAGAAAGCCAAGCTCCAGAAAATTCCAATTTCGATGAAGAATGTGGCCTACGTGATATTGTTGATTAGTTTCATGTCTCGAAGAAAATGTTAAATTTGACAATTTTTTGATAAGATATATTAGTAATGGTTTGACTTTCAGATATTATTTTAGAAATAAAATTTCTATATATAATGTCTGAAATATGTTTTTTACAAATAATTTGTATAGTTTTTCTTGAATTTATGTGAGTCGACACTTTTCGTAAAATAATATGAAATAGTATCATTTTTATACAAAAAATCTCTAAAAATTGATTGAAAATGGTTTTAAATGTCTTTATTTTCTAGAATTTTTTACAATTTTGTCAATAAAAGTTTCTTATTTTGTCCATAAAAATGTCTTATTTTATAGAAAATTTTGCAAAATTTATATGTTTTTCATTATAAATTGCTTAAAAATGTATGTGATTTTGTTAAATTTATAAAAACACACTTGAAAATAGAAATTAAAAATATTTTACGATAAAGATAATTCAAAGGCCCCAAAAAATGCCTGAAAATGAAAATGTGTGATACTGGCATCACCCCTTTTTGAAACGGAGCTAAAAATAGCTGCTAAAATTAGGAGAGAGAAAAACGAGAATTGTGTCAAGTTCTAGTTTCATAGTATAAGTGGTTTGTTGCTAAAAAGAATGAAAAAGTACAAACTCAACGTGACCATGACAACGGTAAATGAAGAATTCTTAATTGAGAAAGTCCACCAATAGGGCCAAATGAAGACTATTTTCGTAAAACAAAGTATGGAGATGATTAGCATAATAAATCGAACGCAATGAATATAACAATATTACGACATGGTCAATCCTTGATGAAAAGATGACTATCCCTCGATGTAGAAATCGATAAGGTTATGAAAAACAAACATTATACGACTTGATGAGTCTGTCAAAGTAACCATGTGATAGCGGAATGATGAAATGAAGTAAGGACGTGATAAGCTCATTAACTTGGACATGATGTTACTGATGAAAGGACTAAGAGTTAAATTTTAACATGTTCAACTAAGTCACCAAATTTCGATGCCTGAAATCTTATCAAATTGAGAACAAAAATTATCAAAACATTAGGAGGTATTTGGAAGTAGTCTTATGGAATTTGGTTTTTGGCAGTTATTAGAGGCTCTCTCCTGATATGTTAAAACCATGATTATATCTTACCGAATATTTTATGATGTTTACCTTCTCGTCTTGGAGGGAGGATAACCAAATAGATTTAAATCCTTGCTTGGATTTGTTATGCTTTGATAAACTATGGCATGGTTATTGATGCAATGCAGCTTGTTGAAAATTTGGACATTGTAGACCTTCGTAGATGAATAGAAGGTATAGAAAATCTAAGTTGAAACTGACTATATAAGAGTATTATTGGAGTCGCATTACACAAAATTACGATTGAGTTCCTGAGGATGTATTGGAACCATAATAGATGATCCAGAAAACTAATTATTAGAACCACTAGTGTTTATGGCCATGATTGTTTGAGAAAAATAGAAGAGAATGACAAGAAGATGAAAATAGGAAATTAAAGTAAAGCCTAAATATCAAAGGCACAAGAACAAAATTTAACTTCGGGACGAAGTTCTATATAAGGAGGGGTGTATATAGTTCCCCTAGACGGTTGTAGACCTTGAGGGCACTTGTTGAGTGACCCAACTGATTGAAACTTCCACAAGATAACCCTTTGAGTATATATTTCTGAATAATTGAAGAACAACTGAGTATGCACGTGACAACAACTGATGAATGAAAATAATGAACTGTATGACAGTTATGAAAGTGAATAATTATCTAATCTGAAAAATAACAGGTTGTGTATTGACTCAACTATATGATGAATTATGTGATGTAAACGAAAGAAATACATGTGACGTAATGTCTTACTGATTAACAAGATATTATGAGTAAACTGTAATTGCTTAACGATTAGCGTGTATAAAATGATTATGATGAATGAGGACGTGACTATTAATATGTGTTTTTGAGAATGTGTGTAGCGACAGGTGAAACGGTTCACCTACGGACACACAAAGGAAATAAAGGGTTGTAGAGTACGAATAAATCACACACGGAAGGATGACGACGGTGTCGACTTCCAACGGAGCCCACGGTCGAGTTCAAAAGCCCTTATCCGCTTAGTTGGGGTTGCGTGAATTCGTGCGAAGTAGACCATGACGGAGTTGGTCACGTACGAGTTGGGGGGCGTGCAGTAAGAATGGACTTGCTCCTTAGCCCCATTAGTTCCCAATAGTGTGTAGATGGAGGATTGAAGGTAATGGATCCTAAATCCCTACATGAAGTTACTGCAAGTCAAATGAAAACATATCGGCAGAAGGACCCGATGATGTGATACCTTGCCAAGAAACAGAAAGGATAGACGCAAGGACCCGACGGTGTGGCACCTAGATCCTAGAAAGGATTAATTGGTAAACTTTTTGCATAAAAAGAAAAACCATATAAATTGCATTTAGAACACTTGCTCATAAAAATACATTTTAGTATTAAAAATATTAGAAATAATTATTTTTAGGAATTTGCACATGGAAATACTTTTTAGTATTTAAAATATTAGAAATAATTATACTAGGAGCAAAAATGGAATCCTAGGCTAGAGCTTTTAGCTAACACCACATGCACCCACAAAATAGGATTTAGAGTGAGCATCTTAGAGACAAACTTGCGTAAATTTAGGAAAGTAGGTGCATTCTTCTAGAAAACTTGACACTTAGATTTGTGAGATAAATTATTTTTTGAATATTAAGAAATTGGGTATTTTGCATGAAGCGACATGTGTCGCATGGGATTTTCCTATATAAGGAAGGCCTTGGGAATGGGTAAAGGACCCATGGTTTGGATGGTTATCGTAATCTTGAAAAAGTGAGTGACTTGCTGTTATTGGGGTTTGGCTAGAAATTCTTATGGGGGGGAAACCCATTTAGGAGTTTCTCGAATTGTGTGTGTGAGCTCTACGAACCGGAAGCTCGAGGGTGGCCATGCGACTGAAAGCATGAGCCTATTGTTGGGTGGCGAAGCTAACAGTTGGTTCTCCTATGGTTAATCGAGCTTTACTGGAGGGATCCTATGGAAGACGCAAATGACAATGCACAAGCTGGATCAGATTAACAACAACTTCTCCTTCGACAACGGTCACGACCTACGGTCGAAAGGTTATGGTTTTGTCTACATTTGCTAAGTTATTCAATTAATTTATTTTATTTCTCTAGTAATTATGGTATCTAATCTATTTTGTATTAAGTTGTTGAGTTTCAGGTTCAGTTCGTGAGGACCCTACAAGAGGGACCCTACACATTGAATCGACAATGAACCCTTTGTGAATCAAACTTCTTTAAACCAATGTAAACCAATAATGGTTGTTTCACACAATATGTATTTGTTCATTCTTTTTTTCTATTTTTTTTTGTTTGCTCAAATATCATAGACTTGCGGGAGTGGCCTATAGTCTGAGAAACCACGATCTAGGGGCATCTAAGCTATCTTTAAGGGGGATTGGATACCTGTGTAGAGTTTTTGTTCTCGACGCGTTTCGGACTCCATAGTTGAGTCCATCTTCAGGAGAGAAGGTATCTCAAATGAAAGCTACACGAATTTTATATTATTTATATTGTCGTGATATTTTTAGTTAAAAGTCTTTAGAGAGCCGACTTTGCTTAATTAATTTATTTCAGTGTATAAATATATTATTCATTAATGTGTTTATGTAAGTCTTCATTAATAATTTTTACAAAGTTTGTTTTTATTAATTGTTTTGTTTTGTTATGTTGTAATAAACCATTATAAATTTGATTATGTTATTATTTGTTATGTTATTTGATAACTGCAACCTGTGAAAGCCTAAATGAAAGGCATCTAAGCTATCAAAATCACTCGAGGATCGTATCCGTCCTAGACCGCACCAGTATGAACTTGACTAGGTTTTTGGGTATATCCTCTCAACTAAGTCACCCCTCGGGGGAATTGAACTCGGGTCGCCTTGCTGATGAGACCCACACCTTAACCGAGTGAGCTAGCGGGAATTGGCCATGCTTATTTTCTATTATTTGCACATAAAATTTTCATTTAATGCAAAAGTGACATTAATAATTTAAGAAAAAATTATCACAAGTATGGTGGTAATCTTTATAATATTTGGCATTCAACTAATGGTGAGAGTGAAAACATGAGAATTCATTTATGTCAAAAATTGTTTTCTAATTATTTTCCTTTCAAATTCAAGATATTAATAATTTAACATAAGTAAGCTTGAAATGTTCTTCCTCTTGTACGTTTCTTTGTCCATATTTGCATTGGATTTCTAATACTTGGGAGGCAAAGGCAAGCTTCAATTTCATTCTTCTATGTATTAAAAAAATGCAACATTAGATTAAGTTATCAAATGCAAGAACCACATCTACTGAAGGATTTGCAAGCATGAAAAATTCATGAAGTGAATGTTCTGGCAACAAATTCATCCAAATTCTTCCACGGTCTCTGAAAATTGCAACTATGGAACCATTTTAGGAATCCAAGCTATCAATTTATGAGTTGAAAAATTAAATGCAAATGAAAATAGTAAGAGAAGTATTTTTTAAAGCAACAAGGCTTGCAAACCTCTTCTTGCTTTTTTCATATGCATAAAAAAATATTTATTCACTTTGACAGTGTCAATGGATTCAAAACATGTTCCATACATGTTCCCTTCATGCACAATTCAATTGCAAACCTCTTCTTTCTTTTTTCATATGCATAAAAAAATATTTATTCACTTTGACAGTGTCAATGGATTCAAAACATGTTCCGTACATGTTCCCTTCATGCACAATTCAATTTCTCCCTTGTCTACCAATCCTCTGGTATTTAAACAATGAGTAAATTGATTTTTTATGCCTAGATTGAATCTCTAGGCATGAAAGGATTTGTGTTTTGGCTCCATGGATGAAAACACACTGTGAGAACGATTTCTCAATATCTCTTTCACATGCAAGGATGCAAGTTTCCATTAAAATATTTAAACATTTATCCCACAATCAATACCTCTTTCACATACTTAGATGCACTTTGCCATTAAAATCTTCAAACATTTCTCCACAATTAATAACTTTACAAATTAATTTCAAGAGAGAGTACAATGCTCCTCATGGTCTCTGGCACAATGTAGCTCTTGAAGATGGACAAATCAATTGTTTTATGGATTTCATGGCTCTAGACATGCTTAGATAAATCAATTGTTTTATGGATTTCGTGGCTCTAGACATGCTTAGATTTGTAAAACACAATGGAAATTAGAGAAAGTAATCAATAATGAGAAAAACAAGAAATGATATTATTATAAGGATTTGTAGGGATTTTGGCTTATTCCTTATGACTATAGGACTTTTGAACAAATCTATAATGCCATGTTCTATTCATATACTTGGTGATGAAAATAAATAAGAAGTTTTAAAAGTAATAATCATAAGTAATAATAATGATAAATGTAATAAATAATATTGAAATAATAAGTTAACTAATTTATTATAAGAGAAAATGTAAAAAATAAAGAAAATACCTAAATGAAATAAAGGGGAAAAAACTAAATAAAGCATATTATGCTAACTAAACATGACATGATTAAATATATGAGTAATTACTAGATGACAAGTGGAGGCTATGCGTAAAAAATTTCCATGAATGGATATGAATAATAATTAATTAAGTGAGGTTGAGGAGATGGTGAAGACATGTTTGGATTATAACATTTTGACCCTTAAGGGTTTGTATTAGGAGCTTTGGATCCTAAAGGGAGAGGGACAATAGTTAGATTTCATTTATTGATTGAGGGCTTGATGTCCCTTAGTTGGATAGACTAAGAGAATTAATTAGGAGGAGATTCATCCCCCACAAGTTGTTTCCCACATAGTTGCAGATGGTGAGAGCAAGAAGCTATAGCATCATTGGTTCGTCCTTGAAAAATTGTAAGTGGATTACTTGTGAATCTCTCAAATATGTCGTCTACTTAGCCTGTTAAATTATAGAAATAAATTATTGTTGAGTGTTTTAATATTCAATGTATCCATATAGTTATCCAATGTTCTATATGTTGATGTGTTTTGTTAAAGTAGTTTTAAGAATTGATATTTTACATGTGGTAATAGTTTAAAATCAAGTTCTAAACCTAAAGACTAATAAGTTAAATTTGTTTTTTTCTTTCTTTTTAAATAAATTAAAGTAAAATGTAGATTAATTGAAAGGGAGGTGAATGAAGAAATTATATAATGATTCAAAATCAATTATTAGTTAATAATTATTAGTCTAATAGGTCAATGGTCATCTCGTTATTAAAGGGTTGCAAACCTTACATAGGCTCTTGCATGTATATTGTAATATATTTAGTGTATTTATGTATTATTGAATTATTATAAAACATTAATAAATACACTTTATTCGAAAGTTATCTTCCCAGTGGTATCAAAGCAATTCGATCATCCTATCAAGTAGTTCCAATCATATTGAAGATATTCATGTTGCACGAGAAACTTAAATTACGATGTCTACGGAACTTGATAAGTTTTTTGAAGGAGTATTTATTGATAAAATATATATTTTATTAATTAATATTCCTTCGAAAACATTATCAAGTGCCATTGACATTGTTATTTAAATACCCCACACAACATGAATAACTTCAATGGTGATTAGAACTACTTGAGTGGATGATCGAGCTGCTCTGATACCACTTGGAAGATAACTTTCCAATAAAATATATTTATTAATGTTTTATAATAATTTGATGATGTATTTATATTAAATAGATTGCAATATATATGTAAGATATTACATAAGGATTGCAACCCTTCAATATGAAATGAGATGACCATTGACCTAATAAAATAATAATTAATAACTAATAAAATATTTAGACTCATTACAAATTCCACCCAAATAAAAGTGCCTTTAACTGAATATTCTACCTCAAGTCTAACTTTCTCTGACATATATTTTGGGGACTCGACCTTTAGTCTTTTTTGGAGCATGTAACTACCAAAGTAGAAATATCTATAGTCTCAACGGATTTAAGTTGATGTCCATAAATTTATAAACACTTTTATGAAGAAATCACCTTGGTTTTATTGAACATCAATCTCATATGATCAAGTTTTATGTGTCCTATCTGCTTGATGTTAGTTTCATTGTAAGTAAGACTTGAATTAGAATATGTTCAATAGAAGGGATTGAGAATATGATTAGCAGGGGATTTCCTAAACCGGGGGGATCATAGTGGATAATAGCACTAGGCTCCTCCTACCCTCGATGATATGATCATGCCTTTAGATCTCCATTTCGGTTTTCTATTGTACCTTGGGGTCTATATTCTTAAATATTCTCTATAGCTTGAAATCATAGGAACCCTTGGTATATTCAAGGACCGTACATGATTTTATGACTCTTCCACATATCAAGGATTTGTTTATTATGTAAAAGGATACCACTGGAAGGATCCATGTTCGATCCTTAAGGATCTCAAGCTAGAAGATAGTTTATAATGTTGACCAAATTCAAAACCAAGAGTCACGAGGTAAAGGTAGTGAACTTTGATACGAAAAGGCCATGGATCCTTGTCAGTCTTCACAGTGGGGTTATTCATGTTAAATTTTCAGTATTTTCTTCAATATGATCTAGGATCTTAACTGAGAGAACAACATGTACAACATATCAATCATGGAGACAATAATGCAAGCACACAAGAGACACAAAGATTTACTTGGGGAAAACCATAAAGGTGAAAAACCCCAATAACTTCCTCAGAGATAGATAGAGCAATGATACAACCAACCAAAATAGATAGACACAACCTAGCAGCAGATCCTCCTCCTCCATAAGTGCGCCACTCCTCCTTGAGTGCATGTGTGAGAAGTGAGTGAACAAATAGAGTGCCTCCCGCACTCTATTTATACTTGACTTGACTTGCCTTTTTACCTAACTTATGTAGGCTCGAACTTAACCACATAACATAATGCTGACTGGGCCGACCCCCAATAGCGTGGTCTAATAACCCTTAGACCCACATGGCCGACCCCCAATAGGGTGGTCTAATAACCCTTTGACCCACATGACTTATACAGGGCCGACCCCAACAAGGTGGTCTAATAACCCATCAAGTATAAGTTACAACACTTACAATATAAATGACGACACTTCCGTATAGAGGAATAATAACATCTCTATAGGAATACAGTATACATATATGTGAAATACATTCCGAAGTTACATATACATCAACACTCCCTCTTAACTAGGAAGGTATTTATCAGCACAGTTCTTCTAGCACAAGTCATCTTCTCTGGATCATCGTCACTAGATAATCGTCATCGAGTCATCATCATCGTCACTGCTGCTGCTATCTCAATCAATCTCTGAATCTACTCGTCATAGGAAGTTCTACAGAGCCAGTCCTTTTTCATACTGGATGTAGGCCCACCACCTGCAGGTCTTCATCATCACTGGCCATACTGTGGAATCCTCAGGACTTATTACGTGCGTCACAAAACCTCGAAAGAGCATCCCAGGCTGTTACGAGCACACAACTCTACCTATAGGATCTCCCAGGGCACCGAATTACATGTGACCTCACCACAAAACCTCGCAAGAGCATCCCAGGCTGTTACGAGCACACAGCTCTACCTATAAGATCTCCCAGGGCAACGAATTACATGTGGTCATGGAAAAACCTCGCAAGAGCATCCCAGGACTGATTACGGGCACACAGCCCAACCTATTGGATCTCCCAGGGAAACGAATTACATGCCATAGGACAAAACCTCGAAAGAGCATCTGCCAGATATCCCAGGGCACCGAATTACATGCCATAGGCAAAACCTCGAAACACTATCTGCAGATCTCCCAGGGCACCGAATTACATGTCCTTCCAGAGCAAAACCTCGAAAGAGCATTTGCCAGATGTCCCAGGGCACCGAATTACATGCCATAGGAAAAACCTCAAAATACCATCTACAAATCTCCCGGGGCACCGGATTACATGCTCATCTTGCACAACCTGATCCACGGCCACAAAGTATCATCCTGATACTCACCATACATCAACCTGATGTACACATGATCATCCTGATCATCATCACTGCAACGTCCTGCTGCATCTCATCTGGAGAAACATCCTGAAGCTCATCATCCATGATCATCCTGATTATCACTGCAACATCCTGCTGCATGTCATCTGGAGCAACATCCTGAAGCTCATCATCCATGATCATCCTGATCATCAATGCATCCATCTGATGCACACCACGTATCTACCTGATACATATCATCATCCATGATCCACCTGATCATACAATGTATCCACCTGATACATGATACATATCACCTCACATGATCCACCTGATCATACAATGTATCCACCTGATACATATACAGATACATGGTCCAAGCATCCAACATGATGCATATACAAAATACATGCACATGATCCAACTGATCATATCCAACATCCAACATGATGCGTACATATAAATGATCCAACTGATCATATCCAGCATCCAACATGATGCGTACATACATACATAAAAATGATCCAACTGATCATATCCAAGCAGAAACCAGAACATCATCCTGATGCTCATCATCTAGCGCTTACATCCACAGCCATGTGAAGGATCCTCCTTCCAACATGCTTGGAATGGCTTCAGCAAATGTGTCCATCACTTCTTCCTCGAAGTGTCCTCGATCTGAAGAACGCCAAGCCTCTCTCTGAAGTACTCGAACTTCACCCTAGCTAGTGGCTTCGTCAGCACATCTGCAATCTGCTCGTCCGTCGCAACATACAGGAGCTTCACAGCTCCTCTCTGCACCATATCCCTGATATAGTGATATTTGATCTCTATGTGTTTCGACCTGTCATGAAACACTGGGTTCTCGGACAGCTTCACACAACTCTGGTTATCACAGAAGATACCAGTAGCCTCCAACGGGAGATCAAATAGCTCAGACAGTAGCTTCCGCAGCCATACTGCCTCACAACTGGCTGAACAGGATGCAACATACTCAGCCTCAGTTGTACTCAGTGCTACACAGGAATGCATCCTTCTAAACCAAGAGATCGTACCTGATCCCATACTGAAGCAGCACCCAGATGTGCTCTTCCTATCTGCAGCACTGCCAGCCCAATCTGAATCAACATAACCCTGCAGGTTAAATGTTTGATTTGCTTCACACTTGAGCCCATAATCCACTGTACCCTTCAGGTGCCTCAGAACATGCTTTACAGCAACCAGGTGAACACTCCTCGGATCCGTCAGGAACTGGCTCAATGTGTTCACAGCAAAGGAAATATCTGGTCTCGTGTTCGTCAGGTACATCAAGGACCCAATCATCTGATGATATGTAGAGACATCAACCGGCTCAGATGAAGCATCACATAGAAGCTTCAGATTCGATGCCATAGGTGTGGCCATGGCCTTGCAATTCATCATCCCGAACCTCTTCAAGATCTCTTACCGCATACTTCCCTTGTCCAAGGAAGATCCCTCCTGCACTCTACCACACCTCCATACCTAGGAAATAGTGCATCATTCCCAAGTCTTTCATATCGAATTCAGCAGCAAGCTTCCGCTGTGTGTCGGCAATCAATCCATCTTCACCTGTAACAAACAGGTTATCCGCATACAAAAGTAGTATCACTGGATTGCCTTCCTCAACCTTGTAGTAAAGGTCGGAACCCGCTTTACTCTTGGTAAAGACCAAACTGGATAGAAGGCTGTCTATCCTATCATACCAAGTTCTGCACACATATATGACTACACCATGCTGTCTTGAAATCCATCTGGTGCATCTTCTATTTCATCGTGCTTGATCTGATAGTTTCATTTGGAAGTCACAATAGACTTCCCTTCAGCTCTTGGGACTGCATGCCAAACATTGTTCTTCATGATCGATGGATCATGGCATTCTTCCCATATCCTGGGAACTTCAATATCTTCAATAGATAATTTTGTTGCTGAACAAATGTTGTAGTTCTTCTTTTGTAGGAGATGGCATACGATCTTTCCTACACAACAAGTTAAATTGCATGATTAGAAAACATCTCATAGTTTTAAGAACAAATTCTTACACATAAAGAAATATGTCATACAGTCATGCAATTATTTTAGCCAATGCTTTAATACAACATTTATCCATATCCCGTAGCTTTCTAGATGCCTTCCAATCTCTACCAGAACATTGTTAAGAGTGTGCACAACTCCCAACATGCCAGCAAAGAGGTTTCATTCTAGATAAGTAGCAATGGAATGTTGTACAGTTCCATAGGCCACTTACCCATGTATATTAGTAGTAAATTGTTCATCAATGCAACTATTCTAATATGCACAATACATATCCTAAGTCTAGGAACATGAGCATATACATCATTGAACAATTTTACTTAAACAAACAAATATGCAAGAAATGATAATTAAAATACTTATCTTTGTTTGTTCATTGGGTGGACTCCCTCTGAGTCTTCGCTTCCTTGCAGGAGATGCTAGAGTCCTAATCTGAAGTAGCTTCTTCTACACCTTTCTGTTGTGGAATGTAGAGAGATGGACAACTCCCTCTGAATATCTGCACCCTTGCAGAAACCCTGGAGTGTGTTCCCTCTTGATCTTTGCTTCCTGGATTACCTGTTCTTGAACTCATATTCATCCTTGGTCCCTATGCATGCTTATTAGTATCATGATTGTGTTATCCTTGTGAACTCATATAAAATCATACATTCATTAGTATACTATTAAAACACAATAATCTCAAGCATGTATAGTCATGATCATTTCAAACAAAAATAATAAGCATTAGCATTCAAGGTTTATGTAGGATTCTTATGGTTAGTCAAATCATAAGAAACATAACATGTCTAAACCTGTAATTACTCAAACCTATGACTCTTCAGGTTAGTTGAATCATCAATCAAGATACGAGATATAATATGCATAAAACCTGTGATTATTCAAACCTAAGACTTCATGAATAATCATTATCAACAATAGTATAAGATCCTAACCCAAGGTAGGATTCTATCTTGATATAGGAAAAACATACCTGGATTAGCATGCTAGTTAGTTATGTCTAACATACTCACATGATGTCTTCTTGTTCTTCTTCAATGACTTGTGCTAGTAACCTGTATATCTCATAGGTTAGCCATTATAAAACCAAGTTACACATACCTCGTAAATGGATCTTCTATGAGATCCATGACAATGGATGAGTCTTTATCCTCATGTCATCATGATCATATGTTCTTGAACTGGAACATGATTTGTCTTTCTTGGTGTACCTTTCATGTTAGTAGACAACATAAACCTCATACAACACCATAATGCATTAGTACAATCATAAGTGTCAACACCCTAACCAATGAATATCTTCTATCATGCATTCATAATTTTGTTAAGGTGATACGACAAATCTAAAATCAAGATTGTACTAACTATAATAACATGAAGACAAACATACCATAAACTTAATCATGAACAAATCTCAAAACATACCTCGATGAGTCATACCTGTCAAGATTGCTTGTAATCTCCTTATGTAAAGCCTTAGCCTCATCTCCCTCTGAAACAGGAACTCCTTCACTTATGCAGGTGACCAATCCATCTTCTTCTAGGATTAACCCAATCCACTTTATTTGCAAGAACTGGAGCTGGAGCTGGATATGGGTTTGTCAAGGAAACCCCAAAAATTAAAACTTTGAATTTCAAACTTCCGAAAGGATAGAAATATGCGCCTTGATGAGCTGATCAAACTGGTATATTCAGAATTTGAAAACTGCAAAGTTTCACTCCTCAATTTTGCCTTTGAAACTTCCGGATTCACTGGACGTGACCCTGAACTGGGGTTTGATGAAGCCCACTCTTTTGCCCCATCAAAAGGTTTTATCCAAAGCTCTAAGCTTCTATTTTTCTGAGGAGCTTCCAGCCGTGGTCACAGATTTCAAAAATTCTCATTTTTACAGAAGCCCTAATTTTCCACTTTTCTGCTCAAAGTCCCGAACTAGGGTTTGATCAAGCCCGGCCTTTTTCCTAACCAAAAATTCTGATCTTGGTCTCTAAATTTCTATTTTGATGAGTATCATTCAGCCGTGGTCTCGGATTACAAAAATTCCAACTTTCTCCAAAGCCCAAAATTCCGGAAGCCATGAATGAAGGTACTCAAAAATAATTATGTTTTGACAGAAATATGTACCTGATTGTTTGTGGTGTAACTCTGAACTTTTCGATCCACAGGGTCTGAAAAAGTTTCCTAAGATAGCCTGACCTATTATCTTTCCATCCTGACAGGTCTGACCTCAATTGGATTCTCTGAGAGAAAGTTATGCCAAATGTCGCAACATGACCTGTTTTGGGATAATACAGGAGTGCGAACTTGTACGACGTGCCACGTGTCACTGTTTCCAATTTGGCCTCTGAAAAATTTTCCTGAGATAGCTCGGCCTGTTATATTTCCATCTTGACAGGTCTGACCTCAATTGGATTCTCTTAGAGATATTTATGCCAAATGTCGCAACGTGACCTGTTTATGGGATAATACAGGAGAGCGAACTTGTACAGCATGCCACGTGTCACTGGTTCAACTTCGGCCTCTGAAAACATTTCCTGAGATAGTATAGACTGTGTACTACCTGTCACTTTTTACGAAATTTCATTTGGATCTTCCTAGCCCAGGTTATGACCTTTTTCCCAAGGTCACCTGATTTTGACTCAGATCTGGAAGAGGCAGAAACCCTATATTGTACAGATCATAAATCACAAAGTACAATGAATTAGAGGTTGTCCTTTGGACACAAGGTACCTGGAGATTTAATATTCGACCTGTAACAATTTCAGATCTGAAAACTTCTCCAAAACAGATTTATAGCGAAAGTGCTACGATGACTGTTTTTGCTATATCAAGCCCTAGCATCGTAAGTGCAACAAGTGTCATACATGCCATATCATGCCTTCTTTCAGGCTAGCTCTGATACCATGTTAAATTTTCAGAATTTAATTCAATATGATCTAGGATATTAACTGAGAGAACAACATGTACAGCATATCTACAGCATATCAATCATGGAGACAATAATGCAAGCACACAAGAGACACAAAGATTTACTTGGGGAAAACCATAAAGGTGAAAAACCCCAATAACTTCCTCAAAGATAGATAGAGCAATGATACAACCAACCATAAGAGATAGACACAACCTAGCAGCAGATCCTCCTCCTCCATAAGTGCGCCACTCCTCCTTGAGTGCATGTGTGAGAAGTGAGTGAACAAATAGAGTGCCTCCCGCACTCTATTTATACTTGACTTGACTTGCCTTTTTACCTAACTCATGTAGGCTCGAACTTAACCACATAACATAATGCTAACTGGGCCGACCCCCAATAGGGTGGTCTAATAACCCTTAGACCCACATGGCCGACCCCCAATAGGGTGGTCTAATAACCCTTTGACCCACATGACTTATACAGGGCCGACCCCAACAAGGTGGTCTAATAACCCATCAAGTATAAGTTACGACACTTACAATATAAATGATGACACTTCCGTATAGAGGAATAATAACATCTCTATAGGAATACAGTATACATATATGTGAAATACATTCCGAAGTTACATATACATCAACAATTCAGTTATGGTATTATTGAATGGGAACACTCATAGACAGATTGAGAAGCATGATGGGTCAATTCGAGGAGTACATTTCTAGAAGTCTCAACAATGTTTGTGTCTAGATGTAATTGAATTGGCTTTGATATTTCTTACATGTTTTGTGTTCCATGTGAACAATTCTCAACCCAACAAGAAAATATGTAAACTACGCAAGCTTATAACAATTTGCATATTTTTGTTTATTTATTTGTTTTATGTATGCAAACCATGCAGCTATTCTCAACTCAAGATAAACATGTATACTCTTGCTTATATTTTGTTTTCAATGGAACCTATGTAGATTTCTAACAATCTCTCTAAGTTGAGGTTCAATCTCTCTGATTTTCTTGTTGGGTTTTCCGTGTGTGGATTGATAGCAACACTTAAAGCAATGCAATTGTTTAGATATCCATAAATAGATATAAACATGAGTTGAAATGGAAACAAATTGATTGTAAAGCTATGGGATAACAAACTTGTATACAAAATCCAAGAAAGATCAACTATCAATACTATTATGTGCATTTTACCTCGTAGATGATGACTCTGACATTGGTTATGGGTCATTTTAGGAAAGTTCACTTAATCACCAATGTCCTTAGAGTATATAGTTTATATTAAAACCACTTGGGAATGTTATATATCTTATAGGTGGACTAACTACTATTCCTGGTTCATACAGTGAAATACAAGAAAGCACCATTTGATCTATGAAGAGTTTTCTTGAGAATTAACAATCATTAAGTCCCTGACATACATTTTTTAGTAGAAAAAATGAATCACCAAATGGCCAAGAATTCTTCAATTGTAATGCCCATCCTCAGGGCTAACTAAATTTAATATACACTAATCACAAAATATATCTACAACTGAATCTAGCAGCATTTATTTTTATTTTCTTTTATCACATACAACAGATAACAAATCTATAAATTCTTTTTATATTAAAAACAGATCTAAACTTTCAACATTAAAATTAATCCAATTTCATTCAATGCATAATTACTAATGGAAAACAATAATCATATAATACCTGAAAAAATCGCTAGTTGCTGAAGGTTGAGGATGAAGCCGAAGGTTGGTGTTGCCTCCAAGTCCACCGCAAGATTACTCTTCAAGATTTCCAATCCAGATTGATCCATCGGTTTCCTCCCTACCATACCCTAGAGTACTCTCGTTCCTTTGGGACCCCTAAGCCGCAACAGGGTTGACGATACTCTGCTAGCCAATCAACTATGATATTAGAATCTCTGTTGAGGGGGATCCCAACCCCACCTATATCATAGTGAACCACTACCATACCCTCCAACAGTCACCTAGATAGGATCCATAGCCCAAGCAACCTCCAAAATTATTTTGCAAGGAAGAGATATCTTAAGCTCCTTCCTCCTTTCTTTAATAGCAACTGGCCTACTTTATTTCCTGCCCTTTTTTATTTTATTATTATTTATAATGTTTATCTTATTATTATTATTATTATTTCTAATGTTTTTATTGTTTTTATTGTTTTTATTATTATTATTATTAAGTTGTTATTATTACTTGCTTGATTAATTCATTTTTAGTTTATATATATATATATATACTGTACTAGGGGAATCGAAAACTGGAGTTGGATTGGTACTCGCGTGACATGGGGTCCAGGATCCAATATCACTACCACTATACCCCTAGGTGAATCCACAAGGCCTGAACCATGGTGCACAGGTAATATTGGGGGGATTTGAACACGTGACCTTCCATTTAGAACTGATTACAACTTCTCATCTTTACCACTTGAGCTGCCCCCAACATGCTAGTTTATATTTTATTAATTCTTGTTTCCCTTCCCCAATTATGAATTAACTAGTCGTCGCATTTTCGTCACGGCCAGGGATATCAAGGCGCCATGCTTCCTGCATGTCCTTCAGTCGATATCCCCTCGGGTGGGGGAATGGTATGATGCTTGAGACGTCATTAACTCAATTCATCTACCATGTTGACGGACTAGTGGTTCTTGGGGAATAAGGTCGAGTCCTTATTGCATTCCCCCCAGCCATATACCTCATGAGTGACCGTACTATGGCCTACCCTCACGAAACACGCACTTGATGAGTCAGATTCTCTCTCGTTGTAATACCCCCATTTTTACCCTTATAATATTTTGGGCTATAATGTAAATATTATATGCATATTATGAATGATTCCTAACATGGAGCTCAAGGCCAAGGCCCCCCTAGTGAACGCTCGACCTTGAAGAGGCAAGTATTGGATATTATGCTACCCATGTGCTAGTGAGCCATGGGAATTGTAAATATGCGTTTTAATATAAATGCCCACAACTAGCTATGCAATGCAACAAGAGATGGGGGCATGATGTTTACAAGGAATTGGGAGGGAAAGATTCAAACCCTTGAGCTAATCAAGTCAAGCCAAGTGTCAATGAGAGAACCCATGAACCCTCAACTACCCATGTTGACTTTTGTGCCCAATCATTCATTTCACCCAAGAGTTGGTTGAGGTAGTTAATGCCTTGGGGAATGGAGAGGTATGGCTGTCCAAATTCGAGTATGGGCAAGCCACCCTTCCTAGAAATCTGTGTTTGGATTCTTAGGCAAGAAAAGGGCCACAAAATTGCTCCCCAAGCTATTATTCAACCATCAGTTTTGCTCTCTCCCGAGTTTGGAGCTACCTGGGCGTTTTCCTCCATGAATTTTCTATGCTTTCCTTCATTTTCCTAGCTGGGAAGGGCGTTTTTGTTGTGGCTAACAGTGGAGAAGAAGGGGAAACGATTTTGGGGTTTTATTGAGGCCGTTTTGGCCACTGTATGCTCATACACCTGTGGGAGAAATCGATTTTCTTCCCTGGGGTTGATTCCCTCTTCCCACAATCTGTTTTGGGTGTGCCACAATTTTTGGGGAAAACCCATAGATCATATTTTGTGAATCCCATTGTTGAAATGTGTATCCATGCCCAGTTTTGAGTTGCTGTGTGTAAAAGACTGTTAGGGCTGAGAAGGGTATCCATTGTTTTGGGCTGTGCTAAGCTTGAGAGTCCCATTTTTCCTTGTAGATATCATGCCTAGCTCGGGGGTGGTCTCTAAGTGCTGAAAGAATATAGGCTGGGCAGAGACCTATGGTCGGGTGGAACGTTGCAGCGACATAGCTAGTTGCTTGGGACAACATTGCAGCGAGATAAGTAAATTCTTTTATGTGTATTTTCTTCTGCACTATTTTAATTAATGGATGGTTGATTTTAATATGCTGACTGCATGTGAAATGTGTGTGGATGATGTTTACTCCGCTGTGCATGTTTGCTTGATTTGCATCTGCACACATATGCATTACATAAATAATGCCAATTTTTTATGTTTATACAATCATGAATGTTGAAATGGGCTAAGTCTTATAAAAGCCCAGAGTTTTGGGTATCATGTTCCCTTCCTTGCGTTAATAGATGGGAGGGGGTGTGACAGATGGTATCAGAACTTATGGTTCAACACTACGGTTGTTGGGCCCTTCATAGAGATATAAATCATTGTGTGTATATTTAGTTAGTATTGGGAATTAAAATGAAGTAAAGAAACCTAAAGGTCCCATGGATTCTAATTGATTAGGATGGGAAGTCATTTCCATGACTATTTTGGGGATTATTTCAAAACTGTTTGCATTGATTTCATCTTATGAAAGTGAGGAAGGAGGGAGAAAATCCATTTTCAGGTTGAATGATTGCTTTACATTGTTTCCAATGCAGTAGCATTTTGTTCTGTATTTGTTTGCTTGCCTCCATGGAGGAGGGAAAGGAGGCACAACCTCTTGCTATCTTCATATTAATTGTTTTGTTTTTGACATGGAAGAGGTGCAATTTCTTGAAATACTTTTACGATTTTGTTCTATGCGAGTATGATCTATAAGTGGCTTACTCTGTAAAGAAAAGAAGGAAATATTTCAAAAAAAATCTAACTGTTTTTGAAAATTTGAAAAATTTTCTAAGTGTTTTTGGAAATTTTTCCTAAGGCTGTGGCGGCGGAAATAATGTTAAATTTTGCGACGCAACGACGAAGTTAATGTTAAATTTTGCGATGAGCGCGCACGGTGAAATTAACGTTAAGATCCGTGAACACCGGCGGCAATTTTAACGTTAAGATCCGTGACACCGCGGCGAAATTAATGTTAATTTCTACTACGCGGCGGCAAAAATAACGTTAAGATCCACAAACACCGGCAGCAATTTTAACGCTAAAATCTGCGACGCGCGCGGCGAAAATAATGTTAAATCCACGACAATTACGGCGAATTTTAGCTTAAAATTCCGCGACAACGGCGGCGAATTTTAGCTTAAAATTCTGCAACACGGGTGGCAATTTTTAGCCTAAAATTCCACGACACGGGCAGGATTTTTAGACTTAATCTTCGCGACACAGTTGGAGGGGAATTCGATAAGTCCACCAAACGGGGAAAATACAACAGCTTTTCACTGAGATTTTCAGGTGCTGAAAATGGAAAATCGCCATGAAAGTTATGCGCCAGATTGCGCGAAATCAAAGGATTTAAAAAAAAAAAACGAGGGCACTACCCTCAACCTACCCTGCAGTGGGGAGCCACAAGGGGGCAAGCCCCCTTGACCCCGGTCGTCTCCTAGAGACAGTCGTTGAAAGTGTGAAAGGCATTCTCTATGCTTGGAATGTGCTCCACGAGTTGCATAAAGGGGGTGTCGAATTCTCAGCAAGGGAAATTGGTTGTAATATCCACTATGGAGGATGAAAGGGAAATCTCTCACCTTAAACTATTTATGTTTATAACATAATAATTGTATGCTTAGAAAGTAGCAAGAATGAACGTTATACATATATGTATATATTGAATTGCTAATTCGTGAGAAGATCGTAGCTAATGATTGCTTGTGTGCATGGTAGAGAGTCCATGAAATTGGATTAGCTATGATGTGGAAGAGTAAATTCCATGCTACAATGAAGAAATTGGAAAGGGAGAATTCCTTAACTCCTCCATTTCTATTATGTTTATATTTCCTAAGTTTTATATACTGACAATTATGGCATAGGGATGTTGGAAATGCAAGAGAATAATGCATATGAATTAGTGGGCATGATTAGAGAGTCCTTGCATAATGCATGTGAATTACTTATGTATGAGCATGATGTTGCATATGGATAAAGGCAATGAAGTTACACATGCAATTTCCCACTAATGGTAATGCCTATGGTCGATGACAACTAATGTCGTAGGACCCAGATCATGGAAGCATGATTGAAAATGCAAAAGATTAAATAGATGAAGTGAATATGCACTAGATGGCATATTAATAAACGTTGCACCGTGCATGTGAAAATATTTTTGCATGTATATGATATTACACATTGGTAAAATAGTGAGGTTTTACATATGCAAAGAGCCACTCAAGATAATGATTGTGGTTGCTAATAATTAATGGTGTCTGCATTGGTTGTAGGACCAAAGATAACCAAAGCATGTCTAAAGATGTGGATGATGTTGTTGCACATGACCAACAACCTTATGAAGAAAGGTTGGGGCAACAAATCTATGATCATGAGGGTAACAAAAGAACTGTGAAGCCTGGGTAAGAGGCCAACTGATCAGGTAACATCAAGCGATGTTAATAACAGCCATGTAGGTAAGGGTTAACTGTGCTTAATTGCATGAAGGCTGAAAGAGGATTTGGTGAGATCCCTTCAACTATGTTTAAACTATGTTGAATTGTTTGCATGTGAGATTGAGTGCCTGAATGTGAATATAATCCTACCAAGTATGGTCAGGTGTGGGTAAGTGAAGGCAAGGAGCATTACACCCTATAGTTTCTTAGAAACCTCAATGCATTCATATGAAATTATATCATGCCAAAGCAAGTGATGACCTATGGGCCTGTTGTAGTGAATGCTATGTGAGATAGTCATGGTTAGGCCATAATATGCTGGAATACGTAGTATTCATGGATTAATGTAGGGTTGTATTGAGGGATTATGCATTTAGTGGATGCCTATTAAAATATTATGTAAATGTTGTGAATGTGAGATGCATTGTGTGAATGCATGGTTGTGACATATATGTGTCTCAATGCAATTAGATAGTAGAATGAAATGGTGAACTATTGTTAATTATGAGACCATTTCATGAGATACTGTGAATGCAGGAGAATGATTGGATGAAGAAGGTAGACATGTTGATGGGCTACCGAGGGTGCTCTGTTAAAAGGATAGTATTGCATAAAATGATATGGCTATGAAGTAACGACTATCTAAAGCTTCATTGAATTGCATAAATGATGTGACTGAGTCTTGCAATTTTATTATGATAATGATGCATATGTATATATATATATATATTTCATTGCATTTCAAATGTTAACAGTTGAGGGTGTTTGAGTTATCAAGTGTTATAATTCTGAGATCACTTCAGTGACTATTGCAGCAATGAAATATTATATGCATAAAGACTTACAGAGTGTTTGGTTGATTGAAGTTTCATATTTCAGCTAGATTGTTTTGGGCATGGCAATGTGGGTAAGTCCATGATGAAGATTGGAATCTACCATGTGCAAGATCCAAACCTCATGAGAAGGGTCTCATGGTGGTAAAAATACTTTATGTACAGAACATGTTGTCAATTTTGGACTTGTAGGTTTCATATTTGAGAATTTGCTTATAATTGCTAATCACCGTTGGCTTGCATAAGAATTGTGTCATGAGGACGTGTTGCAAGTGGATGTTCATGTTATAGTAGAAAGTGTAAATCCCTAATGGGAAGCTGGGTTCCACTTGCAAGGGACAAGCAATATGAGGATAACCTAATGACTAAGCAAGTCAATTTATGTAGTAGACAGAATTGCAAATTCATGATTGAATTTAATTCTTAATGCCATTGATTGGCTATGAGACAATCAAATTCGAATTCTATTGTAAAATTTTGCTAAGTGTTTGGCTATTTGATAAGTGTTCCAGGAAAACACATTGCCAGAAGACCATGTGTGATGACCTGCATAACCCAAACTAGATGGGAAGGATCCCATGCTTTGGAAATGGGTTTCGGGTAAAAACGCCATTGTAAATGTTGATAATGTCTCCACTGAACTGCATGTTGGAAAGCCATATGAGTGAGATGGTGAAGCTATACCAAGAAGGCATGAGTGGCTTATGAAACGTGAAAGGATTGGGGTGGAAAACCGAAGGACTATTGACTCAGAGAAGGGAGCCCCCATTCTTCACAATGAAGAGAGAACACATCCGAAAAAGGATAAGTATTCAGTAACCCTAACTAAGGATATACATATCTGGTTATTAGATTTAATATGTTTTATTATTTCATTATTATTATAGGTTGCTTGAGTGTGATAAGGGCCTACATGGCTCACATCGGAAAGGGGTGCACACCTTTCGAGTGTTGGGTTATGATAGGGTTTTCAATATTGACTACACCCTAAGGGAATGGACGCATTCCTGGTGTTTCAATACTTGATAGCGAATGTTATGAATTATGCTTCAATTTTTTAGCAGCAATACTAATGAGTTTGCTTATCCATCTTGTGTTGTTATCTAAAACAGATGCAATTTGGGGCTGCACACAGAAGAAGTATAATGGAAGGTTGTTATGAAGGGTTGTTGTATGACTAATAAACCCAATCAGTGTATTGGTTTGGCATTATTTACTTGGATGTTGTGGGTGTTGTGAAGGTTGTTATGAAGGGTTGTTGCATGCCTAATAAACCCAATCGATGCACTGGTTTGGAATTATTTATTTGGATGTTGTGGGTGTTGTGCAGGTTGTTATGAAGGGTTGTTGCATGCCTAATAAACCCATTCGATGCACTGGTTTGGCATTATTTAATTGGATGTTGTGGATGTTGTGGAGGTATTGTGAAGGGTTGTTGCATGCCTAATAAACCCAGTCGGTGCATTGGTTTGGCATTATTTACTTGGTTGTTGTGGAGGTTTTAGTGAAAGGTTGTTATATACCTATGGCTCCGTAGTAAAGCTTTGACCTATAATGGTCGGTGGCGTAATTTCCTTCCATTGGTCGATGACCCAGATGAATGTGTTGGCTCGGCAATGGAGAGGGCCAACCAGGTATGGGACTAGTTGGGCACCACAAATGCTTGGTAAACCCAATCGGCATGAAAGTGTACTGGTTGGGCATTAAACATCCACCCGCAGGTGATCCAAGGCTTGTAAGGCATAGAAGGAAACCTGTGGAGTAGCAAGGAACTGCCTAATACAGATAAGTATTTGATTTTCATTCATTCTTTGATAATGAAAATTTCATGAACAAGTCTTATGACAACCAAGATGATACGCTGTTGTTTCTTTGTTGGAAACTTTGTTCTTTGCAGGAAAGCAAGAAGCCTTGAAGGCATCCTAGGGATGCATTTGGACACGTAACTGTCCTAGAAAACTCAGTATGAGCAACAATGATAAGAATGATGCTAGTGGATATGTGTGGGCGGGTCCTAGCAGCCAAAGGTTCTGTAGAAAAACCATGGGAAGGAGATTCCCTGATGGAGAAAATCCTGAGACAGACCTTAGACACTAAGTGTCATAGCAAAGAAAGGGAAATTCAAGCATTCACATTAAAGTGAAAGAGGCTAAGGAGCATAGAACCACAGTGATGGAGTGGCTCCGGATTGGAACAAGAATAAGATGGGGAAACTCTTACTCTTCTCTTTCATTTTGACTGATGCATCTTAGAAACAGAAAATTGTTGAATGCATGTCATGACTGAAAGTCTATTGTGTTTATTTGCTTAAAATAAATTTTGAATGTTGAAAAAGCTAATTCCATGTGAAAGGATGAACATGAATGAGTTCATATGTATGTTGGGAAAGCATGAAAAGGGTGGAAGTCTCATGAATAAAGCATGGACGTTCCATGTCAATTGGGAAATTAATTGACTAATTTTAACGTTTATGTTATGCTTGTTAAATTTTCATAATTTACTTCAATCTGATATAGGACCTTAACTGAGAGAACAACATGTACAGCATATCTACAGCACATCAATCATGGAGACAATAATGCAAGCACATAAGAGACACAAAGATTTACTTGGGGAAAACCATAAAGGTGAAAAACCCCAATAACTTCCTCATAGGTAGATAGAGCAATGATACAACCAACCATGAGAGATAGACATAACCTAGTAGCAGATCCTCCTCCTCCATAAGTGCGCCACTGCTCCTTGAGTGCATGAGTGAGAAGTGAGTGAGCAAATAGAGTGCCTCCCGCACTCTATTTATACTTGACTTGACTTGCCTTTTTACCTAACTCATGTAGGCTCGAACTTAACCACATAACATAATGCTGACTGAGCCGACCCCCAATAGGGTGCTCTAATAACCCTTTGACCCACATGTCCGACCCCCAATAGGGTGGTCTAATAACCCTTTGACCCACATGACTTATACAGGGTCGACCCCAACAAGGTGGTCTAATAACCCATCAAGAATAAGTTACAACATTTACAATATAAATAACGACACTTCCTTATAGAGGAATAATACCATCTCTATAGGAATACAATATACATATATGTGAAATACATTCAGAAGTTACATATACATCAACACTCCCTCTTAACTAGGAAGGTATTTCTCAGCACAGTTCTTCTAGCACAAGTCATCTTCTCTAGATCATCGTCACTCGATAATCGTCATCGAGTCATCATCATCGTCACTGCTGCTGCTATCTCAATCAATCTCTGAATCTACTCATCATAGGAAGTTCTACAGAGACAGTCCTTTTTCATACTGGATGTAGGCCCACCACCTGCAGGTCTTCATCATCACTGGCCATACTGTGGAATCCTCAGGACTGATTACGTGCGTCACAAAACCTCGAAAGAGCATCCCAGGCTGTTACGAGCACACAGCTCTACCTATAGGATCTCCCAGGGCACCGAATTACATGTGACCTCACCACAAAACCTCGCAAGAGCATCCCAGGCTGTTACGAGCACACAACTCTACCTATAGGATATCCCAGGGCAACGAATTACATGTGGTCATGGCAAAACCTCGCAAGAGCATCCCAGGACTGATTATGGACACACAGCCCAACCTATCGGATCTCCCAGGGAAACGAATTACATGCCATAGGACAAAACCTCGAAAGAGCATCTGCCAGATATCCCAGGGCACCGAATTACATGCCATAGGCAAAACCTCGAAAGACTATCTGCAGATCTCCCAGGGAACCGAATTACATGTCCTTCCAGAGCAAAACCTCGAAAGAGCATTTGCCAGATGTCCCAGGGCACCGAATTACATGCCATAGGCAAAACCTCGAAAGACCATCTGCAAATCTCCCAGGGCACCAGATTACATGCTCATCTTGCACAACCTGATCCACGGCCATATAGTATCAACCTGATACTTCACCATACATCATCTTGATGTATCCATGATCATCCTGATCATCATCACTGCAACGTCCTGCTGCATGTCATCTGGAGCAACATCCTGAAGCTCGCCATCCATGATCATCCTGATCATCAATGCATCCATCTGATGCACACCATGTATCTACCTGATACATATCATCATCCATGATCCACCTGATCATACAATGTATCCACCTGATACAAATACATGATACATATCACCTCACATGATCCACCTGATCATACAATGTATCCACCTGATACATATACAGATACATGGTCCAAGCATCCAACATGATGCATATACAAAATACATACACATGATCCAACTGATCATATCCAGCATCCAACATGATGCGTACATATAAATGATCCAACTGATCATATCCAGCATCAACATGATGCGTACATACATACATAAAAATGATCCAACTGATCATATCCAGCATCCAACATGATGCGTACATACATACATAAAAATGATCCAACTGATCATATCCAAGCAGAAACCAGAACATCATCCTGATGCTCATCATCCAGCGCTTACATCCACATCCATGTGAAGGATCCTCCTTCCAACATGCTTGGAATGGCTTCAGCAAATGTGTCCATCACTTCTTCCTCGAAGTGTCCTCGATCTGAAGAATTCCAAGCCTCTCTCTGAAGTACTCGAACTTCACCCTATCTAGTGGCTTCGTCAGCACATCTGCAATCTGCTCGTCCGTCGCAACATATAGGAGCTTCACAGCTCCTCTCTACGCCATATCCCTGATATAGTGATATTTGATCTCTATGTGTTTAGACCTATCATGAAACACTGGGTTCTCAGAAAGCTTCACACAACTCTGGTTATCACAGAAGATACCAGTAGCTTCCAACGGGAGATCAAATAACTCAGACAGTAGCTTTCGTAGCCATACTGCCTCACAATTAGCTGAATAGGCTGCAACATACTCTGCCTCAGCTGTACTCAATGCCACGCAAGACTGCTTCCTGCTAAACCATGAGATCACACGTGATCCCATACTGAAGCAACACCCAGATGTGCTCTTCCTGTCTGCAACACTGCCAGCCCAATCTGAATCAACATAACCTTGTAGGTTAAACTTTTGATCCGCCTCATACCTGAGCCCATAATCCACTGTACCCTTTAGGTACCTCAGAACATGCTTTACACCAACCAGGTGAACACTCCTCGGATCCGTCAGGAACTGGCTCAATGTGTTCATAGCAAGGCAAATGTCTGGTCTTGTGTTCATCAGGTACATCAAGGACCCAATCATCTGACGATACAAAGAGACATCAACCGGCTCAGATGAAGCATCACATAGAAGCTTCAGATTTGATGCCATAGGTGTGGCCATGGCCTTGCAATCCATCATCCCGAACCTCTTCAGCATCTCTACTGCAGACTTCCCTTGTCCAAGGAAGATTCCATCACTCTTCCACACCTCCATGCCAAAAACAAATAGTGCATCATCCCCAAGTTCCTCAACTCGAACTCGACAGCAAGCTTCTGCTGCGTGTCGGCAATCAATCTATCCTCACCTGTTACAAACAGGTCATCCAAATAGTAGTATCGCTGGATTGCCTTCCTCAACCTTGTAGAAAAGGTTGGAATCCACTTTATTCTTGGTAAATCCCAAGCTGGATAGAAAGTTGTCTATCCTACCATATCAAGTTCTGCACACATATATGACTACACCATGCTGTCTTGAAATCCATCTGGTGCATCTTCTATTTCATCACTTTTGTATTTTTCAATGCTGCCATCTGCAACATGCTTGATCTGATAGTTCTATTTGGAAGTCACAACAGACTTCCCTTTAGCTCTTGGGATCGCATCCCAAACATCATTCTTCATGATCGACGGATCATGGCATTCCATTTCTTCATCCCAGATCCTGGGAACTTCAATATCTTCAATAGATATCTTTGTTGCTGGAACAAATGTTGTAGTCCTTTTGTAGGTGAAGATATACGGTCTTTCCTACAAAACAGGTTAAATTGCATGATTAGAAACATCTCATAATTTTCAGAACAAATTCTTACACATAAAGAAATATGTCATACAGTCATGCAATTATCTTAGCCAATGCTTCAATACAACATTTATCCATATCCCGTAACTTTCTAGATGCCTTCCAATCTCTACCAGAACATTGTTAAGATTGTGCACAACTCCCAACATGTCAGCAAAGAGGTTTCATTCTAGATAAGTAGCAATGGAATGTTGTACAGTGCCATAGGCCACTTACCCATGTATATTAGTAGTATACTGTTCATCAATGCAACTATTCTAATATGCACAATACATATCCTAAGTCTAGGAACATGAGCATATACATCATTGAACAATTTTATTTAAACAAACACATATGCAAGAAATGATAATTAAAATACTTATCTCTGTTTGTTCGTTGGGTGGACTCCCTCTGAGTCTTCGCTTTCTTGCAGGAGCTGCTAGAGTCCTAATCTGCAGTAGCTTCTTCTACACCTTTCTGTTGTGGAATGTAGAGAGATGGACAACTCCCTCTGAATATATGCATCCTTTCATAAACCACTGGAGTGTAATCCCTCTTGATCTTTGCTCCCTGGATTACCTGTCCTTGAACTTATATACATTCTCGATCATTATGCATGCTTATTAGTATCATCATTGTGTTATCCTCTAGGTCTAATATAAAATCATACATTCATTAGTATACTATTAAAACACAATAATCTCAAGCAGGTATAGTCATGATCATTTCAAACAGAAATAGTAAGCATTATTATTCAAGGTTTATGTAGGATTCTTATGGTTAGTCAAATCATAAGAAACATAACATATCTAAACCTATAATTACTCAACCCTATGACTCTTCGGGTTAGTTGAATCATCAATTAAGATAAGAGATATAATATGCATAAAACCTGTGATTATTCAAACCTAAGACTTCATCAATAATCATTATCAACAACAGTATAAGATCCTAACCCAAGGTAGGATTCTATCTTGATATAGAAAAAAAACATACCTGGATTAGCATGCTAGTTAGTTATGTCTAACATACTCACATGATGTCTTCTTGTTCTTCTTCAATGACTTGTGCTAGTAACCTGTATATCTCATAGGTTAGCCATTATAAAACCAAGTTATACATACCTCATAAATGGATCTTCTATGAGATCCATGACAATGGATGAGTCTTTATCCTCATGTCATCATGATCATATGTTCTTGAACTAGAACATGATTTGTCTTTCTTGGTGTACCTTTCATGTTAGTAGACAACATAAACCTCATACAACACCATAATGCATTAGTACAATCATAAGTGTCAACACCCTAACCAATGAATATCTTCTATCATGCATTCATAATTTTGTTAAGGTGATACGACAAATCTAAAATCAAGATTGTACTAACCGTAATAACATGAAGACAAACATACCATAAACTTAATCATGAACAAATCTCAAAACATACCTCGATGAGTCATACCTGTCGAGATCGCTTGTAATCTCCTTATGTAAAGCCTTAGCCTCATCTCCCTCTGAAACAGGAACTCCTTCACTTATGCAGGTGGCCAATCCATCTTCTTCTAGGATTAACCCTATCCACTTGATTTGCAAGAACTGGACCTGGAGCTGGATATGGGTTTATCAGAGAAACCCCAAAAATTCAAACTTCCGAAAGGATAGAAATATGCGCCTTGATGAGCTGATCAAACTGATATATTCAGAATTTGAAAACTGCAAATTTTCACTCCTCAATTTTGCCTTTGAAACTTTCGGATTCACTGGACGTGACCCTAAGCTGGGGTTTGATGAAGACCAATCTTCTGCGCAATCAAAAGGTTTGATCGAAATCTCTAAGCTTCTATTTTTCTGAGGAGCTTCCATCCATGGTCACAGATTTCAAAAATTCTCATTTTTACAGAAGCCCTAATTTTCCACTTTTCTGATCAAAGTCCCGAACTAGGGTTTGATCAAGCCCGACCTTCTTCCCAACCAAAAATACTGATCTTGGTCTCTAAATTTCTATTTTGATGAGTAGCATTCAGCCGTGGTCTCGGATTACAAAAATTCCAACTTTCTACGAAGCCCTAAATTCCGGAAGCCGTGAATGAAGGTACTCAAAAATAATTCTATTTTGACAGAAATATGTACCTGATTATTTCTGGTGTACCTCCAAATTTTTCGATCCACAGGGTCTGAAAATGTTTCTTGAGATAGCCTGACCTGTCATCTTTCCATCCTGACAGGTCTGACCTCAATTGGATTCTCTGAGAGAGAGTTATTCCAAATGTCGCAACGTGACCTGTTTTGGGATAATACAGGAGTGCGAACTTGTACGGCGTGCCACGTGTCACTATTTGAACTTCGGACTCTGAAAACTTTTCCTGAGATATCCTGCCCTGTTATATTTCCATCCTGACAGGTCGGACCTCAATTGGACTCTCTGAAAGAGAGTTATGCCAAGTGTCGCAACATGACCTGTTTATGGGATAATACAGGAGAGTGAACTTGTACGGAGTGCCACGTGTCACTGGTTCAACTTCGGCCTCTGAAAAAGTTTCCTGAGATAGTATAGTCTGTGTACTACCTGTCATTTTTTACGAAATTGCATTTGGAGCTTCCTATCCCAGGTTATGACCTTTTTCCTAAGGTCACCTGATTTTGACTCAGATCTGGAAGAGGCAGAAACCCTATATTGTACAGATCATAAATCACAAATTACAACGAATTAGAGGTTGTCCTTAGGACACAAGGTACCTGGAGATTTAAACTTCGTCCTGTAAAGATTTCAGATCCGAAACCTTCTCCAAAACGGATTTATAGCGAAAGTTCTACGACGACTGGTTTTTACTATATCAAGCCCTAGCATCGTAAGTGCAACAAGTGTCATACATGCCATATCATGCCTTCTTTCAGGCTAGCTCTGATACCATGTTAAATTTTCATAATTTACGTCAATCTGATATAGGACCTTAACTGAGAGAACAACATGTACAGCATATCAATCATGGAGACAATAATGCAAGCACACAAGAGACACAAAGATTTACTTGGGGAAAACCATAAAGGTGAAAAACCCCAATAACTTCCTCAGAGATAGATAGAGCAATGATACAACCAACCATGAGAGATAGTCATAACCTAGTAGCATCTCCTCCTCCTCCATAAGTGCGCCACTCCTCCTTGAGTGCATGAGTGAGAAGTGAGTGAGCAAATAGAGTGCCTCCCGCACTCTATTTATACTTGACTTGACTTGCCTTTTTACCTAACTCATGTAGGCTCGAACTTAACCACATAACATAATGCTGACATGGCCGACCCCCAATAGGGTGGTCTAATAACCCTTTGACCCACATGGCCGACCCCCAATAGGGTGGTCTAATAACCCTTTGACCCACATGACTTATACAGGGCCGACCCCAACAAGGTGGTCTAATAACCCATCAAGAATAAGTTACGACATTTACAATATAAATGACGACACTTCCTTATAGAGGAATAATACCATCTCTATAGGAATACAATATACATATATGTGAAATACATTCCGAAGTTACATATACATCAACAATGCTTGGCCTAACAAAGAATTGCAATAATGAATTTCACAGGTGAGAAATTGAACGCAATTGGTTGCAGCCGTTACAAAAACAAACAAGTGGTGCTAGCAAGCAAGTGAGGAAAGTTGTGCACATTGACCATGGCTGCAGATCAAGGGCTATTGGACTTAGCTGAAAGTCTTCTTCAAACAATTTCCAAGACCCAAAAAATCTTGGAGAGATGCTCAAGCTATAGAAGCAGCAGAATGCGATGAACCACAAGGTTTTGCAGGACTCCATTCGTCTGCAAAAAGAGGTAAAAAGTATTATGGGAGCAATCCATAAGGGAAAGGAAAGTGGACCAATGATGAAACATTCATACAATCACCCCATCAAGAAACTCCCAAGACTGGAAGAGAGCAGGAATGCTAACAAAGGAAAACATAGGCAGTTACCTCCAATAGAATGTTGGGGATGTGGAGGAAGTCACCTCCTCCGCGAATGTCCAACAAGGGGCAACAAGAAAAGCAACGGCCAGCAGGAGCAATGTGCAGGGGTTCAAGAACCTCACCTTGACATCTCCAATCAATAAAATGCAGGACAGACATGCCACATTTTGTGAATTTTGGACATATATAAAGCGTGCATGTATTCCCAAGTTATGGAACACCGAGGATGGTGTTATTCCAAGGGGGAGGGGAATGTAATACCCCCATTTTTACCCTTATAATATTTTGGGCTATACTGTAAATATTATATGCATATTATGAATGATTCCTAGCGTGGAGCTCAAGGCCAAGGCCCTGCTAGTGAACGCTCGACCTTGAAGAGGCAAGTATTGGATATTATGCTACCCATGTGCTAGTGAGCCATGGGAATTGTAAATATGCGTTTTAATATAAATGCCCACAACTAGCTAAACAATGCAACAAAAGACGGGGGCATGATGTTTACAAGGAATTGTGAGGGAAAGATTCAAACCCTTGAGCTAATCAAGTCAAGCCAAGTGTCAATGAGAGAACCCATGAACCCTCAACTACACATGTTGACTTTTGTGCCCAATCATTCATTTCACCCAAGAGTTGGTTGAGGTAGTTAATGCCTTGGGGAATGGAGAGGTATGGCTATCCAAATTCGAGTATGGGCAAGCCACCCTTCCTAGAAATCCATGTTTGGATTCTTGGGCAAGAAAAGGGCCACGAAATTGATCCCCAAGCTATTATTCAACCATCAGTTTTGCTCTCTCACAAGTTTGGAGCTACCTGGGAGTTTTCCTCCATGAATTTCCTGTGCTTTCCTTCATTTTCCTAGATCGAAAGGGCGTTTTTGTTGTGGCTAACAGTGGAGAAGAAGGGGAAACGATTTTGGGGTTTTATTGAGGCCGTTTTGGCCACTATATGCTCATACACCTGTGGGAGAAATCGGTTTTCTTCCCTGGGGTTGATTCCCTCTTCCCACAATTTGTTTTGGGTGTGCCACGGTTTTTGGGGAAAACCCATAGATCATATTCTGTGAATCCCATTGTTGAAATGTGTATCCATGCCCAGTTTTGAGTTGTTGTGTGTAAAAGACTGTTAGGGCTGAGATGGGTATCCATTGCTTTGGGCTGTGCTGAGCTTGAGAGTCCCATTTTTCCTTGTAGATATCATGTCCAGCTCAGGGGTGATCTCTGAGTGCTGAAAGAATATAGGCTGGGCAAAGACCTATGGTTGGGTGGAACGTTGCAACGACATAGCTAGTTGCTTGGGACAGCATTGCAGTGAAATAAGTAAATTCTTTTATGTGTATTTTCTTCTGCACTATTTTAATTAATGGATGGTTGATTTTAATATGCTGACTGCATGTGAAATGTGTGTGGATGATGTTTACTCCGTTGTGCATGTTTGCTTGATTTGCATCTGCACACATATGCATTACATAAATAATGCCAATTGTTTATGTTTATACAACCATGAATGTTGAAATGGGCTAAGTCTTATAAAAGCCCAGATTTTTGGGTATCATGTTCCTTTCCTTGCGTTAATAGATGGGAGGGGGTGTGACACTCGCTCTAATAGTATTCGCTCTAATCGTACTCATCGCGTGGACATTGACTAGACTTAAATTCTATCAAGTTCACTCACGTCCCCTGATGTGGATCAATTGGAAATCACATCCAACACCTACATGTAAACACTACATGCATCAACCAATTATAAAATAATATTTCAAATAAAACATGAATCATAACTTGACATCACCTGTCAATGTATCCAACTTATTCCAAGTCCATGCACATCATGTGCATTAAATATTTTTCCAAGATTTCCATATAATCACAAGTATATACCAAGTTGTCAATACCTGTTACTGATTTGTGACTCATTCCAAGTCCAAGGCATATCAACGACTATTTGCGTAACATGTACCTACTCTACATGTCACACTCAACAAATCATCAAAGTACATGATATATATAAGCATAAACATTAATCAACATTTTCACATTCCACATTGACTCAATTCTATCGAATCATGATAAAATCATATAACATCTTAACCATCATAATGTAGACATATAACATTTGATCAACATCAAATGATATCATGGTCATATGAGTTGTCTATATATATCAACACCATAGCATAATCATTAGTGAAATCATAACATAATCATAGCATAATTATCAATGAGATTAGAACATATCCCTCACAACATAATCATATGGAATCATCACCAATGTCACATAAACATCACATAGTCTAAGCCATGGATAATGAGGTCATTCATGACTAAATGCCTTTAAAGAGTCATAATCAAAGTATATTTCCTATATAAAAAATGGGGCACTACATACACCCCCACTTCAGGAAACTTTGTCGCAAAGTTCTAGAATAAGTAAGGAAACTCTACATGCATCACAGATACATCATCCCAAGTCGCAGAACTGGGACTATAATTATCCCATCAAACCTTGACCAAATCGACTAATCGACCTCAAATCTGTCGAGTTCGTCACTCCAAAATATGAATCGGCTCAACCACTAAGTCTCCCTTGTCTGATATCTACAAATTACTCATGTCGACGACTTGGGATGGATATGACATATAATGTCGCATAGAAGAACATGAAAAATGCCATGCACCAAACTCAGTAATGATGGTAAAGTGATACGATAAGAAAATCGGTCTGAATCACTTACTGATATCAAATGGTCGCTTAAACTGTGGTGACAATTTGGTCTGCTTTTCAAATTGACAAAACGCTTTCGCAGATTCACCCATAAGAACACTCTTTCTCTAAACACATGGTTCTTTCACATCCAATGTGCATCGACATAACTTTTACGTCTATCTTTGGCCTCTTTCATCCATGTCTAGTTGGATTGCATCTTCTCATACATCTCCTAGATTATATATGGATGTAATATCCTGGGAAAGATCTGACCCAGATATTAACTCAACTTCAAAAACTTTTATAATTTTTACTAGTAAAATTTTTGTCAATTCCTTCGAACCGAGCAGGAAGTAAGTGAGGGGTACTGAGGTAAGGAATGAGGATGGTGGGATGAATATTTAATTCTGGAAAATGTATGAGGTTAGGTACATCAGCGGGTCAAAATGTGCATATCGGTGATGTCCTATGCACCATGTACCAGTACCTTTCACTTTTCAACAATAGAGCTAGTCTATTGCCTACTTCGAGGCTTCCTGGGTAGCTAGCATATGCATACTAGACAAGTGGGGGTTCTGGGAGTTAATGATAGGGGCTATATCATTCAAATGAGTGTTTTTTATGTTTAGGAAGGTATTTTTACAGACTTGTGAGAGTTTGGAAAGATTTGTGGTTTTTGGGATCTTTCGGGATTATTGAGCTAGTAATTTCCCACACTTTACAAATAGGGTCTAAAGGATTCATAGCTCTAGATTTAAGGACTGATATGGATACTAGACTGAGTTAGTAACCTGCTCCAACTGACAGAATGTAAAAATATTTCTTAGAATGGAAATGGCAGTGAAAGTGGTAAAACTAGTCTAGAATGGGCATCAATCTAGCTAGTCTTGAATTTTAAATTGGCAAACTGCTTTTATAAATTCCAAACTTTGTTCTAAGGATTATTTAGATCTGATATGAGATGTTCCATACATAAAACACAATATATTTCATTCAGAACATTCCTCCTTTATTTAACTGCTTGCTCTTCAAATGATAGTGCCTCACAGACTAATTTCTTGATTACAATATTGGGAGAATAGAGAAGAGAAGTAACAAGTTACTGTGGCTCTGTTCTGGAAGTGAATATCAGTCCATCTATAGATTAGATGGCTGATCTTTCTGCACTGTGAGTGGATGATCTTCAAATGGGCGCCATCATCAACTAGCTCTCTTATTCAGTGGAATCACCTCCAAATCTAGCTATGGGAGTAGTAGAGGTAGAAGGGGAGTGGAAACTCGATCTGATATTGAATTCTGGAATATAGCAGCAACTAATCTCTGCAACTTCAGCTGATAGACTTCACTGGAGGTCCTAAGAATATCTCTCCATAATTATATTCTTCCACTAGTGTTCTTCCACCAAATCTAGTTGTGAATCTCCTCCAATGGTAGCCTCCTCTTCAATCTGACATTAGATATTCATGGCTGAACTGTACTGAAGGTTACTGGCTATAATATAACTTGTTGGACCTGCACAACACTCTTATATAACTCACAGAGTCTTGGGGCACATCACCCAAGAGAAATGGTTGAGGCACAACACTCAACAACTGAGAAGCTCAGAGCTCTCATTCACAAATTACAAATGATCAAAAGTTCTTGAATGAAGTTGGAAACCTTCTTAAATAGAATTCATGTTGACCTGTTGAGCAAGTTACTTGGCTTGGTGACCTGTGAGAATAGGTCACCCATGAGTGGGCATACTTTCCTTGCTTTTCTTTGCTTGGCTTTTCTTTCTTTCCACTTTTTCTGATCTTCCTTCCTTTTGTAAACTTTCCTACTTTCAAAACTTTCCTGCTTTTCCTGGATTTATGCTGCTTTTCCTGGATTTATGCTGCTTTTCTCCATTTTGGCAACATTTTTGGACTCTAGTGTTTACTTGACTTGTACTCCAAGTAATTCCTCCAACTTTTTTTTTCATAGAAAAATTCAACTTACTATGAATATACGAAATAGTAAATATGTCCAACTATCAGTCCAAACAAAGTCATACAATACGGTCAATAATAGGCCCCGGAACAAACCGGTTATATCTGCAGAAAGTGTCAACAACAAGTTCTGAAAATGTCCATAAATAGTGCCACATGTCCCAAAAGGACCATATGTCAAATCACCATTTGCCAATATTTATTAGCAATATTTATTAATAAAAATATTACAACTCATAATTAATTCACACTTCAACATTTAATCAATTAATTAACTCCTGTTGTATAATTGCCTCCAAAAATACACCCTACTCCATTTTGGCAACATATTCCACATGGGTGCCCTCTTGTCCCACTTGCTCTTTATCCATTAATTTTATTTATCAAAATTACCTTTAATAAATAAATTTGCAAATTTGTGAGACTTTGAATAAAATTAATTCTAAGCAAATAGAATTAATACCATTTAATTCCCTTAGGGGTTGATCTTGTCCCCTTTCACCCATGGTACTGGATGAGCCAAAATTGGGGACATGACAGTCCTCCCTTCCCAAGATTGCTTGTCCTCAAGCAATGTTAGGACTCCACCAAGCTTCTGCTGCACCACTCTAGTTATAAATGTCCCCATCCACTGAAAAGTCTGAAAATTAAACTTGAGCCTTCAAAAAAATTACTATGGAAGAAAATAAAAATTGCAATTTAATCTATATCTGCAATTAACCAGCAATGGACAAAATTTTCAACCTAGTTAGGATAACTTGAGTAGAATTCCTAGATCCCACTGTTTCTCTTGCAATGACCAAAAATTTTCTGTCACATTTGGCAATCTGTCACTCCCATGAATTCCAGGTTCCCAAAGTATCAACTTCCTTTTTCCAATCTCTAAGCATGTGGATTCCCCCCACATAGGCCAACCTCTGCAAGTAAAATGTTCCATTAATTTATCTTGGAAACGTGTATGCTTAGCTGCCTTCTCTTGACCATAAGCAAACACATTTTTGCAAGGATATTTCATGTTTGTCAGGTAATATTTCACCCAATCCATATGTTGATGAGTGACATCAAATGGCTGCAAATTATTCATTTTCTGCTGCTTGCAAATCATAGAAAAATCAACATATCAAAAACCATTTTCTTGCAACAAAACATAATACTTTTACCTTCCATATTTTCCATTTCAGTGATGCCTCTATTCATCCATCCAGTGGATGAATCAAAGATCTTGCTTGCTGATTTATATGAGCTATAATCAGCCATCTCTTCTGCAATAGGATCTATCTCCCATGGGGACAGATCATGATCCTCCTGTTGTACATGTGACACAAGCCAGAAAAATTTCTTCACCCATTGTTCATTGCCCATTGGTGTTGCTGAATCTAAGACATGTGGAAAAAAACTGTGAACCTTCTTTGCATGTCTGCAACCTTCAGTGATCAGACTTATGGCTGCAACTTCTCCATTATTGGCTGGCCCAAATTGGGTGCTCTCATCCCACTCTTCCATGGGAGAGTGTCTGTCTTCAAGGAACAACTCAAGTTCCCTTGGAAAAAAGTCAAGTGCTTGGTTCTCATCAAACTGTTCTACACACTCTTCAAGCACATATAAAAATGACTGATCCTCATGATCCACCATCTCATGAGGTTCCTCCCTATGATCAAGAATTCTTTCAACCAAATGAAGTTGACTGGATGGTGAGTAGGAGGGTAGGGGGGATCTTTGCAACTTTTCATGAAGCTGCAATATTTCTGTATTGGATTCTTGGAGGGCACTCTGAGTGTTTCTCAAAGAATCTTGGGTGGCCATTAATTCATCATTGAGCTTGCTGATCTCTTCATCATCCCTCAAGTATGTACCATGAAACAATTCTACAAGCTCCAACAAACTATCTCTATCAAAAAGCAGGTTCGAGAATTTACCTTTTATGCTTGCCATGGATTTCTGAAACTCTTCCATGTCTCTCATGTGAGACTGCTCCCCCAAATTCCAAGAAAGGTTATTCATTAAGGCATGTGTGTAATTGAGGGTTTGAAGGACTTCTTGGATCTTGCATTCATTCATCTTTAGTGTCCCTTCAAGGAAATGAGGTTCTGGCAGATGAACCTTCACTTCTTCTAGCTTCCTAGGTTCAACTTCAGCTGATGTTGTTGAAGTTATGAAAGCTGATCCATATTTTGGGGCTGCAATATATTCATATTTCAGATCATGAATATCATATCTTTGTCTGCAACTGGGGTGCTCATTCATCTCTGGTGCACCAGTAAGGCTTACTCTCCAATTTTCAGCTCTCCCCAATTCAGGAGTCTCGACCCCTGGGGGTTCAACCAAGGCCATCTTCTCTTCAAAATTGGTTGCCCCATCAGAATGACACATAGGCACATAGATATCAGAATTTACAAAACTCCCATGTGTTTTATTTTCCCCTCCTTGTGATGGTATGTTGGTGGTTTGGCCTTCCACCAATTTTTCATTTTCAGTTTCTGTTGTTGCAAGACCTTCTTCTTTCCCCATGGATATTACACCCACAACACCTTCATCAATGGGGATCTCCATGTCCCCCACATATATGTGAGAGTGCACATCTTTAGATGCTTCCTCGCACTTAAAACATTCCTCAGTAGGTTCTCTTCCAACCATGTAGGCATCCTGCAAACACCCTTCTAGTGATTCAACTTGGTCACTGCATTCACCCTTGTCACTAAGGATCTGAGACTCAACATCTAGGGAATCCCTTATGCAACAATTATCCTCTGATGTGGCTGCGACATCATCATGACACAATTTAGTACAAAAATATGAAAGTGGTCCATACCTTGGCATCATGCTTCTCTCTTCAATGGGTGGGGTTATGGGGCCTTGTTCGACCACAGATTCTACTAGTTCACATCTAACTAATGTGTGGTCAATTTATACTTCATTGTGAAGCTCATGTGGTGTCTTTGGATCTGATTTATGTTCTACCTTTGGATCTGATCCAAAATATGGCTCAACACCCCTAACAGTACCAATCTCATCCGAGGTGATCTTGAGATCCTCATCATAGAATCTTGCAGTAGATTCTTCTTCCATTTTGTCAACAATTTCATGATTGGTTTTTGGGTCTTGCTGTTCTTTGGTTGTCTTAGGATGAATATTCTTGGAGGATATTCTTGAAGAGGATCCAAAAATTCTTGTGAAGTCACATGCATCCAATAAAATTTTCATATCTTTTATTAACTCTTCCATAGAAGGTTGACCTTTGACTGTGGAACATGCAAATTTTTCCTGAATGGGGCTATCAAAGTAACCATAGTCTTTTCTTCCAATCATGATCTCATGGGAGATGCTTGTGGAAGGTACTTCTTGGGAATTCTCTTCCTCATACTCTCTACAGTATTCCTCACACTGCTCATCAAAATTATCATACTCTTCATAAAAATAATATTCCTCCTCATACAACTCAAAGTCTGAATCTTCCATGACATGGAACTAATCCCACAACTACAACTTGAAAATAGTGCTAAGCTACTTTTCCACTGAGATTTACTTTCCATAGGCTGAGCCAAGGAAAGTGCTCTGATACCACTGCAATATCCTGGGCAAGATCTGACCCAGATATTAACTCAACTTCAAAAACTTTTATAATTTTTACTAGTAAAATTTTTGTCAATTCCTTCGAACCGAGCAGGAGGTAAGTGAGGGGTACTGAGGTAAGGAATGAGGATGGTGGGATGAATATTTAATTCTGGAAAATGTATGAGGTTAGGTGCAGCAGCAGGTCAAAATGTGCAGATCGGTGATGTCCTATGCACCATGTACCAGTACCTTTCACTTTTCAACAATAGAGCTAGTCTATTGCCTACTTCGAGGCTTCCTAGGTATCTGGCATATGCATACTAGACAGGTGGGGGTTTTGGGAGTTAATAACAGGGGATATATCATTCAAATGAGTGTTGGTTATGTTCAGGAAGGTATTTTTACAGACTTGTGAGAGTTTGGAAAGATTTGTGGTTTTTGGGCTCTCCCAGGATTATTGAGCTAGTAATTTCCCAAAATTTACAAATAGGGTCTAAAGGATTCAGAGTTCTGGATTTAAGGAATGATATGGATACTAGACTGAGTTAATAACCTGCTCCAACTGACAAAATGTAAAAATATTGCTTAGAATGGAAATGGCAGTGAAAGTGGTAAAACTAGTCTAGAATGGGCATCAATCTAGCTAGTCTTGAATTTTCAATTGGCAAACTGCTTTTATAAATTCCAAACTATGTTCTAAGGATTATTTAGATATGATATGAGATGTCCCATACATAAAACACAAGATATTTCATTCAAAACTTTCCTCTTTTATCTAACTGCTTGCTCTTCAAATGATAGTGCCTCACAGACTAATTTCTTGATTACAATATTGGGAGAATAGAGAAGAGAAGTAACAAGTTACTGTGGCTCTGTTCTGGAAGTGAATATCAGTCCATCTACAGATTAGATGGCTGATCTTGCTGCACTCTGAGTGGCTGATCTTCAAATGGGCACCATCATCAACTAGCTCTCTTATTCAATGGAATCACCTCCAAATCTAGCTGTGGGAGTAGTAGAGGTAGAAGGGGAGTGGAAACTCGATCTGATATTGAATTCTAGAATATAGCAGCAACTAATCTCTGCAGCTTTAGCTGATAGACTTCACTGGAGATCCTGATAACATCTCTCCATAATTATATTCTTCCACTAGTGTTCTTCCATCAAATATAGCTGTGAATCTCCTCCAATGGTAGCCTCCTCTTCAACCTGACATTAGATATTCATGGCTGAACTGTACTGAAGGTTACTGGCTGTAATATAACTTGTTGGACCTGCACAACACTCTTATATAACTCATAGAGTCTTGGGGCACATCACCCAAGAGAAATGGTTGGGGCACAACACTCAACAACTGAGAAGCTCAGAGCTCTCATTCACAAATTACAAATGATCAAAAGTTCTTGAATGAAGTTGGAAACCTTCTTAAATAGAATTCATGTTGACCTGTTGAGCAAGTTACTTGGCTTGGTGACCTGTGAGAATAGGTCACCCATGAGTGGACATGGTGCAGAAAGGAGCTATCAAGTTCGAGTATGTAAGCACTGATGAACAAGTTGTTGATATATTGACCAAACCTCTGTCTCGAGTAAAGTTTGAGTATTTCTGAGACAAGCTTGGTGTAGTTCAGAAAGACTCTCCTCGAAAGGGGGAGTGATTTGGTCAATGATAATATGTGGATGCTTGTATCGATGATGAGGATACTTGTATCGATGATGAGATTACCTGTTCCGACGATGAGGTTGATGATGAGGTTACCTGTTTCGACGATGAGGTCGATGTGTGATCCTTAGACTTTGTCTAAGTGGATGAGGGGATTGTATCATCCTTGGACTCTATGTCCTAAAAGAGATCAGGATTAGCCATCCTGTAAGTGGTTGAGGATTAATCATCCTTAGACAGTAAATCCAGTAATTTCAAAAGGAAGGATTGTCTTAAATGATTGTGAGAGGATTAATCATCCTTAGATAGTAAATCCAGTAATTCCGAAAGGAAGGATTGTCTTAAATGATTGTGAGAGGATTAATCATCCTTAGACAATAAATCCAGTAATTCCAAAAGGAAGGATTGTTTTAAATGATTGTGAGAGGATTAATCATCCTTAGACAGTAAATCCAGTAATTCCGAAATGTAGGATTGTCTTAAATGATTGTGAGAGGATTAATCATCCTTAGACAGTAAATCCAATAATTCTGAAGGGAAGGATTGTCTTAAATGATTGAGATAGCATTGATCATCCTTAGACAGTCAATCCAGTAATTCTGAAAGGAAGGATGGTCTTAAATATTGATTGTGATATGATTGATCCCATAATTCCGAAAGGAAGGATCATGTGTGTTGCAGGGTATGCTGATGTGATGTTGTTGATCGAGAGGATCCAGTTGATGATGTAATGTTGTTGATCGAGAGGATCTAGTTGATGATGTGATGTTGTTGATCGAGAGGATCCAGTTGATGATGTGATGTTGTTGATCTAGAGGATCCAGTTGATGATATGATGCTGTTGATTGAGAGGATCCAGTTGATGTTGTAGCTAATTAGGTGTTGCAGAAGATGAAGACTCGGTACTGACGATGATGATGTTCCAGTATTGATTATGTTCCAGTAACTGGTTGAGTTACTGATGATGATTGAAGAAAGCTTCCAATGATTTATAGATGTATCATGTACCATGTAGTCGATGACTTCTTGCTCCTGCAGATGTTGTTATAATATCCTTCTCATTAAGGGGGAGTGTTGAAATATTGTAACTTCTAAGAATATTATATTTGTATTTTATTATTCCAGAGATATTACATTCCTCCAACGGGACTTTGTCATGTATCCGGAGATGTTTATTCCTCTGAGAGATTGTGGTAACTAGGGTTATTAGATCTCCCATGTGAGGTCGTCCCTAAGTTAGTTGTTTAGGGGTTATTAGACTCTCTTAGGAGAGGTCAGCCCCATTAGGGTGAAAAGTCAGTTAGAGAACAAGTATAAGTAGAGGAGGTATGTTCCTCACTTATCTCATTCATTCACTCACTTGTGATTGGCGCATAGTAGAGAGAGAGGTCTGCATAGGAGGAGAAGGAGCTCTTGTTGAGGACTACATTTTGTATTCGGTTGATTATCTATATTGAGGAAAGCTTTGCTGGGTTTTCTACCCCATGAGGGTTTGCCAAGGTAAATCTTTGTCTATCTTGTGATTGTGTTTCTTTTAGTGATCTTGCTAGTGAATTTATGTTAAAACTTAACATTTTACATGTAGAATTTCACAATATATAACTTGCTTACTTTAGTTTCCTTTGGATAGGCCATCTTGGTTTAATTATTAATTCAATCTTGAATGATGACATAAAATTGCACATAAGGAATTTGATCTTGTTTCAGTGCTTAGTAGATCCCAAGTTAAAATGGTATGGTATTTCAATACTTGTATTTCCCCCCTCTAAAACCATTATGTTCCAATAAGCTTTTCAAATCTTTATAACTAATTCACTTCACACTCCTTTATCTTGAACTTCTCAAACCAATTTCTCATATAAAATCACTCCTTCATGCTCCTTCAATTTAAAATTATGTGAATTTCTTATTAAACATCAATTTTCCCAGGCCTAGGACAAAATTTCACATGATACAAGAAACATTGCATTTTCTTCACGAATGGTGAACTTGCAAAAGCATACCTATAAATTAATAGCATATGGGAAAGCAAGTATGGATCCCCATAAATTTAGAATTATGTTATACTAGAATTTGGAATGTTTTGATTTTTTATGACAAGGAGATACGGAGGACATGGTCGCATAGGTTAACAAAATTACCAAGATTATACTTGAGGACATGGTCATATATTCCTTTGTTCACAAGTGCTACCTTGTAATAATAGCATATTCATACATAAAGATGGTGGTATTATGATTATTTCACTAGTAGCCAATAGAATTGAACACTAACATTATCCTGCAATAAGAACACTTATGCATATAAACATACTCAAATAGTAATAAGACAGCAAAGTAAGATTACTTAACACGTCTAACTAAGCAGCATCATATATATATATATATCCCGACGTGAATAAAATTTGCAATAAAACTAATTTTCCAGCTTCAAGAAGTGGTTATTCGTATTTCGATGTGACAGCTGCAAGATCAAAATGTTTCCCTCACATTGTTTTTTAATTACTCCACATATTAAGGAAAGAATATAATTAAAGAAAAGTGTTCGTGCCCGTCTATATGAAGGTTAATAAAAGAACCTTTAGATCAAAACTACGAACTAATGACTCAAATAACCCAGCCGACATAATATAAATTCTAGTTTATATAGAAAAGTTCACCATAACCGCAGGGTGAAATAGAATCTTAATCTAATGAGGCCAAACGTAGTTAACTAACAGAGTTACATAGGTAGACATACCAATTTATGTGACCATATCCCACTGATCGATTCCCTTACTCAAACATAAATCTATACAATTCCAAACATATTTCAAAATCAAACAAGGGAAATAGAAGCAAAGCTTCAAGTCTCTGTCAAAGTCATAAGTCTAAATATTTTTTCTACCAAAGTTATAAATCTAAATAATTTTTATCAGTCATAAGTCACAATAATTTTTATAATCACCTATGAAGCGATAAAATCTTGGTGCATATGCATTCAATTCTATACACAATTTCAACTTAAGGTTGATATAACTTTGACAAATATATATGTCTGCAGGGATGAATGAGGACATTATTATTTCAATGGGGATGAATTTCAAGTCTTAGGCCCATGGACAGTTACATAACAATGGGTATCACAGTTACATAACAATAGGTATCACTATTGATAGAAACTCTATGTATTTGTTTTCCATCTATTCTCACGACGCGGTCAGCCAGTTTCCTTTAAAAAAAACTTAAAGATAACAATAATTGGAACAAAGAAGCTTATCGACCTATGAAGGCCTCTTGTCAAACGAGCAATAGGTATTGAGCACAAACTCCCTATGAGAAGGTGCAAATACATGTTTATCCATTCCAAACTGATACTGACGGGAAATAATATAATACTGAATGCCTTTAAGTGACAAAAATGCTTAAAAATAATCTCCCTGGAAATAAAATAAAATCTCTTTATTGATGATTTATGTCTTGGACATTAAATTGCTCTAAATAATTATTCACAAGTTTGCTTTTATCATTGTCATTCATTGCGTATTTTGTTTCAAAAATAAAATAAAAAATTATATAACTGCCCCCTCTTCTTCTATTATATCAGTTTATGATGCCCATATTTATAATGTTTGTGCTTGTGTAAATCCTACCATTAATTATTGGAATATAGCATATTATTCTCGTGGATGAAGTCGTTCATGCATAATGCATTCACTTTATGTATACTATAAGTAAGGCAACTTATAGATCTCTTGGCTACTATGTTTTTGTTCTTCCTTTGTTTTTCGTGAGAGTGTAGTTAAGACATAAAATAATAATGATCATAATGACTAAGATAAAGCATATTATATATATATATATTTTAAATTAAAGATAAATATTACCCTTTCTTTTCAAGAAGTCAATAAAATACGTCATAATTAGATTCAACAAATACTTAATTAAACACATAAAGGTATCATGGAAAATCAGGCTAGTCTTAATCTTTGTACATGCATAAAAAGTTACTTATAAATAGTTTGATTCAGTTAGGTAATGAAACTCAAAATGTTTGAAAAAATATATAATTCTACACATAGTTTCTAATTAACTATAATTATTTTTTATCAAAATTTTTAGATTAATAAAATTATTATTTTTAATTAAAAAGATTTAACATTTTTAAATATTTTTTAAAGTGTGGTTAAGTGTAGTTAAGTGTTGTTTAGGGCACTAACTACATCTATAAAAAGAATCAAGGTACTCTACAAGATTTAAGAGAATCAAGGTACCCTATAAGATTTAAACTTAATAGAGAATATCACAATCAATACTCCCAACCACTCATTACTGGCTCTACTAGCTCTAGATAAACTACTGTATGTGCCTCTACGGGATCATCATCAACTGCTTTAGCGCCTCTCAAATAGATGTTGTGGATCAAACTTGCACATTCACAGAAACTGGGATTCAATATCGATAAAATGCAACTGCTACTTATGCCGGGTCACCTGGAACTTTATCTGCACCCGCTTTATGATCTATGGCCCGTTAAGCCCCACTGACCATAAGCCCACTAGGGGTCTGTACCTGTCGACATTACCTAACAAATATGCTCATTAGGGGGATTAACACTAACAAAAGTAATTTGACCTCAGTTCAATTCCGGGGCCTTACGAACTAGATGTTTACTTTTTAGCTTATGGATCCACTTTAATCGTTGTTGAACCAGCAACATAGCAAGCATAAGCATTGCTTTTAGACACCAATGAATCAGCAACAGTAGCTATGGTATCCCCAGGTTGAGCATTATAGGGAAAGAAATAAACTAACAATGCAAAAAATATACAGAACAGAACACACGACTAGTAATATTATGAAATGAGAGATTACAATATATAGCTGAGAGAGTCGTTTAACAAACTGCTGGAGAAGTGGATCTCAACGTACACGTATCCTAAATAATCTAACAGAATCTATATTTAGGAAATCGACATTATTATCTAACACTTCCCCTTGATGGAGAAATGGATTCTCTACCACACCTAATTGTTTCCTACATTCTTCGAAACTCATCTTCCCAATAGGCTTGGTAAAGATGTCAGCCACATTCTCAGTGGTATTACAATAGGTCAAATCAATTTCCTTCTCTTGTATCTTTTCTCTTACAAAATGGTGTTGAATTTCAATATGCTTGGTTCTAGCATGATACATTGGATTGTATGACAATTTAATAGAGCTTTGATTGTCACATTTGAGAACAGTTGGCTTCATTTGCTTGTTGCCAATGTCTTCAAGAATCCGCCTTAACCAAACAGCTTCACAAGTAGCATGGCATAGAGATTTGTATTCAGCTTCTATTGATGATAAAGAAACAGTTGGTTGTTTCTTACTGCTCCATGATACGACCCCTGTACCTATGTTGAATGCATATCCTGAAGTTGATTTCCTGTCATCAGGATTTCCAGCCCAATCTGAATTAGAGTAACCTGTCAACTCAACATCACAATTATCAGTACACAAAATACCAAAATTAATAGTTCCTTTCAGATATCAAAGGACTTTCTTTGCAGCTATCCAGTGGCTTTCCAGAGGTTTAGCCATGAACTGACTCAAGATGCTGACAGAATATGCTAAGTCTAGTCTGGTAGTGGTAAGATAGTTTAAACTTCCCACCAACTGGCGATACAGAACACCATTTTCTTCTTTAGTTTCATCAAGACTAGATAACTTAACATTATGTTCCATAGGTGTTGATACTGCCTTGCTATCACTCATATTGAATCTTTCTAGAATCTCCCTTGAGTATTTGCTTTGAGTGACAATTGTTTTACTGCCTTCTCTCCATATTTCTAGAACTAAACAATAATGTATTTCACCAAGATCCTTCATTTCAAATATCTGTGCTAACTGAATCTTAATATCTTCAATCAAATGAGAAGCACTATCAGTGATAATCAAATCATCAACATATAAAGATATTAAAGCAACATTTCCATTTTCATCCTTTTTAACATACAGATTTGGATCATTTTTGCTTTTCACAAAACCTTTATGGGCAAAGAGTGAATCTATCTTAATATACCAAGATCTAGGTGCTTGTTTTAAACCATATAATGCTTTCTTGAGTTTACAGACAAGATCTTCTTCCCCTTTCTTTATAAATCCTTCAGGATGAACCAAATAAACTTCTTCTTTTAAATCACCATTCAGAAATGCAGACTTAACATCTAATTGGTGAACTTTCCAATTGTATTTTGTAGCTAATGCAATCATGACTCTAATTGTATTTAACTTAGCTACAGGTGCAAAGGTGTCTTCATAATCAATTCCTTCCCTTTGTGAATACCCTTTTGCAACTAATCTGGCCTTATATTTGTCAACACTTCCATCTGCATTAAACTTGGTTTTATACAGCCATTTACATCCTATAGGAACTTTGTTTTCAGGAAGCTCAGTTAATTCCCAAGTGTCATTCTTCATTATTGAGTCATATTCTTCATTCATTACATTATTCCAGTCCTTATGAGTTTTGGCTTGTTCATAAGAAGTAGTTTCTACAACATTCATTACTTGAGTCATCAAAGCATAGTCTTTATACCTGGAGGGTATCTAAATTGTTCTTGTAGACTTTCTCAATGTTCCACCACTTTCTGCACTTTCATCTCTTCTTTTCTCAGGTGTAGGAGTTGTTGGAGTCACTACGTTGCTTTCACCTTGTTGCTGTACCTGTTCATTTTCCTGTTTCTGTTCATTATCTATATCAATTTTCACTTGAACATCATTGTCATAAGGAGTATGCCAGACATCATACTTACTTACTTCTTCATCTGTAGTCTCATGAAAAATCACATCTCTGCTTGCTATGAGCTTATGTGAATTAAGATCAAACAATTTGTATGCCTTATGTTCATCATAATAACCAAGAAAAGTACACTTAACAGATTTTGCATCCAGTTTTCTTCTCTCATCTTTGGGAATATGAGAAAATGCCTTTGAACCAAATATTTTTAAATGACCAACTTCAGGTTTATAGCCATAAATAACTCCAAAAGGCGTTTTGGAATCTAGAATCTTAGTTGGACTTCTATTCTTTAAGTAAACAGCAGTGTTAATGGCTTCTGCCCAAAAACCATTAAAGATATTTTTACCTTTTAACATGCTGCGAGCACATTCCACTAATGTCCTGTTCTTCCTTTCAGCTACACCGTTTTGATGTGGTGTAGAAGGCACTGTGATTTGCTGAATGATCCCATTGTTCTTGCAGTAGCTCTCAAAATGTCCTGAGGTGTATTCTCCACCTTGATCAAATCTGAGTATCTTGATGCATTTACCTATCTGCTTTTCCACCATAGTTTTGACTTCTTTAAAATATTCAAACACATCACTCTTTTTCCTTATAAAATAAACCCAAGTAAATCTAGATTTGTCATCAACAAATATGAGAAAGTACCTCGTACCACCAAGTGATAAGGTTTGCATGGGACCACAGACATCAGTATGTATTAATTCAAGTAATTCTCTTGGTTTCTTCTCTTCATGCACTAGAAATTATTCCCTATGTTGTTTACCTAGTGCACAAGCTTCACATTCTAGATGCTTATGTTTCAAAACAGGAAGCCCCTCAACCATTAATTTCTTCTGAAGTAGTACTAAGTCATTTTGATTAAGATGCCCATACCTGCGATGCCATAGCTCTTCTGTTGTCATTGTAGTAGATGTCAATGCTTGATGAGTGGGCTTTGTGACATCAAGCTTATACAGTCCTCCAATTCTTGTCCCTGTGGCTATGACATTATAACGATTATGAATATCCTTCACAAGACAGTGAGACTGCATAAACTCTACATTCAGATTTTGATCAGTTATAGTGGAAACAGAAATCAAGTTCTTTTTTATGCCTGTAACATACAACACATCATGAATCTGTTTGTTTTGGCCATTAGGTAATTTTACACTTATCACTCTGTAACCCTGAATCTTATGAGATCTATTATCTCCTAGATATATGTGTGTCTCATCTGTTTTCTCATGATATTCATCAAACCATTCTTTGACAGAAGACATATGGGCTGAGGCACCTGAATCTATGAACCATGCATTTTCATCATCAGTTTCTACAGACAATGCAGCTTCTGAAATAAACAACTTTAAATTCTTAAAACCTTCATTGGATGTGTCAGTTGTCACATAATTTCCATTATGTTTTCTAAATTTCTATTTGGATTCATCAGCTTTCCTTTTATAACATTCTTTAGCATGATGACCAGGTTTCCCACAGTAAAAACAACCATCATTTTTCTTATCATGAGAATCAGATTTTGAGTGAGTCATACCTGTGTTTCTTGGCTGAAACTTGCTTGTCTTGTTTCTGTCCCATGCCTTTCCCCTGTAGGGTTGTTTCCCTTTCGCCATTAATGTCACTTCTGAAGATTGAGAGTCCATCTCAAAAACTTCCATCCTTTCTTCTTCTTGTAGAAGAATCCTTGTTAACTCATTAAATGTAGGTGGGGTTGCTCTACCTCCTAGACTTGAAATAAAGACATGATAATCTCTAATTAAACCCTTTAATGTAATCGTTACCATGTCAGTATTTGAAACAGTATCACCAATTTCTTTTAACTGATCACTTAAATCCTTAATCCAGAAAACATAGCTGGTGATATTCTCATTTGCAGCCATTTTTATAGACAATAACTTAGTTTTCAGAAACAACAGTCTATTGGAGTTTGCAGTTTCATACAAACCTTTCAGGATGTCCCATGTCTCCTTGGAAGTTGTACAATATCTGATGTGCGGGATGATGTTGTCTTTGACAGATAGCCGCAACAGTACCTTTTCCTTCATCTCTCATTTCTCCCAGTCTACAAGAGTAGCACCTGTGGGATTTTCTTCATCTCCTTTGACTATAGTCCAGACATTTAGGGCTTCAAGCATAGTTAATATCTTGAACTTCCAGTCAAGATAATTGTCCTCGTCAAACTTGGAAGCTTCATTGAGGTAATTTTCAGGAAAAGAATTGGTCATAGATGTTTAAAAGATGAATGCAAGAAAAGAAATACCTTGTCTTTGTTTGAGAAAATACCTCGTGATGCTGAGCAAATGTATACACAACAAACAAAAAAATTCAGATTTTTGCAAATTTTCGCATATCTTGACAGCTCTCCTTCTCTAATGAGCGACCTATGAATCTTGACAACGATTCACAGGCTGACAGCTCACACGGTGAGCTTCAGCAATACAATGATCCTCAACACGAAGGGAAAGTTACCTCTCTTACGCACAGCCCACAGCAAAGAGGTAATAATTTTTTATTTTTTTTAATTATCGCGCCTTGTAACACTGGTTGCCAGCGGCAGTATAGACTTTTGAGATTTCGCAATTACCGCGCCCTGTCACACTTGGGACTCGCAGTAATCATGTATTACCGCGCCCCTTTCACTCAGGGCTCCTCCACTCCAGGAATGCGGCGGCTCTTCCTCACACAACTTCTTAGCAACGAACTCAGCTGTCTCTCTCTTAGCAATGATGGTTCCTCGATTGACAACAGATCAAATCATATCAACGAAAAATTCCTATCTTGGCAGTTATTACGATTTCCTCTTCGATTGATGACGCAATGCTACAATGTGTGTGGGTAGCTCCTTTTATACAGAGCACAACAGTCGGATCCCTTTCTGCATACACGTTTCTGACAGTAGCTCTCAGCTAGCTCTCCAGTCCACGCAGCAGCTCCTTCTCCAGGACAAGCAGCAACAACTCTTCTCCAACGAGCAGCAATTCAAAACGAATCCGCTCCAGATTCCCACAATCTCAGCTTTCTCAGGCACTGGCAGCTCCAGGACAGTTCACCCTGAGCTCTGATACCAAATAAACTAACAATGCAAAAAATATACAGAACAGAACACACGACTAGTAATATTATGAAATGAGAGATTACAATATATAGCTGAGAGAGCGGTTTAACAAATTATTGGAGAAGTGGATCTCAACGTACACGTATCCTAAATAATCTAACAGAATCTATATTTAGGAAATCGACATTATTATCTAACTAATACCCCGTTGGCTCGCTGTAAAACCACGCACATCTAAAAGTGTTTTCAATCAGTTAAATATCTTTGTAACAGATGGGACCGCTCTTTGTCTCTTTTTTATTCCTAGCTATTGGTAAGAAGCTCCGGTACGTCTAACACATAGGTTTTCAGTTTCCACATAGGCCTAGCGCGATAGATTCTTTAGTAGCAATGGATTTGCCACCCACCCATGAGGTCCGGTTCATAAGGATACTAAGATGCACCCTCATAAATAAACTTGCTCCAAATAATTTGCAACAAACCCGTCAAGAAGATTGTGAGGGAGTGATCTCCATACAAAATAACACATGCTATGATAAAAAAAACTCATTCTCTAGTGAAGAAGCTCATGAGTTATCTATAATATGCCAAAGGAGATCAAAACTATAAATGCAACAGATAGTGGGAGGTCGCGTGTTTGATCCATGCTTTATAGGGTAAAAATAAGCTAAACAAAACTTTTGTGTAGAGGAGTCTAAGTTATGGGCCGGATCCCCCACCTTGTAACTATGGGAAACTACCTTTATGTTGCCTTTAATAGGCAGCTCTTTCTATCTCTAACACATGGAAAGCATGCAGGTGTAGGGTTGAATTCACTGCATCTTGGACCTTTTCTAAGTGAAAGCATCCGAGCCTGCTAAAGCAGATTCAGTTACAGAAGCAGTAGCAAAGCCTTGGGTGTGCTTTGTTATGTTTGCCACGAAAGGCCAGTGTGGAAAATGGCAGGTTGGACGCAACTAAAAACGCTTGACTCAGGGTTGTTACCATGCCTGGCAGAGAGAATGAATGGGTGAGAAAATCAAAATAATAATAATGCCACCCATCGTGGTAGTATAGAGAACGCATGCAATGTGTTTGAAAACATGTATAGAGACGTGGTGCCCAACGATGGTTGCAGGGTATGCAGACAATAAGAATCGTCCCAACCCCGATTCGACCCCACGATCTGTGCTTTTTAGGCACTTGAGCCCATGTGCTCGTGCTGGCTCCTCTACCATATATGAAAAAATGCACACAATAAGAAAGTTGATAATCCTTGAATCTCTTTCGGAAAATAATGATTAACTAGTTCGTATCCTTTTGCAGATAAGGATTGGAAGATCTTAAGGAAAACAAACGCTGTGAGGAAGTATACTAATGGAATGGATATAGTATTTTGCTGGTATGCAGAAGATGAATACAAAATTAAAGTCAGTTTAGATGGATGAATGTTCAAACAGACATTAGCGATATGTAGCTGCTACATAAGTTGGTAAGAAATCTTTCTCATCGAACGTGAAAATTCATAAATTTAGAAGTAAACGAAAGACACCTAATATTGGAATTGGAACTGAAAAACTTGCCATGTACTCGGTTAGCTGCTCTGGAACATGGTAAGCATATACACAAGTTTGTTTTTTCAGCATTCTTTGTAGGCTTCGTAATCTATCATAAGAGATTGTTCAATTTCAAAAAATTTATTGCAAATACAAACACACCACACACACAACCCAAAACCCTGTGTTGGATCATCACAAGTTTGCTTCTTCAACATTCTTTGCCGGTTTCGTAATCCACCATAGAACAATTATGGTAAACATCAAGAGAATTACTCCAACCATTTTAGTTTTTTTTAAGTATTTTTGTATATACGTCTTACAACAATATTCTCGTGTCATTCAACAACATGAATGTTTCATAGCCAAAGCCATAAGCAAGACAAGTCCATGCAATAATCGACTGTGCCCAACGAGCCCAGGCCTCCATTCCAATCTGCATTAGATTATCATTTCTTTACTAATATCACTCGACCTAACTATAAATTATATCTGATGAAAAAACCCTACTTTTTTTTCAAATGTACTCAATCTTATCGTTTCTCCAACGGCTAGAGAAAATGTGCCAAACATCTATGTAAAAGGAACCTCCCCACCCTGGAGGAGAACAACATTGAGAATTTCAGTTATTATCAATCAGTATTGGTCAATTATAATAATAATTCAAGATGCCATACCTTATCAAAGTTTCAATAAATTATTATTTAACATAAGAGACCTACAAAGCGATGAATTTGCAGACGAGTGTAGGACAACATAGAACTATTTTTAACTTCATTTATGAAGCACAAAGATGACTATATTAAAAAAATAGAGAAGATAAAGATATTCATTCAATCAGTGCAGGGAAACATAGATCTGAGATCTATTTTAACTTAATTTATAAATCACAGAGACGGTTATATTAAAAAAAAAATAAAGAAATCAAAGTGCAATGCTTTTGCACAGTCCTATCTTATTTAATTAATAAATTGATTTTCTGAGGTATTTTTCATTCCTCGGCAGTTTTTTAAGTCAATGAAAACGAATTCAGTCCTTCCTTCATAGGCTATAGTAGCAATCCAAGAAAAACCAGCTTTCAAAGTTAAACGCATTTCTGTACACAAACATGAACAAAGAAACCCAATCGGTAGATAGGAATCCAACGAAAAAACCAACTTTCAATGTTAAACGCCTTCCCTTACACAAATACTCTACATCACAGGGCCACACAGCAGGGATGGTCTGTTTAAGTATCAACCGGCCACACTTGGTTCCTCTCCCTACTAATTAAAAGGTCGAGTGCTCTCATGAGTGAGAACTACGTCTGCTATTCGGTAGGATACGGCGGTGTAAGTCTTGAGGTGATCAATCTCCCTGGTAAGCTAGCTAAAAGATGTAGGAGCTATATGAATCAGCAACTGACCTCGTTGAGCTAACAAGAATATTTCTTAGGCTTTTTCCAGCTTACTGTAAAGTGTGATTCTCAATGCGCGGATACAGTAGTTGAGTACATGAATGTTCTCTATCCCTTTTGATGGAATTTATTTGCCTCGTCCACAGCCCTAAACACTACCTTTCAATGAGCCAAGAGTGATATTTAGATTCAGTTCCATAGCCGCTGGCACTCAAATATCAAACAAATTTTTCTATACAGTCACCATCAATTTCTGAGACACCAGCTTAGGCTTCGTTTCCAAAGAAGTAACTGTAGGCGGTTCCGAGAAAAGGAAGTTTTTTCGTAAAGCATGAATCTCTGGTAGGCATCAGCGTAGACTGTAGTCTCACCAGGGCCATGTTGTTTATGTTTCCTGGACCAGCCCAGGCAGAGCTACAAAATTTCAGATCCAAACTTAGAATCGTGAAGATAGAGTACGACAGATATGCACAGTGGTAAAACAAAAAGGATGAATAAATAACTGAACGGAGGAATGGATAAGGAAACAGAGTAAACTGTTCTTGCCACGCTCCATGCACCATGCAACTTGCCACGCTCCTTTCCCTCGCTCTCTGCTTGCCACCCTCCCTACATCATTTAACTTGCCACTTGTCAAGCACCCTCCCTACATCATGCAGCTTGCCACCTTGCCACAGACTGCCTTGGCCTCGATATGAGGTCAAATAAAGCTTCGAAACCACTGATTTATTGCAAGGCAAAAACGCAGCTAAAACTTACGTTAAAACGTTTTTTTGTGTGTCCTGTAGTCCAAACTAATACAATTATAATAAATCGATTCCTATAGTCCCTGCTGCTCTGCAAGCAGACAGGGATTAATAATACTTGCAGACAGGGATTAATAATACTTGATGAATCCATTTCATAGTACATCTATAATTCAGAGAGTTTTTTTTGTAGCAAAAACTCAAATTTTTAAATAAAATATGGTACCATAATAATATTAATTAAGTTGTCCCAATAACATATCTATATCGTGGTACTCTAAATTACATATATATTTGTGTACTAACTTACACAAGAGATCTTGGAAATTAAAAATGACCGTACTGACTTCCATTAAAACAAGATGCAATATCATTTATATGCACATGATTGCAATCTTTTGAAACAAGATGCAATATCATTTATATGCACAGGATTTCAATCTTTTAAAACAAGATCCAATATAAATCCATACGGACAAAAATATAATATTTTACACACTAGATTCAACATGCAAATATTTCCATAGTAAATAACCCTTTCCACCAAAGATCTTGCGCTTATATATTGACAAAACACAACACCAATTCTCATGTACATGGACAAAAACGCAAACATGGATCTTCATATATGTTGACAGAAATGCAATGTTATAATCTTTATTTATTTTAATAAACACTGTAGATCTAAGCATAAAATCAACAATCTAATGTATACAAAACCAAGATCTATCACCCATTAATTCATAGATTTAGTGTTTAAAAATCATAGATATGTTGCATATTAAAATTGCATATCTAACAATTGCATTTATGGTTTTGCAGGTTTAGTGTGGTTCTTGGATGTCGAACTGGCACCATCATGTTTAGGTGATCATTTAGGAGCCCTTAAGGCCAAGTGTTCAAGCCGTGCTCTAATATCATATGTAACACCCCTCCTTAGGGCTAGTTAAATTTAATATACACTCATCACAAAATAGATCTGCAACTGAATCTAGCAACATTTATTTTTATTTTCTTTTATCACATACAACAAATAACATATCTATAGATTATTTTTATATTACCGACATATCTAAAATTTCAACATTAAAATTAATCAAATTTCATTTAATGCATAGTTCATAATGGAAAAAAACAACCATATAATACTTGAAAAATTGCTAGTTGCTGAAGGTTGATGACGAAGCCGAAGGTTGGTATTTCTGCCAAATCCACCGCAATATTAGTCTTCAAGATTTCTAATCTGAATCGATCCACATGTTTTCTCCCTACCATACCCTAGAGTGTTAGGATATATTCATCATTCAGTTTTATGTCTGCATGCATGTCATGCAATTGCATGCATCCCAGTCATCAGTTTGGTGTCACCCAACACCTAGTCCCCACTTTGCTAGCCCCGGTAGCTTCTTTCCTTTCATTTTTAGCCCTCCTAGTCAGTAAGGCGCCCACTTCTCACCTACCACTTGAGAAAGGCGCACTTCTTCACCTACCACTCAGCTCACTTCAATTAGTTGAGATCTTTCCTTGATTTAAGGCTAGATTGACTCCTCAACTGATTGTATCACTCTGTTGGACCCCCAATGAGACTAGATTGCCTATTTTGACTCCAGTTATCTCCCCATGCGCCCTCCACTGAGCCTCCTTCATTCAGTTAGGGCCTCCATGTGCCAGTTATACCTACCACACCCATTTAGACTCAGTTTGGCAGCTGGTTGACCGTTACTAGTGCATTGATGACTCCACTGATATGATGATGAGGACTCCTAGTGGAGCCAATCTATTCCATGCAGCATATTTGAATGACCTCCTTGGTTAATTTGAATTATTCAGTCATTGTGACTACATCTTGTATTGTATTCTACTTCTGAGTTCAATAGAGCACTGTTGCAAGTCTTTTGCACAGTTTACACATATTTTTTGAGTTTCATCTCTTGTAATTGATTTACTTGTTCAATTAGATCTGTTGTGCTTAATTTCACATGGTATCAGAGCCATGGCAGGGACAAGACTTCTTTTCTGCAGGTGTTCTACATGAATATTGAGTGATTTTTGCTCAAAAATATCACAGCTGTGGCATGCATTCTCTCTTGTGCATTCGCTATTGCTGAAATTTTCTCTCCAATCCACTCTAGAAGCCGTGAGTTTTCCACAGAATTCTTGGATATGAATCATTGGATCTTCAAGCTTGCTTGATCTCCTATGCCAGGTGTGATGCAACTCTAAAAAGGGTGGATTGTTCGACCTTATGGTTCTTGTTTTCTTGTGATTTGCAGGTTATTATACACTTCTATTACATTCGCTCCTCTTGAAAGATAGATACTTCTTCATCAAATCGCCTCACTCCTTTCAACTATTTTCAATGGAAGGCTGATATGGAGATATTGCTGCGCACTAAAGGATTCTACAGAGTTACCATGGGCCTAGAAGTCAAATCTACATCAGCAGTAGAGAAGGAAAAATATTTCAATAAGCTTGATGAAGCTCATGGTTTCCTTTGTCTCAGCATCTCTAAGGATCTTCTTTTCCATCTCAATGGATTGACTACTCTGAAAGAGGTATGGGAGAAACTTGCCACACTCTTTTTCAAGCAGGATGATATGAGATCTTATCAGCTAGAGAATGAGTTGATTTCCCTAAATCCTGAAAATTTCGAGACCATCGATGACTTCTTCACTAAGTTTAAAAGCTTGGTTATGCTATTGAAGCAATGTGGAGTGGAAAAAGAAGATAAACAATTGATCCTATGTATTCTTTCAAAACTTGGGAAATATTATTCAGTTTTTGTTTCAACTTTCAATACGGGAAATATCACAATTCTGAATTGGAAAATGCCTACCTTAAGTGCCTTCATTGAATCCGTGACGAAGGAGCATTATAAACTCATTCAAATGGGGACCATATGCTCCAAAGATCAAGCATTATTTGTTGGAGGATCCAAAGCTATGAATGGAAAAGGGAAGCAAAAGAAAGAGAAGCCATAGTTTGATCCGTCCAAGCAAAGAGAGAAGACAAAGCAATTGGATGAGCCATCCGATTCAAGAAACAAGCAAAAAGGGAAAGAGGGCAAAGAGAAATCTAAATGTTCTTATTGCAGCAAGGGATATCATCCTGAAAGCTCATGCATCAAGAAAACCATAGATCATAGGGCCCTTCTTTTAGAGAAAAACAACATAACCCTTCCAGACGATGCAAGGAAGAAGGAGAAGAATGATCACCCCAAGAGAGGTCATGCACTCATGGCAACTGTTTCAACTTCCACAACTCTACTCATTGATTATGGAGCTTCGAACCGCATGGCTACAAATAAAGATTCTCTATCATCATTTGATCCCAACAACACTATCTCCATCCACATGGGAGATGACTCTCAGATCTCTTCAAAGGGAAAAGGAACCATTCATTTAGAGCATGGCATTTTTCACAATGTTCTCTATGTTCCTTCCTTAGCTTCGAATCTTCTTTCCGTTTATCAGATGAAACACACTAGTTCACCAAAGAAAGTTGTATTCTACCTTAACAAAGTTGAAATTTCTGATATTCAAAGTGGAAAAATTATTGCGGTTGAAAAAGCAAATCATGCTTCAAAAGCATATGAATTTTCAAACTTTCTGCCACATGACAAGCCCACCGCTCTTCTGACTCATGGCAATGAGGTTAGTAAGCTATGGCATGAGAGGTTTGGACACCTAAATTATAAATGTTTGCAGCTTCTACAGAAAAATTCCATGGTTGATGGCCTTCCGACGATCAAATCCTCGAAGGGAATATGCAATGGTTGCATCATTGGGAAGCACCCCGAGCACAAATTTGACCGAGGCAAAGCTAGCAAAGCTAGCAAAGCTTCTTGCATTTTGGGGTTAATACATTCTGATATCAATGGTCCACTTCCACATACCTCCATGAATGGCTCAAGGTATGTTTTGACATTCATCGACAACTTCTCCAGATTTACATGGGTTTTCTTTCTCAAAAACAAGTCGGAAGTACTAGAAAAATTCAAGTTTTTAAAGGCTTCTGTTGAGACTGCCACTGAGAGGAAGATTGATCCGGATTTATGCAGGAACGAAATAAGATAGCACATACAGAATCATATACAAAGATATATTGAAAATAACACAGTGATACAGTAAACACACATTCTATTAAATAGCAAAAATAAAACAGACTGTAAAATACAATAGTTAGAATGGTGGTAGCTATCTCTGAGAAGAGATGTGGCCGCTATGCTCATTCGTGCCAAGATGATTACAAAGAGAGGCCGAAAGGGCCTATTTATCATAAGCATGAGGGAAAGAATCCCAAACATCCAAAAACCTAACCCTAGAAGATGAATCTTCATAATGTTTGCGGCCCCAAGGTGATTAGTTGAATAGTCAATTTCCCGGGGTCATAACGTTTGCATACGATCTTCGTTTGGGGCGCTCGGTAGCCCATTGGAAAGGTCTATCCGAGATTTACAACTTTCAACTGGTGTTAAATGTATGCCTTTTGCAACCATTTGGCCCCCCAAATCACCAAAAAGGTTTGTTTAGGGCCTCAAAACGGCCCCGGAAGTTTAGGACCCGAAAAACCGTAGAACAATTACTAGAAAATTGGCAAAATGGGAAACTGTTTTGAGCCAGTGGAATAGGTGAGTGGCCACCAATATCCATCTGGATCAATCCTCACCCCTTAGGAAGCAATGGTCTCCATTGCGTCAAATCCCTTCTCATATGTCGAGCTGTGTGTGGAGTTGAGCTCCTAGTGCGGCATTTGCTGAAGTGGAAAGGTTGCCTTACTTTGACATCTTCAGAGGGTTGTAATTGTTGTTGATGGATGCGCTGGATTTGTTCAACAGTTTTGGTTGTTGTGGTATCCTTGGTCTACACCGATGTGGATGGTTTCTTTTTGGAGGAGCGCCTTGAATGCGTGGCCTTGCACTGTAGAGGTACCCGAATAGGCGATGATGCACTAACTTTTTGTTATTCTTGTTTATGTTGAGTAAAGGGATCATGTGCATAGGTTGTGTATGTATCTGCAATCTGATGTTCTCCTTCAGTGGCAATTGCGAATAGGGAAAATTTCCCAGCGTGGGAGATTATCTTCCTACCCTGCTTGGTTGGGGTAGGTGCAACTATCTCTGATATCCGATAGATTTGTCCTCCCAAAGTGACAATGGCACTGTGAGGTTGTGATTCATATACGGCATAACGCTTCCACATATACGGTTGTCCTAAAAGAACATCACATACTTCAAGTGGGGCCACATCACACAATACCTCATCTTTGAAGGGCTTGATGCCATATGGTAGGCGACATTGATGGCTGACACGGATACCTCGTCCTTGGCTTAGCCACCCAATGGTGTATGGTTGTGGGTGTGGTGTTATTGGTAGATCCAATATCTTGATGACTTCTGCTGAGATCGGGTTCTTTTGGCTGCCATTGTCCACAACAAAATGTAGGGGAATTCCCTTCACCCACATCTGTGAGTGGAAACGGTGCTCCTCTGCCTCCGACTCTTCAGGTTCCTCTGGTTGAATCTGCGTGGTGGCAACAACGGCACTGGGTTCTGCATCAATGATCTGCTTCCCTTTTTGTGCGGCTATGAAATTAGGTTCTAACTCGAAATCAGAACTGGGATCTAATTCTAAAGCTTTGATCTCAGCCACCAATGACTGTTTTGAGCGACATTCATCAATGTTGTGCCAGGGGATTTTGTGGAGCTCGCACTACTTCCTGGTGTCCTTCTTTGTCTTTTCTTTAACCTTCTTCGCTTGTGGTTGGGACTGGTTGTCCTTTCCCTGCCCCATGTTCTGTGAGCCAGAGTTTCCCTCACCCTGCTTCTGCATAGGTCCGAAGTCACGCTTGTTCTTTTCCTGAAATGTCTGCTCAATTTTGACAGCATATCGATAGGCGGATCCGAGTGAAGAGATTTCCAGGAAATCCATCTTTATTCGTATGTACTGGTGTAGGCCACTATGATATTTCAGTACTAGGTTCCACTCGGAGTCCTTGATACCTAGCTTTGTGCACAAGGTATGAAATTTGTTGGTGTACTCTGACACCGTTTGGTCCCTCTCTTAATGCAGAATGGTCCATTTTGTGTACTGGTCATCATAGTTTCCCACAAGGTAATATTGTTCCTTAATGACATCTATGAAAGAGGCCCAAGTGGGATCATAATCAAACAATCCAGACTCATCTGATGAGTTTTGCTCACAATAAGTTTCCCACCAATTTTTTACATGGGGGATAGCCTCGAGAAGCGCAAAGATGATATTTTCCCTGTCGGAAAAATGATGGATAGAGAAATACCCTTCTAGTAGATTCAACCATTTATCTAGGGCATCGGCATCGATCTGGACTTCAAATTGTTGAATATTGTAACTTCTAAGAATATTATATTTGTACATTATTTATTCCGGAGATGTTCCATCCCTCCGATGTGATTTTATTATGTATCCGGAGATGTTTATTCCTCCGAGGAATTGTGATAACTAGGGTTGTTAGACCCACCATGTGGGGGTCGGCCCTGAAGTTAGGTTTTAGGGGTTATTAGACTTCTCTAGGAGAGGTCGGCCCCATTAGGTATTTTTGGTGGTCAGGAGTGTGTATAAATAGAGGAGGTGAACTCCTCATTAGATCACTCACTCACTTGGGAAAAGAGGCGCACTTGTCTGGGAGATCTGCTAAGGAGGAATAGAAGGAGGGAGCACATCTTGTATTTTGGTTAATCATCTTATTGAGGAAAGCTTTGCTGGGTTTTCTACCCCATGAGGGTTTCCCAGGGTAAATATTGTGTCTATCTTGTGATTATGCTTCTTTCAATGATCCTGCTAGTCTATTTGGTTTAAATTTAACATGGTATCAGAGCCATACTGAATAGGACATCTTTCACAAGGTAAGAATACCTCTCTCTCTCTCTCCGGTGAAGTTAGGGTTTCAGCCCAAAGTTGGTATTATTGAATTTTGGTTGCATGGCTGGATAGCCCTTCTCAAGAGCATTCTTTTGAGCTATATATCGAACTTTTTGGTTGAGTAGAACTCCGGGAAAGTCAAACCCTAATTCTACCAAAAGTGCGATAAAATTCTGTTCCAGATTCCGGAAAAGTGAAAAGTAACTTTTCAAGTAAGTCTTCTCTGTCTCTTGGACTCCCCCAAGAGAAGATGGCTCCAAACACTAAGCTTGAAGACAAGCTAGAAGGTATAGAAAATTTTCGGGCATGGAAATACAGAATTGGTCTCATTCTTGAGGAGAATGATCTTGCTCAGTATATCAAGGAAGAAGTTGCAGAACCAGAAGGAGATGAAGCCAAAGAAAAGCATAGGAAGGATTTGATTAGGGCAAAGAGAATTATAGCTGATTCCATTAAAGACCACTTGATTCCCCAAGTGGCCTCCAAGAAGACTCCAAAGGAAATGTATGATGCCCTAGGAAGAATGTATGAAGGAAAGAACATCAATAGGAAGATGAACCTGAGGACTCAATTGAAGAGCACCAAGATGCACAAAGGAGAATCCATTCAAGACTACTTCTCAAGGGTTTCACAAATCAAGGAACAACTAGATGCAATTGGTGATACCCTTAATGAGGATGAACTTGTGATGACTGCTCTCAATGGTCTCACTAGATCTTGGGAGTCATTTATACAAACCATGTGTGCCAGGAAAGAGAGCATGAAGTTTGATATAGTATGGGAGGATTGTGTTCAAGAAGAAGCTAGGGTTGCAAACAGAGAAGCTCTTCTCAAAGAGGATGACCAAGCTTTGGCCACTCATACCAAAAGAAGAAGAATGAGTCATCTCAAGAGAGTTGACCACAAAGGATCTCAACACTTCTCTAGATCTAACAAGAGAAGAGGACCAAATTCAGCAAGAGATCTTTCCACAGTAGAATGCTACAATTGTCATAAATTAGGACACATCTCCAGATTTTGTCCTTCTCAAAAGAAGAAGTTCTTCCACAAAAGACATCATGCACATATGGCAGAAAATGATAGTGAAGAAGAAGAAGAGGAAGAAGATGAAGAAGAAGAAGAGGTAGAGGTAAAGCCTAAAAGGAAAAGATGTAAGGTGAAGAAAGAAGATCCAGAAGAATATGTTTTATTCTCTGCACTCTCTGGATCTATATCTCCTGGAGAAGATACATGGCTCATTGACAGTGGTGCTTCCAAGCACATGACAGGTCAAAGGAAGACCTTCTCAAATCTTGAAGAAAAGTCTTCTTCACAGAAAGTATCTCTAGGAGATGACTACCAATATCCCATCAAAGGAATTGGTGAAGCTAGCTATAAGCTAGATTCTGGAACACCCTTGAAGATGAAAGACATCTTATATGTACCAGGTTTAAAGAAGAACCTTCTCTCTATTTCAGCACTAGATAAGAAAGGTTTTAGAGTAGCCTTCATAGATGGACAAGTACTCATGTGGTACAAAGGAAAAACAATTAAAGATGCAGTTGTTATTGGTGAAGAAGAAGGAGGTCTCTATAAACTCAAGGGCCATCCAGAAGCTGCCCTTGCACATGAGATCTCTAGCCCCAGTGAGCTATGGCATAGAAGATTAGCTCACATCAACTTTAAAGCCTTACCCTATGTAAGCAAGGTAGTCATAGGATTACCAGATTTGAAAGCTGATCATGATGGCTCATGTAAAGGGTGTAAGAAAGGAAAAAATATCAAGAAACCCTTTCCAAAGAGTGAAACAAAGACTAAGAACATTTTAGAACTAATACACTCGGATGTATGTGGACCAATGCCCACCACTTCTCTAAGTGGGTTTGAATACTATCTTTCATTCATTGATGACCATTCAAGGAAAACTTGGATATACTTCCTGAAAGGTAAGAATGAAGTCTTTGGAAAATTTAAAGAGTTCAAGGCTCTAATAGAAAATCTATCAAAGAAGAGAATCAAGATTCTCAGAACAGATAATGGCGGAGAATTTACCTCAAAGGAATTTGAGGACTTTTGTAAAGAAGCTGGAATTAAAAGGGAACTAACTACTCCTTATAATCCCCAACAAAATGGGGTGGCTGAAAGGAAAAATAGAACAATCATGGAAGCTGTGAAGACCATGATACATGATCAAGATCTTCCCATGTATCTATGGGCTGAAGCAGCCAAGACAACAGTATATGTGCAAAATAGATTATCTCATAGTTCTCTTGAGTTCAAAACTCCAGAAGAAGTGTTTACAGGTAAGAAGCCTGAGGTAAGTCATCTTAAAATATTTGGGTGTCCTGTGTACATCCACATTCCAAAAGAAAAGAGAACCAAGTTGGACCCTTCTGGTAAGAAGGGAATATTTGTTGGTTATTGTGAATCATCCAAAGCCTTCAGAATTTACATTCCAGGCTTTCATCACATAGAAATAAGTAGAGATGTAACATTTGATGAAGAAGCAGCTCTCAAGAAATCCAAGAAGTGCCAACTTGATGAAATCTATGAAGAAGATACTTCTCCCAGAATCACAGAGGCTATACCCATGCCTGAAGATGATTCTCCAGAGGATCATGACATGTTGGAACCACAAGAGCCTCCTATTACAGACTTATCTAAGAAAAGAAGGCCAGCATGGGCTAGAGATATCATTCAAGGGGCTGAAAGATATGGAGCTCCTGAAGGCTCCACTAGAGAAAGAAAGAAACCAAAACTAGTGTCCAACTATATGGCCTTGATGTGTGATCTTGTGGATCAACTACCTACTAGCTATGAAGAGGCAGCTCAGAAGAAAGAATGGGTAGAAGCAATGACAGAAGAATATCAGTCAATAATGAAAAATGATGTTTGGGATATAGTTCCCAAACCGAAAGATAAAAGTGTGGTTTCTTCCAAATGGATTTTCAAAATAAAACATGCCGCGGATGGAAGCATTGAAAAATACAAAGCAAGATTTGTAGCTAGAGGATTCTCTCAGAAGGAGGGAATTGACTATGAAGAAACATTTGCACCAGTTGCTAGGTATACTTCAATTAGAACTATCATGGCACTTGCATCCATGATGAAGTGGAAATTACACCAAATGGATGTTAAGACAGCTTTTCTGAATGGTGTAATTGAAGAAGAAGTATACATAGAGCAACCTCAAGGGTTTGAGGTTAATGATGGAAGAACTCATGTATGCAAATTAAAGAAGGCATTATATGGGTTGAAACAAGCTCCCAGGGCTTGGTACGGAAGAATTGACAATTTCTTAACTAGCATGGGCTTTACCAAAAGTAAAGCTGACCCAAATCTTTATCTCAAAGTGATGGATGATGAACCAGTTATATTGCTGTTATACGTAGATGATCTATTCCTAACTGGAGATGAGAAACAAATTATTGAAAGCAAGAAGAAGCTTTCTTCAGAATTCGAGATGAAAGATCTCGGATTAATGCATTACTTCTTAGGCTTAGAAGTATGGCAAGAACCAAAAGGAATCTTTCTAAATCAAGGTAAGTATAGTGTGGAGATTCTCAAAAGATTTGATATGTTGGAGTGTAAAGCCATGGCCACTCCCATGGACTCCAACTTAAAGTTATTAGTTAATGATTCATCAGAATTAGTGGACATAACTCTATATAGACAAATCATTGGATCATTAATGTACTTAACCAATACTAGGCCTGATATATGCTTTGCTGTAAATACCCTAAGTCGGTATCTAGTAGAACCTAGAAAGGTTCACTTAATAGCTGCAAAGCATATAATGAGGTACCTAAAAGGTACATTAGATTTTGGCATATTTTATCTTGGAGGTCATGAACTCAGACTACATGGTTACTCAGATTCTGATTGGGCAAGTAGTGTCTCAGATAGAAAAAGTACTTCAGGTGGATGTTATGGTCTTGGATCTGCCATGATCTCATGGTTCAGCAAGAAACAATCGAGTGTGGCCCTCAGTACTGCTGAAGCTGAATATATAGCTGCCTGCTCTGCTAGCTGTGAAGCAGTATGGCTTCGGAAACTTTTATCTGGAGTGTTTGACTTAGAAATGGACCCCACTGTGATTATGTGTGATAATCAAAGCTGCATCAAGATGACTGAAAATCCTGTATTTCACGATAAGTCAAAGCACATAGAGATCCGATACTTTTATATACGAGATATGGTGCAGAAAGGAGCTATCAAGCTAGAGTATATAAGCACTGAGGATCAAATTGCTGATATCCTGACCAAACCTCTGTCTCGAGTGAAGTTTGAACATTTCCGAGACAAGCTTGGTGTAGTTCAGAAGGACCCTCCTCGAAAGGGGGAGTAGCACAGTATCTGACAAACAAGTCTATCTCATCAATGATGAGGTTACCTATTTACTGCACTTATTTACCTAGAATTATTTAGATGTAGGACTCTTATATTCTTTCTTTTGACAGTAGATGTATACATGCTTTTGATGATAGATGTATACATGCTTTTGATGATTAGATATACATGTTTTGATGATAATGATACATGTTGTGGTTATACATGTTTTGATGATGATGATACATGTTGTGGTTATACATGTTTTGATGATGAGGATACATGTTTTGTTATACATGTTGTGAAGGGATTGAATCATTCCTGGACTTCAGTCCTAAAGAAGAGCCGTAGACGTATGTCTTCGAAAATAAAGTTCTTGGTGAACATGTGAAGGGATTGGATCATTCCTGGACTTCAGTCCTAAAGAAGAGCCGTAGACGTATGTCTTCGAAAATAAAGTTCTTGGTGAACATGTGAAGGGATTGGATCATTCCTGGACTTCAGTCCTAAAGAAGAGCCGTAGACATATGTCTTCAAAAATGAAGTTCTTGGTGAACATGTGAAGGGATTGGATCATTCCTGGACTTCAGTCCTAAAGAAGATCCGTAGACGTAAGTCTTAGAGAATGAAGTCCTTGGTGGACGGTGAGGATTAAGTCATCCTTGGACGTAGGTCCTAAATGCACGGTTGAGGATTAAGTCATCCTTAGACGTAGGTCCTAAATGCACGGTTGAGGATTAAGTCATCTTTGGACGTAAGTCCTAAATGCACGGTTGAGGATTAAGTCATCCTTGGACGTAGATCCTAAATGCACGGATGAGGATTAAGTCATCCTTGGACGTAGGTCCTAAATGTACGGTTGAGGATTAAGTCATCCTTGGACGTGGTCCTAAATGTACGGTGGAGGATTAAGTCATCCTTGGACGTAGGTCCTAAATGCACGGTTGAGGATTAAGTCATCCTTGGACGTAAGTCCTAAATGCACGGTTGAGGATTAAGTCATCCTTGGACGTAGATCCTAAATGCACGGTTGAGGATTAAGTCATCCTTGGACGTAGATCCTAAATGCACGGATGAGGATTAAGTCATCCTTGGACGTAGTCCTAAATGTACGGTGGAGGATTAAGTCATCCTTGGACGTGGTCCTAAATGTACGGTGGAGGATTAAGTCATCCTTGGACGTGGTCCTAAATGTACGGTGGAGGATTAAGTCATCCTTGGACGTGGTCCTAAATGTACGGTGGAGGATTAAGTCATCCTTGGACGCTGTCCTAAATGTACGGTAAGGATTGGATCATCCTTGGACTTTGGTCCTGTAAACTGAGCCGTAGACATGTGGTCTCCGAGAACATGATAGGACTGGATCGTCCCTGGAATTCGGTTCAAAAGGTACATGATAGGACTGGATCGTCCCTGGACTTCGGTTCAAAAGGTACATGATAGGACTGGATCGTCCCTGGACTTCGGTTCAAAAGGTACATGACTGGTTCGCATCATCCTTGGACATAGAGAACTGGATTGATCGTATGATGATGATGCTGATGATCGTGTGATGACGATACTGATGATCGTGTGATGACGATGCTGATGATCGTGTGATGACGATGCTGATGATCGTGTGATGACGATACTGATGATCGTGTGATGACGATGCTGATGACGATGCTGATGATCGTGTGATGACGATATTGATGATCGTGTGATGACGATGCTAATGATCGTGTGATAACGATGTTGATCGTGATGCTGATGATCGTGTGATGACGATGTTGATCGTAATGCTGATGATCGTGTGTTGACGATGCTGTTATGACGATACTGATGATTGAGTACTATCAACTCTGATGATGTTGATGTTCCAGTAACTAGTCAAGTTACTGATGATGATGAATTGAAGAAAGCTTCCGATTATATATAGATGATGTAGTAAATGACTCCTTGCTCCTGCAGATGTTATTATAATATCCTTCTCGTTAAGGGGGAGTGTTGAATATTGTAACTTCTAAGAATATTATATTTGTACATTATTTATTCCGGAGATGTTCCATCCCTCCGATGTGATTTTATTATGTATCCGGAGATGTTTATTCCTCCGAGGAATTGTGATAACTAGGGTTGTTAGACCCACCATGTGGGGGTCGGCCCTGAAGTTAGGTTTTAGGGGTTATTAGACTTCTCTAGGAGAGGTCAGCCCCATTAGGTATTTTTGGTGGTCAGGAGTGTGTATAAATAGAGGAGGTGAAATCCTCATTAGATCACTCACTCACTTGGGAAAAGAGGCGCACTTGTCTGGGAGATCTGCTAAGGAGGAATAGAAGGAGGGAGCACATCTTGTATTTTGGTTAATCATCTTATTGAGGAAAGCTTTGCTGGGTTTTCTACCCCATGAGGGTTTCCCAAGGTAAATATTGTGTCTATCTTGTGATTATGCTTCTTTCAGTGATCCTGCTAGTCTATTTGGTTTAAATTTAACACAAATAAAGGGATATCAAAATTAACTTGTACCTTGAAGGGAGTCGCATCTCCGAAACGGCTGCTCGTTGAAGGTGTATCTGTCATTGTCGGCATGCGTCGAAGGATTTGGGCAAAAGTATCCATCATCGCGTTCCTATGTCGCGCGAGGGCTTCCTCGAGTAACAATTTGATAGGATCTCTTGCTCCGTCGTCTCTCTTTTCATCCACCATGGGAGGTCGTTTGGGGCGGCAAGAGTGATCTTCCCCAAGTGAAATTAGTTTGAGACCCAACTCTCTATATCCTGACCTCGTCGGGGACATGCTTCGAGAAACAATCAAAGAGAAGATTGCTATGATACTACTGATCCAGATTTATGCAGGAACGAAATAAGATAGCACATACATAATCATATACAGAGATATATTGCAAATAACACAGTGATACAATAAACACATATTCTATTAAATAGTAAAAATAGAACAGATTGTAAAATACAATAGCTAGAATGGTGGTAGCTATCTCTGAGAAGAGATGTGGCCGCTATGCTCATTTGTGCCAAGATGATTACAAAGAAATGCCGAAAGGGCCTATTTATCATAAGCATGAGGGAAAGAATCCCAAACATCCAAAAACCTAACCCTAGAAGATGAACTGTCACAACGTTTGCGGCCCCAAGGTGGTTAGTTGAACAGTCAACTTCCCAGGGTCATAACTTTTGCATACGATCTCTGTTTGGGGCGTTTGGTATCCCATTGGAAAGGTCTATCCGAGATTTACAACTTTCGACTAGTACCAAATGCATGTTGTTGGCAACCATTTGGTCCCCCGAATCGCCAAAAATGGTCGTTTAGGGCCTTAAAACGGCCCCGAAAGTTTAGGACTCGAAAAACCGTAGAACAATTACTAGAAAATTGGCAAAATGGGAAACTGTTTTGATCCAGTGGAATAGGTGAGTGGCCACCGATATCCATCTGGATCAATCCTCCCCCTTAGGAAGCAGTGGTCTCCATTGCGTCAAATCCCTTATCATATGTCGATTTGTGTGTCGAGTTGAGCTCCTGGTGTGACATTTGCTGAAGTGGAAAGGTTTCCTTACTTTGACATCTTCAGAGGGTTGTAATTGTTGTTGATGGATGCATTGGAGTTGTTCAACAATTTTGGTTGTTGTGGTATCCTTGGTCTGCACCAGTGTGGATGGTTTGTTTTTGGAGGAGCACCTTGAATGCGTGGCCTTGCACTGTAGAGGTACCTGAATAGGCGATGATGCACTGAATTTGTGTTCTTGTTTCTGCTAAGTAAAGGGATCATGTGCAGAGGTTGTGTGTGTCTTTGCGATTTGATGTTCTCCTTTAGTGGCAAATGTGAATAGGGAAAATTTCCCAATGTGGGAGATTATCTTCCTACCCTGCTTGGTTGGGGTAGGTGCAACTATCTCTGGTATCCGATAGAGTTGTCCTCCCAAAGTGACAATGACATTGCAAGGTCGTGATTCATAAATGGCATGACGCTTCCACATATATGGTTGTCCTAAAAGAACATCACATACTTCAAGTGAGGGCCACATCACACAATACCTCATCTTTGAAGGGCTTGATTCCATATGATAAGCGACATTGATGGATGACGCGGATACCTCGTCCTTGGCTTAGCCACCCAATGGTGTATGGTTGTGGGTGTGGTGTTATTGGTACATCCAATCTCTCGATGACTTGTGCTAAGATCGGGTTCTTTTGGCTGCTGCTGTCCACAAAAAAATGTAGGGGAATTCCCTTCACCCACATCTCTGAGTGGAAAAGGCGCTCCTCTGACTTCGACTCTTCAGGTTCCTCTGGTTGAATCTGCATGGTGGAAACAACGGAAATGGGTTCTGCATCAATGATCTGCTTCCCTTTTTGTGCGGCTGTGAAATTAGGTTCTGAGTCAGAATCAGAACTGGGATTTGATTTTGAAGCTTTGATCTCAGCCACCAAAGACTGTTTTGAGCGACATTCATCAGTGTTGTGCCAGGGGATTTTGTGGAACTCGCACCACTTTCGAGTGTCCTTCTTTGTATTTTCGTTACCCTTCTTCACTTGTGGTTGGGATTGGTTGTCCTTTCCCTGCCTCGTCTTCTGCGAGCTAGAGTTTCCCTTGCCCTTCTTATGCGCAGGTCCGAAGTCACGCTTGTTCTTTTTCTGAAATTTCTGCTCAATTTTGATAGCATATCGATAGGCAGATCCGAGTGAAGATATTTCCAGGAAATCCATCTCTATTCATATGTATTGGTGTAGGCCACTGCGATATTTCAGTACTAGGTGCCGCTTGGAGTCCATAATACCTATCTCCAACACAGGTACTAGCTTTGTGCGCAAGGTATGAAATTTGTTGGTGTTATACTCCAACACAGTTTGGTCCCTATCTTGACGCAGAATGGTCCATTTTGTGTACTGGTCATCATAGTTTCCCATAGGGTAATATTGTTCCTGAATGACATTGATGAAAGAGTCCCAAGTGGGATCGTAATCAAACAATCCAAACTCGTCTGATGAGTTTTGCTCACAATAAGTTTCCCACCAATTTTTGACATGGGGGACAGCCTTGAGGAGCACAAAGATGATCTTTTCCCTATCAAAAAAATTGTGGACAGAGAAATACCCTTCTAATAGATTCAACCATTTATCTAGGGCATCAGCATCGATCTGGCCTTCAAATAAAGGGATATCAAAATTAACTTGTACCTTGAAGGGAGTCGCATCTCCGAAACGGCTGCTCGTTGAAGGTGTATCTGTCACTGTCGGCATGCATTGAAGGATTTGGGCAAAATTATCCATCATCTCATTCCTTTGTAACGCAAGGGCTTCCTCGAGTAACAACTTGATAGGATCCCCTGCTCCGTCGTCTCTCTTTTCATCCGCCATGGGAGACCATTTTGGGCAGCGAGAGTGATCTTCCCAAGTGAAACTAGTTCGAGACCCAACTCTCTGTATCCTGACCTCGTCGAGGACATGCACCGAGAAACAATCAAAGAGCAGATTGCTCTGATACCACTGATCTGGATTTATGCAAGAACGAAATAAGATAGCACATACATAATCATATACAAAGATATATTGCAAATAACACAGTGATATAGTAAACACTATTCTATTAAATAGCGGAAATAGAACAGACTGTAAAATACAATAGCTAGAATGGTTGTAGCTATCTCTGAGAAGAGATGTGGCCGCTATGCTCATTCGTGCCAAGATGATTACAAAGAGAGGCCAAAAAGGCCTATTTATCATAAGCATGAGGGAAAGAATCCCAAACATCCAAAAACCTAACCCTAGAAGATGAACCGTCATAAAGTTTGCTGCCCCAAGGTGGTTAGTTGAACAATCAACTTCTCGGGGTCATAAATTGTGCATACAATCTCCGTTTGGGGCGCTCGGTAGCCCGTTGGAAAGGTCTATCCGAGATTTACAACTTTTGACTAGTATCAAATGCATGTCGTTGGAAACCATTTGGCCCCCCAAATCGCCAAAAAATGTCGTTTAGGGCCTCAAAACGGCCTCGGAAGTTTAGGACCCGAAAAACCGTAGAACAATTACTAGAAAATTGGCAAAATGGGAAATTGTTTTGAGCCAGTAGAATAGGTGAATGGCCACCGATATCCATCTGGATCAAAGATAAAATCTCTTAGATTTTATAATGGAGGTGAATATATCAAATAAGTGCTCCTGCAACTTTGTGCTGAAAGTGGCATTCAGATCCAACACACAGTTCCCTACACACCTCAGATAAACGGTGTAGTGGAAAGGCCCCAAGAGCTTGGTATGCTAAGATGGACTCCTTCCTTCTCTCACAAAACTTTGGAAGGTGCAAATCAGATCCAAATGTGTACCTACAACAAACTGAAGGTAATTGGTTGATTATAGTTCTTTATGTTGATTATCTTTTGATAACTGGTAGCACTTTCAGTTCAATCGACAAGTTAAAAACTGTTTTAAATCTAGCTTTTGACATGAGCGATTTGTGCTTGCTAAAACAATTTCTGGGGCTTGAGATTGCTCAAAATTTTGATGGGATCACCATATCTCAGCAAAAATATATTTCAGACCTGTTAAACAAATTCAATATGTCGAATTGTAAGGCAGCCCCATTCCCATTCCTCTCAGGAATCAGTCTTGAGGAGGGAGATTCTACACCGCTTGCAGATTCTTCATTGTATCGACAGTTGATCGGTTCTCTTCTATACTTGAAACACTCAAGGCCTGAAATATCTTATGCCATGAGTGTTGTATCAAGATATATGTTGCATCCCCATGATCTCCATTGGTGGGTATCCAAGAGGATCTTACACTATGTGCAGGGTACTCGACATTTTGGCATACACTATGTTGGAGATTCTGAGCTAGATTTGGTTGGGTACACTGATTTAGATTGGGAGGGTGATAGTATTGATCGGAAATCCACTTCCGGTTATGTTTTCATGATTGACACTGGGCCTATTTTCTGGTCAAGCAAAAAGCAGGCAGCCATTTCCTTATCTTCAGCAGAGGCAGAGTATCGAGGAGCAGTCAATGCTTGCATTCAGGCAGTTTGATTGCAGGGTATTTTGTCAGAGTTTGATATTGGTAGCACTACCTCTACTGCCATTTTTTGTAACAATAAAAGTGCTATAAATATCTCGATGGATCCAGTTCAGAGACATAGGACCAAGCACACATCAAGATCCACATGCACTACATCCAAGAGCTTGTGCATGATAGAACCATTGTTTTGCAATATTTCCCTACCGACGAGCAAATTGTAGACATCTTCACCAAGATCTTCACTGAGAATAATTTCTCTTACCTCCGTTCATTGTTGGGGGTGAGTTCCATCATGGTGGAGAAAGATTAGATCCTTCTATGTTCAGCTTGAGGGGGGGCTTTCTTTCCATTGGGTTTTCCCTCTTTCCTCACTTAGATTTTTTCTAGCATTTTTTTATTATTATTGTATTGGGGTGACCTTTGGTCTCAGTAACCAGGGCCTTATATTTTATTTCACACTTCATAGTATAGCTTGAGGGGGGGTGTTAGGATATATTCATCATTCAGTTTTATGTCTGCATGCATTTTTGCATTCATCATGCATCCCAGACATCATTTTGGTGTCACCCAGCACCTAATCCCCACTTTTCTAGCCCCAGGAGCTTCTTTCCTTGCAGTTTTATCCCTCCTAGTCAGTAAGGTGCCCACCTACCACCTGAGAAAGGCACACTTCTTCACCTACCACTCAGTTCACTTCAATTAGTTGAGATCTTTCCTTGATTTAAGGTTAGATTGACTCCTCAACTGATTGTATCACTCCGTTGGACCCCCAGTGAGACTAGATTGCCTATTTTGACTCCAGTTAGCTCCCTATGCACCCTCCACTGAGCCTCCTTCATTCAGTTAGTGCCTCCATGTGCCAATTACACCTACCACACTTAGTTAGACTCAGTTTGACACCTGGTTGACCGTTACTAGTGCATTGATGACTCCATTGATCTGATGATGAGGACTCCTATTGGAGCCAAGCTATTCCATGCAACATATTCGAATGAAATCCTTGGTTAATTCGAATTATTCAGTCATTGTGATTGCATCTTGTATTGTATTCTACTTCTGATTTCAATAAAGCACTGCTTCAATTCTTTTGCACAATTTACACATATTTTCTGAGTTTCATCTCTTGTAATTGATTTACTTGTTCAATTAGATCTGTTGTGCTTAATTTCACATAGAGTACTCTCCTTCCTCTTGGACCCCTGAGCTGTGACAGTGATGACAATACACTACTAGCCAATGAACTATGATACCAGACTCTCTACTAAGGGAGATCCGGACCCCACTTATATCATAGTGACCACTACCACACCCTCCAACAATCACCTAGCCAAGAGCCACAACCCAAGCTGCGTCCAAAATTCTTTTGCAAGGAAGAGATATCTCAAGCTCCTTCCTCCTTTCTTTTATAGAAACCAACCTGCTTTATTTTCCCGCCCCTTTTTATTTTATTTTATTTTTTTATTATTTCTAATGTTTATCTTGTTTTATTATTATTATTTCTAATGTTCATCTTGTTGTTGTTGTTGTTGTTGTTGTTATTAGATTCATTATATTGTCATCATTATCATTGCTTATTATTATTATTATTATCAGTTTGTTATTATTACTTGATTGATTAATTCATTTTTATTTTATATTTTATTAATTCTTGTTTCCCTTTCCCAATTATGAATTAATTAGTCGTCGTGAATAGGGATACCAAGGCACCATACTTCCCGCATGTCCTTCACATATTCCCTCAGGTGGGGATATGGTAAGATGGTTGAGACGTCGTTAACTCAACCCATATACCCTATTGGGGGACTAGTAAATACTAGGGAATAAGGATGAGTCCTTATTGCGCGCCCCCAACCATATACCTCATGAGTGACCGTAATATGGCCTACCCTTATGGAAACACGCACCTGATGACTCGAATCCTCTCTCGCTCTAATCGTACTCATCGCATGGACATTGGCTAGACTTAACTTGTATCAGGTTCAACCCCATCCCATGATGTGGATTGATTGGAAATCACATCCAACACCTCCACGTAAACACCACGTGCATCAAATCTTATAAAATGATATGTCAAATCAAACATGAATCATAGCTTCACATCACCTATCAATTTGTCTAACTTATTCCAAGTCCGTGCACATCATGTGCATCAAATCTTTTTCCAAGATTTCCACATAATCATGTGTATATACCAGGTTGTCAATACATGTTACTTATTTGTGACTCACTCCAAGTCCAAGGCATATCGACACCTATTTGCATCACATGTAACTTCTCTACATGTAACACTCGACAACTCATCAGAGTACATTATATATGTAAGCATAAACATTAATCAACATTTTCACATTGCACATTCACTCAATTCTATCGAATCATAATAAAATCATATAACATCTTAACCTTCAGAATGTAAACATATAACATTTGATCAACATCAAATCATATCATGGTCATATGAGTTGTCTATCTACATCCACATCATAGCATAATCATTATTGAAATCATAACATAATCATAGCATAATTATCAATGAGATCATAACATATCCGTCACAAGATAATCATACGGAATCATCACCAAAGTCACATAAACATCACATAGTCTAAGCCACACATAACCAGGTCATTCATTACTAAATTCCTTTAAAGAATAGTCATAATCAAAGTATATAGCCTATAACAAAAATGGGGCACTAATGTAATGCCCTTCCTCGGGGCTAGCTAAATTTAATATACACTAATCATAAAACAGATCTGCAATTGAATCTAACAACATTTATTTTTATTTTATTTTATCACATACGACAGATAACAAATCTATAGAGTCTTTTTATATCACCAACAAATCTAAACTTTCAACATTAAAATTAATCCAATTTCATTCAATGCATAATTCATAATGGAAAACAATAATCATATAATACCTGAAAAATCACTAATTGTTGAAGGTTGAGGATGAAGCTGAAGGTTGGTGTTTCCTCCAAATCCACCGCAAGATTAGTCTTCAAGATTGCCAATCCTAATTGATCCGCCAGTTTCCTCCCTACCATACCCTAGAGTACTCTCCTTCTTCTGGGACCCTCGAGTTGCGATGGGGCTGGCGATACTCTACTATCCAATGAACTATGCTACCAGACTCTATGATGAGAAGGATCCCAACCCCACTTATATCATAGTGAACCATTACCACACCCTCCAATAGTCACCTAGACAGGAGCCACATCCCAAGCTGCCTCCAAAATTCTTTTCCAAGGAAGAGATATCTCAAGCTTCTTCCTCCTTTCTTTTATAGCAACCGGCCTGCTTTATTTTCCTACCATTTTTTTACTTTATTTTATTTTATTATTATTTCTAATGTTTCTCTTATTATTATTATCATTATATTGTCATCATTATCATTGTTTTATTATTATTATTATTACTATTACTATTATTAGTAGTATTAGTATTAGTTTATTATTATCACTCACTTGATTAATTCATTTTTAGAGTATATTTTTTATAATTCTTGTTTCCCTTTCCCAATTATGAATTAATTAGTCGTCGCATTTTCATCACGACAAGGAATACCAAGGAGCCATTGATCTTCTTGCATGTCCTTCAGATATCCCCTTGGGTGGGGATATGGTAAGACGGTTGAGACGTCGATAACTCAACCCATCTACCTTGTTTAGGGACGAGTGGTTACTGGGGAATAAGGATGAGTCGTTATTGTGCACCCCAACCATATACCTAATGAGTGACTATACTATGGAATACCCTCATGGAAACATGCACCTGATGAGTCAGAACCTCTATCACTCTAATCGTACTCATCGCATGGACATTGGATAGAATTAACTTGTATCAGGTTCAACCTCATCCCCTGATGTGGATCAATTGGAAATCACATCCAACACCTGCAAATAAACACCACGTGCATCAAATATTATAAAATGATATTTCAAATAAAACATGAATCATAGCTTCACATCACCTGTCAGTGTATCTGACTTATTCCAATTCCATGCACATCACATGCATCAAATATTTTTCCAAGATTTCCACATAATTACATGTATATACCAGGTTGTCAATACCTATTACTGATTTGTGACTCATTCCAAGTCCAAGGCATATCGAAGACTATTTGCATCACATGCACTTTCTCCACATGTCACACTCGACAACTCATCAGAGTAAAGGATATATATAATCATAAACATTAATCAACATTTTTCACATTGCACATTCACTCAACTCTGTCAAATCATGATAAAATCATATAAAATCTTAACCATCATAATGTATATATATAACTTTTGATCAACATAAAATCATATCATGCTCATATGAGTTGTCTATCTATATCCACATGATAGCATAATCATTAATGAAATAATAACATAATCATGGCATAATTATCATTGAGATCATATGATATCCCTCACAACATAATCATATAGAATCATCACCAATGTCACATAAACATCACACGGTCTAAGCCACACATAACCGGGTCATTCATGACTGAATTCATTTAAAGAATAGTCATGATCAAAGTATATAGCCTATAGCAAAAATGGGGCACTAATGTAATGCCCTTCCCCAGGGCTAGCTAAATTTAATATACACTAATCAAAAAACAGATCTACAACTGAATCTAGCAACATTTATTTTTATTTTCTTTTATCACATACAACAGATAATAAATCTATAGAGTCTTTTTATATCACCAACAGATCTAAACTTTCAACATTAAAATAAATCCAATTTCATTCAATGCATAATTCATAATGGAAAACAATAATCATATAATACCTGAAAAATCACTAATTGTTTAAGGTTGAGGATGAAGCCGAAGGTTGGTGTTTCCACCAAATCCAACGCAAGATTAGTCTTCAAGATTATCCACCATTTTCCTCCCTACCATACCCTAGAGTAATCTCCTTCTTCCGGGACCCTCGAGATGTGACGGGGTTGATGATACTCTATTTTCCAATGAACTATGATATCAAACTCCGTGCTAAGGGGGATCCCAACCCCACTTATATCATAATGAACCACTACCACAGCCTCCAACAGTCACCTAGATAGGAGCCACAACCCAAGCTGCCTCTAAAATTCTTTTGCAAGGAAGAGATATCTCAAGCTACTTCCTCCTTTCTTTTATAACAACTAGACAACTTTATTTTCCTGCCCCTTTTTATTTTATTTTATTTTATTATTATTTCTAATGTTTATCTTATTATTATTATTATTATTATTATTATTAGATTCATTATATTGTCATCATTATCATTGTTTATTATTATTATTAGTTTGTTATTATTACTTGCTTGATTAATTCATTTTTAGAGTATATTTTTTATAATTCTTGTTTCCCTTGCCCAATTATGAACTAATTAGTCGTCAAATTTTGGTCAACCAGGGATACCAAGGCGCCATACTTCCCACATGTCTTTCATATATTCCCTCAGGTGGGGATATGGAATGACGGTTGAGACGTTGTTAACTCAACCCATCTACACTATTGAGAGACTAGTGGTTCCTGGGGAATAAGTCCAAGTCCTTATTGCGTTACCCCAACCATATACCTCATGAATGATTGTACTATGGCATACCCTCACAAAAAAGGAACCTGATGAGTCGGAACCTCTCTTTATCTAATCGTACTCATTGCATGGACATTGGCTAGACTTAACTTGTATTAGGTTCAGCCTCATCCCCTGATGTGGATCGATTGACAATCACATCCAACACCTGCATGTAAACACCACACACATCAAATATTATAAAATAAGATTCATAAAACATGAATCATAGCTTGACATCACCTATCAGTTTATCTGACTTATTCCAAGACCATGTTGTAACGCCCGCCTATGACACAGTTGATTGACTGGACTTTGAGGGCACTGATATTGAAGTGATCCAGTTAAATAAACTTGGAAAATGTGTTATGCTTTATTATTTAAATAAAAATTTCTAATTAAAAAGCAAATGATGATTATGCTCAATTGATTGAGAGATATGAATTCAAGTTTATGTCATGAATAAATGAAAGAAATGATGTTTTTATTCTGTAGATGTGAATAAACGCCACTTGTTTAGCTAGAAATGGATAAAGATGAATAATGCATGATGATATACTTTATATGGTGCAATGATACTAATGTGCACTTTGAGTGTGTGCAGTGGCAGGTAAAACAAATTACGGACTGACTCTCAAATGGAATAAAAGGGGGTTGTAAAGAGCGGGAAACATACATAGGGGTACAACGATAAACTATCGACTCTGAAATAACATTCCACACATGAGTCGGAAGCCCTATCAGCTCACTCGGGTAGCGTGTGTTGTACGACCGAGGCCACAATGATTTGATCGCCTACGATGTGTTGAGGGGCACGCAATAAGGAAGACCTTATTCCTCAATGACCATTAGTCTCCATAGAAATGTAGTCAGATGATTATGATAACGATTCCTAATCGCTACATCGCTCCCCACATGAGGACAAGGACAAGAAATTTGTCAGAAGGACATAGACATGGTACATAGACAACGACAAGAAATGGAACTACTTACATACTAGAACTAAACAATTAGACACATATTTTAATTATGCATATAACATGTTATACAACTTGACGAGAACTATTTACTCAAAACGAGAACTCTAGCCATAAAAACCCATATTTTTGCATAAATTACACCAAAAAACAACCCCGAATCAAAAAGTGGTGCTACCGGTAGCACCACTTTTTTAGTTGGGGTCAAAAATATAGAATTGAACCAAAACATTTGTTATTGTTGTTTGCAAAAACCTTAAAATCAAGCTCTAAATTGAAAACGCTTGCTACTGGTAGCACACTTTTTCAAAAAATGCCATTTTTATATGATTTTATCAAAATTGAAAATTGTGCTTATTTAATCTATTAGTAACACTGTATAAAAAATGCATTGAGTTAAACACAAATTATTCAATAACCACTCTTTTCATATAAAATACAAAAATTTAAGTAACTCATCAGAAAATGATATAATAAACCATAAGACGTAGAAGTAATTTATATCAAAAGTCAAGCACTCCTTTAGAGTTGCCATACAAACAATGCAATATTAATAAAAGTTGACAAAATGTTTCATGTGTGAATATTCAAATCAACACATGGATTCTGACACACCATCAGAATCTACATTTTCTTCAGATGAATGACTGGATGAAGATGTAGATGACCTGTATTATTCTCTAGTATCAACGAGTGCACCATCTGAATCTTCATGTACGCCCAACATTTCGTATGCCATATTCCTTCTAGATCTACTTCTTGGTTTAGCAAACTCCCATGTTGCAACTATTTCTGGTGCCAACAATCTTTTGATAATCTCTATACTCTTGGAGCGAAGAGTGCCTCCCCTTGTCAACTGGAAGTCATAAACTAGTATGTCAAGATCTTCTAATTTCAAAATGTCTATTCGATGATGATTTACATTTTGACCCTTTCTTTTTCTCTTTTTGCAAACCCTTTTCTCAATCACCATCTCCGGCTTGTACACACCATGAAATGGGTGTGTGTCTATTGCATACCAGTGTGCTTCAATAGATATAACTTCTTCATTTTCTTTATTGACCTTCATAAATTTTGCAATCCAGAATGGATAACCACGTGGATCTTCTGTGTCCAAAATTGCAATCATGCAACCCTCCTTAATATCTTGTATTGATCCTCTGTAAAGGTCTTCCATCGCCTCACGCCGTGCAGTTGATCTTCTAGACCCAATGTACATTTCCCTTTCTTCTGGTTGAGAAGGCTCAACATTTCTCCCCTCATTTTCATTTGACATACTTTGTGGCCAACCAAATGGAGTCTTTAGAAAAATGTCTCCATTTGTAGAGTTTGTAATTATGTCATTTTGCTCCATGAAAAATGACTCCCACCAAACAGAATCAACAACCTCAAAATAGTCATATGTATCTTTTATAGACTTTTTTATTTCATCCAAGCATTGAGGAGAATCAACATCTCTATTGTGCCGGGGTGAATTTTGAATCTCAATAGCTAATTGCAACAACGATAACTTTGAAGCATACATTTGATGACTTGGAATGAATTTCAGAAATGTTAAACCTAATGTAGGCCCCCATTCTGCACTTGTTGAGTATTTCTTACCCCATAGTAGTGTTTTCCCATCAATTTTTTTTTTTGCGAAATTGATGTTGAAAGATAATGTCATTAAGTTTATCAATGCACCTTTCTTCACCATGCGATCCCAAAATAAATCTTTGCATGTCAATAGTTTCCTCCAATGTTAGCACAACAGGTTCTGGACTATATGTTTTTCTAATAATTTCAGTTAATGATGGCAGGCTCCCAACATTCTTCCTCCCCAATGTCACTGCAAAACGGCTAAACATTTGATCAATATGGTCATGTGTATGCCCAACAAGAAGGAAACCAACATTAACCTTCTAAAAAATTCCCAATTCAACAAGCATGTTCAGATAACCAAACATGATCTGACTTTTGTTTTTCCGGCTGGTGTTGTCCAATTGCAGATATAGAACTCGAGGAAGATTACCAGACCAATGATTCAGCACATGGTGAATTATGGTAATGGTCAGATTTGCATCATTATGAATATTGGGAGCTGTAAAGTAAACCTTTGGAGACATTTGACCATTAAAAACCATACAACCAACCAAGTAAAACTGAATAAAATTTTCCTCCTTTAATTTTTTTTTTTTTTTGGATCCATGCCATCAATTATCAAACCCATATACTTATGTGGTTCATCATAACACTTCTTACGATGTTTGTATAACTTTTGTCGTTCAACTAATTGTTGATTGCGATGTGCTTGAAATTCTTTAACAACAGAATCTACAAATAAAATAAAAACAAAACATTGATGAGCTTTCGTAATAGATATTTATTGCAAAAAAATCAAGTTGTTAGATACATACCTCTCTCTATCCCTTCTAATTTATCCCTTCTTTACTTAAGAGAAGCACATATACTGCAAACCCCCATCCTTGACCTCTTAGGAATACAGACATTGTTGAACTCTATCTTCCATAGTCTTGTAAAATATGGATATCTAATGAAATTGTTATTTCCTTCAGCGTCTTGAACAAATGCCTTGTACATGTTGTATATTTCTAGCCTTGAGAAATTATCTGGAATGTGTATGGTTTCTCTATTCGGCATACTCTCTCCATGCTTAGAAAAGAAGTCACGCATCCATGACATTGCAATGTTTGTTAATGGCCCACTAGCTCATGCATGATACTCTTTAGAATAAAATGTAGGATCCTTTTCTAGCCTTGGCTGGATTCTTGATAGTCTAAGATTACCAATTGAGTGGATTATTTTGAATGCCCTTCTGCAAAGCATAAAACTTCCAATTCGATAATCATAACCTGCCTTTGTAGAAATCATGCACCCTACCAAATATGAATTTTGCATATTTTTGTTCATTGATTGATATGCTCGTCTTTTCTCAAAAGCCTGATTGTAGTGTATTTTTTTACAGACAATTTTTTTGGCAACACTCACTTGAAATCAAATCAGTAATAGAACTGGGACTTGTGAGCAAATCTTTCCTAGACCTTGTATAACTAGAATGCTTTGGATTGATATAAAATGGCATAGTCCTACACTTAATCTTGCTCATTGGTGCAATTTTCCTTTGTGTTTCATCAACCATTAAACGATCCTCATTAGAATGAATATCCTCATCAATGTGAGGAATATCATCCCTCTCATTGAGATTATCATCACCAAAATTAGTAGGAGAATGAGTATCCGCACCAGTATCAAGTTTATCACTTGAGTTTAAATCAACATCATTGTCGGGTTCATCCTCCCCAGAATCATCATGTGTCTCATTAAAATCCTCGCTTGGAGGAAAATCATCATCAATGCCATCAAAATCCTTGCTTGGAGGAAAATAACCTTCATCATTATTGGTTTCTGCATCCTCACCAAAATCATCACCTATCCATTTAAAATCCTAGCTTGGAGGAAAATCATCATCAGTGCCATCAAAATCCTCGCTTGGAGGAAAATCATCATCGGTGCCATCAAAATCCTCGCTCGGAGGAAATTCATCTTCACGATTATTGGTGCCCTCATCCTCACCAACTTCATCATCTGTTCCATTAAAATCCTCGCTTGGAGGAATATCATCATTGTTGCCATCAAAATCCTCGCTCGGAGGAAATTCACTTCACCATTATCGATGCCCTCATCTTCACCAACTTCATCATCTATCCCATTAAAATCCTCGCTTGGAGGAATATCATCAGTGTTGCCATTAAAATCCTCGCTTGGAGGTAAATCATCTACACCATCATTAGTGCCTTCATACTCACCAAAATTATTATCTATCCCATCAAAATCCTCGCTTGGAGTAAAATCAATTTTGTTGCCTTGTAAATCCTCGCTTAGAGGAAAATCCTCGCTTGAAGGAAATTCATCGTTTGTGCCTTGAAAATCCTCACTTGGAGGAAAATCTTGGCTTGAAGGAAAATCATTGTTGATGCTTTGAGAATCATTTCCTTGAGCAAAATCATCATTGGTGCCTTGAAAATCGTCACTTGGAGGAAAATTTTCATCATCTTCCTCGGTGTCTTTAAAATATACAAATGGAGGAAGCTCTTCATCATCATCATTAATGCTTTTAACATATTCACTTGAAGGTAAATCATCATCGATGCCTTTCAAATCACCACTTAAATCAAAATTTTCATAATCTTTAGACATTGAGATTGATTCAGACGAGTCCATGACTTTTCACTAAAAAGTTTAAGAGAATGAAATTTTCTCACACTCCTCACCTAAAAATACAATGGTGCATCTATCAACCCCAACAATATTATAGGTAAAAGAACGAAATTTTCCCTCCCAAATTTTCCCTCCAAAATTTCACTTCAAAATTTTCCCTCCAAAAAATTCCTGCAAAATAAATCACACATTTCAAACACAATTATAACACTAGTAAAAGTAATTTAATTTATTGTATAACAATTGTAATAATACTAATAAAATGGAATTTAAACAATGCTATCCAAACTGCCTAATACAATATTAGTTATTTACATTAATTTTTTAAATAAAAAGTCACAACACTAGTCAAATTTCATTTAATGTCTTCTTCTCTATATTTAGAAATAATGCATTATCTAATTACACAGTTTTTAATCCCACATTCATAAAACGATAAAAAAAACCTATTTTATGTTATATTAATGCGGTTTGGTTTTCTACAGTCACCATTTGCAAACAACGATCCAAAAGGCTTTGGAGACCATCGAATAACTCAAAGGCTTTGGATACCATCGAACAGCTCAAACATTATCAAGGTTAGTTAAATTAATTTTTTTTATGTTTTAATGCAATTTTTTTTACTCTGGGCTTTGGCATGCCCTCTGCAAAACCTGGGTTTTTTTTTGGGCGGGGGGGCAAGGGCATAGGCACCTTAGCCCCCATTCCATATCACAATGGCCACGGGCATTGCACAATGGCCATGGGCATTGCATAGCCCGTGGGCTATACAACGGCCAACGGTCATTGCATATCCCAGGGGCTATGCAATGCATGTGGACATTGTGCTATGGAATGGGGGCTAAGGTGCCTATGCCCTTGCCCCCCCCCCCAAAAAAAAAAAAAACCCAAGTTTTGCAGAGGGCATGCCAAAGCCCAGAGTAAAAAAAATTGCATTAAAACATAAAAAAAAATAAAAACTTAACTAACCTTGATAATGTTTGAGCTATTCGATGGTCTCCAAATCCTTATGGATCGTTGTTTGCAAATGGTGACTATAGAAAACCAAACCGAGTTAATATAGCATAAAATAGGTTTGTCCAACAGCCCACGACCGTTGCATAGCCGCGAGGCTATGCAATGGCCAACGGCCATTGCATAGACCACGGGCTATGCAATGGGCCACTTGTAGGGCACCCATTGCATAGCCCATGGGCTATGCAACGGCCTGGCCATGGCATAGCCCGACGCGGGGGCGTCGTGGCCGCCCACAACATAGCCCACGGGCTATGCAAATGGTCGCAATGTCCAATGGCCATTGTATAGCCCAAGGGCTATGCATTGGCCATGGGGGCACCAGTACATGTGCCAAGGGCTATGTCAAGCCATCAAATTCTTAGTTCTTTGGTTACTATATGTTAACAATTGATTTGTATTGCAATTTTTTTTTAAAAACATATATTAATTTTGTTTTTTTGGTTTGTGACTATAGGGAAAATGACATCGAGAAAGCTACATGTAAACATATCTAGAGCGAGATCGTCGATGAAGTCATCGAAAAACATAGTTGATCCATCTGATAATGTTGCGTGTGATGGAGTTGTTCCGAGTGATGAATTAAAAGCCAGGAATGTTAGAGAATGGAAACATGCACCAACTGAAGAGAAACTTGACTATTCTTGGTATCTGAAAGAGAAATATCAAGGAAAATCAGATAGTATTCACCTATATTATGCTGGATTTGAATATCTTAAAAATGATTATCACTCTTTGGGATTGTTGCGAGATATTTTTTTCGGTGTCGGGTGTTATCACTCAGATTTTACCCTTTTGTTGTGGGAGGATAAACCTAAGGTAACTCTTTCAAACCAATCTTTTGGAGGGAAATTAGCCTTTTCCCTACCAGAGAGGGCTCTCTCAAAAATATATAAATGGCTAAAGATATATGAAAAATGACTGAATTTCTAAAATGAATACTTGGTTGAAATGTAAACAAGAATCATTGGGCATGGAGTCAAACTTAGGAGTTCGTGTACCAGCAAATAAACAACAATAAAGATTTTCATAGAGGCAAGGTAGCTGTCATATTACGGTCAAAGCTTTTTGCAGGTGATTTAGAAAGAAAGAAAGGCAGTCCATCAATAATGGGCACCAGATTTGAAATGAATCCACTATCAACTTTAGAGAAAGAAATGGATACACAGACGCGATAAATCAAGGCATAAACATATGAATCTCAAATTATTTCAACTTTCATCTCAGCATAGAAGACATAACAAAATGGAAGTATAACGAAGAAAATAAACATGCACATATAAGAAGAGAGAAATACAGACTGTAATAATGATCAACACATGAATCTCTGATTCTGTAAAAAGTGTTATTTCCTATGTGGATTTTTATATCAAAAATATCAACTCAATACAAGAGTTATTGTCTCTCAAAAAGTTTCCAACCCTTTCAAAAATGACTTTCATTGTCCTATATACAAAACTTCTTCGAAGCAATACCTAACTGCTTCTTTTAACTAAAACTGAATAATCTTAACTAATTTTCCAAATGTCATTTAAGTCAAAATTTATACAAAATTATTACAAATTAAAATCTTCAAAGGTCTCAATTTTTCTCAATAAATTGCTCAATGAGCATCTTCAAGGACGTAGGGTATATTTCATCTTACCGTACTTTTCCACATAATTCCATTGGTCAGCCATGATAGTTTTGTACAATATCATTTCTTTTGCCAAGACTTTTAGCTCTACACTTTCTTCATTTGATATAGGAGGAACTTCCTCGCTTAGGTTCTTCATCATACCCATGATTTCGAAATCTTCCGCAAGCTTCTCTAATAAGATTTTACCTGTAAGAACATGAGTTAGTTTTTGAAATTTTTCATGATTCATCCTTATTGCAAATAGAAAATTTGTGTATTCATTCTAGGAGATTAATTCATCTTCTTAATTCCAAAAGGAAGGTAATCCTTTTTGGAAGACTCTTTCAAACTTTCTTTTAAAATCTGTAACTTGTCTTTTCATTCCTGCGCAGCGAGCTTCGACGCTTTCTACATGAGTGTACTTTCCCAATGTCCTTCTTGCCCAAGCAATCATTGAAATTCTATTTCTGATATCCATTGTATTTAATTCTTCTTCTGATAAAACTCTCAGGAAATCCTGGCATTTCGAGCTGTTTCTTTCGGTCTTTTACTTATATTTTCTCTTACTGTTGTACAATTTTTCAAAGCTTCCTTTATTGTTTTTTCTTTTGCTTTTATGAAATTTAAATAAGGTCTAGGATTAATATCTTTCTCAATAATAATATCCCAGATCATATGTTTACAACCCTGCATTTGGACTTGCCCAATCACCTGGGAAATGAACCTTTGATTTGTATCAACTAATTCTTTATTTTTGTTCTGTAATCCTTTTATTTCCTCATCTTTTTTCTGGTTCTGCTCTTCTAGCTTCCACTTATCTTCTTTCAATTCCTTAATCTCTATATATTTAAGACTGATTTGAGACATAGATTGCACTAGATCAGTTGTATTAGTATCTTCACTCGTCTGATTGGCACTTGGTTTCTGTTGAGCTAAAACCATCAGCTTTCTTTTCAAATCTTCAATTTGACTTTTCAAACTCATTTTATTATTTTCCCACTCTGCCTTCTTTTCAGTCAATTTCAATAACTCTGCTTTACTATCACTGACTTCTATAGACAAAGCTTCTTTCTCCTCTTCTAGCTTTGTTTCTTCAGGAGCTTGGATCAACTGGGTATTTGGAATTTTCATCCTCTTTTGTAATGCCTGAATCAAATTATCTTTTTCTATCAACAATTGTTTGCTCACCTTGCCTCCACCATCACTTGAGATTAAGTCAAATTGTAATTTTTTTACTTGTTGTTGGTGGTCTTTATTCTCTAGTCTTTCTTGTTTTAATTGACTGCCCATTTTTCTTATAATGCCTTCCAATTTAGCAACTCTCAAAGTCGCTTGTACAAAATCTTCATATATCACTTCTCCTATTTGTTTGTGTAATTGAATTTTATCTGGCACTATTACTTTTTTTCAAATTAACTTTCATCTTAGTCAATTTGTCTTCAATTGATACTGCCAGGTTTAAAGTATTTTCTTTGATGTCCCTGCTGGCCACTAAAGTAACATCTGAATTTGACAAGTCTCTAACTTTTGGTAACAAACTATAAACAAACTAAGAGGAAGCTTGTTTATTTAGTCCATATTGTTTATACAATTCAACTCTGGACTGAAATCTACTTATGTATCCATCGTCTTTAGCTTCCTGAAAATTATATTCTCGTACCTGTACTTCTAGGATTGACATCTCTTCTTTTTCACTAGTTTCATCATTTGCCAAAACAGCCAATTCTTGTTGTGTCTCGACCAATTCCTGAGTCTCAACCTTAAGCCTCTTTTCTCCTTCTTTTCTTCATCATGCTCATCTATTACTTCTTGCAAACTCTTTTTTTCTCCAATTCCTACAACATTTGGTATAATATCAGCTTCTATTGTTTATTATATCAAAATGAGATCTTCCACCTGTGAGCTTGACATTGTTTCTTCTTCTGGTTCATATAGCAACAAATTTCTTCCTTTTAATGATCCTTCTATTTCTTTGTGTTCGAAAGCTTTAGTGTTATTTAGCTTCCTCCTCTCAGAAATAATATGAAGTGGATCATATTCCATTTCTATATCTTTCTTGAAATCCATAACCTCTAACAATCTTTTTATATCTGCAAGAGCATCCTTGTTTTTCACAATAAACGGACCTATTTTCCATGGATATTTTAAATCATATCCCTTTTCAAACTTCAAAAAATGTTCATCTTCTAAAATCAACTTCTGTCTAACAAATTCTAAAGTGAAAATTCTCAAAGGCAAGAAGGCAGGTAGCACATATGGTTCATATACAAAACCGTATAATCTAATTACTGTAGAATCTTTCAATAAAAACCAGTCTCCTACCGCTACCTCCTTTTTCAGTTGCATCATGGACTTCATTTCAAGTAAAACTCTTGGTAATTCCTCTCCAAAAATCATTCTGTACAACTCAGATAGAATTTAATTCATATAATTGAACATGTTATTGTCCAAAGTTCCTGCATAGACTTCTTGTGAAAAATGTAATTCTTCTCGACTACTAAGCATGACCATTTTCATCAACTGTGATTGAAACCTTAAATATCTTGTGTTGGAAAAACCTATTAACTGTGAATGAATATTTTCTGCTAAAAATTCTTCAAACTTGAGATTCGGCACTGACTCATATTCGACTCCGGGTGAACCGACACTTATTCTGAACAATAAACTCAACTGTAACTCAGTTACCAACATATCAGTATCAAGACCTAAAAATTGGGCTATCAATGAGAGGACCAACTAAGTGTTGTCATTGAAAAAATTAACATCTAAAGGGTACGGAGTACTTTCAATTTCTAGGTCAGGTTTAAGACATGTGGTCAAAAAAGCTTGAAGACTTTCAAGAGAAATTTGACGATATAAGGTGACAGTTGACTCCTCAGAAAAACTTTCAGACTCGGAAGTTTGGGACAAAGGAATTTCAAAGGAACTACTCACAACAGACGGGTTTATGGAACATACGATTCTAGTCTTTTCAGCATTCATGATAACTTGCTGAGTTTCAGAATAATTGGACGTGCACCAGGATGCAAATTCGGGGAAGGGCATAATTTGGTCGGGGCAGAACAAGATAAAATACGACTAAAACATTCTATGCACATCTATGCCTTCTGTATGTAAATTCTTCAATCTTATTTTAATTTTGGAGACAGGAAGCCGAACTTCTGTATCAAATATATTGAAATCCCTATCTTCCAGAGCATTCTTAACCCTAACCGTGTTTAAACGTGAATATTCTTCCATTTTCTTACAGTAAACAAGTTTATATCACTGATGGAACTAGTTGAAAGAGCCTACCTGTTGCTAGCAACCTCTAAGAATACCCTGTCACCTTCTTCGCCTTCCACACGTCCAGAAGCTTCTGACTCTGACAGCTCCCGGGAACAAATGTCAACTTTACATGGCGACTGTTATATATAACCTTTCTCCCTTATACTTTGGTCTTCTTTGCCAGCAGTCAAGTTTTTTATCCGTTGATCTTTCGTGCAGCGTTCTTAGCCATTGGATCTGATCCTTTTTACGGTCGGGATACTCTATCTCCATCAATTGTCCGATGATATTCCATGCTTTAATATCCACCATCTATTATTAGCACCATATATCTACAAAGCGGTGTCGCAATTTTCTAAAGTGGTTTCTATTACCACTTATCCCCCTTGTGACGGAACCTAGCACTGACACTTGTTAGGTGGTATAGTTTTCCGCGACCACCTACATCTTCTATCTGTCGTGCATCTCTGCGGTGCGTCAATCATCTAGGACCATCAATCTTCTCCTGTTGCACATCTACGGTGGAGATTTGTAAAGTTTTTAACTTTTCAATCTTTCTCACTAGTGGCCTCCATACTATTATCCTCCATGCAACTCCAAAACTTTATAACCTTTGATGTAATCCACCTGCAATCTGAGCCGTTGATTACTCAAGATTTGCGATATGATTTAAGAGTGCATTCCGAACCGTCAGATCCTTCACCATTATTCTCAGCCATCGATCTTGGCGATCTATCCTCCGCCATTGTGGTTTCACATTCTATCAAAACGGTTTTCTATACCACCTCCCTCGCTTGCGAAGCATCCTATAACTGCCACATGTCCTGTGGTATTGCCTTTCGCAACCGCTTATGAGATTTCTCCTTCCGCGCATGTTGGCAATGCGACAACAAATAAAGAACGTTGATTTATTTCTTGCACCCGATCAACGGTGCAACTTGCACGACAGATAGCTCTTGTAAATTTTTTACTTTAGAGTATTGATTTTAGCTTTCTTTTTGCTCATTTTTGGTCAAATTTTCACATTTTCTTTTGGAATTTCTTTGGTTTTCTTCTTTATCCTTTCCTTTTACAACTTTTGTTCATACCTTAGCGAATGTTCATGAAAACAAAAGGAATCTCAAGCTTTCTCAAGGAAATTTTCAAAATATCTATCCATTACACATCAACACTGTAAAAACTAGGTGCGTAAAGGCATTGTTTATTCAGTAGTGAAACAAGCTAAAAGCTTTGTCAAAATCCAATATTCTCTTAAGGTTTCAAACTATAAGATCGACGAAATTTTCACAGAATTTTGTGCAACAATCATGCACGAAATTGAGAGCAAGAGAGTAAGTTTCTATATTGTTATATCTTTTTGAATTTCTTATACTTTGAATTATTTGACAATGTAATAGATTTAATAAAATAATGTTTTTATTTCGCAGGATTTTGCTATGCCACTTTCCAATATCCTGAATGGAATTTATTCTATAGAAAAAAATCCGATGGATGTCATTAATGCCCCTCTTCATAAGGGAGAAGCACCAAATAAGGGAGAAACACCAAAGCAAAATCGAGTGCAAAATGTTCTTGGAGAAGTACAAGCACGGAAAGGAAAAGGAATCCAACAATCAAATGAAGTTTCTAGGAAGGTTACATTCAAAAGCATGTCTCGCCCAGTTGAACATGATCGACGAATTGTTGGTGATGACAATGTCACTTCTGTTGGTAAGAGAAATAGACAATCTTCTGAAAGACCTATGGATGAGGATGTTTTCCTTCATGATCAACAAGTTTTTCTTTTACATACAACTGCTTCAAGAAATAAAAGGAGGAGAGAAAATGTTCAATCCAATGTTGAAAATCATAGTGAGAACTCGGGGGACAGTTTGGAAATCATTACTCCAGGTGTTGATCTGGATGATGGTGTTGTTAAGACAACACAAAATACTATTCGAGATCGATTGCGGAGGGACAAGTTGGTTCACAATGGACATACATTTGATTTAAATGTAAAGCAACTTTATAGACACACAGAAGGCCAAGAGAAGTATCAAATTAGGAAACCACATCGTTTGCATGTCCATAACTTGAAAGCATTGATGAGACACAATCCCTATGCACATGTGGTTGACTACCTAGTTCTTGTTGACCCAAAAGATGTTCCTGTTAGAGATGCATTTGAAGAATCAAAATGTTTTGATTACAACTACTATGTTTTGGGGGGGAATCATTCTGCGGAGGCTAGAAGAGAATTAATGCAAGAGTTTCCAAAAAACCCTATTTTTCAAACAGTGAAATGCATCATTTACGCTGGTTTAACATATGTGGAAGCAAAACTATTGGCATGGGATCACAACACATATAGTGACTATAAGATGTCCATGACATTCATTCAAAGAGTTAGATTTATCCATAATGAATTTGAACAAATATGTGGTGGGGATAGATCGAAAGTTGATGCAGATTTTCGGAAACAATGTTGTATGGAAATAGGAATTCCTATTAAAGAGGACAATGTGAAACAGAAAGGTTTGAAAGGAAGTGATGCATTCAGAGCTGTAGATAACTAATTCCAGTTGGCATTTAGATCGGGCCCCATATGGGATTTTATTGATGACATATTTAGCATGTGGGAGAATATTGGTGTAAAAAATCAGAAGGTAAAAAAAGGTAAAGCAGTTGCATGGAGCAGTAATCAAGGAGGTCCCGATGTCAAGAACTTGCCAGAAGATATGACTATAACACCTTGGAGATCATTGCAAGGTGTGAAGGATGAAACACTTATATCTACAATACTATCATGTGTAAAGTAAGGTGAATTATCCATGGAAGAAATGTGCAATGATTTAGAAAAGTAAGTTTATAAGTTGTTTTATTTTTTTAAGTTTATTTTCTAAGTTTAAGATTTTTTATTAAATAAGCATTGTGTTATTATTAGATGTCATTGTTAACGCCATTTATTTTTACATCATGTAGTCATAAGGTTTACATGAAAATACAAGAGGATATGGTTATAATGTTGGGTGAGAAGTGTTGGGATGATGTCAGATGCAACTATCCAGATTCAAGCTCCATGGAAAGCTTAAAAGCTTTTTTTGTTGCATACAAAAAGGTATGATGGTTTATGATTTTTTATATCTTATTTATTTCTAAGTGAATTCATTTGTATTTTGTTACTTATATATATATATATATAATTTCAAAGATGTCAAAGAAGAATTCAGTACCAGAGTCTTTCAAAATTCATATTCAAAGAGCCAAAATAGAACGACAAAAAAGACAACGTCTTGCAAATGTTGAACTTGATGACACCCTTGATCATCACGTTTGGAATGGGCTCGAAACTGTGCAATATAAAGTGATTTTGGGTGATTGTGCAAACATTGCAAATCTTGTTCCCCAAAAGGAGTACTCCCTAGTTATTGCAAATTAATATCCCTCATGGATTTTATATCAAAAACATTATTTGTGATTGTGAGCCTTATACATACCAGTCATTCAGTAAAGTGGTTTCGGGATTTCTGAACGTCACAACATCACCCCTATAGAGATTTCTTGTTTTCCATTCAGATGTACAAGGAGGAGCAGTTCTAACAACATTCAAGGATAAAGCAAACCTAAGGAAACAACTGTATTGGTGAGATATTTGTAGTATATTATTAAACATTTGAATTTAGAAAACATTAAATTATTTTTCTATAAGTTAATTATACTCTTATCTATTTTTGTTACAGGCATAAGCCTATCATTCGTAGCTCCAGCACTGGTCCATTTATGAGCGATACTGAAAACATACATCTTGCATGTTGGACAAAAGATGAGACCTATGATACTCTTTTAATAAATGAAAAGAGTGAAGGCAAATATAGTCAAATATTGTCTTATAATGCCGTGGTTAACCAGATGACATATGAAGAAAGAGATTTGAAAGGAGAGACTGTAAACATCTACCAGAAGCCACAAGCATTGATTAATTATCTCATAGATACTTTTTCAAGAGAAGGAGATTGGGTTTTAGATTTGTTCTCGGGATCAGGTAATATTTATGATGTAACATATGAAACTAGTGTCCTAATATAACTTCAGTAATATATATTTTTTAAATTTATGTTTCATTATGTTATTTAACTTTTTTGTTTTGTATGTGTTGATTAGGTACAACAATAGCACGTTCATTACAAAAGGGAAGAAATTGCATATCCATTGAGAATGATCTACTGCAGTGCAATTATATCAAACAAAAAATTAATGCTATGAAGGTTCTTCCAGATGAAATGCAGGAAGTTGGTTTGAAGAAAGGAGAATTTAGTGAGTCACTTGTGGCAAAGATGTCAAAAGAGCCTCAGCCTCCTTTAAAAGGGATTTTCGGAAAAGATCACTTTGGGCATTTTGCAGAAGTAGAGGACCCAATGGAAGAACACATTGAGGTCCAGGAAGAGAGCCAACCAGTAGAAAATGTCAATTTCAATGAAGAGTTCGGGATGCAGGATATTCTTGATTAGTTTCATATTGTTGAGGAAATGTCAAAGTTGACAATTTTTTGATAAGATATTTTGTAATGTTTTGAATTGAAGATTTTATTTTGAGAATAACTATTATGTTTTTAATATGCTATTTAGAAATACATGGTATACGTTTTGTTGAGTTTATGTGAATCATCACTTTATGGAAAATAATGTTAAAGATTATCATTTTTATACATCAAATAACAGAAAATACGTTGAAAAATGGTTTGGAATGTCTTTTTTTCGCATTTTGTATAGAAATTTGCCCAAAAAATGACTTCTTTAAGATAAAAGTTTAATGGAAAAAACTTTGAAAATGCATGTATTTTTCGTTCATAGTAGCTTCTAAATCGTACAAAAATTCAAAAATGTGTGTGTGTTTTTTACTATAGCTAGCTATTAAATGTAGATTTTTTGGTAAAGTTTGAAAATGACCCTTTTTCCTAAGAGTTATAATTTTCTTATGACCAAGAAGTTTCAAAATCACAAAAAAATGGCTCAAAATGAAAACTGGTGCTACCAGTATACACCATTTTTGAAATGGAGGTCAAAACAACTACTAAAATTGACCCCCCAAAAAACGAGAACAATGAAGGGTTCTCATCAAGTTGTATAACATGTTATATGTTAAAGTTAGATTTGAGAATAATTAAATGAAAAAGTATTTAAATTTGAGCAAGTATTAGGGGGGGATATTTTGAGGTAGACTTTATGTGCACCCACTGATTTAGGAATACGTGCATTGAATAAATATCATAAATAAATAAATAAAAGATATTTGATTTTGGAGCAAATCTAGATTGGTAGACATATTTGAGTTAAACTCCACATGCACCCACTAATTTAGGGATTGGGATTTTAGACTAAAGAAACAACTACGAACAAATTATGGAACTTATGTGCACCCTCATGTGAAGGTCACACATGGTTGCATGAGAGTGAATAATAGAAAATCAGTAATTTAATTAATTTTGCATGAGATGACACATGTCGACTAAGATCTTTCTATTTAAGAAGGAAATAATAAAGAGAAAAGTATCTCTCTTTCTCCCTAATTTTAAATGGATTCCGTAATGGAAATTTCAGAAAAGTGTGATCTATGTGAGTTTGGTTGAGAATTACTTTGGGGATTGGGAGATCCTTGAAGAAGAGATATCAGGCTCTGCAGTGACTTGTTGAATATCACGATAATCAAGTTCAATTGTAGGAAAGGGAATAGCCATTCCGATGTGCGAAATATCTCCTGACGTGGAACTCGTGGAACGTAAAGTCCACGAATCACCAAAATACGATGTCTGAAATGGTACAGGAGTCAACGACGAAGGGTTATCATCGGAGATGTATCCTATAAAGGAGATTGGTGCGGAAAAATTGAAAGATCCCATCAAGGAGGGATATAATCCTACACCAACATTCCCATTTGTCGACTGAGAATTTTTGATTTGAGGGACCACAGACCCCCATGATGCTACGGAATTAAAGGATAGTTGATCGATCATCACAATATTTCCTTCATGGGGAAAGCAAATAACTCTGAAAACAGAGGATGTAATCGCTTTCATAGCGTAAATCCAATTTCGACCTAATAAAAGATTGTAGTCGATGGGTGTATCAACCACCTCGACCTCTATAGGCACATATTTCCCACCCAAGTGGACTTCAAGGGAGGGGAGAATACCATGCGTTTTGAAATACCTACCGTCAAATGTTGTAAGCAAGGTCATAGACTTCGACAATGGGGGTGAGCCAAGAGCCTTCCAACAAGATAGAGACATTACTAAAGTAGACGCACCTTCATCAACGACGATACACTTAACGATCATCTCTAAACACCTAACATGAACTTGAAAAACTACATGATAGGGTAATCAAGACTGAACGTCAGTAGTGTCAAACTTAATGACATTCGGGCTATCAGAATCGAGGGCTCCTAAAGCCGATAAAAGGGCGTTCCTTTGAGAAGGACAAGCATGAAGTACTTCGAGTCCCGACATAGCACACGAGGTTTGACCCAAATCTTCTACAATTGAGTAGTTCTGGGCGGCTCGGGAATCAGGATTGTGCGTCGAGCGCTTAAGGACACCTTTCAGTACCCACGGCATAAAATTGGGCTTCTCGATATGCAATGGAGTCTCAGGTGGAGGGGGCTCATTCCCCAAAGAAGGTTGTGGAGCTCCATAATCACGCGAGCGAGTAGCAACACAAATATCGGATTTAACCATGTTTACGCATCCAAAAGTGTTGTCACAGGTAGAATAAGTTGAAGTTTCATTAGTCCACAGAACGAGCGCTTGCGGAACCAACAATGCCATCGACATGCGGTCCAGGAACAGGATTAGGCCCATGTCTTGATTGCGGCGCATCAGGTATAATGTTATACAAAATCCCATATTGAGCATAGAACAGGTATAACTGTTGGGCTTTGAAGATGACTTGTTCCTCAGTCATAATTCTGGACAATGAAACATCCTTCGAGATATAAGGGAGCAAAGACTTGAGGAACCATTCCAGGAGAAACTCCAAAGGAATGTTGGCTTTCACTAACCTCTTCTGTTGGCACCACTCTTGAATGTGATCAGAGATATGTGTGGCTTCCTGGAAGAAGGTGGATAAGATTTCTGTGCCAGTATCGTAACGAACTGGCAACTAAAAGTGATATAGAAAAACCAAAGCCAAATCATAGAAGCTCTTGTAAGTGCCCCCAGGAAACTCGACATACCATTTCGCGGCTGCCCCGTAACGGTGCGTTGAAATAGCCTTAAACGGATAGAATAATGGTTTAAGGAATTTGAGGAGCACCATAAATGTAAAGTGGTGACGTGATCACCTGGATCCTCGCCCTTCTTCCCTTCAAACTTCGGAACATCGGAAGGGAGCTTGGTGGGAACTGGGGGCCATGTAGGGTCATGACACACCGGATCATTCGTGAGCTTGGAAAGGTCGGGAAAGTTTAACCTAGCAAGGAACGGGAGATGAGGTTGCAAAGCTTGATTATAAGCTCCCAAAAGAGATTGACTTTGTGAAACTGAGGGTGAGATTGCATTCATCGAAGTTGACACCTGAGGTGTCGACAAACTCTGATAGAAACCGTGACCATGATTGGAAGGATGATACGCTCTCCCAAACTGACCCATCTAAGGATACATAGGTATATGCATGGAAGGGATTCCCTAGGAGGGAATGGGATAATGGATAGGACTGGTTGAATAACCATGAAAGTTACCCCCATAAGAATGGGGTCCCATATAACTACTTGACGTAGGAAAACTAGTCGAGTAAGGTCCATAAGAAAATGGTACATTCCCACTCCACGAAACTGAGGAGCTAGAAGGAGGAGGATGCTGCGGGATCATATAAGCATTCATCGGTGGAGGCATATATGTAGAGGCATTCGGGTTAATGGATGGAATATAAGTCGTAGATCTTATACCTATCATGAAACCTCCACTTGAGAAAGGATTCACACTAACACTAGGGGTTGACGAAGGAGGAGTCCCTCCTCCAACATTCAGCGAAGAGGGAGGGATATGACCACTCCCAAACTGATAAGCATTATAAGGGGGTATAGTGCCCCCAATCCCAAGGCTAGAGCTAGCATGACTACCGGGCATGGTGGGAGTAATATTCGGCATAAAATTGGGCATACCCAATGACAAGGGATTTGAGGTATAGAGACGGATGTAGAACCAAATCCTGTCACACACGTAGATGAACTATACGGAATACCTGATGACCATGTGTCATCAAATGGTTTCCTACTAGTGGGTTGGGATGTCCCCAACCCAAGAGGAGTGTTGTGTGATTAACCTCCCCCCCATCCACTCCTCGAAGTGCAAGGAGGGTAGTTTATCTTTGTGCCAGCGGAGAGAGTCGAGGGGACTCCCAACGTGCCAGATGCGGAACTCATAATGGGATCTCTATGAAGCTCGTGAGATGTGAATAAAGGACCAGCGGTAGTCCTCCGACGTCTCTTGCGAAGAGACTGTGATGGATTGCTAGCTAGTAAACCAACCAACCGACGAGATCGACGGAGAGGCAGATCTCGATCCACGATGACTTCAAAAATTCAACAAATAAACGTCTCCTAGAGACCCACTAAATCATCACAGAGCACACACCTAAAATAAACTACAGCCAAAATGCACACAACTGGGGACTGGCTCAAGGGACCTCTCGACTCTACAACTGGTATGTCTCACCTAGGAGAGGCTTGAGACTCCCAAACTATAACTGGAGGTAACATAATCAGTTATAAGGGCCCTCAGACTTCAATGTGAGAGCACAACTGTGTTATCCGACCCCTATCTAACTCAAGACACTTACAAAATAACCGCTGCAAATGCCATATGTGGTACCTAGGTAAAGCAACTATGGCCACCACGTATAACCAATGATCAGGCGAACAGTCACAGGTGGGATCCGTCGTATGGGAAAGGTATCTAAGCTCAAAACTCAAGACGGTGAAATCCCCCAAGAGTCCCCAGATACGAACAAATCCTGGATATATCTCCCACATTCAACAAGTATTGGAGGGTTATCTCTGCAACCAACCTCTCGTGACCTCGTGCTTAACTCTGGTTTAAGTAGAGCGTCCTGGGAACACCGATGTACACCATGGGTTTCACCACTCCCTGGTCAGACACATAATGTTTGTTTAATAATCTTGGATCATTTACTCAACAAAATCTATTCCAAGACTCTAAACCTATGCTAGTTGGTGCACCCTAGAAAAGAAAATGTTATAATCAATTCTTTAATTAAGCGTTAATTATATTGGTTGTGATTACTCAAAGGGATATGGTCGTGAAACTAGTGATGTGAAAAGACTCAATGAAATGCACACCTAAAAAGCACTAGACTCTTCTATCAACGGAAAAAAAATATGCCACTAAATGACAATCAAACCAAAGTTTCTTTTTGGAAATAAAATGCAATCTCTTTAATATTTCATGCAAAAACAAGCCCTAATGAAAGCACAAGCACTTTAATGCAAGATACAAATACATAAAGCAATTTTTTTGTATTTTCAATATAAATGAATGAAAATGCAATAATGTTTTTGTATTTTCAATATAAATGAATGAAAATGAAAGTGGAATCAAAACTTTTCAGAAAAGAATGCAGTGCAGATGACCCAACAAACCCCAAAAATCAAGACTCGGCTAAGCCAATGAGCTAGAAAAAAAAAAAAAACGGTTAAAAAAACAAAGAAAGAGGAGTTTCCAGTCACTAAAAGAGGCAAGGAATAGTCAAGACATAGGCCCAGAAAGACTCAGGAACACCCAGAACTCACCCATCATCAACCAAACACCAAGAATAAGGTTAAACCGAAGTTGTACGCGAATGTTTAGTAAACAATTGTGTATGTACGTGGGCTAGTGAACTATCAATAGTGTGTACACGCGGGTAAAACACAACAGACTCACGTACATGGAAATATAGGTGACCAAAAAATGAGTGGAAAGGCCCAGAAAACTCAATATTTTTCTATAAGAACCTGACGACCTACCAACGACACAGAAAATTGAAAGAACGAAGACTCAAAATAAGGAAAATTTCCAAAAAACCCCAAATGGAGGCTTCTCCCCAGTGGAGTCGCCAATTTTGTTACGGAGAAAAACTTCCTATGGATTGGGGTAGACCACAATAGACAAATCAAACCAAGAAACCAACTTAATTCCCAACATATGCTATATAAATGTAAATGTGGATAAACAACATAGAGAGCCTACCTCAATCTGGACATTCGATAAAGAATTCCGTTGAGCTTTCAAATCTTAACACTTGTACCTATAGCTTAGTCTCAACAACAAACGTAGACAAGTGCATATGATATATGAAATATGTTAGCATATACTATAGCATAATCCATGAAATATATGAGCAAATGTACCCAATGATAATAAATAACCATTCACAATATCAATTGGACGAGAAAATGAGTATTTCTATTAATATGAACAAGAAGTACAATATCCAACCTCCTATCGGCAACTCGTCTGAACCAAGAACTAGGTCCCTCCACTTGTGCCTCCACCATTTCAATCCCCCATGCTTGGGGTAGACCACAACATACAGATGAAACCAAGAAACCAACTCAATTCCCAACATATGCTATATAAATGTAAATGCGGATAAACAACATAGAGATCCTACAACAATCTGGACATTCGATGAAGAATTCCGTTGAGCTTTCAAATATTAACACTTGTACATGTAGCTTAGTCTCAACAACAAACGCAGACAAGTGCATATGATATATGAAATATGTTAGCATATACAATAGCATAATCCGTGAGATATAGGAGCAAATGTACCCAATGGTAATAAATAACCATTCACAATATCAATTGGACGAGAAAGTGAGTATTTCTATTAATATGAACAAGAAGTACAATATACAACCTCCTGTCGGCAACTCATCTAAACCAAGAACTAGGTCCCTCCACTTGTGCCTCCACCGCTTCAATCCCCCATGCAATGGAAAACTCACGAGTAAAGGGGCAAATACCTCACAAGATATGGAAGATTTTGGTAGGTGAACATAAGAGGTTCACAACAACAAGGATCAATGGATGTAGACTCAAGCTATGGCAAAATTCCAATAGTGTTTCGATGCTCTTCTCTTTCTCCCCTCCTTCCATGCATAATGGCTCAATATATAATCATCCAAAGGCAAGTGAAAGGTCGGATTGAGTCGTTTCGAGATACATGGAGGGCCAAAGGTCACAATGGCCACTTTTTGGAGTAAAAAAGGAAGATTTTACTCTCTTTTACCAATTAACACGGTGTACGCGGGCTATAATGGTGCATCCTGCGTATGCGCGAGTTGCATTGAAGCAGCTCGTGTATAGGAGTAAAAATAGGGAAAAAGGGTTCCTGGAGGACAAAAAGTGGTTCTGAGTCCATAAATGGATAAGGGATGCCAAGGAGTGCTAATGCTCACAAGGTGGAAAAATATAGTGTAACAATTGTACTCCTCAAATATGTAAATGGGAGTATGTCATTGAAGGTGAAGCAATTCATAGAACATATTATTTTGTCAATGGAATCATGGGCACAATTCCTTTTGGGTTGGGTGTGCCACCTAATAACTAATTCATCCCAATGGAGGATGTTATTTATTTTTCTAATGCACCTTCGTACCAAGCAATAAAAATAGGTTATAATGGTCTAAATGTACATTGATGGAAATGGTATGATCATCAATTTTTACACATTGTTATACCATATCAACAATAATCCCCAATTCATGTATGCAATGACAATGTTTGGTATTCCTCTAGACAACATAAAGAAAACTTGAAATATTTTCATTGTGATTCTAACTAATTCTTCCTTTATAAAATACAACATAGATTCAAGTTATTCATTCAATAAAAATCCAAGGAATGACCATGTACCTCATCACACATTTTCATGATTAGGACAACTATGCATAGTGGGAATCATTCATACAAATAGGCCACATTCTAACTTTCATTATTTCATCTTGATGGTCACATAGCATATTCCAAACCTATGTTTTTATTTATCCTCGAGGGGATAGATTTAGGGTTTTAAGGTTATTGATCCACAACTTGATGCATGAAACACTTCATGACTTTCCTAGAAGACTGAACCATTGGTCATGGAGGTACATGATCCTCTACAAATTGTACTTTTGCATGCATGCTTCTCAAATCATTGTTTTTCTTAAGTGGGGATTAATAAGAAAGTAAACGATATTAAAATTATTCAAAAATGCCATAAGGAATCGCTAACATCATTCTTGAATGTTATTTATCAATCATGTCAATTAATACCCTCTTAAATCATTCTTTGACTCTTCAAAATATCAAAATTCATCAAAAGGAATTCAAATAAGCTACTACATGTGATCTTTAGCAACATCTATAAGGGATCTGTAGAAGGAGTTACAAGATATCCATAGTAGTCACAACATAAGATCCATAACAACTTCTACGGGTGTAAAAAACAACACATAGCTCTAAAAGACAACCTATTTCTCCTAAACTAACATTTTGGTATTTGATTTTTGGTGGGTGTATTTCCCCCAAGGTAAGGATTCCCTATGAAAAACATCACAATGTCCCATATTCCATATTTTATGTTATTGACAAACCAATAGTTATAGGCAACCCATAGTAATCTGATGGATCTGTTGCAAGAATGCTAAACAACATATAACTCTTAAAGTACAATCTAGGTATTGGATCATTTTTGTGAGAATATCCATCCCAATATATGGTGTCCTTCTATTCACCCAAATCACACATTTAGAGGCTCAAACAAATCACCATGTGCTTAACTTTACATGTATGCCCAAAATCCCATAAAAATTCATCAAATCATTTAACAAACATTCAACACGATTCAAGTTAAAAGACCTTGCAAATTTTAACCACTATTTGAGAAATGCATGGGGAAATATTTATACATTAAAGAACCCATTTTCAAATCATTTAAGGGATTTCATGCCCAAAATATACTAATATTCACTCCTAAAACAACAAGGAAAATGATGATCATCTATAGTAAATTTCTTGATGGAATTTCCATTCTTTTTCAATGATAACTTTTAGTAACTCATTAGGGAATTACACAAGTATTATAAACTTTTTTTATCAATACTTATGTTAAAGAAACCATTCTTTCACACAATGCATTTTTTCAAATGAATTTCATGCAAGAAATTCCATAAACAAAAAGTAGATAGAGTACACTTATCTTTTCAAGGATGAAGCTCCAAGGCAACTAACTATGGGGGAACTGATTTCCTCCCAACCATAGGCTATTCCACTATATATGTTCACCCCCATGTTGATTTATGAGGCCACCAGTGAAAATCAAAATAATATTTTCATTTTTTTCAAAAACTCTCTCATTTTCTCTTAAAGCTTCTAAGATACCAACCAAGAAAGTCACTGCTAATTCTTTATCCAATTTCTCAACTAGCACAACTCTTATCACTCCTCCCTTTCTTTGTACAACACATCAAGTCATCATTTTTATTATCTTCAATCCCTCATGAATCCATTCCTATATATGCTCTTCAATATGGCCAATGTGAGCCCCATGTACTTCCTACTTACATATTTCATCTTCCAAGCAGTGAAGCTTCTTGGACAAGGATTTTATGGCTCTTTGGATGACTTAACATGCCAAAAACCTTCATAGATTTGAAACGGTATCTAGTTTTTCTATGATTGTATCTAATATAACCTAACATCGCTTCTTTCATATCTCCATTGTTCATATGAGAGTTGGGTTGATTTTTGTCCTCTAAACCCTTGTTTTCTCTTCAACAACCCTATTTTCTCCAAGATCCTCTCTCCCCATTCTAATTTGCATCCATAAATTAATGTATGGCTAAGAAGGAGGAATATTTCTTCCACCCATTTCTTGGTTCCCCAAAGGTAGGAGGTAGTTACTACAAAATAGTGGTTAGGCCCGTTGGCATATGATTTCTAAGTCCTCAAATTTAGATCTCTCTTTCACTTAACTAAGATCTCAAATCAATTTTAGCACAAATTTGAGTATAAATGACAATGTCGCAACCAATTGAAGGATTTTTATGGATGTGTAAATCCATCATCATAATGCATAGGTATTCCTCCCTTCAAACTCCTTTAATATTTTGGTTGACTCATAGCCCCATTAGTGCACTCCCCACTATTCATCATTGGAACAATTCATCAATATTGCAGTGTACATGTTTTCCAATGTTCATAATCTAACCATGGAAACTACCTCATTATGTCAAAAAATGCATAGTAAATGAGAGTGCATTAAAATATAAACAAGATCATGTTTAAAGGATCAAGATCGAGGTATTATATTCCCCTCCTCCTTGGAATAACACCGTCCTCATTGTTCTTTTCTTTTTAGCAAGGTTCCATGTCTTCATTTTTTGAGTTATACTTGCAATTCCTTTCTCTTCAAGGCCACTTTGTTTTATTATTGGATATCTTGGGAAACAATGTTCAATCATTCATATGTACTACTTTGGAACACCTCCAATGCCTTTAGAAGTTCAGCATATGACTATAACAATTGGAAATGGAAAAACATGTACTTTAAGCATCACATATATTATTCATAACAATTAAAATACATAATCAAAGCATATATGTTGTTAACACAAGATAAATTATTAAAATAATCTCAATACTTATCGATATAAACGTATCTTTGCTTTATAAGGCTTCCATGGCTGAGATTTAACTCATTGTCTTCTTTGACACACCCAAGGTGTGTATACATATAATTCCTTCATGATCTCAACTAGTATATAACATGAATATCTCATAATAGATTCATTCAATTTCTACTAAATAGTCCAGCGGGTAATCCATCATTTTCCAAGGATTTCTTGCACAATAAGAGTGTTGGATAATAGAGTCTTACTACCAAGGCATCCCCCCAGCAACCTCTAATATAAAATAGCTCATGGAGATTAAGGCATATCATAGCGTTCCAATGTAATTACAGTAGCATTCTCCCTTTCTTGAAATATTTCAGAATCCATCATTTATCCTCACTAGATAGATCCATCATCTCACTTGTATTATACACATACAATTATCATGAGATATCATCGTAATAATTTCAATTAGAATTTTTTTGAATTTGTTTTATACAAAAAAACCATATTTTAAAAGTATGAGATCCTTCTCATCATGTTTGTCCTTTGAATGTGGTAGCATCAAGTCTTCGTTATGGACTTACACTCATTTCCATATCTAGGAAAAATCTACCTACAAGATGAATTTTTTATTCAACTAAATAAATAGTGAGTATCCGTGCATATAATCCTTTCATTGCAACATTTACAATAATCCATGAAATAATATCATAATTATAACACATAAATAATTCAATCACTGCCAATTTTCAATATCTCAAATACAATGAAATACATTCACTAGATATCCATCAATTAAACAATAATATTTACATAATGCAACCATTATCTATGAAATCAAGTCAATGTGCCAATAATCACAATTACAACATCACACTCTTCAACAAATAATATTTTTTTTTTGTACTAGGGGAATTAGAAACTGGGATGGGGTTGGTACTCGTGTGACATAGGTTCCAAGGGTCCAATCTCATCTACTACCACTATATCCCTAGGTGCACCCACACATCCCACAATCATGGGGCATAGGTAAGTCAGGGTGATTTGAACTCGTCAACTCTATTACAACATATCATCTCATTTTCAAGTGAATCGCCAATCGAGCTACACCCCTGCAGGCACAACAAATTCATTATTAGTTAATTTTATCTTGTTTTGTGGAGTGCCTCCCCCACCCTCCCACTTATATTATGATGTGAAGGGTGATTAAAATTATTTTTATGTTTATTAATTCATACCACTCATTTCATTTCTTAACATTCCCTCATGAGTGTTGGAATATATTTGCTTTAATTGATCCATAGTCCTTTGGGAAACCTTTCGATGTCATTCAATTATACAAATGCATTGTTCTTGAAGCATGCACCACTCAATGCATCAAGCATATGTGACAACATTCATAAATGAGTATTATCATTTGCATGCTTTAAGAATTTATCTATGCACGTTTACTCATTGCAACCTCACATTGAGTTGAAAATACAATATTTTAAAATCATGAGTTTTACAAAGACAAGTTGGAGGACACAACTAACACATCATCCATCCAGCTCCCCATTACTTTTTTAACCATATAGACTCCTTTCTCTTTGGGAATATACTCATTTAGTGCTCTTCAATTTTGACAAAAAGGTTACAGCCAAAGACACCAATTACAAGTAGTCACACCATTGGACACCATTAGACACTTGTTTATTGCTATATAATTTCCCAAATCCAACACATTGTAGTCTCACGCATGGTTGTCTCTCATGGAATTTAATTCCATATGGCATATAAATTCATAATATGAATATAAATACTTATTCACTCTAGTTATGACTCTTAATAAACTCAATCATTATGCACAACTCATGATTGCATCAAAAACATTTTAAGAATATTTACATATCAAAAGCTTCTTTCATTTTTCATACCCCACGTGGAAATTATTCACATACGTAGATTCAAACATCATTATAAACATATCAATAAATATATTAAGCATGACTGAAGGAAATCTTACCCAATTCCTTTCATTGGCATGACCAATTTCATACATGTACGGTTTCCATCAACATTTTTTATGTTACCTGATTAGTTGGTGCCTCATGGGAACTCACATGATCCCTTCATCAAACTCTTAGCAAGAATCCTCTTGTCCTTATCATTTTCATGAGGTTTTCTATCATAAGAAGCTGCATCATCATCTTCAACCATGTCCTCAACCATTTCTAGTTATACAATAAGTTAACAATTGCAACAATTATCATCCCATACTCATTGCATATAACAACAAACTAATTCCATATCACATATACCCATGCATATTTATATTCACTCTATTATATGATATTCCTCTATATGTTTGTTAGTGCATATGTATTCTAGCTATTTTCTCTCTTGTATTCATTAGCATTCTCATGCCTTAACTATCCACACATAGTAACTTTTTCTATCTATAAAAAATAATAGAACAAAAAGAGAGGAGTAAATTAATTCTCCCTTCCCATTCCTCTCCATAGCCTAGAATTTCATAGTGTAACCAATATACTACATGGTCTTTATACTAATCATTAGTTGTGACATTCTAACCCAATTAGCAACACTTAGATCATACACATAAGCTATGCGTGCTACTTTAAATCCATACAATTCTATATAAAAAAACAAAGTAGAGATTTTAGGGTGAGAAGAACTCTTTCATTTATTTATCTTCCTGGTTAGCCACATACATCATTTATTGCTACAACAAATTCTTGACATCTTTCATTTTTGTTTGATACCTTGACCTACCTCTACATTTTATTTTTTGAGATTTGTCGCTCCAATTTCCTTGAGCATTTCTAGCCAAGCCCAACTTGGCATTTATTCTCTTAAATATACCTTTAAGCTTTATCCAACTGTGGAATTATTTTGCATTCCATTTGATAATTTTTCAGTGAAGCTCCACTTTTATTTTTAGTAGTCAGTCTACCTATCAGTTAGTCTAGATTCAAATATGACCTAATCAGGTCTTTTATGACCCCTTTTTCCAGTGTGCATAGTATCATACTCTACAACCTATATTACTTCCTTTCTTAATGCAATCAACATACTAAAATAACAAATATAGCTTACAAATTATATTACAATTAAGTATATACAACATATCAATCATATGCAAATTAGAGTTATGAAAATATTCAACATAAAGGAGATTTAATGAATAAGAATCAATTAAGTTCAAATGCATTTCTCTCTCATGGTAAGCAATTCAAACATTATCAAATTACTTATCTTTTAATTGTTTGGCAAGGGTCTCCTTCTTCTAATGAGATTTATTCCATTGCCTATATTCAAAATTGTTTTCCATATAGTTGTGCCACTCAACATAGTCAAAAATTTCATTAGTTTCTTGCTAAGTACAAAATCGATAACATTTCAGGAAAAAAAATAAGAATCATATCATGTCCGAAGAGAAAATTTTCTTATTCATATGTTCAATCAATTCTTTCCAAACTCGAGTCTTTACCAACCTATCCAATCCAAGGTATACTGGCATATTGTCCATCAAATTGTGTTACTCTTACACCCTTCAATGAGAACCATTAATCAAGGTCATTTCTATGCAATAATTGAATATTATCAAGATAAGCCATTTCACATATCAATATGTTATCTCATACAGAGGATCAATCAATATCGATACCTTAAATTATTATTTCAATGAGTAGCAATTCATACAACTTCAACTTAGTAGACTTAAGTTAAACTTGTTGTATGCAAATTCAAAACCATTAACATGATAAGTTTTAAAGGCATAATTAAAATATGTAATTTATCTTTTTCATATGGCAGTGAACAAGAGAAAGGATGCCTTATATCATGTCATACATAACACTCTTTTGCACTCACTATATGAACATTTCATACTTGCTCATTTTGAAGCACAACATACAATCCACCCAAAAATAACATTCAAAGTGCACAATACATCACAACATAACCTTCAATACGAAGACAACTAGGTAACAAGCATTACCCAAAACGTAGAAAGTACAATTCATTAATTCATGGTTATACCCATCCATTCATATCAAACATGCACTCAAATTAATCGGCATATATAGTAATCTTTGTGAGTATTAACTTCACTTTGCAAAAATATGGGCATAAGATAACTACTCATTCACATGCATAAAAGATATACTCATTCCAAAGCATACATGATCCTCAAGGGTGTTACCATTAAGTCACATTAGCTATACCAATATACCACCCAGTATGACTATTTTTACATGAATCAAACTCTTTCATAATATCCATAAGATAGTTTCACTTCAACATTTATCTACAACACCATGGGTAAAAGGTATATTAACTTTTAAGGATGATCACCCCAACGACAAGGTCAATGCCTTTAAACACATGCATTATACAACATATAGACTAAATAAATATCATTATCATCAATAATTAAAGCTCTTATCCTTCTACATGAACAACCATCACTAAACAGGTCAACGAGCTCAACAATCAATAATGCACAACATTTAAACATGTTAGATATTCTAAAGGTGGAGATCAACAAGTCTTCATAGTAATATCGTTGCATGATAAAATGTAAACACTTACATCAACATTTAGATGCTTTCACAATGATCATTCATCAAACAACTCGACACAACAATCCCATACAATTTTGAATCCGGAGAAAATAACTAGTCTCTTTGTATTCAATATGACATGTACGTTAATTTAACATAGTACCAAAAACACTATTAGTAATTTTCACTAAGACCATACAACACCTACTACTATAACCAATAGGTTTGATACCAATTTGTAACATACCTTCATACCAAACAATAAAAATAGGCCCTTGTTGGTCTAAATGTGCATTGATGATAATGGTATGATAATCAATTTTTCCACATTGCTAGACTATATCAACAATAATCTATTTAATTCATGTATGCAATGACAATGTTTAACATTCCTTTAGACAGGATAAAACAAACTTAAAATCTTTTAATTGTGAGTTTAGGTAATTATTCTTTTATACAATACAACATAAATTCAAGTTCTTCGTTCAATTAAAATCAAAGAAATGAGAATGTACCTTATTACAGATTTTCATGATTATGAAAACTATGCATAATGAGAATCATTCCCTCAACCATTAAAAAAAAATCAAAAATCAAACCACATTTTAGCATGACAATCACATAGCATATTCCAAAAACATGCTTTGCTTTCTCCTAAAAGAATATATTTAAGGTTATATTTAAGGTTAATCATATCCAATCTAATGCATGAAACACTTCATTCCTTTCTGAGAAGAGTGAATCATTGCTCGTGGAGATACATAATCCTCTCCAAATAATATTTTCACATACAGGCCTCTCATGAATGGGGCATTTTTAAGCAAAGAAATGATATCAAACTTATTAAAAACTATCATATGGATTCCTTATACCAAAAAACGTGTTCACTCAAATAACAAATTCATCAATCTCAACCAAATCATCATGTGCTTAACATTACATACATGTCCAAAATCCCATAAAAATTCATTGAACATTTAGCAAACATTTGGCATGAAACTTCAATCTACAAAGTATTCCAAATCGAAGTCACTCGTTGGAAAATGCACATGGAAAGATTTATACATTAAAGAACCCATTTTCAAATCACTCAAAGGAATGCATGCCAAAAATATACTAAATTATGTACTCATAAAATAACAACGAAAATAATGAGCATTTATAATAAATATGTTTCCAGAAATTCCATTTTTTTCCAATGATAAATTTTAGTGACTTATTAGGGAGTTACACATGGATTACAACCTTCAGTTCTCAATCTTAAATGGTAAAGAAACGATGTTTTCACACAATTCCTTTTGTTAAACAAATTTCATGTAAGAAATTCTATAACTTTGCCACATAAGTTTGGCTCAAACTTTAGCCAAACTTAGCTTTCGTCATCTACATGAAATCTTCATTCAAAATATTATGATAATGAATTCATTGTACTCATCATTCTACAATATTAAATTCATAAACAAATGTAGATAGAGTACACTTATCTTTTCAAAGATGAAGTTCTGAGGCAATTAATAAAGCAGAGTGATTTCCTCCCAACCATAGGCTATTCAAATATAAAATGCTTGTTAGGGTATTCCTATACTCCATCCTAGTCCTACCAGCATTTTCATTATTTGCATTTACAGTCTTGCATGCATGCATGCATCCCAGTCATCAGTCGCAGCACCTAGCCTCAGTTAGCCGGCCCCCGGGAGCTTCTCTCAGATCAGTTTTAGCCCTCTTGGAGCTTAGTGTGTCCTTCTTCCTTGATTTTAGGAAGCCACTCATCCTCTCTCACCTACCACTCAGTTTCACTTCAGTTAATTGAGTTATCTTTAGTTATTTCCTTGATTGAAGGAAAGACTGACTCTCAACTGACTGTATCTCTCCGATAGAGCTCTAGTGAGACTGAACTGCCCATTCTGACTCCAGTTAGCTCCTCATGCGCCCCTCACTAAGCCTCCTTCATTCAGTTAGTGCCAGTTACACCTACCACACTCAGTTAGACTCAGTTTGACTAATAGTTGACAGTTACTTGAGCATTGATGACTCCACTGATGATGATGAAGACTTCTAGTTGTGCTCCGATGACACTCCAATGATCTTTTGATCACTCCATGAAGGCTAATTCGAATTGTCACCTTGGCATTCGAATCCTCATGCATTGTTCTACTTATTTGTCCATATTGTGATTAATGAATTAGTGTGTGTGAAGTATTTTTGCTTCTATCCGAGTTCTACTGTATTATTATTATGTTGCTCATCTTACTGCATTGACCACTCTTAATATTATTCCTAAATTCTTTCATTGTGAGGTATACATCAGCTCTTAGATCTGCTGTGAGTATTTTCACAATGCCACCTTGTGTTGGGTTATGAGACCACCATGACAGAGATGGTTTTCAAGGTTTCCAAAACCCCTTTCACTTTCACTTAAAGTTTCCAAGATACCAACCAAGCAAGTCACTTCTAGTTCTTTATTCAATCTCTCTACTAGCACAACCCTTGGCACTTGCCTCTTTTTCCATACAACAAAGAAGTCATCATTTCTTCACTCTTCAATCCCTCGGGGATGCCTTTCCTCTTTGCACTCTTCAATCTGGCCAATTTGAGCCCAAGCCATTGCCTACTTACAAATTCATTTATAGCATTATGAAGCTTCTTAGATAAGGTTTTTATGGTTTCTTTGGACAGCCTAACATGCCAACCAAATTCATAGATTTTAAATGGTATCTAGCTTCTCTACAATGGTGTATGATCTCATCGAAAAGCCCTTATTTCATCTAGTCATTGTTCATATGGGAGTTGGAATAAGATTTCTTCCTCTAAACCCTTATTTTCTCTTCAAGAATCCTCTTTTCTTTGAGCTCCTCTCTCCCCATTTGAGCTTGCATCCATGAAAGAATGAATGAGTGGTTGGAAGTTTCTTAATTCCCGAAAGGTAGGAGGTAGTTAGTACAAAATAAGAGCTAGTCACTTTGGCAAAGGATTACAAAGTCCTTAAATTCATATTTGTCCTTTCAAATAACTAGGCTCTCAAATCAATTTTAGCACATACTTGAGGATAAATGACAATACAAAATCAAATGAAGGAGGTTTATGGATAAGGAAATGCACCAGCATAAGGCATTTCCTTTCCCCCATTAGACCCGCTTACCTTTATCTACAATGAACTCAAATCCCCCTCTGTGTCCTCCCCGCTAGTCAACCTTAGAACCTTTTATCAATATTACAATAATCATGTCGATTAGTGTTCATTATCACTATGGAAACTACCTCATGGTATCCAACAACACATAATAAATGAAAGCATATTTACAATATAAACAAGATCAAGTTCACTGAGGGTCAAGACCGAGGTATTACACTTTTTTACGAACTCTTCTAGGAGAGGGAAAGATACTCTAGGCGTCCCTTATTTTTCTCTTGGCATACACACATAATCACATTTGTATTAAGTTTCACCATTTTTTTGCACCATTATAGTGCAACTACTTTTGCTACAAGAACAAGAATGTTATTAGGGGATAAGTAGCAACATCCCATTTTAAGTGCTAGGATGTCCAAAAAGTTGGTGTTATCCTCTATTACTTTAACACTCATATCACTAATAGTGATCATCACATTGATTGTGGACTATTACATTATTTTTATTGGGTCATAGTAGCACACCCTATACAAGTGGAGTGTGTTGGAATATTAAATCTTCCTATCTATGTCATTTAATTACATTGGTAGCATTAATTAATCTTCTATGGTTAATTCCTATGTAATAGACTAGAAAATTTCCTTGTGTGGACCACAAGGCAACATTGGGGGGACCACAAGACTTCCAAGAGTGAACCACAAGATTCCTGGACCACTTGAGTGCATTTCTAAAAGATTCTGGATAAGCTTATGAGCTAAAAGGCGCCTTGCTGATTTTTTATTGCTTTTTACTGCTTTTTCCCTAGGGGGAAAAGCTAGTCAACTAGGAAACTTGTTTTTTGGACCACACATCCTCTATGATGTTAGTTCTTTCCAAATTTTGGATTTAGCACTGTTTTTCATCATACATCACTCTCAGGTCACTAATTCAGAAATTTGTGAGCCTTTGGAGTGATTTGGGAAGCACACTTGCCACCTAGGGGGGATGAGCATATTTTTAGTAAGTCTGATGATATGAGGATCCAAATGGCATCTTTAGCCATTTGAATCTCTGTTGTAATGTTATATAACAACATCCTATTATTTTCCAAAGGTTGATTGATGTATTTTATTCATGAGAGTTAATACAGTTTTGTATTATTGTGAGTAATTTTCTGATTTCTTTGACTAGTTGTGTAAGATCTTTGTGAGTGAGTACAATTATTGATCAGATCTTGGTGTGAACAGAAATTTCACATGGTATCAGAGATATCAAGCTATTCCTTTCTCCTTCTGTTGTCTTGCAGGATCCAACCAGTCTCAAGGAGGGCACAGTAATTCATCCACAGGGCGCAATTCTTCATCAAGGAGGCACAGGGAGCAAGCTTTGGACACACCCAAATCATCCCAAAATTAATTTCAGAGCTGCCATGGATCATTCACAGCAGATCATCCTCACTCCATTCAATTATTTTGACTGGAAGGTGCAGATGGAGATCTTAGTGAGGAGCAAAGGGCTCTACAAGGTGACAATGGCAACTGAAGCTGAGCCAACCTCAGCAGTTGAGAAATCTAAATGGAACAATCAAAGAGATGAAGCCTATGGGCTGTTGTGTCTCACCACATCCAGGGATCTATTATTTCATCTTGATGGTCTTACCTCTCCCAATGAAGTTTGGCTGAAACTTCAAGAATTGTTCGGAAAGACGGATGAATTAAGAGGCCACCAACTGGATAATGAGCTAGTCTCATTGAGTCCACACAATTTCGATAACCTACAGGATTTATTTTCCAAATTCAAATAACTTGTATTGCAACTGAAGCAATGTGGTTTTGATAAGAAAGAGGAGCAATTAGTCTTGGCCATTCTCTCCAAGCTTGGCCCGGATTACTTAGTCTTTGTTTCGACCTTCCACTCCACCCGGAAAGCAGTTAAAAATTGGAAGAGCCCGACACTTTCAGAATTCATGGATTCTTTGACACAAGAACAAGAAAAATAGGTCTTGATGGGAGCCATTAAAAATCCATCCAAAGATCATTGTCTGAATGTTGGAGATTCAAAGGGTTCGAAAGGGAAGAATAAGGGCAATTTCAAGAAACCCACCGGTGAGAAGAAGGACAAGCAGAAAATGAATGAAGACTCCTCGAATTTCAAGAAGAATCCAAATAAGAAGAATGAGAGGACCAAGTGCAATTATTGCAGCAAGGGATTTCATCCTAAAATCTCTTGCATGAAGAAGACCATTGACCAAATGGCTCAACTCTTGGAGAAAGCCAACATTCCTCTTCCAGAGAGCGCAAGGAGGAAGGATGGAGGACAAAATTATGATGACAAGGAGAGAGTACATGCACTGATGGCAAGCACATCCAAGCCTACCTCATTCATGATTGATTCCGGTGCTTCAAGACACATGGTGTCTACAAGTAATTTTTTTACTTCACTTGACTCTTCCAATGGTCCAAATATTGTATTGGGTGACAATTCTGAAACATCTAGCAAAGGCAAAGGTAGCATAGATCTCGAGTTTGGTTCATTTAATAATGTATTATATGTACCTGGACTTGCTGCAAACCTATCGTCCGTCTATCAGATGACCCACACAGGGCTGCCCAAGAGAGTAACCTTTACCCCAAATGATGTTGAGATTTCAGAAATTTCAACAGGAAAAATTGTTGCATTTGGTATTGTTGATCACTGTTCTAGAATCTACAAGTTTTCTCACTTTGTGCCAAATCCCTCACATTCTGCTCTTTTAACCCATGCCAATGAGTCAAGTTAATTATGGCATAAAATTTTTGGCCACCTGAATTATAAATATCTTTCCCAGCTCCATGAGAAAGAAATGGTTATAGTGCTGCCCAATATCAAATTTTTCAAAGGTGTCTGTCAATCTTGCATCCTAGGAAAACACCCTGAGCATAAGTATGGGAGATATACCACTGAGAGAGCCTCTGCACCACTGGAACTTATTCACACTGACATATCAGATCCATTCCCTCATGAGTCTTTGAACCATGCCAAGTACATCCTCACATTCGTAGATGACTTTGGCAGGTACTGTTGGATTTATTTCATCAAGCTAAAATATGAAGTTTTTGGTCTGTTCAAGCTATTCAAAGCCTCAGTTGAGAACCAGTCTGGTAGGCATATTAAAATTATCATACCTGATAATGGTGGTGAATATGTGAAATCAGAGTTTCAGCAATTTTGTGCCTCTTCAGGCATTCAGATGCAACACACAGTTCCTTATACACCTCAGCAGAATGGGGTTGCTGAGAGGAAAAACAGGTCTCTAAAAGAGATGGCCACATGTATGCTTGAGGCAAATTCATTGTCTCCCAAGCTATGGGATGAGGCAATAAATTGTGCCACATACATTCAGAATAGAGTACCACACAAAGCTCTCAAAGGTATCACTCCTTTTGAGGCTTGGACAGGGCACAAACCTGATATCTCTCATTTCAAGATTATTGGCTCAAAGGCTTGGGCTAGGATTCCACTTGAGAAGAGGAGGGATCTGCAGCCCCAAATCCAACCATGTTTGCTTGTTGTATATTCAGAGAAATCTAAAGGGTATAATTTGTTGAACATGAACACTCAAAAAGCCTTCATAGAAAGGAGTGTTCAGTTTGAAGAAGTGCCTTCACAGAGCACTGAAATTGGAGAACCATCTTCACCACCGACTGAAGAAGAAGTAAGTGATGCCATTGAATTTTTTGATTCTGATATTTCTGATGATGATGACCATTTTATTGCAGATTCTAACTCACCTACAAAGCCTAAATGGGCTGCTAAGACTTTGCAAGCAGCAGGTGAACTAGTGGGAAATACTCAGGACACAAGGAGGACTAGATCGCAATTTGAGACTGCTCTCAATGTGATTCTAAGAAGTGCTATATGATGGTATATTATGATCCTCATACATATGAGGAAGCTTCACATGATATTAGATGGCAGGTTTCCATGGATGAGGAGTTTCAGTCATTGCAGGGGAATGAAACTTGGGAGCTAGTCAAGTTCCCCGCAGGCAAAAAATTGGTAAGGTGTAAGTGGATCTACAAAACAAAATGTGCAGCTGATGGTACATAAGTGAAATATAAGGCTAGGCTGGTATCAAATGGATTTTCACAAGTCCAAGGCCTTGACTACAATGAAACTTTTTCCCCTGTTGCATAGAAGGATTCTATAAGACTAGTTTTGGCAATTGCAGCATCCAAGCGCTGGGAAGTGCACCACATGGATGTGAAAAGTGAATTTCTCCATGGGGATCTTGAGGAGGAGATTTATATGCAACAACCAGAAGGGTATACATCATATCCTAATCTTGTGTGCAGGTTGAAGAAGTCTTTATATGGGCTTAAGCAAGCCCCCAGGGCTTGGTATTCCAAAATGGATAATTTCCTCTTGTCACAATATTATGTTTGGTGCAAATCTGATCCTAAAGTTTATATGAAGCTGATTGATGGTTCAATAATGATTATAGTGTTGTATGTTGATTATTTTATAATCATAGGTAGCTCTACTGATCACATAGGTTCAATGAAGACCGCTTTGCATCAAGCTTTTTCCATGAGTGACTTGAGAATTCTTAAGCAGTTTTTGGGGCTTGAGATTTCTCAAACAGAGAATGGAACAAAGGTATCTCAGTCCAAATATGCATCTGGTCTGTTAAATAAGTTCAATATGGTTGATTGCAAGCCTTCTAAGACTCCATTCCTTTCAGGAGTTAGAATAGAAGAAGTAGAGTCTACACCCTTGGTTGACAGCACCTTGTATAGGCAGCTTGTTGGTAGCTTGCTTTACTTGACTCACACTCGACCTGATCTTTCTTATGCTGTGAGTGTGGCATCAAGATACATGGAGTAGCCACATGAGCTCCATTGGAGGGATGTAAAAAGAATTTTGCACTATGTGCAGGGCACCAAGAGTGATGGGATTCACTATATTGCAGATTCTGGCCTAGATCTTTTGGGCTTCACTGATTCAGATTGGGCTAGCGATAGCCTTGACAGGAAATCCACATCTGGATTTGTATTCATGCTTGGAGGTGGTCCAGTTTGCTGGTCTAGCAATAAACATAGTGTCGTAGCACTATCTTTAGCAGAGGCCGAGTACAGAGGAGCAGTGAATGCTGCTACTCAATGTGTATGGTTGCAGGGGATACTTTCAGAGTTTGAGATTGCTTTTAGTACTCCTACTATCATCTTTTGTGACAACCAGAGTGATATAAGAGTCTCAAGTGATCCAATACAGAGAGAGAGGACCAAGCATATTGAGATACATATGCACTACATCAGAGGACTAGTGCATGACCAGATCATTGATTTGCAGTATTGCCCAACAGGTGAGCAAACTGCAGACATCTTCACCAAAGCTTTTACTGAGAAGACATTCAATTGTCTTAGATCATTGCTTGGGATGGTTGAACATGTCGTGGAGTGAAGGATTGATCAACAATCTTTCAATTTTGATATGTCCATTTTTTGAGGGAAGGTTTTTCCCATGAGGTTTTCCTTCTATCATTGTTTTGTGGACCGACAGTATTGTACAGGGTGACCAAATCTTGTTATTAGGCCCTTAGTATTTCCATTTTCTGATATTTAGACCATAAAGTCATATTTATGGGGGGGTGTTGGAATATTAAATCTTCCTATCTATGTCAGTTAATTATATTGGTATCATTAATTAATCTTCTATGGTTAATTCCTATGTAATAGACTAGAAAATTGCCTTGTGTGGACTACAAGGCAACATTGGGGGGACCAAAAGACTTCCAAGAGTGAACCACAAGCTTCTTGGACCACTTGGGCGCATTTCTAAAAGATTATGGATAAGATTACGAGCTAAAAGGTGCCTTGCTGAGTTTTTACTGCATTTTACTGCTTTTTCCCCTAGGGGGAAAAGCTAGGCAACTAGGAAACTTGCTTTTGGACCACACATCCTCTATGATGTTTCTTCTTTCCAAACTTGGGATTTAGTATTTTTTTTCATCATACATCACTCTCAGGTCACTAATTCAGAAATTCGTGAGCCTTTGGAGTGACTTGGGAAGCACACTTGCCACCTAGGGGGGATGAGCATATTTTTAGTAAGTCTGATGATATGAGGATCCAGATGGCATCTTTAGCCATTCGAATATCTGTTGTAATGTTATATAACAGCAGCCTATTATTTTCCAAAGGTTGGCTAATGTATTTTATTCATGAGAGTTAATACAATTTTGTATTATTGTGAGTAATTTTATGAGTTCTTTGACAAGTTGTGTAAGATCTTTGTGAGTGAGTGCAATTCTTGATCAAATCTTGGTGTGAACATAAATTTCACAGTGTGCGATAATTTTGATATTTTTTTGTCATGCATTAGACCTTACACAATTTTTTGGTATCAGTGATACGAAACGATTTCCTTATACTTTTGATCTATGTTACTTAATGTTTGTGGGGTTTCTAAGACACTCCCTAAGGTTATTGTTCCACCTCATTCCTTGTTATCCACTATTTCCCATATGTGGATATGGAATTTGTCGCTTCCCTACATAGGGATGCTATACATCCATGCACTGGGTGCCCTTTGATGTGACTTGGATAGGGTACTAATCCTGCTATACATCCATGCATTGGTTTGCCCTTTGATGTGACTTGGATAGGGTACTAAGCTTACAAAGGAGAGATGCAAATATAATTATAATAATGATATTTAGTATAATTTAATTTGCATATGTCGTATAGTTTTATTGGGTGTAACACTTGAAAACATGTGTTTCCTCTTATGAGGTTATAGGTTCAAATGCAGTGTGGGAAGAGGGGGTTCTCATACACCAAATTAGTGTACGACCTTTAAAAAATTATTATTGCACCAAGAGTAGCAAGGTGCTCTACAACCCAGTATGGGGGAGATGTGTAACGTAATGTAACATAACGCGGTCACATTATGTACCAAAATAAAAAGTAATTACTTTTTTTATTGCACCGAGAGTAAGGAGGTGCTCTACAGCCGAGTATGGGAGAGATGTGTAACGTAATGTAACATAACGCTATTACATTATGTACCAAAATAAAAACCTCAAGAAATTAGATGCGTCTTGGTGCTTATAGATCTGCATTTAAGATGGATCTATACTGATATATTAATAAGAAAACTATTCAAGACATAATAAAATGATACAAACCAAAGTGCTACGAACTCTAAGTGGGCAACCTTTTCCAAGGCTAAAATAGAGAAGAATACAAGTGGCATGGGGTGACTAACACAACTAGACACAATAGCATGGCGGGCCATCCTTATCTCGTTTGATGATTCCCTCCATCCAACGAGCATGGAGGGAAGTCAACCTTTGACCTTGCTCCATGCCCATTGGATGAAGGGAATCAGCAATCGAGATAAGCTCAAGCAGCATGGCATAGCTTTAAAGGTAAGTTCTTAACATAAGAAGTCTAAAAATTTGACGATTTTACCTTTTTACGATAAACTAGTTTTTGACCTAAATCTAAAAGTTATTTTTTAATAAATTCAAATTTTGTATCTTGTAAAAAAAAATTCTGTCGAGAAAGGACGAAATCGTTGAACGTTTAGGCTACGCACTTTTCACCATGGGACTATTGAAAGCTTAACAGAGATACGTTAGGCATAAAACCCATTTTTCGGGGAGCATAAAATGCATGTTATGCACGCATCCATGTCAACGGATACGTTGACATGGAATAGAGAGAAAGAAAGGGGATTCTAACCAGAAGGATATCACGGAGAGAAAATTGTTGTAACTGAGTAAACGCTTACCATTAAATCCATTACCCCACAAGCGAAGCGGTGATTCCAATTGCGAGATTCTTCAGGTTGGAACGGACTAGAATCCGGAACAAGGTAGTAAAATCCAAGTTAACAAGCAATTGAAATCATATATTCTCTTGATCCAACCTAGTTCATACCAATTGTATTAATGGGTATTCATACAGTTGATTCCAATATTAGTCCATAAATGAAGCGGAGATCCAATTGCAAAGTGCAAGATTCAAAGAGAACAGACCGGAGATATTGTGCGATTCTTCAGGTCGGGGCAACGGGATACCCAATTCAACCACGACATTGTAGAAGCATCTATGGATAAGTTTTTGTCATACGTTGCAATTTGTCATTCGACTGGAGAGGAGTTGTTTGATTGTAACAATAACTTATTTGTTGGGAGGTGTGGCTCTGAGTGATATTGCAGGTCGTCGTTTCTACAAATTTCATTGGATCCGTTTACGTCGCCAGTGTTTGCTATTTTTCCCCGTGTCATCACCACCGTAGGATAGCCCGGCGCTAGATCAGATTCTTCTGTTTCATACTACTCTTCGTATATATATTCGCTGGCAAGAGCTATATGCTCCGTAGATTAGAGAGACCGTGTAAATTTGAAGAAGAAGCAGATTGGGATGGATAGAGAATTCGAAATTCAAAATCTGGTGAAATTGCAAGAAATCATAAAAAGACCCTTCGGTCTTAACGAGGACGAGTACGCCAAATTGAAGGATGTTTTGGCTGTGCACCACCATTCTGAGCTGCAAATTGGTGAGAACCAGTGTTCGTCTATGCTGATGCAGAGAATCAATGCACCAGCCAGCACTGTGTGGTCAGTGATTCGGAGATTCGATAAGCCTGAAACGTACAAGCCCTTTATCAGGAGCTGCTCGATCAAGAAAAGGGGGGAAATCAAGATTGGATGCGTGAGGGATGTAAAAGTGGCGACGGGACTGCCGGCCAAGAACAGCGTGGAACGTCTCGAGATTCTGGACGAGGAGAAACACATTCTGAGTTTCAGTATCTTGGGAGGAGAGCATCGCCTTCGTAATTATCGGTCTGTGACCTCATTGAATGAATTTGTAAGGGACGGGCGCGCTTGCACTGTTGTTTTGGAATCTTACGTTGCAGATATACCAGAGGGGAATTGTAAAGAAGAAACCTGCATGTTCATTGATACCATTGTCAGATGCAATTTGAAATCGCTATCGACATTATTCTCACGACAACTCCGATGACTCATTAGAGAAACTGATTAGTAATAATAACAATCTCTCTTTCCATTTTCCGCTTCGTTTCAAATTTTCTTGCACAGAACTCAAGGTCAATCACCCAATTACAACCCAAGATCATTCATTCCAATTACAGCAATCATAATGCGTGGCTCACATCTAAGCTCTGCACGTAGCAGTTTCCCTCGAATCTTGTTGCGATATACAGAAATGCAGATGCCATTTCCAGGCGTGCGATAATTGGCACTCAAATTACTTTGTTTTTTTGGTGATTTGTTTTCTAGATTCGGTTATAAAAACCTGCGGAATCGTAGTTTCAACTGAATTATGCTATGGAATTGTGTTCCTAAAGTTTTGATCCATTTTAAGATGACCCAAATTATCTAAATTCCAAAAAATAACGAGAAGAAATAAAACTGTGCTGGCCGAAAAAGTTTCCATCGCCAACAAGGCGATTTGAGTGACAGTTATCACACGCCCCATTTCCATTGTATAAATGCTCTGTTACTTCTGATTGGCATTGGTATTACTATAAAGCAATTCGGATGTTTTAGTCTTTTGTTAAGTTGATATGTAGTGTAGTTGAAAACGTCTATATTCGACTGATTGAAGTGATTTCAAATTATTGGAATAAACGTCATATATTATATTTAACTCAATAACGTTGAGTACATCATGTGGATGGTATGGGGTTACATACAATGTATTATGCTCGTTATTTAAGAGGCATTTCTTCTCTTCGCTTCGTCGTCTGTAGAGAGCCTATGAAGAGTCGTCCCTTGTTATTAGTCTATTAGTCTATGAAGAGTCGTCCCTTGGACCAAGCCCGCGATTCAACCGAATGCTTTCGAGCAATCCTCCAGTGCAACTCAAAATTTATTCATTCATCTTTAGCATCATTGTTTATTTAGTATCGTTGTGAACAACCAAGGTCTTGTACTGAGTGATCGATCCCCATTTTCTTGAGATCTCTTTGCAGTTTATATATTTTTTGTTATCTTAATACAGGACAGGACATGGGTTTTGTTATAAAAAAAAATTGGAGAAGAGCGTTCTTCATAACGATATTGCTAACACTCTTATGCTTATGTTAGGTTCTTGTTTTCGAGTGGGAGGACGTTACAGTTTTAAAAATCGTTGTATGTCTCTGCTGTTGTTATCTTCACAAATCAGAGTGGCGATCTGGCAGTCATCACTTTGAAGTAATTTATGTCCTTTTTTCCTTTATGTAGAGGGAGGTCAAGACAGTTTCATGGGTTTGACTTGCTATACAAGAGGAAGATATATGTGTATTCTGCTTTAGACCGCTTTGCAGTGTATCTGTTTAGTGATCTTATACTTTTTTATAGCGGTGAACACAAATGTCAAATTCCGACTTCCCAGTTCTTTTCCTTGAACAATTACACGTACAGTCGATCTAGGATGAACGGGATTGTCCACTCTAGGATGCACTGTTGTTCCTATTTAGGTTTATCTTTGCACTGTTATCTCCATCTAAGTTGAAATTTGAAGTCCTACCTTGCATGTCAAAAATATTTAATTTTAACATTTTCTTTCATTTGACATTTAAATTTAAATGTCATAATAATAATTGATTTTTTTTTAAATAACATTTTTAATAACTATATGAAACATTAAATTCTCATATATTGCCCTGTTTACAAAAATATAATAAACAAAAAAACATAATAAAATAGATTTCTTCAAAAACAATACAATGGACAATATATATATATATATATGAATTTTTTATACTAACAAAGTTACTATTTTATTATTATTAATAATTAGTTAAAGATGTATAAATGAAATTGGGCAATATTCCCATTCCATGTGAATTGAATCTAAATTTGGAAATTCTAAAAATACTTTAAAAGTTACATTTTCAATTTATTTTGGTCAAAGGAAAATAGTTTGAAAGTTATTTTGTGGCATGACTAAATTACCCTAATATGCATTTTACTAGGATATGCTATCATCGACCTAAAGAAAAGAATGATGACCCATTGAATTGGATGGTATGGAGGTGACTAAGCCATTAGATCCCCACACAAAGGTCCCGGATACATTAATCCAATTCAGGAGAACATGGAATCGTATATTCTATATGGGATTTATACTCTGACTGCTAGTCAGAGAGATGATTATGTGAATCCAACTGTAGAAGAATATGTAAGCTAGCAAAGCATTTAGTCTTTCGCCGATCATTCTAAAGTCGCCTAGGACAAATGGCAAAATGGACGTCATGATATTTCATCTAGACATTGTGCAATGGTAAATTATGTAAAATGGATCGGGGTGGAATTTAGTCAAGCACCAACATATGATGGAACCAATCGGCTTGATACATTCTTATAGGAGATGGAAGCCATGGCAGAGGAACAATATTGTATGTATGTATTGGACACAACTCTTAAAGGAAACCCCTTGAGATGGTGGGAAATGCATAGGGGTGATTTTCCTAACTCGGATACCACACAACTTACCATGATGATAAGATTTAATCCATCTCTACATGATAACATCAAGCTTCCCGAGCACCAGTGGGAATAAGAAGGATTACGATAGCAATTTTGGGTCCACCAATTCTTCCATGAGCTTGAACCTATCCCAAAGGCTTGGTATCTACACAAATAGATGAGAAAGCAGATTGATTGTTGGAAGAAGTTGTATGCAAATTTTTGTCAAGACTTTTCCTTCTCTACAACAAGTGACACAGTAGCGGAAGCATTAACTGCTATTATGGGAACATTGTTTAGTCTCCAGTTGTGGAAGCTCAACCATCCTTATCTTTTCCTGGTACATCAAGAATTGGCAGATTTCTATGTAGAGATGTGATACCCTATATGTTGCACTACGGTAGAGCAAGAGGAACCAGAACTAGACGAAGTCGAATAGTTGTGACACCTTCAATTCAAGGAATCATAAGGCTCCCAATAAATATAGCACACCAAGCCAAAAGATATCAGAGCAATTTATACACAACCCCTGCAATTGAATAAGATCAATATTGGCATTGAAGATAAACCAAAGATGGAAACAATCAAGTATTACTGGAATGATCAGGAAGTCTCAGAAATTGCCTCTCTTCTGAAAGAGTATGACTTATTTCCGCAAAGTTTCGTGGAACTTAAGGGAATTTAGAGTGACCTAGGAGAAATGAAGATTGTATTAAAGTTGGATTTAATCCATATCGAATAAACCCTCGGGTCAAACAAAAGTTTAAAAAGGAGATTGATCGTATGTTCAATGTTGGATTAATTTTCCTAGTTGATGAATCTAATTGGATCAGGCCTCTATTGTGATCTAGATTAAGAAGGATACCAAGGATATTCAGGTCTACGTCAATTACCATATCCTTAATGTTGCTTGCATTCATGATCCTTTCCCAATTCCTTTTCGTTATGAACTACTAGACCAAGTGGAAGGAAACGACACATATTCTTTCACATATGGATTCTAAGGATATCACCTGGTAAGGATCGCAAAAGAAGACAAGCAGAAGACTACATTTACTACTTAATGGGGCTCATTTGCATACAATGTTATTCCATTTGGACTCAAGAGTGCGCCAACATTCTTCTCAAGAGTAGTCATATCTGCTTTCCACGAGTTCCTCCACAAATTTTTAGAAGTTCATTTAGATGATTGAACAGTTTACAATCTTCTCAAAGACCATGTTGTGCTCCTTCAAGTCAAGTTGGATCGATGCAGACAAATGGGCATCTAACTGAACATGTGGAAGTGCATATTTTGAGTACCCTTTGGTAACTTGTTGGGACATATTGTCTATAAGGATGGTGTGTTGGTCAACCCTATGTAAATTGTTGCTATTATAAATATGTAGTTTCCAACGACACTAAAGCAGTTTCAATCCACATTGGGTCATACAGGATATCATCGAAGATTCATCCGCAACTATGTATCTATTACTGCATCTTTGGCAAAATTGTTAAAGAAGACTAAGCTTTTTCAATGGAATGAAGATTGTGAACAAGCACTCAATACCCTGAAAGAGAAAATGGTAAATTCCCCAATCCTTGTTTTTCCTGGTTGGAAGAAGGAATTCCATGTTCATGTAGATGCACAAGGGATCGCTCTGGTTGTTGTATTGGCTCAACCCGACGAAGGAGAGATGGACCATGCTGTGTATTTTTCTAGTAGAAATCTATTGCAAGAATAGTGCAACTACACTACCATAGAATTGGAGGGATTGGATATGATCTATGCATTACCGAAATTCCACCACCATCTTTAGGGAGGGCCTTTAAAGTTCTTCACCAACCATTCTACTCTAAAGTATTTGGTAACCAAACCAATATTAGAGGGTAATATATGTAGATGGTTAATTCTCTTTCTGGAATTCTCATTTGAATTTATTGTGAATCCCAAGAAACACAACCATGGACCAAATCATTTATCTCACATTGACTCTGGTGAAGCTAACGTCATGGTAAATGATCAACTAACAGAGGCTGCATTATTTAGAGTTGATTCTATTCTAGATCATCTAGAATACATTGCACTATTCCTCACTACAGGGAAATCCCCAAAAGACGTTTTCCTGACACAAAAGATACACTTAGTGGTGCGAGCGGCGGAATACAATTGATTGCAAGATAGGTGTATAAATTGGGAATTGATGGAATCTTGCACATTGGATCAAGAGCATGAAATCATTTTATGGGAATTCCATGCAGGAGTTATGGGAGGACATGTTGGTGGAAAAGAGACAAGACGAAAGGTGTTACAAGTTGGGTTGTGGTGGCCTACATTATTCAAAGATGCTAAGGAGTATGCAAGGAAATGTGGCGTATGTCAGTGTGTTTTTCAACCATCCCACATAGATGAACAACTTCCACTGAATCTAGTCTGACTTCTACAACCTTTTGAGAAGTGGGAAATTGACTTTATGGGACTGATTCACCCACCAATAAAGCACTCAAAATATTGGTACATTATTATCACGACGGATTATCTAACCAAATGGGTCGAAGTTGTAGTCGTCAGAGACTATTCTATAGAAAAAACTACACATCTTATTTTTGAAAATATTATAACTTGCTTTGGGTGCTCAAGGAGTCTCACGAGTGATCAAGGAAATCATTTTATGAACAACACCATTGAACAATTGACAACTGACTTTCTAATTCTGGATCATAAGAGTATTCAGTATCATCCCTAGGTGAATGGTATGGTCGAAGAATTCAACGAGATTTTGGAAATGGGATTGACCAAAGTCTATTGCATAAACATAGAATATTGGGACAGATGAATTCTAGCTGTGCTATGGGAATACATAACTGATCCAGGAGGATCTTAGAGTTCGATAAAAAAATTAAAGTCTTCAAAAGATGTAAATAAGATTACAGACGCATGGATCTCGTCAGCATCTTTCCTGCAACGCTCATTTCGCGTGCAACAGCCTCCGGACGCAAACGTTATTGAGTTTCAAAGTTTTGGCAAAAAAGTAAATTTTGATGTAAAAAAATGGCCACGTGGCATGAACAAGTCAGCGTTATAGACACGCGGCATCCCCACAGGGTGCCACATGGACAGGTTTTGGATGACATGGAAAGAATGTGGACCAATCAGGGTATATCATGTGGCAGCCCTGTTGGCCAATGGATTGTACGTTTTACCAAAATTATGGGAGACCATGGGAATCTAACCCATGACCTCCAAGGCCACCAGAGTCTCCATCGATCCCACCTATCCAAAGCTCCAAGCATTAGTTCTTAACATTATAGAGAGCCCATTTGTATATAAAGTTAAAAGGGATTGCGTTTGAAAAAAGCGCGATATCAAGGGCTAGGCCTTCGATCCCTTAACCAACACCGAGGCCGTAGAGATTGGACCCAAGTGACAAGCCAACGCAGAGTCCAGTCACATTGCCAAGTCACGGTCCAACCAAAATATGCCACCGCCATAACACAATACAACTGAGTTGCGTTGAGTGGGGAGAGGCACGCGGGTTTGACCCCGGGACCTCTGCCCCCAAAACGCAACAGTTTACCACTGAGCCAACGCCCATATGTTGGGTGGTAAATGGCGCTTTTTGGTTATGAATTGAAGGAGAAAATAGGGGCCAAAATGGGCACGTGGCCCTCCAAACCGCGCACCCAAAAACACTATAAAACCACAGTTTGTGCATGGATTCTAAGACGGAGGACAATCGCATTTGCCATAGATCCCAATGCACAATATGGGCACAGATCCCAAGACGTTTATGCACAAATCCTGAGGCATGTTTGACACAGATCCCGAGGCATTTTGGCACAGTCATTAATGGGAACACTTCTCGAGGTGGGAATCCGTATAGTCTTTTTAATTGTAGGGCAGAGTTTTCTCGATTTGCGTGCCAGAGGAGGACTCAGTAAAACATAGTTGAATTTATGCTCATTTTTCTCATAATTTCGAGAGGAACACAATGGTGCAGTTTTTTTTCTGAGTTTGACTAACTGAACTCAGAAGTGTTTCCAGAAACTCATATTAGTGAGTTTTGAAGACTTAATAAGATTAGTCTTCTCATTGGAAGTGGCTCGGAGACATAGCCCAAGAAGGGTGAACTCTGTTTTCAGTTCTTGTCTACAATTATGTGGTTTGCATATCTTTTTTATGTATTTATGTGCTTCAATTATGCTCTCTAATTTTTTCATTTAAAGCCTTTTTAATGAATTTAAGCATTCAAACTTTCACATGCAAATAATGCTTATAAATATCCTGTCATTTTTGGATCAATAACTACTTATAAGAAATTTCACAAGTAGACTCATTTTCAGTTGGTATATGTAGAGAAGACGTGGTTCCAACCGAATTCATTGTTTCAAGTCTATACATTGCAAATGAAACCCACATGAAATATGATGAATCAGTTGCGGAACGTCTAGCAGAACTCATGGAGCTTGAAGAAACATGGTTTCTCATAGAATATCACACAATAGTTTAAAAAGGGAAACAAAATCTTTGCACAATCACCACATCAAGCAGAAACTATTTGCTATAGGTGACAACGTGCTCTTATATAACAATAAGTTCATGAAGCACCCAGGGAAGCTACAAATGCATTGGTTAGGACCATTATTTGTTGCGGAAATCAAATATTTAGGCAGGGTGAAGCTTGCGTATATTGATGGTATTTTGCATCCTGGATGGGTGAAAGGCACATGCCTGAAGCCCTATGTTTCTGATCAGTGATTCCATAAAGAGGGCACTCCAACTTGTGGGGGTGCATTACTTAGGAGTTAGATATTTTTTCCTTTCTTGTCTTCAGTTCAATGATGTTTCTTTTCAACTCTTTAGTTTGTTCCACAGTTTATTTTAGTCGCAAGTTAGTCAACACCATTGTGGTCGGGGAGGGCCCCACCTTCTACTCTATGACCGCAAATAATGTATAGATTTGTACAATTGTCTCAATATCATTTATGGGTCAAAGTGACTGAGTCTTTTAAAAAAAAATATTGCCCATGTGAGTACAACAGTGACCCATACATCACATTTATTTCACCAAATCACTCTGCCTCTCCAGTAATGTTATAACTTGGCAAGAAATTGCTACTTAATGATGGATATTTCCAGTCGGTTGCACATTATGATCATTTGTCAAATTGGTGCTCTCATAAAGTAATAAACCCATAATTAAGTTTATTTATTAGCGTCGAGCATTTGCAATGGGTAAGGTGGCCACCACGAGAGATGCATCTAGTAGGTCCCAAGCTAAGAAAAAAGAGGTTGCAAAACCAGACCCCATAGACCTAAGGATCCATGTCGAGGGTGATTTGAATGGGAAATTAGAGCAAACCTGGACTGTGGATATTGATTTTACAGAAGGGAACCTATATCCTAACATGCAACCTACAAAGTACATGAATTTCTTCTCGCTCGACAATGGGAAAGTTCATCAAGAATGGAAGTTCGATTTTGTGTCTCTCCAAGATTCAACCCTCCTCCGTCTAAAAGAACTCCCAGTCTTCGGCACCATGCCAGAAGTTCGGAAATGCACAAAGTTCATAATAAGTCGAATACATGGTCATTCTCTGTGGTTACATAATCAATCTCTATCCATATCGACGACATCTACAATATTATAGGACTTTCCATGGAAGGAGAAGATGTGGCAACAAGATTCCAAGGCACCCATAAGAGATCAAAACCTTGCACTAAGCCCAACATGTATGAGAAATATGGTACCAAAAGAGGTGGGAAAGGTGCCATCATCGATGATGTCAAAATCCATCCAATCAAGATGGTGTGCCATATCATTGTGGGAAAATTCATGTGGAAGTACACGAAGGGGGAGTGCATGCTAGATACACTGTCAGTTGCAGAGTTCTATGCTAATGGCATAAAACTCAACTGGTGTAAGTTCCCGATAGATGAACTCTTCCAAGCATTCACAGATGCATAGAATTCAAGAGGTTATTTTATTTTTGATTATTTGTTGGATTTCCTAGCAATATGGAAATGGAAGCCACCCTGCGGTCGAACCTTACCCAAACTCAAGAAACACCAATTGATTTCCCTACATTATGTTGCATGGAAAGCTACGAAGGATAATCCCAACACTTCCTTTTACAAACATAAGTCTAAAGAATGGTACCAAGAAATGAAGAAAGTTTCCATGTTAATAGTTGTTGAGACTTTACTCAGGCACTACATTTCTAAGGCCTGGTTTGGTATCAATCGGGACCACACATTGATTCTACCACTCAAGGCATATCGAAAAATATTCCCCCCTTGTACCTTGCAAATGGCCTAGTGTCCAAGTCGTGAGCATTGCCAAAGGTACATCTTACATCTTTCCCCAATTTTACTCCTTACAGAAGAGAAAGATTGAAGAGACCAAAGATACTTCTTAGAAAGGAACCCCAATCCCCAAAACTCAAATCACAACCCCACCCCAATCGATTGAATCCCTCCCAAATGATGTTATGGTTTCTTCCAAACTATTCAAGGAATTCGTACGGGTTATCTCCCCATCCAAACATCCTCTCACCGATAAACCCTCAACAACCATGATCCCCACTCATGCCTACACCTCCATCACAATGGAACCACTAATTATGGCCCCTTTGTTATTCGTCCCCACATCCACCCTCCTCCCAAACCCCAATTCATCCATAGTCATTGACCTTGACGACCCCAAGAACCATATTAGCCAAGTATCTCGATTCCCAGTCCATGAAGAACATCCAACACTTCAACCACCAGAACAACAATATTTGGATAGCCGAGAATTTTCAAACTTAGAGGTTACCAAAGACTATACTCTAAGACAATAGGCCACCCATCCGATAGACATCCCCATTGATTTAGGATCAAAACAATATATTCAGTCACAATAACATCATATCACTAAAGGTGGATCATAGCAGGATCATCTTATGGAAGAAGCTCCAAACAAGGACCAAATAGAATCACCATCCAAGGAGTAGAATTTTTTTTCACTAAGAGACTAATTGGAGCAGTGGGTACAAGATCAAGGAAATTGTCAGGTTATGCTCCAAGTATGCCAAGCACACCATGACATCACCCCCTTTATTTTTGATGAGTACAGTAGTGGATTCTCATCATCTGAGTAATTCAAAAGGAAGCATATACAACATTCCAATATTAGTCATCCCAATCAATTTCTAGTGGACTACCCCTTCAATCCTAACCACCAGGATCCTCCATTCCATAGGGTACTACTTTGACTACACAACAATAATTCAAGTAGATCTTCACTACCACTGTAGAGGAAAAACAAAAGTTAGATTTTGCAAAAATCAAGCATAATAATGTCAAGCAAATTTATGATGAAGCATAGGTTCAGTTAGCGGAAGCAAGAGCTGCTAAGGAAGCCACAAAGAAGGGAAAAGGAATTGCGGAATACACTGTCTCTACACTATGCGATCAACTATGTAATATATGACCACAAGTCAGGGAATATGTACCTACAACACTAGAGGATATCGTCCTCAATTTGCTCCCAGAAAATTTTCAGCACCTTTGTGTTTCTTGGAAGCAACTCCATGAGGAACCTGACAATTTCCAATAGCGTCTTATTAAGTTCCAGCACCAAGATGATGCACCGCAAACACAGCTCGTGAGCCACGTTTCCCAATTCAATAGTGTTGCAACGGTCATTCGAACATAGCTTTAGACAACCAAGCAGATTCAAGAACTTTTTGTAGCTCTAAATGATTGGGTAGGCATCCTCGAGAAGAACAAAGTATTTTGGCATACTTAAGGGAGAAGGTTAGACAATTACATCAGGAAATTAGACTCGCTAACTGATCCATAAGAAAACACACAAAAATATCAAGAAGTACAAGCACTTGACAATGATATGGATAGTATACATGAGACATCATGTGCCTCCAAGTGAACTGTGTGTGAATTGAACATTACATCCCAAGACATATATTTTGAGTTACACCAGTGAGATCACCTTTCTGATGTAGAAGTTCGGCAATGAGAACAACAGAAACCCACTAGTCCTAATAAGGAAAAAGTTTAGGAATTCATATATCACACTACTGAATTGATTATCAGACGGTAGACCAAGTTGGATGAGTTCATAGAACTTCAAAATAAATCTTTTCTATAAGTACCAAATTTGGCTCATTCGTTTGAAGGACCAATAGTTGAGAAAGTCTAGGAATTAGTCATGAAGCAGAGTTGACTTGGCTCCTTTTTTTTGAAGTGGACCAAGGAACTAGTATAAGTAGAGGAAGTAGCAGAAGAAGCAGAAGTAGTAGAAGTAGCAAAAGTAGTGAAAGAGTAGTGGAAGTAGCGGAAAGAACCAGAAGTTGTGGAAGAAAGATAATCACCGGAACCGTTCTTTGACCTGTTTAGGACTCGATGTGCAACTATAAAAGGAAGTATACGATGAAGATTAAGAGAGATAAAACGAGATCCCGGAAAAGAGATTGAAGAGTAAGAAAATATGAGAATTAGAACCGGCTATGGAAGGTATATCCAAATCTATGGGTTTTGTAATGGATTTTGTAACAAGTTTTTAGGGTTCTATTGTATCTCGCAATGGATAATTCCACAGTCACAATGTAATGATTGTGGCCATGATGTTGTCACTGGAATATGAATTTAATGATGTAATATGATTCCTCATTCACCTTTGTAATGTTTTCTTTCGGTTTAGTAGTATTTATTCCAATAGATGAATGATGTATTTGCTTAGTTGTTGTTGCGATGGTTCAATGGATGGACGACGAATCTGTATAAGTTTTATTCCAATATGATGAATGTTTTTGTTACATTCATTGTTGTTAATCCTATAGCAACCATACAGTTAACTAACCTTGACTCTACACTGTTCTTGCATGTGCTTTGGGTGACACCTTCCCCCTTAAGGGGATTGAAAATGCTAGCACACTAGACTATAGAGGATCCCTTTTTTTGTCCCATGTGCAAGAACCCTGGTCTCCATTTTTTTCCAACATGGGATACAATCATAATTTCATTATGTTTAACAATTTTAGGTCATTCAACGGACTTGAGGCTCAACATGCTAGAAGCAGTCAAGCAATTCATGTACAAGGCCAAAATATTCAATTGGGATGACCATTTGGCACAATCGATCAAGACCAACTATGAAAAGTGCTAGCAGTCTTGACAAGAAATCAAATTCTCATCATTACTTATCTGGATAGTAATTGTGAAGATTAACCCAATTGGTTAAATAGATTTCATTGGCACCCAACCCCCACTAACGAAAAACTTCCAAATATTTTTAGGTAAAGGACCAGCTTTTAAGGTAGCAAAAGAAAGAGGACCTACTTGGAAAACTGGTTCCAATTAGTAATGACTAAGTGCAACCATTGGAGAGTACCCCAACACATTCGTCGTTTCTTACCCCAGGTAGCACACATTGAACTTTGCCTCGATCATACAAAGGTATGGTACATGCAGGATGCAATAGGATATGCACAATATCTTGACTGTTATCCCAATATCCCTGAGTTATTTACCGATTTGTCAAGGCAGACAAATACAAAGATACCAATACCGGCCATAACCAGAGCTCAATATTTGGAGATCATTGATCCTCTAACACATTGAGAACTAGAAGACCAGAGCGAAACAATATTATACATCATTGCATTTGGCCTAGATGATGAGCCAGAAAATCCATTAGCAATTGCACCTTCTGCTAGTAAAAGCAAAGCACTGGTCAACAAGCCTTCAGGAAATATGACTAAGGATGACGAAGAATAACTGCTTAGCAAAGGCGGAGTCGAGCCTCACTTTAATGAGCCTAAAAAAAAAGCAAAATTCAACCAAGTTGTTGAACATATACTTATCTTTCAGCGTAAACTCAAAGGCAAAGAAACCAGGAAAAATTTAAAGAAATGAAAATAGTTAATATTGGATACCACATAATATGACCTTGAAGAATTGAGGGAGCATGCCATACAACTTTCAAATATGCAAGTAACAAAGTGACCATAGAATTTCAAATCCAAAAGGATTATGAATAGAAGAAACCATCATAACAGTCGTCTCAAAGACTTCCTCTGTAATGCTCCAGCCACCACAGAATAAAGTGAAGATAAATCAAACTTTGCATGAAGAAAATCTGGTCGATCTGTCAAATGAATCTCCACCACCATCTCTAGACCAACTTGAAGATGAAAAACAACTGGTACATGTACCAAATCCCGACCCCTTTGTAATGACTCATGATTTCAATCAATTCCTTAATACCTTTTCACAATATATACCACATTTATACAAGCTTTCTGCAGCATCCCTTGACTAGTTATTTACCCAAATGACACCTACACCGACCAGTTATCAAAAGAAGACATCACTCCCTTCCATCAATCCTTTCATCAATATCCCCATTACCTTTTTGACTCATGTCGAAGACCCATCTCAAATATTTCCACAAGTAACCTTGACAAAAACCCACATTATAGATGAAATAGTCACAATCCAAGTGACTCAGCCATAAATCACAATTTTCCCTTCTAAACTGCTAACTGCAACCTTAACAATATCATTACCACTGCCTCCATCGAGCATAGCTTCACTTACTGTATCGATACCCCTCTTGAATGCAATAGACTTGAATGTTATCACAACTTCTCCATCAACCCCACCGACTTCAACATTACCTATGTCGACCCCACCCACATTGTCTACACCTCCATTGACCCTACCTCAACCAACCTACCCACAGACAACCAGAACCTTTGGAAAAAATAAAAAGAAATCATTAAAGAAAATAAATAAAAGCAAGAAATCTAAAAGGTACACTGGCATAACATTAAGAGTCCGTCTAGCAGTTGGATCAACAATAGATAATCCATCTTTATCCTTTCTAAAGAATCAGAGCAGGAACTTGACAACTTCATCAAAGTGGCTACCAAAGAGCACGCAAAAAGATGGTCAAAAGACTCTAAGAGACTCAAAACATTGAAGGAGGAAAAGGAAAATGTATGGACAATTTGTTTCACTAGGGCGGAACAAATTATTGGACCATTACCAGGGCCTCAATTAGAGAAGACAATTGATAAGTTACAAAGTCTAGTTGAATTTTTCCTTGACAATTATGGAAAAGTATGGGCTCAACTTGCACAAAAATAGCATGATGAAACAGGTCTACTCATTGTTGATTAGTTAAGAGCATTTGAAGAATGTGATAAGAAACTAAAAAAATATGAAGTATAGGCCAACAGTGCCACAATCGTTCTCAATAACTCATACTCATATTATGGAAAAAATTGTGTTGAAATTCATAATATGCATTGTATTCTTTTAGATTTGTATAAACAGGAACAATCCGTCGACCCTATCACAAAGCAGATTTTGGCCAACCAGATTAGCATGGAGAAACAACGTTAGGATCAGTTAAGAAGAAAATAATACCAATGGTTACATGATGTAAATCAAGCACAATAATAAATCTGTTGGATGACTAATCGCATCTATAAATTGATGATATCGACAAAGATCCATATGCATAGTTTTGGCCCAAACATGAAGAACAATGTAGATCAACCTATGCAAGTAAAATTGATACACCTTTTTGAGCTCACTAATATGGCTACCAACATCAAGATTATTCTATATGATTGCGATCAATTTCAGGAATGCATCGCTTTCTCGTCCCCGGGCATAATGGAATCATGTCTTGATTTCACTCCGCCAGGTGAAGCATCAAGATCTTAGCAGCCTTGAAGAATTTTTCTCACTTTCTGTAATTTTTCCAAAATTGCATAAAAATTCACATCCCCTTGTTCTCTTTGGGGCGAAGAATTGTTTTTGGGCGGGGAGATGTTGGAGGATCCTATTTGTCCAGCCGACTACATCCTCCCAACCGACTAGAGTTTAGTTGGCTCAATCGATCAAGTAAGTTAGGCCGACCGACCTAACAGTTAAGAAGCTAAAACTGTATAATTGTTTATATGCACTGTATAATAGGTTGGTGAACTAGAATATGTAATGTTTATTTTTGTACATGATGGCCTCATAATATAATACAACATGTTTCTCCTACCACCACTACTTGTTTTATTTCTCGTAACTTTATGTATGTATGTATGTATGTATGTATGTATGATCGTGTATCTTGTTATGTATTGTTGTGCTACTGGTAACTATATGTAATCCCTTAGATTACAAAAGGCATAAAAAACAAACAAAGCAACAAAATAGAGTCTTGTAACCTCATGTAAGCATGTTTGGGAATGTCTGAGATGACCATGATGCCCACATCATCAGTTGGTACAGTTTTAAAAAATTTACACTCTAATGTAGAAATTGCATTGCATGTTACAATGAAAACCCTATTTACAAAAATTTTGAAAATAGACAATGGTCAGTGCATGGTCTCATGATAGATTGGTGTACCTAGTGGTACTCTAATGTCACGATTCCAACAGAATTGATAGTTTCTCCATACAATCCTCGGTCATCGACTTATGACAACTTTCAACTCACTTCCGAAGGCCATTCAAGGACACTTAGCGAATTTAAATTGAGGGCATAAATACCGAATCAAGAAATGGAATTGAGTGTCATAAGCTCCTACAAGTGTGTTTGGGAAAGGTCAATGTGACCATGATTCCCATACCCTCTATTGGCACAATTTTCAAAAATTTACCCTCTAATGCAAAAATTGCATTGAATGTTACTAAGCAAACCTTAGTTGTGAAAATTGTCAAAATAGACAATGGTCAGTCCATGGTCTCATGATATAATGATGTCACTAGTGATACTTTTATGTCACAATCTAATGGAACTGGCAGTTTGTCCATCTGGTCCTCGATTATCGAGTTATGGAAAGTTTCAAATCACTTCCCAAATTCATTCATGAACATGGTGAATTTCAACCAAGAGCATAAAAACCAAACCAAGCAATGGAATTGAGTTTTGTAACCACCTGTGAGTGTGTTTGGGAAAGGACAATATTACCACAATGTGCAAACCTTGGTTGGCATAGTTTTCAAAAATTTACCCTCTAATGCAAAAATTACATTACATGTCACTTAGCAAACCCTATTTATGAAAATTATCAAAATAGACAATAGTCATTCCATGCTATCATGATAGAGTGGTGTCCCTAGCACTACTTTGATGTCATGATTCCGATGGAATTTATATTTTTTCCATCTGATCCTCTGTTATCGATTTATGGTAGTTTCAACTTGCTTCCCAAAGCCATTCAAGGACACTTTGTGAAATTCAACTAGGGGAATAAAAATCAACACAGCAACAAAATTGAGTTATGTAACCTATTGCAAGTGTTTTTAGACAAGACTGATATTACCATGATTCCCACATCCTTGATTGGCATAGTTTTCAAAAAATTACCCTCTAATGCAGAAATTACATTGCATGTTGCTAAAATAAACCCTAGCGGGGAAGTGAAAGGGAGCTAAGGGGAAATAACCTTAGTGAGTTATATTGTTACATGGAATTTTTGTACTCTTCGTGATTACGAACCATGTATACTTTCTCCTTTTCTAAATCCCTGAGGTACTTGTCCAAAACTCCTTGGAAGATGAGTTATGAGGTTTTTTCACTGCAAAAACCCTGTTTAGAGAAGCTGATGCACCTTTCCTTTGAATAGAGCATGTATTTCCTTGTTAGTGCACCTTTCTCCATTGCAGACCGCGTCGCTGGCGCATGTTGCTAGTGTCTAGGGTGTTTGAATGTTTGTATGGAGGGAAAAAAGAGAATTTTCGAGAAGTCTCTCGAAGGAGACCCTCATGGAGGCCTATCGCTTCCATATAGGGTGGATCTTACTCACCTCCCAGCTTAGTAGGGCCCCACCTCATCCTTATCCCTTAATCCTCTCCTCTCCTCCTGTTACACCTAAAATCCTACCATCATGAGATTCAATGTATACATCCCTGAAGTTTCATTGGCTAAGTCATTAACCTGGAAGGGATACCATTGCATTTATGCTAGGTTTTGAGAGGTTGTCGCAGGCTGTACTCATGCAACCTGCGACGTCGCACCTTGCTCTCTTGTAGGGTGCGACGATGTCAGTTAATGGGCAAAAATAGCTTCTTCGAGCTCATTCTTGAAGCTTGTTGAGTTGGATCCTTATCCCTAACCTCTTGGGAGAGCTAGCACTCGGTTCCTAACCTCTTGGGGGGATCCCCTATCTCTCTCCTACCATATCTCAACCTACCCTATCCATACCTTACCCACTTAGTCCTATATAAGTGAAGCTCTACCTCTCTCCAAAGGGAGGAAGTCTATAGTGTCTACATGTTGGTGAAATCATCTTGGAGAGATCTCTACTCATCATTGAGAGACTCACACTTCCTTGGGAGGATATGGCAATTGGCTTGGATGGAGAAGGATTGCTACGTTAAGCCTCGGTTGTGATCATTCTCTTCTATGTACTTTCCCTATTTACAGTAATATAAATGCTTTCCACCAATATTGTTGTGATTTGATGATATTGCGTAGTTTACCTACTTAATTGTTTACTTAGGTCTATTATTGTATAGATGCTCTTTACTTGTTTGTCTTGTTCTATGTGTCTTGACAGGTCTTGCAGCTGAGATATGACGACCGTGAGACGTGGAGCAACATCCAGGAGAAAGGACTATGAAATTCAGGTAAGACATCTAGTGACTTGATCCTTAACTAGATCTAGGAAAGTGGTTTATAGTCTGTATTATTTGTTCTAGACTAACATTGAACTAGGGAGATCTGACTCGCGTCCGCTCGAGTGGATTGTCCGTCAAACACCTCCTCATCTCTTTTGGCCTATAAATGAAGCTCCTCTTCATGGGATAGGGGGGTTCAAGTGAGGGCAGCCAAATGTTGGAAAAATTGAGCCAGGAATCCATTCTTCCATGATTGGTAAATTGAGTCAAGGTTCCATTGGAAAGGATCTTCAACACCAAGGCTTCATTGGTTGTAATTCTTTCCTCTATTTTAGTTAATACATCAATGTCTTCCTTTCCCATAAATGATGTGTAATTTCATTTATAGTAGTTCTCCTTGGTCAATTGCTTAGATGTATCATGTTATCTTATAGTATCTTGTATTTTTCCTTTTGAATCTTTTGCAGGTAATCTCTTCACCAACAAGTAGGATTGCGAAAGCTTCAAGCCACGAGGACAACCTTCGTAAATAATGTATGGATTGGAGTCTTTGTATTCAAGTAATTTGATAGATCTAGGGAAAGGTTTTCATTCTTGGTTTCCTTTGTTCTAGATCCGAACCATTTGGACTAGGGAGATCGGTTGGTGTTTGCACCAACGGATTTATCCGTTAACATATATAACCTAAGTCCCTTGCCTTCCAAGCAAACCATAGTTAGAAATACACCTTAAAGACCCTAATCCATGTTTATTGTATTCATTTTTACCAATTTCCTCACCTTAAATCCAAACTCTATAACTTATTATTGTGCTAAGAAAATATCCCTACGGATAGGTAGATATCCCCTTAGGATTAGAAGAGGCCCCTAATTGCCTACCCAAGACAGTAAGTAAACAAATATAAATTAAAATACTCCTAGATCTAGCTCATACAACAATTTGCAAGCTATGGAAAAACGAAGCAGGTAGATGACGTACCTTGATTTGCTGGTTTCCCTTGATATATTTCTATTACTCCAGCTCCAACCTTTGATCACAAGCTCGTGGACTTGTTTGCAAAAGGAAGACAACGCCTTCTCCAAAGCAATATGCATATAAACAGAGATCTAACTATGGAATTAGAGACAATTTCATGCATTCATCATAAAAACATGAGAGTGAGAGGAATAGGCTAATTTATATTAATGGAAAGCCATGAAGACACGTACATCAAAGTGGATTATACCTGATATTGTTGCAGCATGATCATCCTCCAAGATCTCCTTTTCTACCTCTGCAAGACTCTTAAGATCATAGGTTTGATGCCTCCAAAGTTCTCCCCCTAGCTCATGGATGGCCTTCTTCTTATAGGATTTGGGAGGCCAACAACTTAAGAGGATATTATGGATCTAAGTGAGGGAGATGTGGATCAAGGAACTGAATCATACCAAGGAGGGAATGTGAGATGGGATTCGAAAGGAGACCTCATCCCATGAAAATTTCCTTGGGATCCAAGATCCAAAATCTAAGGATCAGAATGGTTATTCAAGGATTTTCGCGCCCCCGTGACTAATCAAAGCGTGAAAATGTTGTGATTCCCACGCCCCCATAGGTATGCAGAGCGCGAAATTTTTTTATTTTAGTGTCTTGCACCACTATCGGGGTGCGAAAATATCTCTAGGAGGTGGAGAAATGAGTTTGGTTAAGTGGCATTCGACCCCTAAGTTGTTGGATTTGCTTCCAAGTATGACTAGGGAGGGGACCAACATGATGAGAAAGGGTCCTATCACCCCCTAGGAGGTATAAACATCATGTTCCTCATGGTGATATGACATGAAGACTCTCAATGGTACACAGAGTAACAATTTGAGGTGTAACAATTATTGTGAAAAAAGTTATTCACAAAATCCACATATTGAGCTAAGAGAGAATAGAAGTTGCAAAATTCGTCGAAATAGACAATGGTTAGTTCATGGAATCATGATATAATGGTGTCTGTAGATGTACTATGATGTCACAATTCCAATGGAATTGCTCATTTCTTCATCTGAGCCTCGATTATCGAGTTATGGAGAATTTCAACTCGCTTCCCAAATGCATTCAACGACACTTAGCAAATTTCAATCAGGGGCATACAAACCAAACCAAGCAATGAAATTGTGTTTCATAACCTCCTACAAGTGTGTTTGAGCAATTTTAAGATGACCATGATTCACACACCCTTGATTGGCATAGTTTTCAAAATATTACCCTATAATTCAAAATTGCATTGCATGTTACTGAGCAAACCCTGCTTGCAAAAATTATCAAAATAAACAGTGCTTGGTCCATGGTCTCATGAAAAAGTGGTGTCCCTAATGGTAATCCAATGTCATGATTCCAAAGAATCTGATGGTTTGTCCATCTGAGCTTGTTATCGAGTTATGGTGAGTTCCAACTTGCTTCCAAAAGCCATTCCAAGGCACTTGGTGAATTTCAACCACGGAAATAAAAACAAAACCAAGCAACAAAATTGAGTGTCATAACCACCTACAAGTGTATTTGGGTAAGGAAAAGATGACCATGATTCCCACACTTTTAGTTGGCACAATTTTAAAAAAAATACCATCTAATGACGAAAATTGCATTGCATGTTATTAAACAAATCCTAGTTGTGAAAATTTTCAAAATATGCAATAGTCGGTCAATGATATCATGACAAAGTTGTGTCCCTAGTGGTTCTCATATTTCATAACCAATTTAACTAACTGTTTCTCCATCTGAGCCTTGATTGGTGAGTTGTGGTGAGTTTCAAATTACTTCCCAAATCCATTCGAGCACACTTGGTGAATTTTAACTAGGGGCATAAATACCAAACCAAGCAATGGAATTGAGTGTCGTAACCTGCTGCAAGTGTGTTTGGGCATGTTAGAGATGAATATGATTCCCACACCCTTGACTGGCATAGTTTTCACAACTTTATCCTCTAATGCAAAAATTACATTGCATGTTACTTAACAAACCCTAGTTTAAAAAATTGTCAAAATAGAGAACAGTTGGTCCATGGTGTCACGATAAAGTGGTGTGGCGTCATGATTCCAATGGAAATGATGGTTGATTCATCTTATCCTCTATTATCGAGTTATGGTGAGTTTCAACTCACTTCCCAAATCCATGTAGGGCCACTTAGAGAATTTCAACCAAGGGCATAAAAACCAAACCAAGCAATAAAATCTAGTATCATAACCTCCTACAGGTGTGTTTGGGCAAGGCTAAGATAACCATGATGCCCACATCATCAGTTCACACATTTTTCAAAAATTTACCCTCTAATGCAAAAATTGATTGCATATTACTAATCAAACCCTAGTTTTGAAACTATTATTGTCAAAATAGACAATGGTCGGTCCATGGTCTCACGATAGAGTGGTGTCCCTAGTGGTAATTTGATGTCACGATTCCTATAATTTATGGTTTTTTCACCTGAACCTTAGTTATCAAGTTATGGTGAGTTTCATCTCACTTCTCAAAGACATTTAGGGACACTTGATGAATTTCAATCGAGGGCATGAAAACCAAACGAAGCAACGAAATTGAGTTTTGTAACCTCCTATAAGTGTGTTTGGGAAAGGCCAAGATATCCACTACGTCCACATCTACTATGTAAAATGTGTTGTAGTCATTTTCCAAGAAAGCATCATTATTTGGGCTTAACAGCCTAATTTACCACTTATCCTAAGTATTTTGACTCAATTATGTGCTTACATCATCAACAGATCATCAGTTTAAGTCAACTAGGCCTCCTCCTTCATTCGGGGAGCCAACTACGTCATCAAATTCAGTTAACTGGGCCTCCTCCATCACTCAGGGAACCAACTAGGGTGATTTGCATGATTAATGTGCCCTACTCAGTCCAACTGGGTGTGTTTCACCTAACAATCAGTTAACTGGAGTCAGAAAGGCGCCCTCCTACTCAGTTTGACCTAATTTTGGGTAATTTCACCTAAAAATAAGTTAATTGAAGTAAGAAAGGCACCTCTCCTAATTTTGGGCAATCCGATGAGTTCTAGACTCAGTTTGACAGTTTGAGAGTCTTTTATAGTCAATTACTTGGAAGTTAAGTGGTTAACTGATGTGCCAAGTGGTGTTAACTAACCAGTAAGCCACTCTCATGCATTCAATTCGAATGACCTCTCTAGGATTTGAATTGCCTGGCTATTATTGCCATTGTTACACATTGTAATCATCTTATGAGTTAATGATAATGCATGAACTGTTGCAAACCTTTTGCACCAGTGTTTTGACACACAATTTGCCACATGCATCTCTAGTAACTGTTGTTCTTGTTTCCTAGATCTGTTGTGCTTGAATTTTACATGGTATTAGAGCCATGTCAGGACAAGGAGACTCTTCTACAGAGTTTAACTAATGACAATGCTTTCTACACCAGTGCTTTCTGCACCTGTGTTTCTGCACTAGTGCTTTCTGCACCTGGATCACATATGAAGCTTGATCAAGATTGCTCAAAATTATTCCAACACTGCACCAGAAGCTGAAAGTTTTCCACATAAATCCTGGATAATTGTGCATCCAGTTTATCAAGCTTGCTTGATAGGCTATGCCAGGTGTGATGCAACTTGAAAAGTGCAGGTTGTCAACCTAAAGATTGTTTGTTTGTTTTTTACTGCAGGTTTCTCAAAGCCTCCTATTGCATTTGCTATAACTAAGATGGACTCTTCTTTGAACCATCTTCTTACTCCTTTCAACTATCATCAGTGGAAGGACGATATAGAGATAGTATTGTGCTCCAAGGGACTCTACAGAGTTACTATGGGCACAAAACCAGTGCCTAATGCAGCTACAAAGAAGTCCAAGTTCTTCAATAAGCTTGATGAAGCTTATGGTTTCTTATGTCTCAATATTTCGAAAGACCTTCTTTTCAATCTCAGCGGATTGAAGACTCCAAAAGAAGTATGGGAACAACTTGCCACACTCTTTGGCAAGCAGTATGATATGAGGGCTTATCAGTTAGAGAATGAATTGATTTCCCTCAATCCTGGAAATTTCGAGACCATCAATGAGTTTTTCACCAAGTTCAAGCATTTGGTGCTTCAGTTGAAGCAATGTGGTGTCGAGAAGAAGGTTGATCAGTTGATCAGTTGATCCTTTCAATCATTTCAAATCTAGGATCAAATCATTCAGTGTTTGTCTCTACCTTTCATTCGGGAAAACTCACCATTCCAAATTGGAAGATGACATCCTTGAATGCATTCATTGAGTCCTTAAAAAAAAAAGCATGACAAACTTGTTCAGATGGTGTCCATGAGATCCTCCAAATATCAAGCTCTATTTGTTGGAGGACAACAAAAGATGGAGAAGACCAAGTTTGATAATCCTAAGCAAAAGGACAAGACCAAGTAGTCAGATGAGCCCTCGGGCTCAAGAAAAGACAAGCAAAAGGGAAAGGAGAAGACAAAGTGTTCTTACTATGGCAGGGGCTTTCATCTTGAAATCTCATGCATGAAGAAAACTATTGATCAAATGGCCCTTATCTTGGAGAAGAACACTATCACTCTTCCAAATGGCGCAAGGAAGAAGGAAAATGGAGACCGGAATGATCATCAAGAAAGAGGTCATGCACTCATGACAAGTGTTTCGAATTCAAAATCTCTTTTCATAGATTCAGGAGCTTCGAATCACATGGTTGCAAGCAAATACTCTTTCTCATCATTGGACTCCCACAACTGCATCTCCATCCACATGGGAGATGATTCACAAATTTCATCGAAAGGCAAATGTACAATACACTTAGAACATGGCAGTTTTCAAAATGTTCTCTGTGTTCATTCTCTAGCTTCGAACCTGCTTTCTGTGTATGAAATGACACACACTGGTTTTCCCAAGAAGGTTGTATTCATCCCTAATGATGTTGAAATTTCTAAGATTAGCACGGGAAAACTCATTGCAATAGGGAAGGAAAATCATGCTGTAAAAACATATGAGTTTTCCCAATTTCTGCCGTATTCAAAGCCAAGTTCCCTTCTAAATCATGGAAATGAGCTTAGCCGGATATGGCATGAGAGGTTTGGACACCTAAATTATAAATATTTGCAGCTGCTACAAAATAATTCCATGGTTGAAGGCCTTTCGAACATCAAATCCTCAAAAGAGATATGCAAAGGTTGCATTATTAGCAAGCATCCTGAGCACAAGTTCGACCGAGGCAAAGCTATCAGAGCTTCTTGTATTTTGGGGCTGATTCACAGTGATATCAGTGGTCCATTACCAAATCCCTCCATGAATGGATCAAGCTATGTTCCCACATTCATTGATGACTTTTCCATATTTACATGGGTCTACTTTCTCAAAAACAAATCGGAAGTGTTTGAAAAATTCAAGAATTTCAAGGCTTCTGTTGAGATTGCTATTGGGAGCAGGCTAAAAGCTCTTATATCTGATAATGGTGGAGAATATATCAAAACTGAGTTACTGTAACTTTGTGTGGAAAATGGAATCCAAATCTAGCACACAATCCCCTACACACCTCAGCAGAATGGTGTAGCAGAGAGGAAAAATCGAGCATTGAAAGAGATGGCTATTTGTATGCTTGAGTCGAAAGGTTTGGCTTCAAATATTTGGGTTGAGGCCATGAATATCGCTGCATACATTCAAAACAGAGTTCCACACTCAGCCTTCAAAGGTCAAACTTCTTTCGAAGCCTACACTGGTCACAAGTATGATGTGTCACATCTCAGGGTTTTCGGGTCCACTGCATGGGCTAGAATTCCAATTGAGAAGAGAAGATATTTGGAACCACAAAGTACTGAGTGCATCCTCATTGGATATGTTGAAGAATCCAAATGATACAAAATCATGGATATCAGATCCAAAAGAATATTGATTGAGAGAAGTGTCCAATTTGAAGAACCGCTTCATGATCTACAACTAGTGGAGGAAGAAATTGCCAAATTGCTTCCTCTTCCAGAAGAAGACTCAGGAGATGATATTGAAAGTTTATGTTATGATATTTCTAATATTATGTATGATATTAATGAACATGAAATATTAGGTTCAGATTCAAATCCATATGAGTTCCCTCAGTTTCCAAAGTGGGCAGAAAAGACTCTCACATCTGCCGGTTCTAACATTGGAAATCATGTCGATCCATGAAGATCCCGAGCAGTCTTTCAAAGAGCAGTTATGACTCTTTCATATGATGATCCATTGCTGTCCGAAAAGTATTTTTTAATGGTTGGATCAGATCCAAAATCATACTACCATGCCCACCGAGATCTGAGTTGGAAAACTGCCATGGATGAAGAGTACAATTCTCTTCAGAAAATGCAAAATGGGAGCTAGTTTCACTTCCACCTGGGAGGAAATTGGTTCAATGCAAATGGGTCTACTGAACCAAGGTTGTTGCTGATGGTTCAACTTGCAAATACAAATCTAGATTGGTGCAAAAGGTTTCTCACAAGTCCAAGGTGTGGACTATACATAAACTTTTGCATCGATTGCAAAAATGGACTCAATCCGGCTAGTTTTGGAAATTTCCGCATCCAAGCACTGGGAGGTGCACCACATGGATGTGAAGAGTGCATTTCTAAGTGCAGTGGCTAGAATGTTAGTAGTTATCTCCATGAAGATATATAATGTTGGTAGTTATATCTAAGAAGAGATGTTTCTGTGATAATCATTCACAAAAAGCTCGTAACAAGATATTGGAATTACATTTTATAATAATGCCTAAAACCTTAAGATGCAAAAACCCTAACCCTAATATGAAGTTAGCACATAGATAAAATTACATTTAAAAAAAAGAACTTTGTTGAAACAATAATTTCTTTTAAAGTCTTTTTTAACTCATTAAATTTTCTTTTAAAATATTATAAATTTGATAAATTCATAAAATATAAAAAATTACTACAATTCAATTTTTTTTAATTCATTGAATTTTCTTTTTAAATATTAAAATTTTGGTAAATCCATAGACACCCTTAAAAAAATACTAAAAATTCAAACTCTTCAAACTTCAAAACTTTGAAACAATGGTAAACTCCAAACTGGTGGAACATATTCTCAATTTAAAAGTATTAGGGGGTTGAGGGTAGGAGCTAGCTTGAAACAATGGTAAATTCCAAACTGGTGGAACATATTCTCAATTTAAAAGTATTAGGGGTTGAGGATAAGAGCTAGTGGTGGAGACATAAGTCTAGTTTCGAATCTTAGCCAAAGAAAGGTAGGGTTTGATGGTTGTTGTGACAAAAGTCCACGTTTGAATCCCAACCAAAAAAACGTGAGATTTTATGGTTGCTGTGACAAAAGTCTAGATTCGAATCCATGTCAAATTGCCCAAATAAAGAAAGGCCTCGTACAACTAGGCTAGTGACTATACCCCTATATTATATCCTATCCAACATTAAGGTTAACCGAGTTCCTCCAGGTAAAAAAAAATTCAAAAATTAAAGTATTACGTTGTAATCCACGTCACTTATTGCGTACAATAAGGACTAAATGTTTACAATGGAAAAATTTCAAAAAGTTTCGGCCACAAGTGACATATGATCTTAAGTTCCGCTGAAAGTGCAAGAGGAGGGAACTGATACACGTGTACTAGATACTAGTAATTGAAACCAAATGCTTTTGTCCTTCGACCCAAATTTGATCTGATGACAATTTCTGTGCCTTTTGCCTGTGTCAGTGTAACGCCAATGGCAGCTGCAACTGCACCTCGTCTTCTTGCTGAACTTCACTCTCATTTCCTTCAGACCTCCCATGCGGTCCTACGCGCTCCACTAATTCCTTCACTGGTTAAGAATAAGAAGTTCAATATAAACACTCAGGTGACGGCTCGGAAAGTGAATGCAGGCACAGTTGCAGTCAACAACAACAGTAGAAGTCAATTGCGGGGCAGGTTCTACTTCAATATCACCGGCTTCCCATTTCCTCTGGGTCCATTTCTTAGTCGCCCCACTCTAAGGAAAGAGGTAACCCATTTCTTCATTCTCCCTTGGAACCTTAATTTCATTACATTAACCTTTTTTGTTTTTTTGGGGGGGGGGGCTTTTTTGTTTTGGGGGGTGGGGCGGGCGAATGATTGATTATGCCACAATTTCGGATTAGTCACTATAACAAGTTCTGACACTTTCTTAAGGAGTGATGTGTCTGTGCCTCTCTTGAACTTGATAGATATACAAATTATTGTACAATTGTCCATATTCTTTCATACCCACAGTTGCAGGTACTTAAATTTTGCAGGGAAAATTGAACTTGGCACTCATTGAGTATGTTGCTATCTGGTGAATTACCTGGAATGTTTAATTAGTTTATATTTGAAAGAAAATAAAGCCAAAAATACCATTGTGTTCTATAGTTGGGTTCAGAGAAGTGAGGTGCTCTGTGCCTGAGTGGGGAAGATCTATGTTGCTTTGTGTACTTTGTATGTCTAGTGTAATGCTCCTACCCACATCAAAACTTCATTTTTTTTTTATCTCTTGGTGTTTAATAACTCCATGGTAAAGATGAATTTTGTATGGAACTAAATTAAAGATTTTTAGAGAAAAAATGCATCAACTTGAATTACTTATAAAAAAAAACTAATGTCATACAAAATGAACATTGATACATTATTGAGATTGACCCTGTAGTAAACTGTCCACTAGGTTTCCATTCTTACTGTCGTCTGCCTGCCAGAACGATATAACTTTCAAAGGAATTGTCGGGTGCAAGTTACAGAGGAGATGGTAATAAGTATGATGGTTGAGCATGAACTTGTGGGAGAGGCATCCTTGAATTATTTGATGGATTCAATCTTCTGTTTTAACTCTATTCGAATTATGTCTGACTTGAAGAGAGCCAAAAACAGATTTGTATGTTACAATGTCAAAGATTGCAAGGTCTTCGATGAACTAAAAAGATAGTTTAACTGCTAATTCTTCATCAATCATGTTAATTCTTCAAATGAACTTAATCCTGCCTCTTTTTATGCCAGGAAATTGCTTTGTAAGCACAACAAGAACCCCATTGTCTTGTCAAATTTGCCTTTGTACGCTTGCTTCTTGACTGTCAAAAAGTTTTTTCAAGATCCTTTCTTGACTTTATTTGTACTTGCTATTTATGAAAATAGTTCTTTCTTGCTTTATATAATTATTTTTTACGAGTGTTGAACTTGAACTTTTCCTCAGCCTATTCCATACTATTTTTGGTTTGATAGACAACCCATTTGAGATATTCCAACTCAAGCACTTTGCCTGCTTTAGGAATTTTTTTATTTGGCCTGTCAGTTGAAGATTTTGTTGGAAACACAATTATATTACATGTGCAAGTGTTACAATGAAGAATCTTATTTGAGTTTCCTGTACTGTCATGTGCCTTATATTTCAGAGTAAAATGATTGCGGTGCGGGTTCATGCATTAGTGATAGATAGGATACCGGAAAAGTCCCTGATATGAGCAGAACAAGATGAGCAGACACAGGTCTTTCAACTGTGACAAGAGAAGCAAGGCTTTGTCAAGAAAATGTCAAACTCTGTGAAACACTAAGAAAGCCAGCTTGTATAATTTCTGAAAGAGGTTTGGCCTTAAATAGGGAGATGTCGACATGTATTTGACATCTAATTACTAACTGATCTATTGAAGAAGAGGAATTTTCGGCAGCTTAAATTTCTGATTAGTTACAGAGGTGGCAGTTAAACATACGCACTAAAATACAAAATTTTCTAAAGTACAATCATTAAGATTACAACAAATGACGAGCATAACTCTAGTTTCCTGGAATGAAGTGGTCACGGGTCCCCTTACCCTTTTGCATTATTGGATTTTGTTTGGCTGTTTTCTATTAATTCAAGCTCACATGTGATCGTGCTTTCAACTTTCTCTAGGTTGTAAAAGGAATGATATGGACATTTGAACAAGAGCAGGCTCTAGGCTTTAGCAGCGTTGCAACCAATATTCGAATGACTGTTATCAAACTCAAGTCTGGAGGCCTCTGGGTTCATGCTCCTATTGCTCCCACAAAGGAATGTATTCAGGTGAGTTTTCTAGCGTGCTTCATATTCCTTAAGCTACGCCTGAGTTATTAAATTGATCCTACGTTTATATTCTTTTCAAAATTCCACTTCATTATTATGTTTGTGCAAGATTAAGGGATTTTTCAACTTCAAGTAAGAGGCCAATCTACAGATTCTAGATTCGTAGAAATTAGGGAAAGTTGTTGGAAAGAGTGATTCTGATGTTTACGTTGTTCTCAATGCATGGTGGCAACTCTTAAATTGTGCAAGAAGTCTCTTGCCCCTCCTTGCCCTCATTACTCGCACCCTTCCCCAACCTTCTTCAGACCAACCTCCCACTTCCTTGCACTTGGACCTTTATTTTACTAGGAGATGATGGTTTTGAGAGTTCCTTGAATTTCAAATTTTGAAGGGAGTTAGAGACATAAATAATGAGATAGGTGCCTTTAGTATCGCCCCCATGATATGAACATATTAACAACAACTTAATATATTCACATACAAGTCAACACACAAGTATGCAAGCATAAGAAGACATTGCCAGAACTGTACACATGCTGTACTCTCTATTGTATTATGTGTATATATATGTGTGGGTGTGTACAGTTTTGTACTCATATATATATACACACACATAAGAAGACATTGCCAGAACTGTACACATGCTGTATTCTCTATTGTATTATGTGTATATAATACAATAGAGAATATGAGAGTACTCCCATGTGTGTGTGTACAGTTTTGTACTCTCATATATATATATGAGAGTACAAAACTGTTGGAGAGGGATCATCTTTGACCAAGTTTCTTAAGATGTAAAGATATAAAATACATAAGTAGGTGAGTGATTAATTTAGACGAGGTCACCCATAAAAGACAGAAAGGTAGGTGGAATAAAATACAATAAAGATAAAGTACATAAATAATACATGTGCGAACACATTAACACTAGACTATGTCTTGTCAATTCCTCCATGCTCAGAGGAAATTGTCCTTGATTTTGACTGAAGATTGTGAAACTGCTGCTCCAATGCTGGTTGGGACAACCATTTGGCTTGTGTGGGGAAGTGCCCTTGTGTCCCACTAAGTGGTGTTTTGGTGCTTCCTAGTGTATTTGATGCATACATCAAGAAGTATGTCTTTAGGCAAAGGAGGCTGAAAGTCAGGAATTGTTGTCTCTAGATGTGTATGTTATCAGGATTTTTCATACAGCTGCACTACTTGATTCCCACTAGCTGATTGGGAGGCCGGTGACATACAATAGAAGTCGTAGTTAATCAAAATACAAGGTCTAAGCTAGGGTTTGGAGGAGGAGAAAGTGGAATATCTGTAACTTGCACTTCCATTGAGAAATATTCCAAGCCTTAGTTGACTTGGAGGAGTGGTAGGAGGAGAACAACTAGCTCCAAGCAACCTACACATAAGACAAACACAAACTTTCTCAAGACTATGATACAAACCCAAGATCTATTTCAAGTGAGTTAGATGAAAACCTTCTAATCTACTTGCAAGATTCAATAAGATCCAAGCATAAGCATTCATTCCTCTCCAAGGTTCTCTTGTGAGATCCAATGCCCTTCAATTCTTCAGCAATCCTCCTCTCAATAATCTCCCATAAGCAAAGTGGGTCAATGGAAGTGTTGCCACTTGGAATCACACCTGGGAAAATGCGGCAAAAATCTTCAAGCCGCTCGGTGTGGCCTTGGGGGCAAGCCAGAGTCAAGTGTTGTCACCTGAAACTTGACTCCTTCGTCTAGGCTTACTCCTAGCGAAGCCAAGGGGGGTGGGCCCTAAAAAATGAAAAAATCTAAGGTGTTTAATCTACAAAACTAAAAAATCTAGGAGTTAGAAATTTGATTACAAGGACAATGCAATATAAAACATGATATCATTCATTATCCAACATTATCATCATCACCAACATCATAAAATAATCATTAACAAGACTAGTGCTGATAATGGAGTCAAATAAAGTGCATAGAGATACTCGAAATAAAATGACAATGTTTTGCAATTGTTCTTGGTAAATTTTATTATTTTTGTGGTAGTGAGTTGATTATTAGGGATGGGGATTTCCAATATACCTTGAGGTACTGGAAATATGTCCGGAATTTGACAAAGGTGGCTCCTCACTTGGAAATGTGGGCTGGATCAGAGTCTCTAGGAGGTGTTCAACATTACACCAAACGAGGGTGCAGTCTAACAATATCCCGAGGTCACTACCCAGTGGTTCTTGCTTCCTTTGAGGAATTTTCCCACACAGTATCAATAAGCGTTTACGCCGGATTTTCGTAAATGGGAGGTTAATTAGGAAAAGTTAGACTAATTACTAGTCACTAAGCCCCTTTTTGGTATGATTAGCATGTTCAGTCAAGCTGCAGTGATCTAGAGCATACGGGGACGAAGCCTTGTTAATTTTATGGATTTTTGAACAATGTTTTTCTTTTTTATTGAACCCCCAAGAGTCTCTTTTCTGGCCAATACTTCAGGAAAGCAAGGGGGGTTGATTAAAATTGTAAAAAAAAATGTGAAAAACTAAGTCCTGAGTGAACTTGTGGCCCGCCAATGGAACGGACCAACAAGGTAAATTTTTATCCTAGTTTGATTTCATTAAGTGCCGAAAAAGAAAATCTAAACTAAAAAATGCAAACCACAAAATTTGAGTCGACACAGTTTCCCCCCTGGGGGGATGGGGTGTGGGCGTTGGGTAGCCCACTTGCTCTCATTTAATTTTTTTCCTTTACAATGCCAATAGAAGTGCCCTAGTCATTGAAAACTGACCTGTCAAATACTGAAATAACCTTTAAGCAGATGGACACAATAATTTTGTTCTAATGACCGAGCAAAACCCCACTGCTTGGGGAAAACCCTAGAAAGAAATTTTTCATTAAAGGAGAAAATCTCATAAATTTTTCAACAACTCAGAAAAAATTATTCTTTTGACCCTTACAGGCAAAATTTCCAAAACCACATCAACAGCAAAATACCTCAAAAAACGTGCCAACAATATAGTATGGCCTGCTGTACCTTCACACGTGCGAGTACAGTCTGTACGGATCTGCCACACGTGTGGCTGTATGGATCTGTCCTTTCTGCTGCCTCAAAATTCGTGTCACAGCCAGCAATAAATTCTATACGGCCTGTTAGTCTTTTTCTGTACTTTTCTGCCTCGGGAAATGTGCCCACACGTGGCTGTACGGACTGCTTCAGACTGTCATTAATGCTACTGTAATTCTACATTAAATGTTGTCACTTGCATTGGAAATCGTGCCAAGAGTTTTTTTTCTCTCCTTTGGTCTTCAATCTCTCTCTCTCCTCAATAATGGTGAGTGACTTTCATTTGTCCTCTCTCATTGTTTTATACTTAAATTTTGTAACTACTTTCATCAACTACCTAATCTAGGGTTGAAAATCATTTACAAAATCAAGGGTCTACAACTTATCTCATTTTTAATAATTAAACACTTTAATTATTAAATACATTTTTTTTTCTTCTGAAGTATTAAAAACATTCACTTTATTTATATATAAATGTCACTTTGCTACATAAATACATAAGGACAAAAATCTCTAGTCCTTTCATCACACTCACACCAAAAACATGAAAGGACCTTCAGAGTTAACTTTTCAACACTCCCTCCTAATGAGGAAGGTCCACAACACTATCTCCATCTTTGACTCCTGCAACAGCTCCCTCCTGCTTTGGAAAGTTTCTCGAAGAAGAGTGCCCACCACTGAAAAACTTTGACTCCTAAGATTCAGCCTGAACCTCGTTAACCTGCTCATCACCATCATCTGCCTGGCTAAGTCTTTTGCCAGTGCTTTGAAAAGAATCACTCTCCTCATCAAAAGGAATGTAAATAATATGCCGATCAACTGTATCTTTTGCTCCATCTTTTGACTCTGACAGCCATCCATCTGCCCATGGACGTACAACATGTCCTCTCAAGATATATAACCTGTCTCTGCGATCACTAATCAAGATAGTGGTCCTGACAGGATCATCTCTTCGATAGATGAAGATATGACCGTCCTTGACCAATATCCCATAACCATCATCTTCAAGAGATGACATAGAGAGTTTGCTAACTCTCATTCTAGGTACAAATAGGACTCCATGTATTTCCAATACTTCTCCAAGGTCTAGTTGGAACTTGACTGTTCCAACCCCTCGAATAGTTATCTGAGGACTGTCAATGTCTGTCTGAATGAAGTGTCTTGGTCCCAATTCTGTGATGATCTGGAATGCATCATACATTCTAGTCATATGTCCGGTTGACCCACTGTCAACTATCCAGACACGCTTGAAAACTCAGCTACCTACACTAGAATCAAAAGAGGCTAGAGAAAATTCTCCTGCAAACTCACCTGCAAACTCTTCCATTGCAGAAGCTGCAGAATCTTTCTCTGACTTTCCTTTCTTCTTCTCAGGACATTTCGTGGCATAGTGTCCCAACTGGTCACAATGATAGCATTTGATCTGACTTAGATCTTTCTTCTTCTTGTTCTTTGCTTTGGCTGCAAGTGCAACATTTTGCTCCACCTCCTCAATGACTTATCCACCCAAAGATCCCTCTCGAATCTCCTCTTGGGTGAAATCATCCCAAAGTCTTGACCAATCCAGAAGCTTCTCTCTGCTAACTATGCATTTGACAAAAACATCCCATCTCTTGGTAAAGCCCTTGAGGGCTTTCTTACCATTTCTGAGTCTGAGATAGTTTTCCCTACTGCTGTTAACTCGTCTTTGACCTGAGCCATACGAGTAAGGTAGGAAGTTACACTTTCTCCTTGAGTCATCTTTACATTGTGTAACTTGTCCTTCAAAGCCATCTTTCGATTCTCGTTCTTTGCCTAGAATAGTTGCTTCAAGGCATCCCACATATTATAGGAGTCTTCTTCTCTGCCAAATGGGGGATAAGATGATCCTTCACCCCATCCAGGGTCACCCTTTGAGATCTGGCTTCTAGAGCTTCATGCTCTTCTAAAGCATCTTTGTCGGTGGGCTTTGTCATCACGGTGCTTGCAAAACTCCAGATTTTCCACTCCTTGAGTATTGCTGTTATCCTTACTTTTCAAGGTATATAATTGGATATTCCATCCAATCGATCTTCGTTTCTGATGCTCATCATCTGAAGAAAACAACTTACAACCAAAAATTAACTGAAAATCTAATACTTTTCTGAAACTTCAAAGAACACCTGCTAAACTTCTTTTTCAGTATGACCCTGTTAAACTGTGATCTGAAACCATCAGCTCTGATACCATGAAGAAAATCTGACTTAATAGATGGAATTATTCATATTCACATTCTATCAAATATTTTCAGAACCTAGGGTTTTAATTTAAATTATTGATAAATAAAACCACACTTCTGAAAATGACTTCAAGCTTCTGTCAAATACTGAAATAACTTTTAAACAGATGGACACAATAATTTTGGTCTAATGATCGGGCAAAACCCCACTGCTTGGGGAAAACCCTACAAAGAAATTTTTCATTAAAGGAGAAAATCTCAGAAATTTTTCAACAACTCAGAAAAATTCTTCTTCTGTCCCTTATAGGTAAAATTTCCAGAATCACATCAACATCAAAATACCTCAAAAAACGTGCCAGCAATGTAGTACGGCCTGCTGTACCTTCACACGTGCGAGTACAGTCTGTATGGATTTGTCACACATGTGGCTGTACGGATCTGTCCTTTCTGCTGCCTTGAAATTCGTGTCACAGCAAGCAATAAATTTTGTACGGCCTGTCAGTTTTTTTTTGTACTTTCTGCCTTGGGAAATGTGCCCACACGTGGCTTTACAGACTACTTCAAACTGTCATTAATGCTGCTTTAATTCTGCATTAAATGTTGTCACTTGCATTGGAAATCGTGCCAAGGGTTTTCTCTCTCCTTTGGTCTTCAACTTCTCTCTCTCCTCAATAATGGTGAGTGACTTTCATTTGTCCTCTCTCATTGTTTTATACTTAAATTTTGTAATTCCTTTCATCAACCACCTAATCTAGGGTTGAAAATCATTTACAAAATCAAGGGTCTACAACTTATCTCACTTTTAATAATTAAACACTTTAATTATTAAATACATTTTTTTTCTAAAGTATAAAAACATTCACTTTATCTATATATAAATGTCACTTTGCTACATAAATACATAAGGACAAAAATCTCTAGTCCTTTCATCACACTCACACCAAAAACATGAAAGGACCTCCAGGGTTAACTTTTCAACAACCCACTTGCTCTCGTTTAATTTTTTCCTTTACAATGCCAATAGAAGTGCCCCGGTCATTGAAAACTGACTCAAAGGCTTACAAATATGATAGAAAAAGTATCCGGATGAAGAGGTATGGTTCTTGGGTGCTCCGGATGGCTCAATCCACCAAAAAATGGCCAGAATTTCCTCCTAGCTGTTCACAAACTGCTGCAAAACAACGAACAAATATTAGTAAAAAGTGCCCAAAAACACTTAGAAAGTGAGTTTGGGTCACTACAAAAATTACTAGAAAAAATGACTAAGTTAATCTATGATTAATGAACTGAAAATAACCAAGGAAAGCAAGCTTTCCTTGGGATCTTGGCTTGCTTGTGAGGCAGCCAATACGATACACTTTTTAAACTTGCAAGATAATCTTTGAATCCAAATCACTAGCTTCCTACTCAAGCCTTAAGATTTTCTAATAAGATTGACTTTTTTGTATGCAAACTAGCAAAATAGATCTAGAAAGAGAGATAAATCTTTAACAACTTAACTAAATCTTGTGATTAATCTTTTTTATGAATAGATCTAGGTAAGATTTGCTATTTCCAAATTTTAAGTAACCAAAGAAAGTAGAAGTTATGCTTGAGAAAGAGAAAAGAAGCAGAGTAGACTGTGAATGCAGAAGGCTCTGAAGGTCTGGATGTGGGACACCGAGGGAAAGATCCACCAAAGCAAGTTTTGATGGAGAAACAGAGAGCAAGCAAGCTATCCACTTCTTCCAATCCTGTGAACTTGCAACTAAAACATTCTCACACAAAACCCATCAAATCTAGAAATGCATAGGGTCAGAAATCAAGACAATATGAGCATAAACAAATGAAACATATATGTCTTAAATCTCTAATCAAATGACAAATCAAAGTTTAACTAATACAAACAAGTTTAGCAATCTTCCTTACAAAATCAATACCAATCCTTCAGTAAGCTAGATTATGATGAAAAATACTTGCACAAAACTGCTTTAGATACAAGTTACCTCATGCCACGAGATCATTCCATCCACTCACAAAGCATCACACATGTATGACCTCCAAAGTCGTCTTTATTCACATAAAAATGAAAGATAAAAGCATTACAATGAGGTCTGCTCCAAACTCCAACTAGAGAAAAATGGAGAGGGCAACCTTGCTTAAATAGATAAAATGAGAGAGGGGGGCAAGTTTACTCATGAAGAGGGAGGGCGCACCATAGAGGGAATCAAGCCATGACTTAAGGCTTGATAGAGGGAGCTGCCAACTCTTTTTTAGGTTGCCAAGATCAGCCACAAATCAGCCACCATTTGGGCTGCACACTCCTCATTAAATGCGCCCCCTCTCTTGGGAAATGCACCCCCCTCATGGAGAAATGTGCCCCCCTAAATGGGGAAGGGATTCCACATTTTAGGCTGCCCCCAAAACCTTACAAAATCATCTCTTACACCCTCATAACTAATTCTGACCTTAATCACTTCCAAATTCCACCAAATTAGGAAGTGGATTTTTTGACATTTTTTACCTTTTTGCTATTTTTTTCCACTTTTTTGACTTTTTTTGATAATAAGTGAAAAGTAAAGCACTCAACTACTTAGAAAAGTGGGTTTTGGGGAATAGTGCATGCTTTGAGCTTGAAAATGAGCACCCCCATGGAAAAAAAGACCCCTAGACCACACTTTTACATAATTTCTAATTTTTTTTACCAAACCATTAAAAATGGCTTGTTTTTACGGAAAAAATATATTTTCTCGGAACTTAAAAAAAAACCTAGGGGGACCTAGCATATGTCCATACGACTCAAAATTAGTGTCTAGCATGTTCATATACATTGACCCATGGACTTTAATAATCCCCTAAGGTCTATCCACCTCACCAGGCATTCCAGCTTTGGAGGAGGAGGAGAAAAACTAAAAAATTATGTCCTGCTAAAATGCAAAACATAATTAATAAGTGAAAAAACTCCTTGGAATACCTGACTTGATCGACAAGTCCTAGGAAGCCAAGTCCTTTACATAAAAAACCATGCTAGCACACTTTATTACAAACCTTGCAGGGCATGGACATGTGAAGAAAAAAAGTAAGAAAAAGGGCCCTCAAAAAGGCTTGATGGACTTCAAATCACTGATAATGAACATGTAACATGTTCAACTTTGCCCGCTCACTTGGAAGTCCAACTAAGTACAACTTAGCTGGTAACAGGAAGCAAGTGTGCAAATTGGGCAACCCTTTGAATGGAAAGCAAAGAATTGCACCGACAACTATCCAATACCAAATTCAATGATTCAAAGGTCACATCGTCATAAGTTCGATACCTTCATGACCAAACGATGGATAGCCATATGAAAGTGGCTCTTAAATAGAGTGTGAGGCATATAAGGGTTTTGGATCATTAATGTGGTCCATGGCTTGGGTAATCCCAAGGAATGGCATGTTACTATGTGCACTGTAGGGGTCAAGATTGACCAAATTACCATAGAAAAGCTTGTTTCCATAAATAAAGCACATTGGGATTTGCGCAAGTGATCAAGCTTGACCTAATAAACATAGGAGAATGGGCTTCCAAGAAATAAGTCGCATTGGTTTTTGTACAAATAATCAATCTTGGCTTAATTAACATGAGAGAGTGCACATAAGTGATCAACCTTGATTTAATCAACATAGGGGAATGCACACGTTAATTTTGACCTTGTTGGGGGATGTGCACTACTAAAAAAGGGCGTGCTTATGGATTTTGACTTGATTTAGCCCCTTGTGTGCACATTTAATGAGAATGGGGTACACATCATCAGAATCAAGGTCATTAACTTTTTCTCAAGGTTTTTGCAACATTAGATTCCTCTTTCATAGTCCACATGTGTCATGTCCCAAAAATTTGCATTAGGTCACAATGGCCTAAGCCCCTTGGCCATAGTCATGATAGTTTGTCAAATTGATGCTAAGGGTCAAATAATTGCCAAGCATGATGTCCAAGTTGGTAATAATGAAAAATTAGATCCAAATGGACAAGGTGGGTCACATCAAGAGAAAATTCCCAAGTATTGGTTTGTAATATTTCCCATCCAAATGAACTATCATGGAGGAAAATTACTAGTTCCCTAGGTTGGGGGTGGAAGCATTAAAAGTTGGAGTAAAAGAGCTACAAGACCCAAAATGACCTTAGACTTACAAATTCACATTAAATGGATCAATTAAATAATAATACAAAGAAAATGAGGTGGCATTGGATCATGAGGGCACATAAGAGGTCGTGGGACCCACATGTGGCAAGATTCCTCACTACACTTGGCATGAAACTCTCACCAATTCGAGTTCAAGATGAAGGGTAACATACTTGGGGGAGTTTAAGAGGTATTATTCATGGCATGAGTCATGTAAGGTCGAATTGGAGTGGAAGAATAATTCCCATGGAAGAGGAAGAGGCATCTTAGAAGAATTGTGACACTTGGAGCTAGATTCCCTAACTCCTATGACAACAATGATGAAGACTCTATGACACCTATGACAAAGTTCAAACCTGATTACTGACATATGACATATATGAAATGTCAAGGCTAAAAATAGCCTCCAAGAGGGCGCACAAGGGATTTATGGAAGCCAAGAAGCTTCCCCATTCGAATTGAGGGAAGATGGAGACTAGGAATTGTTGGACAAGTGGCACACATTGGAATCTCTTCCCAACTTGAGTTGGCATGAGGCTTTTGGAAGGAATTCGACCCATGGAGGACTTGCAAAGTTTATAAAAGAGAAGAACAAAGAAGGAAAACAGCTTTTGATCATTTTTTATTTGCATCTTTGCAATTTGGAGAGCTTCTAGCTTGTCCATGCTAGTGGAGTGTTTACTCTACTTGCCTTAGTACCAATTTCGAAGGTGAAAGATTCCCATCCTAATTGGAAATTGGAGAGGCCATTCAGACCTTTCATTTGGAGATAGAATGGATTTATTTGTTGCAGGTTGAAGCTACAGGGAAGCTCGTGATTCTTTCTTCTTCAACTTGTTCCCATCTCTATTTCACATTTCTCTGCATATTTTGGCTCTTGGAGGAAGGGCGCCTTTGGTGAGATGCTGATATCTTTGTGAGAGTCCAAGATACACCATTTATTTGTATTCTGATATATATACTTTGTATTTAATGCTCAGAATATCTCAGGTCGAAATACTAAGTGAAACTATGTAAAAATACCAAACAATGCATAAATGGTGCCATTTTCCCTACATTTTGTTGTGAGAGCTTGAAGTTGCTTTATTTCGATTTGTATCAGTTCATCTCTGTGATTTTTATGCTTTATGGAGATTCATTAATGTCCTGAAGAAGTTTCATATACATTACATAAGCCTTTGGAACATAAATCTTGAATTTCATAGCAAGTGGTGAGGTTTCCTATCATTTCCCCCTATGTGAAGACATGTCCACAAACCTTTGATTTATGGGAGTTGCAGCAGCCTTTAGAAACTAATTAATGATGCATTTGGGTGCCCATTGAAGTCCTTTAACTAATCCATGTCCCTGTTCTGAAAGTTGAGAGGGTCGTACTGCATTTGGGAAGCCATTAGTGACCTCTACCCTTGGGGGTTTGAACCTCGAATTTACTAGTAAATTTTCCTATTTTCTCTTGAAGTTAAATGAATGTTGCAGAAGTCTTTTGAGAGTGTCCAGACACCTATCGACCTCATTTTTATGTCTCAATACCTTTCCAACACTCTCAGTCCCAATTCGAAATCCTTAGGAGTCTTTTGGAGCCATCTACCCTTGGGGGTTTCAACATCGATTTTCCTAGTAATTCCGCCTTTCATTCTCTAATTGTAAATGCAAGTTGCTGAAGTATTTGGAAAGTGTCCAAGCATATAATAGTTGCTCTAATGTGTCCAAATACATCTCAATACACTCCATACACCATTCGAAAAGATTTTGGATCATTTGGGACAATTTGGGGATTTACTAGTCCAAGTTTCGAAAATTGACAAAATTGGGGACATTACAGTGGTATCAGAGCATGGTCCTTGAACCTGTGCATTAGGGTAATCTATTGAAGAAGAAATTGCAGCCATGTCTTACTATTATTATGACTCCTATGAGTACAATTCCATGAATGAACTACAAAGATTGAGAGTAACATGTAAAACCTTGCCCCAACAATATCAGGCATATATTGATCTGTATAAGGGAGGTACACAAAAGACTATTCCTTTTGAAGACTTTGCCGATTGGGTGTTTGAAAATAGGCCTAATATAGAAGATGTGGAGTTAGTGAAGAAAGGTCTATGCCCTTCTTGCAAAAGACCTTGGAGAGAAAATCATATGTGTGTGAGTGAAAAGAGCAGTGAAATATTTGAAGCTTCGGGGAATGCATGTGTTTCCTACTTGAAGAGAGTTTTTGGGTTTTATTCAAAAAGAGGTTCCAAATATATTGATCCTAAGGAAACCAAGGGGAAAAATGCATCGGCTTGCTTGAAGGAGCGAAAGGAGGAGACCCATGAGCCACCTAGTTCTGAAATAGGTGAAGTAGAAGAAGCAGTACATGAAGAGGATCGAAAGTCACTCCCAAGTGACTTTGAAAAATATGAAGAGAAATCACATGTGCATGATCCTACTCTTATGGAGCCTACAAATGATGACACTTTTGCATATTCTGATCATTTGGGCGAGTTGGTTCATTCTCCTACATCTTACACTTCCATATTTTGCAGCATTCATCCTCATGAAGTATGGGTGAAAAGTTTCTTTTTGATGGTACCACATGAGGAGTATGAAACTCCTATCTCTCCTTTAGATGATGACATGATTAGAGAACCTTCTTATTTACATTTGCAGCAACATCCTTTTTTACCTTATGATGATACATATCTTCATGGATGCACCTATGATGTTCACTTGAATCACTCGAAGACTCATGATTTTCCTTGCTCCTTGCTTAGTTCAATTGATGTTGAAGGAATTTCATCCAATACTTGGGTGAATAGATATATGATTGGAGCACATTCTTATTGGCAGCAACATCCTTTGTTATTTCTTGATGATACACATATTCAGGGATGCGCAAATGGTACTTCTGTGAGCCCCTTGAAGGCTCATTGTTTTCTTTGTTCCCTACTTGGTTCAGATTTTAATGGAGATTATTCATTCACTTCTTGGATGAAAGAACACATGACTGACTATTTTGATGCATCTTACATCCTTTTGGAGCAGCATTATAGGACATGGGATCCTCACCTATGTCATTGGAGCAGATTTGATTGGTCACTTGAAGCTTGTATGCACTTGGCAAATGGTGGTCTACTTACTTGGAGGTATAAGCACTTTCATGATTCTTTGATGAGGCACCTCCTTGATGTACATTTTTATTATGTTGTTATGTACTTTGATGATATATCTTTGGGACTCATGATGTTTGGAAGAATGCATACAAGAAAATGGGATCCAGGAATTCTCTTTCCTGATGGTATGGGTTGGAGAGCACTCCTAATTGTTGGAGTGCAATACAAACAATGGGACCCTGGGATAAATTTTAGTCTCATTGGTTTCAATTTTTTGGGGACACAAGTAGTATGGGAGATTGAGCCCCACTTAATAAAGTGATTTTGATCAGAGTAGTGCAACAGCAAGCATGGTGGTTCCTCTCTAAAATTTTCATAGAATCTTGAAGACTCAAAGTTGGGCAACTCAGTGGCAACTTCAAATAATTATACAGAAAGGGGTTTCCAAAATATGAAAGAGGTAAAAGAGTAATTGTGCAAACTTTGTTTTGATGGATTTAATTAATATTTTGGTGTTTAGTGGTGATGTCACAGGGGATATCAATATGAAAAAGAAAATCCACATCTCCTTGCTTTTGGAAACACACAATTATAGTGCATGAGTGCCACTACTCAGAGTTTTAGAAGCAAAGTTTTGGAAAGAAACTAGGTTCTTCAACATCCATGTTTAAAATTGCTTGAGGACAAGCAATATTGGGAAGGGAGAATTTGTTATGTCCCAAAAATTTGCATTAGGTCACAATAGCCTAAGCCCCTTGGCCATTATCATGATAGTTTGTCAAATTGATGCTAAGGGTCAAATAATTGCCAAGCATGATGTCCAAGTTGGTAATAATGAAAAATTAGATCCAAATGGACACGGTGGGTCACATCAAGAGAAAATTCCCAAGTATTGGTTTGTAATATTTCCCATCCAAATGAACTATCATGGAGGAAAATTACTAGTTTCCTAGGTTGGGGGTGGAAGCATTAAAAGTTGGAGTAAATGAGCTACAAGACCCAAAATGACCTTAGACTTACAAATTCATATTAAATGGGTCAAATAATAATACAAAGAAAATAAGGTGGCATTGGATCATGAGGGCACATAAGAGGTTGTGGGACCTACATGTGGCAAGATTCCTCACTACACTTGGCATGATACTCTCACCAATTCGAGTTCAAGATGAAGGGTAACATACTTGGGGGAGTTTAAGAGGTATTATTCATGGCATGAGTCATGTAAGGTCGAATTGGAGTGGAAGAATAACTCCCATGGAAGAGGAAGAGGCATCTTAGAAGAATTGTGACACTTGGAGCTAGATTCCCTAACTCCTATGACAACAATGATGAAGATTCTATGACACCTATGACAAAGTTCAGACCTGATTATTGACATATGACATATATGAAATGTTAGGGCTAAAAATAGCCTCCAAGAGGGCACACAAGGGAGATATGCAGTCCAAGAAGCTTCCCCATTCGAATTGAGGGAAGATGGAGATTATGAATTGTTGGACAAGTGGCACACATTGGAATCTCTTTCCAACTTGAGTTGGCATGAGGCTTTTGGAAGGAATTCGACCCATGGAGGACTTGCGAAGTTTATAAAAGAGAAGAACAAAGAAGGAAAGCAACTTTTGATCATTTTTGGTTTGCATCTTTGTAATTTGGAGAGCTTCTAGCTTGTCCATGCTAGTGGAGTGTTTACTCTACTTGCCTTAGTACCAATTTCGAGGGTGAAAGATTCCCATCCTAATTGGAAATTGGAGAGGCCATTCAGAACTTTCATTTGGAGACACAATGGATTTATTTGTTGCAGGTTGAAGCTACAGGGAAGCTCGTGATTCTTTCTTCTTCAACTTGTTCCCATCTCTATCTCACATTTCTCTGCATATTTTGGCTCTTGGAGGAAGGGTGCCTTTGGTGAGATGCTGATATCTTTGTGAGAGTCCAAGATACACCATTTATTTGTATTCTGATATATATACTTTGTAATTAATGCTCATAATACTCTCAGGTCGAAATACTAAGTGAAACTATGTAAAAATACCAAACAATGCATAAATGGTGCCATTTTCCCTACATCTTGTTGTGAGAGATTGAAGTTGCTTTATTTCGATTTATATCAGTTCATCTCTGTGATTTTTATGATTTATGGAGATTTATTACTGTCCTGAAGAAGTTTCATATACATTACATAAGCCTTTGGAACATAAATCTTGAATTTCATAGCAAGTGGTGAAGTTTCCTATCATTTCCTCCATTGTGAAGACATGTCCACAAACCTATGATTTATGGGAGTTGCAGCAGCCTTTAGAAATTGATTAATGATGCATTTGGGTGCCCATTGAAGTCCTTTAAATAATCCATGTCCCTGTTCTAAAAGTTGGGAGGGTCGTACTGCATTTGGGAAGCCATTAGTGACCTCTACCCTTGGGGGTTTGAACCTCAAATTTACTAGTAAATTTTCCTATTTTCTCCTGAAGTTTAATGAATGTTGCAGAAGTCTTTTGAGAGTGTCCAGACACCTATCAACCTCATTTTTATGTCTCAATACCTTTCCAACACTCTCAGTTCCAATTTGAAATCCTTAGGAGTCTTTTGGAGCCATCTACCCTTGGGGGTTTCAACATCGATTTTCCTAGTAATTCTTCCTTTCATTCTCTAATTGTAAATGCAAGTTGCTGAAGTATTTGGAAAGTGTCCAAGCATATAATAGTTGCTTTAAAGCATATAATAGTTGCTTTAATGTGTCCAAATACATCTCAATACACTCCATACACCATTCGAAAAGATTTTGGATCATTTGAGATAGTTTGGGGCTTTCCTAGTCTAAGTTTCAAAAATTGACTAAATTGGGAAAAATTCCAAATTGGTGACATTACAACATGGTGATGTTTTCGGAAGTCAACACTAGATGTCTCTCGATGACAAAATGGAGTGTTAACAATGTGATTGAAATTGATTCCTCCCAGTGAGGGGGATCATACAACTTGAGTTGGGTGACGTCCACCACATCATGCAAACCTAATCGAGGTGGAAAGTCCAACTTGAAAGCATTGGAACCCATTTATTGTGTGATGGTTTAAATTCCATGCTAGATTGGCTTTAATTTGTGATGATGTTGATCTTTGAAGCATTGTTTGTCTAAGTGAATTCAAACCTTGCCACCAACTTGAAAATGAGGAACAACTCAATGGCAGACATGTAATGCCTTGTTATTGGCCTATGTTTGTTAAAAGATGCAATGGACCTTGTTTTGAATCCTGGCAAAGCTCTACACTATGGAAGAAGCTTTGTCTTGTGCCTCCCGCTGTTAAGTTTAGCATAAATTCACAACAAGAGCATAATAAGGATCACTGAAATAAACAAAATCACAAGATAGACACAGATTTATCCCGGGAAACCCTCATGGGGTAGAAAACCCAGCAAAGCTTCCTCAATATAGATGACCAACAAATACAAAGATGTAATCCCCAAACAAGAGCTCCTTCTCCTCCTTCGCAGATCTCTCTCCCTCCTATGCGCAATTTACAAGTGAGTGAATGAGTGTGTTAAATGAGGAACACACCTCCTCTATTTATACTTTACTTCACTTGACTTTTAACCCTAACTGGGCCGACTTCTCCTAGGAGAGTCTAATAACCCCTAAACACTTAACTCAGGGCCGACCCCACTAGGGAGGTCTAATAACCCTAGTTACAACATTCCGACGGAGGAATAAACATCTCTGGATATATAATAATGTCCCGACAGAGGAATGAAACATCTTCAGATAAAGTACAAATAGAATATTCTTAGAAGTTACAATATTTGAACACTCCCCCTTAACGAGAAGGATATTCTAACAACATCTGCAAGAGCAAGGAGTCATCAACATGATACATCTATAAATCATTGGAAGCTTTCTTCAATCATCATCAGTAACTCAACTAGTTACTGGAACATAATCAATACTGGAACATCAACATCTTCAGTACTGAGTCTTCATCTACTGCAGCACTCGATCAACTACAACAACATCATCATCTGGATCTTCTGATCAACAACATCATCTGGATCTTTCGATCAACAACATCATCATCTGGATCTTCCGATCAACAACATCATTTGGATCTTCGATCAACAGCCTCATCGTCTGGATCTCCCGATCAATAGCATCAACATCTGGATCTTCCGATCAACAACCTCATCGTCTGGATCTCTTGATCAACAACTTCATAATCTGCAACACACATGATCTAATTACGGGATGATCAATCCCTCTCACTTTAGGACATAAGTCCAAGGATGATACAATCCTGATCTATTTACGGGATGATTAATCCCTATCAATTTAAGACACCTCAACATGTCTAAGGACCATGCAATCTAGATCTACTTACAAGATGATCAATCCTTATCAATTTAAGACACCACAACATGTCTAGGGATGATGCAATCTAAATCTACTTACAGGATGATCAATCCTTATCAATTTAAGACACCACAACATGTCTAGGGACAATGCAATCCAGATCTACTTACAGGATGATCAATCCTTATCAATTTAAGACACCACAACATGTCTAGGGACGATGCAAAGTGTAATCCCCAAACAAGAGCTCCTTCTCCTCCTTTGCAGATCTCTCTCTCTCCTATGCGCAATTCACAAGTGAGTGAATGAGTGTGTTAAATGAGGAACACACCTCCTCTATTTATACTTTACTTCACTTGAGTTTTAACCCTAACTGGGCCGACTTCTCCTAGGAGAGTCTAATAACCCCTAAACACTTAACTCAGGGCCGACCCCACTAGGGAGGTCTAACAACCCTAGTTACAACATCCCGACGGAGGAATATACATCTCCGGATAAATAGTAATGTCCCGATGGAGGAATGAAACATCTTCGGATAAAGTACAAATAGAATATTCTTAGAAGTTACAATATTTCAACACTCCCCCTTAACAAGAAGGATATTCTAACATCTGCAGTGGCAAGGAGTCATCAACATGATACATCTATAAATCATTGGAAGCTTTCTTCAATCATCATCAGTAACTTAACCAGTTACTGGAACATAATCAATACTGGAACATCAACATCTTTAGTACTGAGTCTTCATCTACTGCAGCACTCGATCAGCTACAACAGCATCATCATCTGGATCTTCTGATCAACAACATCATCTGGATCTCTCGATCAACAACATCATCAACTAGATCTTCCGATCAACAACATCATCTGGATCTCTCGATCAACAGCCTCATCGTCTGGATCTCCCGATCAACAACATCAACATCTGGATCTTCCGATCAACAGCCTCATCGTCTGGATCTCTTGATCAACAACATCATAATCTGCAACACACATGATCTAATTACGGGATGATCAATCCCTCTCACTTTAGGACATAAGTCCAAGGATGATACAATCCTGATCTATTTACGGGATGATCAATCCCTGTCAATTTAAGCCACCTCAACATGTCTAAGGACGATGCAATCCAGATCTACTTGCAGGATGATCAATCCTTATCAATTTAAGACACCACAAGATGTCTAGGGACGATGCAATCCAGATCTACTTACAGGATGATCAATCCTTATCAATTTAAGACACCACAACATGTCTAGGGACGATGCAATCCAGATCTACTTACAGGATGATCAATCCTTATCAATTTAAGACACCACAACATGTCTAGGGACGATGCAATCCAGATCTACTTACAGGATGATCAATCCTTATCAATTTAAGACACCACAACATGTCTAGGGACGATGCAATCTAGATCTACTTACAAGATGATCAATCCTTATCAATTTAGGACATAAGTCCAAGGACGATGCAATCCTGATCCACTTACGAGATGATCAATCCCTATCACTTTAGGACATAAGTCCAAGGACGATGCAATCCTGATCCACTTATGGGATGATCAATCCCTATCACTTTAGGACATAAGTCCAAGGACGATGCAATCCTCTCGTCCTCTTAGACAAAGTCTAAGGACCACTTCATCGATCTCATCGTCGGTACAGGTATCCTCATCATCGACCTCATCGTCGAAACAGGTAACCTCATCATCGATACACGTATCCACATCATCGATACACGTATCCATATCATCCATATAGGTATCCTCATCATCGACCTTACCGTCGGTATAGGCAATCTCATCATCGATACAGGTATCCACAACGATACCAGTATCCAAATATCATCATCGACCACATCACTCCCCCTTTCGAGGAGGGTCCTTCTGAACTACACCAAGCTTGTCTTGGAAATACTCAAACTTTACTCGAGACAGAGGTTTGGTCAATACATCAACAACTTGCTCATCAGTGCTCACATACTCTAGCTTTATCGCTCCTTTCTGCACCATATCCCGTATATAGAAATATCGAATCTCTATGTGCTTTGACTTATCATGGAACACTGGATTCTCTGTCATCTTGATACAACTCTGGTTGTCGCATAGGATCACAGTGGGGTCCATCTCTAAGTCAAATAGTACTGATAACAACTTCCGAAGCCATATGGCTTCACAACTAGCAGAGCAAGATGCTATATATTCTGCTTCAGTTGTGCTGAGAGCCACACTGGATTGCTTCCTGCTAAACCACGAGATCATAGCAGATCCCAGACAATAACATCCACCTGATGTGCTCTTTCTGTCTGAGACACTTCCAACCCAATCTGCATCTGTATAACCATACAATCTGAAATCATTATCTCCAAGATAATATAGACCAAAGTCTATTGTACCTTTTAGGTACCTCATCACATGCTTTGCAGCTATCAGGTGAACATGTTTAGGCTCAACTAGATACTGACTTAGGGTGTTCACAACAAAGCATATATCTGGCCTGGTATTCGTCAGATACATCAGCGACCCAATAATCTGTTTGTACTTAGTCACATCCACTAATTTTGACGATTCATCATCCAACAACTTCAAGTTGGTCTCCATGGGAGTGGCCATGGCTTTACATTCCAACATATCAAATCTTTTCAAGATTTCCACAGCATATTTTCCTTGGTTGAGAAAGATTCCTTCTGGGCCTTGCCATACTTCCAGACCTAGGAAGTAATGCATCAATCTGAGATCTTTCATCTCAAATTCTGTAGCTAGCTTTTTCTTGCTTTCCATGATCTGTTTCTCATTTCCTGTCAGAAATAGATCATCCACATACAGTAATATTATGACAGGTTCATCATCCATAACCTTAAGGTAAAGGTTAGGATCAACTTTACTTTTGGTAAAGCCCAAGCTTGTCAAGAAGCTATCAATTCTTCCATACCAAGCTCTAGGAGCTTGTTTCAACCTGTACAGAGCTTTCTTCAACTTACATACGTGAGTTCTTCTATCTTCAACCTCAAATCCTTGTGGTTGTTCTATGTACACTTCTTCCTCAATCACACCATTCAGGAAGGCTGTCTTCACATCCATCTGGTGTAATCTCCAGTTCATCATGGATGCAAGTGCCATGATGGTTCTAATGGAAGTGTACCTTGCAATAGGTGCAAATGTTTCTTCATAGCCAATTCCCTCTTTTTGAGAGAATCCTTTGGCTACAAACCTTGCCTTATACTTTTCAATGCTACCATCCACATCATGCTTTATCTTGTATATCCAATTGGAGGATACCACACTCTTGTCTTTTGGTTTGGGAATTGTTGCCGCCTGATACACACCTGGGGGGGACGCGGCAGGAAACCTTCAAGCCGCTCGGTGTGTCCTTGGGGGCAAGTGAGAGTCAAGTGCTGTTACCTGATTACTCGACTCCTCCATCTAGGCTTACTCCTAGCGAAGCCAAGGGGGGTGGTCCCTATGAAAAATAACCTAAGGCTTTTAATCTATAACAAAGAAAAAGTCTGTTCTAGGAGTTAAAAGATGATGAGATGGAAAAATTACAACTAAGCACTACTTGCAAATTAAATCAATAAATTAACCCAACACAAGATAGATAAGCATTCACGACATTTATGATTGAAACTTAAAACATGGAAAATGAAAGACCAGTGCCGAGAATGTAAAAATGCTTGCAATTGCTGCTGTGTAGGGTTGCTTGTGTAGTCTCAGTGAAAGTATTGCAGTGTCTCGGTTGGTAAATTTTATGATTATTAAATGAGTGGATTAAGGAGTGGGTTAATTCTTGGTTTGGCCCAAAAGAAACCTAAACTTCGAACTGAGTGCTCTAGCAACCTTACCAAGTGTCCAACCAGGCGAGGATGAACCCGCTTAAGAACCCGCTGACTCTGTGGATTCAGTCCATGCAACCTCCCGAGTTCTTAGGATTGGATTCTAATGCATTGTCCTATTAACACTAAGTACCTTGCACCTGTTTCTGATTGAGCCAACTGTTCCGACTAAGCTGCAGTAGTCAAGAGCATACTCCGGGTTTGGGGCGTTGTTCGTTTTATTAAAATGTGTGAGTGGATGATTAATCTACACTAAACCCCAAGCATATAACAAGGGGGGTTAATTTTAGGATTAAATTTTAAGAACAGAATAATCATTGAATAAAACACAAAAGCATATAAAAAATGATAAGTGGGTCCTCGGAGGACGTTGTGTGCTTGAGTGAGTTGTTTAATTACTACTGCTCAAATGAAACTAATCTAAAACGAAAAATTAGAAAAAGTGCAAAAAACTGAAAAAGATGCGGATCCTCCCTGGGGGGATTGGGGTCAGGCATTGGAATTGCCTACTGTGCTCTTTTTATTTTTTGATTACAACTTGGAAATTTAAGAGAAACACTGCTTGCCCTTTATCATTGGGGAACAAGTCAGTTTACAATGTTTAAGAGAAATAAAGATGGTGCCTGAGATCGGTTCTCTCTGGGTGGTTCTAGGAGTTTCGAAGTGTCTTTTCTGTGAGTTTTTTAACTCCAACCTGCTAAGAACACGAAACAGACCAGTGAGCTAGTGTTGATTAGAAATGATAATCAGAACACTTTAAGAGTGTTTTGACAATGCTAGAAAATGCAAAAATTAAAACTAACGCAACTAGTATGCAAAAAACTTGTTTTTTGGGCAATTTTTTGAGTTTTTAACTAACTTTCAATTAATGTTTTATATGAAGAACCAAAAAACCAGCGAGCTCTTTTTGTCATGTAATGGCCAAAAACACTTAGAAAGTGATTTGGGCACACTTGCGAAATAAGCCCAAAACAAAACTGTGAAAACTAATAACGAAAAAAACAAATAAAAATGAACCAAGAACACGAACTAGAAAGTTAGTTTCTTGGGATCTTGGCTTGCTCTTTCGGGGCAGCCAATAGCAAGCTCTTAAAATAGCCAAATATACTTTTCAACCCAGACAAGATTTTCCTATCAAAAACTCTAGATTTTACGATTAAAACAAGCTTGAAGAGAAAAACTTGTAAAATTAGATCTACTTTCAGAAATTTATTCTTTGAAAGAACTATGATTTAACATAAGTAACAGTAACCAAAGATAGGTAAAGAAGATTGGATCAGAGGAATGGAACCCTTGGGGGTTGAGCGTTTTGAAGAAAGGGCGATGGAGTCAAGCTCCCTGATGCACTGGTAGGATCAAGACTTTGTTCGAATTTACTGAATGAAGATACGATCTAACATGTTCGTGGACCTCTTCAGCTTAGGCTACCTGTAAACAGCTGCAAACAACTAGCGAGGGGATAAGAGCATATGTGTAAATAGACAACAGAAAACTTGAGAAATAATAGATTCAAACAAGAGATTATACTACTTCTAGCATTCTAATATCATCGACAAAAGTAAGCAACCTATAAAGCATTATTCACTATTCCTTATGAAAGATAACTTCCCTTTAAAAAGACATACAATCCCGAGAATACTAACTATGTAACGCGATATAGTTTACCTCAAATGTAACAAGCATGAAGATCAAACCAAAGACAATCACCAGACTAGCCTCCAAAGCCTTCTTTATTAAACTCAGAAAAATATTACAATGAACGAGCAGAGGTTCCACCTTCAGATCGCTTACAATGGAGCCAAGCTCCTTAATTTATAGCAAATGGCAAGTGAGCTAGGGCGTAAAACCCTAAGGAGACAAAGCTCCTAGTTTGTAGAGCAAGGCAACTTATGACCAATGGAGAAGCACCATTCACTCGGACAAAAGCTCTTTGAAATGGAAGTTGCTTACTTGTGAAAGCTGCTCACGCGTGAGGCAATGAGAGTAAGTGATGTTTCCATACTTTGAATGAGCTTTTCGTATGAAGAGTTGAAGAGTTTCGATTGGATGATTTAAATAGCAACTTAACCAAAGGATGATGCCAAGTCATTCGAGTTGGCTGCCCCTCACTTTGAACCTATCCTCAAACACAAAAAACGTACGGCCGTGAAGCATGAGTGATGGCCCACGTGAAGGAGAGATGCATGGATAAGCCATCGTGGATGGTAGGGTTCGTTGGAGTTTACACTTAGCAACTTATCCAAATTGTGCCATGTCACTTGGGGTGGTCCACACACCATTGAAAAAAAACTTTGAACAGATCCGTATGGCCCACGTGAGGAAGATGTTCACGTGAAGGATGAGGTGAATGATGTTTAATGTTTTACTTTCACCTCATGCTTTAACCATACTCTGACATTTTGATGAGGTTGCCAACCTTGATTTAACTAATGCCATGTCACTTCGTGGGCCTCACAACTTGAATTCACCTTTCACTTCGTACGGCTGCCCACGTGAGGGAATTTGAAGCATGAAGAAATATTAAAGTTTTGACTTTTAATATGATGTTATAACCTATGCTTTCTCCTTTTGATGTAATCGCTCACCTTAAGTGATGTCATGCCATGTTATTTGGCATGTTCCAATATTCACTTTTTAAATATTTTAATCATTTGCCCAAAGTGCATTTTGATGTTTTTTAGCATTAAAGTGCTAATCTGATGCTCTGATTGGAAAAACTGCTCCACGGGGCGCTTTGACTGCCCGAAAGATAGGAAAACCGGGTACCAGGGTAAAGAGGATGCTTTGAGCTTGAAAACGAGCATCCTTGCACCGAATTCCGACTTCGGATCACATTTTTATCACTTTTTGAAATTTTTTAATTAAACCATTAAAAAATGGCTTAAAAAATGCGAAAAATATTTTTTCTCGGAATCGACTGAAACTTCAGGGGAAGCTGGTACATGACAAAACGATAAAATTCTAGCACCTAGCATGTTTATAGATGTTAGAAAATGGGCTCTAATAATCCCCTAAGGCCTAACCCCCACTTTGGGCATTCCAGCTTTGGAGGAGCAGGAGAAAACCTCATCGATTATACTCGGCTACAGGCAAAGCATAATCAACAAGGGAAAAAACTCCTTGGAATACTTTCTTTGGTTGTCAAGTCCTAGGGAACCGAGTCACTCAAATACCACCATGCTAGAACGCTTTATTACAAACCCCGTGGGGCACAGTCATGTACTACAAAAACTGAAAAATGGGCCCTGAAAAGGCCAAACTTGGAACTTTTGAACTCTGAAGAGCACAAGTGATTGTGCAACACTGGCGGCTCATTGAAGTCCAACTAAAGTGCAACTTTAGGTGGTAACATCTGGCTCCAACTGCGGGACGTGTGCTTGGTCTAGTCTTAAGGCAAGGAGAGCATACGAGAACACCAGAATCTCCGGTTTCTATGACCTGTAAAAACATCTCAACTTGACAAGAAAACCTTGTTGTCCGCCAAATTGCACACCAGCAGCAGAAACCTTTTGAAAGCTGTCTCCCTCACTGGAAAGTGGGGAGAGGTGTGGCCTTGGGGGCAAGCAATGAGCCAGGTACTGTCACTTGAATCCTAGCTCCTCCGTTTAGGCAAAACTCCTAACGAAGCCAAGGGGGGTAGTCCCTATTAAAGAGTTGTCTAAGGCTCTTTGTGTGTTTAAATGTTTTTTTTTTTGTGTTGTGATGCGGATGGGTGTTGTTTAGGAGTTTTTTGAATGAGAGACAATTTAAAATTTAAAATATAAGACAAGATAACGCAATCCACATTGCAAATACAAGATGAAAGATACACTTGGGCAATAAATAAATCACTTTTCACGTAAATATAAGCAAATACTCCAATGTTGATACTTAAGAAGGCAAAATATAAGATGAAGGACCAGTGCCTTATGGAGTCAAAAATTAAATGTGAAAGTGAAAACTTGATACAAGTGCTTGAATTGGAAAGTTTGTGAGAATGTTGTGCAGCTTATCTTGGTAAATTCAAAGTTTGAATTGTCTTGATTATTAGGGCTAAAACCAAGGGTATTCAAGAGAAAGTCCGGAAAAAACAATATCAAGTGCCTCCGTTCAAGGACCTGTCGGGCCACCCAGTGCTCTAGCCAGGCCGCGCAATGCAAGCTAGCAAACTAGAGGCTGAACATGGAATCCCGACGCCCTCACTAAGAGATTACCCACTGAAATTATCTTATCGATCAACTCCGGATTGGTTGGTTATGGGGGTGAAAGTTTTAATTAGATTTTCACTTGTAGATTATCAAGTCTTCCACCTTTCTGAGTACTAGCCCAACCGTTTCCGGTTGGCAGAGCATACGGGTGTAGGACAGAAACCAAGATAAATTAATTAAGGGGTGTATGAGTGGAAAATTTTATTATTAAAGGACCTTGTTCAACTCTCCGACAGAGAGCGCTCTTGACTCGGTCTTATGACCACAGTTCAAGAGACTTGCTATTTTAACAATGCCTAATGCAGGGAAATGCAAAAAACTAAAATGCCCTCCGATAGAGGGTGCTCTTGACTTGGATTTGGCCAAGTTCAAGAGACTTTGGTTTATTTTAAAGAGGCAAATGAATTGTAAAAGCAGTATATCTTAACTTGAAACAAGATTTAAACAATAGTACTGATCAACAAGATATGAATACTACTAACAATAATATTTGTGAAATAAAATGAAACTGAGTAAATCTAGTATTCTACCACACAAACTTTAATCTACTAGGTGGGATTGATCTCTGAACAAGATCAACCACTAGAACCGCCTGCACTGGAGAACCTCCAGCTAGCTAAAAGCTTTGCCAAGGAAACCGACGGGGAAGGAAGAGTAACCACAAATTATGCGGTCCTGCCCTTGAGACAAAATCTCAAGGATACAACTTCCGGTCGAAGGCTTTGGAAGAGAGACAAGATAATAATAAATGCAAAAATAAAACTAAACTACCCAAGAGTCTCTTTCAGGTCAAAGACCCTACTCGGGAGAGCATGGGGGTAAGTAAATATGGAAGATAAGCAAGATGACTTATTGAAGTAAAAACAAACTAAACTAAGAGCATATGAAAAGATCTAACTAAGCCAAACCACAAAACCCAACACTCTTCCCCAAATGGGGAAGAAGACCAAAAATGGAGGACCTCTCCACTATAAGTTTTATTAATCCTTTACAAATGCCTCAAGTGAAAATCCTTGAAAGGTCTTTAATGGCTATCTATGAACAACTTATAAAAATTTAAAAATTGAAGCCCTTAATAGCTTTTACAAAGGATAAGAAGGTGTATCTTGAAATATGTCTTATGATGCTTGATTTCTTCTTTTTTCTTTGATTTAATCTTTTGATTCAAGAGATCTTTCTCTTCCCACAATCCTACCACAAGGATAAGCCAACAACTCATGCACCCATTAGCGTTAGAAATTTACTCAAACTTTGAACAATCGAGTCTAAGTTTGCAAAATAAGACTAAAACATGAAAAAGCATGAGATTTTGTCTTGAAATATTTAATATGGTAAAACGGACCAGCAAGCTAAAATGCCCCAAAATATGGTGGGAATGAGAATGCAACCACAAAATTTTACATTACCCTATATGCCAACTTTCCTATTTTGAAATGGAATTACAAAACTTAAAGGGAAAAGACTAAATGCAAGCCCTAAATGACCCTTTGATATGCCTAACTTAAACTTCAAATGCATAAATTTTGACTTTACAAGAGAAATCTAGCCATAAACTTTCCAAAAGTGCAACTAGCTAACAGTTTGAGATCTTAAACAAATAACTAACAACTAACTAAGCATAAAAATTACATAAACTACTTACTAACTTGTTGCTTTTTGTTGTTTGTTTTGTTTATGTTTAAGGGACAAAAACGAAAGGTAAGGAAAGGTGAGAAGCAAGGATGGACGAGAGGGGATTTAGGGATTGAATGGGTGCTAAAGGAGGAAAGACGAGAGCACAAGAGGAGAAGGGCGAATGGAGAAAGAGAGGTGGGACGAATGCAAGGAGAGGAAGCTTAAAACTTTGAAGTGGGACGAATCTAGGAGAAGACACAACCAAGGAGAAGTGGATCTAGGGCAAGGGCTTCAAGTGGAACACTTGAGATGGTAAAAACACCGCCTTGGAAATCCTCCGGTTAACCGGTGATACGCCGACAACGAGTGTTGAAGAGAGCACAAGGGAACAAATCCCAAGTTATTCCCCAAGGTTGAAGGAACTTCAACCTTATGGCAAACTAATCTATGGCTTGAAGACAAGACAATCTTGGACCAAGGCTAGAGGGGCTAGAAATGGCTTAGCAAATCAAAGAAAAAACTCAAGGAGCAAATGAGAAGGCTTGAAGAAGAGAAGCCTAAAGTAACCAAATTGATTTTTTAAATAAACTTAAGAGATCGAACCTTAGATTGAAGCCTTTTGCCAAATCCCTTAATGCTTGAGATTGACTCTAGAAAGATCCTGAAGCATGCACAAATGGTTAGAAAAATGTAGGCCTTTTGAAGAGATGAAAGATGCAACCTAGCTCAAATCTCTCTTCAAAACCTGTTGGATCTGCACAAGTAATCACTCATAAACACATCTTGATCATAATAGTATGCATAATAAAAGTGAGATTAGAATAGTATAAGTATTTCCGACTACAGTCTACTCCTTCCAAATCACACTTAAACCAAACATCAATGGACAACTTGTATTCAAATGCCCATCCTATGGACTTAAAAAAGCCTTCTTAAGCAAATTATAGATCAAAATATGAGATTATAAGCAAATAACAAGAACAAATTCACCTTGAAATTATGAAGACATTTCCATGAAAAGCATTTGACAACACATAGACCTCCAAAGTCACTTTATTTCCTAAGCCAATGGCTTGCAATGACAAAATGGCAGAGTAACTTTACATCCAAAAATCCATGAGATAATAGCCCAAATGGGCCTCTCTTTATAGTAAAAAACTACTAGCTAACCCTAGGTCGAATTAGTAATGAGCATGGAGGTCGAAATCCAATCAATCATAAGCTTGGAGAGATAGACATGGCCAAAGTCGAGTTCATGGTTGGTGAGATTGGCATGAGGTGGCAAGACTCGATTTGGAGGAAGGTGTGAATGCTAGCAAGATCCAATAAGCGAGTTACAACAAGGGAATGCGAGCTAGCATGAGGATTGACGCGAGCTAGGGTAGGAAGGGCGTGAGCCATGTGGAGTGCGAGCTAGTTTAGTGGATGCCAAGTGGATAAAAGGTAGGTGCCAATTCGTAATTGAATGGGAGCCAAACTAATCAACGATTTTACTAACCAATAACGAGTTCCAATCAAGGGAATGGCGTGAATCTTGGTAGGTGAATGGAGTTTAACCAATAGATAAACCCCAACTAGGATCCACGTGAGCCAAAGAGGAGTGACGTGAGGATTAGAGGATATGCGAATTGGTTGTGAGGGAGACACATGGGGGATGGTAGGTGTAGACTCGAATTAGCACAAGGAGCCAAGCTTTGGTAGGTGTGGTGACTCATGAGGGCGCCCACCTAAAACTTTAATGCAAACCACCCACCCAACCATCACATGCCAACACACAAAATCGAATCATGCATGAGGAGGGCGAATTGGCTCAAGAAGATCTTTAGCTGGTGACTGGATGGTTGACTGGGAGTGCTTGGAGTTGATTGGAATCTTCCTAAATGCTCATTGCCATGTCATTTAGCCTCTTATTTTAATCAAATTGATTAATTTTGGAGAGATTTGGATTATCTCCAAAATATTCAATTTTATTATTTTAATTAATAATTTCTCTGTAAATGACTTTTCAGAGAAAATATTAATTATGAGGCTGAATTGACATCCGAAAGTTGGGTTTAGCTGCTCCATGGGTCATGTGTGATTTTTGGCTTATGAAACGAGCCATCAAACACTAAGTTCGGACCTCGGATGACTGACATAATTACAGACTCAAATTTCTCTATTTAAACTATAGAGAAATTTAATTAAAATTTAAAAAATAATTAAAAATTAAAAACCCCAATTTCGACTCATCTGGTAAAATTTTTTCGAAATTTTTTCTGGGGGTCCTAGAGACTTAGGACATGACCAAAACCTATTCTAATAGTGTCTAGTAGGTTTATACATTATAGTTGGACCCTAATAACCCCCCATGGCCAAATTTCCAAAATCGGGCATTCCAGCTTTGGAGGAAGCGGGAGAAAAACCAAGAGATTATATCTCGCCTGAAGCAAAGTATAATCTGACGGTGAAAAAACTCTCTGGAATACCTTAGTTGTTTAATCCAGTCATGGGGAACCGAGCCACTCAGGCCCTACTAGCACACTTTGATACAAACCCCCATGGGGCCATGGTCATGTCGACTCAAAAACAAAACTGGCTAGCCAAAACTGGCTAGACCCAAATATAATGAAACCCAGATACTCTGGAAGTGAACACTGATGTGTTCCAACACTGGCGGCTCAATAAGGTTTCAACTATTGTACAAATCAGTTGATAACAAACCTTTCAGTAGCACAAGTGTTTGCAATAAACCAATGAACAATAAGTTACTTTATTCGAAAGGAAAAAATTAACTAATAAAAGGAAATGCAGAAAGTAAATGCTCACTTTGAGGAGCTTATTTCCTACTCTAAGCATAACATGATAAAAATGCTAAGTAAAATGATAAATCCAATGCAACCACCTTAACATTTCATCAACATAAAATTTTTTTACCTTGTGTTTGGTTACCGGCCAAAACAAGGATACCTTATTCACAAAATGCAAACCTGCGAAAATATTGAGGATGGGAGGGCTGGATGGGAGATCATCACCATGCAGAATATCATCAAATTGTTTCCTCAACTGGAAGGTCCTCTCGCAGGCTGCTTCTATCCAAGATTGGATAGGACTGATGTACAAATCTGTAGGATGGGGTAGATTAACCACACCACCATACTGACTTAGAGTGCTTATGGGATGAAAAACCTTTGTAGTAACACAAGCCCCAAGTTGCTCCAAATCATAAGAGAATTCTAAATGTGAAGATGAAGGTTGTGACTGATGTTCAATTGACTGAATCCTATATGAATCTTCAATGTACTGCTCCTCTAGGTCTTCATTACTAGTACTCATGTTTGGTTCTGACTGATCATATGAAGCACATGCATGCTCCTCTTTTATATCCAGATCTCCCAGGATTTTCGAATGCACACTCCCTTCTCTAGATACATCAAAAATGGGTTTTTCAATGCATGTTTAATAATCATCATATGTATCTTTGGCAAAGATGGATGATTTTTCACTATTTCTATCATGTCCCTGGCTATATCTGTCTTCGTCATGGTCATAATACATTTCTTTACAAGGCTCGTCTTCAAAATGTTTACAAAAGAACAAGCTTTCCCTAACTTCATTACCATGTGGAGAGTAAAGAGGAGTATTATCATACACAATACGGTCTTCATCATAAATTTCTCTATAAGCCTCTGTACTGGTTTCTTCTAAAGGTAGATGCGAAGTACAAGTGTCATCATCCTCTCTGAAATGATCTTGAGATAGCTCCAAATCTTTAATGATTTTCACCATGGCAATATGAATAGGTTCCTCAATAATATCTTCCATTAATGGTTGCTTAAGAGTTTCTTCATTGACTTCTATAATGGCTTCTTTTGGTGGCAATTCTGGAATACCCATGTGATCATCACTAGTGGAATAAACTTGAGAACAACCCGAGTTCTCAATGTCCTTTCTCATATCCATTTGAGGATGGTCTTTGCTAATATCTTCAATTAAGGGATCCTCATGTGCTCCTTTTGTTGAAAACATGGTCATAATCTTTTCTATATCATTGTCATCATCATGCCACCGCTTAAGAAAAATCTCAAAGAAATTTGCAAGGGAGGTAATGCATTTATTAGGAAGCTTCTCAAAGAACCAATCATAAGCATCATCATACAAAGTACAAGCAAATATTTCCATCCTACGATCATCATGAAGGATGTTGGCCTTAACCATAACATTGAGGACAGATGTGATGTGCAAAACAGCCGAATCACCATTTCCATAAAAGTCTGTGGTATATTCAAACACCTCACTCGGGTCAAAATCTTCATTTGGAAAACCTAGAATAACTGAAAAATCAATAGGATGAAACGTAGTGGCGATCTTGGCACCATACTCTTTTCTTTCATCATCCATATTAGGAACTAAGCAATGTCATTCTGAAGTGATTATGGAGAACATCTAGTACTGAATCAGGGGAGTTGTCAGAATGATGAGCTTTTAAGTTTACTGTGTCGCATGGGCTCATATACACACAACCAATCTCAACAAATCTATGAGATACAAGGGTTTTATCCCTTCAATGGAGTCGCCATGTGAGAAAAATAATATGCATTAAAAAACTCTCACAAAAATAATTTTTGTTTTACTTTGAAATTTTATAAAGAGAAAAAGGTTAGTGGAGTCGCCAGATGAAAGAATAAAGGTCTACTCTAAACAATCATCAAACAAAGTAGAAACAAAAAAGGAGAAAACAAAAAGTCATGACCCGGGAATAGAAAGGTTTATCCCCGGCAATGGCGCCAAAATGTTGCCGCCTGATACACACCTGGGGGGGACGCGGCAGGAAACCTTCAAGCCGCTCGGTGTGTCCTTGGGGGAAAGCGAGAGTCAAGTGCTGTCACTTGATTACTCGACTCCTCTGTCTAGGCTTACTCCTAGCGAAGCCAAGGGGGGTGGTCCCTATGAAAAATAAACTAAGGCTTTTAATCTATAACAAAGAAAAAGTCTGTTCTAGGAGTTAAAAGATGATGAGATGGAAAAATTACAACTAAGCACTACTTGCAAATTAAATCAATAAATTAACCCAACACAAGATAGATAAGCATTCGCGACATTTATGATTGAAACTTAAAACATGGAAAATGAAAGACCAGTACCGAGAATGTAAAAATGCTTGCAATTGCTGCTGTGTAGGGCTGCTTGTGTAGTCTCAGTGAAAGTATTGCAGTGTCTCGGTTGGTAAATTTTATGATTATTAAATGAGTGGATTAAGGAGTGGGTTAATTCTTGGTTTGGCCCAAAAGAAACCTAAACTTCGAACTGAGTGCTCTAGCAACCTTACCAAGTGTCCAACCAGGCGAGGATGAACTCGCTTAAGAACCTGCTGACTCTGTGGATTCAGTCCATGCAACTTCCCGAGTTCTTAGGATTGGATTCTAATGGATTGTCCTATTAACACTAAGTACCTTGCACCCGTTTCTGATTGAGCCAACTAGTCCGACTAAGCTGCAGTAGTCAAGAGCATACTTCGGGTTTGGGGCGTTGTTCGTTTTATTAAAATGTGTGAGTGGATGATTAATCTACACTAAACCCCAAGCATATAACAAGGGGGGTTAATTTTAGGATTAAATTTTAAGAACAAAATAATCATTGAATAAAACACAAAAGCATATAAAAAATGATAAGCGGGTCCTCGGAGGACGTTGTGTGCTTGAGTGAGTTGTTTAATTACTACTGCTCAAATGAAACTAATCTAAAACGAAAAATTAGAAAAAGTGCAAAAAACTGAAAAAGGTGTGGATCCCCCCTGGGGGGATTGGGGTCAGGTGATGGAATTGCCTGCTGTGCTCTTTTTATTTTTTGATTACAACTTGGAAACTTAAGAGAAACACTGCTCGCCCTTTATCATTAGGGAACAAGTCAGTTTACAATGTTTAAGAGAAATAAATATGGTGCCTGAGATCGGTTCTCTCTGGGTGGTTCTAGGAGTTTCGAAGTGTCTTTTCTGTGAGTTTTTTAACTCCAACCTGCTAAGAATACGAAACAGACCAGCGAGCTAATGTTGATTAGAAATGATAATCAGAACACTTTAAGAGTGTTCTGACAATGCTAGAAAATGCAAAGATTAAAACTAGCGCAAATAGTATGCAAAAAACTTGTTTTTTGGGCAATTTTTTGAGTTTTTAACTAACTTTCAATTAATGTTTTATGTGAAGAACCAAAAAACCAGCGATCTCTTTTTGTCATGTAATGGCCAAAAACACTTAGAAAGTGATTTGGGCACACTTGCGAAATAAGCCCAAAACAAAACTGTGAAAACTAATAACGAAAAAAAAAAATGAACCAAGAACACGAACTAGAAAGTTAGTTTCTTGGGATCTTGGCTTGCTCTTTCGGGGCAGCCAATAGCAAGCTCTTAAAATAGCCAAATATACTTTTCAACCCAGACAAGATTTTCCTATCAAGAACTCTAGATTTTACGATTAAAACAAGCTTGAAGAGAAAAACTTGTAAAATTAGATCTACTTTCAGAAATTTATGCTTTGAAAGAACTATGATCTAACATAAGTAACAGTAACCAAAGATAGGTAAAGAAGATTGGATCAGAGGAATGGAACCCTTGGGGGTTGAGCGTTTTGAAGAAAGGGCGATGGAGTCAAGCTCCCTGATGCATTGGTAGGATCAAGACTTTGTTCGAATTTACTGAATGAAGATACGATCTAACATGTTCGTGGACCTCTTCAGCTTAGGCTACCTGTAAACAACTGCAAACAACTAGCAAGGGGATAAGAGCATATGTGTAAATGGACAACAGAAAACTTGAGAAATAATAGATTCAAACAAGAGATTATACTACTTCTAGCATTCTAATATCATCGACAAAAGTAAGCAACCTATAAAGCATTACTCACTATTCCTTATGAAAGATAACTTCCCTTTAAAAAGACATACAATCCCGAGAATACTAAGTATGTAACGCGATACAGTTTACCTCAAATGTAACAAGCATGAAGATCCAACCAAAGACAATCACCAGACTAGCCTCCAAAGCCTTCTTGATTAAACTCAGAAAAATATTACAATGAACGAGCAGAGGTTCCACCTTCAGATCGCTTACAATGGAGCCAAGCTCCTCAATTTATAGCAAATGGCAAGTGAGCTAGGGCGTAAAACCCTAAGGAGACAAAGCTCCTAGTTTGTAGAGCAAGGCAACTTATGACCAATGGAGAAGCACCATTCACTCGGACAAAAGCTCTTTGAAATGGAAGTTGCTTACTTGTGAAAGCTGCTCACGCGTGAGGCAATGAGAGCAAGTGATGTTTCCATACTTTGAATGAGCTTTTCGTATGAAGAGTTGAAGAGTTTCGATTGGCTGATTTAAATAGCAACTTAACCAAAGGATGATGCCAAGTCATTCGAGTTGGCTGCCCCTCACTTTGAACCTATCCTCAAATACAAAAAACGTACGGCCGTGAAGCATGAGTGATGGCCCACGTGAAGGAGAGATGCATGGATATGCCATCGTGGATGGTAGGGTTGGTTGGAGTTTACACTTAGCAACTTATCCAAATTGTGCCATGTCACTTGGGGTGGTCCACACACCATTGAAAAAAAACTTTGAACAGATCCGTATGGCCCACGTGAGGAAGATGTTCACGTGAAGGATGAGGTGAATGATGTTTAATGTTTTACTTTCACCTCATGCTTTAACCATACTCTGACATTTTGATGAGGTCGCCAACCTTGATTTAACTAATGCCATGTCACTTTGTGGGCCTCACAACTTGAATTCACCTTTCACTTCGTACGGCTGCCCACGTGAGGGAATTTGAAGCATGAAGAAATATTAAAGTTTTGACTTTTAATATGATGTTATAACCTATGCTTTCTCCTTTTGATGTAATCGCTCACCTTAAGTGATGTCATGCCATGTTATTTGGCATGTTCCAATATTCACTTTTTAAATATTTTAATCATTTGCCCAAAGTGCATTTTGATGTTTTTTAGCATTAAAGTGCTAATCTGAAGCTCTGATAGGAAAAATTTCTCCACGGGGCGCTTTGACTGCCCGAAAGATAGGAAAACCGGGTACTACGGTAAAGAGGATGCTCTGAGCTTGAAAACGAGCATCCTTGCGCCGAATTCCGACTTCGGATCACATTTTTATCACTTTTTGAAATTTTTTAATTAAACCATTAAAAAATGGCTTAAAAAATGCGAAAAATATTTTTTCTTGGAATCAACTGAAACTTCAGGGGAACCTGGTACATGACAAAACGATAAAATTCTAGCGCCTAGCATGTTTATACATGTTATAAAATGGGCTCTAGTAATCGCCTAAGGCCTAACCCCCACTTCGGGCATTCCAGCTTTGGAGGAGCAAGAGAAAACCTCATCGATTATACTCGGCTACAGGCAAAGCATAATCAACAAGGGAAAAAACTCCTTGGAATACCTTCTTTGGTTGTCAAGTCCTAGGGAACCGAGTCACTCAAAGACCACCATGCTAGAACGCTTTATTACAAACCCCGTGGGGCACAGTCATGTATTACAAAAACTGAAAAATGGGCCCTAAAAAGGCCAAACTTGGAGCTTCTGAACTCTGAAAAGCACAAGTGATTGTGCAACACTGGCGGCGCACTGAAGTCCAACTAAAGTGCAACTTTAGGTGGTAACAGGAACTACATCCCAAACATCATTCTTCATTATTGACTGGTATTCCTTCGTCATTGCTTGTACCCATTCTTTCTTATGAACTGCTTCTTCATAATTGGTAGGTTCTTGATCTATAAGATCACACATCAAAGCCACATAGCTGGAAAATGGCTTTGGTTTCTTGCTTGCTCTAGTGGAGCCTTCTGGAGCTCCATATCTTTCTGCTTCTTGTATAATTTCTCTTGTCCATGCTGGCTTTCTCTTCCATGATATGTTCATAGGTGGGGGTTCTTGAGGTTCTATCATATCATGGTCGTCTGGTATTTTTTCTTCAAGGAGGGAAACAACTTCTATATTTCTAGGAGGTATATCTTCTTCATACACTTCTTCACACTGGCTCTTTCTAGATCTTTTGAGAGCAGCTTCTTCATCAAATGTTACATCTCTACTAATTTCCATGTGCTAGAATCCTGGGATGTATATTCTGAATGCTTTGTATGCTTCACAATACCCAACAAATATTCCCTTCTTTCCGGAAGGGTCCAGCTTAGTTCTCTTCTCTTTTGGTATGTGAACATATACAGAGAACCCAAATATCTTGAGATGGCTTACCTCAGGCTTCTTCCCTGTGAACATTTCTTCTGGAGTCTTGAATCCAAGGGCACTATGAGACAATCTATTTTGGACATAGACTGCCGTCTTTGCTGCTTCAGCCCATAGATGCATAGGAAGATCTTGATCATGTATCATTGTCTTCATTGCTTCCATAATGGTTCTATTCTTTCTTTCCGCAAAACCATTTTGTTGAGGATTATAGGGAGTGGTTAATTCCCTCTTGATTCCAGCTTTTTTACAAAAGACTTCAAAATCCTTTGAAGTGTATTCTCCACCATTATCTGTCTTGAGTGTCTTGATTTTCTTTTCTGAATGATTTTCTATCAAGGCTTTGAATTCCTTGAATTTTTCAAAGACTTCATCTTTTCCTTTTAGGAAATATATCCAAGTCTTTCTTGAATAGTCATCAATAAATGCAAGGTAGTATTCATATCCACTCAAGGATGTGGAGGGCATTGGACCACATACATCTGAATGAACCAATTCCAAAGTACTTTTAGTCTTTGTTTCACTCTTTGGAAATGGATTCTTGATATTCTTCCCTTTTGCACATCCTTTGCAAGTGCCTTCATGATCAACCTTCAAATCTGGTAATCCTGTTACTACTTTGCTCGCATAGGGTAGTGCTTTGTAGTTGATGTGAGCAGCCTTCTATGCCATAGCTCACTTGGGCTAGTGGCTTCATGAACAAGGGCTACTTCTGAATGTCCCTTGAGTTTATATAGCCCTCCTTCCTCTTCCCCAATAACAATTGCATCCTCAATTGATTTTCCTTTGGGCCACATGAATACTTGTCCATCTATGAATGCAACCCTATAACCTTTCTTATCTAATGCTGAGATAGAAAGCAGGTTCTTCTTCAAACCTGGTACATATAAAATTTCCTTCATCTTCATGGGGGTTCTAGAATCAAGCTTGTAGCTTGCTTCACCAATTCCTTTGATAGGATATTGATAGACATCTCCTAATGATACTTTCCGTGGAGAGGTCTTCTCTTCAAGTCTTGAAAGAGTTTTCTTTTTTCCTGTCATGTGCTTTGAAGCACCACTATCAATAAGCCATGTGTCTTCTCCAGGTGTTATAGACCCAGAGAGTGCAGAGAATAGAACATACTCTTCTGCATCTTCTTCTTCTACCTTAGCTCTTTTCCTTTGAGGTCTTTCCTCCT